>JAIUCV010000003.1:45534827-46816676 GCA_026724425.1 Erythrophleum ivorense | reverse complement strand
GCAAAATTCCATGGGTCTTCTTCCTTGCATAGGTCTCAGGCAAGACTTGTGCATACACTTAAGGAGATTTTTAATTCATTTCAAGGCTAGAAAGGGACTAAATATGATTAGTAAACATCAAAGGAAGCATTGGAATAAATTTAGAAAGTATGGTTTGTGTAACACAATATTTACTAAGCTCATCTCACATCATTACTAGGCTCATCTCCTTGAATTATATAAGATTTCCAAGAAAAGCTATAAAAAATATTCCATTAAATTACGTTACGTCACGGATAAAATTTTTATTCAGTGTTTTGTGGCCCATATGGACTCATTCATTTCATTCTCAGATTTAAATACATAAATACAACTTATAACAAGCTCAAGAAGTGGCCTAGAACTTGTACAAGTGGAAGGTATACATGAAAATAGAATGTGTAGCCTCGGGTTCGAATTCCAAAATTCTGACATGAACTTTAAAAAAATCATAAATAATTTATGGAAGTGGCCTAGAAAAATAAAAATCATGCACGCAATACCATTTTGAAAAGCTACAGATGTTTAATTTATGTTACAAATAATTCTAGACCACAACAGAGATGTCTAGCCACCAAAAATTGATGGAACAATACTAGAGTCAGCTGTCGCTACTAGTACTATCCTTCAACTTTAAAAATTCATATCTCCCTGCTCAGATGTCCATTTGGGGTGATCTTGGTGGACATGGAAAGCTAGTTATGTCTATTTTATACCTATAAAATTTCATAAGCATTGGATACCATTTGGCCTCGAATAATATAGCCTAAATTACTAACCATATGAACAATATCTACATCAGTTCAGCAGAAAAATGCCAACTTTGAAAAATCATAATTAATTCCACAAAGCTCCAAATAATCTAGTATTTAGCTTTCCAAAAATCTCGGGATGATATCTATAAGCATACCAAAGTTCATGACCAAATTTGTTCATTTAGGTAAATTTTGATATTGGGTTGCATAATGGTAATTTTTATGTCTCATAAGGGCTCCAAATGGTGAATTTTAGCTTCTAAGGCAACCATGGCCATTTGAGTACGTGGACAAGCACCAAAATGGTCTACTAAACTTGTCTCAAAGGTGCACCAACCTAGAAATTTAAAACTCACTCTCTCACCCCATGTCATACACAAGAATGCATAAACTTGAAAGTGTCGTTCACTACCCAAAATATACATTACCACTTATTTGGCACTAAAACTCATACATACATCAAACATTTGGCTAATTACATATGTTCAAATGATTATACAATAATTCCATCATAGGGTTACATCATATGCCATTCATATGGTTACAAAAGAAGCAAAACTAGGCATTTTGTTGTCAATCTCTCATCTCCCAACTTGGTGGCTTCCATTACCTTGCTCATTTGGTCCATCTAGCATGTTAAGACATTGGAGATGAGGAAATGAGATTCAAAGAATCCCAATAGCTCATCTCCCTTGCAATCATACATAAAGAATGCAATTCAAGTCTTAAAAATGCATGCATGAGCATAATGGAAAATGTGATCATTTAAAAAGCATTCTTCCCATGTGAACAAGTCATACAAAGCATACATAGGCTTGCCAAGTTAGTGGATTAGCCTCACCCATTCTCTTCAAGGTTATTGGACTTGCCTCACCCTTTTTCTTAAAGGCCTTGAACTAAGCCTTACTCTTGGGAGACCCTAGACTTTGTCTTAACCATTCTCAAGGGTTCTTGGCTCATTCTCACCATGGCTAGAGGGTTCTTGGCTTTTCCACACTTAAGCAAACCAAGGCAAGCATATAAAATATCATTTGAGAACATAACATCACATCATGGTGCTATGGCATATATGTACATGTTAGAATACTTTTCATAGCTTAAAACATACATATAGACATTCAAAGACAAGGCAAACATTCACCTATGCCTAAGAGAAAGAAGAGAGAGCTACCTTTATTACACTGGCAAACCTTTCCCTTAAATCTTGGATCCTTTCCCTCAGCCTCACACATAAAAGGGTGTGGGGTTTGTTTCCCTTGGCCTAAATACAATATATGGAAGCCAATTAAGTTCTTAGAATCATTTCTAAGGCTACACATCTTTCTTAAACACTAACTTGGTCTAATAGCCCCTTTATGGTTCTAAAATGCACCTAATGAAGCAACACCCATCATTTAAGTTCTAGGCTCTATTCTTTCCTTTCATTTATGATTCTTGACTCTTTTTAAGCCTCTTGGAGTCATCACAAAATTAAAACAAGGAACCTAACTACATGTTACTTCTTTAGGTCATATTATGAAACATATGACACCATCTCACTTCTATGGCTTCTGAAATTTTTCTAAGGCTTTCTCTCATCCTCTTCCATCATATATGACTCAAAAATAAGCTTGGAACAAATTAAAACTTTCCCTAGGTGATCCAAGTCCCTTAGGCTGAGGCTATGCTCCTTAAGGCTACTCTTGGAGTTTTCTTTGTTTTCTTGATGGAAGATGCATATGAGGAGCCTTCTAAGGATCTTAGTAGCTCATCCAAACACTCATTTAAGTCTAGGAATCATTGTATCAAATTAGAATTTACAAGGAACACTTGAAACCCTAGGTTTTCTATCTTGTAATCTAATAGTTCTTTGGTTATTTTCTTTGCATATTCTTGTTCTCTACACTTAATTCCCTAAGATTCACCCTTGGTTTTGCCCAAATTCCATGCCTTCTTGAAATTCCCTAGGTTGGATGAACTAAGGAGAAGAAGGGAACAAGAAATAGCTACCGTAGAATGAAGATTTACCTTGTTTTTCCTTAGTTTCTTAGATGATTCTTCCTTTTCTTGGCCTCCTCTCCTTAAATCAGAAAATTTAACCTCTACTCTACCCTTAAAATAGATCCAATAACTTCAATAAAATCATAGGAAAGAAAGGAAGATCGAGGAGGAGGAGTTTGCTAAAGAAAAAGCATGAAAAACTAAGAAAATCCATACATTTTTCTTTATTTTTCTCCCTCCTTTCTTCTCCTTCTTTTGTGCCTCAAACCCTAGCTCTCTTTTCTGGTTTAAGGTAGAAAAAAAAGTGGCTAAATTAAGGAGGAGGTGTGTAACACCGTAAATTCTAGCTCCATATCATAAAAGAGCAAGGGAAGAAAATGAATATTTTTGCGTTGCTTAGTATCTAGCAATTCATTTCAGTGTCATGTGACCCGTGTGAGCTCATACTATGTCTCCTCATATTTAATTTCATTGTTACAACTCATTTGTATCATAAAAACTTGCTCACAACTCATGGAAACCGAAAGGAGACATGGGACATGCATATTCATTCTCGGCCAGACTTGGCCCCATTTCTGGGCAAAGTTTGGAAAATCATAACTAAATCTAGAAAAATTGAAAATAGTAATCCTAGCCATTCTTGAAATATTGAGATGTCTACTTCATGCTAAAAATATGTACAAGTCATAACATCCCACACACAGGGCGTTTGACACATGAAATGGTCTGGAGGTCGGACTCGGTTCTGATGCTATCACAGTTTACTGATATGAACTTCAAAAATGTCCAACTAATTCCACAAAAATCCAATACTTGAAAATGATACCAATATGGAAAGATATGGATTTTAAATAGAGAGGAAAAATATTTCTAGATCAGTTCATCAAGCCAAGCTCTCAAAAATCGATGGAACAGTACTTCTGGTCAGGCAAGATGACTGATACTAGGCAGAAACTTCAAAAATTCATATCTTCCTCTCTAGACCTCCAAATGAGATGCTTCCAGTTGCTACAAGTCTGTGAATGTCTAGTTTCTTCCTATAAAATTTAGTAGCCATTGGACCACGTTTTCCCCTCAAATGACACAATTACACAACTGACCAAATGAACAGTGCTGGTGTAAATCTGAAATTCTGATACCAACTTTGAAAAATCATAGAAAATTCCACAGAAATCCAAATGACCTGATATTTAGCTTCCCAGAAAGCTCTAGGAAATACTAATCACATGGCAAATTTCAAGGCAAGAAGAGGTTATTTGGTCAGACTTTGACGTAAGGGGGCAAAGTGTCAATTTCTTGTGTTAAAAGGGGGCTCCAAAGGTTCACATTTGCTTCTCCTACTCCTAAGGCTCTATGAGTATGTGGGAAAGCATCAACATAGGCTATCAAACATGGCTCAAATGTCTAACAACCCAGATTTGCAAAACTCACTCTCCCACACCAAAACATACACCACGTACATAATGCCAAAATCTTGCTATTCATACCAAAAACTTGCTACATCATGCACTATAGTTCTAATTCTCATACATATACAATAAGTACATCCATTTACAAGTATTCATAAGTACACACCCTATGTACATCATTCGATTACATCTCTTAACAATAAAATGGTAACAAAATGGCTCTTTCATAAATCCTTCGCCGATTTCCCTAGCTTCAAGCTTGGTGGCTCCCATGTCTTTGTTCACTTGGTCCACCTAACATGTTAGGATGGTGGAGAGGAGGGGATGAGATTCAAAGAATCTCAATAGCTCATATCCCATTCAATCATACATATTATGTGCAAAGCAAGCTTTTCAGAGGCATGTGTGGAAAAGGGGAAGTCATGAACATTTTAAAAGCAACCTTGGCATGTGAATTAAGCATACAAGACATTTAAGGGTTCACCAAGTGTTTGGATTGGCCTCACACTTCTCCTCATAGATTTTAGACTTGCCTCACCCACTCTTAAGCACTTTGGACTCAACCATACTCTTGGGAGTCCACATTGCTTTTGAGAGACCCTTTGCTTTGTCTTAACCAGGCTCGAGGGTTCTTAGCTCATCCTCACCCAAGGGAAGAGTTATTGGCCTTTCCACACTCAAGAAAACTCATACAAACATCATGGATTTATTCAACACATAACATAGCATCAAGGATCATGACATGTAAAGGCATGCTAGCATACTTTTCATAACTTGAAAATACACATACACACATTCTAGAACAAGCTAAACACACATCCATGCATAAGAGAAAGGGGAAAGAGCTACCTTATAGGCTAACACAAGCCTTCCCTTTTAATTTGTTTTCTCCCTTCTTGATTTCACAATCACTACTAGATGGAAGTGCTTCTCTTAAGCCTAGACACACAAAGAGCATGGAATTACTCTCTCATAACTTAACACTTATTCACAAAGCTAGGGGTTTCTTTATAGCAAACCCTACTAAGCATCTAAGAAACTAGGGGTTCTTTCTCTCTCTAGAAGTTCACCAACTCTTCCTCTTTCTCATGTTCTTAAGTTGGTAGAACCAACATACCTATGAAAAACAAAGAAGTAACCTTCTTCAATAGTGGTTTTCCACTTTCCCTCTTCTGAACCAAGCCCAAAACATAGCTAATTCAACATCCAAAACCATAGCAAGAGAGGGCAAAGAGAGGAGAACAAAACTCTAAGAAGAAAAGCTATGGAGATCTCAAGTTATGTTTACCTTTTTCTTGTTCTCCTTCCTTCTCTAGGTCTCTCTCTCTCTCTCCTCAGCCCTTTTCTCTGCCTTGGATGAAGCTTAGGTCGGTTTAAGGAGAAAGGATGACTTTGGACGCTTTAAGAAGTCAAATTCTCTTTTTTCACACTTTTCTGGACTAACCCTCTCTATAGCGAAGCATAACCCTCGCTACGGTGAGCACATATCAGTCCCAGACCCCTGCTTTTGCTACGGCGTATGCTACAATGAGCAGCTCCCTGGTTTTTATATGGGATGCCCGCACTCACTATAGCTAGAAGCATTTTTGCTATAGCAAAAAGGCACTCTCGCTATAACTAGACCATTTCTCGCTATAGCGAACAGGTACATTCGCTATAGCTAGGCCATTTCTCACTATAGCTAGCAGACTTAGAAAATTTCAGGACTTTGAAAATTTTTTAGCTTCTTCTTTTCTTCTTTTTATTTTTCTCTTTGTTTTTGCTGGTTGTTACAAGGTGGGGTGTGGGCTATATAGCTAGGTTAAGAAGAGATTTTCAAAAATTTCAATTTTCTCCCTTCATTTTAGCATTTTCATTTATGGTTCATTTTAGCTCCTTTTTGAGAACCATCTCTCCATTATGAAATTTAGGTCCTCAATTTAATAAAATAACTTTGGAATCACTCAAATCAGAGTTAAAACCTTCTTGAACAAATCCATCAAAGTTTGTGTCAACCGACGTTAGAAAACGTCCACCAGAAAGGTTTTAATTGTCCTAGGGCTTCCCATGATTTTTAAGGCCTCTGAGAATCCTGGAGAACTCAAAAATTTCATTTAAAAAGCTCTCTTATGAGAAATCTAAAATTTGCTCAAAATTACAAAAATGCTATTACGTTTTGTCAACATTTCATTACAAATTCGTTTCTTCATTCTAGCTCCATTTTTTTTTCTTTCTGAGCCTAAAATTCTTATTTTTTAGGAGTCCAGAATGCGACTTAAATTTTTTGGGACCTTAACTAATTCATTTCAAGGGACTTGCTTTAAAAACATATTCGTTTCCATCATTTGATGAAAACCAGACATTATAGTTTGTCAGATGAAGGTTTAGACTCCATTTTAAGACATAAAAAAAGAAACTTATATCTAAGCTTCTTGAAATGAATTTGTGTACATTCACTAGAAAAGTTAGGTGGTTCATATAGCTCTTTTATGATTCCATAATATACTTAATGAAGCAACCTTAAGAGCATATTATCTTGGCTCTATTCTCTCCATCTATTTATGATTCTTGACTCCATTTAAACCTCTTAGAGTCATCACACAATCAAATCAAGGAGCCTAACTAGGTGTTGCTTCTTTAAGCCATAATATGGAACCTATGATACCATCTCACTATCCATGGCTTCTAAAATTTTTCCAAGGCTTCCTCTCATCCTCTTCTATCATATATGACTTAAAAATAAGCTCGGAACAAATTAAAACTACCCCTTGATACTCTTTCTAGTCTAGGCTGAAACCATGCTCCACATGAGTGCCAAGTGGGTTTGCTTCATTTTCCTGATGGAAGATGCATATGAGGAGCCTTCTAGGGATCTCAAGAGCTCATCTAAACACTCATTTAGGACTAGGAACAATTGCATCAAATCAGATTTTCAAGGGAGCCCATAAAACCCTAACTTTGCTATCTTGAAAATCAATGGCGTTTACTTGAATTTCTTTGCATATTCTAAATTTTTAGACCTTAATTCATATGATTCATTATTGGTTCTGCCCAAAAACACTCTCCCCTTGGCTGGCTATAGGGAGGACGAATTGCACACAAGAAGAACAAGAAAAGTGAAGCATGGAGACTAAGAATTTCACCTTGATTTCAAGCTTTCCTTGAATGCTTCCCCTTTTCTTCTAGCTCTCCTATCCAAATCTGAATTTTTCCCCTTGGGTTTGCCTTTAAAACAACACCAAAAACCTCAACAAAACCATGGAAAAGAAGAGAAAAAGATGAGAAGAAGTTTGGTGAAGGAAAGTACTTGAAAAACCAAGATTTTCATACCTTTTTTGCCTTGCATTTCCTCTTCTTCTTGCCTCCTCTTGTTCACCATTTCCCCTTGCTCTCCATTCTATTCTTGGGCAGAAATAAGGTTGGTTCTAAGATGGAGAGAAGGAGGGAGTGAAATAAGAAGGGGTCTCTTAAAGCTTCTTTTTCAAAAATTTTACTTTTGCCATTCGTTCTTGACATTTTTGTTTCTAACTCGTTTTACCTTCTTTTTGAGAACCGTCCTTTTTATCATAAAATTTAAGTCGTCAATATTATAAAAATGCCTTTGGAATTACTCAATTTGGAGCTAAAACCTTCCTGAATGAATCAGTCAAAGTTCAAGTCAACCGACGTTGGAAAACATCCATCGGAGGGGTTTTAACTGTCTTAGGACTTCCCATAGTTTTCAGGGCCTCTGAGAATCCCGAAAAACTTAAAACTTTCATTTAAAAAATCCTCTTATGAGAAATTCCAAATTTTGCTCAAAATTACAAAAATGCCATTATGTTTCGTCAACTTTTTGTTCAAATTCGTTTCTTCATTCTAGCTTTATTTTTTTGTTTGTCTGAGCCTGGGATTCTCATTTTTAGGAGTCTAGAATACTACTTAAATTTTTTGAGACCTTAACTAATTTATTTTGGGGGACTTCCTTTTGTATCCGATGAATTTCATACATTTACAGAGAAACCGTACATTACGTTTCTCACATTTTCAAAGTGCCAAAAATTACAATAAATGCATGACTTTTGCATATAGATCGCAAAATTAATCCTAGAAAATTTTTTCAACTGGAAACATCATGAAAAGAAGCAAGAAATTCGGATGCTAAGCCATGCATTACAAACTAGCATAATAGGACCATTTCTCATAAGTTCACAAGTTCAGCTACTAACTTTAAAAATTCATATCTTAAGTTAGAAAACTCCAATTTGTGCAAATTAGGACTCTATACAAAGATCAGGACATGAACTACATGTCATAAAAATTTTATATCAAAACAATTTTGTTTGGGTCATGAAAATCTAATGAAATTGTAATTGCATCAGAATTTCAGACCTAACCCAAACCTAAAATTTTGAGTATGAATATCTTGGGCTACACAACTCTGCTTTATGAAAACTCAGTGGCTATGAAAAGCTTATAATGTCAAATATACTGCTATGAAATTTCATGTACATTAAGTTCATTTGACCCCTTAAATACCTAAAAAATGAGAACTAACCAAATGAACAGTACCCAAGCAATTCTATATTTTTCAGGTAACTTTGAAAAATCATAATAAATTTTACATAGTTCCAAAAATTATCTTCTTTGACTTTGTAAAATCCTCTATATTATATCCAAATGCTTGCCAAATTTTATCTTAAAACTTATTCATTTGGTTAGATTTTGGTTCAAGGGTAGAAAGTGGTTCATAATAGCACATTTATGGTTTCAAAAGATTCAAAATGGGCTTCTTTAATGCATGTGACCATTTAAGCATGTCCCAAACATGAATTACAGCATGTATGACTATCTCATCAGGTTACAAACATCATGCATCTCAAAATGACTCACCCACTTGTCAATATACACATACTTCCTGTGGCACACACATGGTCAAATGGCTCATTCTTATACATTTACCTTCAAGATTGTCATTCACATCATAATTTCATGATTTTACAATTGTAGGAATGGTTACATTACAAAAATAACATGTACAATATCTCATACGCATCAATCATATTACATAAAATCCTAAACCATTGTCAAAGTATTGCCAATCACACTTGTTGGTCTTCATTCTTGGCTCCTTGGGCGTTTCCTAGACATTGTTAGAAATAATATGGGGGAGAGTGAGATTCTATGAATCCCAATAGCTCATTTACCCTTCAAACATACTTATAAGGCATGTCATCATATCAAAGAAAGCAAGCATACATCAAAGGCATCCAAACATCAAACATAATCATATTTATGAAATTATATGGATCCATCAAAATTAAAAATAAGTTCTAAGGACTTTTGATCTAGTCTCACCCAATTATTTGAAACTTTTGGATTAATCTCACCTATTTTAGAGACTTTTGACTTAGTCTCACTCATTTCTTGAGACTTTTGACCTTGTCTCACTCTCACCTAGATACTTTTAGCTTTACCTCACCCAAGTCAAGGGACTTTTGGCACAATCTCACAAAGTCATTCATATTCCAAATGCATTTCAAGAAATATAATAGCATTAAATTATTAAACCAATAGTAATGGACATAATTCATAAGCCATATATGTAATACCTATTTGTTCTATAAGTCCTAAAACTAAAGAGATTACGAAAAGAAGTCTCCTAAATTGAATTATTAAAGGCCAAATAAAATTAGAGTAATAATCTAGACATCTAAAAATGATAATACTAAAGATGCCCTAAAATCGGAGTTAGAATAGCTAAACAAAATTAAATGAAAAGACAATGGTATTTTTGTAATTTTGGCCAACCTCAAAGGAGGGATCTTTAAATAAAAAAATAAAATTTTTTGGGGTTCTTAGAGGCCCCAAAAACTATAGAAATCCTTAAAATGGTTAAAACCCCTCCGATTTGTATTTTAGAGTGTTAGTTGATGAAAACTTTGACCGATTCGTTCGGTAAAGTTTGAAATCCAATTTGGGTAAAACTAAAGGTATTTTATGAATCAGAGGATCTAAAGTTCATGATGAAAAAGATGGTTCTTAAAAAGGAGTTGAAATGAGCCTAAATAAAAAGAACAAAGTGTAAGGACTAAATTGGAATTTGAAAAAGTAGTAAAATATGCTCCTTGCCTCTTATTTCAACATGATCCCTCCTCTCTTCATTTTCCACTGACTTCATTCTGCTCCAAAACATAACTTATACCAGCTTGAGGAGGCACACAAGAAGGAGAAGAGAAGGGAGAAAAAACCAAGCAAAAAGTGTAAGAAATTCAAGACTTTTCATGCTTTCTCCTTCATCAAACTTCTTCTCCTCTTTCTCCTCTTTTCTCTCATGGTTTTGATGACTTATTTAGGGCCATTTTATTGATGGTTCAGTAGGAGGAAGAGAGAAATTGAAGAAAAGTTTGGAAGCTTGTAAAAGTGCTATTAAAAAGCTTGTAAATAAGGTAAAAAAACCATAAATTATTTTGCTTCATCTTGTCTCCTTCTTCCTTAAGCATTTCAGCGAGACCTAGGCCCATCTAGGAGAGGATGAATTCTGGCTATAACAAGGTAGAAATAAGGGTTTTAGAACATAAGGATTAAGAATTTGCAATTGGAACTAAAAGAAAAGCTTTAGAATTCAAGTTATGTCACCTAGGGTTCTTGTTGTACCTAAGAATTTTTTAAGCTTTCTAATAATAATTTAGCTTATATAAGAGTAGGTATGAGTTTATAAGAGCTCTAAGAAGCTTCATGGATGCTAAAACCCCTAGGAAATTGAATGAAACTTCATGGGTTCTTCACCTAGTGTAAGTCTCGGCTAAAGAGAGGATTATGCACCTAAGGAGAATTTTGTTTGATTCCAAGGATAGAAATAGTCTAGATGTGATTGATAAAAACTAAAGGAACCATTAGTTTGAATTTAGAAACCATGATTTATAAGATGAAAGTTTAGGTTCCTTTTTAAGGCATAAAGAAGCAACATGATGTGTTGGCTCATTGAATTGAGTTTGTGATGACTCTAATGAGTTTAAATAGAGTCATGAGACTAAGATTGAGTGAAAAATTGGAGCTAAGATCATGAATCATAGGAGTTGCTTCATTACACCCTTATATGGAACCATAAACATACTATAAGCTGGAATATGGTTATGTAGAGTTTATGTAAGGCTAGAATTGGCTCCAATGATGTAATTATGTCTTATTTGATGTGTCTACGCTAAGAAAATCAAGCTCCTCCTAGGTGTGTGTGTGTGTGTGTGTGTGTGAGGCCAAGAAAAGGAAAGAGAACTCAAGAAAGAAAGTTTGTGATTCTTAACTCAAGATAGCTCTCTATCCTTTCTTATATGCATTTCTTGGTTGTTGATTGTCATTGGATGATTATATGAATATTTAAATCATGAGATATGCCTATAGTTATTAGTTTGATGCTTTGGTACCATTATGTTTCTTAAATGACAATTTGAATGTGTTTTTGCTCTTAATGGGTGAAGTTGTGCCAAAAGTCCCTTAGAATGGGTGAGGAAAAGCCAAAAGTCCCTATGAATTAGTGAGACAAAGAAAAAAGTCTCAAAAGGGAGCGAGGTTAAGTCAAAAATCCCTGAAAGTAGGTCAGACTAATCTAAAAGTCCTAAAGAAATTGGGTAAGGTTAGACCAAAAGTCCTTAGAACCTATGTTTGATTTGAATGAGTTCATGTGACTTGAAAAATGATTATGTATGTCTACTAGAAGCTTTCATTGCATGCTTGCATTCTTTGACATGAAAATATGCCATACATATATGCTTGAAAGGGTAAAAGAGCTATTGAAAGTCTTTGAATCTCACTCTTCCCCACATTATGTCTAACCATATCTAGGTGAGCCTTATAAAGCAAGAAATGGAAGCTGGGAAGCTTGAAGGATGAGACTTTGACAATAGAATAGGAATTTATCTAATTTGATGTCAAAGTTTGTGTGTGTATGAAGTTTATAAGATATAACCATTGAACATGTGTAAAAGTATACAATTATGATGTATGAATTAAACTTGGAATCAAATGTATGAGTATGTGAGTTTTTGACATGCATGAGCTTTAGTGTACATATGCATAGGAACAAGTGGATGAGTGACTTTGATTTCCATAATGGTTTGGACCTATTTTAATGCTTCTATATGTTGTAACATAAGTGTTGGATGTGCTCAAATGGTCATTGTTCAAGAGAAAAGTCATTTTGGACCATTGAAAGCCATTATGTGACCATTTTAAGCTATTTTCTTGCTCTGAACCAAAGTCTAACCAAATGCATGAGTTTCGATATGAAATTTAGCAAGCATATAGGTCTCATCTAGAGCTTTATTATTGGAGCTCTAGAGAATTTATTATGATTTTTCAAAATTGGTCAAATTATACAGAAACTATCACTGTTACTATTCATATAGTCAGTTTGGTTTTTGGTGTCATTCAGGGGACAAATGAAGTCCAATGCTCATGAAATTTTACAAACATATAGTAGACATCATAAACTTTCCATAACCAATGAGAGCACTCAATTTGTATCTGTGTAGAGAGAGAAATGAATTTTTGAAGTTCCAGGTTTGCTGCAAAATGCTCACCAGACCGAAGTACTGTTTCATAAATTTCTTGGGTCAAACATAGTTATTTTGATCTCAAAATTTTTATCGTAGTTATAGGATGCCCTGAACTTTCTAGAAAGTCATAATTTGCATAATTTGGATTTTTCTAAAATTAGTTATAAATTTTCAAAATTCATATCAAAATATGAAATTTAAGGGAAATTGCAAGTGAAATGTGATTTTGTGATATATGCCTCAAATTCAAAATTTATGGTTCAAATTGTGATATTTTTTATTGAACAAATATGTTATAGATGGAAAATGAGTATGGTAAGTTCTAATGGCCCATTTAGTTAATGATGAATTATTTTGACTTTTAATAATGGTAAATTTCACTGCCAAAGGTGATAGTTACATGAAAATGGATACTTCTAACCTCATTTGGTACAAATTAAATGCTAGATAGATATGGTATGACAATATACACATGCAAGCAATCAATAACAATCAATAAGAATGGATGAAGAGTTACATTTTCTCAATGAAGCAAAAAATCTTCCCTTTCCTTCTTGATGCACACTGTAACGTCATAATTTCTAGCTTATTTCATAACATTCCCATACTTTAAATCATACATTTAATGAAGGAGCAAGAAAAAAGGGATTAAAATAATACAATTTCTTAGCGTTGCGTCACTTATAAATTTTTTCATTTGTATCACGTGGACCATGTGAGCTCATATATCCACATTCTCATATTTAATTACATAGATAAAACTCATTTCCCATCATCAAAAGTGGTCTACAACTCGTGGAAAGCAAAGGGAAGCATAAAATACATAGTTGCACTTTCAGCCAAAAATTCCCCTTTTCTGTTACTAACTTGGAAAATCATAACTAATTCTAGAAAAATTAAAATCATGCATTATTTACATTATGAAAAGTTACACATGTCTACTTTATAATAAAAATATGTCTAGGCCATGAAACACAACACAGAAGATGTTTGACATTCGAAAATGTGTAGAGGTCAAGCTATCTATTGATACTGTCATAGCTTTTTGCTACAAACTTCAAAAATGTCTAATTAATTCCAAAAAACTCAAATCTATACAAATGATACCAATCTAAAAAGCTACAGATGTTAGATAGAGGGAAAAAATAGCTCTATACCAGCTCAGGCACGTCCAAGTATCGAAAATTAATCAAATAGTACCTGAGGTCAGTCTGAATGCCTAATACTAGGCAGAATATTTAAAAATTCATATTTCCCTCTCTAGATATCCAAATGAGGTGCTTCTAGTTGGCACAAGTCACTAGGAGTGTCTAGTTTCTCCTATACAATTTCATGGCAATTGGACATCATTTGAGCCTTATATGATAGAAATCAATTTCAGACCAATATGAACAGTAACATGACCAAAATTAGAATTTTTCTCAACTTTGAAAATTCATTAAATATTCCATAGACCTCTAAAAATTCTGTTCTTTAACTTTCCAAAAAGTTCTCAACAAAATCTAGTTACATGCCAAATCTCAAATCAAAAAGAGCTCATTTGGATAAAAAGTGGTATAGGTTTCCAATATGGTCAATTTATGCTCCATATAGGATACCAAAGTGTCCAAATAGTTTTACCTTGATGTTTGGAACCTCTTGGATAAATCTAAAAGTATGAATATGACTTGTATGAGCTGCCCAAGTAGTCCCAAACCTTATGCATCTCAATTTGTCCATCCCACTTGCCTTTATACACATTTGCATAAAGTCATTCAAAAAACCAAATTGTCATAACATACTCAATTTACATTCTAATGGTCACATAACATAATCTCTTATTTATACATCACATATTAACATAATTACACATGTTCAAAAGGTCATAGACCATATACAATAATGGATTACATCATTTGACATCAATATGACCTTAAAGAACAAAAACTATGCACTTTGATTTCAAGCTTTCATTTCTCATGTGGTTGGCTTCCATTCCCTTGATCTCTTGGTTCACCTAGCATATTAGAACATTAGAGAGGAGGGAATGAGATTCAAAGAATCCCAATAGCTCATCTCCCTTTCAATCACACATAAAAGATGCAAAACAAATCTTACAAATGCATGCATGGGCATATTAACATATGCAAACATTCAAAAAACATTTTCAACATTTGAGCAAGTCATACATAGCATACAAAGGCTTGCCAAGTAGATGGATTAACCTCACCCATTCATTTGTGGATTTTAGACTTGCCTCACCCATTCTTTAAGAGGTTCTTGGACTCAACCTTGCTCTTAGGAATCAACTTCACTTTAGGAGACTCTTTAGTTTGTCTCAACCAAACTCTAAGGGTTATTGGCTCATCCTCACCATGGCTAAGGGTTCTTGGTTTCACCACACTCAAGCAAACCAAAGCAAGCATCATAAATATTATTTACAAACATAATACATAATCATGGTGCCATGGCATATGAAATTATGTTAGAATACTTTTCATGGCTTAAAACACACATACACACATTCAAAGACAAGCTAAGCATACAATCATGTATGAGAGAAGGAGGAGTGAGCTACCTTAGAAGCAGCACACACTTTTCTCTTGAATGCCTTCTCCCTTCTTCAGTCTCACAAACACAAAGGTGTGGGAATGATTTCTCTTATCCTAAACACAATTTATGGAAGCCAATTAGGTTCATGGAATTAATTCTAAGGCCACACAACTTGTTCACACACTAACTTGGTCTTTAAACCCTTTTATGTTTCCAAAAATGCACCTAATAGAGCAACACCCATCAAATAAATTCTAGGCTCCATTCATTCTCTTCATACATGATTTTTGACTCTTTTTAAGCCTCTTGGAGTCATCATACAATTAAAATAAAGAGCCTAACTACATGTTCTTCTTTTAGTCATATTATGGAACATAAGGCACTACCTCATCCTCTATGGTTTCTAATTTTTTCCAAGGCCTCCCCTCATCTTCACTCATCATATGTGACTCAAAAATGGGTTTAGAAAAATTTAAAACTTTCCCTAGATATGCAAACCCCTCTTGGCCGAACCTAAGAAGAATTTTGCTCTCCATGGACTTTGCTTTGTTTTCTTAATGGAGTAAGCACATAGGGAGACTTCTAGGGACCTTAAAAGCTCATTTAAACTCTTATTTAGACATAGAAATCAAGGTATCAAATCAGATTTTACAAGGAATATATGAAACCCTAGACTTTGCATCTTGAATTTCCATGGTTATTTGTTAATTCTCTTTGCATATTCTTATTCTCCACACCCTTTTTCCTGAGAATCACCCTTGGTTCTGCCTAAAAACCAAGCCTTCCAAGGACTTCTTGAGTGGGGTGAAACATAGGAAGAAGGGAAGCAAGGGGTAGCAACCATGGAAGAAGAAATTACCTTATTTTTCCTTGTTTTCTCACTTGAATATTGTCTTCTTTGAGCTCCTCTCTTCAAATCCGAATTTTTCCCTTAATTTCTCCCTTAAAATAGATTTATAAACTTCATTATAATGATAAGAAACAAAGGAGAATGGAGAAGAAGAGGTTTGGAAAGAAGAAAGCATGAAAAAGTACCAAAATTCCATACCTTCAAGCCTTGATTTCTCCTCCTCTTCTTCTTCCCTTGATGCACCACTCTCCTAGGGTTTCCTCTCTAGTTTGGGGCAGAAAAATATGAGTCTATGTGAGTGGGAGAGTGGGGCGCCTTCTATTTATAGGTGGAGGAGAAATGACTTTTCAAAATTTTCCATTTTGCCCTTCATTTTTGGCATTTTCGTTTCTAATTTGTTTTAGCTCCTTTCTGAGAACCATTTTTTTCATTATGAAATTTAGTTACCAATTTAGTATAATGCCTTTGGAATCACTTAAATCGGAGCTAAAACTTTCTCGAATGAATCCGTCAAAGTTCAAATACACCAATGTTGGAAAACGTCCACCGGAGGGGTTTTAACTGTCCCGAGGCTTCCCATGATTTTTAGGGCCTCTAAAAACCCTAAAGAACTCAAAACTTTCATTTAAAAAGCCTTTTTATGTGAATTCCAAAATTTTCTCAAAATAATGAAAATGTCATTACGTTTCATAAGTTTTTCGTAAGAAATTGTTTCTTCATTTTAGCTCCATTTTTCTTTTTGTCTGAGGCTAGAATTCTCATTTTTATGAGTCTAGAATTTTAATCAAATTTTTGGGGACCTTAACTAATTCATTTTAGGAGACTTGCTTTGAAAATGCTCCTGTTTCCATCGTTTAACAAATATTGGACATTACACACACTCTTGGCCTCACAAACTCATTTGGGAGAGACTTGACTTGCTTGGTCTACACACATCAAAGAAGTCACAATTGCATTAATGGAACCATCTATAGCATCACATAAGCCTTACACAAGCTAATTCTAGCTTTAGGCTTCCATATGGCTCCATCTAGTGGCATAATGAAGCAACTCATATAATTCATGATTATGGCTCCAATTTCTCACCTAAGATAATTCATATGACTCCATTTAAACTAATTAGAGTCATCATAAACTCAAATTAATGAACCTATCATCTAGTTGCTTCTTTATGTATATTGAAACCCTAAACTTTCACCTTACAAAATAAGGTTTCTAAATTCAAACCAATAGTTCCTTTGGTATTTATAATTCACATCTAGACTATTTCTATCCTTAGAATCAAAGAAAACTCTTTCAAGGTGCTTCATCTACTCCATAGCTGAGACATGAACCATTCTTGCCTTCCATGGAACTTTTGTTTCATTCTTTGAGAGATTGATGTTTATAGGGTCCTTTAGCCTCTCCATAGCTTAATTGTACTCTTACATGGTTTAAAACATCATTCTAAGATGTCACACCATATCAAGGTAACTCACAATTTACATCTCAATTGCCATAAAGAATCTAATTTCATGAAAATCACACTTTTAATAACAAAAATAACTGTTATTATAAGCTAAAAAAATTCAATTTTAATTATATGGACCATTTAGCCTTACCAACATTTCTTTCCATCCATAATATACTTAATGGACCAGAAACATCACAATTCAAAGCTTCCATTTCGGATTTGGGGTAGGCAACACAAAATTTAAGACCAAACTTGAACTTCCCTTAAATCTATAATTTGATACAAACTTTGTAAAATCACAATTAATTCTAGAAAAATTAAAATCATGAAAATTATATCATCCCCTAACTATGATAAAAAATTTAGATCAAAACAACCATGTTTGACCTAAGAAATTCAATAAAATAGTACATCAGGTTTGGATGGCATCCTACAATTGAACTAGAATTTCAAAAATTTGTATCTCCCTCTACACAAGTCCAAATGGGATGCTCTTTATGGCTATGGAAAGCTTAGGATGTCTACTATATGCCTATAAAATTTCACAAGCATTGGACTTCATTTTACTCACAAATTACATAGAAAAACAAACTAACCATATAAACAGTGACAATGATAGTTTTTGCATAATTTGGCCAATTTTGAAAAATCATAATAAATTCTCTAGATCTCCAAAAATAGTTCTCTTTAGCTTTATGGAAAGCTCTAGATGAGATTTATATTCTTGCCAAATTTCATGCACAAATTCATCCATTTGGTCAGTTTGTGGTTCAGGCTAAGAATATAGTAATTTTTGATACCATAATAGGGTCAAATTGCACCAAATGGGCTTCCACACCTTCCATGACCATTTGAACACGTCTCAAAGTATAAATACAGCATATAGAAGCATCCTAAATGATTAAAACCATCATGGAAATCAAATTCACCATTCCACTTTCATAAATACATATAAACATTATGGTTCAAAGATGTCAAAACTATACAATATCATTCATTTAACTCCACATTTAGTTCATACAATATATTTACATGCTTTTATAATTGATCAAGGGTTTACATCTCAAAAATAACTCATATATACATACTTTGACATTAAATTACATAAAAAAAACTATTCTATTATCAAAGTATAGCTATCTATGCTCCTTGGCTTCCATTTTTGCCCCCTTGGGCTTCACCTAGACATAGTAAGATAGAAGATAAGGGAGAGTGAGATTCAAGGAATCTCAATAGCTATTTTACCCTTTTAAGTAAGCAAACAAGGCATATATTCATGTCAAAGAATATAAGTATGCACCAAACACTACTAAGAATCATTGAAATCATAATTTCCATATCACATAAACATGTCAAGGTCAAGAAAAGCTCTAGGGTCTTTTGGTCCTGTCTCACCCTATTATTTAGGACTTTTAGATTAGCCTCACCCATTTTTTAAGGACTTTTGACTTAGATTCACTCATTCTTGGGACTTTTAGCCTTGTCTCACCTATGTTTAGAGACTTTGGGCTTCACCTCACCCAATTTAAGGAATTTTTGGTACAATTTCACCCATAAAGAGCAATTTCACATTTCAAAAGTAAATCAAGAAGCATAATGGTACCATAGCAACAAACCAATAACAAATGGCATGTCTCATGATTCAAACACATATATAAGCATTCAATGACAATCATGTAACCAAAAAATACACACAAGAAAGGATGGAAAGCTACCTTGGTTCAAGATGCACAAATTTCTCTTTACTTCTTATCTCCTTGGCTTGACCTCACACCTACACCTAGGAGGAACTTGGTTTTCTTGACCTAGACACGTCAAATAAGACACAATTACATCATTGGAAACAACTCTAGCTTTCTATAAACATTACACAAGCTACATCTAGTTTATGACGCCATTATAGTTCCATACAAGGCATAATGAAGCAACTCATATAATTTAAGATCTTGGCTCTAATTTCTCACTCAATCTAAGTCATATGACACCATTACATGCATTAGAGTCATCTCCAACTCAATTCAAAGAGCCTGACACCAAGTTGTTTCTTTATGCATAATGGAACCTAAAACTTCCAACTTTCAAAATATGATTTCTAAATTAAAACCAATGATTCCTTTGATGTCTATAATTTAGATATAGACCATTTCTAACCTTGGAATCAAAGAAAAATCTCCTTAGGCACCACATAGACCCTTTGGGCGAGACATGCACACATAAAGGAGCCCATGGAGTTTTGCTTGTTTTCCTAGGGAATTAATGGAAGAAGTTAGAGGAAGGAGGAGAAAACTAACTCTCACAAATTCTACAAGAACCCATGATTGAATAGTGAAATAAAAGAGGAAAAAGATAAGGAAAATGGAATTACAACTATGGGGAGGAACACAAAAAATGAAGCATGCCAGAACAATAGTTAACTGTAGCAGGTTGCATGGCTAAAAGTGACTAAAAGGGAAGAGAAAATTTTAAAAGATGAAGAAGTGTGGATCTTGGCTATAATATCCTATGATTTAGAAATCCAAAATCATTCCTAAAGAGTGGAATGAATTACTTATAAGGGATCACGGGCCTAGCGAAGGCCAGTAAGAACCATGAGAAATTGAAATCAAAATCATTTGATTAATGAATGAGAACCCTTAAGTAAAGTGCATTGAGGCTAATTGAGATTTAGATGTTAATTGAAACATCTAAATATGTAGTTAAGAGCCTTAGGATAACTTGAAATCAGAGCCAAAACAGTCAAATGAAAAGATATGAAAGCTTGTAGCAAATTTGTAATTTGAGGTAACTTCTTGAAAACTCAAAGGAGTAAGATTTAACTGGGAAAATTAATTTTCACAAGGTTCTTGGAGACCCTAAAAATCATAGGAGCCCCTAGAATAGTTAAAACCCCTCTGGTTTACATTTTAGAGTGTTTGTTGATTGCAACTTTGACCAAATCATTCGGTAAGGTTTTAAATCCAATTTGGATGAAACCAAAGGCATTTTATGAATTAGAAAACCTAGATTTTATGATGGAAAAGATGATTCTCAAAAATGGTTTGAAATGAGCTCAAATGGAGAAACCAAAATTTAAGGACATAGTTGAAATTTTAGAAAATATTATAAGTGAGCTCCACCCCTTACAAATCACATCCCACTTCTCTCCCTCATCTTAATTGACTCACTTTTACTCTAAAACATAAACAAAACTAGCCCTAAATGGCGCACTAAGGAGGGAGAAAAAGGAGGAAGAAAACAAAGCCAAAAGGGTGAGATTTTGCTACTTTTTCATGCTCTTACCTTTACTAAAGTTTTTTTGCTCTTTCTCCTTTCTCTTCTCATGGTTATGATGTTCAGAAAGGAGGTGTTCTATGACTAGTTCAGTAGAGGGAAAGAAGAGTTTAGAGGAAACTTTGGAAGCTTAAGAAAGCTCTCTTGACAAGCTTTAAAATAAGGTAAGAAACTATTGCCAAACTTGCTTCTTCTTGGCTCTCTTTTGCTTGAGTGTTTTGGCTAGAATTAAAGCTAAAACATGATAGAGAAAATGGTTTGATTTTGATGCCAACATGATCAAGAAAAGGGTTTTGAAGCCTAAGGAATCATATAGAAGCAATAAAACTTAAAAAGAGGCTATAGATAACAAGTTATGAAAATTAGGATTTTGATTGCACCTAGGAATTTATAAAGCTTTCTAAGGACAATTCAATTTATGTAAAAGTATGTTTGAGTTTTTAAGACATCTAGGAAGCTTTACAAGTGGCAAATTCCCTAAGAAAACAAGCAAAACTCCACAGGCTCCTTTATGTATGCATGTCTCAGCCAAAGGGTCTATGTGGTACCTAGGGAGATTTTTTTTTTGATTCCAAAGATAAAAATAATTTATATATAATTTATAGACACCAAAGGAACCATTAGTTTGAATTTAGGAACCATATTTTGAAAGTTGGGAGTTTAAGGTTCTACTATGCATAAAAAAGTAACTTGATATTAGGTTTCTCAATTTAAGTTTATGATGACTCTAATGAGCTTAAATGGAGTCATGTGACTTAAATTGAGTGAGAAATGGGAGCCAAGATAATGAATTGTGTGAATTTCTTCATTATGCTATTATATAGACCATATGGATGCCTAAAGCTAGAAGTAGCTTATATAAGGATCGTGTGAGGCTAGAGATGGTTCCATTGATACCTTTGTGTGTTGTTTGATGTGTCTAGGCCAAGCAAATCAAGTCTCACCTAAGTATGCTTATGAGGCCAAGAAGGGAAAGTGAGAAACCAAGGAAGAAAAGTGGTGTTTCTTGAGAAAAGTAGCTCCTCATCCTTTCTTGTATGCATTTCTTGGTTGTTTGATTGTCATTGAATGCTTGTATGAATATTTGAATCATGAAACATACCTCTAGCTATTGATTTGATGTTATGGTACAATTATGCTTCTTAAATTGTGTTTGGAATTTGACTTTGCTCTTGATGAGTGAGGTAATACCAAAAGTCCCTTAAAATGGGCGAGATAAAGCCAAAAGTCCTTTGAAATGGGTGAGACAAGGCCAAAAGTCCCTTAAAATGAGTGAAGCTAAGTTAAAATTCCTTAGAAATTGGATAAGGCTAATCTAAAAGTTCCAAATAATTAGGTAAGGCTAAACTAGAAGTCCCTAGAGCTTGATTTTGATCTTGACAAGTTATGTGATCTTAAAAACATGTTTATGTTTGATTTTTGGAAGCTTTGGTGCATGTTTGTGTTCTTTGACATTATAATATGCCATGTGACAACCCTAACCTTTGATCATTGTAATTAAGGTAAAATACATTATTAATAACCATAAATCAGGGTTACAAGACATTACGACTAATTACATTTGGAAAATACAAAGAAATTTGAACCATAATGTTATTAGAGTCATCAACCAAATAATTACAAGCATTCATGTACACAAGGTGTAACACTATAATGACTTAACTCTAACTCATCTCCCTCTAGGCTTGATTCCATATGATTTCCAAAGAAAATAACCAAAACCGTGGTATTTTACTACTTTAAGTCGAGGTTTAACTGGTCATATTTTGCCTCGTAGGTCCCGTGAACCCATTATTCACATTCTCTACTCAAACACTATTTATACAACTTGTATATAGCCTCAAACAACTCATAAACCACGGATATGAAGCCAAAAACCAAGAAAATTCAATTTCTCAAATGAGCCCAAAAGTCAGATTTTTGGCTCTAACTTTGGAAAATCATAACTAATTCTAGAAAAATGGGAATCAAACAATTAATAGCTCTCTGAAAATATTTGGATGTTAACTTCATATAAAAATAACTCCCAACCACAATCTCAACATTTGGACCATCTTTGACATCGAAAAAGAGACAGAGGTCTGGCTGTCCCTGGTACTAGAGCAGCTTGCTGTCATGAACTTCAAAAATCCGTAATTAATTCCACAAAAATCCAATCTGGCAAAATATACCAATTTGGAAAGCTACAGATGTTAACTAGAGGAGAAAAATAAGTCCAAATCAGTTCAGGAGCTCTTGGACCTCGAAAACTGATAGAACAGTAACAAAGGTCAGATAGCTTCCCTGATGCTGATATAGAACTTCAAAAGGTCATTTCTCCCTCTACAGACCTCCAATTGAGGTGCTTCTAGTTGGCATATGTCACTATGGGTATCTAGTTTATACTCCTAAAATTTCATGACATTTGGATACCATTTGGTCCATGAATGACATGGATTCATTTTTGGACTGGTTGCATAGTACCATGACTAAAACCATCAAAATTTCCAAACTTCAACAATTCGACAAATATTCCCTAGACCTCCAAATATTACCTGCTTTAACTTCTCAAGAAGATCTTAATAGACTCTAGAGGCATACCAAATTCTATATTAAGAAGAGCTCATCTAGTCATACTTTGAAGGAGCTCACAAATATGGCAGTTTTGGCACCCAACATGGTTCAAAGTGGGTCCAAATGGCTTCCCACATGTTCTAGCATCTCTTGGGTAAGTTTGGAAGTATAAAAATAGCATAAATGAATTACCCAAGTGATCCAAGTCATCATATATTTCAAATTCACTATGCTACTAAACAAAATGCACTATTACATGTAATCCACAAAAGGGCCAAATTTCACATTTTCATTGCTTTGACTTGCTCTATAGTTCATACATCATTTATACATATGTTTACATTTGCTCACACATTTACATCTCAAAAATCATAGGTGCATATTCATTTTAGCACCTCTTTACAACAAAAGAACCAAAATAACTACACAACTCCCTAAGCATGCTCAACTAGGCTCCTTGGTGTGCACTTGGTTCTCCTTGAGCTCCACCTAACATGTTAAGATGGGAGAGGGAAGGGGGTGAGATTCAGGGAATCTCAATAGCTTATACTCATTCAAGGAAGCAATCAAGGCATATAAACAAGTCAAAGCATGCAAACCAGTCACAATTACACAACACATGCTTTCCATGCCATGAATATCATATCATTGCCAAGAATAGGCTCTAGGGACTTTCGGTCTAGCCTCACCCAAACTTTGGGACTTTTGGGATTGGCCTCACCCTTGGTTTAGGGACTTTTGGCTCTACCTCACCCATCTCAAGGGACTTTCGGCACCACCTCACCTGAGCAATTGTCACAATCCATATGATAAGCATATTGGTACCAATGCATCAAGGCAACATCAAATGACATGTCTCATCATACAAGCACATACACAAGCATACAATGACTATTACACATCCAAGAATATAACAAGAAAGAGTGGAGAGCTACCTTATCGGCTAACACAAGCCTTCCCTTTCAATTTCTCTTCTTCCTTCTTGATTTCACACTCACAACTAGAGAGAGTTGCTTCCTTTGAGCCTAGGCATAACAAAAAGTATGGAATCATTCTCTCATAACTCAAATAAACACTCACAAAGCTAAAGGGGCTCTTCATCGAAGCAAACCCCCACTACACATGTAAGAAACTAGGGATTCTCTCTCTAGAATTCCACTCACTCTCCTTCCTCTCTCAAGCTCTCAAAAAGGAAAGCAAAGAAGAAGTAGTGAAGATACCTGAGTTCTACCCTTCTTCAAGAGTGGTTTTCCATTTTCCCTCTTCTGAACCAAACCCAACTCAACTACCAAAACCATAGAAAGAGAGGGCAAAGAAAGAATAATAACATGCTAAGAAGAAAAGCTATGGAAATCTCAAGCTTGCTTACCTTTTTGCTTGTTCTCCTTCCTTCTCTAGGTCTCTCTCTCTCTCCACAGCCCTTTTCTCTCTCTTAGTCGAAGCTTAGGTTGGTTTACAAAGAAAGAATGAATCTAGACACTTTAAGAAGTCCAATTCTCTTTTTTCACGCTTTTCCGGACTTACCCTCGCTATAGCGAAGAATAACCCTCGCTACGGCGAGCATGTATCAGTTCCAGACCCCCGCTTTCGCTATGGCACGCGCTACGGCGAGCAACGCCCTAGTTTTTGTATGGGATGCCTGCACTCGCTATAGCTAGAAGTATTTTCACTATAGCGAGAAGGCACTCTCGCTATAGCTAGACTATTTCTCGCTATAGCGAACAGGTACATTCGCTATAGCTAGCAAACTTAGAAAATTTTCAGCCCTTCAAAAAATTTTCAGCTTTTCTTCTTCTTCTTCTTTTTCTGGCTGTTACATAAGGGAAACAAACACTCATTTATAAGCCTTTGATTCTATTACCCATTAATTCCAACTCACAAGAATCTTTATCAATGTTTCTAAGTTATCCTTTGAGGTTACCATATGAAACACCAAGATTTCTAGGCTAGAATGAGAGTTTGGGACCGTTAGCCTCAGCTAAATGTCCATGCACTATGACCAATTGCTCTTTGGTTCACCCTTATATCTTTACAGATTTCATCGCGAAGAGTTGGAGCTTTGCCGCGACGAGGAAACCTCTTGGAGCCTACCTTATTCGCCTCTTTCTATTGGTCGTGGCCAATTCCCCCTTTCACTGTGGCTAATTCCTCTTTAGAACGCCTAACTCATTTTCACAAAAGTTCACCGCAGTTAATTCCCATTTAGCCGCGGCGAATTACCTTTTGGACAACTCCCAGTGTGACCTCACATTTTGTCGCGGCTAATTCCACTTTTAGCCGCAGCGAATTGCTCTCTGGTACTCCCCCTGGGCAACTTCGCCTCTATTGGCCGCAGCTAACAATATTTTGGCCCCGGCGAAATGCCTTCTGATCCTACAACTTCTAAAGTCTTATCTCATACTCTCCACTCTCCCTCCATTGACACCCTAGGGCCACTCTACCTTAATTTGTAGGGTTCTAATAGTTTTTACTAGCCTAATTTACCCAACTTATCTATCATTATTAGTTCAAAACTTAAATGTTAATTTCTACTCCTCCAACTACCCTATATCAGCAAGTCCATAGAGTAATAATAGTAAGAGTTCATGAACTATCAACCATTATCATTCAATACATATTCTATTAGAGATTCCATACATCACTGATTCCAATCAACAATCTAATATATCCTATGATGACATTTCTAATAGTAGACCACATCATGAATTCAACGAAGTTCATACATCAGATACTATAAGTTCATACATCTAATACCAAGTTATAATGAGATTTAACTTTTTAATAGATACATTCCAACTAATCAAAATATAAACGCCTACACTTGACAACATGATTACATTATGATGCTATATAAACGAATAACAAAATTACGTCTATTCGACTCAAATCAACCCAAGTGTAGCCTCCCCCACACATGGTTGGAGCTCATGGATTTTTATCCATTTGCTTCCCCTTATCCTTACCCGAAGGGCCTTCACCTAAAAGTATAATCCCATGAAACAAGGTGAGATGCAAATCTCAGTAACCAAAGCAAATTCCATTTATATATTCTAGTTTAATTAACATATATGTATGATTTCATATAAGTATCAGAAAACATACCAGCCATACCAGTAAATGAAATAATTAGGCTATCTATGATTACTATCCTATACTAGCAATCACAATTCTATATATTAAAGGCTAATAACACCGGGAGAGGCTTGTCCACGGCACCTACTCCCTAATGAGCACAATCAGGACTCAGTGCATCTAGGGTCTGATCATAACCTAGTACCCGATCGAAGCACATGTAAGGGTGGCAGCCGCACCACAGCTCCATCATGGACTCACAATGTCCAATCATATATAATAGATAGCCAACCAATTCATTTAATATTCAAAATTATAATCATTCAGCAAATACAAAATTAAACAGACATATACATGGAATTAGCATGAACCTCGGTTACCTTACTTGTAGCCAATCCTCTAAGAGCCAATTGAATGCTACTTCAGCCCAATCACCAAGAGTCTCTAATTTTGGGTTTTGCCTTCCCTAGACTAGAAACATTAAAATATCACTCTAAACTATAGGAAAATTCACACAAAATTAAGGCCCATACTATAAGTCTACTATAAGAGTCTTAAACAAATAGAAAATGCATCAAAATGAAAAGTTTATATTTACCTACTAACACCCTCAGCCCCAACTTACGAAATTTCACCAAGAAAATCCCAAACAACCACATTTCAGATTTTAGGTATGGTAAAAATGCTCCAAATGAAAAACTAACCAAGCCAAAATGAAAAGAAAAAGAAGAGGATTAAGTTATACAACTATTACCTTGACTGAATCTTGCTCTATAAGTGAAAAATGGTAGAAATATGTCAAGAACCCTAGCCTCCCCTTTGGACCTCCGAATTTCCCTTTTGTTTCTTGGGTTTTTGTAGAATGGGGGTGGCCAAAATGATTTTTAGGGTTTTAAGTTGGCCTCTAAATGGGTTATGTGTCAACCCATCAGCCCAAGGACCTATTGGGCTCCCACTAGTTGTTAGGCTGAAGTTGTAAGTTGTTGGGTCAACTTCAATAATTCAAACTTTTAGTTGGGTTGGGTCAAGTTTTCAAGAGCCCACTTAGTTGAGGTATGCATAAGGGGTATTGGGCCAATTACAAGGGCTTATATAAGTCGGATCTGCACCTACCTCCATTAGTTCCCAACCTTGGCCTACTTAATTTAATTTGGGCCTAGATGGGGTTTATAACTCAATTAAATCTCAAACTCATATTAATAATTTATCTCTCTAAAATTTTCATTCACTTAACTTGCCCAATTATTCCATATTAATTATTTTTAATTAACTCAAATCTATTATTAACACCTTAATTAATTTTAGGGTGTTACATGCCATTTATACCTACTTAAAAGGGTGAAAGAACTATTGAGATTCTTTGAATCTCACTCTCCTCCACTTTCCATCTAACTTTGTTTAGATGAAGCTAATAAACCAAAGAATGGGAGCCAAGGAACATGAATGATGATACTATGACAATAAAATAGGATTTTGTGTAATTTGATGTCAAAGTATGTATGTATAAGTTATTTATGAGTTGTAAACCTTTGAGTATATATAAAAGTACATAAATATATTATATGTAATGAATATGAAGCCAAATGTATGAGATTGTATGATTTTAATATCCTTAACCCATGGCGTGCTTTTGCAAAAAAAGCATGTGGGATGATGAATTTGAGTTTGATGAAGATTTGGACTTGTTATGATGCTTTTATATACTGTATTTGAACTTTTGGACTTGCTCAAATGGTCATTGTTCATCTAGGCAGCCATTTGGTACCATTTGGAGATATATAGTTATATTTTAAGCTATATTTTGCCCCTGAACCAAAACTAAACCAAATGAATGAGTTTTGACATTAAATTTGACAGGTATGTAGATCTCATCAAGACCATCTATAAAGCCAAAGAGCAAAATTTTTGAAACTCTGTAGAATATCTTATAATTTTTTAAAATTGACAAAATTATGCAAAAAACTATCATAGTACTATTCTTTTAAATAGTTTGATTTTCAGTGCCTTTGAAAGGCCAAATGAAGTCAAATGCCTATGAAATTTTATAGGCATGTACTTGACATCATAAGCTTTTGGTAACTACTAAAAGCACTTAATTTGGAGTTCTGTACAATGATATATGAATTTTTAAAATTACATGTCTACTATAGTAATAGAAACAGACCCCAATTACTATTCCATTAGTTTTCATGAGGCCAATGATCTTGTTTTGATCTAAAATTTTTACAATAGTTAGATGATGTCTTAGGCTTTCCAAAAAATCCTAATTTGCATGTTTTGGAGTTCTCTAGCTCAGGTCATGAATTTTTGAAGCTAGTGGCAGAATTATGGAATTACATGGAATAGTGTACTTGTACTAACTTGTGATGCTTGACCTTAAACCTGTTTTCCATGCTTTTTTGTGATATTTCTGGTTAAGCAAGTTTATTAAGGATGAGTTAGCATTAAATCAAGTCAAATTGAAGACTGAGATAATATATTGTCAATAAGGTCCAGGATCTTGTCAACAAGATCTTATATTTTACACTGTAAAATTTAAGACCTTGTATACAAGCCATTATGTCAGTAAGTACAAGTCTTTTGGCGATAAGTTATAGCATATGATATTTGTGGTGATATGACATTGGCCAAAAGAGGTGCAGAGCCCCAGTGAAGAAGATGAAAAAAAGACACTACGGCAAAAAAGAGTGGAAAAAGAGTGTTTGAGAAATATTAAAAATATCCTTTGGCTAATATGGCACTTATACACCTAAAAAGTTTGATATGCTTTAATAAGTTATCTTAGATATTTAGAAAAGTCCTTAGAAAATTTTCTAAGCTTTCAAATTATTTAGTCTTTATTTTGATAACCTAAAATAATTATTTTACATTAATAAGCATTATTTTTATTTTTCTACTTTATTTCTTAATTAATAAGGACCTAATTTGAAATTAATTTTTTTTAGATAATACGAGTATATTCCTAAATTTTGAGGAAAAAATTTTTATTTAGAGAGAATGAAATGTCATAACCAAAATTTTCTGAATTTCTAAATGTTAAAAAGGAAAGATAATAAATATGATAATGAGGGACTAGAAGTTTAGATAAAATGAAGGAACACGGCTAAAAGAACAAAAATTGTAAAACAAAAGGGAAAGGAGCTAGTCAAACTAAAAAATCATAGATTTAAAAATAATGAAATTTAACATGAGATATTCATATTTTTCATCGTAACATGATAAAATAAGGTCAATAAATTAACTAGGTGAAGTCGTTTCAGTTAAATCTTTGACTGTGTACAAATTACAATTCTTGATAATAATATTTTTTACTGGATTTATCCAAACTATTTTAAATCCTAAAAATTCCAAAGCAAATATTTTTAATAAAGTTAAAAACCTAAAATTTCTTATGAAAAAGACAGTTTTCAAAAAGGATACAAAAGGGTCAAAGTGAAAGGACATGATGAAAATTTTGAAAATTGTTATAAAAATCTACTCCCACCCTTATATCATCATGCATCACCTTCTTCTCCTTAAAACCAATTTAGTCTAACTCATAGGGCGTGAAAAGAAGAAGAGAGAAAAGGGAAAAAGAAGCCAAATAGGTATGTAAATATGCAAATTCTTGTGACATGCTAGTTAGAAACTTTCTTCTCCTCTTCATGCTCTTTCTAATAATAGTTTTAGTTTCTTCAAAGAAGGATCTTTGCGTATAACTTATCATACCATATATAGCTAGCATTGGATTTGCATCATGGATAGCTAAAAGTATCAAATTATACTAAAGAATTACTTTTAGCAACGGAATTTGCCATCACTAAAAGATAAATTAATTCATTCTTGGCTTAATGGACCATGTAAGCTTACCAAACTTATTGTCCATCCCTAAAATATTTGTTCAATAAAAAATATAACAATTTGAAGCTTAAAACTTGGGTCTAAGGAATTCATAAATTCCATATTCTGATACAAACTTTAGAAAATCATAACTAATTCTAGAAAAATCCAAATCATGCATACTATAGCTTTTTGGAAAGCTTAGGATATCATCTAGTTTCCATAAAAATATTAGATCAAAACAACCATTTCTAGCCTAAAAAATCTAATGGAACAGTACTTCAAGCTAGTGGTCATTCTATAGCAAACCTATAATTTCAAAAATTTATTTCTCCCTCAACAGAGCTCCAAATTAGGTGCTCTCGATAGATATGGAAAGCTTCTTATGTCTACTATATTCTTTTAAAATTTGATATGTGTTAGATGTCATTTGACCCCTAAGTGACACCAAAAATCAAACTAACCATATGAATAGTAATAGTGATAGTTTCTACATAATTTGACCAATTTTGAAAAATCATAATAAATTCTCGAGTTCCAAAAATAGTATTCTTTAGCTTTGTGAAAAGCTCTAGATGAGAGCTATATGCCTACCAAATTTCATGCAAAAATTCACCCATTTGGTCAGATTTTGGTTCAAGGAAAAAAAATGGCTCAAAATGGCTCCATAATGGTTCTAAATGGTTCAACATGGCCTTCCTCTTAAACCATGACCATTTGAGCACGTCCAACACTTTATTTCTAGCATATAGAAGCATCAAAATAGGTCTAAACCACTTTAGGACTCAAAATTAACTTTCCACTTGATCTTACATACATATGCATCAAGGCTCTAAGATGTTAAATATTCACATAACCATACATTTAGCTCTAAATTCTATTTATACATTATAATTACATACTTTTATACATGCTTAAAAGTTTGCATCTTATAAACATTGTATAGATACAAACTTTGACATTAAAATATATAAATTCCTATTTTATTTCTCATTTTTCAAGTTGCTTAGCTCCCATTTCTTGCTCCATGTGGCTCACCTATACATAGCTAGATATAATATAGGGAAGAATGAGATTTAAAGAATCCCAATAACTCTTTTACCCTTTCAAGCATACATATATGGCACATTTTCATATCAAGGAATGCAAGCATATAATAAAAGCCTCTTGTAAAGATGCATAAGCATATTTTCATGTCACATAAACTCATTAAAGTCAAATTTAGGCTATAAGGGCTTTTGGTCTAACCTCACCTAATTCTTTAGAACTTTTGGATTTGCCTCACTCACTTTTAGGGACTTTTGACTTAACCTTACTCTTTTTTGAGACTTTTGGCTTTGTCTCACCCATTATTAGGGACTTTTAGTTTCTCCTCACCCATTCTAAAGGACTTTTGGCACAACCTCGCCCATTAAGAGCCATCTTATATTCAAAACATATTTTAAGAAGCATAATGGTACCAAAGCATTAAATCAATAGTTATAAATATATCTCTTAGTTCAAACATACACATAACCATCTAATGACAATCAAACATCCAAGAAATACAAGAAAGGATAGAGAGCTACCTTGAGTCAAGAAACACAAGCTTCCTTACCTGAAGTTCACTTCCCCTTTTTGGCCACACACACATACATCTGGGAAGATCTTGATTTGCTTGGCCTAAACACATCAAATAAGACACAATTACATCATTGGAACAAATTCTAACCTCACATAAACTATATGCAAGCTTGTCTTAACTTATGGCATGGTTATGGTTCCATATAAGAGCATAATGAAGCAACCCCTAGAATTTATGATCTTGGTTCTAATTTCTTATTCAATCTAAGTCTCATGACTCCATTTAAACTTATTAGAATCATCTTCAATTCAATTCAAGGAGCCTAAACTCAAGTTATTTTTTTATGCCTTAAAAAGGAACCTAAACTTCCATCTCATAAAATATGGTTTCTAAATTCAAACCAATGGTTTTCTTAGTGTTTATTAATCATATCTAGACCATTTCTATTCTTGGAATCAAAGGAAAATCTCCCTAGGTGCAGAATCCTCTCTTGGCCAAGATATAGCTTAAGGTGAAGGACCCATGGAGTTTCATTCAATTTCCTAGGGGTTTTGGCATCCATGAAGCTTCCTAGACCTCTTATGAACTCATGCATACTATTACATAAACTAGATTATCATTAGAAAGCTTCAAAAATTGCTAGATGCAATAAGAACCCTAGGTGACATAACTTAATTTCTAAAGCTTCTCTTTTAGTTTCAATTCCATATTCTTACTCCTTATACTTTAAAACCCTTGTTCCTACCCTACTATGACCAGAAATCATCCTCTTTGAAATGGGCCTAGGTCTGGTTAAGACACACATGAAAGAAGGAGACAAGATGAAGCAAAATAATCTATGGTTTCTTACCATATTTGCAAATTTTTCCAAGGAACTTTCTAAAGCTTCTAATCTCTCTTTCAAATTCTCTCTTCCTCTTATTGAACTAGCCATGAAATAACTCCAAATAAGTTATCAAAACTATGAGAGAAAAGGGGAGAAAGAAGAGAATAAGTTGGAAGAAGGAGAAAGCATGAAAAACCTTAAATTTCTTACACTTTTCTACTTGATTTCTTCCTTCCTTGCTCTCCCTCTTGTGTGCCTCCTTAAGCTTGTCTAAGTTCTGTTTCTGAGTAGAATGAAGTCAGTGGAAAATGAAGAGAAGAGGTGGCATGCTGAAATAAGAAGCAAGGGGGCATATTTTAATACTTTTCAAATTTTCTTAGTTCTTTCCATTTGGGCTCATTTTAACTCTTTTTTTAGAACCATATTTTCCATTATGCAATTTACTCCCTTTAATTCATAAAATGCTTTTGGTTTCACCCAATTTAGATTTAAAACCTTCTAGAACAAATTGATTAAAGTTTTGGTTAACTAACACGCTAAATTGCATACTAAAAGGGTTTTGGACATTATAGGGGTTCTAAGAACCTCAGAAAACTCAATTTTTTCATTTAAAGATCGCTCCTTTGAGTTTTCTAAAAGTTACCCAAATTTTCAAAAATGTCCCTACCTTTCATCTAATTTTATTTAGCTATGTTGACTCTGGTTTCTAGGCCTCTTTAGCTCTATATCCTCATTTTTAATTATCTAAATTATTACTCTAATTTGGTTTGGCCTCTAATCATTCAATTTAAGGGACTTCTTTTAGTAATTTTCTTAGTTTTAGAGCTTTTAAAATAATGGGATATTACATAACCTCTTAAGGAAAAGAGGAAATTTGAAGTAACCAATTATAGCATAAGAATCACGATTCAAAAAGCTTCCAAACAAAGTATGTCATGAGCTAGGAAATTGCTACTTCATAAACTTTCATTTTCTCCTATGTTTCAATCTAAAGAGAGAGAGGGAGAGAAGCAAACTTGATTTTGATGAAAACTTGGTAGAAACAAGGGTTTAAAAGGGAGGAAAGTAAGATTATGCAAAGAGAATCACATAAAAGGCCATAGAAATCAAATCATGGCACCTAGGGTTCTAAATAAACTATGAAAGATGTAAAACCCTAAGAAGATGTGTTAAATCTTCTAAGGGAATAATTGAACTAAAAAAGAGCTAAGGATGTTCTATATCTTTCAAATTTCCTATGAAAATGGTAAGAAGTCCTAATAGGGTCCTAATGTGTATGTCTCGGCCAAGGCAAGGATGAAACACCTAGGGAGTGATTTGATGGATTCTAAGCTTTCAGATTATCTAGATATGAGATATGAACACTAATAGAACCATTGAAATAAATTTAGGAGCCCTATTTTTAAAAGTGAAAATTTAACGTTCAAAAGAGCGTAAGTGAAGCAACTTGATACTAAACACTTTTAAACTTGCATATGATAGCCCTAATAAGTTTCATTGGAGTCATATGGCTCATGTAAAGTGAGATCTTAAAGCCTAGAAGTTGAATTATGAAAGTTACCTCTTAATATGTCTAAAATAACTTAAGCTTGTATTTTAAGTTTTAATAGGCCTAAGTAGTAAAGGAATGAGTTAGAATGAGTTCTAATCAATTGCTTTGTATCTAAATTGATGTATTTAGGCCAAGCTAGTGCAATTCTACTTTTGTGTGTGTGCCAAATCGAGAAGAACTAAGAGAAAAGGAAAGAAACAAGTAGGTTAGTGGTGAATCAAAGCTCTTAGCTTCACAAGGTAGCTCACTTTCCATTTCTTGCATGCATTTGGATGTCTTTGAATTAAGATGCTTGTATGTATTGATTGTTTGATGACTACATAAGCTATGTTTTGAATTGGCATCCTAGCATAAGATTTTATGCATATGTGAGTTAAGTTTTCACTCTTAGTGTAATATTCCATGATTTAGTAATTTAAAATAATTCTTAAAGAGTATAACAATTTTTTTTAAGCTAAGTGACGAGCCTAAAGAAGGGCATTATGTCATACCTTACTATATAATGCCTCTCCTACTATTGATGCCTCATATAGAACTTAAAAGAGCCACTGGAAATCTGAACTAATGAAAATTTTCTTTTTTTTTTAAGAATTTTCTCATACAATTTTACTATTTATTTGGTCATTCCCAAAATATTGTCTAACTTTGAAAACAAGCAATTAATTATAGAAAAATCGTATGAGGTCGGTTCAAAACTCTAATTCAAGCTCTCTAAGTCCTTTAGAAGGAAAAAAATACTTGCTTAGCGGAATACATATAAGTTCATATAAAAATATCCTTACAAAAATTGAACGATTTTACCCCTCATTTAACATATTATTATTATTTATTATTTGCCCTTACATAAGCACATATATCTTTGCATTCTAAGCATGCTAGTCATATTCTCTTTACTTAAGAGTTGAGTATATACATGGCTCTCTATTACATACCCGAGTACCTTACAATACCATACCATAACTCATATATATAAGAATCCAAGATACTTAATTATATGACCAAAATGTGATGCATAAAAGTGAGGTCCTCAGCTTATGCCTCCACACCTTTTGCCTTTTCTTTGCCTAATCTCGAACCTAGCATAGGTTATGTTTGGGGTGAGAAATCTCAGTAGTAGTAAATCAATCTCATTCACAAGCTAGCATGTAAGTACATAACATAATGTCAATCAAGGTATCACATACTACATAGTAATGCAAGGAATTTCATACAAGGCCAAGCAATATCCCAGCATACATGTCTCATCTTATAGCATAAATGACACTCAGTATAACATAACACTCATCATTATACCAACACACAAGCTTAAAGAAAGAGAAAGGAAAACTACTACCTTAGCAACCTTGCTCCTTAAGCCTTGGGACTCGATCCACTTACTCTTGAAGTTTCCAAACAATTATCAAACCCTATAATCATAATGATAATTCATTACAATCAACATATAGACCCAAAATTTTAAATTAATATAGTCCTTTTTAAATTTAATAGGACCATTGGAATTGGAAAAATCTAACTCCTTCCCTTCCAATTCACTATGGCCGAATAACATGCATTTCTTGGCCAAAATTTAGAAATTTTATTCCATGAGTTTTGGCGGCCATAGGTATTCCTAGCTAAAAACATCCTTTTGAATCCATTGGAATGGATAAAATTATCAAATTCTAGCCCTAACAACACGTTTTGATCATAACGTAACCTAGCTCTATTTTAAGCCCAAAAGTGAGTTTCTTTGGTTCTAAAAATTCCATAGCTTCTTCTTTTATGTTTTAGGACATGAAATTTGGTATACATGACTTTAAAACATTAAGAAAACACCATAAAAATTTTGAGAAATGACAGCATCTCCCCAACATTTCCATTTTTCCAAAAATTACAATCTTTGTGTTTTTCAAGGTTCCAGCACATAACAAAATGGATAAGCTCATATGGCCTCCATAGTCAATATATAAACTCCATTCCTAGGCCTTCATATTCAAAATATAAACACTATTTCTAATGATCCATATGCTATCCAAAAGTGACCCATAGCTGGGGTTTAACAAAACTAACTTAAACCATGTGATTTTCAAATGCAAGGTGAAGAAAACTTACTCTTTAAGCTTAATCCTTACTTCCTTTGCTTTTCTCACACTAAAATCCCTTCTTTTTCAACTTAGAGCAACATTCCACCTTGAAGAAAAGATGAAGATGCAACTGCCCTTTGGAGAAAATGGTTAGAGGATGAAGAAGATGAAGAAATTTGATGAAGAATGGTGGTAGTTTTGCTTGATTTCACTTCTTCTTCCACTTTTCCTCCCTCTCTCTCTCTCTCTCTTCACGTTTTTCTCTCCCTCTCCCTTGTGTGTGGTTTGAAAATGGTGGTATGGAGGTAAAGGAGATGAACATAAATGAAGTTACATAGTCATACCAAATTTGGACCCTTGGATCAACCCTTTCAAGATCAAATCTTAGCCTTCCATTCCTTTTTTATTTATTTTCTAATTTCATGACCAAATATCTTCTTCCCAAAATTCCTTGACCACATACTTGGATGCTTATTCTTAGCCCTTAAGTTATGATTAGTAACCATGGTTAATTTTCTTAACTCAACTGTGGTCAATTTTTTACCCAACCATGGTTAATTTCTAACCTAACCATGGTTAATTCTTTAAACTAACTAAAATTCTTTCTTTTTTTTCTTTTTATTTTATATTTATATTTAGATTTCATCTTCTCTGAAGCCCTAATTATATCTTCTTTTCTCTCATTGGGCCTTACAACAGTCTAAAAATCAGTGTCCAGACCCGATTAAAGTTTTATGGTACAATATATACCTTTAGACTTTCTAAAATTTATAAATATTATTTCCTCTTCTTTCTGGTCATATTGAGCTTCAAACATAGATCAGGGGCCCTTAACCTCAATCCTCATAAATTTCAGTGTCAATTGGACACCCAAGTCTTTAGTTGTAATTTTCATCGTTCTGTATGATCATTGTGCTATAAAATTTTCATTTATTACAATTTAATCCTTGAAACTCCTTTAGGGTTTCTCAACCCTTTAGCTATTTCTATTTCCATGGTTGTTACAACTTTTTCTTTATATTTTGCTCATGGCTACTGATCGAGCTAACTAGATCTTGGACCTTATCCCCCTCGGCCATCCGGACAACTTAGCGTCATCGGACTTGTCTCATCAAAGGAAGTTTAACAGTGGATCACAGATTTTTGAGATTCCTACCCGATTTTTTGATATTTGTGCCTAAAGCCACAAATAGAGGGTGAAACTAGGGTTCCCTAAACTTTTAGGCAATCTATACATTTTGCCCAACACACAACTTTTCTTTATATTTTAGTCCCTGGCTCCTTCATACTTAACCTCAGAGACTCTTCAGGACCTTTTTTTCTATCTTTTTTTTTCTATTTTGGCCCCAATCTTAGGACACCTCTGGCCTTGACTCATCATTAATTGTAGTCTAGAATATTATTCTAATTTTTTTGGACCTTAATTTACTCTATTTAAGGGACTTTCTTATGTATTCGGTAAATTTTGTACATTAATAGAGAAATCGTATGTTTCGTATCTCACGTCTTGTTGCGTTTTCGAGGGACCGAATATTACACATTTTGAACCATATGGTTAATAAAAGAAGACCCAGAAATAAAATGAATTAAGACAAATTAAGGTTAAAATGCTAAATACAACATCTAGAAATGAAGTTGGACAACCAAAAATGGCCTAAAATCAGAGCTGAAATAGCTAAAAAAAAATAAATTGAAATGCAATGTCAAAATCATAATTTTAAGAAACTTAAAAGAAAAAGTTTCAAATGGTAAAATTGAGCTCATTGAGGTTTCTAGAGGCTTAGAAAATCATAAGAACCATTAGAATAATTAAAACCCTTTTATTTTGTATTTTAAGTTGTTGGTTGACCAAAACTTTGACCAAATTCAATAAGATTTTAAATCCCATAAATTTTCAAGTAAACATTTTTAATAAACAAGGTGACCTAAATTTTATGATAGAAAAGATAATTTTCTAAAAGGATTAACATAAGCTCAAACAAAGGATATGATATTACAAGACATAACGGGAATTTTTGTAATTGTTTTAAAACTTTACTTTTCCCTTTATATATGACCAACCACGTCCTTAGATAGCTATAACCAACTTACTTCTGTTCTAATTCAAAACCAAGGAAGAGGAAGGAAAGAAGCTTCATAAAGGTAATCAAATATAGAGTTTTAGCCTATGTTTCTCTTGTAAAAGCTTTTGTACTCCTTCTCTTTCTTTCTATAGTTTTAGTTTCTAAAAGGTGGAGTTTTATGGCTGGACCAGTAGAAAAAGAAAAGAATTTAGAGAAATCATTGGTAGCATAAGAATCACCATTTGATAAGAAATTGAACAAGGTATGATTCCATATGTAAAGCTTGATTTCCTTGGATCTTCTATGCTCTCTCTTGTTCAGCCACTATGTAAAGATCCTAGAAGGAATTGATTCTTGATTTAAACATGGTAATCTTGGAGGTTTAAGAGTGCAAAGATTAATATAGAACCAAAAAAAAGCAACTAAAAAGCTATAGGTTGCAAGAGTTGCTACTTAGGATTTTGATTGCACCTTAGGAAGTATAAGACCTTAGAATGATATCTCAAAAATTTGATGGAAGCTTTTCTTGAAGCATGTCTCACCCTAAGCCAATGAGTGGTACCTAGGGAAAGTTGTAACGTCTAGTACATTGAAAAAATACCGTAATAAGTCGGTTTGAAAAGCAAGTCCCTTGAGATGAGTGATTCAAGGCTAAATAAAAATTTGGATAAAATTTTAAATAATGACAAATGATGAGCCTTGAGTTGCCCAAAAACCAGGTCAAAGTGATTTAAAAAATTTGCTGAAAGGCCAGTGGCATTTTCATAAATAAGTGTAACTTTTGGAAAAACACACAAGAGGGCTATTTAAATGGGAAATTTGAGTTGCCCAAGGTTCTCAGAGGCCCCAAAAACCATGGGAAGCCCTAGGACTGGTAAAGCCTATCCAGTGTATGTTTTCCAACGGCAATGAGCGCAAGCTTTGATGAATTCATTCAGGAAGGTTTTAACTTCAATTTGAGTGATTCCAAAGGCATTTTATTAAATTAAGAACCTAAATTTTATGATGGAAAATATGGTTCTTAAAAAGAAACTAAAACGAAGCCAAACTAGAAATGTCATTACGAAAGGGCAAACTTAGAATTTTTTTCAAGAAAAGAAGCTTCTTGACCCTCTTTAAAACTCATGATTCTTCTCCTCTCTCCCACACGATTTTGTTCTCCCTAAAATATAGAAAACAAGGATCTTCTTTAGGTGCACAAAGAGAGGAAGAAGAAGGAGGAAGAAAAGCCAAGAAAAGTAAGGAAACTTGGAGAATTTCATGCTCTTTCTTCTTCCAACTTTGCTCCCCTCTTTCTAAGCTTTCTTTCTATGATTTATTTGAGTGAAATGGTTCTGTTTCTGGTCCAGATCATAAAGGGGCAGTTCAAAAATTTTGAGAAGAGGAAAACCAAGAAAAGAAGCACTTGGAAAAAAGCTTAAACCTAAGGTAAACTCTTATTTACCTTGCTTTTTCCTCTTGCTTTTTCTTGAGGGTGGTTTTGGCCTTATACAGAACCATTAGAGGTGAAGGAGTTCTATCCTAAAACAAGAGAGGAACAAGGGAATTAGGCCATGGGAAGAGGTAATATACCAAGAAATTGCATGGAAAATCAATAGAAATTAAGTTAGAAAAGTGTTGGCTTCTTGAAGGGATTATGAAATCTCACTTTATGTGTAAATTCCCTTTGCTATTTCAAAGTTCCATTGAGCTCCTAAGACTTTTAGAAACCTTCCTAAGTGGCTCTCCCATCAAGAAAAATTTTGAAACTCCAAGAACCCCTTTTAGTGCTTATGTCTTAGCCAAATGAAGTTCATAAGGCTAGGGAGTGTTTTAACTTGTTCTAGCCTTGGTTTGGGAAATGCAATATCTGGTTGTCTAAAAAAGAGAGAAAATATGAGAAATGTAACGTACAGTTTCTCTGTAGATGTAAGAAATTCACTAAATACAAAAGAAAGTCCCCCAAATAGAGTGATCTAAGGTCTTGAAAAATTTATATAACATTCTAGACTCCTAAAAATGAGAATCCCAAGCTCAGACGGAAAGAAAAATAGAGCTAGAATGAAGAAATGAATTTGAACAAAAAGTTGACAAAACATAATGGCATTTTTGTAATTTTGAGCAAATTTTGGAACTCTCACAGGAGGGCTTTTTAAACAAAAGTTTTAAGTTCTCCAGGGTTCTCAGAAGCCTTGAAAATCATGGGAAGCCTCGAGACAGTAAAGCCTTTCCAGTGAATGTTTTCCAACAGTAGTGAGCTCAAACTTTGACTGATTCGTTTAGGAAGGTTTTAACTTTGATTTGAGTAATTCCAAAGGCATTTTATTAAATTGAGGACCTAAATTTCATAATGAAGAAGACAATTTTCAAAAAGGAGCTAAAACGAGTTAGAAAAGAAGGGTAAAATTGAAATTTTTGAAAAAGAAGCGTTAAGAAGCCCCTCCTTAAATCACACCCTCTTTCTCTCCCTCTTAGAACTGACCTTATTTCTGTCCAAGAACAGAAGGGAGATCAAGGGGAAATGGTGCACAAGAGGAGGTAAGAAGAAAGGGAAAAGCAAGGCAAGAAAGGTATGAAAATTTTAGTTTTTCAAGCACTTTCCTTCACCAAACTCCTTCTCCTCCTTCTCCTCTTCCTTTCCATAGTTTTATTGAGGTTTTTTGTGCTAATTTGAGGTCAGACCAAGAGGGGGAAATTTGGATTTCAAGAGATGAGGCCAAGGAAAGTGAGAAACAAGTAAGAAAAGCTATGAAAATAAGGTAAAATCTTCATCCTATGGTAGCTACTCCTTCTCCCTTCTTCTCCCTATTTTTCCCCATATATATAGTCGCAAGAGGGCTTGAATTTTAGGTAGAACCAAGGGTAAATTCTAAGAATTTAAGGGAGGAGAGTAAAAATATGCAAAGAAATTCAAGTAAAAATCATTAGATTGCAAGATAGAGAGGCTAGGGTTTTAATTGCACCTTGAACTCTATCATGAACCCTAGCCATATTTTATGATGTTTAAGTATTCATATGAGTTCCTAAGACATCAAGAGAGCTTCCTACATCATTCTCCCATCAAAGGAAGCAAAGGAACTCCAAGGGTGCCAAGAAGAGTTCATGCACCTAGGGAGTGTTTTAATTCCTTCCAAACTTAGTTTTGTATCATGTATGATGGGAGAGTATGAGAGGAAGCCTTGGAAAAATTTTAAAAATCATAGAAAGTAAGATAGCCTTATATATACCATAATATGACTTAAAGAAGCAACACCTAGCTAGGCTCCTTGAATTGATTGTATGATAACTCCAAGAGGTTTTAATGAAGTCAAGAATCATGAAATGATGGAAAGAATGGAGCAAAGATGATGTTTTCTTAAGGTTGCTTCATTAAGTGCGTTATGAAACCATAAAAGAGCCTTATGAGTCACCTAGCTTTTCTAGTGAATATATGGCCTTAGAATTTGATTCAAGAGTATAATTGGCTTTCATATGATGTGTCTAGGCTAAGAGAAATGATCTCCACCTCCTTGGGTGTGTGAGGTCAAGGGAGAAGACTTAAGATTTAAGGAAAAAGTATGTATATGCAAGTAAGGTAGCTTTCTCCCCCTTTTCTCATGCATGAATATGTGCTTACATTGTCTTTGGATGTGTGTATGTGTGTTTTAAGTTAGGAAAAGTATTCTAGCAAGATTTCATATACCATGGTACCATGATGATGTTTTATGCATTCAAATGATGTTTTATATACTTGCCTTGATTTGCTTGAGTGTGGAAAAGCCAAGAACCCTCTAGCCATGGTGAGGATGAGCCAAGAACCCTTAAACTTGGTTAAAACAAAGTCAAGAGTCTCTCAAGAGTGAAGTTGACTCCCAAGAGTATGTTGAGTCAAAAATCTCTTAAAGAAAATGGGTGAGATAAGTCCAAAATTCACAAGTGAATAGGTGAGGTGAATCCACTCACTTGGTAAGCTTATGTATGCTATGTATAACTTGTTCAAATGCCAATGATGTTTCTTGAATGCTCACACATGTCAATATGCCCATGCATGCATTTTCAAGACTTATTTTGCATACTGTATATGTGATTGAAAGGGAGATGAGCTATTAAGATTCTTTGAATCTCATTCTCTCCTCTCTAATGTCTTAACATGCTAGGTGAACCAATTGAGTAAGGTAATGGAAGCCACCAAGCCAAGGAGAAAGAGATTGACATCAAAGTGTATGAAAATGTCTAGTTTTGTCTCTTTTGTAGCAATACACATGGAATATGATGTAATCCCATGATAAAATTGTTATGTAATCATTTGAACATGTGTAAATACCCATATATGTGATGTATGAATGAGATTTGATGCTAGATGAATAATAATGTAGGTTTTGGGTATTGAATGGCAAGAGAAAGTGTATGCATCTTGTGTATGGCATAGGGTGAGAGTGTGAGTTTAAGAAATCTATGTTCATGCACCTTTGAGACAAGTTTATAGAGCTATTTTGGTGCATTCCCACGTGCTCAAGTGGTCATGGTTGTCTTAGAACTTGAAATAGACCATTTGGACCCCTTTGATGACATAAAATGAGCCATTTTGCATCCCAACATCAAAATCTAACCAAATAAATGAATTTGCCCATGAAATTTGGCACACATGTAAATCTTATCCAGAGCTTTTTGGAAAGTGAAAGAACAAATTATTTGGAACTCTGTGGAATTAATTATGAATTTCCAATATTGCCATTTTTCTATTGAACTGATATAGGTACTGTTCATATGATCAGAAACTTGGGATGTATCATTCATGAGTCAAATGATGTCCAATGCTGATGAAATTTTACAAGAATAAACTAGACATGATGAGCTTTCCATGGCCACTGAGATCACCCAAATTGAACCTCTAAGCAGGGAGATATGAATTTTTGAAGTTGGAGATTAGTACTAAGGATGATAGCTGACCTCTGGTATTGTTCCATCAATTTCTGATGCCTATCAACCCCTGTTGTGGTCTGGATTTATTTTTAGCATAAATTAGACATCTATAGCTTTCCAAAATAGTGTGCTTAATTTTTATTTTTCTAGAATTATTTATGATTTTGCAAAATTCAGGCACAGAATCTAGAAAATCAATCCGAGGCTGCACCATCCCATTTTGTGTATCCGCTCCCTTTGCTCGAGGTATAGGTGTTATGAGTTGTAATGGTGTGTATAAATGTGAGAATGAGATGGATGAGTCTATATGACCCACAGGACACAGAAAGAAAAATTTTACCCATGATTAAATGCAACCTCATCCATGATTCCAATGTAATATATTACTTCCTATAGAATTAGCATAGGATAAGGCATGGAATTTGCATAAGTTGAGTCTTAGAAATTATGATGTTACACTTTATATGATGTTAGAAGATGGGAGAAACCATTGGAAAAAATTTAAGAGCCATGGAATGAGAGATAGGACAATGGTGTCCATAATGGTGCTTTGTGAAGCAACTTGATTCTAAGATTGTGTGAGTGAATGTGTGAGGGTCCCAAGAACCTTAATTGAGTCCAAGAGGTATAGAAATAACAAGAAAATGGAGCTTAGAACTTGAGATGTGAGAGTTGCTTCAATGGTCCAATTATGGAACCATTATGTTACTTGTAGGATTAAGTATGCCTTTAAGAGTATCTTTAGTGGCTTGGCTTGCTTTAAGTATGTGATTATGTGTTAATTGTGATGTTTAGGTCAAGAGAACCCTACTCTACCTAGGTACACTTATGGAATTGAAAAGGGGAAGGAAAAAGATCAAGAAAAGCTTGCATAAATTTAAGGTAGCTCTCTACCTCATTCTCCTTGTATTCTTGTGTGTATATGTATGTTATTGTATGTGTATTCTTGTGACTTGATGATATGCCACTTGATGCCTTAACATTACATTGGTACCAATGTGTTTCCTTGAATGGCCTTGGTTGTGAAAATAGCTCATAAGGGTGAGGTGATGGCAAAAGTCCCTTAATGAAGGTGAGGAGATGCCAAAAGTCTCATGGCATGGGTGTGACAAGGCCAAAAGTCTCTTGGAAGGGTGAGGCCAAGTCAAAAGTCCCTAAATCAAGAGTGAGACAAATCTAAAAGTCCTAGAAATGGGGTAAGGAAAAACTAAAATTCCCTAGAGCATGTTTTTGTCTTGAATGTGAATAAGTAGCATGGAAATTGTGACTTTGCATACTTTATGGTTGCCAAACCTTCCATACATATGCTTTGATGTGTATATGTCATGAATGTGGGTGTGAATAGGTGTGTGAGCTATTGAGATTCTAAGAATCTCACTCCCATTCCCTCCTGTATCTTGACTTGGCTAGGTGGTGTTCAAGAATCAAGAATGGCAAGCCAAGAACCTTAAGAAGTTGTACTTACCCTATTATGTAACCTTACATGTAGTTGAATGTCAAAGTAGGCTTGTACATGTAATTTTTGTGATTCAAGACTTTGAGCAATTGTAATATGATGTATGAATCTTGAATAGACCATGTGTGGCATGAAATCAACGAAAATGTAAATTTGGGCCCCTCGATGGCTTGACATATTTGTGTACTCTTGGATGTGGAATAGCCAAATTGAGAAACATGAGGTTTGGGACCACTTGGGCAATGTCTACAAGTCATATTTGTATTTTTAAACTTGTCCAAGAGGAGTCAAACCATTAGAGAGGCCATTTGAACAAAGTTGACATCTTACATGGAGCAAAATTGACCATTTAAGTGAGCTATATCACTTTTTGCCCAAATGAGCTCTTCTTGGTCCGAAATTTAGCATGCATCTAGAGCTCATTGAGAAATTTTTGAGAAGCTAAAGTAGGTAATATTTGGAGGTCTGTGGAATATTTGGAAAATTTTTGACGTTGGAAAATTTTTTTAGTTTGGTCACTACTACTGTGCAACTGGTCTAAAGATAAATTTATGTCAATCATGGGGAAAACGATGTCCAATTGCTATGAAATTTTACAGGCAAAAGCTAGACCTTTCCAATGACTTGTGTCAATTGGAAGTACCTCATTTGGATGTCTAGAGAGAGAGATATGAATTTCTGAAATTGTTGTTCTGTTCCAAGCGCACCTCCAGACCTGTGGTACTATTTGATCAACTTTTGGGTACCTGGATTAGTTTGGAATGATTTTTTTGCTCTAGCTAATGTCCACATCTTTTGATATTGGTATCATTTGCATAGATTAGATTTTTTTGAAATTAGTTTGACATTTTTGAAGTTTATATCAGAAAACTGTATCAGTATCAGAAGGCAGTTAGACCTTTGTGGCTATTTTGTTGTCAAACGTGGTTCTAATGCTATGTTCATGACTTGAATTTATTTTTAGTGTAAATTTAACACTGAGTTGAATTTATGTTTAATGTAAATTTAACACTAAGAGCTTTCCAGAAAGTTATGGCATGGCAGATTTCAATTTTTCTACATTTAGTTATAATTTTCCAAAGTTTCCCCTGAAATTTGTCATTGTGCTGTCCGAGAAAAAAGCAAGGAAATCCGAGTTTGTGAGTTTAAAACCATGGATTACTTGCTATTTTAAGCTATGTATGACATGTATAATTGATAAATGACTAGATAATATTGTTGGGAAATCCATGAGGCCCATACAATGCGATTTGAAAATTTTGAACTCTGACGTTGCACAATTAAATGGCATTATCTTCATATAATTTCTTATATTACTATAGAAGACAAGTGTAATTTTTTTAAAGGAAACGGGATAATGGTTGGAAAAATATGGTATTACAAAAGTTTCTTTTGATTTTAAGGTTATAAATGGTCTAGATATAAATTATACCAAAGGAACTATTGGTTTAAATTTAGAAGGCTTATTTTGAAAGTTGAAAATTTAAGATTCAATTATGTATAAAGGGGTAACTTGGTGTTAAGCTCTTTGAATTGAGTTTATGATGGCTCAAATGTATTCTAATAGAGTCATATAACCCATATTGGGTGAAGTCTTAGAGCCAAGATATTGATTTATGAGAGTTGCTTCATTATGCCACATAATTGAACCATATGGAAGCCTAAAGTTCTAGTTAACTTGAATAAGACTTAAATGAGTACAAATATGGTTCTATTGATAATTGTGTTTCATTTGATGTGTCTAGGCCAAGCAAGTGAAGGTGTGAGGCCATGGCACCAAGCCAAGAAACAAAAGGGAATTAAGTTGAACTCTTGTGTTAATGTAGCTTTTCATCCATTCTTGCACTTGTATGTTGGTTGCTTGAGTGTCTTAAATTACTTGTATATATTATTTGCAAATTATGTCCATTGTTGATTGTTTAATAATCATATGCAATTGTATGACATTTTATTGCATTTGAAATTGATTTAGCTCTTGTATGGGTGAAATTGTGCCAAAAGTCCTTTGAATTGAGTTAGGTGAAGCCAAAAATCTCTAAATATGAGTGAGATTAAGCCAAAAGTCTCAATTATGAATGAGACTAAGTCAAAAGTCCCTAAAAGAAAATGAAACTAAACTAAAAGTCCCAAATTGTAGGGTGAGGCTAGACTAAAAGTCTTTAGAGCTTGTTTTGCTCTTAGTAAAACCATGTGATCCCTTATGTATGAATATGAATGATACTTGATTGCATAATATGCAAGTTTGCTTTCTTTGACCTTGAGTATGCCATGTATGTGTACTTGAATGATGAATGAGCTATTGGAATTCTTTGAATCTCATTATTTTTCATATTTTCCCTAACCATGTCTAGGTAATCCTCAAAGAAGCAAGAATAGTGAGCAAAGAGCTTGAGAAGTAATATTTTGGCATTAGTTTAACTTGTAATGTATGTTCTTGTATGCACATGGATGTATATGTATCTAATGAGATGTAACCATTCTCACACACCTAAAATTATGAAACTATGGTGTACAAACTATTTTTGGATATAAATATGTGATATTATGCAAATTGACCATATAAGTTCTTGAAATTGCATATGTACAATGGCAAGTGGGAGTGTGATTTTGAGTTGCATGGATTTTGGGACATATTGGATCAATCATATACATTGTATTTGTCATTTAAAACTTGCTCAAATGAAAACAGGGCATAGTATGGCATAATTATGACTAATTGGAACCTAATATAGCACTTTTTGAGCCACAAATTGTCCTTGAACCAAAAATAGATCAAATGGATAATTATTGGACTAAAATGTGGCAAGTATATAGAGCTCATCTAGAACTTTCCATAAAACTAAAGAAAAAAAATTTGGGAGCTTTGTATTTCTTATAAATTTTTAAAGTTGGTCGAAAAGTGCAGATTTTCTTATTTACTATTCATTTGGTCAAGTTGTTATTTTTTGTCAATTTTAGGGGACCAAATAAACTTGTTTTGACCTAAAATTTTTACAACAGATAGTTCTCATTATTAGCTTTCCATAGCCACTAAGTTTGCACAAATTGGAGCTGTGTAGCTTAAATTAAGATTCTTCAAAGTTTGATGCATATTATGTGACAAAGTTATGAAATTGTGTGCATGAAGCAAGATTCGAATTTTAAGCTTCTTTTTGAGATATTCTAAGCCTAACAAACTTGTTTGGCATGAAATTAAAAAATTTTATGATGAAAATAATTATTTGTACACAATTAGAGAAATTGATGCTTTAATAATAATAAATTCCACTGTCAAAAGTATTAATATGAGTAATTATTGTTATAAAAGGAATATGGTATGAGATGTATATACATACCTTAATTGTATGACACCTACTATGAGATGACAGGGAATTGAGCACAATAGTTCTTTCCTAGCCCAGAGATGAGCCTAGCTGATATATTTATATGTCATGGCTAGATAAGTACAAGAGTTTCATGCCAATTTCATGTTTGACTTTCTTTTGTGCATTTGCCATACATGCTTGCATTTCCTCTTGATTATCCATTATGTGCATTGATTTGGAATGAGTGTGGCTACTAAGATTCTCCCTTTTATCTCCCACTAACCATGATAGGCACCATTAGTGAGAAATAACTCAAGAAAAATTAGAGCTCTAAAAAATGTAGTAGACTATATTTAATGTATATAATAGTTTGACGTATGCTATTAGACAAATTAGTAACCAACTATAACATATATTATGTTGAGATGCAATCGTTCCTTATATACAAGTTTGAGAATATGAATGTATGCTATTTTGCTATAGAACATGTTGAAAAGTGCATGGTTCTCTGTGTCTTGTTGCAAGTGGGATAGTGATTTTAGAAGCTAGCCATATTTCTTGTATTAGCCCCTATAGGAATAAAGTATAAATGGATTGAATTTTACTCAAAGAAAAAGATTGCACTTTAGAGCTCAATTGGACCAGTTTGGAACTAAAATTTGGTCCAAAATGAGCCATAAAATGTAACCTTACCCTTGATAGATTAAATGACTTAGTTTGGGGCTAAACTTTGGCAAGCATTTAAAGGACATGTAGAGCTTTCCAAAAAGCCAAAGTTTACATTTTTCTAAATTCCATAAAATATTTAGTGAATTTTCAAAACTGGCCCCAAAAAGTTGTCAAATATCAATTACTGTTCATATTGTCTAGCCCTTGATTTTTATGACTTTTGAGGAGTCAAATGGATTCATTTCACCTTTAAATTTTTATAGCATAAATTTTAGATCATAAACTTTCCATAGACACATAATTTGTGCAAATCGAAGTTATATAGCCAAAGTTATAAATTTTTGAAATTTGAAACTTATTATGTCAAAAGGATCAAAATAAGCCATATAGTTTTCTTATGCAAATAGGGCTTGTCTTATAATCATGTAGGTCACAACAAATGTGTGTATGGAAGTTATGAATTAAAATGGAAAGAAATTCTATTTTTAACTCTCACAGGCTCATTTAAAATATTGAATGGCTAAAAACCGCTACTAAAAGTCTTGTTATAGTTGTTTACGTTACAATTGACAATAAATGATATGAAAATGGCTAAGTAAAGTAAGTTGTAACAAGTACCCTATACAATCCTTACTTTAGCTACCTAGCTTAATGTCATTCTAAAGTTTTTTTATCTTATTCACTTGGTTCTACATTGAAATTAAGTCTAAAAGTTGTATAAAACAACAATTGTTGTCCATGTTTATCAGCTTCATTTAACATTACTTATGGACTCAATTTTCCATTAAAATAATTGAATTATCGTAATTGACATAGTCCCATTAATTTTATTATCAATTTAAAATGGTTTCAATAAAAGTGGAAATTTAAATACCATCTTAATGTGTATTTACTATCACAATAAGTTTGAATATTGAATTTAGTCTCATGCCAAATACAGAATTAGATTAGAATCTATACAAATTTTGTTTGTTGTCCTATGGATTTTGACATGAGTTTGGTTTGGTTCATATTGTTGTTATGGTTCAAATTGCAAATTGCAAATTTTCATTGGTTTGCACAATCAATTAATATTTGAATGACTAAACTTCTTTTGAAAATTGCAAATTTTCATTGTTCTATTTTACATAATGACCAAATCAAATATGAGGAGTTTGTGGCCATGATGAAAATTGGAATTGACTGAAGAATTGCATCTAGGCAATTTTGATAGTTTCATTAGTTAATGTCATCGAAAACTGAGAATACATCATGTACTTCATGTTTTGATAATTACCTTTGTCTTTAACTAAAAATTGACAACATGTCAAGTAATTTGTGTTTTGATAGTTCAATTTGTCTTTCCATCAATGTATATTAATTATCATTTATGCTTAAATGATGTAGAAATATACATTCTACTATATATAATCTAACATCTAATCTTAAGTTTGTTCCATTGAAATTTTACCATAATACAACTTCCATTTGTTAAGCTACAATACAGTTGTAGATGCAAGCATCTAATATTTCTTTTCCCCATTCATTTGAAGATTACATTGTAGGATTCTCCATTATTCTAGGGACCAAAAAGGGTGTTCAAGGGAGAGAGTTGTTAAGGAAATCAATTTGTCTTTTATTCTAGTTGATTATGTGTAATATTATTTTTAAAAAAATTAAATACTTTTAGCAGCAACTTTTGTCATCCTTAAAGGTCTAACAAGACCTTTAATGGCAACATAAGTCATCACTAAATATAAACTTTTAGTGACGACAAAAATAGTCACAACTAAAATATAGACATTTAGTGGCGACTTTCACAATTAGTGGCATTAGGATGGAGGCCACCACTAAAAGTTTTTTTTTTTAATTTTTTGGCAACATGTGTTGCCACTAAAAGCTAATGTTTAGTGGTGACAAATTCCTTGCCTTGTTTTCATTAAAGGTTCCTTTTTTTAATGGTGAATTAGGTTACCATAACATTAACGGCACCTCTAAATTTATGTTTTAATGGTAAAAATCACCTTTCAACGACAATTCTTTACACAATGTAAATTAATAAGGCTTTATTGGTGACAAAAGTCACCATTACATATCTATTGTGGTGAGTTGTGTCACCACTAAATATCATTTTTAGTGATGACTTTTTTGCTATCACTAAAGACCTTTTATTTTAAAGATATTAGTCATGACCTAGTGGTGACAAAAGGTCACCATTAAAAGTTATTAATGGTGATATTTAAACTAACCCTTTAGTGGTGACATTTGTTGCCACTAAAAGCGTATTTTTTGTAGTGGTATAAATGACATTGGATCTGAATTTAAAATACGTTGAAATAGAATCTGATGATTAAGAACTAATAGCAAGTATTAATTCTAATTCTGCTAGCCCAATTTGGAAAAGTTTACTAATTGTGGAAGATGTTATCCACCTTGGTAGAAAACTTCTTCTTGCTCTATTTCTCAAGTATCTAGATCTATTAATCAAATTGTTGATTGGCTTGTTAAGTATTATGATAAAGGGATGCACTTGTAAACTAAGGGTTGACTAAGTCTACTATAACTTCTCCTTTATTCTCTTTTGTACTATTTTCTTGTTGAAATGAATTTTCAATTGGGCCAAAAAGAAAATGTAACTTCTCCCTTATTCTCTTTTTTTATCAGTTCTTTCTAGCGATTTGAATGGTTGTAAACCAAAGATTAACTAAGTCTACTATAACTTCTCCCTTATTCTCTTTTGTACTATTTTCTTGTTGGAATGAATTTTCAATTGGGCCAAAAAAAAATGATATGATGTTGAATGCTTGGGTTTGATCTAGAGTTGAGAGTCAAGTCTAGTCTAGTCTATTTTGAGTTTGACCAATAAAATGAAATTCAAAGAAAAGGTCGAACATCTACCTAAAACCAACAATTTCCCAATTAAATCATATGAAATTAATTATGTAAACAAAATATTTTGTTAAAAAATTTCAGATAGTATATAAAATTACTTCATCCAAATATTATATATATCTATTTCTTTTCATTTTTATAATGATTATGTGACTGCTTATATCTATCTAAAGGTAGGAATTTAAGAATGACATCAAAGGAAGAACCAGCTTTAGGAACCGAATTCAAATTTGAGATGGTAACTTCCAATATGGAATAGAATAAAAGAAAATTGTTCCCATGTCTTTATCTCTATTGTCCTTCCTTTGTTTGGATATAAACCAAAGAAAAGATTAGAGAATCACATGCTCTTGCCCCCAATCCTTTCTCAAATAATCTAGATTTGCCATTTGAAAAAAGAAGAAAAGGAGAAACAACAACTAGCATTCACGTTTTTTGACAAGGGAGTTGGCATTTATTTTCTTCCATTTTTTACATTTAAAATTTTACAGAATATTAATTTTAAAAACATTATGCTTTTTTTTTTTCTATCAACCAATATTATGCCTTTTTTTTTTAACCAGCCCTTTCTCAAATAATACATTATGCTTTTTTATTAACCAATATTTAAACCAATGAGGCGTTATGCCATGGAAGATCGCAGATCTAGAGCTTTGATGGCAGACAATCGAGGCAGGGGCACCAACAATGGATTGCAACGATGGGTCGGGACGAGTGGTTGGACAAGACAACGGAAGGCATGAAGACAATCTATGATGAGAAGTATGAGAGTGACGTCTTGCATCGTTAATCACATCAAGGGTAATATCATCTTTTCCACAATTTGGCTTTGAAGCAGCCTTCCATTCAAGTGTTATAGTGCCTGAAAATGCCATTCCTCCATCCTTTTTTATATCATATAGATTCTTTGTACCAAACAAATTTGTGCACAATATTTTTTTCCTTTTTGGTTTCCATTTCCCTACTGATGCCAAACGAGCCCTTATTCATACACTTATCATTGGAGTGTATGCCTCCAGTGCTCATTTTCCAAGATTGATCTATCAATCAGCACAATCGTGTAGTTGAGAGATTCTTCCACCAATTCTATATATGAAATATCCTATATGTTTTAAATTTTCATAAATAAAGAAATGTAATAGAATTGAATAAAATGAAATGAAAGGGAGAGAAGGAAATAGAAGAAACTTACCTTCCCTTTTCTGAAGTTTAATACAAAAATGAAAATGGAAAGAACTTTCCTTTTTCTTCTTTTGAGAATCCAATTAAAATTGAATAGAATATGGTAGGTAATATAAACATAATATTAAAATATATTTCTTTGTCTACCAATATATGTATATATATTTATATATATTCCTTTGATTCAGAATAGAATAAAAAAATTAATGGTCGTCGCATTTAATCAATTCAAATGCAAATAACAAATCCATTTGAAAACCTAGTGTATAATATATTAGAAATCTACCATTGCATCTTGAAAAGTTTTAAGAATCCCGCTAAAAAAAAAAAAAGAAATCTAATATAAAAATTAAATAGTGATAAATACTACAATTTGAGCAATCATACTTATAAAAAGTAAAATCTAATCATATCTCTCCAATGTGTGTGTGTGTGTATATATATATATATATATATGTTTCATATACAACAAAACCGTGCTGAACTAACAAAATCCTTCGTTTTGTTTTGAAGTGACAATTCCTTTCAGATTCAAGTTAATAAAGCTCTACCATTTTCTTCCCCCCAAGAAAGAAAAAGAAGTTACTGAATTGACTATCATGAAATTCATATTCTTACCCTCTCCCCTCTACCGGAAGTATAAGAAAAAATATCAGACACCAACAAAAACCAGTTTTATAAATTACATAAATAGAATATCCTCACTCATTTTCTTGTTCAACATAAATTTTGTAGTATATGCGCGGATACGGTATAAAACATTAGCTACCAATTTTTTTTTTGGAAGATTCAAGTGATGATGTTAAGACTACAGGGCATAAATGGCAGACAAGAAATACAATTCGGTATTGTGCCTCTTTATTGAAGGGAACCAAAATTTAGTATTTTGAGAAGGAAAGAAAGAGAAGAATTACCATCCTTAATTTTTTAAAATTTTCAAACAACTGTAATATTTGTTACATACCTTTCCATTCCATTAACTCATTGATCCAATCATAGGCTTAAAACTCATAGAAATTGGATCTTTAGGCGAAGTATTAGAAAAAGTTATCTAACAATTAAAACAAAAGTAGCGATATACACCATTTTTGGTACTGAATTATTTATATTTATTTTAGTTATTGCATATAATATATAAATATCTAATTTCGGGTTCCCAATCTGTTCACTGTTATTGGCCCCAATATCGAATATTCAAAAATTAAATCCAATATTTTCCAATAATAAATTCAATTTTTTTTTACAAACGAGGTTGAAGTCATATATATATATATATATATATATATATATATATCATGATGACTTAAAGGGTCCCCACTACCTCAGCTAACAGGAGCCTAATAATTCTAATACCAAAAAATATTCATTGCGTATTATTGAATATTTAAACACAAATCAGATGTAGAATCTACTTTCTTGAAACTCTGAAATATTAAACTTCTTCAATAAAATACGAAAGAAAAAACTCCACAAAACCTATTAAGTATCAGGGAAGCAACTAGTATTAATAATGTTCAAAACACGGTGGGGTGCTTGGATCACAAGCGCCAGTTAGTGAGGATAACATTGAAATGCAAAAGAGCAATCAGATCAGACTGATGAGGATTATATAAAACTTACAATCATAACCCACACAAGTAATTGTTTAAGTAATAGAAGAGCAAAATTAGAATTAAAAATTACATTAAATAAAATACTCATTTGTTGTATCTGCAAGTTTCCCAATACAAAACAAGTCCACGTGAGGCGGCTGTATCTACTAAATATTTTATCAATCAGTCCTCTTTGCCTCCTTCAGTACGTAAGGAATCATTCAGCAATTAAGAAAGTAGGAAAAGAACCAGAGATATCAACAAAAGCCACCACGTACAGGGAAAAGTAGGTGTTGACCAACCATTCTCGTGACAGATGAATCAACATCATAAAAATTAGACAATATCGAAATGCTCAGCTACCTGGACAAACCAAAACCTCAATTCTACATCCATATTGTTCTTCCTAAGATTAACCAACTTTAGCAATCTTTGAAGGGTAAACAGTGAACACACCAGCCTAACACCACTAAAAGAAAAAACACTAAATAATTGCACTGCTACAATGCTATCTACTACATCAGACATGCTCCACCTAGGGAGGCAAGTGGAATATATAACTATAACTAATTTGTGTGTACATATATATATATATATATATATATATGGGCATCATCCTGCGATATTTAACAACTTCAAAACCTTCATAAAAGTCCTGTATATGTAAGCAATACAATAACAACAACAAAGTCTTTTCCCACTAAGTGGGATTGGCTACATAGATCAATCGACGCCATAAACACCTATCGTAAATCATATTTTTAAACAAACCATTTAAATCTAAATCACTCTTAATAATTTTTCCTATAGTTTTTCTTGGTCTTCCTCTGCCTCTAATTATTGGATTATTCTCCATCTCATCTACTCTTCTAACTGGGGCTTCTAGAGGTCTCCTCCCAACATGACCAAACCATTTAAGTCTTAATTCTACAATCTTTACCACAATAGGTGTGACTTCCACCTTCTCTCTAATGCATTCATTTCTACTCCGATCTCGTCTAGTGCGTCCACTCATCCAACGCAACATTCTCATCTCTACAACATTAAACTTATTCTCTTATTGATTTTTTATTGTCCAACACTCAGTTCCATACAACATTTTATCTGTATATGTAAGCAATATAAAGATAAAATCACGATTCAGCCAACTACGCATTTTTTGTTTTTCAATCAAATCTGACAACTAAAATTCAAGAGTAGGTTGGGGGAAACGGTTGAAATTACAAGGATTAGCTTTTCTTTTCTCCAGAAGGCAGACGACCCACTACCTTTTCTTTACTTTTTGAGCTTTTGTTTTTTAATAAATAACATGAATAACTAGCAACCTTAAAAAAATATTCGCACCTTGTTTTATTGTTTGGCCACTTCAAGAATTGGCAGCCAGCTCCGTCCCACGTAAGCTTATTCTCGTCCTCTAATTATAATCTGGGAGAAAGCTTAAAATCCACAGCTTATTAGGTGTGGAGATTAGCGAAGAACCTCTCAAGTCAGACATGGACTTCATTATTGTATTATTAGTAACTACTACATGGCAAAAGCACAAAACACTAGCCATTAAATATAGAACATCAGGTGGTTGTAATTAAAATAACCAAAAAATGGTGGTTACACAACTGCAAAAGTAAGAACATTTTCGCTACAAAGAGTAAGTTGTGAAAAGACCAAGTATTCATAATTCTGCCCTTACACCAAGACAACTCATTTATTAGAAGCAGATAAAGGAGAGGCAATTAAGTTACCGAGCGAAGCTCTCTCTGCTAATTGACAACCAACCACCTATCCACATAAATATAATTAGAAGCAATTCTGATTCGTATAATGCAAGATCGCACACCCCATTGTCCTTTCCTCTATAGCTTGTAATGAATTCAGAAAATGCAGAGAAATGCTTCATTGCCACCCCATATCAAAAGTAAATGCACTCAATCAGAAGTTCATTAAAAGTCACACTTACACCGCTAACACAAATTCCAAAATATTAAAATCCCAAAACGACAGAAGTCTGCCGCAAAAACTCCATGCTTTACACCCTTACACTCCATTTGGTTCACAGCATTATGAACGTAATCCCTTTACATAACTTATGTAATATCTATTATATCCTTATACTTGTTATTCCATCTATCAAATCAATTTTCTAAAAGTAGGGATAAAATAGTCATTTCTTGTCTCACCTACCCTGACCTACCCACATTTTACATTCCCTTCGCCGTTACATCCTCCAACCAAACAAAGCATTAATGTCAAACATCAGTTAAGGCACAGAACCCATTTCAACAGAAAAAAACTTCTACAAAATTGAAGTAAAATGAAAACCAATGTATTTGAGAAGCCCCAAGCCCCCACCCCCCTTTTTCTGTGAAAAAAAAAGAATTTAGCAAAACAGCAGTTAACACAACCCGTTGAAGCAAACAACTTCGTCACAATATTGACGTAAAATCACAATAGGACCATTTCAGAAGAAAATCATGCAATTTATTCTACTAACTCATTTTTGACTAAAGTTGCATGAAAATATTAACAGACCAAATGAATAGTGGGCAAGGAATGAAGTAATTTATTCTACTAACTCATGCACCTGCACAATGCAGGCATTGATCAATTAAGTATTTCGTAAATAAATGATTACAAGATTCTTTGGTCAAAATTTTCACTGGCAAACTGGGATTGACATCCATCATGATATCTTAAAGCATACCTTTTGACAAATTGGTAGATCAACACTGCATGTTTGTTCTTCAACATGGAACCAATTAAACTTTAGGCTTTAGTATCTTAACTATAACAATAATAAGAATAGAGCATTAACTATATGAGATGGATTTCTAAAACTAACTTAACATGTTAATGATGAATACAGAACTAGACGCTTAAACTATGCATGAACAATTCAAGAAAACATTTGCTTTAACTTGTACAAATAATGTAGCAATAAATAAGTACTTAGCAAATATGAATCATCATGCAAGAATATTTAGAACTAGCAATTTGCAACTTATTCTACCCTGAAACCAAGCTTATCTTCACCATATATGCAAATAATTAATTTGGAGTTTAGACACAAGAAGAAATACAGTTTTATTGTGAAAAAATGAATAATCTAACTTGCATGACATGAAACATATTCAAATTATAATAATCCAAGACACAGATGTAGATGTGATCCTTTAAGTTAATGCATATCTTACCAACAAAAGAAAACTTCAATTCTTGATTCACATAAACAACAGTATTAAAGTTTCCATGCTCAAATTCGATCAAGTCAACTTCTTTCACAAAATAATCAGCAGACATGCCTTAATGAAAAATCATGTTTAGAAGTATTTCTTCAAAAATTGCAATATTTTTGGCAGTAGGTTCTAGCGTTACTCAATTGTGCTTGGTAAAAGCACATTTAGTGTGAGACTACTTCTTAGCCGACACAGATTCTCATTGGAAACCCAACCTGCAATTCCTTCAATAAAGTATACCTATACATTATTGACATAACTCGAAAACAGCATGACAGCAAGATTAATCCAGTATATGAGCATTGCTTGAAGACCAAGAAAAAATTCTGGAACTATGAAAGATTACAATTCAAGAGGACCAACTAGCAATTTTCTCGTTATAACAGCTGACAACAGAGAACTATCCCATCATCTTTATTCAATGTACAAGATACAAAAGAACCTATGACCACAAAAAATTATCTTCTTTTTGTACAGAAACTAACCAACAAGGTAGAATTTCAAATAAAAAAAAACCCCAACTCACCTCCAAAGAGGACAATAAATCTTCTTATCAAAACTGACTCTTTCCAGCTTCTCAATATACTTTGATTTTCCTATTAACTTATCCGATGGTTGCCACGCAGAACCTGAATCAAACTGGATGAATTTCTCCTTATTTTTTCATTATCATCCTCCAGCAACCCCAGACAAATCTCCAAAACTCCTTCTTTCATCGCCTCTATAACCATTTTTTCACTATTACAACAAAGGGAATTCAGTGCCAACAGGGCATATTGAACACCCCTCGAGCTTCCATTCCACAACACCCGCACTAGAATCTGTACACATCCATTATATCTTTCCATTTGTTCCCTACCTTCCTTACACTTAGCCAGAACACCAAGAACTTCAACAGCCCTTTCAAGCCCAGAATCAGCAGTTCTAACCAAAATCGGGACCGCCCCACATTCCACGGCTCTCCTCCGATTATCAGGAAAAGAACAGGTAGCATAGAGCGCTGTGGCCGCTTCTTTCTTCTCTCTGCCTTCACCATCTCGGAGCAGCGAAACCAGAGCCCCTATTGCATATGGATACGCACCAATCGTGGCTTTGTTCACTTCCACAACCGCCAAACTCGTCAGCAATGTTGCCGCTACCGCTCGGCAATCCGGTGAGCCACCTAACAGAACTGCTACTATCCTACTTATCGCACCCTCCGCCACCAAACCCACCTTGTTATCGTCGTCGAGACTAAGATTCAGCAACAACGAGAGCGCTTTCTCCTGAAGGCTAGGGTCACCGGAGTCAACGCAGTTCAGCACCGCCGACACGACACCTGACTCAGTTAACCGCCGACGGAACACCGAGTCACGCTTGGAGAGGCGCGTGAGTTGGTCAAACGATTCGATTCTGCTCTCCAGAGACGACGAGCGAGAGGTAAGAGTGGAAATTAGGGTTTCGAGTTGGGGAGGAGGTTGCTGCTTCAATGGTGAGATAAGGGAATAGTTTGAAATCAAGCTTCTGAGAGCGTGATTGGGGATGAGGCAAGGATGATCAGGGAGGGGCAATTTGGTAATTGGGCATGTCCGGTGGCCGGCGTCGAGCCACCGTTGGATTGAAGCCCGATCGAAGGTGTGACCAGAAGAGAGGATAACCGGGTCGGACATTATCTCGAGCGAAATCGGACACTTGAAGTGGTCCGGAAGGTGCGTAGGACTAGGAGGAGCCATTGCTGAAACTGTTTCTCTCTCTAGAAAATTTGAGACTTTCTTAAGAGAGAGGCTTTTGTGATAATTCCGAGTAGTATTTTACTTTTCTTTGGGTGAACTTGGTAACGTTTTCTACCTTATAGTTTGACTGTTCCAGTCACTTTTTGGGCTGTAAATACGATAATACCCTTATTGTCATGTTGTAATTTCCATGAGAGGCTGAGGGGCTGCATGGGGTTTGTGTGGAAACAAATTCTCTGGATTTTTTTTGTTTGCACTTCTTTATATATATTTAATTTGAATCGTCTAAATTAAATTTAAATAGTTTATATTTAATTTTTTTTATTTTAAATATTTTTTTATTTTAAAAAATAAAAATATTTTTTATTTATAAATTTTTAAAACATTAATTATTTTAATTAAAAAAATAAAAATATAAAATCTAGACTGTCCATATAAAATTTAAACGGTTCATATTACATTTTAAGAATGTACACAATGTGCACATCTTTGATGTGCACAAAACTTGAACCCGGTTTGTGTGTATTTGATGATTTTACGTCATACAAGACGGTATTGTAAAAAGAGCACATAGACATTGTATTAAAAAAGTGTTAAAAATAAATATATAGAATAAAAAATATTTATATGTTTTTAATTTTTTAAAAAATAATTTCATAATTAAAATAATAAATATAAAACTATAATAAATATTTGTACAAAGTATATAAATATAATATATTTATATAAACGCAGTCTTTTATAATTTAAGAATAAAATTGTGATTGAATTAAGGTTAAATTTTTTAATATATATATATAATGTTTTATAATTAAATTAACATATCATATAATAGTTTATATATAACAATAAATTTATATGAAATAAATTAAATAAAAATTTTAAAATTTTATTTAAAAATCAACAATTAATTTTTAAATAATTTAATATCAAATAAATTAATTTTTATTCATTTGATGGGTTTGTGACTAATTTTTTTTAGTTAGTTTTGAACTTTAAAAGAGCTAATTTTATGATTAATTTATTAATTCGATTACCTAGTTCAATTAGGATTTTATGACCATGTATTTGAAAAATTTTTAGATTTCTTTGGCCGAAATCAAAAGAAATAGTTTATTACGAAATGAAATGAAAACTAAGTGCTTTGTTTTTTTAACCCATCTCTAATAGATGCCTTATGAGACCACTTTCTACGGAGGGAGTAAAGATGGATGTCTTCTTTCATTGAGAAGTAATTTTTTTTAGCAATTTTTTGCTTAAAAATATCAAGGCCAAAATTATTAAACAAAAAATCTCTCAAATTAGGAATTGTGTAATTTACTTTATGTAACTTTAAAAAATTGATCAAAAATCTCTAAGCATTAAAAGTAAAAGTTTAGAATAAGAGGGTCTTCAATCAATTTTTAAAGTTAAAAATAGTAAATTATACAACTTTGACTACATTTATTGAGATTTTATTACTAACATAAATAAGTGTCGTTGGAGTTTTAAAAAAAATTATAAATGTATAAAATATGTTATACGAAATCAAAAATCTAATATTATTGGTCAGCTTTTAAAATTGATAAAAATAAATTTTACAACTTCTTAAAAAAGTTTGTTTACATTTTGACCAAATATCAATCACCCTAAATCAACGGCTTTTGCCATCCTTCTCTTTCTTTTTGATTATTTTGCAGGAATCAATCTTAGAACATTACTCATATCTTTACCCTACTCTTATCATTTGAGCTAACCTCAAGCGGTTAGCTTTGTTATCTTCCCTATTTAAGGATTGTTGCTGCGACATTAGTATTTTCTCTTTCTTTTTGTTTTTCCTCCTAGTTTCCTTAAGCTCTTGGCCTTTTGAAAAATAAAAAAGATTTTTTCCATGAAGATTTGTAACATGTTCTCCAGATCTATGAGGAGAGTCTTGTGGTGTCTTATTTGTTCGTCACAATTTATATTCATGACTTAATAATTATTAGATTATAAATTAATTATCAGAATTAATGCAAAATCCATCATAACTATTCCCATATATGAAATAAATTAATAAATTGGTCCTTGAACTTACAACCTTAATTAACTTCAATCTCAAATTTTTTGAAGTGCACGAGTTAGTGTGTTGCAAGTTAGTCCTTCGGATAAGTGCCCCATGACCATTGTCCAATTTTTATTGCCTAATTGATTCTGTTGGCATGTTAAGATCTATGTGGCTTGCAAAGGCTTGTGTAAGTGAAATTCACTATTTTTCAAAGGCTGTATGGAGCACTAGAATCTTTTTCAGAAATCTAATTAAATAAACCTGAATCGAATAAAAGTTAAAAATAATATACTTTCCATTCTCCTACCTTAATATGAATTTATAAGATGCCCAAACCAATTCTATCTCTTAAAAATAGTAAAAAAAATTTATTGTATTTATCAATAAGTTTACTATTAAAAATCTAACTTGTGAGTTTTTTTTTATAATTTAATATCACACTATTAACTCTTTAAAAAAATTTAATTATATGTTATGTTTTAATTATAAAAATTAAAAAATTTACCTAAAATTTAAAAAAAATAAAGAAACAAGTTTTTTTAACCAATAAGACAAATAAGTCAACAACATTTAACATAAAGTCCAAATTTGTGAGCCAATCTCACACACTGTTACACGTGTCCTAATTGTCTTTGTTAAATATTTTTTTTCAAGACATATGCATGTATGTATACGTGTCTAACAAGTATCTGACCTAAATATGTGGATACAGATCGCTTCGTTTGTGTCACTCAAATCGTGATAGTGGCTTTAGACCTCATGATTGCTTTACACAATCTTTATCAAATACCCTTTTCTAGTCACCATATTTGAAATTCTAATTTTTTTTTAACTAAGCTTTTAAAGAAACCTAATATCTAGTAGTTACACAATCAAATACCTTGTAATTTTACAGCTAAAAGGTATGGTGAAGTTTAAACATGAAAATATCATATTACCTATTTATTTTTACTCATTTAATGTAAAAAGTTATAATATTTAGTGTTAAAAAGTTTAACTTATTGAATTAATAAATCTAACAATATAGTAAAGAGATAAGTTGGTTTAAATACATAAGATTAAGACTGATTATTATTTTTATTATTATTAAGATGCCCTGGTTGAATGGCAACATGTATAACAGGACAAAGGGTTGATGTTTAGAAGGAGCTGTCCACAAGTCCTCAAAAATATGTTTCCACTTTGCATGATTAATGTGTAAAGTTATCAAGGAACAAAGAATTCCGTTAATGTTGATGAGGAGGAGTTAAAATCTGAAAATGACTTGTCCCCATATTTGGAAAGAGATATATAAATATGCAGCATGGTTGAGTATGAATCAGCGCTAAGGAAGATTTCCATCTCCCAATATTTATGTTAAAAAATTATTGTTGAAGATTCTAAATTAAATATATTTATATTAATAAAACTTATCATTTAAAACTATTCTAAAGGATTTAAATATTATAAGAATTATAATTTTTTGACATAATTTAAATTTTAAATTATTTAAAATAATTTTAAATTTTAAAGTCTTTTATAATAAATATTTTTAACTTGGAATGTAATTTTTCCTATCTAGATCTCCTCACTTGTGAGCTCAAAAGATTGTGAATTACATGATTGAAGAAGTTGATTGGTAATATATATGAAGACAACTTTCCTTTATTTTTTCTCTTACAAAAGGAGGGCTTTCACTTTTCTCCGTTCTCGATAGATTTACTTAAGTCCCTTGACATATATAGTACCTATTTTAGTTTAGGTCTTCTGTTTTGTGTTGCATTATTCTCCCCTCAGTTCTTTGTTGTCACGTTACGTTGCAGCTTTGCAACTCCACCACCGGGGTACAGTTCTGCAACCTCTCATAATTTTATCTTAATCTTCTCTAGTAAAATGATCCAAAATTGATCTGAAGATTGCAGCGAAAGAATAGCATATCTGATACTCTTTTTATCCTTTTTTGTTTAATTCTTTGTGCTCCACTCTATATTTTTATTAAGGTGGTTAAGATGTTATCCTAGTTCTCCTTTTTATATATCCTAAGAATAGATATAATAGAATACATAATCTATCTTTTGAGGTAATAAAATAGGGTATTTATAACTCATCTTAAATTTTAAACATTTAAAATTTAAAATTAATTATTTTAACATTTTAAAATAATAATTAATTATCCCAACCATTTAATTTAACTATCTAGTTGGGTTGAGTCCTCAATTAGTTGGCACCCAACCACTGTAATCTCTAACATGACTTATGATTATGCTAATGGTGTTTCTTGAAATAGCTTTATGATGGATATATATCTCAAACAGAAGCATAGTGTTTATATTTGACTCTATTGAAGTTTAAAAAATAAAAAAAATAAAACTCCAAATGCTTTTTTAAATGAGTATTAATTATGTCAAACAATATATTTTGTGATATTTTGGAAAATTAGATTGAACACATATATTTTGATGCTAATCCTAATCTAGACCAAAGGAGTTTTTAATGAAAAGTGTTTGAGTCGAAAAGTTTTTCTTGATGTAAAAATATTGCTTTTGGCCAAAAGAGATTTTAAACTCTGATTTAAAAAATTAGGTCAAAGATATTTTAAGGAAAATGTTCTAAGTCCAATCAATTTTAAGAGTCCTTATTAGGTCTAGGGGCTTTGAAGAAAAATATTAATAAGTTTGGACCAAAAGTATTTTAAGAAAAATCATATTCATGAGATTAGGCCAAACGTGTTTTTAATGGAGGTGTAAATGGGCCCAATTGTTTTATTGTCATGTCAATCAACAAAAGCCTAGTTAATCACTTTTAAGAAGATTTTAATAAAAGGTTTTATTGGACTTGACCTATGAAAGCTTGCAAATAAAAAGTTGATTTGGTCTTATTTGTTTAACACATAGAAAGCCATTAAACAAAGAGCAACATGCAAAAGACCATTCAGGCAATGTAGTAGAAAGCTAAGGAGGAATGTCAAAAGCCATATTCCTTAAATAAGCAATCAATTACAAGATTTAGCATAAAAGAAGGAAAGTGAAGAGTGACTACTAGCTATCTTATCTCATCTAGTGGCATTTATTAGACAAGAAAGAGGGAAATTCAAATGGACAAAAATAGAAGAACTTTCTCTCTCTCTCTCTCTCTCTTTGTTACACCTCATTCTATCTTCAAAGAAAGAGAACTTAAAGCCATTGAAGAAAGGAATTCTAACATTAATGACTCTAGATAAATGTTAAGGGAGCAGCAATGGTTTGAAAATTTAATGCAAATTATATAGCCATTGAAAGAAGTCTAAACAACTAAACATTTGAAAAGCTTCAACCACTCCAAGCATTTAATGAAGATCTCAACTAGTCATTGGAAGATAGAGAAAATTGCTTTAAGCTATGGGTATTTTCAAAAGTATGTCTACTTAAGGAGAAGAACATAAAAGAAGATTGTAGTGAAAAGAAATAAAGAATATATTATGCATTCATTGTGTTATACTCTTTTTGCCCGATTGTGGTGAAAAGAAATAAAGAATATATTATGCATTCATTGTGTTATACTCTTTTTGCCCACTTGCTGGCTAACCTTACATTGGTATATATATGCTCTGATTGTGAGATTCCAGCTTAGTTTATTGTGTAATCTAAGTGAGCTATACTTGAATGCTCTGTATGAGCCTACACTTAATCCATATACTATTATGATTTTTAATTTGGGTTGCTCAGAACTTGAAAAAATCCTAGTAGGTTGTGTGAAATTGTAAAAGTCCATGGGGCTAATCCCATGTATTAGGTTATCTTGATAATTAAGTAGTAAAAGCCAAGGGGATGATTGATGCGAAATCAAGGGGTGGCCCAATCTTCATGACGTAGGTTGATGGATAGATGATGGTTCGAGACTCGACGAAAACAAATAGCCAACCAACGTTATAAGAATGTTGACCTGCTACTTAGACAATGCATCTAACCACGAACACAGTAAACTAATCCACACAACGATGCACTTGGATCGAAGCACGAATTGGGGGCTTTTGCGAACTTGAATCACCAACCTAAAGATAGGTTGACAAGACAAAGGTTTCACAAGAGCAAAGAAAAGATAAGATTCTCACAATTAGAGAAACACTCAGAATAATTCTACTACTTTCAATCTGATTCAAATGAAGGTAGAATACATATATTTATAGTGTAGCTCAAACCTATCTACTGGAGGAAAAGTAGGAAACTAACTACATAATCCTAACTGAAAGATCTGAAAAATAGGGATACAAAATCAAATCTTTTTAAAAACAGAAAAGGAAAGATAATCAGCCTAATAGAGACTAATTAATATTAATGGGTTGGACATCTTGCATTTGAAGTACTATTCACGTCCTCTAGCTTCAATGGGCTCTTTAAGCATCAACTTGGGCTTGAATAAGCATGATTAAGGCTCCATTTGCTTCCTCAATGCATGTACTAACATTATGGGCTTCTAATTTAGCAAATTGAAGCCCAATTGCTCTTTGTAGATGCTTAACTCTTCCTCTTGTCATTGGGCCATCTATTATCAAGTCCTTCTCCACATGAGCATCCTTCCCCACATGAATTTGGTTTATATCATCCTCCCCCTCTTGAAAAGGAGTCGTCCTCGACTCTTCAAAGTCTGCACCAAAATAAGGGGAAAGGTCAGAAACATTAAAAGTAGCAATTACACCATACTCACCTGGTAAATCTATCTTGTAGGCATTATCATTAATTCTCTCTAGTACACGGAAAGGCCTATCTCCACGAGGCATAAGTTTAGACTTTCTTTTGTCAGGAAACCTCTCTTTTTTAAGGTGCAACCAAACCAAGTCTCCTAGTTCAAAGACAACCCTCTTTCGCCCCTTATTAGCATGTTCTACATATTGTTGAGTCATCCTCTCAATGTTTTGTTTTACTTTCTCATGAATTTGCTTAACAAACTCAGCACGTATCTGTCCATCCATATTGATTCTTTCCTGCAAAGGCAAAGGAACTAAGTCAATGGGTGCAAGAGGATTAAAACCATATACAATCTTAAATGGTGAATATTTAGTAGTGGAATGAATAGTCCTATTGTATGCAAACTCGACATGTGGTAGACACTCCTCCCAATTCTTCAGGTTCTTTTTAACCACAGTTCGTAACAAAGAAGATAGTGTCCTATTAACAACTTCAGTTTGTCCATCAGTTTGCGGATGACAAGTAGTAGAGAATAGCAATTTAGTTCCAAACTTGCTCCACAAAGTCTTCCAAAAATAGCTTAGAAACTTAGCATCACAATCTGACACTATAGTCCTCGGAATCCCATGAAACCTCATAACTTCGGTTATATTATTGATGGCTCGACAATCAATGCACATTCTCTATGTGCTATCCTTTTTAGGCATGAGCAACACTGGTACTGCACATGGGCTAAGGCTCTCCCTCATATATCCCTTTTCCAGCAGCTCTTGCACTTGTCTTTAAATCTCCTTGGTCTCTTCAGGATTAGCTTGGTAAGCTGGACGATTAGGCAAAGGTGCTCCAGGTATAAAATCAATTTGATGTTCTATCCCTTTAATTGGTGGCAACCTAGGTGGTACCTCTTCGGGAAAGACATCTTCATATTCCTGCAAAAGAGACATAACAACACTAGGTAAAGTAAAGGTTAAGTCGTTAGAGTATTCAACATAGCCTCTTTGTAGTTAACTACTAGGAGGTTTTGTTGAGAAAACAAAGCTTGTTTGATCTCACTCTTTCTTGCTACTAACAAACTTTTCTCTCTTTCTCCCTCTTTCTCTCTTTTACCTTTAGCTCTCTCTCCTTTTCCTCTTTCTTCTCTTGGCTTGCTCTTTTTTCTTTTCTCAATTTCACTCTCCTCTTTTTCAGACACTTTTACACACTCACTTTCTCTTTTCTTCTCTCTCTTGATTTGATCTTCTAACACTTGCTTTGGTAACATAGGAAAGAGGGTTATAGGTTCCCCTCTAAGTACAAAAGAATAACGGTTTAGAAAACCATCATGTGTAACACGTCTATCATACTGCCAAGGCCTACCTAACAAAATATGACATGCTTTCATTGGTACAACATCATAAAGCACTTCATCCCTATACTTGCCAATTGAAAACATTACCTTAACTTGCTTGGTTACCCTCAATTCTCCACATTCATTGAGCCATTGGAGTTTGTAAAGCCGTTGATGCTTGAAAGTAGACAAATTCAACTTTTCCACCAACTCGATGCTTGCCACGTTGTAGCAACTTCCTCCATCTATAATCACACCACATATCTTTCCCTGGATTTGGCAACGAGTATGGAACAAGTTCTCTCTTTGCTTATCTTCATCTGCCATCATCTGGGTGCTAAGGGCTCTCCTAGTTACAAGGAGTTCTCCTTCTTCTGCATACTCTCCATCTTCATTTTCCATGAATATCTTTTCTTCTTCCTCTATTGTTTCTCCTTCAGTTTCCCACTCACCAAGGTTGTTGATATTCATGGTTCGCTTGTTAGGACATTCACTAGAGTTGTGTCCTCTCCCTTGGCACTTGAAGCATATTATGTCTCGATTTTTTGAAGGATTAGGCCCACTTTGAATATTCTTGGGTGGTGAAGCCAGCTTTTCTTCTTTCTTTATTTTATTCCCCTTTGAATTTGAAGTAGAGGGAATATCTTTCTTTGGGTTGCTCCTCCATGAGTTGAAAGAAGTTGAACTGGAGTTCTTCCTTGCAATATTCTTCCTTTTGAGTTATTTTTCCACCTTGGCAGCTTGGTGGACTAAGTCATGAATCTCAATATAGTGGTACATCTTTATAACATCGGCTATGTCACAATTAAGCCCATCTAAGAAATGAGCCATTGTTGCTTCTGGATCCTCTTCTACATTAGCTCTAATCATGGCTATTTGCATTTCCTTGTAGTACTCATCCACACTCTTGGATCCTTGAGTGAGGTGTTGAAACTTATTGTGAAGTTCCCTTCGAAAATAGGATGGAATGAATTGCCTTCTCATGATAGCCTTCATCTCTTCCCATGTTGAGATGAGGTGCTCTCCATATCTAATCCGCTCCTTTTGCATCTGGTCTTACCAAATAAGAGCATAATCAGTAAACTCAAGAGTAGCAATTTTGACCTTCTTACCCTCAGAGTAGTTATGGCATGAAAAGATTTGCTCTACATGCATCTCCCACTCCAGGTATGTTTTCGGATCACTCTTGCCTTGAAAGGAAGGAATTTTGACTTTGACTCCTCCAAGGCCTTCTTCTTCATCTCTAGGCCTCCTCAGTGGTCTTCTTTGTATGTTGAGTGGCCTTCTTCTTGGCTAAGTCTCCTCTCCTTCATAATCTTCATCATGGCTCTCCATGTCTTCCGCATATTCATGGTGTTGTGGGCGTGCAGCATGAGCTTGTCTTTGGTTAGCTTGAGTAGTCCTTTGGCTAGAGGTTCTACTCTCCACTCGATCTAAGCGTTCATGGAGTCCTTCCAACTTCTTATCAAGCATCCTTTCAAAATGACTCACTAGAGCTTTCATTTGCAAAGGTGCTACTCTAAATGAATTGTGATCATCATTATCACTTTCATGTGCAACTCCCATTTCTCGATTATCTGCCATGTTAGTGAAAAAGAAACAAAAGTATATAGGACCTCACAAATATTTCCTCACTTGTTTCACTCACTCAATTGAGATATAACACTCTCACTCGTGTTTACTCTCTCTTATTGGCTTTTTCTGCAATGATCTTATCCACTCTTGCCTTTTACCTCTCAATATCAAATCCCAAGCTCTCTTATGTTACCTAAGACCTCGTCAAGTGATCAAGGACTGCCAATTCTCGGTTCACCAAAGTATGTGCTGGTGGATGGTATGAAAAGTTGTGATTGGCGCATACAAGTCACAAGTAAAGGTTAGGGTTTGGTTAGGCTAGGGTTTCAATACGAAAAAGGGAAGATTTAACCACCTAGCAATGCAAAATCAAGTTTAAAATACCAAAGAGCCAATTACAATGATTCTAAAAACCCAAGATATGAGAAATCAATGGAGGATTAGATTAGGAAAGTTCAAATCAAAGGAATAGGAAACAAGTTGAAGTCACAATAGGAAAGTCCACAATCACAAGATAAAAGGAAACAATATAGGAATAGGAAAGTGGATCACAAAAATTAGGAAACAAATGGAAGAGGAAATAATGCTGATCACAAATGAAAGAAATTTGATCACAATTTTTTTTTTCACTTTTTTTTTGGCTAACCCTTTTTTTTTGCCTTTCTTTTCTATTCCTTTTCCTTTTCTTTTTTCTTTTGCCTCTTTTTTTTTTAGTTCAGATGAAAGAGAATCACAAGACCACACAATAGGAAACAAATCAGATCAGAAAATGTTACCACTAAAAATGACAATAACTTCCTCTAGAGAACTCCGAATTTGATGATTCTAAAACGAAATGAAAGTTGAGATTCTAAAACTTAGGATTGACCTATTAATTGTCCAAAATCTCAAAAGGAAAGGGGTTGAACAGATAAGGAAAAAATAACAACATCCAAAACAACAAAAAATTTTCAGATTACAAAATGAATGGCTCTTGTAGCATAAAAACCAAATCTTGCACACTAAGGATCAAATTTGGAAACAAGGGAAGGTAGAAAGTTTAGTATTTTTTTTTTATAATAAAAGGTAGCAATGAACAGATATGGAAAAGGAAAAAAAATATGGAGGCTAGAAAGGAAGTAGAATGGTGGATGATGAATGTATGATAGACAACCTACTATATAAACCGAAGCTCTGATACCAAATGATGTGAAATCAAGGGGTGGCCCAATCTTCACGATGTAGGTTGATAGATAGATGATGGTTCGAGACCCGATGGAAGCAAATAGCCAATCAACGTTATAAGAATGTTGACCTGCTACTTAGACAATGCGCCTAACCACGAACACAGTAGACCAATCTACACAACGACGCACTTGGATCGAAGCACGAATTAGGGGCTTTTGCGAACTTGAATCACCAACCTAAAGATAGGTTGACAAGACAAATGTTTCACAAGAGCAAAGAAAAGATAAGATTCTCACAATTAGAGAAACACTTAGAATAATTCTACTACTTCCAATCTGATTCAAATGAAGGCAGAATACATATATTTATAGTGTAGCTCAAACCTATCTACTGGAGGAAAAGTAAGAAACTAACTACATAATCCTAACTGAAAATCTAAAAAATAGGGATACAAAATCAAATCTTTTTAAAAACAAAAAAGGAAAGATGATCAGCCTAATAGAAACTAATTAATACTAATGGGCTAGACATCTTGCATTTGAAGAACTATTCACGTCCTCTAGCTTCAATGGGCTCTTTAAGCATCAACTTGGGCTTGAATAAGCATGATTAAGGCTTCATTTGCTTCCTCAATACATGTACTAACATTATGGGCTTCTAATTCAGCAAATTGAAGCCTAATTGCTCTTTGTAGACGCTTAACTCTTCCTCTTGTCATTGGGCCATCTATCATCAAGTCCTTCTCCACATGAGCATCCTTCCCCGCATGAATCTGGTTCATATCAATGATCTTAAGTACAAGTTGTCACAAAGTATTCAAGAAGTAACTTGGTAATTAGAAAGTAAAAGTCTTTAAGGCTAATCTTCAGCAATGGGTTACTTGGTTGTAACTATGATTAGCCTCTTATATAAAATTCTCTTACTTTGTACTTGGGAACTAGATGTAGGATCACTGTGGTTTAAACCAATATAAATCTTATAAAGTGATTTTCTCTTTCTCATATATTCTATTGCTTTCAATTTTTGCAAGTCCTAAAAGAGAATAATTTTTCGTTGTTAAAATTTTCACTTACATCTTCACTTAAATCATGTTTCAAAAGTTTTTAACTAAAAGTTTTTTCTTAAAGGTTTTAATCATGCTACTTTACAAAATTCAAAGTTCTACTTCTATAGAAATTAATGATCATTAACTTCATATTTGTTTGGAAGTCATGACCTCATAAGTCAAGTTGCTTTTAGAAACATGATTTTATAACATTTAATGCAAATATATGGTTCAACAACATCTTTGAGAAAGCTGATTCTTCTTGTAATGTAGCTTTTTTGTCTTATTATGTGCCCTCAATTACTTACTCTTCATTATTTTGGAAGATTGAAAAGAAAATTAGTTTTAAACAAGTGATTCAAATCATACTTAAACTTCTGAAAAGTCATGATTTCAACACTTGCATTTCAATTCCCTTTTGATTGCACTAATTTTTTTTCCAAGAAGCATGTTTTTTAGAAAAATTAGTAGGAAACAAAATATTTTCAAAAAGGGATAATTTATCAAAAAGTCCAATTCACTTCCTTTTAGACTCTTTTGGTACTAACAAACCTAATCTTCCTTTCACCCATATATTACTAAAATCAGAACTAGTTACTTTTCTAGCATTATTCCTTCAAGCCACATTATCATAACTTTTTGATAGATTTTAGGTAGCATACTTATCCTATCACCTTATGATATTGTTAAAATCATATGGGCACCTATGAAAGGATTGTTGCTCCTTTCTAGGACTCACACTATAATAAAACATAGACTTACTCACTTTTTTCCAAAACTTATAGTCATGAAGCACATATAGGATTAAATGCATGTTATAATGTGCCTCTTATTTTATAAAAGTATATGTCAATTGTCTTTATCTTACATCACATAGATCTTAGTTTAAGTATGTCTTGTACCTCATTTAAGTCTCACCATTCCACTCAACTCTCATGGCACCTAGAAGAGGTCTTATATCTAGCTACAAGTATTATGAATGGTTGATATCCAAAATTGAATCATCATATGACATCTTTCTTTGAATCTCTTCTTGGTCTATTGCTAAGGCGACATTGTTAATCATGTTGTATTCCTACTTACTACTTAGTGCCTTTTAACATCTTTTCATTGCATAAAGAAACATTAATATCTTATCTTAACTCATTCCTCATAAGCATTAAAAGTGGTTGCTTATGTGAGAGAGCCAATTTTGTTAACTTATACAACATATTGCCATATTTTGTATATGTCTCTTATAATATATGGAATCAACAAATAAGAAACTAAATATTCATTTATTTTTAAAAAAACCATTCATACATTACAATTGAAAAACATTCAAATGAAGGGAAAAAAACCTAATACCATTTTGTATGTAGTGATACATTGAAAAGTGATTTCCTTATGTGCTGTGTGATATTTGTATATTTCAACTAGGTTTGATGTCACACTTTATAACAAGTATACTTGTTGTTTGAAGTAATAAAAACTGAAGTATTCAAAGGTTGAATCCCACATAGAAAGTATTTTCAGTAACAAAGGGTGACTTATCTATGAATAAATGAGTTTTTGTTTTAATTATTAGTGAAATTAACCTAAACTACAATCTAACTTAGTCATTAGCAATCAGGAAATGAGAGATATCAACCAATACAAACCTAATTACTAAACTAAAATTCAAATAGAGTAGAGAGCTAAAGACATTTAGATACCAAAATTAGATTGTGAACTAGATTAGAAAAGCATTTGACCTCTAACTATTATTAATGTTGATTAGTTGATAGCTCTAACCTATCGATGTTCATTATGGAAATTCTAACCTATCTAGCTTATATAGAAAAGTACATTTCAGATAGAATTGCCTCACTTAAACTTATCACTAGACACATTAGATACATTTGCCATGGGACATATTAGAGGTTAGCTTCCTATAAACGCACCTCACTAACATACCAATCACCACAATTAATCATAAACTAAGGTTAATGTCCAAAAAAGTACCAAGTTATTCCTAAGATTAGCCTATTGAACATGTCTCTCCTCATAATTTCCTTAAGATATTCTTATAGGTTAGCCTTTTAACAAAGTGCATTGTTATAAAAATTCCTTTGGACCTTTTCACCAAACATTTGGCTTACAATTAATGAATAATTACATTGTTATTATGATTAACATATTATCTATTCTTTTAATGTTTATATTCAATGCTAATATATTCAATCCATTCAAATTAATCTTTCTAATTAATTAAGATGATCATCCTAATGCTTTGTTTAGAAGCTTAGGAATCCAAATAACAAATCACAACTAGATAGGAATAAGTGTAAAGATTAATGTAATTACACTAACTCAACAATCAATAATAACAAATCACCACCAAAATCCAACATAGAAATAGAATTAAATCAATTCACAATTTGAAATTAACATAAGAAGATGTGAAATACAAATCAAAATGAAATTAGAGAGAGTATCAAGAAGTTAAAGTGAGATACAAATAAAGGATTAAGCAAACATAAATTAAGATCTCACTAATAACCATGAAAATCCAAGAAAACACTTTAGATCTTCGAGTTTCTTGTCTCTTTCTAGGAAACCTCGAGCTTTCAAATATCTCTCCAACCTAAGAAACCTACAAAAATGAAGTAAAACTCTCTAAAATTGCACACAAGGTAGGAACTTATTAAGAAAAATCTCACAACTCCTAGTCATTGCAACCAATGAACAACTTATTGCAATGAAAAATGACTAGCATTTTCACGATTTCAACTTTTGCTCATCGTAGCCAAATGGCATTGCTATATTTGCCTCCAAATATTTATGTGTAGCTTAGTTTTAGGGCCACTTGAATCTTCCTTCTTTAGCTTAAATCTTTATTTATTTATAAGTAAACCCCTACAATAAGGTCAGTTAAACAAAACAATAAATAAAACCAATAAAACTAACCAATTAATAAGTAAAATAACCTAACCATAAGACAAGACACATGGCTTCCTTAAAATACAAATTAACTATATAAAATAGAAATTCAAGAAAATACTAATAATCTAAAATTATTATAATTCAATACTAATATTAGGGATTTAAATGAATAAAACCCTAAATACATCATTCAAATATAATTTTTGAAATAATACAAATAATGATATAAAAAAGCTTAGAAATAGTAGAAGATAATGATAAGTCTCCCTAAAAATACCCATAAAATCAACACCAATTTGGGACTGATCATTATGACATCTATGACAAAGTTGTAATTTGTACTAACATGTTTAGTCTTGTTATGATATATAAGGTCCTTAGTGTTGGTGATGGTTGCTTAACTATCATAACATGATAGAATTGGACCTATTGGCGCATCAAAGATCCTTAAATGTTTTAAGAATCTTTTTAGCCATATTGCCTCTTGTACTGCTACAACTTAACTTTTTTTATCAACAATGCTAATCACGTTCATTTCTTGCTCTTCCAAGAAATGAAACCATTGTTCAACAAGAATACATAACCAAAGGTGGATTTTCCTTTATCCAAACCAATGCATAGTTGCCATTTAAACATAATTTATAGTTAATATTCTCTTGACTACTTTCTAATGCTTTTATCCTATATTAAACTAAAAATAAGTAACAAGATCCATAACAAAACAAATATTGAATCATGTGCATATTATTGCATATATTAAACTCCTAACTACACTAAAGTAGGAGACTTTTTTCATGGCATTCTGCATAGATTGAGTCTTAGGATATATTTCTATGCTTTAATTATGACATTTGACCACTTGGTTTTATTTGGGTTTGCAATCTTTTCATTCTAAATTGTTCAGGAATTGTCTTGAAATGACTCTTATAATAGAGTGATTAAATTCTTAGAGCAATCCATTTGGATTTTAACTCCAAAGATATACATTGCTTCACCTATATCTTTCATTTGAAAGTTGAGGGATAACTAACTTTTAATGGCATGTATAAACTCTTTAGCCACCCAACAAGCATTGTTCCTTTCAATGGAACCATCTACCTTTTTCTTAGTTTTGAGAATTCACCTATTTTTAATTTTTCCTTTCAATCTAGTAGATGATCAACCAAGTCCTAAATACGATTTGTCCTCAGACTCTATTTCCTCTTCCATCAGTTTTATCCATTTTTCCTTAATGGAACATGAGAAAGTTGCTTGAATTGAATTTGACTTTTCATCATCTTGTGGAGTAAGTATTAATATTGCCCCTTCAATCCTAAAATTTGAGAAACATTACCTTAATTACTTTTACATGATTTTGTCTCTCATAGATTATTCTCTAAAAGAATTATCTCCCCATCCAAATTAGCAAGTAGAGGTACAACTACTTGCTCCCTACTTTTTTGGTTTTCAATCATCTACCTATTGGTCCAAAATCTCATAAAATGACAATTCTAACAAATTCCTCTTTGCTAGGAAATTCTATTTCTAAACAAATGTGGTATTTTTTATTTAAATTATGTTAGGCTCCCATCTTCATTTCCTAAACGAAGACATAATGCTTTGAGTGTTCAATATCTCATGAAAATGCATTTTTTTACCTTTTAGGCCAAACTTCCCATACTTACAAAAAAATCATTGACATAACCTACTGACCCCTAGGGTTGCAATATACTAAAATAAGGCTTTCTACTTAATCACAATTCATGAAGTGTAGACGTAATAGATATGGAGGGAACTTAACTAAATATAAAGGCCACAATCATCAATGCATCTCCTAATGGCAAGATTTTCTTGTGCCATCATGGATCTAACTATTTTGAGTAAAATCCTATTTCCTTAAATTCAACTCCATTTTAGTGTAGAGTGTTAAGAATCGACAACTTTCTTATGATTCCTTTTTTATCACATAAATCCTCGAATTGATATGATAGTTACTCACATCTATGACCAGTTCTTAATGTTTTATCTTTTGATTTAATTGATTTTCAACCAAGTTTGTGAATTGCCTAAACATTCTAAAGCTTTGGACATATGGGATATTAAATAAATATGACTATAGCAAGCATAGTTATTGATGAAAGTGATGAAATATAAGACTTTGTGCCTTACCCTCACACTTATGGGACCACATATATTAATTGTAATGAAAACTATCATAATGTCTTATGCTATGGACAATATCTACACCATTATTATGGAAATTCGCCTGAGGTGACATTTAAAGCTATAAACACAAGTCTCATGCATGAAAACTAATAGACAATTGCACTCCCTCATTGATTGTTGATGAAGAGCTTGAACAATGGTGATAGTGGAAGAACGAAGCTTGTGACAATAGCATGGCATTGTGCTTTTGTGATAGATAGAAAATAAATGGGAAGGAAGAAGAAAAGGAGAAAAAAAGAAGTAAAAAAAGAAATGAAAAAAGAAAAGGGAAAGAAAATAGCTATAAGTACTTGAGATTTTCCCTTAGTTTTTGAATGGGGTGAAAAAACAAATTTGTTTTAATGCAAGGGAAGTGAAGAAAAGTCCCCTTAGAGATTATGTCCCCATAAGGGTTTCTTACTTTAAGGCTTGAGAAGTAAGAGAATTCCACTTACTATAATGTAAACACCAAAATGGCCTTTGAGATAACTTTTAAGACAAAATATATTTCTAAAAATTAGTTAGGAATTATTTTTTACCCTTTATAATTTCTTCTATAATTATAGAGCGGTATTCCTTATTTTATTGCTAAATTCACTATGATTGCTAAATTCACCATGACAAAATGGCAAAATAGTGATTGAAGTATTAGTTAGAAAAGTTGTAAATTTAGTTGGAAATATATTCTTTCCAATTGAAAATTCAATTACCTTATCAGTTGGATTTTTGCTAGCCAGTAAATGGTTATTGATTGATTTGGAGTTGTAAAACAATAGTAAATAGTAACTTTGCAAGCATATGATTCTTTGTAGCTTCTTTAAATTTTTGACTGCATTTTGTTGATAGAAAACTATAAAAGAGATGAAAAAAAGCTAGTAAATAGTTTCTAACTGACTTTTGGTTTAAACCTATTTTTTACTAAAAATAAATTTTTTTCATTTTTTTCATTTATTTTGTTTTATATTTATTTTATTTTATTTGCTTTGCTAAAAAATACCTTTATTTGTTTTATTTTCATTCTAAGTTTTTGCCAACTATATTTTCTTACATTACATTGTTTTTATTATTTTTCAGCTTTTGATTTTAAGTTTATGTCTTCATCTTTCTAGTTTGTTGTTCTGGATCTTTCACCTTCATTTCTTTCCTTTGTCTTTCTATATAAATTTTGCAAATTTTTAACATACATTAATGTATAAAAAATTTGCAACAAATATTACAAATAAACAACTTAAATAGCTTCACATAAGAGAAACACTTAGAGAATGAAAATGAAGTAATTTTGGATGAAGAACTTCATATCATAAAAGTTTGATAAACATATAAAAGGAAAAAAAAAAGAAGAAAAGATGAAGATAAGCTAAGAAATGCTTTTAGATGAAGAACTTTGGATAGAGAGAAATAGTTTCAGATGAGACGTCATAAAGGGAAAAATAACTTCACAAGAGAGAAACCAGAGAATGAAAAGAGAATCTTCAAGCAAAGGAAAAAAATTATGTATTTATAAAAAGGAAAGAATGAAAATTGGTGTGAGATTAAAATTTGCAAGTTTTGAAATAATTTATGCTAAAAGTGAAAAAAAGTTTGTTTAAAATAGAAAAGAAAAGAAAATTTATATAACCACTAAAGTTTGGTCAGCCCATCCCTTCGTATTGGTAATTAACTTTTTATATTTTTGTTTCTAACTTGTTAATTAAGATTTTAACTTGTTATATTTTATTATATATTTCTTGTTTTTATCAATATATTTATATCCTATTTATATATAATTTAATCTCCATAAAAATACATACAAACACAATTTATAATATTTTTATAATATATCAAAATATTTTAATGTATTAATATATATTATTTTAAAAAATATAAAAGTATACATTGTTATGCCCAAAATTCAATCAATTGGATAAAATCAAATAAATCTTGGCCATTCATTAAGTTTTTTTTTAATTTTAATTTGTTATATAAATTTTATTTTATACAAAGTTTTTTAATTTTCAATTTGTTATATTAATTTTAAACTTTATTATATATTTCATATTTTATTTAATACATAATTTAAATTAGTATCCACATAAAAATATATAGATATATTATTTATTACATTTATATATATATATATATTGAAATTTGGTTGGCTTAGCTAATAAAATTTCAATTGCAATGTTAACAGTGGCATTTCTAACTTGTTAATTAAGTTTTTAACTTGTTATATTTTATTATATGTTTCTTGTTTTTATCAATATATTGTTGGAAGTATAGATACATATATGTGGGTGTGTCAAAAGAAGAGAGTCCTATATTGCCTAGAATAGAAAAGGCTTTAGTGTGTATATACTAAGATGTGATATTGGACAAGTGAATGGGCTAAGAAGAGGAGTGGGCTTGCGCGTACAACAACTGGCTAACACAGTTGAAAATCTCCGATTCCCCCTGGCACACGAGTTAGACGTGATATTGGGCATTTTTTGCTGGAAAATTTTTTTAATTTTACAAAAATATTTTGTTTAAATAGGCTTATTGGAAAAACCTTATTTTCAACAGTTTTGAAATTAGGACCTTGAATTCCTTAAATTTTTAGACGTTGAGGCCTTGAATTTACCATTTTAAATTTTCATTAACTGGCTTTTAATCCCAATATTCAGAAATGGCCTTTCTTAATTATTTTTAAATCCTAATGGTCAAAATTGATTATTTTAATTAAATCATCATTAATCAATTTTATTGCTTCCTAGCATTTTGTCTGCGTCCTTGGCCTATAAAAGGCAGTGCATAGTGCCTGTACAAATCGCATTGAGCTCTCGGACATCTTTGGAGCTTTCTCCTCTTTTCCTCCTTGGTTCTTTTGAGTTCTTTGGGTTTCTGCTGTTCTGTTTTCCTGCAGATTTCTACTGGAAGGGTCTGTTTAATCTTGGGGAGTTACTGACTTATGGGGGAATGACTCTTGAGGACAGTGTCCTCAGGCATGACTCAGATTGATTTTTCTAATGTTATTGTAAATTGTTGCTAATAATCTTAAAAGTTATGGAGTCACATCGTGATGCTGCTGTTAATAATTTTGATGCTGCCAACATTACCGCTGCTATTTTTGGTGATGCTATTAATGGTGGTAGTGGTGCTGCTGCCTTTGTGCCCACTGCAATGCCGCTTCCTAAGTTGTTCTTAGACATCTCAAAAATTGAGGTGTTCAATGGCAAGAACTTCAAACGGCGACAAGAACGTATTTTCTCAATGCTATATATGCATAAAGTTGCTATGGTCCTCACTCAAACTGAGCCTACTGTAGATGTTGACCAAGTCCAGAAAGATATTTAGGCTTATACCAACAAGGTATCCAGGCATACTATCATTAACATGTTATCTAATGATTTGTTTGATGTCTATTGTGTCTATAAGGAAGCCAACAAAATTTGGGAGTCACTAATCATGAAGTACACTACTGAGGATGCTGAAAAATAGAAATTCGTGATAAAAAATTACTACCGATGAGAGATGTCTGAAGATAAAGACATCAAGTTGCAAATCAATGAATACCATAAGCTGCTGAAAGAACTTCATGTTGAGAAGATCAACCTTCTAGATGAATTTGTAGTTAGCATCCTGATCGAGAAACTAACAGATTCATAGAAAGACTATAAACAGCAACTCAAACATAAGTAAAAGCAACTGTCGCTGTCAGATCTCATCACTTATATAATCATCGAAAACACCAACTGAAAGGAGGTTCTAGCTACAAAAGGCAAGGAAATAGCCTCAAAGGCAAACTTGGTGGAGACAAACCTACATAACAAGAGGTATAATTCTCATAAAAAACCTAGTTATAATCCCAAGAATTCTAACTCCAAATTCAAAAAGAAGGGCAATTGCTTTGTTTGTGGCAAGCCAGGATACCATGCTACTCAATGTAGAAAGAGAGTTAGAAATAATAATTCTCCTAAGTCGAATGTAAATTTGGTTCAAGGAGATGAGAACAATGATGATGAGGTCATTGTGGCAGTTATTTCTCAAGCTTTTGTTATCTCCAATGTGAGAAAATGGATGGTAGACTCTGGGGTTACTGTAACACCATACTTCTAAGACTCAATTGTTGCAATTCTCATGCCTCATTTCATATAATTTCTATGGAAACAACATAGTGGCATAGGGAGTCATAGATCAAGATGCATTTCTCTATGGGTAAAACTTTTCATTCGACATCCTAGGGACCAAGGGAACTCATTAAACCCATTCTCATATTTAATTACACTAATACAATCCAAAACCATCCAAGAAAATGGCTTGGAACTCATACAAGTAGGTGAAACACACCAATTTTCACGAATTAGCCACGGTCATATTTTTCAATTTTTCTATCACAATTTTGGAAATTTATAACTAAATCCACAAAAATTGAAATCCAACAAAATTTACCATTCCAGAAAGCTCTGGATGTCTACTCCATGGTAAAAATAATTTCAGCTCGTGAATCATTAAGGGAAGAACGTTTGACATCTGAAAGCCCACTGAGGCCGTTACTGTCTGGGCTACTGGTTTAAATTACTGATATGAATTTTCAAAATTCATAACTAATTCTATAAAAATTTAAATCATACAAATTTATTCATTGTGGAAAGCTAAAAATGTTAAATTTATGATAAAAATAATTTCATAATGAAAAAAATACATTGGATATCTATGGAACAGTGACTGAACTCCTGCGGTACCACTATTACTGACAGCTAACTTCAAAAATGTATAACTCTTTTCTTAGACCTCCAAATGTGGTGATCTTGGTTGCCACAAAAAGCTTATGACCTCTAATTTATGCCTATAAAATTTCAAGACACCATTTGGCCATCGGATGACACAGAATACAAATCTAACTATATGAACAGTACATGCCTCATGACAACAAAAAAATATGAACTTTGAAAACTTATAATTAATTATATAGAGCTCTGATTTTTCTGCACTTTAGCTTTCCAAAAATCTCTTGATGAACCCTACATGTCTACAAAATTTCATGGGCAAATTCCTTCATTTGTTCAGTTTGTGCCATAGGGTTCCGTTTTGGTTATTTTTGAGCTACATAATGGCATCAAAGGGTCCAAATTTGCTTCCCAAGCTTGTGTGGCCATTTGAGCATATGAGATTGCACCAAAATGACATTTTAAACTTATCTTAAAGGTACAAAAACCCATAATTCAGGAACTCACACTCTCACCCCATACCATACACACATTTCTTTAAGGTTAGTTTTGGCATTCCATACCCAAATTCCATTACAACATTCACATAACATAATTTCTCATTTGTACATGATACACTAGCATAATTACACATATTTATGGGGTCATAGGTTATATACAACATTAGATCACAACATTTGCCACTTGTATAGCTTTAAAGAAGCAAAAACCATGCACTTGAATGTCATACTCTCATCTTCAATGTGGTTGGCTTCCATTACATTGCCCACTTGGTCCACCTAGCATGTTAAATTATTGGAAAGGAGGGAATGAGATTCAAAGAATCCCAATAGCTCATCTCCCTTTTAATTACACATAAAGTATGCAAACAAGCCTTAAAAATGCATGTATGGACATATTAACATGTGTGAGCATTCAAGAGATATTTTTGGCATTTGAACAAGTCATATATAGCATACATAGGCTTGCCAAGTAAGTGGATTAGCCTCATGATGCTCACTAAAATATGACACTGCAAGTGTACGGGTCACAGCTGTAGTACGTGATGAATCAAGGTCGTTCCTTCAGAGAATTAGCACAATTGGCGATTAGGCATTAGAGTTCTCACATTCATTTTAGTTAAACAATCAAATTGCAAATGGATTTATGAAAATTACGTAAAGGCAAGTAACAACGATGATTATAATTGAAAGTATGCAATTAGAAACACCTTAGGAATTTTAATCCCCTTTATATCAACTGTCGATTATTTCCCTTTTAATTAAACAGCTTAATGTAATTACTAGAGTTAAGGTTGAAGTAGGTGCAATTGTCTTTCGATCCAATTGAACCCTTATATCCACTCACGCTTGATATCTTAAGGAGTGGTTAATAAATGATTAAGTGCAGACCTTCTTTCGACTACCCAGGGCCCTTGAGGATATCTTTATCTCAAGTGCAAATTAGATTATATCTAATCCTAAGTTGTTTAACCAATGGTCTATAAGCAATTTCCTTCCGTCAAAGGGTAATTACTTAATCCACAATCAAACTAAAGGAGGCCACCCAATAGAATGAAATATATTTTAGATTAAACACTGTAATTTCCAATAAACTGCATAATCAACAAGGGAAAACAATCTCTAAAGATTAAAGGTTCATAAAATCCCTAAGGATTACAAAATTTAGCCACTTATGGCTTGAAATCCATAGACAAATTCAGCAAACATCTTAACTATCATCAACTAAGAGGGGAGATGGAGTAGAAACACCTAATCGGGAGAAAAATCGATAGAATTGACAAATTCCCGATCAAATTGAAGCTTCTCCAACACCCTTGATGTGTTTTCTTCTCTCTTAGTCGGCCAAACTTCCTCTACATGCTGAATGAATCCAACCCTCGCCTTTTCTCGTCTCTTTTAGCTTGTTAAATTAAACTGTGCGTTTCAGGGTCCGATCTCGCTATGGTGAGGGGTGCTTCTCGCTATAGTGAGATCTCATAAGTTCCTAAATTTCTGCTGTTCTCGCTACTGCTGCGCTATGGCGAGTTTCTCCCTGGAATTTGTATGCTTCGCGACTTTCCTATGGCGAAGTACCTCACTCGCTATAGCAAAAGTGTGTTCTTGCCACAGCGAGTTGAATTCTCGCTGTCGCGAGAATACTTGTTCCACTTGTATTTTCTCACTTCTTAGCTTCCTTCTCATTTCTCAATTCTTTCTTTCTTCTTTTATCTTTCCTAAAATTGAAATCAATCATAAAGTGAGGCTTAAATTGCTAAAGATAATACAGTAAAACACTCTCTTTATTTTGTGTGATTGAATTCATTTCTAACTCTATTAATCAAGAAGAAAGCACTTGCCTCCCTAATTTGCTCTCAAATATAATCCCTTTTTATATCACAAATTAGAGAGTCATCAAACTCCCCCACACTTAAATCCTTGCTTGTCCTCCAGCAATTCTCAGAAACCATCAAACAGAGATCATTTATTTATCCTTTTTTTTTTCATAATCATCACCCAATCAATCAGAAGTCAGCTCTCCCCCACACTTAGAATGAGACTCATGCTAGAAACAGAGGTTTAGCAAAACTCAAGTTGAATTTCGAAAACAATGAAATTATAGCCACACCCTGACTAAGTGTGTGTGTGCTCCATAGATAGATTTTTAAAAAGCACTCAAGTAACCTTTAACATATCCTCATTACATTTTCAAGACCAATCCAGATAACCACTCTAGCTTCAATCCTCAACATTCATTAAAAGAGGTTTCTATTGTTCATCAGAGATCAGTTTTCAACATGATCATTCGGCTATATTTTTTTTTTTGAAATTGGCTTTTGCCTTTTTTTTTTTCTTTTCTGCTCGGTTCTCTTAATCCTTTTGACGCGAATGACGACATTGGTTATGAAGCCACCCGGTTACTCAGATTAGGGAAGTCCTCAGAGTGCTTATTAGCATACTCTTAGTTTCTATCACCGTTTGACGTGAAAGTTCACACTTTTTAGTGTAAACCCCCTGTTACTAAGTGCTTTCAACCATTGGAGTAGAGTTTTTGTTTTTTGTTTTGAATGGTGTATTCATGATCCCTTTCAAATGACAATCAGATATCCACTAGAAGCAAGTAACTTGGAAGGATCTAAAAAAAAAAATTGAGAATTAGTTTAAGAGAAAACTTGAATACTTCACTTAATCATATTGTGGAAGAGTGGTCCTAATGTGGGTGCATACTACAACTACATTGTTTACTTTGTTCATTTCAAGCTTGTTTCACCCCCAGTTTCATTGATCAATATTCCTCTAAGGTAGTGAGGCTAATTCTGGTTAAAATTGGAGATGTTATGATGGATTATTTATGAGTGCTAGCTTATTTGCTTTATTAACTGAATTTGGATGTTCATGTCTATTTAGCCTATGTGTACATTCCCCCACACTTAAAACTAACATTGTCCGCAATGTGCAAAACAGAAGAGCAAAAGTAAGATAAGAGAAGTAAAGTGTGGTGCATGAAAAGGAAAGAGACAGGACTCCCCTGATAAGAAAAGAAAACATTTGAGAGGACGAGAGGGGTGTGCTCAAACAATTCCTGCAATTGACAGCTCAACAATAGACAAAATAGATACAGGAACAAGTGAATTGTGATAAGAGATAACAGAGCAGCCAGCACAAGTGACACAAGCATAAAGATATACAGTCATCCATATACAGTCATCCCAAAAAGCAAAATAAAAAATAAAAAAGTAATAAGAAATAGTAATCAAGGGATAGAAGGGTCCTGTGAATTCGAAGGACCAGGTTGGTCACCCGGTGGAGGGTTCTGGAGAAGAATGATTACTGAAGGTGTAGGACTCGCTGGAGGTGAAGGGGCAGGGGTAGGCATCAAGTAATCTATAAGCATTTGAAGCTGGTCCTTCATAGACAGGACATGGCCTTCCAACCGGTCAATGGACTCTCGTACCCAACCCTCAAACTCAGCTGAATGCGGCGGGTCCTGCTGCATCGGCTCAGGTGTGCTCATGCGCTGTGGAGGAGGTGGTGAAGAAGCTTCAGGAGGTGCCTGGGCAGATGCCCGTTGTCTACGAGGATGGCCCGGCTCATCCTTCATGTTATCAAACTTAAAAGGCCCTTTAGGCTTGAACTGCGCATCATTTTTGGAGACTCGGCTTCCCCCCATGGTGACTAGCTCAGTAAGCATGTGGGGGTAGACCAGGCTCGCTCTATCAGACCTCGCTACTTGCTTAAAGTTCAGGTACATCAGGCGAGGGATGTTCACCCGCTGCCTGGCCATGAAGCACCAAGTCAGTGTAGCTCGCTCTTGGATCATGTCAGAACCATGGGAGTTCGTCAGAATGTTGCTGGTGATGAATTGTAACCAATAACGGGCCGGTTTGTTTAACTGATTTACTGGGTACACTTTGTTAACCAACTGGGCTCGGCCTTCCAGTGCAATAGTGGTTTCCACCTCCTCCCATGGAACAGATTCAGGATTCTCCAAATAGTGCTGGAATGCGCAATCCTCGACGTTTGGTAGCTCATAGAAGTCTTGAAAGACTTTCTCGTTGATGCGTAACCAAGCAGCCCGACAATAATATTCATCCTCGCCCTCTTCAGTATCCTCAAAGTTGGCATACAGCTCTTGGATCATCAGTGGGATCCAATGCACCGATTTTTTGGTGAAGCCTTGCAATCCATGCCACTGGAAGTCCGGATAGGTGAGATCCAGGCCATGAGGCTCATAATATCTGTCTTCAACCACACCTTGGTCAGCGAAGAGCCTCTCAAAATGGAATTCGGCCCGGGCCGAAGCGAACCGATCTTTATCATAGGCCTGCTTCTGCTGCATAGAGGAGGACGCTCCAACAGTCTTGGCTTGCTTCTTGGGAGCCATCACTGAAAAAAAACAAAGATGAATTGAAGGTAAATCAGTGCAAGTAGTAAAAGCAAGTAACAGGATGAACAGGGGGAATGGGTGTCACATGCAAAGCTAAGATGAGAAAGCATGAAATAAATGGCATATGCTATGATTGGAAGAAAGACAAGAGCATATAAAAGCCTACAGGGGACCAAAGGACAGAGGAAGAAGGAAGCAATCAAAGCAGGGAACGCTCAGGGAAGAAAATTTTTTTTTTTCCTGGAACAAAATCTCGATCTCGTTATAGCGAGTTGATGCTCGCTATAGGGAGCACGAACGGATTTGAGCAAAATGCGATTATGTGCAGAATAATGCCAAACTAAATGTAATCCCCTGCACAGAAATATACAACCAGCACAACGCATGCATTCAAAACGAGTAATTAACCCTAAACTACACAAATCAAAACGAAACATCCTTCAGCCCTAAGGTTCGCGAAAAAACCTAAATTCACCATGATTCAGGAGATAAAATTAAAACTCGACTTACCTGATGCAAGGAAAATGGAATGCGAGGGGAATGGGAGCGTTGATCATGAGAGATTTGGTTGAAGGATGAGATCTCAGGGAGGAGGGTTCAGACGCGCTATAGCGAGAATGAGCTGGGTTTGGCTAAGCGACGAAATGAACTATTTGGGCTCAGATAATAGCGACCTCGCTATTGCTAGGCAATAGCGAGGACCTCTCTAGAAAAAGTATAAGCAGGGCTGCAGTCTTCGCAACAGCAAAAGGAACCCTTCGCTATGGTGAGAAGACTTGTAAAAATTAAGATGCTGAAAAGTATCGCTGTAGCGGGGCTATAGCGAGGATCTCTCTGATTTTTGTATGTGGTTCAGAGTATGCATTAGTCGCTATAGCGAGTGGAATAATTCACAATAGCGAAAAGACTTGAATATTTTTCTTTCTAAACATGTCACTCGCTATAGCGTGGCTACAGTGACATACTCTCTGGACCTTTTACCACATTGGCTGCAGGGATCTCGCCATGGCGAGAGGGTTGGCTCGCTATAGCGAAGACACTTAGTATTGTTCATGGGGCTCGCCACAGCCTGGCTATGGCGAGGGACTCTCTGGTTACTATACCTGATGCAAAATACTCATATTCACTGTAGCGAGGTGGTCCTCTCGTTAAGCGAATTTTTTTTTGAACTAATGAATATGCAAAGAAGCATTCTATAACCCTATTTGACTTACCTCTCATTCAACTCATTTTACTCAAATCATAACCAACATGATTGATCAACATGACTAGAATAAAGATGCACAATGCAAAGTAAAGTTAGAAACTCCCTGCAAATCATGTCAGACGACGGTCTTTTCTACCAAATACCTTGTTCCCAGCATCCAGCACTCCAGTACCAACATCCAACCTATAAAACACACAAAGAACATCGAAAATCAAAACAAAAAGGAAAGGACGATAAATTAAAATAAAAGCATAAGAAGAAAACTTGAGTTGCCTCCCAAGGAGCGCTTGGTTTATAGTCCTCAGCCGGACTTTGTCTCCAATCAAGGAGGTTGAGCCAAGGTATGGACTGTAGTTTGCAGGTCTATGTCACCACCCAGATAATGTTTAAGCCTTTAACCATTCACTTTAAATTGATCTCCTGATTTCTCATCCTGAACTTCAATGGCTCCATAAGATGTTACAGCAATTACCTTGAATGGTCCAGACCATCTCGATCGCAACTTACCTGGAAACAACTTTATACAGTAACACAAGTTCTCCAGGTGTAAATATCCTTAGTAAGATGCGTTTATTATGAACTTTTTTAGTTCTTTCTTTGTAAATTCTAGAGTTTTCAAAGGCTTGCAATCTAAACTCATCCAACTCATTAAGTTGCATTAGTCTTTTCTCGCTCACTTTAGCCATATCATAATTTAGTTTCTTGATAGCCCAAAAGGCTTTATGCTCTAGCTTAATGGGCAGATGACAAGCTTTGCCAAAGACCAATTGATATGGAGACATACCTATTGGAGATTTAAAAGCCGTCCGGTATGCCTATAAAGCATCATTGAGCTTATCTGCCCAATCTTTTCTAGTGAGGTTTACAGTCTTTTCCAAAATCCTTTTTATTTCTCTATTAGATACTTCACACAAGCCGTTAGTTTGAGGGTGATAAGCTAATGTCATTCTATAGGTGACTCCATATTTTTCAAACAGACCCCTGAACAACCTATTGTTAAAATGAGTCCTCCCATCACTAATGATTGCCTTAGGTGTGCCAAATCGAGTATAAATATTCTTTTTAACAAATCGCACCACCGTATTGGCATCATTAGATTGGCAAGCTATAGCCTCAATCCACTTACTCACATACTCAACAGCAACTAAAATGTATTGATGAGTTCTAGATGAAACAAATGGTCTCATGAAATTAATACCCCACACATCAAATAATTCTACCTTAAAAATACCTGATTGGGGCATTTCATGCCTCTTTGAGATGTTACCTATTCGCCGACATGCATCACAATGACTAACAAACAAATAAGCATCTTTAAACAGTGATGGCCAATAAAACCCAGATTAGAGCACTTTGTAAGCAGTACGTTGGCCGTTAAAATGACCACCATAAGGAGCAGAATGACAGGAATGAAGAATGTCATTTTGTTCAGTCTGAGGCACATATTTTCGCAAAATCTAGTCAGCACATTTCCTATATAAAAATGGTTCATCCCACACAAACCATTTCACATCATGCAAAAACTTTTTCTTTTGATAAAGTTTAATTCATCGGGCACAATGCCACTGACCAGGTAGTTGGCATAATCAACATACCAAGGCACAGATATACAATTCACAGCAAATATAGATTCATCAGGAAAGCTCTCATTAATCAGGAGATTATCAGCACAATCAGAGTTATTCATAAGCCTAAATAAATGATCAGCCACTTGATTTTCAGTTCCTTTCCTATCAGCAATTTGCACATCAAATTCTTGCAATAATAAAACCCATCTAATTAGCCTAGGTTTGGATTCTTTCTTACATAGGAGATATCTAATAGCAGCATGATCAGTATGAACTATAACTTTAGTACCCATCAAATAGACTCTAAATTTCTCAAAAGCAAAGATAACAGCAAGTATTTCTTTTTCAGTAGTTGAGTAATTTACCTGTGCTCCAGCTAAGGTTTTGCTTGCATAGTAAATAGGATGGAAAATCTTACCATGTCTCTGGCCAAGCACAGCTCCAACCGCATAATCGCTCGCGTCGCACATAACTTCAAAGGGTAGTGACCAATCAGGGGCCACTATAATTGGTGCGGTGATGAGTCTCTGCTTAAGTTCTTCAAAGGCTTTCAAGCAGTTTGCATCTAACTTGAAAGGGGTATCCTTTTCAAGCAATTGAGAAAGAGGCTTTCCTATCTGTGAAAAATCCTTGATAAATCGCCGATAGAACCCAGCATGCCCCAAGAAACTTCTTATAGCTTTCACATTAGTGGGCGGTGGTAGTTGCTCAATTACTGAAACTTTGGCCCGATCCACTTCCAACCCCCTTTTAGACACTTTATGCCCAGTACTATTCCTTCACAAACCATGTAATGGCACTTTTCCCAATTTAGGACTAAATTAGTGTCCTCACACCTTTGCAAAACTCGTGTCAAATTGGCCAGACATTCTTCAAATGTGATGTCGAATACTGAGAAATTGTCCATGAAGACTTCCATGATATGCTCAATCATGTAAAAAAAAATCGACATCATGCATCTTTGAAATGTGGCAGGAGCGTTACATAGTCCAAAAGGTATGCGTCTAAATGCGAAAGTCCCGTATGGACATGTGAAAGTGGTCTTTTCTTGATCCTCTGGGGCAATAGCAATATGATTGTATCCAGAATAGCCATCCAAGAAACAAAAGAATTCTTTTCCTGCTAATCGGTCTAACATCTGATCGATGAATGGAAGTGGGAAATGATCCTTTCTTGTAGCCGTGTTCAACTTCCTGTAGTCCATACAAACTCTCCAGCCTGTGACTGTTCTTGTGGCAATCATTTCATTCTTCTCATTATGCACCACTGTCATACCTCCTTTCTTAGGGACACACTGCACCCGACTCACCCAGTCACTATCTGAGATGGGGTAGATAATTCCAGCATCAAGCCACTTAATGATCTCTTTCTTGACCACTTCTTTCATTATCAGATTCAATCTTCTTTGATTTTTCACTGATTTCTTGTGGTTTTCTTCTAAGAGAATTTTGTGCATATAGATGGCTTGACTGATTCCCTTTATATCTGCTATGGTCCAACCAATAACTTTTTTGTGCTCCTTTAACACTCTTAACAGCTGCTCCTCTTGGGAAAATCTTAATGCTGATGAAACTATAACTGGCAAAGTTTCTCCTTCCCCCAAATAGGCGTATTTTAGATGCGGAGGAAGAGGTTTCAGTTCCAACAATGGAGGCTGCTCGATGGAAGGTGGTAGAGCATGAGTATTTCGTGAGGTCAGCTCCAGTGATTCAAACTGCCCATTCTGCTTAGCTATAGGCCTAAATGCATTAAGCTTGTGCTCAACTTCCACTCTCTTCACTTCCTCTAAATTTGACTTACCAACAAGTACCGCTTCAAGAGGATCGGTGAAAGCATAAGAGTCTAATTCTTCTTGAATCATCTCTTCAACAATAGACACTCGTGAGCATTCCTCGACACTACCCAGATGCTTCATGGCTTTCTCCACACTGAAAGTGACTTGCTCGTCTCCCAATCGCATTATTATTTTCCCTTTTTCCACATCAACAAGTGCTCTACCAGTAGCTAGAAATGGCCTCCCCACTATCAGTGGGATGTCTCTATTCTCTTCAATATCAAGCACAATAAAATCAATGGGATAGATGAACTGCCCAACTTTTACTAACACGTCTTCAATGATTCCATGTGGATAAGAGAGACTTCTATCGGCTAGCTGCAAAGTGACCGTCATGGGGTTGGCCTCTCCCATCTGTAACTTTTGAAAAATTGATAAGGGCATAAGGTTCACAGCAGATCCTAAATCACAGAGTGCTCGACCTTCAAACTTATCCCCAATCATGCAAGGGATTGAAAAGGAACCGGGGTCTTTGCACTTGGTTGGTAGGTTGGATTTCAGGATATTTGTAGTCTCCTTTGTCAAAGCCACTATTGCAAACTCAATAAACTGCTTCTTCTTGCTAAGCATGTCCTTAAGAAACTTAGCATATTTAGGCATTTGCTCCAAGGCTTCGGAGAAAGGGATATTGATGTGAAGTTGCTTAAACATGCTCAGGAACTTCTTATACTGATCATCAAGGACTTTCTTCTGCAATCTCTGTGGGAATGGAGGCAGTGGCACTGCTTTAGGATGTACAACTGTCTTTTCTTCAGATTTTTTCACTTTAGACTCTCCTTCCTTGTCCTTTTCTTTGTTGCTCAAATTGGCAGCCTGTTTCTCTTTCTTCTGTTGAAGTCCTTCACTTTCTGTCTGAATAGTGCCTGATACACCCTTAGAATTCATCTTAGTTGGGTCCTCCACTTGAACTTGTATTTCAGGAAGTTCTTTACCATCTCTCAAAGTGATAGCTTTGCATTCTTCCTTACCCTCTCTTCTTAGGTTGGGAATTGTATCACTTGGCAAACCTCTTTGGTGCAGTGCATTTACAGCAGATGCTAATTGCCCCATCTGTACCTCTATGTTCTTAAGGGAAGAATCCACTCTTACATTTATACCGGCTTGCTCTTCATTATTCTTGATCTGAGTGGTCATGAACTTAGCCAGTACATCTTCTAGATTTGTTTTGGGCTCTTGAATAGGTACATTCTGCCTTGTTACTTGAGAAAACCCAGGAGGTTGATTTGGCCTTGCTCTAGAAGATGATGGTTGATTAAATGATGGGCCATTCTTCCAAGAGAAATTCAGATGGTTTCGCCATGCAGGATTATATGTGTTCGAGTATGGATTCTAATTCTTTGGAAAGTTCCCCACATAGTTAACTGATTCTATTAATGCAAAGGGGCACTGTTCTGTTGAGTGCAGATCTCCACAATTCTCATAAGCAGTTGGAGTCACTTGGGTAGAACATACATTCAATTGCTGGTTTTGTTGCACCTGAGATTCCAACATATCAAACCTCTTGTTTAGGGCAGAGAGAATAGTTGCTAGTGGTACGGAAGAGTCTTCTTGAATGCTAAATACATTAGCAGTAATCCTTCTATCACCTCCTCTTTGCACATAGCTCTCAGATAGTGTGTCCAAAACCAGAATAACATCATCTACCGGCATGTCATCCCAACGCCCATTTAAGATAGCATCCAGCATAGTGTCAGTTTGTGGAGTCAGGCGTGTGCAGAAATTCTAAACAATGGCACAGTTATCCATTCCATGACTCGAACATTGGCGGAGTAAATATTTGTATCTCTGCCATACAGCATACAAATGCTCATCTGAAGCTTGCTTAAAGTTGATGAGCTCACGACGGGCATCTGCTATTCTATTATTTGGAATGAAGCGAGCTCTGAACCTTGCCTCTAGCTTGTCCCAAGTGTCTATTGAACCCTCTGGTAAATTTAACAACCATTCCTTAGCCTTTCCTTGCAGAGAGAGTGGGAATAGTCTATGTCTTAACACATCCCTTGGCACCCTATTCTGTTTGAATGAATCACATACTCCCAAAAATGACAGAATGTGGCGGTTGGGATCTTCATCAGACCTCTCACCAGTGAATTGTCCATTGAGCTACAGCATAGAGATCATCACAGGTTTCAACTCAAAATTAGCAGCTTGAAAATCCGGGACCACAATGCTAGGCTGAGTGGTTCTCATGGTTCTTCCCACAAAATCTTTGATAGTACGATTCTGATTATCTTCATTCGCCATATCTGTGGTAGGAACGATTATCTCACTTTCTACTTGGATTAGTGTAGACCCTTCAGCTAAGATATCTGTTAAACTCCTTGTCTTTCTAGGTGTTCTGTTAGATCTGGCTTTAGGTGGCATAAACTATGTACCTGTGAAAACAAATGAGTGCAGATCAAGAGTCTTACTAAGCTAAAAGAATCAAGGGGGAATTACTAAAGAAGTAATAACTGAATAGCTAACAACTGAAAGCGTAAATAACCAAGAAAAAGTAAATAAAAGAAAATAAATGTTTAAGCTAAAACTACTCAAACTTCTCTAATTCTCTTCACCAATTGCCTTAATTCCCTGGCAACGGTGCCAAAAACTTGATGCTCACTAAAATATGACACCGCAAGTGTACAGGTCGCAGCTGTAGTACGTAATGAATCAAGGTCGTTTCCTCAGAGAATTAGCACAATTGGCGATTAGGCATTAGAGTTCTCACATTCATTTTAGTTAAACAATCAAATTGCAAATGGATTTATAAAAATTACGTAAAGGCAAGTAACAACGATGATTATAATTGAAAGTAAGCAATTAGAAACACCTTAGGAATTTTAATCCCCTTTATATTAATTGTCGATTATTTCCCTTTTAATTAAACAGCTTAATGTAATTACTAGAGTCAAGGTTGAAGTAGGTGCAATTGTCTTTCGATCCAATTGAATCCTTATATCCACTCACGCTTGATATCTTAAGGAGTGGTTAATAAATGATTAAGTGCAGACCTTCTTTCGACTACCCAGGGCCCTTGAGGATATCTTTATCTCAAGTGCAAATTAGATTATATCTAATCCTAAGTTGTTTAACCAATGGTCTATAAGCAATTTCCTTCCGTCAAAGGGTAATTACTCAATCCACAATCAAACTAAAGGAGGTCACCCAATAGAATGAAATATATTTCAGATTAAACACTGTAATTTCCAATAAACTGCATAATCAATAAGGGAAAACAATCTCTACAGATTAAAGGTTCATAAAATCCCTAAGGATTACAAAATTTAGCCACTTATGGCTTGAAATTCACAGACAAATTCAGCAAACATCTTAACTATCATCAACTAAGAGGGGAGATGGAGTAGAAACACCTAATCGGAAGAAAAATCGATAGAATTGACGAATTCCCAATCAAATTGAAGCTTCTCCAACACCCTTGATGCATTTTCTTCTCTCTTAGTCGGCCAAACTTCCTCTACATGCTGAATGAATCCAACCCTCGCCTTTTCTCGTCTCTTTTAGCTTGTTAAATTAAACTGTGCGTTTCAGGGTCCGATCTCGCTATGGTGAGGGGTGCTTCTCGCTATAGCGAGATCTCATAAGTTCTCAGATTTCTGCTGTTCTCGCTACTGTTGCGCTATGGCGAATTTCTCCCTGGAATTTGTATGCTTCGCGACTTTGTTGTGGCGAAGTACCTCACTCGCTATAGCGAAAGTGTGTTCTCGCCACAGCAAGTTGAATTCTCGCTGTAGCGAGAATACTTGTTCCACTTGTATTTTCTCACTTCTCAGCTTCTTTCTCCTTTCTCAATTCTTTCTTTCTTCTTTTATCTTTCCTGAAATTGAAATCAATCATAGAGTGAAGCTCAAACTGCTAAAGATAATACAGTAAAACACTCTCTTTATTTTGTGTGATTGAATTCATTTCTAACTCTATTAATCAAGAAGAAAGCACTTGCCTCCCTAATTTGCTCTCAAATATAATCCCTTTTTATATCACAAATTAGAGAGTCATCACCTCACCTATTCATTTATGGATTTTAGACTTGCCTCACTCATTTCTTTAAGAGGTTTTTGACTCAACCTTACTCTTGGGAGTCAACCTCACTTTTGGGAGACTCTTTACTTTGTCTCAACCAACTTTAAAGGTTCTTGGCTCATCCTCACCATAGCTAGAGGGTTCTTGGATTCTCCACACTCAAGCAAACCAAAGCAAGCACATGAAACATCATTTGAATGTATAAAACATCATCATGGTACCATGGAATAAGAGCTCAAGCTAAAATACTTTTCATAGCTCAAAACATATATACACACATTCAAAGACAATGTAAGCACACATCCATGCATGAGAGAAAGTGGAAAGAGCTACCTTGCTTGCATTTACACACTTTTTCCTTGAACCTTGGGTCCTCTCCCTTGACCTCACACACCCAAAGAGGTAAAGATCGTTTCTATTGGCCTAGACATACTAAAAGAAACATGGATTACTCATGGGAACAAGACTTGACATTATACACACTTTAAATGATGCTACTTTGGTCTATGGCTCCATTATGCTTTCCTAAGGCACTTAATGAAGCAACTACAAGAATTCATGATCTTAGCTCCCTTCTCTCCTTCAATCTATGATTCTTGACTCCATTTAGACTCCTTGGAGTCATCACACAATTATTTTAAGGAGCCTAGCTAGGAGTTGCTTCATTATGTTACATTATGGAACGTATACCTCCATCTCACTATCTATGGTTTCTAAAATTTTTTCAAGGCTTCCTCTCATCCTCTTCCATCATATATGACTCAAAAATAAGCTTAGAGAAAATTAAAACACTCCCTAACTACTCCCCCTATGCTTGCCCGAGACAATGCAAGAATTTCAGGTTCATGGAGTTTGCAATTTTTCCTTGAAGGAAGAGGCACTTAGGAGCCTTCCTAGGGTTCTTGGGAACTCAAACAAACACTTACATAAGTTAGGGAATTCTTGAATCCAATCAGATTTTGCCATATGTTCAAGAATCCCTAACTTTGCCATCTTAAATTCTAATGGTTCATGTTAATCCCTAATTGCTTTATTAGATCCTCATGCCTCAAAGCCTCACTTGCTATCATGTTTAGACCAGAATTGGACCGCTATTATACAGCCCCTATTTTGACCAAAACCATAAAGGAAAAGAAATTCAAGAAGAAGCAACAAAGTCCCACTTTGCTTACCTTGTTTACAAGTTTTCTAAGGGAGCTTCCTTATGCTACCAAGAACTCTCTCAAATCCTCTCTTCCCTCTCCTAAACAAACCATATATCAACACCAAATTAAATGCCAAAACCATGAGAAGGAAGAGAAAGAAGAGGGGAAGAAGTTTAACAAGGCAAGGAGTAGGAAAAAGTGGCTAAAACTTACACTTTTCAAAGCTTCTTCTTCCTTCCTTGGCCTCCCCTCTTGTGCACCACTCTTAGCCCTTCTTAATTCTGTTTTAATGTGTGGGAGAGTTGATGAGGAGATCTGACCAGAGGTGGGACGTTTTTATAAGCCTAGGGATTCATTTAAGTAACTTTTAAATTTTGCAATTTAGTCCTTCTTCGTAGTTTTGTTCGTTTGGGCTCATTTCAACTCCTTTCTCAGAACCATCTTTTTCATCATATTCCTTAAACTCTTAATCATAATAATTGCTTTTTGAATCACTAAAAAAGGATCTGAAATTATTTCGAATCATTCGATCAAAGTTTTAATTAACTGATAACCGAAATTACTCACTGGAGGGGTTTCAATTATTCTAGGAGTTCTCATAGTTTTTAAGGCTTCTAAGAACCTCGAAAACTTAAATTTTTTGTTTAAAAAGCTCTCCTATGAGTTTTTCAAACTTTCCAAAAATTACAAAAATGCCCCTATGTTCTTTGACAAATTTTTTGAACTTTTTTGGCTATGGTTTTTAGGCATCTCAAACCTCAAATCCTCATTTTCTAATATTTGATATTATATCCTAATTTTATTTGGCCATAAATCCTTCTATTTCAGGGAATTCCTTTTATATCTAGCCTATTTTTGACGTTTACGGAGAAATCGAACATTGCGTTTCTCACGTTTACATAAGAACCAGATGTTACAGTTACCAAGCACATCTGTGCAAATAAGGAAATGTTTTTCTCCTATGATCCTATCAAGGAAGGAGAAGATCGCATTTATCTTGTTGATTCCCAAAATGTAAAAGTTCTTGGGAAAGGAAAAATGGTTCTCAAACTCACATCCGAAAAGACCTTGGCTCTCAATAATATTCTGTATGTACCTAATGTTAAAGCAAACTTAATTTCTATAGCTCTATTGGGAAAGGCTAGGATTAAAGTGTCATTCAAATTTGACAAGACTGTGATGACAAAAAATAATGTTTTTGTGGAAAAGGGTTATTGTAACCAGGGACTGTTTGTACTAAATGTTGCTAAAATGAATAAAAATGCATCCTCTTTTGCTTACTTGCCTATTTATATGATTGATTCATTTGATATGTGGCATACTAGATTAGGACATGTTAGTAAGTCTTATATTAAGAAAATGCAACAACTTGGTTTGATTTATGAGATTAAAAATGATTGTTTAAACAAATGTGAAGTATATACAGAAGTTAAGATAACTAAAAAATCATATTTTTCTACATAAAGAGAAACTGAATTTCTTTATTTAATACTCACTAATTTGGGTGATTTAAAACAAACAATGACTAGAGGTGGTAAAAAATATTATATTACCTTTATTGATGATTTTTCAAGGTATACTAAAGTATATTTATTGAGGAATAAAGATGAAGCATTTGAAAATTTTTTTTTGTATAAGGCAGGGGTAAAAAATCAACTAAATAGGATGATTAAAAAAGTAAGGTTGGATAGAGGAGGAGAATATATTTTATTAAATAATTTTTGTGAAAAAGAGGGAATTATTCGTGAAATAACTCCTCCATATTCACTTGAGTCTAATGGTATTATAGAAAGGAAAAATAAAACTTTAAAAGAGATGATGAATGTTATGCTTGTAAGTTCTTCTGCACCAAATAATTTATGAGGTGAAGTTTTGTTGTTTGCTTGATTTTGCAAAATAGAATACCTTATAAGAAAATAAATAAAATACCTTATAAATTTTAGAAATGTTATGTACTTAACCTAAAATATTTAAAAGTGTGGGGGTGTCTTGCTAAAGTAATATTGCCTAATCCTAAGAAAAGGAAAATTGGGTCTAAAACTTCTGATTGCATGTTTATTGGATATGCTAAATATAATGCAGCTTATAGATTTCTAGTTTTGAAAAGTGATGTTTTGGATCATAACATTATTATAGAAACTAAAGATGTAGAATTTTTTGAACATATTTTCCCTTTGAAAATTGAACATAATTCTAGGAAATTGGAAATTTCTACTTCTTCTCCTGAACAAAATACAAATGAACATTTGGTTGAAAATTTAAGAAGAAGTAAGAGGCAAAGGAAAGAATCTTCTTTTGGAAATGACTTTTATACTTATATGATAAAAGATGATCCTTTAAATTTTTATGAAGTTGTTTCTTCTTCGTATGCTCCTCTTTGGAAAAAAGTAATTAAGGCTGAAGTTGATTCTCTTAGTCAAAATAAAACTTGGGTTTTAGTAGACTTGTCTTTAGAAGCTAAACCTATTAGTTATAAATGAATTTTTAAGAAGAAACTTAATCCTAATGGGTCCATTTATAAATATAAAGCTAGGTTGGTAGCTAAAGGTTTTACTCAAAAATAAAATATTAATTATTTTGATACTTTTTCTCCAGTTACAAGAATCTCTTCTATAAGAATTCCAATTGCTTTAGCTTCAGTTCATAAGCTTTATATTTTTCAAATGGATATTAAAAATACTTTCTTAAATGGTGATTTAAAAGAAGAAATTTATATGGCACAACTTGAAGGATGTGTCGCTCTTAGACAAGAAAATAAAGTTTGTAAACTTGTTAAATATTTATATGGATTAAAACAAACACCTAAACAATGGCATGAAAAATTGGGTCAAGTTTTGACAAGTGATGGTTTTGCTACTGTTGACGTAGAAATGTGTGTTTATATAAAACTTGTAAATAATGATTGTGTGATTATTTGTTTATACGTGGATGACATGCTTATTTTTGGTACTAGCATGAATGTTGTGATTGAAATTAAGAGTTTCTTTGCATCTAAATTTGATATGAAAGATATGGATGAAGCAAAAGTGATTTTGGTTGTTAAAATCATAAGGAGTGAAAATAGTATTTTACTATCTCAAGAACATTATGTGAAAAAAATTCTTAAAAGGTTTAGACATTTTGATGATTCCCCTTTAAGCACTCCTTATGATTCTAGCATACAATTGTCAAAATATAAAGGTGATCCGGTGGCTCAATCTAAATATGCATAGATTATTAGAAGTCTATTGCATCTAATGAATTTTACTAAGCTGATATAGCATATGCTATATATAGATTGAGCAAATATATCCACTGTCCTGATAGTGAGCATTGGATGACTATAGTACCATGAACTATGATATATTTTTTAGTGGATTTCCTGCTGCATTAGAAGGATACAGTGATGCTAACTGGATCTTAGATTTAGATAAGATTAAACCTACTAGTGGCTATGTATTTACTCTTGATGGAGATGCAATATCCTGAAAATCAGCCAAACAAAGTATTATTATAAAATCCTCAAGGGATTCAGAGTTTATTGTTATGGAATTAGTTGGTACTAAGGTTGAGTGGTTGAAAAACTTCTTTGCAAATATTCCATTAGGAGAAAAACTAACACCATCAATGTCTTTACATTGTGACAGCTAATTGGCGATAGCTATAGTTAAAAATAAGACCTTTAATGGCAAAACCAGACACATGTGATTGAGACATAATATTATAAGACAGCTGCTAAAAGACTGAGTGATCTCAATTGAATTTGTAAGGTTAGAAGTAAAGCTGGTAGATCCATTGACTAAGCCCCTGGGGAAGAAACAAATTGATAACACATTGAAGGAAATGGGACTTAAGCCAATCTGAAATTAACAATTATGGTAACCTAACTTCTGTGATTCTAAGAAAAACTAATAGAAATCCAGTTAGGAAAGTGCGGTGTTTTCTAAGGTTTTGGAAATTTTGATTTTGTGTGAGTAATTTCTTGGCTATTTAAATGTTTTCTTGAGCTCCTAAGACCCCTAGAAACCCTTCCAAGTGGCTCTCCCATCAAAGAAAAATCAAGAAGCTTATGAACCTCCATTATAGTACTAGTTTCGGCCAAGGCAAGAATACTAGATTAGGGAGTGTTTTAATTTGTTCTAGCCTTGGTTTGGGACTTTATATGATGTTAGAAGATGGGAGAAACTATTAGAAAAAATTTAGGAGCCATGGAATGGGAGATAGGACAATGGTGTCCATAATGGTACTTTGTGAAGCAACTTGATTCTAAACTTGTGTGAATGATTGTGTGAGGGCTCCAAGGACTTTGAATAAGGCCAAGAGGACTAGAAATGGAAAGAAATGGGAGCCAAGAGTTTGAATTGTGAAGGTTACTTCAATAGGCCATTTATGGAACCATCATACCACTTATGAAACCAAGTGTGTATTTAAGAGTAAGTTTAATATCTTGGCTTACTTCAAGTATGTGATTGCGTGTTCTTTATGGTTTCTAGGACAAGAGAACATACATCCACCTAGGTATACTTGTGGGACCGAAAAAGGGAAGGAAAAGGATTAAGAAAAGCTTGCATAAATCCAAGGTAGCTCTCTACCTTATTCTCCTTGCATTCTTATGTGCATATATATATATATATATATATATATATCTTTGTGTGCTTGTATGTGCTCTTGTGATGTGAGAACATACCACTTGATGTCTTGAGATTGCATTGGTACTAACGTGTTATCTTGAATGCCATTGATAGTGAGAATGACTCATAAGGGTGAGATGATGCTAAAAGTCCCTTAATATAAGTGAGGAAGTGCCAAAAGTCTCATGCCATAGGTGAAACAAGGCTAAAAGTTTCTTGGATGAGTGAGGCCAAGTCAAAAGTCTCTAGGCCAAGGCTAAGGCATATCCAAAACTCCTAGAAATGGGTGAGGCAAAACCAAAAGTCCCTAGAGCTTCTTGATGGCTTGATTGTGAAAGTGTGGCATGAATATTTTGTAAATGAGCATTCATGGTTCTAGTAGCTTGTTTATTTACACCCTTGATGTATGTATGCCTTGAATGTGTGTGTGAATAGGTGTGTGAGCTATTAAGATTTAAGAAATCTCACTCTTCTTCCCCCTTTCATCTTGATATGTCTAGATAGCTCTCAAGATACAAGGAAAGCAAGCTATGAGCCTTAAGGAGTTACAATTGGAATATTTTGTTGTTCTCCTTGTGTATAAATGTCAAATGAACTTGTATAAGTTTTTTTTGTAATATAAGACCTCAAGAAAATGTAATATGATGTATGAATGTTATATAGCCCATGTGTGACATTAAATCAATGCAATGTGGAATTTGGCTTCTTGAATGGTTTATGTGTGTAGTGCATTAATGGATGTGGGATGGCCAAATTAAGATACATGAGGTTTAGAACTACTTGGGCAGTCCATACAAGTCATAATTGTGCTTTTGCACTTGCCCAAGAGGAGCCAAACCATTGGAAAGGCCATTTGGGCAAAGTTGACTCCTCACATGAAGCAAAATTGACCATTTGAGTGAGCTATATCACTTTCTATCCAAATGAGCTCTTATTGATCTAAAATTTGGTGTGCATTTGGAGCTTATTGAGATCTTTTTGGAAAGCTAAAGTGGGTATTATTTTGATATTTTTAGAATATTTGGAGAATTTTTTATATTGGCAAAATTTTTCTGGTTTGGCCACTGGTATTGTGCAATTGGTCTAAAACTTGTTCTGTGTCAATCATGGGGCAAATGATTTCCAAATGCCATGTAATTTTATAAAAAGAAACTAGACCTTCCTAGTGACTTGTGCCAATTGAAAGTATCTCATTCGAATGTCTAGAGAGAGATATATTAATTTTTGAAGTTGCTATCCAGTACTAGGTGCATAGTCAGACCCGTGGTACTATTTGATTGAATTTTTAGGTCTGAATGTATCTGGATTGGTTTGGAATTATTTTTTTACTCTAGTTAAGCTCTTTAGCTTTCCAAATTGGTATAGATTATTTAGATTTAATTGTTTTGGAATTAATTATGAACTTCCAAAGTTTATATCAGTAATCTGTATTAGTATTAGAGGGCAATCAAACCTTCTTTCCTTTTCTATTGTCAAACATGGCACAGATGGGATTTTCATAGCTAGCACTTATTTTTAGTGTAAAGTTAACATCTAGAGCTTTCTAGAATGCTATTGTTTGTATGATTTCAATTTTTATACATTTATTTATGATTTTTCAAAATTACCCTTGAAATCTGCCTTATGCTATCAGCGAGATGGAGTGAAAATCCAGGGTTTTTACCTTAAAGTCTGTGGATTATGTGACATTTTGAGTTATATATGAGTTGTATAAGTAATAAATGACTAGAGAATGTTTTTGGACAACCCATGGGGCCCATGTAATGAGATAAAAGTGTATTATTTTCATACTTTTCCTTACTTTTGGCTTATGAATGTGCACTAATTGCCTTAAATGGAAGAGTATGATAGTAGAAATATAAGGTATGACATATAGGGCTCATCCCCTGATCAAGGTAACTCTACCACAATATGTACAAGTCAATCCTTTACCAAACAATCCATATTCATAAAATCAGACAATAAGTAACATATTATCCATATTATCATGAAATCAGACAGCAAGTCAACATAGTATCAAAACAAATATTAATCATATATTCAAATATCAATATAACACTTCATCAATCTCTAACCTTAAAAAATAAGCTCCAAAAATTATAGAATAACTATCAATATAATTTAGACAACATATAGAACATGCTAGACCAGACAGATTATAAAAAATTCATCAAATCACATAATTAAAAATTTAGGAAGTTCATGGTCAACACTTTCTCCCAAAAAGTTGACTTTTTATATAGTTATCCATAATTTACCAAAATTTTAACATAGGCCTTATTTTTAGTGTAGATTAACTTAATTTAGTTAGTTCTTGAAAAATTTCTTCTTAGGTACTCCAAGTGGGCTTGGCCAAACATAAGAGGTGTGAGTGTAGGTGTTTTTTTTTTTTTTGCCATTTTCTCTTGTTAGCAAGCCAATAATACATGATCAAGGGAGATAGATAAAAGTCCCAAAACAATTTCTAGGAATTCCATAAATATTCTACACTTCTATCAAAATGAAATTTAAGGGTATCTTGCCATAATCTTTATGAAAATCAAAATTATATTAATATCTCTTTTCTTTAAGCTTTCTCCCTTTATTCTCCCATTTATTTTCTCTTCAATTTCTTCTATGGGTTCTTCAAATTCAAAGTTTCATAATTTATGGAAAAGTTTCTAAGATTAGAAATTTTCTTGAATCACATAAATCTATTAGTTACACATATAAATTCTCCACCTTTTTCTTAACTTGGATTCATGAAAACAAAATTCCTTTTTTGTTCTTGCCATGGCTGATGTCATACCATAATATTTCTAGCATTCCTTTTCCTTATCCAAGTGAGATTACACAAATTATCAAAGGAATTCAAAGAAAATGCATTAAAATAATGAATTTATTTGTGTTACATTGGGGTTAAAAATTCAAATTTCGATTTGTGGACCTCAGAAACTTATCAATAATATTCTTTAATTATTTTCCATTCATACCAATCACAAACATTTCAAAACTTCACATGAACCACGGACCAAGAGCCAAAAATCACAAATTCTTACGTTTTTCCTCAGGTTCCATGGTGGCAGATTTCTGAGGCAACTTTGAAAAATCATAACTAAATCTAAAAAAATCAAAATTAAGCAAACCATAGCTTTCTTGAAAGCTCTAAATGTTAGCTTTACACTAAAAATAATTCTCAACCATGAAAATCCAATTCATGCAAACTATACCAATTTAGAAAGCTATAGATGTTAACTAGGGGAGAAACATAGTTCTAGATCAATCCAAGAGCATTCAGACCTCGAAAATCGATGGAACAGTGATGAACATCTGACTGGACGCCTAGAATAGAATAGAAACTTCAAAAATTCATATCTCCCTCTCTAAACATCTTATTAAGGTGCTTCCAATTGGCACAGGTCATTGGGAAGGTCTAGTTTCTCCTTGTAAAATTTCACAGTAATTGGATATCGTTTGCCTCATGAATGATAGAGATCAAAATTTGGACTATATGAAAAGTACCAATAGCAAATTCTGAAATTTCAGCCAACTTAAAAAAATTGCCAAAAATTCCATAGATATCCAAATATTACCCACTTTAGCTTCTCAAAAAGCTCTCAACAAGTTCTAGATGCATACCGAATTTTAGACTAAGAGCTCATTTGGACAGAAAGTGACATAACCCACCAATTTGACCAAATTTGGCTTTTATAAGGTATCAACTTTGTCCAAATTACTTCTCTAATGGTTTGTCATTTCTTGGATAAGTTTAAAAGTACAAATACAACTTGTAGGCACTGTCCAAGTGGTCCTAAATACCATGCATCTCAATTTGGTTATCCCACATCCATTATGAGACTAACATACTGTAACAAACTTAATTTCCGTAAAACGACGAAATGAGTCGTATAAAAGCAAGTACTCTAAAATGAGCTAGATAATATCCCAAAAAATTTAGGTAGAGTCCTAGGCTCCTAAAAATGATAATTCCAGGCTCAGATGAAAAGAAAAACGAAGCTAGGATGGTGAAACAAATTGTGACGAAAATTGATGAAATGTAATGGCATTTTCGTAAATAAGTGCAACTTTTGGAAAAACACATAGGAGGGCTTTTTAAATGGGGAATTTGACTCACCCAAGGTTTCCAAAGGCCCTAAAAACCATGGGAAGCCTCGGGCTGATAAAGTCTCTCTGGTGTATATTTTTCAACTTCAGTAAGCCCAAACTTTGACCGATTCGTTCGGGAAGGTTTTAGCTCTAATTTGAGTAATTCCAAAGGTATTTTATTAAGTTGGGAACCTAAATTTTATAATAAAAAATATGTTTCTTAAAAAGGAGCTAAAACGAAGCTAAAACAAAATTGCCATTACGAAAAGACAAAATTGAAATTTTTTAAAAAATGTGTTTCTTGAAGCTTCCGTACACTTCTCCCTTCTTCTCTCCCTCATATAGCACGAATTTCCTCTGCCCAAAATACAGAATATGACCTGCTCTCTTAGGCACACAAGAAGGGGAAGAAAAGGAGGAGAAAAATCAAGGAAAATGTAGGCAAATCCATAGAATTTCATGCTCTTTCTTCCTCTAACCTTGCTCCTCTCCTTCCATGCTTTCTTTCTATGATTTTCTTGAGATGATTGGTTCTATTTTTGGTCCAGAACTTAAAGGGACAGTTCAAAAATCTTGTAGAGAAGCAAACCAAGAGGAAGAGGCCTTGAAAATAAGCTTGAATCTAAGATAATTACTTGTTGTAATTGCTTCTTCTCCTTGCTCCATGGATGTGTGTATTTCGGCCAATAATAGAACCACATAGGGGGAGGGTTTTCTATCTAAAAACAAGAGAGGAACTAGGGTTTTAGACTATAAGGAAAAGGAATATGGCAAGAAATTCCATGAAAAATCCATGAAAAACAAGATAGAAAAGTGTAAGATTCTTTAGGATTTTGGAAAATCTGATTTTGTGTGAGTAATTCCTTGGCTATTTGAATATTTCCTTGAGCTCCTAAGACCTCTAGAAACCCCCCAAGTGGCTTTCTTATCAAGGAAAAATCAAGAAGTCTAATAATCCCAATTATGGTGCTAGTTTCAGCCAAGGCAAGAATACTAGGTTAGGGAGTATTTTAATTTGTTTTAGCCTTGGTTTGAGACTTTATATAATGTTAGAAGATGGGAGAAACCATTAGAAAAAATTTAGGAGCCATAGATTGGAAGATGGAACAATAGTATCTATAATGGTACCTTATGAAGCAACTTGGTTTTCCAATTATGCAAGTGAATATGTGAGGGCTCCACAGACCTTAAATGAGTCCAAGAAGCCTAAAAATAATAAGAGAATGGAGCCAGAAACTTAAAATGTGAGAGTTGCTTCAATAGGCCATTTGTGGAACCATTATGACACTTATGGAATCAAGTGTGTATTCAAGAGTGAGTTTCGTGTCTTGGCTTGCTTCAAGTGTGTAATTGTGTGTTGTTTATGGTGTTTAGGCCAAGAGAACACCAACCCACCTAGGTGCACTTGTGAGGCCGAAAGACAAAGGAAGGCTTGCAAAATTCAAGGTAGCTCTCCACTTTATTCTCCTTGCATTTTTGTGTGCATATGCATGTCATTGTATGCTTGTGTGTGTTCTTGAGACTCGATGACATGCCACTTGATGCCTTGACATTACATTGGTACCAATATGTTTTCTTGAATGGCCTTGGTTGTAGAAATAGCTCATAAGGGTGAGGTGATGCCAAAAGTTCTTTGATAAAGGTGAGGAGATGCCAAAAGTCTCATGGCATGGGTGAGACAAGGCCAAAAGCCTCTTGGAAGGGTGAGACTAAGTCAAAAGTCCTTAGGCCAAGAGTGAGGCAAATCCAAAAGTCCTAGAAATTGGGTGAAGTAAAACCAAAAGTCCTTAGAGCATGGTCTTCACTTGAATGTGACTAAGTGGCATGAAAATTATGACTTTGCATACTTTATGGTTGCCAAACCTGCCATACATATGCTTTGATGTGTATATGCCTTGAATGTGTGTGTGAATGGGTGTGTGAGCTATTGAGATTCAAGGAATCTCACTCTCCTTCCCTCCATTATCTTGAAATGCCTAGGTGATGTTCAAGAAGCAAAGAAGGCAAGCCAAGAGCATTGAAAAGTCATACTTTGTCCATTATGTAGCGTGTTATGTATTTGAATGCCAAAGTTACTTTGTACATATTATTTTTGAGATGTAAGCTCATGGACAAATTTAATATGATGTATAACTCTTGTATAGAACATTTGTGGCATGAAATTCATGGAAATGAGAATTTTGAATTCTTGATGGCTTGATGTATTAGTGCATTAATGGAAGTAGAATGGCCAAATTAAGATACATGAGTTTTAGAACCACTTGGGTAGTTCATACAAGTCATATTCATGCTTTTAAACTTGCCCAAGAGGTGCCAAACTCAAAGGAAGGCCATTTGCACCAAAGTGATACCTTATGAGAGGCAAAATTGGCCATTTTGGTGAGCTATGTCACTTTTTGTCCAAATGAGCTCTTTTTGGTCTGAACTTTGACATAAATTTAGAGCCTGTTGAGATATTTTTGGGAGGCTGAAGTGGGTATTTTTTTGGAGGTCTGTGGAATATTTGGCAAATTTTTTAAGTTGGGAAAATTTTCTGGTTTGGCTACTGGTATTGTTCATATAGTCCAAACTTTGTTCTCTATAATTCATAAAGAAAATGATGTCCAATTATCACAAAATTTTACAAAGAGAAACTAGACTTTCCTAATGACCTGTGTCAATTAGAAGCATCTCATTTGGATGTCTAGAAAGGGAGATATTAAATTTTGAAGTTGTTGTCTAGTACTAGGTGACCAGTCAGACCCGTGTTATTATTTGATTAATTTTTGGGATCTGAACATTCTTAGATTGGTCTGGATTTTATTTTTCCCCCTAGCTAACATCTGTAGCTTTCCATATTGGTATCATTTGCATGGATTGGATTTTTTTGAAATTAATTGGACATTTTTGAAATTTATGACAGTAAATTGTATCAGTATCAGGTGGCAGTCAGACCTTTATAGCTATTTCTTTATCAAATGGGGTCCAGATGGGATTTATGTGGCAGGGACTTATTTTAAGTGTAAATTTGACATCCAGAGCTTTTTAGAAAGCTATGGTTTGTATCATTTCTATTTTTCTACATTTAATTATAATTTTTCAAAATTGCCCCTGAAATCTGTCACTATACAACCACGATGAATGAAGAAAAATTTGGGGGGTTTTTGACTCTTGATCTATGGTTTATGTGAAATTTTGAGATGTTCATGACTTGTATAGATGGAAAATAATTAGAGAATGTTATTGATATGTTCATGGGGTTCCAGAGACACAAAATGAAAATTTTATCCGCTACACAACACAATTTAATATATTATTTTAATGCATTTTCTTGGGGTTTCTTTGATAAATTGTATAATCCTACTTGCAAGAAGGGGATCAATGTTAGAAATAATATGGTATTACACATACCAAGCCATCAAAGGGGCACTTTACATAATTCAATCACTTTGTTACCATCTAAAACTCATACAATATCCATACATCATTTTATATTTGCTCAAGGTCTTACATCTCAAAATAACATGTACAAGCTTACTTTAACATTCAACTACAATTAGAATTACATAATTATCAAAGTATGACATATTAAGCTCCTTGGCTTGCATTCCTTTGATCTTGAGCACCATTTAGACATTTTAAGAAAGAAAAGGGATGGGAGATGAGATTCATGGAATCTCAATAGTTCACACACCTATTCACACACATATTCCTGGCATATACACATCAAAGCACAATATAGAAAGTGAGATAACCATAAGGCATGCAAGATCATAATTTCTATGCCACCCATTCATACCAAGTCAAGAACATACTGAAGGGACTTTTGATTTTGCCTTACCCCATTTCTAGGACTTTTGGATTTGCCTCACCCATGACCTAGGGACTTTTGACTTAGCCTCACCCTTCTAAGAGACTTTTCGCCTTGTCTCACCCATACCATGAGACTTTTGGCATCTTTTCACCTTCATTAAGGACTTTTGGGATCATCTCACCCTGATGAGCCATTTTCACAATCCATAACATACAAGACAACACATTGGTACCAATGCTATCTTAAAACATCAAGTGGCATATTTTCAAGTCACAAGAGCACATACAAGCGCACAATAATGTATATATGCAATTAAAAATGCAAGAGAATGAGGTGGAGAGCTACTGTGAACTTTTGCAAGCTTCACTTCACTTTATTCCTTCCCTTTCTCGGCCTTACAAGTGCATTTAGGTGGGTTAAGATCCTCTTGGCCTAGACATCATAATTAACACACAATTATACACTTGAAGTAAGCCAAGATACCAAATTCATTCTTAAACACACACTCAATTCTATAGGTGGCATAATGGTTCTATAAATAGCCTATTAAAACAACTTTCACAATTCAAGTTCTAGGTTCCATTATCTTTAAATTTCTAGGCCTCTTGACCTCATTCAATGTCCTCGAAGCCGTCACACACTCACTTGCACAAGCCTATATACATGTTGCTTTACAAGGCTCTATTATGGACATCATTGTCTTATCTCCCAAACCAAGGATCCTTAATTTTTTTCAAGGGTTCCTCCTACCTTCTCCCATCATATGAAGTCCTAAACCAAAGCTATAACAATTAAAATACTCCTTAGCCCTAAGAACCTTGCTAGGCCGAAACACCCTCTAAGAAAAGGGTTCATGAGCTTCTTGATTTTTCCTTGATGGGAGAGCCACTTGGGATGCTTTTTAGAGGTCTTAGGGGCTTAATGGAACACTTAAATAGCCTAGGAAATTATATACCAAATTAGTTTTTACAATTCCCTTAAGAACTCCATACTTTCCTATCTTGAATTCTATTGGTTTTTACTTTGTTTTCTTTATATAATCTTAATCCTCACACATTTTTTCCTAGGATTCACCCTTAGTTTTGCCCAAAATCCAACCTTTCCTACCCATCTTTAGGTTGGCTAAAAATTTGCATACGAAGAAGCAATGAGGTGAAGCAACATAAAGCATGAAATACCTTGGATTTAAGCTTGTTTCCAAGAGCCTTTCTCCTTGGTTTGCTTCTCCTCAAAATTTTTGAACTACTCCCCCTTGTTCTGGACTTAAAATAGAACCAATCCATTCAATAAAACCACAAAAAGAGAGCTAAGAAGGAGAGGAGCAAGATTGGAAGAAGGAGGAGCATGAAATTCCTTAGATTTCCTTACCTTTTCCTTCGTTTCTTCCTCTTTCTTCTCCTTCTCTTGATGCGCCTAAGAGTTTTGCTTCTTTTTCTATTTTTGGGAAGAAGGTGTCAACCTAAAAAAGGTGGAGGAAGTGGCATGAAAGTTATAAATGTTTAAGAAGCTAGCTTTTTAAAAAATTTCAATTTTATCCTTCTGTAATGGCAATTTTGTTTTGGCTTTATTTTAGCTCCTTTTTTAGAACTGTCTTTTTCATTATAGAATTTAAGTTCCAATTTAATAAAATACCTTTGGAATCACTCAATTTGGAGCTAAAACCTTCTTGAATGAATTCGTCAAAGTTCTGGTTCACTGACGTTAAGAAACGTATACCAGAGAGACTTTAACTATCTTGGGGCTTCCTATGGTTTTCAAGGCCTCTGAGAATCCTAAGCAACTCAAATTTTCCATTTAAAAAGCCCTTCTATGAGTTTTTCTAAAAGTTGCATATATTTACAAAAATACCACTACGTTTTGTCAGTTTTCATTACAATTTTGTTTCACTATCCTAGCTCTATTTTTCTTTCTGTTTGAGCCTAGGATAATTATTTTTAGGAGCCTAAGATACTACCTAAATATTTTAGGATATTTCATCGTTTTATGAAATTTATTGTTCGTTACATTTTCCACCCTCGTAAAATAAATTTCATTCTCAAAATTTAAATACGTACCTTAGGGAAATACCCCTGGATATTTCTATCTTATTTTATCTTCTAGCTCCCATATTACCTCCTTAGATGTTAGACCCTTCCATACCACTTTCACTAAAGGAATGTTCTTGTTTCTCAGCTGTTTCAGCTTAGCATCCACAATTTTCTCTGGTTTCACTACATAGGAAATATTTTCCTGCAATTGAATATGCTTATATTCTATGACATGTGAGGGGTCTGGTAAGTACTTTTTCAATTAGGAGACATGAAAAATGTTATGGATTTAGGCTAGGTTAGGAGGTAAGGCTATCCGGTAGGCCACGGGTCCAATTTTCTCAAGAATTTCAAATGAACTAACATACCTAGAACTGAGCTTCCTTACCCTCATAGACTGACTTACCCTAGTCACTGGAGACACTTGAATGAATAAATGATTTCTAATCTCAAACTCTGATGGCCCCTTTCTCCTATCGACATAATTTTTTTGCCTACTCTAGGCCGTAAGGAGTTTCTTTCTAATCATTTCTATCTGTTGGGTAATCTGATCCACTATCTCAAGTCTTATCAAACTCTTCTCACTTAGCTCAACCCAACATAAAGGGGATCTACATTTTCTCCCATATAAAGCTTCATAAGGGGCCATCTGAATACTGGAATAGTAACTGTTGTTATATGCAAATTCTACTAATGGTAGATACGCATCCCAATTACCCTTCATCTCTAATACACACGCCCTTAGCATGTCTTCTAGGGTTTGGGTGATCCTCTCAGTCTGACCATTTGTTTGGGGGTGTAGGCAGTACTGAAACATAACTTGGTCCCTAAGGTATGCTATAATGACCTCTAGAAGTTTGATGTGAACTAGGGGTCTCTGTTTGATACTATGCTACTGGATACTCCATGAAGTTGCATTACCTCATATATATAACTAAGCTAATTTATCTAATGTATAGGTAGCCCTAATAGCTAAAAAGTGTGTAAACTTCGTCAATCTATCTACAATCAACCAAATAACATCGTGTCCAGAGGATGTTTTGGGTAACCCTATAATAAAATCCATAGCTATACTATCCCATTTCTACTCCGGGATATCTAGGGGTTGCAAGAACCCAGCGGGTCTCTGATGTTCTATCTTAACCCTCTGGCACACAAGACATCTTGCCACATAATCTGTGACATCATTTTTCATTCCTGGCTAGTAGAATATTCTTTTCAAGTCCTAATACATCTTGGTGGCCCCTAGGTGGATAATATATTTACTCTTATGTGCCTCTTCTAGAATTCTCTTTCTTAGTTCATTACTATTAGGCACACAAATTCTATCAGATATCCCAAAATCTAAGGTCTTACCTTGGGCAATCTCACTCCTGATCTGTCTCAAGAACTCATCCTCTCTCTGGGCATTTAAGATCTGGGTTTTCAATTTATTCTTAATCCGAGTCTTGCTCAAATATAATTTACCTGATATCACCTGGCAATAGAGGTTCAAATTTTTAAACTTTTCTAGGAGCTCCTACTAACTAATCATCATATGGGGTGCGTGGATGGATTACCTACTCAAGGCATCGGCCACTATGTTGACCTTACCCGGATGATATTTCAAGGTGTAATCATAATCTTTCAAGAATTCCATCAATCTCTGTTATCTCATATTAAGTTCTTTTTGGTTAAATAGGTATTTCAGACTTTTGTAGTCACTGTAAATTTCTATGCTTACGTATATAGATAGTGCCTCCAAATCTTAAGGGCAAAAACTACTGTGGCTAACTCTAGGTCATGTGTGGGATAATTCTTCTCATGAGGCCTCAACTACCTAGAGGCATAGCCACTACCTGATCCTGTTGCATTAGCACACATCCTAACTTTCTCCTTGAGGCGTCACTATAAACCACAAATGGCAAACTAAGGTCAGGAATAATCAGTATAGGGGTAGTGGTCAATTGGAGTTTTAACTCCTAGAAATTCTTCTCACATCTATCATCCCACATGAAAGGTGTATCTTTCTGAGTCAGCCTTGTGAGTGGTAAAGACATCTGAGAAAAGCCTTGAATAAATCATTTATAATATCCTGCCAAACCAAGGAAAGTTCTAACCTAGGTGATAGTCCTAGGTCTATCCCATTGTAACACAGCCTCAACTTTATCGGGATCTACCGCGACCCCATCTTGTGATATCACATGACCTAAGAATTTCACATTGGTTAGCCAAAACTCGCATTTACTCAGTTTAGCATACAATCTCTTATTTCTCAAAGTCTCTAGGACTAATCTCAAATGCCTCTCATGCTCCTCAAAAGATTTGGAGTACACTAAGATATCATCAATAAAGACTATAACAAATTTATCCAGATATGATTTGAATACCCTGGTCATATAATCCATGAATACCATAGGCGCATTCGTCAGCCCGAATGGCATCACAAGGAACTCATAATACCTATATCTAGTCCTGAAGGCTGTCTTTGGGACGTCTTTAGCTTTCACTCTTAGCTGGTGGTGCTCAGATCTAAGATCTATCTCAGAAAATGCAAATGCCCCAACTAACTGATCTAACAGGCCATCTATTCTAGGGAGAGGATATTTGTTTTTGATGTTAACCTTATTTAATTCTCTATAATCTATACATAATCTCAAGCTACCATCTTTTTTTTTTCAAACAATATTGGAGCTCCCAAGGGTGAAACACTAAGGCGTATGAACCTTTTTTCTAACAACTCCTCTATTTTCTTTTTCAACTCAGCAAGCTTGATGGGAGTCATCTTGTAAGGAGCCTTGGACACCTATTTAGCCCCAGGTACTATGTCTATAGGGAATTCTATCTCTCTTTCAGGAGGTAGACCACTAAAATCAAAATTTTTAAAGAAAACCTCCAGGAATTCCTTAACTATCAGGATCTCTTCTATCCCTTCCTCTACCTTAGCCTAAGTAAAGAAAAAGACTAGAAACCCTTGAAATCTATGCTCTAAATGTCTCTAAGCTTAGGAAGTAGTCATAAAGGATAACTCGACCCCCATCCTAGGTATGGTCCCACATGAAGGTATAGATATAGTTCGGTATTCACAATCAATAACAACATTATTGGCAGTCATTTAGTTTATACCGATAATCAGATCAATGTCATGGAAAGGAATACAAATCAAATCAATGGTAGTATAGTAATGGTTAAACTGTACAGTGACATTCAAGCAGGCATGGAAAGTAACAACGTGGCCTCCTATAGGTGTAGTAATAGACAAATCAAATGGTAAAGTACTAATGGTCAAACCCAAACGTCTCACACAGTTATAGGATATAAATGAGTGACTAGCACTCGAGTCAAACATAGCAACTACAGGAAAACATTCACTATGAGCGTACCTCTAATCAAATTGGGTGATGCACTGGCTTCCTACTGAGAAAGGACAAACACCCTGCCCTGGGTTTGCGGCCTAGAAAGAGGTGACTTGAGGGGAGGCACTAAATCTGCTTGGGGACAATTCCTAACAATATGCCTCGGCTTCCCACACTTGAAACATGTCACTATAGATTGCTATGTGGAAGTCTACGTCTGAGAGGATTGCATCTTCTTGGCCTTTTGTGGCCTTTGGTTCCACTGCATCTTACCCTTCTTTTTACTGGTAGGTGCAGAGCTGGCACCCTCTTCTGGTCTTAGCCTCTTTAAATCTGGAGCCCCTCTCTGACCAGATACTGTAGCAGTGGGTATAATATCTCTCAGATTATTTTCAATTACCCTACTAATCTCCACAAGGACGTTGAAGTTCTGGTTCTTATGTAAAGTTACTCTGTCTCTGATCAGGGGCTTCAACCCAGTCTCAAATTGCTCACACCTCTAGGGCTTGTCATTGTATCTCTGGAGGTAGGAAGAATACCGAAATAACGCTATGAATTTGGCCACATATTGATCAACTGTCATGTTATCAGTATGCTTTAGTCCTATAAATTGCACCTCTTTTCTGCTTTCTTACTGAGCTGGGGAAATACTTCTCATAAAATTGTACTAAAAAATTTTCCCAGTTAATCTGTAAATTTTTAGTTTCTATCAAAGACTTTGTACTGCACCACCACCTATCAGCCTCTTTCTATAACATGAAGGTGGCAAGCTAAGCTTTTTACTTTGAGGTGTAGTCCATTACAGTAAAAATTTTCTCTATTTCCATCACCCAGGCCTCTGCCTTGTCCACATCTAACTCCCCGTCAAATATAGGCGGGTTATTCTTTTTGAATTGGTTCAGCTATTTCTGGATGGATGGCAGAGCCTGAGCTGGCTCTTGGGGAGCTAGGGATGCGACACTAAAAGTGGAAGGTTGAGGTGTAGGGGTTTTGTCTCCTAGCTTCTTCCTGTCTAGCTAGGAAATCCTGCAGCTGCATAATCATCTCATGCTATTGCTGCACAATCTATTGTTGTTGTTCCAGCAATTCCTATTGCTGGCCAATACCGTTCTCATATCTATCTAATCATGCCATAACGGTCTGCAGCGGGTCCTCGGGCTTAACCCTCTAAGCCCTGGGTGGCCTGCCCCTGCCCTTTCCTCACCTGGTCTCCACCATTTTATCTGAAAAGAACCACAATCTTAGCTCACGATTACAATTTGAGCATATATACATAGCTATTCTACCATTTCCAGGATAATTCGCACCTAATCACAAGCCAAATACACCACTCAAGAGCCAAACACTAGGCAAAAGTACCAGAACCTTTGCTCTAATACCAATAAATGTCATACCATAATATTTCTAGCATACCTTTTCCTTATCCAAGTGGGATTACACAAATTATCAAAGGAATTCCAAGAAAATGCATTAAAATAATAAATTTATTTGCGTTACGTTAGGGTTAAAAAATTAAATTTTAATCTATGGACCCCAGAAACTTATCAACAACATTCTCTAATTATTTTCCATTCATACCAATCACAAATATCTTAAAACTTCACATGAACCACGTACCAAGAGCCAAAAATCACAAATTCTCATGTTTTGTCTTGGGTTCCATGGTGGTAGATTTTTTAGGCAACTTTGAAAAATCATAACTAAAACTAGAAAAATTGAAATCAAGTAAACAATAGCTTTATGAAAAGCTTTAGATGTTTTAAAAATAATTCCCAGCTATGAAAATCTCATCTGGACCCCTTTTGATAATAGAAAAGGCAAAGGTCAGGCTATCCATAATTACTGATACAACTTACTAATATAAATTTTGAAAATTTATAATTAATTCTAAAAAAATCCAATTCATGAAAAATGTACAAATTTGGAAAGCTACAGTTATTAACTAGAGGGGAAAAAATAGTTACAGTCAATCCAAGAGCATTCAAACCTAGAAAATCGATAGAACAATGATGGAAGTCTGACTAGGCGCCTAGAACAGAATAAAAATTTAAAAAATTTATGTCTCCCTCTCTAGACATCCCATTAAGGTGCTTCCGCATAGGTCACTGGGAAGGTTTAGTTCCTCCCTGTAAAATTTCACAGTAATTGGACATCTTTGCCCCATGAATGACAAAGATCAAAATTCAAACTATATGAACAATACCAGTAGTAAATTCTGAAATTTTAGCCAACTTCAAAAATTTGCCAAAAATTTCACATATCTCCAAATATTACCCACTTTAACTTCCCAAAAATCTCTCAATAAGCTCTAGATGCATACCAAATTTCATACCAAAAAGAGCTCATTTGGACAGAAAGTGATATAGCCCACCAATTTGACCAAATTTGGCTCTTATAAGGTGTCAACTTTGTCCAAATGACTTCTCCAATGGTTTGGCATTTCTTAGGGAAGTTTAATAGCACAAATACAACTTGTAGGCATTGGCTAAGTGATCCTAAACACCATGCATCTCAATTTGGCTATCCCACATCTATTATTAGACTAACATACCAAGCCATCAAAGGGGCACTTTACATAATTCAATCACTTTGTTACCATCTAAAATTCATACAATATCCATACATTATTTTATATTTGCTTAAGGTCTTACACCTCAAAAATAACATGTGCAAGCTTACTTTAACATTCAACTACGATTAAAATTACTTAACCATCAAAGTATGACATATTAAGCTCCTTGGCTTGCATTCCTTTGATCTTAAGCACCACCTAGACATTTTAAGAAGGAAGAGGGAGGGGGGATGAGATTTGTGGAATCTCAATGCTCACACACCCATTCATACACACATTCATTGCATATACACATCAAAGCATAATATGGAAAGTGAGATAACCATAAAGCATGCAAGATCATAATTTCTATGCCACCCATTCATACTAAGTTAAGAACATGCTTTAGGGACTTTTGATTTTGCCTTACTTCATTTCTAGGACTTTTGGATTTACCTCACCTTGCCCTATGGACTTTTGACTTGGTCTCACCCTTCCAAGAGACTTTAGGCCTTGTCTCACTCATGCCATAAGACTTGTGGCATCTCCTCACCTTCATTAAAGGACTTTTGGCATCATCTTACCTTGATGAGCCATTTTCACAATCCATAACATACAAGACAACACAATGGTACCAATGCAATCTTAAAGCATTAAGTGGCATATGCTCAAGTCACAAGAGCATATACAAGCACACAATGACATATATATGCAATTAAGAATGCAAGAGAATGAGGTAGAGAGCTACCATGAACTTTTGCAAGCTTAGCTTCACTTTGTTCCTTCCCTTTTTCGGCCTAACAAGTGCACTTAGGTGGGTTAAGATCCTCTTAGCCTAGACATCATAATTAAGACACAATTATACACTTGAAGCAAGCCAAGATACCAAATTCATTCTTAAACACACACTTGATTGTATAAGTTGCATAATGGTTCCATAAATGGCCTATTGAAGTAACCTTTACAATTCAAGTTCTAGGCTCCATTCTCTTTTCATTTCTAGGCCTCTTGACTTCATTCAAGGTCCTTGAAGCCATCACACACTCACTTGCACAAGCCTAGATAAATGTTGTTTCACAAGGCTCTATTATGGACACCATTATCCTATCTCCCATACCATGGCTTCTAAATTTTTTCCAATGGTTCCTCCTACCTACTCCCATCATATAAAGTCCCAAACTAAAGTTAGAACAAATTAAAACACTCCCTAGCCCTAAGAACCTTGCTTGGTCGAGACACCCTTCAAGAAAAGAGTTCATGAGTTTCTTGATTTTTTCTTGATGGGAGAGTCCCTTGGGAGGCTTTCTAGAGGTCTTAGGGGCTTAATGGAACACTTAAATAGCCTAGGAAATTGACACACCAAATCAGTTTTTATAATTCCCTCAAGAACTCCATACTTTCCTATTTTGAATTCTATTGGTTTTTACTTTGTTTTCTTTGTATAATCTTAATCCTCACACACTTTTTCTTAGGATTCACCCTTGGTTCTACCCAAAATCCAACCTTTCCTACTCATCCCTAGGTTGGCCAAAAATTTGCACAAGAAGAATTAAGGAGGTGAAGCAACATAAAGCAAGAAATACCTTAGATTTAAGCTTGTTTCCATGAGCTTTTCTCCTTAGTTTGCTTCTCCTCAAAATTTTCAAACTACTCCCCCTTGTTCTGGACTCAAAATAGAACCAATCCATTCAATAAAACCATAGAAAGAGAGCTAAGAAGGAGAGAAGCAAGATTGGAAGAAGGAGCATGAAATTCTATAGATTTCTTTACCTTTTCCTTAGTTTCTTCCTCCTCCTTCTCCTTCTCTTAGTGCGCCTACGAGTTCTACGTCTTTTTCTATTTTTGGGCAGAAGGTGTCGACCTAAAGAAGGTGTAACATCCGGTATCTCCGTAAATGTGAAAAACGTAATGTCCAGTTTCTCCATAAACGTACGTAATTCATCAGATACAAAGGGAAGCCCCCCAGATAGAACTTTGACTGGTTTGTTTTTAAATTCAATTTGGATGAAACCAAAGACATTTTATGAATTGGAGGACCTAAATTTTATGATGAAAAAGACGGTTCTCTAAAAGGAGTTGAAATGAGCTTAAACGGAGCAAACAGGCGCGTAGAGGCAAAATGGTCATTTTGAAAAATTATAAAAGAGGCTTCTTAAGTAAGATTACACCTCATCACCTTTTCCAAGCTTCCATTTGTAGAAATTTGAGCAGCCATGGCATGAAATTAAGAGGGGAGAGAGAGAAGAAGTTTAAGTTTATGTTTAGGTAAGTAAACGACCCTGTTTCATCTCGTGCCAGTTAGAAAAGTTGTTCCTCTCTCTAAGAGCTCTCTAATGGTGGTTTTATTTTCTTGAAAACTTGAAGATTCAAGTTTGACTCAAGACAAAAAGGAACTCTTTTCAAGAAACCAATCGGTGAAAAATAATTTACGTAAAGAGAGCTCCATTTTAAGGTAAGACTTTACTTGAAACACTTGCAAAATCTTATGTTTCCAAGTCATTTAAGCTTCATTCTAGAGAGAGAAAGTGGGGAGGAGAGTTTTTCTTCATGTGTTCTTGATGGAACCAAGGGTTATGGAGTGTGAGGAACAAGTATATGTAAAGAAATCCAAGAAAGAACCATTGATTTACAAGCTGTTTAGCTTAGGGTTTCACTTGCATCTTGGTTTGTAGGAAGCTTTCTAGCCATGATTTAAGGTATCTAAGAGTTTGTGTGAGTCCCTAATATATCAAGGAAGCCTCCCACATGCTTCTCCCATCAAAGAAATCAAACAAACTCCGTTGGTGCCAATTAGAAGCATAGCCTCTGCCTAAAGGGGTTCATACACCTAGGGAGTGTTTTAATTTCTTCCAAACTTAGTTTTGCATCATGTATGATAGGAGAGTATGAGAGGAAGCCTTGAAAAAATTTTAGAAAGCCTAGAAAGTGTAATGGAGATATAGGTTCCATATTATAGCATAATGAAGCAACACCTACCTAGACTCCTTGAAATAATTGTGTGATGACTCCAAGAGGTCTAAATGGAATCAAGAGTCATAAATTAAAGGAAAGAATGGAGCTAAGATTATGTTTTTCTAAGGTTGCTCATAATTAAACCATTTGAGCCATCTAACTTTTCAAGTACATGTGTAGCTTTAGAAATTGTTCCAAGAGTGTAATTGGCTTCCATGTAATGTGTTTAGGCCAAAGGAATCGAGTTCCACCTTCTTGTAAGTGTATAGCTGAGGGAAAGGAACCAAGTTCAAGGAGAAAAATGTGTTATTATAACAAATGTAGCTCTCTCTCCTTTTTCCCATGCATGAGTGGATGTTTATCTTGTCTTTGAATGTGTGTATGCATGTTTTGAGCATGAAAATTGTTCTAGCATATATCTAAGTGCCATGGTACCATTATGTTATGTTATACATTCAAATAATGCTTTGTGAATTTGCTTTGGTTTACTTGAGTGTGGTGAAGCCAAAAGTCTCCTAACTAGGGTGAGGATGAGCCAAAAGTCCCTAAAAATGGTTGAAACAAAACTAAAAGTCTTCTAAGAGTAAGGCTTAGTTAAAATCCTTTAAGAAAATGAGTGAGGCAAGTCCAAAATGCCCCAACGAGATTAGGTAAGGCTAAACCACTTGCTTAGCAAGCCTATGTATGTTTCATATGACTTCTTGAATGCTAAAAATATTCCATGAATGATTACATATTATATGATATCCATGCATGCATTTTTAGACTTGGATTGCATTCTTTATGTACGGTTGAAAGGGAAAAGAGCTATTGGAATTCCTAGAATCTCATCCCTTCTTCCCATTTGTCTAACATGACTAGGTGGACCAAATGAGCTAAGAAAAGGAAGCCACCAAGCACAAAGGAAGGATATTAACAATAAAGTGTGTGAAAATATCCATTTTATAGCCATATGAATGGCATATGATGTACTCCAATATTGTATATGATGTATGAGGTTATGAACACTTGTAAATACATGGATATATTGTGTATGTATGAGATTAGGGCCATATGAATGATATTGCATGATTTGGACATTGAATGCCAAGGATGAGCTTATGTGTTCTTGTATATGCCTTGGGGTGAGAGTGTGAGTTTATGAAATCTGGGTTTGTACACCTTTGAGACTTGTTTAGTAGACCATTTTAGTGCTTTCCCATGTGCTCAAGTGGCCATGGATATCTTAGAAGTTGTTTTCGACCATTTGAGACCCATTGAAGACACAAAAATGACAATTTTGGAACCCAATGTTAAAACCTGACCAAATGAATGAAATTACCCATGAAATTTGGCATGCATATAGATCTCATCCAGATATTTTTGAAAAGCTAAAGACCAGATTATTTGGAGTTATGTGGAATTAATTATAATTTTTCAAAGTTGACAAATTTCAGTTGTTCTGGTATGGTTAGTGTTCATATGATTAGTTTCTTCTCCTATGTCATTTGAGGGCCAAATGGTGTCCAATACTCATGAAATTTTATAGACATAAATTAGACATGATAAGATTTTTATGACCACCAAAATTCTATGAGTAGGGAGATATGAATTTTTAAAATTCTATGATAGTACTAGTAGCACTAGGCGACCTTAGTTATTGTTCTATCAATTTCTAGTGGCTAAATGTCACTTTTTTGGTCTAGACTTATTTTTAGTATAAATTAGACATCTATAACTTTCTAGAATGGTATAGTATGCTTGATTTCAATTTTTTTAAAATTAGTTATGATTTTTCAAAGTTTATGATAGAAAGCTAGACCATGAACCCGAGGCTGCACATGTTAATTTTGTGTAAATGCTTCATGAATTCAAGTTCTTGGCCACTTATTGAGATGGTTATGACTTATAATTATGTAATTAAATATGAGAATGAGATGGATAACTTCATATGGTCCACGGGACACGAAATGAAAATTTTATCTATGATGTAATGTAAAAATAATCCACTTTTTGATGGATTTCTTCTATTAATTGTGTTGTACAAGAAGCTATGCCTATAATTGAAATGAGATAGCCTAAATGAATATGGTGTTACAGAAGGTGGAGGAAGTGGCGTGAAAGTTATAGAATGTTCAAGAAGCTAGCTTTTTCAAAAATTTCAATTTCGTCCTTCCATAATGACAATTTCGTTTTGGCTTCGTTTTAGCTCCTTTTTGAGAACCGTCTTTTCCATTATAAAATTTAGGTTCCCAATTTAATAAAATGCCTTTGGAATCACTCAATTTAGAGCTAAAACCTTCCCAAATAAATTTGTTAAAATTTGGGTTCACTAACATTGGAAAACATACACCGGAGAGGCTTTAAATGTCCCAAGGCTTCTCATGATTTTTAGGACTTCTGAGAACCCTAGACAATTCAAATTTTTTATTTAAAAAGCCCTCCTATGAGTTTTTCCAAAAGTTGCACATATTTATGAAAATACCACCACATTTCATTAGTTTTCATTATAATTTTGTTTCACCATCCTAGCTATGTTTTTATTTCTGTTTGACCCTATGATCATTATTTTTAGGAGCCTAGAACACTACTCAAATATTTTAGGACATTATCTAGCTCATTTCAGGGGACTTATCCTTATATAGCTCATTTCATTGTTTTACGAAATTTTCTGTTCGTTACAGCTGAAATATAAAGTAGAGGAGCAGAGAAAATTCCTGGAAGAAAATAGAAGAAAAACCAATAAGAAGAGTTCTTATCAAAGTTACCTTGAATTTGTAGTTGTTACACCCATAATGTGACTGCATGGCACTAGAAAAATATTTCAAAAATTTTAATTTCTAAAAAAAAAGTGAAATCAAGTAGTAGAGTTATCACAAAAATTTTAGAAAATATTTATTTACAAAGGCTGACTTGACCTAGGATAAGTTTAGAGTCTACGTACCCTATAAAAGATATCAAAGTTTACATAGTTCGAAACAAAAACTATGTTTGTTAGATGATGTTTTGCTTTGTTTTGTTTATTTTTTTTTGTTTGTCTTTTAATTTTTTTGTCTATTGTTTTTTTTATTTTGAAAAGAGAAAGAAAATAAGAATTACTTTTGCCTTTGGCAAATGAAAGTTTTAAAATTGGTTAATGTGTTTTAATTTGCAAAAAACTAAATTAATTCTACTTCTTTACTCTTTTTATTTTAGCTTACTTTATTTTATTATTTTGTTTTTTTAGTGATTTTTATGATATATATTTTTAAATTTTTTTGTACTTTTTAATTTTTTAATTTTCTTGTTTTGATTTAATTTTTTTTGGTTGCTAATTTTTTTTATGTTTAATTTTTTTATTTGTTGGATTTTTTATTTTTTACTTTTTTTTGTAAATTTTCTCTTCTTTTTTCAACTTAATGGTGCATATTTTAATCTCTAATTTTTGGTCCAAAAGAAAATTTGAGAATAATTCATAAGTTTAAGAAGGAAATTAATACCTCACTTTTCTTCTTTCTATTTTGCTTTTTGCTTTTTTTTTTTGGAAAGGGGAAGTTTATTTGATTTTTCAAAAAATTATATATTTTTAATTAATTTTTGAACTTTCTCTTTTTTATTTGAAAGGAAGTACACTTCCTAAAATACTATTTATTTTGTTTTGAAAGCTTCTTTTACTTTCTCCCATTTTCTATTTTTTTAATGTATTTTTTTGAAATAAAATTAATTTGATATTGGCCATTATAACCTAAAACTTATTAAAATATGTTTTATGACTCGACCAAGCAATTGATGAGGCATATTGTCACACAAAGTCTTGGATAACCCCTATATGCCTGAGAAGATAAAGTATCCCACACGACAACTCTAAGAAGGAAAAATAAAATAAAATAAAATTGAAGCAAAAATATTTATATGCTTGCAGCATTTTTTGATTGTGTGTGCTTGTGTTCAACTAGCTAAACATCATGTTCCAATACATTTCAAGTATAGAAAAACATGCTCAAACCAATTTACTCCACTATGTTATCTAGTCTGGTTTCATATATGGCTCCACCTTCTCATTCCCTTGGTTGAATTGATGAGTAACTCCTTTAGGTGAACAATGTTCCATATGTTGCAGTGAAGCCATCGCTTTCGCCTTTCTTTGATCTTTTCTCAATTTTTGGTAAGCTTCCTTAATTTTCCACCATTCTTAAGTGGGACTCATGCGAAAGAGATAAAAAGAAAGAGGGCGTTTTAAATTATGTGATCATAATTTACCTTTTAAATATGTGTCACTATTCTAACATCTACATATTAAAGGGAAATCCTTAGAGTCAATAAAACCTATATCCAAAATGACATGAAAAGGACAATCACTTCAAAAGATCATGTATGATTGAGAATAATAAGAAAATGTTCCTAGACTTCTGTAACAAAACCCAAATCCAAGCATGCATATTATCTATGCCACACACATGATTTCCTGGACAACATTATACCTTATAAATTCAATGAAAGTGGATTCAATTATGGCATTCTATCATTATATCAACATCCAAAACATTCCTTTTTCCTTTTTCTTTTGTTTTCAACAAACTCTTAAATTCAACAATATTTCCTCCTTCAAAGTAGAAACAAATAAGAATATTGAAATTTGCACAAGATAGACATGATTAAATATATATATATTTCATATGGATTCACAATGAGAATTTTACTTGTTGGTCATGTAATCTTGGTAGGACTTATTGGCTCTTAGCATTTAGCTTAAGCTTTCCTTTTAGAGGACCATTTTCTTTCTTTCTTTCTTTCTTCTTTTGATTGTCAACTACTTTTTTTTTCATTGAGCAATAAGCACCTTAAGGAAAAGTACAAAGCTTTCACCATATACATTGTTGCCAATAGTGTGCTAACAATTCATATGACTAGAATAATCACATCTACACTTAATATACAAGTAGATAATTAGATTGACATATTTTTATCAAATATCATCAAGGCCAGGTCTTAAGCATCAATTGTGTAGGGATTGTTCCTTCTCAAGTTGATCAATAAGCCAGAACTCCCTATAGATCAATAAGCCCCAAGATGAATGTAGGGAATATTAACTAATGTTAGTAATCCACTGATTAATTAGAATGGACAATCTTAAATAATGTCCATAAGGATAGTAATTCTGGTTTCTAAATAAACAAGGATCAAGTTGATTGAAAGAGCTGAGCTAGTTAGGGGTTTGACTTGAGTTGCTAACAAAATAATTGAAATACCTTGCAAGTCTATTTTGTTAACTTTACCCTTTATAGTGAAACAATAAGGTCCTGGAGAAAGTGCAAGATCTAAAAATGACCCTACAATTTGTCAAAGGAAATCCAAATGGGCTAGACTTTTCCATAGACATTATCTATGTAGAATTTAGCATATGCTCTTAGAATGATTTGTCAACTTTATTTATCCCTATTTGTAATAAGTATTTCAGAAAAATAAAGGTCAAATAAAAAAAAGTTATCATAAGGGCAATATTGAGTGGGAAAGTTCTAATTTTTGAGTCAATTATTATTTCTAGTCTAACTTGTGGGACAACAAATCCCCTAAAGGAAATAAAGATCCTTTACCCTGAAGGACTTTCATACCAAATACACCGGTTAGTTCATATGTCAAACAATATAATAAAATTGCATTCATGCATTGTCATAATGCATTTAATGTTAAAGATCTTAAAATTTATAAAATATAGGATTCTTGGTCATTTGAAATGGAAAGATCAGGTTAAGTTAAAATTCAGACCAAAAGCTTCACTCATGAATGGCCAAGATGAATGACTAAGATTTAGTGGCAATAGATAAAGGCTACCAATTGATTAGGCAAAAGGAAGGTGTCAAAGGTCTTGATAATGTTGTTTATCACCTCATAGCCTTTTATGCCACCATATCCTCTAGCTTGTTACTACTTACCCACCACCATTCTCTCCAATCCAAAGAAATTCAAACCATCTGTCTCAAAAGTAATCAACACTTATCAAACTTAACCATCTTAAAAACCACAAACCACTTCAATTAAGACACTTGACATTTGCCTAACTCACACATGACTAGCTTTAAGAAGGGTAAGATGCTTCTTTCACCAGCCTTTAACCTTCATTATCAACTTGATGCTTTAGAAAATGTAGACATGATGTACTAACAAATATGTATTTTTCACGTACAAAATCTTGAATATTATACAAAAATTGAGAGAGTCTTCCTTTTTTTTTAGGAAACTTGTTATCTTGTAGGGGAAAAGATTTTGAAAGAGAGCAAAGGAATCCTTACAAGGTTAATGTAAATGTATTCAGACTCGTCATTGAAAGAGGGGATGTCCCATTTATTTTTATTTATTTTATTTTTAATTTAAAAAAAAAAACCAATGCATGCCAAAAGGTTTCCATCTGAGCTTCATCAGACCTACTTACAATTACCTCCATAAATTCCTTTGTCCCAGGCCTTGCTACGGTACCCAAGTTGTTTACCAAATCTGTTTTGGTCATCCCAATACCTCTGTCGATAATTGAGAGAGTCCTGTTAACCTTGTCAGCCGAGGGTGCATACAAGATATGGCGGTATGCCTCTAGAGCCTCACAAATCTTGTTCTTGGGAAACGTGGATGAGAGCGACGCAGTAGCATGCATGATGGAGCTACTCTCATGGCTATACCACACCACCGTGATCTTCTTAGTGTGCATCCTCTTCCCCCCTTGTTAAATCTATCTGGTCTCTGCTGCCTCTACTCTCCATCTCTTTCATCTTTTTTTTCTCCAGCTCTCCATTTCTGTCAGCTCAGGTTTCTTCTCCTCTCTTGGCTTGTCTCTTGCTCTCTGTTCCTTTCTCAATCTCTGTTTCAGTCTCTAGTTCCTCTCATTGAACCACTTTGCTCTTTTCTTTGGTCTCTCTCTCACTCATTCCTTCTCAATCCCTTCTCTCTGTTCTTCTTCTTCCTTCTGCCTCTCTCTCACTCTCGATCTCTCTTTAGCTCGTCACCAACCCTTTTTCTCACTCTCAATTCCCCCGTAACTTCCCTCTTCTGTCTCTCCTCCTTTTCTTGTCTCTGTGTCTCCGTATATCTCCCTCGGCTTCTTTCCTTTCTCTCTCCTCACTCCTCTTTGCTTTTTCATCTCTTAGTCCTCTCTCACTCTCGGTCTCTTCCCCCGTAGCTCCTTTTTCTCCCTTCTCTCGCGTTCCACCCATTATAATTTCCATGAGTTCCATTCTTTCTGGCCCCTCTCAATGGCTTTATCCCTCCTTGCTCTTCTGCTCGTTCTCTACCCGTCTGTCCGTCCGTGAGTATGGTGCTTTTTTTTTTTCTGTCCTTTTGAGTGACTCTGATACTTTGTGCGTCTTTGCGTGTCCTATGCTCTTGCCAAAACCACACGGGAGAGAGAGGGACCACCGAAAAGATGCAGGTAGGGTTTTCTGGTTTTGTTTTTGCATTTTCTTTTTCTTTTTCTTTTGGTTATACTGATTGTCTTTTGTTAAGCCATTTGGGTTTACGATCTATGGGCTCTTGGGATTGCTCTTAGCTTTTGGGCTTTTGGTTGAGTTTTCTTGTTTTTGCTTTTTATTTTTTGGCTTTTTTCTTTTTTTGGGAGTATTTTCTTATTATATAAATTTTATTTTTCTTTCTTATTATCATTAATATTTTTTCTCAGTATTATTTTTGGGATTCTTTTTAATTTGGATTTTTTTTGGGTTATTTTGGCTCTAGGAATTTGGAGAAAAAGAAATTGGTTTTTTATTCATTGTTTTGATTTTTTTTTATTTTCTTATAGTTTTTTTTGTTTGTTGCTCTTTTTTCTTTTTTCTTTTTTTTTGGCTCTTCTTCTTTTTTTCTCTTTGGGTTCTTTTTTTTTATTTTTTTTGTTATCTAGGCTCTTGGAATATAGAGAAAAATAAATGGATATTCTTCTCTTTTTTTTTTCCTTTTACTTTCAAATTTTCCTTTTTCCTTTTTTCCCCTTTTTTATATACATTTTTTACTTATTTAATTTTATTATTATTTTAGAGCATGCTTGGACAAAATACAATGTTTACAACAATGTTGTTTTCTCCTTTGCAGTCTCTTCTTTCTTCTTCATCCTTCCTTCTTCCTCCTCTTTGGCCGTGCTCTCCTTCTCCTTTTCTTTCTTATTATGGTCGAATGGGTGAGTGTGTGTTTGTGTATGGAGGTGGCGTGAATGAGTGTGCGTGTTTCATGTGAATTTTATTTTTAAATGAATGGTTAGGATTCAATTTAGTTTTGAGATGAAAGATCTAAGCCTATAGATCAAATGGATGGCTAAGATTAACTCTTGAAATTAGAGTTAGATATGAGCCTTTGGATTAGATTGAGAGTTGTGATTTAGTCTTTAAAAGTAAGAAAAATTCTAAACCGTTGGATTGTTTTAATGGTTAAGATCATACCATTCATTATGGGTGTATATCTACTATTAGATCTCCTCTAACTACAGTTACTATCCAGTTTGGTTGAAGTAAATGAATCAGTTACTTGGCATTTATTATAGCTGATGTAAGCGATCACAATCTTTTACCAAGATTTGTTGACATAAGCTGATATCATTACTCTATAACATGTGTATTCCAAAAAATTCTCATGCACATAGCACCACATCCTTACCTCCTTGCTCATGGTGCCACATCATCACCTTCTTGGTTGGATTCTATGAAAATGTCCCCATTTTGCCGATATATCTTTTCATAGGTTCTCTGCAATATTTTATTCAGCTTTCATTCTTTGGGTTCTCTACTATATTTAAATATTATTTGAGCATATGTGGGTCCCACTTAAGTTCTTTAGTCAATATTTTGTTATTAGTTATTTTCTTAATATTTTATTATTTTAGGGTCTAAATGACCATTTTACCCTTGGTAGAAGGGTTATGATAAGCACCTTTGTTCGTTTTTAGCTTATATCTCCATTTTAAGACCATATTTTCAAATTCTGTCACCATTATTTGGTAGATCTTTTTGCATTGAATCTCCTACTATCTTAAGCTTTAAGGTTTGGTTTGTCTCCGTATGAGCTCTTAATCATTCAGGGCTATTTTTCAGTCTTAATGATTTTAAAATTTTAAGAAACAAATTTTATATTTTTCTGCATATTATTCCCTAACTCTTGATATATTATATATATATATATATCATGCCAATTTTTAATTGTTTAGTCCTCCCAAAAAATTATCAAAGTTTATTTAAGTGTCAAATGATGATTTTGCCCCTAGATCCCTTAAAATTTCAAAAATTTCTATGGATCCTATTCATCTTATACTTTGCATTTATGAAGTTATTTCATTCAAATTCATTTCACAAAATACTAAATAATTAGAAAATCCTAATTTTTAGGGATGTTAAATTTCTCCCATTCTTAATAAAAGTTTTACCCTCAAAATTTGAAATATGTGCCTTACTTAAATGATTTTGGGTACTTCCATCACATTTCTTCTTCCATTTTCCAAGTGGCTTCTTCAGGTGTCATTCCTTCCCATGCCATTTTCACTAGAGAAATTGTCTTATTCCTTAAGTGTTTCTAGTTGGTATCCAAGATTGATATTGGTTTTACCATGTATGTTAAATTCTCTCAAAGTTGTACTGATTTATTATCCAAGACATGTGAAGGGTCAGGAATATACTTCCTCAATTGAGACACGTGGAAAACATCATGAAAGTTAGACAAGTGAGATGGTAAGGCTAGTTGACAAGCTATTGAATTGATTCTTTTAAGAATTTGGTAATGCCAATATATTAAGGATTTAGCTTTTTGTTTGGATAGCTCTGCCTATACCAATGGTAGGAGTAAATTTAAGAAAAACACAATCTCCCTTATTAAGTTCTAGAGATCTACTTTATACTTTGAGTAACTTTTCCTTGATTTTCTTAACCTAATCTATGGTTTGTTGGACTGACTCAGGCCCTAGGAAAGACTTTTCTTTGACCTCGTACCAACACAAAGAGGATTTACACTTTCATCTATACAGAGTTTCATAAGAAGCCATCCTAATGCTAGAATGGTAACTGTTATTATGGGCAAACTCTACTAATGGTAAATACTTATCCCAATTTCCTTTTTGTTCTATTACACAAGTTCTAAGCATGTCCTCTAAGATTTGAATAGTTCTTCCAGTTTGTCCATTAGTTTAAAGATGATAAGCTATACCAAGGCATAACTTAGTCTGCAATGATTTTCAAAATCGAGTAGTGAACCTAAGGTCCCTATCGAAAATAATGTTAAAAGGTACTCCATGTAACTTTACAATTTCTTATATATACAATTGAGCTAATTTTTCTAAAGAATAGGTAGCCTTAATGGGTAAAAAGTGAGCTGATTTGGTTAGTCTATCTACAATGACCTAAATGACATTATGTCCTAACTAGGTTCTAGGTAATCCCATCACAAAATCCATTGATATACTATCTTACTTTCATTTAAGGATTTTTAAAGGTTGTAGCAATCTTGAAGGCTTTTGGTATTTTATTTTCATTTTTTGACATACTAGACACCTAGTCACAAATTCATCTATTTCTTTCTTCATTCCTAGCCACCAATATAATCTCTTAAGATCATAATACATCTTTGTGGATCCAGGATGGATAGTGTATTTACTCTTGTAAGCTTCTTCCAAAATTAGCTTCCTTAGTTCTCCATTAGACACACAAAGTCTATCTTGGAACATTATGGTTCTATCCTTAGCTCTAGTGAATCCAGGTTATCCAATTTGAGCTTGTAGGGTCAAGCTAGATCCTTAGGCTTTTCTAATCTAATTCCTCAAAGCACAGGAGATTTCAAGCCTATTTAACTTATAACCCTCAGGTGACCTAATGAGAAAAGTAGGTAAATCTCTAATTTGCTTTATTAAATTCATCTCCCTTACCATCAAAGAGGATACATGCAAAGATTTCCTATTCAAAGCATTTGTCACTACACTAGCCCTCCTTGGGTGATATTTTAGTTCAAAATCATAATCTTTTAACAACTTTATCCACATTCTTTGGTTGATATTAAGTTCTTTCTATTCAAATAAGTGTTTGAGGCTTTTATGGTCACTAACAATTTGAAAAGTCACCCCATATAAGTAATGTCTCCAAATTTTCAAAGCAAATACTATGGTTGTTAATTCTAGGTCATGGGTAAGGTAATTTTTTTCATGAGGTCTCAACTGTCTAGAAGCATTGGCCACTACTTTCTTATCTTGCATTAGCACACATCCTAGCCTTTTTTTTTATGTATCACAGTACACTTCAAAACGTTCCTAAAGGATCAGGTATGATTAATACTGGAGTAGTGGTTAACTTTTCTTTTAAAGTGTGGAAACTTTGCTCACACTTAGTGGTCTAAATGAAAGGACTTCCTTTCCTAGTTAACTTGGTCAAAGGTGAAGTTAGTTGAGAGAATCTTTTTATAAATCTACAGTAATACCCAGCCAAACTTAAGAAACTTCTAATTTTAATGACAGTCTTTGGTCCTTCCTACTTAAGTACAGCTTCTACCTTACTAGGGTTAACTGACACACCTTGACTAGATATCACATGGCCTAAAAATTTCACTTTAAACAACCAAAATTCATACTTTTCTAGTTTAACATACAATTATTTTTCTTTAAGGATTTATAAAACTAATCTTAAGTGCTTTTCATGCTCTTCTATACTTCTTGAATATACCAAGATATCATATATTAACATTACCATAAATTGATCTAGGTAAGTTTGGAAAATTCTATTCATGTAATCTATAAATATTATAGGTGCATTAGTGAGTCCAAATGGTATTACCAAGAACTCATAATGACCATATCTAGTCCTAAAGGTAGTTTTAGGAACATCTTCTTCCCTTACTCGAATTTGGTGGTATTTAGATCTTAGGTCTATCTTGGTACTTCTTGAATATACCAAGATATCATCTATTAATGTTACCACAAATTGATCTAGGTAAGTTTGGAAAATTCTATTCATGCAATCTATAAATACTGCAGGTGTATTAGTGAGTCCAAATGGCATTCCAAGAACTTATAATGACCATATCCAGTGCTAAAGAGAGTTTTAGGAATATTTTCTTCCCTTACTCGAATTTGGTGGTATTTAGATCTTAGGTCTATCTTAGAAAATATAAAGGTTCCTCTAAGTTAGTCAATTAGGTCATTTATTCTTGAGAGGAGGTATTTATTCTTAATGGTTACCTTATTCAATTGTCTATAATCTATATGTAACCTAAGGCTTCCATCTTTCTTGGCTACAAACAAAATTGGTGCTCCCCAAGATGAAACACTTAGCCTAATAAACTTCTTCTCTAATAGGTCAATAATTTGGCTTTTTGGTTCTTGCAATTCCAAAGGTAACATGGTATAAGGAGTGATGGAAATTGGTCTTATTCCAGGTATAAGGTCAATGGAAAATTCTCTCTCTTTTAGGGGGCAATCTTGGAATTTCATTTGGAAAAACTTTAAGAAACTTACAAACCATAGGAATTTGAGTTATCTTTATTTTGACATTTGATGAATTTAAGAGAATACTCTCTGAATTCATAAAATCATCTTCCTTTTCATAGGAATTGGTAGAGATTTTTAGAGGGATAAAAATAGTCTTGTTGTGGCAATCATGGGTAACATGGTTTATAGATAACCAATTCATTCCCAAAATGCTAGCAAGATCAATCACAGAATAACAAACAAGGTCAACAATGAAATTTTATTTGCAAATGTGGATAGGATAGTTTAGACAAGCATGGAAAGGGACCACCTTTTTAGTAGGGCTAACCATAGCAAGATCATAAGGTAAGATAAAGATAAGAAGTTCCAAATTCCTTATGTAGTCTATAGAGATAAATGAATAGGTAGCTCCAAAATCAAACAACACAGGCAAAATATTATTCTTTAATATAACATGTATCTTGTATCAATCCAGATGACTGAGCCACTTCTCTTTTATCTAAGGAATAAACTCTTCCTTGATGTTGTGGTCGAGTAGGATTATGCTTTTTCTTCCATTGTAGACAATCTCTAATGAAGTGTCCTATTTGACTACACTTATAGCAAGTAGGAGGTCCTGACGAACATGACTTACTAAAGTGTTGTTTCCCACACCTTTTACATACCATGGCATTACTTAGTTTGAGTTGATAGGGGGTAGGTTTCTTCTCATTCTGTAGATTCTTATGGAAAGGTTTGGATTTTCTCCATTCCTTTTCCATTAGTCATTCTTAAATTTTTTTAGCCTTATCCTCCTTTAGATTCTTTGTTATTACCCTACACTGATTCACTAGCTTTGGATAATTCCTGATTATTAGTAAGGATATAACCTTTTTCATTTCTATCCGAAGTCTTGACTCTAACTTTTAACACTTCCAAGCTTTATCTTAGTTATGCTGAAGATAAGATGAGAACTTGGATAATTCCTCCAATTTCTCCAAATATTGTTCAAAGGTCATATTTTCTTAGACCAGCCCAAGGTACTCTATTTCTTTGTCATTGCGGGTTTTTTCATGAAAATATTTTTCATAAAAGACTTCCCAAAAACTGCTCAAGTGATAGGGCTATCTTGACTTTCCAACAACTATCTAGTACTTCCCCATCTATGTTTAACATCCTTAGAAAGCATATATATTGTAAATGTAATCTTTTTTTCATTTGAAAATCCTAACACTTCAAAGGTTTTCCATAGCTTTTTCATCCATTCGTCGACCATTTTTGGATTAGACTTTAATGAAGGAAGGAGGTTTAGCCTTCATGAAGTCTGACCACCCTTGTTGATTTGTTATTTCTTCCTTTCTTTCAACACCATTACTTCTATTTTCATCTTGACTAGCCTACTGTAGGTGTTGTAGGATCTGATGTGTAGCAACGGCCTACTTTCAAATAACTAAGGCTACTCTCAGTAAAGTCTCATAAGTACTATTTGTATTTCTATTAGCATTTCATTAGGTCATCATGATTTTCTTGTTTATACAAATAAATATTATTGAGGTGATCTAGCTCAACAATAAAAATAGAAAAATACAACAACCTTATTTATTTATTCATTTTGACAGTACTAACTCGATTAGTATATAGGTAAGGAAACATTAGTAATCTCCCATTTGTGCATTAACCTTCAAACAAAGTCTAGTCTTAACCTTTTTAGAACTTCACCTAGATCGATCTCAGTAACCATACCCAAAGGCACCAATAAATCGACCTATTTTGATACCAAACAAATGTAATACCTCCTTTAATTATCCATTTTTAGTAATTCTTTTATATTTATTTCAACAAATAATTCTAATTTTAATTACCTCTTTTCTTTTAATTATCCCTTTATGTAGAAATTCTTTATTTTATGTCAACTAAACCTATACAGCGTAGTAGAATAGAAAAAAATGAATGCAATAAACCATTATTACTACATATTATAAAAAGTTCTGACATAGGGGAGTGGGATCAACATAAGTATAGACCAAAGTATAAAACTGAGGATTAGTCTAAACTACCTAAAAAGAAATCCTTAGGTAACAAATGAAACTTTAAGAGTCATCCCTTATCTAAACAAAAGAATAGTGTTAGTGATCGAGCCTCTACTCATGGATATGGAGGAGTAGGAGGGTCAAATCCATTCATTGGGAATGAGTGAGATTCAAGCTCTCCTAATGCCATAAAATACATTGGTATAGCATGAATAGTGTCATCACATGATATGTGTAACACCCCAAAATTAATTAAGGTGTTAATCATGGATTTATGTTAATTAAGAATAATTAATACGGAATAATTAGGCAAGTTAAGTGAATGAAAATTTTATAAAGACAAATTATTAATATGAGTTTGAGATTTAATTGAGTTAGAAACCCCATCTAAGCCCAAATTAAATTAAGTAGGCTAAGGTTAGGGACTAATGGAGGCCCAATAATTTTAGGTATAGACCCAACTTTTTGATGTGAGACTTGATCCAAGAGAGAGCACTTAGGGAGGGCCCAATCTGATTTAACGAGATAGAGGCCCAAGACCTAACTTACATAACCCCTTGTAATTGGCCCAATACCCCTTGTGCAAACCCAAATCAATTGAGTTCTTCAAACTTAGTCTAACCCAATTAAAATTCTGCAGCCCAACAAGTGAAAGCTGGCCCAACAAGGCTTAAATTAGAAACCCACTTGGAATTGGACCTTTGGGTCAGCCAATAACCTATATTAGATCCAACTTAAACCCAACTAAAACCCTAAACACATGAGCCCCTCCACACTTTGCTAAATACAAACACAAGAGGCATTTTCGCACCTTGAAAGGGAGGCTAGGGTTCCAAGCAAGAAATCCACCATTTCTCACTTTTAAGTTTAAAATCAGCCAAGGTACTTGTTATATAACTTAATCCCCTTCCTTTTCTCTTCATTTTGGCCTAATTAGTTTTTCATTTGGAGCATTTTCACCATACCCAAAATCTGAATGTGGTTGTTTGGGATTTTCTTATTGAAATTTCGTAGGTTGAGGCTAGGGGTGTTGTTAAGTAAGTATAAACTCTTCATTTTGATGCTTTCTTTGCTAGTTTAGGACCTTATGGCTAATTTATGATATGGGTATTGTTTTTATGCGAATTTACTCAGAATTTGAAGTATTGTTTTGAGATTTTTGGGGTAGGCTCAACCAAATCCGAATTTGGTTTTTGGTGGAATTGGGTAAGTGTTTCTAAGTAGTTCTATATAGCTTAACTCCTTGAGTAATGAGTTTGCTGATATAAATTATAATTAGGGATAGTAATGGCTTGGTTTTGTGTCCATAGGCTGAAGTAACATTCAATTGGCTCTTAGAGGATTGACTACAAATGAGGTAACCAGGGTTCATGCTAATTCCATGTATATGTCTATTTTAATTTTGTATTTGCTACATGATTATGATTTTAATGCTAAATGAATTGGTTGGCTATCTGTTATATGTGATTGGACCTTGTGAGTCCATGGTGGAGTAATGGTATGGTTACCACCTGTGCATGTACTTCGATCGGGCACCAGGTTATGATCAAACCCTAGATGCACTGAGCTTTGGTTATGTTCATTGGGGAGTGGGTGCCGTGAACGGGCCTCTCTCGGTGTTATTGGCCTTTAACATGTGGAATTGTGATTACTAGTATAAGATAGTAATCATAGATAGTCTAATTGTTTCATTTACTGATACAGTTAGTATATTTTCTGATGCTTATATGAAATCATGCATATATGTTAATTAAACTAGAATATATGAATGGAATTTGCCTTGGTTACTGAGATTTGCATCTCACCCCATTTCATGGGATTATACTCTTAAGTGAAGGTTCTTCGGGTAAGGATAAGGGAAAATAAGTGGATGAAAATCCATAAGCTCCAACCATATGTTGGGAAGGCTACACTTAGACTGATTTAAATAAAATATATGCTAAATTTTGTATTCTTTTTGTATAGCATTATCATATAATCATGTTGCCAAGTGTAGGCATTTATATTTTGATTACTTAGGATGTGTCTATTGAGGAGTTGGGCCTCATGTTAGCTTGGCATTAGATGTATGAACTTATAACATCTGATGTATGAACCTTGTTGAATTTATGATATGGTCTACTATTGGAAATGTAATCATGTGATACATTAGATGTTGATATGAACCAATGATGTATGGAACCTCTAACAGAATGTGTATCGAATGATAATTATTGATAGTTCATGAATTCTTGCTGCTATTACTCTATGAACTTGTTGATATAAGGTAGTTGGAGGAGTAGTAATTAACACTTAAGTCTTGAAATAGTAATAATAGATAAGATGGGTAAATTAGGTGGATGAAAACTATTAAAGCCCCACAAATTGAGGTAGAGTGGTCCTAGAGTGCCTCTAGGAGTAGAATTAGAATGCATGGGATGAAATTTGGGAGATGTAGTTGTAGGAGGGGGGTTATGTCGTGATTATGAAGGTCTTGCCGTGGCTAAGACTGTGTCAGAGGCAAGGAGAGCCACGACGTAAGGAATCTCGCCGAGACTCAATGCAGAAAGGTTGCCCAGGGAGGGTGACAGAGAGAAAACTCACCGCGACGCAACATGTCCCACCACGACTCAAGTCAAGAAAACTAGGTAAGGAGTGTCTAGTAGCTAGCCTCACCACGATGCAAGTGTATTCGCTGAGGCGAGAATCATAGGACTTCAAATAGTAGCTCCAAGAGGCATTTCCATTGTAGCTCCACGTAGGCTTGCCGAGGCTATAATCCAACTTGTCGTGCTATCGTCGTGGTGAAATTCATGTGAGTTGCCTAATAAGATTCCTGAGAGTAACTTAGCTGCGGCATGGAAGGTCGCAGTAGTAGCGCAAAGTGAAAAACTTAGTTTTTGAGCTCCAGTAACTAACTTAGCCACGACGGGAGAGTTTCAAGTTGTGGCGAACGTCTTAAACTCCTACCTTTAGCCTAGAAACCTTAATTTCTTTAATGGTAACGCTAGAAAATTATGTAGGAACACAAGCTAGGAGGTTTTTGTGCTTTGAAATTGATGGATGGATGAATTACAAACCCCTCATGATAGTACAATTTCTTTTACGCATTCTCCCATTTGTGGTTGTGTAGTTAATGACCCTAATATTATCAAGGTTCAAATTTTCCTATAATTTTCACGATGTATTTAATTGTAATGACTTTAAACCTTGATCATTAAGCATTAATCATGTATTTAATCATAATCACCATAATTAGAAGTTAGGGTTGTCACAATATGATTTGTGTGTTGTGGATGACAAGGACCCACCCTTAAAAAGGGAATTAGATCTACTCTACCTAAAGTTTTAATGTCTTTCAGTAAATTGGCATCTAAGAAAAAAATATAGACCACAACAGAGTGAAAAATAATTTTCTTAGTAATATAGACAAGATTAATATAAAATAATAACCATAAAGAAAAGTCAAGTAATAATTTAATAGACAACAATTAATATAAATAGAATGTTCTACGACGGATATTGAATTTACAGAATAACGTGAATAGAGGATAACAAATTATCTGCATAGTCTTCAATATAAATACATAATAACAAAAACAAAAGATAACAGAGATTTCCATATGAATACATAAACAAATAATACCACATGAATTTCAGGACTTCCCACATATTAGTAAAACATGATTTAAATATAGATAACAAATAGGATATTAGTAGCTTTCAGCATTCACATACCATAAGTAATTACACATACATAAAATACAGAAAATACAACAAATAATAGTATTCAACTTAACCATTATGCCTTGAAGACTATCAGGCTCAATACTCAAATCATGTTCCATTGGCATTGGTACACTCAATACCTAGATCATGTTGCACTGCTATGACTTAATAGGCTCACCCCTATTTCCTTTACTGGGGCGTCCCCACTAGGTACCTAAGGAAAGTCATATAAAAATATCACAATAATGTTATCTAAGCCATCATCTGATTAAGACATAATAGGTATATTTAGAAAAGAATCACCTTGCATAACTTTATGCATAATCAAATAATCTTGATAACATAACAACATATTAGAGTTCAGAAAAATTATATTTAAATACTTAAAATTATCTTTTCACTTTTCTAAGTCTAGATTTGTCCTATAGCCCATCCGGTGTCCAAAATAGTCCACAAACCAAGATCCAAATTCAAGGTATAGAGTAAGGTATGGTATAGTCGTTAAATGCTCATTTAGGTATATGTGGAGGCTCAGTAAAGCCCAATAAGTCTAAATAGGTTTAAAATATCCAAATGGCCCTCATTGATCCTAATTAATTATTTTAGATATTTTAAGGTACTTTTTTTAATTGAAAATTGGACATTTAGCACAATAGCATATATAGTCCTTATCCCTTAATCAAGGAAATTTTGCCATAATATATATAGACCAGTCTTTTACTAAACAACCTATATTCATGAAATCAAATAATAAACAATATATTACCCATATTATCATGAAATTAGATAGCAAGTCAGCATAGTGTCATAACAAATATTAATCATATATTTAAATATCAACATAATGCTTCAAAAATTTCTAACTTTTACACAAAGGCTCTAAAAATTATAGAATAAATATTAACATAATCCAAACAACATATAGAACATATCAGACTATACAGATTATCAAAAATTCATGAAAAAGTTGACTTTTTATATAGTTATTCACAATTCACAAAAATTTCACTATAGGTCTTATTTTTAGTATATATTAACTTAATTTAGTTGGTTCTTGAAAAATTCCTTCCTAAGTACTCCAAGTGGGCTTGGTTAAACATAGGGTGTATGTGTATAGGTGTTGTTTTCTTACCATTTTCTTTTGTTAACAAGCCAATAATACATAATCAAGGGAGATAGATAAAAGCCTCAAAACAATTTTTAGGAATTCCATAAATATTCTACACTTCTATCAAAGTGAAATTCAAGTGTATGTTGCCATGATCTTCATTAAATCAAGATTATATTAATCTATCTCTTCTTTAAGCTTTCTCCCATTTTTCTCCAATTTATTTTCTCTTCAATTTCTTCCATGGCTTCTTGAAATTCAAAGTTTCATAATTTATAGAAAAGTTTCCAAGATTAGAAAATTTCTTGAATCACATGAATCCATTAGTTACATATATAAATTCTCCACCTTTTTCTTAGCTTGGATTCATAAAAACAACAAAATTCCTCTTTTGTTCTTGCCATGGCCGAAATATGAAGAGAAGAAGAGCAAATTTATGGAAGAAAATAGAAAAAAAAAACCAAGAAGAAGAGTGTTATCTTTGTTACCTTGAATTTGTAGTATTGTTTTCTCCCCAATAGTCTCTTCCTTGTTCTTCCTCCTCTGTGGTCGTGCTCTCCTTCTTCTTTTCTTTCTTGCTATGGCTGAATAGGTGAGTGTGTGTTTCATATGAATTTTATTTTTAAATGGATGGTTAGGATTCAATTTATTTTTAAGATGGAATATCTAAGCCTTTAGATCAAATGGATGGCTAAGATTAAGTCTTAAAATTGGAGATTAGATATGAGACTTTGGATTAGATGGAGGCTGGTGATTAATCTTTAAAAGCAAGGAAGATTTCTAAACCATTGGATTGTTTTAATGGTTAAATCTTATCGTTTGCTATGGGTGTTTATCTATTGTTGGATTTCTTTTTTTGTTATAATCTAACTACAGTTACTATCCCATTTGATTAAAGTTATTGAATCGATTACTTAGCATTTATTATAACTTATGTAAGCAATGACATTAGTGGTAACCTTTTCCTAAAATGTGCGATCACAATCTTTTACCAAGATTTACTAATGTAAGCTGATATCATTACTTTGTAACACATGTATACTCTAGAAAATTCTCTTGCATATGGCACCACATCATCATCTTCTCGGTTATATTCTACAAAAATGTCTCTATTTCTCCGATATATCTCTTTGTAAGTTCTCCGTAATATTTTATTCAGCTTGTATTCTTTAGGTTCTTTGTTATATTTTAATATTATTAGGGCTAATGTGGGTCCCACTTAAGTTCTTTAGTCATATATTTTATTATTATTCATTTTCTTAATATGTTATTATTTTAAGGTCTAAATGACCATTTTGCCCTTATGGAAAGGTCACAGATAAGCACCTCTATTTGTTTTTCACTTATATCTCTGTTTTAAGACCACATTTTTGGATTCTGTCACCACCATCTAATAGGCCTTTTTGTGCTAAATCTCTTGAAGTAGTGATCTCAAGCTTCGGGGTTTAGATCGTCTCCATATAAGCTCTTAATCGTTTAAGGCTATTTTTCAATCCTAATGATTTCAAAAATTTATGAAACAAATTTTATAATTTTCTATGTATTATTCCATAACTTTTGACACACACACACACACACACACATATCATGCTAGTTCTTAATTGTTTAGTGTAACGCTCAATACGTTGTAAAAATACCGAAATTGGCTGGTTTGAAAAGCAAGTCCCTTGAGATGAGTGATTCAAGGCCAAATAAAATTTGGATAAAATTTTAAATAATAGAAAATGAGGATTTGAGCCTTGAGTTTCCCAGAAACCGGGGTCAGAGTGATTCAAAAAATTTGCCGAAAGGCTAGTGGCATTTTCATAAATAAGTATAATTTTGGAAAAACACCTAGGAGGGATTTTTAAATGAAAATTTTGAGTTGCCCAGGGTTTTCAGAGGCTCCAAAAACCATGGGAAGCACTGGGACCGATAAAGCCCCTTCGGTGTACTCTTTCCGACGTCGATTGACTTGAACTTTAATCGATTTATTCGGGAAGGTTTTAACTCAGATTTGAGTGATTCGAAAGGCATTTTATTAAATTGGGAATCTAAATTTATGATGAAAAAGAAAGTACTCAAAAAGGAGCTAAAACAAGCCTTAAAAGAAAATGCCACGCGTAAGGGACAAAATCGTCATTTTTTTGGAACAATTCTCCCTTAATTCCCCTTTATATGTGGCGTCTTATGCTTGGCGCTTCTTAACTGACTTGTTGCAGCGTTCAAACTAGAGAAGAAAGCTAAGGAGAATAACGTACAAGAGAACCAAGAAAGAGGAAGGAAAAGGCTAAAGCAAGGTGAGAAAGTGTAGGATTTTCATGCTTCTTCCTCTTGAAACTTCATCCTCCTCTTCTTGCTTCATCTTTCCTTGGTTTTAATGCAATTTTTGGTGCTGGTTTGGGGTCAGACCAGAGGAGAGAAATTCAAAATTCAAGGAGGAGGAAGAGAGAAGAGGAAGGACTCTTAAAGGAAGCTTGATTGCAAGGTAGTTTGTCTTCCTTTGTTGCTTCTTTTTCTCCTTCTTCTCTTCCATGGTGGGACGCCTAAAATAGAGACATGAAGAGGGAAGAGTTTCTGTTTTATAATCCAAAAGAAAGCATCAAATTAGGCTATGGGAAGATGGAATACACCAAAGAAATGCATGAAAAACTAGTAAAATTCAAGTTGGAAAAGTGTAGGGTGCTTGAACATAGTTTAAAATCTGGGTTGATTCAAGGCTTCCCCATCATATGTGAGTGTTTGTTTGAGTTTCCAAGACTCCTAGGGAGCCTCTCAAGTGCCCCATCCATTAAGGAAAAATCCCAAATTCCATAGGTCTTTAATGGAAGCATAAATCGGTCAAGACCTTTAGAGATAGCTAGGGGATGTTTTAAATAGTTCCAAGCTTGATTTGGGACTTTATATGATAAAAGAAGATAGGAGAAATCCTTGGAAAAAATTTAGAAGCCTTAGGTTGGGAGATGAGGCAATGACTTCCATAATGTAACCTTATGAAGTAACATGGACCTAAGTTTGTGAAAGTGAGTGTGTAATGGCTTCAAGGACCTTAAATGAGGTCAAGAGGTCTAAATATGGCAAGAGAATGAAACCAAGAATGTTAATTATGGTAGTTGCTTCATTAGGTCCTTAATGGAACCATATTGTGACAAATAGAACAAAGTGTAGTCTTAAGAGTGAGTTAGATGTCATAACTTGTTTCAAGAGTATGATTAAGTGTTGTTTATTGTGAATAGGCCGAGGAAATCTAACCCCACCTCCTTGTGTTTGTGGAACCAGAAAGGAGAAGGAACAAGTAAAGTAAAGCTTGAATTTGCACTAAGATAGCTCTCCACCTTTTCTTGTTGCATTTTCTTGTTGCATATGGTGTCATTGTGTGCTTGTGTGTATGTTTATATGTTTGAGACATGCCACTTGATGCTATGTTTCTATTTTGGTACCAATATGCTTTCTTGAATGTCATTGAATGGTAGAAATGGCTCATAAGGGTGAGGTACTGCCAAAAGTCCCTTAATGTGGGTGAGGAGATGCCAAAAGTCTTATGGCATGGGTGAGACAAAGCCAAGAGTCCCTTGGATGGGTGACACTAAGTCAAAAGTCCCAAGAATCAAGAGTGAGGCAATCCAAAAGTCCTACAAATGGGGTGAGGCTAAACTAAAGGTCCTTAGAGCTCATTTTTATTCTTGACATGTGTGTGTGACATAAGAATGTGGAAATTGAATGCTTCATTGATTGAGTAGTTGCATACTTGTACCTTTGACATGTTGTATGCCTTGAAAATGTGCTTGAATAGGTGTATGAGCTATTGAGATTCAATGAATATCACCCCCTCCTTTCTCTCATCTTATATGATTTAGGTGGAGTTTAAAATCCAAAGGATGGAGGCCAAGTAGCTTAAATATCTATCTCTTAACAAATTTTGCTAGTTTTGATGTACTAGAATATCAAAGTATGTATGTATATGTTATTTTTGAGCCATGACACTTTGAACAAGTGTAAAATGATGTAAAGATAGTATATGTATCAAGAATAGAGTTAAATGAGTGGAATTGTACAATTTGACCCCTTGGAAGCCCATTTGTGCTTGTATGTTTATGGGAGTGGCATGATGAATTTGAGTTGCATGAGGATTCAGACCTTATGAGAGGCTCATTTATGCTACATTTATGCTTTCTAAGTTGCTCAAATGTGTGTGGAACAATGTAAAGCTCATTTGGACCAAATTTGTCTCTTGTTGGAACCAAAAGTGCCATAATCTTGTGCTAGGGAAAAGTTTGACCAAATGACCTTTTCTTGACTTGAAATTTTGAATGCAATTAGATCTTTACTAGAGATTTTTGGGAAGCTAAAGATCAAGTCATTTGGAGGTTTGTGGAATTTTATATGATTTTTCAAAGTTAGTATCAGAATTTTCGGATTTGCACCAGTACTGTTCATTTGGTCAGTTGTGAAATTGTGTCATCCGAAGGGTAAATGTGGTCCAATGGCTACAAAATTTGTAGAACCTTGACATTTTTAGGACTTGTAACAACTAGAAGTACCTCATTTGGAGGTCTGAGCTAAGAAATATGAATTTTTGAATTTCTAGAATAGCAATAGTAGTGCAGCACGATCTGAGTCACTGTTCCATTAAATTTTAGTGGCTGACCGTGCTTGCTCTAGTTTGAATCTAGTTTTAACATAAAGATAACATTAATAGCTTTCCAAATTGGTATCATTTATATGCATTGGAATTTTTTGGAATTAATTGGACATTTTTGAAGTTTAAAGCAGACACTTGCATCAGTAACTACCCAAACCTTTTCCCCTTTTTGCTTGTCAAACGCTTTCTGTGTTATGTTTCATGGCCTGGAAATATTTTTCATATAAATTAGACATGTGTAGCTTTCCAAAATGGTCAATAATTCATGATTTCAATTTTTCTAAAATTAGTTATGAATTTTGAAATTTCATATCAGTAATATGAACTGGTAGCCCAAATAACAGTGACCTCAGTGGCTTTTTGGATGTCAAATGTTCTCCCCTTAATGATTCATGAGCTGAAATTATTTTTACCATGGGGTAGACATCCAGAGCTTTCTAGAATGGTAAAGTTTTTTGGGTTTCAATTTTTTTGGATTTAGTTATGAATTTCTGAAATTGTGCAGAAAAATTGAAATTCTAGCCAAAAATAATAGTGTGAGTTTGATACTCCCCTTTGAATTCCACGAGTTGTGGACCAATTTTGGTGATATAAATGAGTTGTATTTATGTAATTAAATATAAGAATATGAGGTATGAGCTCATAGGGTCCGTGTGACACCGAATGGAATTTTCATATGCGACGCAATATGAAATAATGCATTGTTTTAATGCCATTTTTCTATTCCCTTTGTGCAATTCATAATGTGAGACGTAGAAATGATAGGAAGCAAGTTAGAAATATATGATATTACATTTAGTCCTCACAAAAAATTATCAAAATCTGTTCGAGTGACAAATGATGATTTTACCCTTGAACCCCCCTAAAATTTAAAAAATTTCTATAGGTCCTATTCGTCTCATACTTTGCATATATGAGGTTATGTCATTCAAATTCATTTTATTAAAGCTTAATAAATTCATTTCATAAAATACTAAATAATTAAAAAAATCTTAATTTTTAGGGATATTACAATAATAATAATGACAACAATAACATATTTAGTTTGTTTTTGGAATTGCAAAACGCTATTCATTATTATTTTATATCTCTTGATCTTGTATGAGAGAGTTAAGTTGCCAAGAAAGGATACATTTAAAAGAAAATGTTTTGAAAAGTGTGGAAAGAAAAATAAAAGTGAAATAAAATTACTACTATTTTTTTGTATTGAATAATTACTTTTTTAAACTTAATTATTATTTTCTTTCGATGCAAGGACCCTCATCCATGCATGGGAAAGTGTTTGATGAGCATTATCTTGAATGATAATATTACAAAGGGAAAATTAGAAAGATGGACCTAGACTTGAAAAAAAATTATAATGAGGGACCTTAAAAATTGATATTATTTTACAGGACAAAATGACAAATAATGGATGAAAGTATCCCTGCTCTGTTAAACAAGCCATATGAATTTCACGCCACTTATTCCTGCCATTTCTCTAGATAGGTTCTTCTTCCTGCGTCATTTCTTTTCCTCACTAGTTTTGGCTTCCTTCATGATCTTCCTCCTCTTATTTTTTCATCTTTCTTCCCTTCAGTTCATCAATTTTCTTCCCTTCATTTCTTCATCCTTCCTCCCCCTATTTCTTTCACCCTTCATTTGTTCCTCTTGTCATCTCGCCAGTTTTTTCTCTAGTCTCATCATTTGTAACTCGTTACAATCATGGCGTAAGTAAAATAGAAGGGGCTACGGAGACTTATTGATCTACTAATATTGAAGGCCTTTTTGTAGGATCTAGTGAGTAGCAATTTGTGATTTGCTATGTCTCTCGATTCTCCATAGTTAATGGCAATATCTTCTTTTTCTTGTGCTTGTTGGGGATACTTTGCATTGTATACTGTAACGTCTAGTACATTGTACAATCACTGGAACGGGCCGATTTGAAAAGAAAGTCCCCTGAGATGAGTGATTCAAGGCCAAATAAAATTTGAATAAAATTTTAAATAATAGAAAATGAGGATTTGAGCCTTGAGTTGCCCAAAAATTAGGGTTGGAGTGATTCGAAAAATTTGCCGAAAGGCCAGTGGCATTTTCGTAAATAAGTGTAATTTTGGAAAAACATCTAGAAGGACTTTTTAAATAGAAATTTTGAGTTGCTCAGGGTTCTCAAAGGCCCCAAAAATCATGGGAAGCCTCGGGACCGGTAAAACCCCTCCGGTGTACTCTTTTCAACGTCGGTTGACCCAAACTTTGACCGATTTGTTCAAAAAGGTTTTAGCTCTGATTTGAGTGATTCCAAAGGCATTTTATTAAATTGGGAACCTAAATTTTATGATGGAAAAGATGGTTCTCAAAAAGGAGCTAAAACGAAGCCGAAACAAAATTGCCATTACGGAAGGACAAAATTGGAATTTATAGTTTCTTGAATGTTCTAAAGAGTTCCACACTTTTCTCCCTTCTTCTTCTCTTTAATGAGCACGAACCATTTTGCCCAAAATACAGAAAATATTCAGCTCTCTTAGGCACACCAAAGGGAGGAGAAAAAGAGGAAGAAAGCCAAGGAGAAACTAGGTAATTTCATGAAATTTCTTGCTCCATCTTCCTCCAATCTTGTTCTCCTCTCTTCCTCTTTTCTTTCCATGGATTTTTTGAATGATTTGGTTCTGTTTTTGACCCAGACCTAAGGGGATAATTTCGAATTTTCTAAGGAGAAGAGAATGAAGGAGAAAGACACTTGAAAGCTCACTTGAACCCTAGGTAATCTTTACTTTTTGTTACATCTTCTCTTCCCCCTCCCTTTGTGTGTATTTTAGCCAAGAACAGAACCAAAGGAGGGGAGTATGTTCTGTCCAAATACAAGGAGGGAACAAGGGTTTGAGGCCATGGGGAGATGGAATATGGCAAGAAATTCTAAGAAAAACTAATAGAAAATAAGTTAGAAAAGTGTAGTGTTTTCTAGGGTTTTGTAAAATCTGATTTTGTGTGAATGTTTCCTTGGCTATTTGAATGTTTCTTTGAGCTCCTAAGACTTTTAGAAAGCCTCCCAAGTGGCTCTCCCATCAAGGAAAAATCACAAAGTCCATGAACCTCTATTATGGTGTATATTTCGGCTAAGCTAGGTTCATTAGGCTAGGGGATGTTTTAATTTGTTCTAGCCTTTGTTTGAGACTTTATATGATGTTAGAAGATGGGAGAAACCATTGGAAAAAATTTAGAAGCCTTAGGTTGGGAGATGAGGCAATGGCTTCCATAATGTAACCTTATGAAGCAACATGGACCTAGGTTTGTGAAAGTGAGTGTGTGATGGCTTCAAGGACCTTAAATGAGGTCAAGAGGTCTAAATATGGAAAGGGAATGGAACCAAGAATGTTAATTATGGTAGTTGCTTCATTAGGTCCTTAATGGAACCATATTGTAACAAATAGAACAAAGTGTAGTCTTAAAAGTGAGTTGGATGTCATAACTTGTTCCAAGAGTATAATTAAGTGTTGTTTATTGTGAATAGGCCAAGAAAATCTAACCCCACCTCCTTGTGTTTTGGAACCGAACAGGAGAAGAAACAAGCAAAGTAAAGCTTCAATTTGTACCAAGGTAGCTCTTTACCTTTTCTTGTTGCATTTTCTTATTGCATATGGTGTCATTGTGTGCTTGTGTGTATGTTTATATGTTTGAGACATGCCACTTGATGCTATGTTGCTATTTTGGTACCAATATGCTTTCTTGAATGTCTTTGAATGGTGGAAATGGCTCATAAGGGTGAGGTAGTGCCAAAAGTATCTTAATGTGGGTGAGGAGATGCCAAAAGTCTTATGGCATAGGTGAGACAAGGCCAAAAGTCCCTTGGATGGGTGAGGTTAAGTCAAAAGTCCCAAGAACCAAGAATGAGGCAATCCAAAAGTCCTAGAAATGGGGTGAGGCCAAACCAAAAGTCCCTAGAGCTCATTCTTGTGTTTGACATGAGTTTGTGACACAAAAATGTGAAAGATGAATGCTTCATAGATTGATTGATTGATTGCATAATTGATTGCATACTTGTACCTTTGACATGTTTTATGCCTTGAAAATGTGCTTGAATAGGTGTATGAGCTATTGAGATTCAATGAATCTCACCCCCTCCTTTCTCTTATCTCATATGATCTAAGTGGAGTTCAAGATCCAAAGGATGGAAGCCAAGGAGCTTAAATCTCCATCTCTTAGCAAATCTTTCCATTTTTGATGTACTATAATGTCTAGAATGTCAAATTAAATATGTAAATATTATTTTTGAGCCATGACACTTTGAACAAGTGTAAAACTATGTAAAGTTAGTGTATGTATCAAGAATAGAGTTTAATGAATAGAATTATGTATTTTGACTACTTGGGAGCCCATTTGTGTATGTATGTTTATGGAAGTGGCATGGTGAATTTGAGTTGTATGAGGGTTCAGACCTTATGAGGGACATATTTGTGCCATATTTATGCTTTCAAAGTTGTTCAAATGTGTGTGGAACAATAGATGGCTCATTTGAACCAAATTTGCCTCTTGTTGAGACCAAAATTGCCATATTCTTGAGCTATGGCAAAGTCTGACCAAATGACCTCTTCTTGACTTGAAACTTTTCATGCAAGTAGATCTTACCTAGAGCTTTTTGAGAAGCTAAAGATCAGGTCATTTGGAGGTCTGTGTAATTTTCTATGATTTTTCAAAGTTGGTATCAGAATTTCGGATTTGCACAAGTACTGTTCATTTGGTCAGTTGTGAAATTGTGTCATTCGAGGGGTAAACGTGGTCCAATGGCTACAAAATTTTATATGCCGAAACTAAGCATTTACAGTGACTTGTAGCAACTGGAAGCACCACATTTGGATGTTTGAGCTAAGAGATATGAATTTTTGAATTTCTAGAATAGCAACAGTAGTGCAGCACGACCTGAGTCACTGTTCCATTGAATTTCAGTGGCTAAACGTGCTTTCTCTAGTCTGAGTCTATTTTTACCATAAATTTAACATTCATAGCTTTTAAAATTGGTATCATTTGAATAGATTTTATTTTTGTGAAATTAATTGGACCTTTTTGAAATTTATAGCAGACACTTGCATCAGTACCAGTAGCTGTCCAAACCTTTGCCCTTTTTTGCGTGTCAATCGATTCTTGCGTTATGTTTCATGGCCTGGGTATATTTTTGGTATAAATTAGACATTTGTAGCTTTTTATAATGACTAAGAATGCATGATTTCAAATTTTATAGAATTAGCTATGAATTATGAAACTTCATATCAGTAAACTAAACTAGTGGCCCAAACAGCAGCGACCTCAGTAGCTTTTCGGATGTCAAATGTTCTCCCCTTAATGATTCAAGAGCTGAAATCATTTTTACCATGGGGTAGACATCCAGGGCTTTCTGGAATGGTAAAGTTTGTTGGGTTTTGATTTTTGTAGATTTAGTTATGAATTTTCGAAGTTGTGACAGAAAAACTGAGAATTTATCCGAAAATAATAGTGTGAGTTTGATGCTCCCCTTTGAATTACACGAGTTGTAGGACAACTTTGGTGATGCAAATGAGTTGTATGTATGTAATTAAATATGAGAATATAATGTATGAGCTCATATGGTCCGCATGACACCGAATGAAATTTTCATACGCGACGCAACGCGAAATAAGGCATTATTTTAATGCCATTTTCCATTCCCTTTTGTGCAATTCATCATGTGAAACTTAGAAATGATAGGAAGTAAGTTAGAAATATATGGTGTTACATATACAAAATTTAAGTTAGAGCTACAAGGACTTTTAGTACTTTTATTGCCATTATTTAAGTTTGTTATCATATGAAAGAATGCAATAACTATTAGAAATATTATTACTTCCTTTTAAGAATTTTACTACTTGCTTCTAGCTTTATTTCTAGTACTTGTGTAATAGTGTTACTTTGGTTCCAAAAATGATGAACAAGCTTGAAGTTCTTTTGTTTTTTTAGTGTAGTTGCGATAATCAAAGGATGGAAAATCATATGTCAGCGAGGTGTTCTGCTATTTTCATATGGGTGGACAAATTTTAAAGGATTCAAGCAGGAAGATCCACTGAGGGAGGTCGAATGGGCAGAAGACTAATAAAGGAAGGGATATTGTTGTAGGAATTAATGAGAGTAATAAGATTATGCATGGATTGTGATAACAATGAAATGTAATTGAAATACATCTTAAAATTTAATGCCTCTTAGCTATTAGACATGGTGGATGATATTGGTGTGCTACAACTAATCAAATACAATGATCAATATACACATGTATATGTAATGTATGAGGAACTAATTAGAGCACCACTATCCCAATCAATAACCATGTAAGGAATTAGCCTTTTGTAACTTGTTCAATGAATATCCATTGTATCTTATAATCTTTATACTTTGGTGTCACTCTCTAGTATGACACAGTATTTAATTAAATGAACATGTAGAATGAATTCAAATTTGGTTCATTCCATGTAGTATTGGGTTTCCTTCCAACTAGAAACTTATACTTTATCCATGTGCAATACAAGGTGCCGCTGCACCAATTCTTGAGTTAATTCTACCAAATGAATATATTTGAATGTTAGGTCTGGATAAAATTTCCCAAATGCTATTGAATTTAGGCAAGCATTATACAAGTATATCATTGCCCACAAATTTGGATACACTTTCATGAAGAATAACTCCTTACAAGATGATTATCAACTGCAATGTGGATGGATGCAAGTGGAAGTTAATAGTTTATGCAGTGGCTAAAAGCACACCTTTCTTAAGTGTGCAAACCTTTCATAGTGAACATTTGCACTCAACACAAGACAACTTAGTAGGATCTCACAAGCAAAGAGTTCACTTAGTGACATCTATCATAGTTGACAATGTAAGGTTAACTAAGGACAAAATACTGAATGATATCTGTAGTGAGCTGTTCAGAGAATATGGATTAGCATTGAGTTACCATCAAGCATGGCGTAATGTTTGATTTTTGTTAAACGATGGAAATGGATGCCTTTTCAAAGCAAGTCCCCCCAAAATGAATTAGTTAAAGTCTCAAAAAATTTAAGTATCATTCTAGACTCCTAAAAATGAAAATCCCAGGTTTAGAGGAAAAGAAAAATAGAGCTAGAATGAAGAAACAAAATTGAATGAAAGATTGACGAAACGTAATGGCATTTTCATAATTTTGAGTAAATTTTGGAATTCTCATAGGAGGACTTTTTAAATGAAAGTTTTGAGTTCTTCGGGGTTTTCAAAGGCCTTGAAAACCATAAAAAGCCCCAGGACAGTTAAAACCTCTCCAGTGGACGTTTTTCAACATTGGTTGATCCGAACTTTGACAGATTTGTTCAAAAAAGTTTTAGCTCCAATTTGAGTGATTCCAAAGGCATTTTATTAAATTGGAAACCTAAATTTTATAATAGAAAATACAGTTCTAAAAAAGGAGCTAAAACAAACTAGAAATGAAAATGCCAAGACAAAAGGGCAAAATTAGAATTTTTGAAATGTGTTTCTTAAACCTACTTATATATATGAGATGCCTCATCTCTTCCTTCATTTAGACACAATTGTTTTTGTCCTAAACCAAAGGAGAGAGCTAGGGTTTGAGGAGCACCAAGAGAAGGAGAAAGGGAGGAGAAAAGCAAGGCAAAAGGTATGGAATTTCTTAGTTTTTTCATATTTTCTCTTTAGCAAACCTCTTCTTCTCCATTTCCCCTTCTTTTCTATGGTTTTATTGAAGTTCTTGGATTTGTTTTGAGGGAAGAACAGAGGGGAAAATTCGAATTTGAAGATAGGAGTACAAGCAAAGTGAGAAACAACCAAGAAATCAAGGAAAAACAAGATAAATCTTCCTTCCATGGTAGCTACCCCTTGCTTCCTTCTTCTCCTTGGTTCATTGCACACATGGAGCTTCAAGAAGGCTTGGATTTTGGGTAGAACCAAGGGTGAACTTAGGAATTTAAAGGAGGAGAATAAGAATATGCAAAGAAAATTAACAAACAACTATGGAAAATCAAGATAGCAAACTTAGGGTTTTTAGTTCCTAGGCCTAAATGAATGTTTAAATGAGCTCCTAAGATCCCTAGAAGGCTCCCCATATGCATCTTCCATCAAGAAAACAAAGTAAAGTCCATGAGTGCCAAGAACAAGCATAGGTTTGGCCAAGAGGGTTCCATATACCTAGGGATAGTTTTAAATTTTTCCAAACCCATTTTTGAGTCATATATAATGAGTAAAGATGAGGTAAAACCTTGGAAAAAATTTAGGAGGCCTAGAGAATGAATTGGTGTCATAGGTTTCATATATGACCTAAGAAAGCAACATGTAGTTAGGCTTTTTGTTTTAATTGTGTGATGACTCCAAGAGGTTTAAAAAGAGTCAAGAATCATAAATGAAAGAAAAGAATGTAGCCTAGAACTTAATTGATGGATGTTGCTTCATTAGGTGTATTTAGGAACCATAGGACAAAGTTAGAGTTCCAAGTGGATGTGTATGGCCTTTAGAAATAACTCCAAGAACTTAATTGTCTTTCATATATTGTGTTTAGGCCAAGAGAAACAAATCCCACACCTTTGTCTGTGTGAGGTCGAGGAAGGGAGAGCATTTTTAAGAGGAAAAGTGTGTGGTTGTAACAAATGTAGCTCACTTCTCTTTCTCTCATGCATGAATGCATGTTTGACTTGTCTTTGAATGTATGTATGTGTGTTTTAAGCCATGAAAAGTGTTATAGCATGTGCATATGTATTTTGGTACCATGATGTTGTAATATGTTTTCAAATGATGCTTAGTATGTTTGCTTGGGTTTGCTTGAGTGTGGTGAAGCCAAGAACCCTTAGCCATGGTAAAGATGAGCTAAGAACCCTTAAAATTAGTTGAGACAAAATAAAAAAGTCTCCCAAGAGTAAGGTTGAGTCAAAACCTCTTAGAGAAAATGGGTGAGGCAAGTCCAAAATCTATAAGAGAATGGGTGAGGCTAATCCACTTATTTGGCAAGTCTATGTGTGTCATGTATGACTTGTTTAAGTGCCAAGAATACTTCTTGAAAGATCACGCACTTCATGATGCTCATGAATGCATTTTTAAGACTTGTTTTGCATTCTTTATGTATAATTGAAATGGGAGATGAGCTATTAGTATTCTTTGAATCTCATTCCCTCCCTTCCAATGTTCTAACATGCTAGGTAGACCAAGTGAGCAAGGTAATGGAAGCCATCAACTTGGAAGATGAGAGTTTGACATCAAATTGCCTAGTTTTGTCTCTTTTATAGCCATACACATGGCATATGATGTAATCCTGTGATGAATTGTTGTATAATTATATGAGCATATGTAATTATCTAAAGTTTAATGTATGTATGAGTTTTAGTGCCAAATGAATGGTAATATGCATTTTGGGTAGTGAATGGCAATGTAAAGCATGTGCGATCTTGTGTATGGCATGGGGTGAGAGAGTGAGTTTTCAAATTCTGAATTTATACAACTTTGAGACAAGTTTCGAATGTTATTTTGGTGCATTCCCACGTGGTCAAGTGGTCATGGTTACTTTAGGACTGAAAATGGACTATTTAGACCCCTTTGATGACACAAAATGAGTCATTTTTGCAACCCAACGTCAAGATCTGACCAAATGAACGAATTTGCCCATGAAATTTGGCACATGTAGATCTTATCTAGAGCTTTTTGGGAAGCTAAAGACCAGATTATTTAGAGCTCTATGGAATTAATTATGAATTTCCAAATTTGGCATTTTTTTATTGAATTGACGTAGACACTATTATATGGCTAGAAAGTTGGTCTATGTCCTTCATGGGTCAAATGATGTCTAATGCTCATGAAATTTTATAGAAATAAATTATACATGATAAGCTTTCCATGGCTACAAAGATCACCCCAATTAGACCTCTAAGTAGGGAGATATGAATTTGTGAAGTTGGAGGATAGTACTAGTAATGACAGTCGACCTCTAGTACTATTCTATCAATTTTCGGTGGCTAGCAGTCGTCGTTGAGGTCTAGATATATTTTTAACATAAAGTATACATTTGTAGATTTCTAGAATAAAATAATGCATGATTTTGATATTTTAGAATTAGTTATAATTTTTCAAAGTTTATAATAGAAAGCTGGAAATTCTGGCCGAGGCTGGCACCTAGTATTTTTGTGTATTCCATCCACTTGCACGAGTTTTAGGCCACTTCCTTGGATGGTTATAAGTTGTAATTGTGTAATTAAATATGAGAATGAGATGAATGAGTCTATATAGTCCACAGGACACTGAATGAAAATTTTATCCCCTACACAACGCAAATTTATTCAATATTTTAATGCTATTTTCTTGCTTCTTTGTGAGATGCATGGCAGGAGTCATGGAAATAGCATGAGAAAAGCTAGATATTTATGGTGTTACACATGGAGGGGCAAGGAGAAAGCTTTAGTTAATATCAATAGGCCAGTAGACAAGTCGTACATGTTAATCCCTTGGTTTTGCAACTGTTTAATGGAAACAGATCCAAAAACTGTTACAAGGTGGACTTCATCAGTGAACAGCATTTTGAGAGGTTATTCATTATATAGATGCCATATAAATAGCTTAATACTTGGTTTATAACCAATATTATACATTGATGGTTGCCACCTCAATAGGCTATACTTGGCAACTCTGTTAGCTACATCCACATATGATGCAAACAATGACTTGTCTCTACTTGCTTATGCAATTGTACGTGTAGAAACATATGATGATTAGGTATGGTTCCTTCAAAATATTAAAGACTTAACCAATTGTGTGAAAATTACTCTAGCTTCATATTGCCATAATGCCATAATTGGTATAGTAAAAGAAGTGTTTGGTGCAAACAGACATGCATTCTACTGCCAACACATGAAAGGGAACTTTAACAATGAGTTTGCCAAAGTTTGCAAGGTTGGAGAAGATGGTGTAAGGATGATGCACTAAAATTACTATGGGATTACATATGCTTGGTTGGACATGGATTGTGTGAAAGTATTGAAAAAATTTGAGGTCATTCTCTCCTAAGTTGGCTAGATGGGTAGAGACATAGGGCTGATGTTGATAGGTGAGCATTATCCAAATTTCCATATGACAATGGGATAATATCACAATTAATCTTATAGAATCTTTTAATGCATGGATTGTGAAAGAGAGGAAGGGCAATGTTTGTGTTTTAATCATTAAGCATCCGAAGAAGTTGGCTAAAAAGCTATATACTAGTAATGAAGCTATAGCTAAATAGACAAATAGGGTAGGTTTTGAAGATTAAGACAATGCTTAAAGAGAATGTTACTAGGGCAAAAAAACATGATAGCAGAGCATTATAAGATTAATCAAATCTTAGTTCAAACAAGAAGCAATGATTTGAGGGTGAACATAGCATTAAGAGAGTGTACTTATCAAGCTTGGAAAATGTCTAGCATCCCATGCCTTCATGCATGTGTTAGCAATAAAGAAGGTGCACGGGATTGTGTACTCTTATGTCAAAGAATGCTACTTATTGAACTCTTAACAAAAGATTTATATGAACACAATGATTCTTGTAGAGACTTATGATATGCTAAAACTGAATGATCTTTCTATTGACAATTATGTTAGCAACACTTTCCTACTACCACTTATCACAAGTCGTCTAGTTGGGAGACTATAGAAAAAATGACATGAATTACAATTTCAAGACAACGTTCAATACTAATGTTCCCATCTCCAAGAGGCTAGCCATAAATCTAGCTAGGTGTAAAAATCTCAATCCTTCTTCATCCTAATGCTATAAAAGTAGCTCCCTAATGGTTTTTATTATGATTTTATGAAGAAAGTGGTCAATAATTTTTTGAAGGTGTAAAAGTTAGGCTCTTTTTTGTACATAGGTAGGCATAGCCTATTTTTTGAAAGTCTAAAAGTTAGGCTCTCTTTTGTACATGGATAGATATAACCTATTTTTTGAAGGTAAGGAAGTTAGGCTCTCTTTTTTACATAGGTAGACATAACCTATTTTTGAAGGTGAAAAAGTTAAACTCTCTTTTGGTACATGGGCAGACATAGCTCATTTTTTTGGTACATGCATTAGTGACATGTTTAGGTTTTTTGTCTTTTACAACAACCAAATATTTAGGAAAGTTGTAGTGGTTATAGGTGAAGTAAGGTCTGAATTTTTTGGGTTCTTGTCAACTATATGTAATATTTATCTACGTATGTATTAGTTACAAGGAAAGCAATGTTTGGCTCTATGTTAGTAACGAAAATGAAGCTTTACGTTACAAGTGATATGTGTATGTAATATTTGTTCAAGTCTAATCTCTAAATAGGCAATGAAAATAGTTTATAACATATTAAGTGATATTTTGTATACAAATCTTGTTAAAGTTTTTTTGTCTGTATATAGTATATTAAGTGAGCTTTTATGTATGTAATAAGTACAAGGGAAGCTAGTACTATTAAAGTTTGCATTTTTATTCTTGCAATTGTTTAGCCTTCTTAACCAACCCAGACAATTGTTAGTACTGATTTTTAAGGCTGTTATTATGAGGTCTAGGGATTTTACTATTACATTTATGGAAAGAAAAAGATATTTTTAAGGCTGAACATTGTGAGAAACCTTTTAAACTTAGGGATAATTTTTTTTTTATTTTTTTTGCAACTTTCCTTCCCTTATATGAGTAGATATTGGCATTTTGGACATGTATTTTCACTTTCAAAACTAAGATTTGCTGTTGCTTATCATAGGCTGATCATTTTCACTTTCCCTTCCCTTGCACAGGTATGGAGCCTTTGAAGTCAATGAAACTAATGTATTGATTCTATCCTATATATCAAACCTTAAAGTGAAGACCGATATACCTAGTGATTCACTAGATGGCTACATGCCTTACATGATTTAAAGTCAAAACCATCGTTTAAGCTAAAATATGGCATTAAGGATGAATGGCGTCAGCAAAGCATAGTTATTGATGAGATTCAAGTTTGTTATTACCAAGTTAGACCCGTTACTACAAAGTTTAGGGATCTTGCTATGCGAGTTTAAAAAATTTACTACCATGTTTAAGCTCCTTGCAGAGTTTTAGAGTAATTACTGTGAAGTTTAGGGGTGTTACTACTAGATTTAAGAAAAATTACCACTACTTTTAAGGACCTTCCAAAGTATAGTTTCTAGTTGGTTTAGGACTATTACAACAAAGTTTAGGGATTTTACTATGCGGGTTCAAGAAATTTACTATCATGTTTAAGCTCCTTATAAAGTATAAATTTTTAGGGCTATTACTATGAAGTATAGGGGTGTTACTACTGGATTTAAGAAAAATTGCCACTATTTTTAAGGACCTTGGAGAGTATAGTTACTAATTAGTTTAGGATTATTACTACAAAATTTAGGAATATTACTACTTGAGTTCAAGAAATTTATTACCATATTCTAGCTCTTTGTAGTGTATAGAGTTTTAGGGCCATTACTAAGAAGTTGAGTGGTGATATTACTAGATTTGAGAAAATTTACCATTACTTTTAGGAAACTTGTAGAGTATAATGATGGGTGTGGTTTAGGATCATTACTACAAATTTTAGGGTTGTTATTACTAGACTTCAAAAATTTACTATCTTATTTATGCACCTTGTAGAGTATAGAATTTTAGAGCCATTACTATAAAGTTTAGTAGTGCTACAACTGAATTTAAGGAAATTTACCACTACTTTAAAGTATCTTCAAGACTATAGTTACTATGTAGTTTGGGACTATTACTACAAATTTTAGGAATGTTACTAGTGGACTTTAGGAAATTTAGTACCATATTTAGACTCCTTATATAGTAATTGAGTTTAAGACCATAAATTCTAAGTTTAATGAGATGACTTACTGGATCTTAAGAAAATTGACTATTAAGGTAGTAGAAAAAAGAACTTCAAGGAACTTTCTAATCTTATTATAATCGTAAGCATAAAATATTTACAACCATTTTGTTATAATGCTCACACAAGGATGTCCTTGTTTATAACTATAATACTATAAAATCTAATGGATAAAACAATCAATTTATCACTACTTTCTGGTTTGCTTCCTTGGTTTGTTACCATTGTAAAGGCCATTACATCACCATAATGCTTGTTCAATGGATGGTTCACTAGGTCTCAAATGAGTTGGACATGAAACTCATCCAACTTTTCTAAAAATCACAACCATTTACCCATAAGCCACTAAGCATTAGACCATAACAGACAATGAAATAGAAGCTCATACTAGAGTATATGTTGGCATGATGAACCCTCCCCATTTAGGCTTTAGTTCCCTAGTCCAAGATTGCAAGTATTTTATCAAATAAATTCTATAGTGATCACTCAATAATAAAAGGTTATGTAATAAAGTTAGGTTTTATAAATGCAGCATAACAAATAATGAAAGTTCAAAGTAGTTCACTAACACATTTGGTTGTTAGGGAAACTCAATGTATTTGATGGTGATAACTGGGCCTGCTGCCATAAACATTTTAGGTTTCAGCATCTTTAATAGTGTGGTGAACCATTCTTTCTATCATATCACTCATACACATTATCACACATAGCTAAACCGTTATGATTAAATTTAAACAATAAGTGACATTAGAACATAACATACTTTTACCATAATGTAGGCCATCTTCTTTTAACCTTCATTAGCCCTTTGACACAAAGAGTTAAGGATGTATAGAATGCATGCATAAGGGTCCAGAGCAAAGTAGAACCAGTGATTAAAAAATAGCACAAAGGCAAATACCTGTAGACATTTCCAAATAAGCAACATTCTTTGAGGTGAGGTTTAACATAATACAATGAATACCCTACAAATGTTTTATCAAGATGTAGTCCATGACATTATAGCCCACTTTGTTAAGCCACAATTTATCTATCAAATCACCCACATTTTACTGCCTTATAATTTTTAAGAGTTTTTTTTATACCAATAATTTCACGTACTTTATTAGGTAAGGAATTAGAGCAAAGGATTGTTAAAAGTGATTTAAGGGGAAGACCATAGTAGTTACCATGAAATCCTCATCCAGTATTTGTCGTTTGATAGCCAAGTTCTCTCACCTTTGGTCTTCCATTAGCACTATTAACACTATGGTTATCACCTCCACACACTCAATGAAACAAGAATAAAGTAATCATTACCTAAAGCATTACACTAATCAATGCATGCAAAAGTTAGACTCACAAATATGCTTATCCACTTTCATCTACCAAGGCACTGGCACTTAGCATGGGTAAGGTAAAAGTCAAACAAATCAACTATGACCTTAGTAAAAGAGCAGGGATATTCACTAATATTAATACATCAAAGAAATTTCTATCTTAGCAACATAAAATGAACTGCATATTCACCAACATAAATGTATCAAACATATGTATAACTTGGAAACATAAAATATACTTGTAGTATAAACATACTGATTACTATCTGCCCTGGTAGCACATCAAGTCCAATATTCATATACTTTCTTCTTCTCTTTCTCTTTTAAGATGTTCCTCCATAGTTGGTGACCACTCGACGGCCTTACAATGTTATCTCATCGACTTACGAAGGTGTTCTTTTGCCACAACTTTATCCACTTGGCTAGAGGTATTTAGTGTTTTCCTTTTTGTCAACTCAAACCTAGCAGCACTTCCAGATGACTTATCTAATGAGGCATCATCTCCATCTTCATTTGATGTGGTCCTATGTGATGCAAATGCTTCTTCTCCTTCCCCTTCCTTATCATTTTCCACGTTGCTTGCTAAGGTTCCCTCCATCTCACCCACAATAGCCAATTCATTAATAAGGCTTATAAGTTCTATTTGTAGCATAGAAGATCTTAGGCAAACCCAAAAGCAAAGTTCATGAGTCTTTTGTACATTTCCTTAAAACCTTACAATGTACCTAAAATAAAAGTTAGTTCATAGCTCAATAAGAACCTTCAACACAATTGATTCAAATAGAATAAATGGTATCAGATGGTGAAATATAGACTTTAAAGGGAGTGCGCGTGGACCTCTAGTGTTAAAGATGCCTTGCATCCAAAAGCAACAACATAGCAGTTAGTAAATAAACCTATCAGCTTATACATTCAAATGCATATATAACCAAACATAGAGTAGCTTACTTGAACATACTCCCTTTTAAGCTTAACCCTTTCTTGTATTCATTATTGATTCCAAAACTTTACATCATTAGCATTGTTGGGGACAACTAGATCTCCAAGAGGAAAATGCTAGAAGAAAAAATATTAACCAAAATTGAACTTGTTAGATGTTGCAAATAATAAGTCAAGTAAATATACAATTGGACAACCATACCATAAAGAGTGGAAGACATCCCCTAATGCTCTTCTTCTTTTCTCCTTTACATAAAGCTAATTTGAAACTTGCCACTTCCTTCACAAGAGTGGACAACACAAATTCTAACTAATCATATGTGTCCATATAGTCAATGTCTACAACAGTAAGAAGTAGTTTATCATTTATGTATAAACTAGATGTTGGGCATAGGAATGTCCTTAGGGAAAATAGTAAAAAGGCTCTCTTTAAGTCTCTCCCGACCTTACTCGCTAGTATAAAATGTTTTAGATCTTTCAATTTTTCCCTTTAAGCTTTCTTCTGATTACAGCTATGCTTTCTCCTTCTAAATTATCAGGTATAGGCTAGCCACTGAGTGGAATGCCCATTATAACATCTTGGGCTTTTAGTGACACTCGTTTACCTCTGATTGATATAGATCTTATTAGAATGTCAAAGGTTGTAATAAGCTTGATGGAAAAGTCCTTTGATAGGGTTTTAGAATGCTAAATCTAGTAACTTTCCAAATGCAAAAGTTCTTTTTGATAAATTCTACAACTTCCTTGAACTAAGAAAGGGAGCACCTTGTAACTTCTTGGAACTTCTTGAAAGATGCTTCCTCTTGTGCACCCTTCATTCTTTACATGCTTCATCATTATATCTCTTTTGCTCACTAAGTTCCAATTTCTTCCACTCTGCTAGTACTGTGGCATTCCCCTGTAGAAGGATGATAAATAGTCTTACTTATTTCCCCTACTATATTTTGGATATCATTTGCTTTACAACAATTATGTTTCCTACCTCTTTAACATCATGAAACTTTCTTTTGTTTTTTTTTCTACAAAATTCAACCCTGGAAATGAGGCACGATTAACTCTTATTTGGATTACCATAAATCACAACTATGTCAAGGAATATACAAAAATCATTACCTAAACTTCTACAGTCCAAATTTGTATTTGTGTGAGATGTTATTCTTATCTTTCATGATAGTTTATCTTGACAGCTACACAATTAATGCCCTTGAACTAGAGCCACAAACAACTAATGAAAACTCCAATAATATCTTTTTATACAAATAACTAAGTGTAATTAACAATTTTCATACATGCTAGCTAGAAGTAATACAACAATTTCATTACACCTATGTGTTATGTACTAAGGTACTTACAACCAACTTTTAGGAAATTTACTACTAGTCTTTAAGATCATATCTACTTTATTACTATATTATAAGAAATTACAAGCCACTTAGTTACATCCACAAACAATATTTCATGCTATAATTTGTATTACCCACTTTATATAAAGAGATTTAAGATTACATTGTGCTTATTGTATAGTTTGCATTATATAATCAAAGTAGGACATTTAGATCATGGCAGGTTCTATACACACCCTCCACTAATAGTTCACACATTCATTTAGCCCCAATACTATCGAGTTTAGGTGTGTAGCTCCATTACTATTAGATTTAGGTGTGTTACTACTACACTTAAGGAAATATACTACCGTGTTTAGGAATATTGCAGAGTATATTTATTATTTAGATTTAGGCCCCTTACTATTAGGCTTAGGGATGTTGTTACTTGATTTCAGGATATTTACAATTAGGTTTTATGGATTGTGCTTTGCTATTGAGTTTTAGCCATATTACTACTAAGTTTAGGTGTATTACTACTCCATTTAAAGAAATTTACCATATCCAGGGACCTTGTAGAACTATTACTACTATGTTTAAGGATGTTGTTCTTGGGTTTGAGGACATTTACTACTAGGTTTTAGGGGTTGTCTTTTTAGGCCCATTACTTCCAATTTTAGATATGTTACTACTATATTTAAGGAAATTTACCACTATGTTTAAGGACTTTGCATAGCATACTTAGAGTTTTAGAACTCTTACTACTAGGTTTAAGGACATTGCTAATGGATTTAAGGAATTTTACTACTCACATTTTAGACCTTGTGGGTTACTATAGAGTTTTAGGCCCATTACTACTAGATTTAGGTGTGTTGCTTCTAAATCATCAGAACTTATCCCAAATTTAGGTTTCAAAGAAATCAACAATATTTAATGTACAAAAACAATCACCCAAAGCCAACAGGAATTTTATATCTACAATTCTAAATTTGGAGTCTCTCAACTATGGTCTTTCACTACCCAAATTCCCTTGACTAACAAAACTCAGATATATTTGGAATTTAAAGTTAAAGCATGTAAATCTTAACATTTTAGAGGAAAGGAAATAGTGAACCTTATAAGCCATCGAACGATAAGGAGAGGTTCTACTGAGCGTTGATTCCCACACATTTGCATAGCACACCAAGAAAAAAAGGAGAGTTTATGACATGAAGAAGATGCCATCGAATGAGAGCCCTTACAAGGGAGGGAGAACTCGTCGAAGGTTAGGTCTAGCACGCAAGGGATAAACCATCAAAGGATAGGTATGTTAGTAAATCGTCAAAGAAATTTTAGTAAAACATTATAGGAGAAACCGTCGAAGGATAAGTAACCATCGATAAAGAGAATCATCGGGCAATGGCAACGGAGTGCCAAGAAGGAAGAGACTAATGTCTGGAGAGAAGTAAGGTAGCGTTTGGATTCAAATGGCCTGTTTAACAAAGCAAGGATATTTTTGTCCATTACTTATCATTTCGTCTTACAAAATAATATTAATTTTTAAGATATTTCATTATGATTTTTTTAAGTTTAGGTCCTTCTATCTAATTTTTCCTATTACAAAGAATGAGAAAGAGAATTAACAAAGGCAACAATAGAAAAGGGCATAAGGCTCTATAGAATCATCAAATTACTGTTGTTTAGAAAGCAATGTCCTAGAAACTATACGATAAAAATGATCACAATCAAGAATAGATTGAGAGAGAATATGCATTATTTGAAGTGAAAAATGGCTCTAGAATCTCTACCACAAATTATACGCACCCTTAGACAATATATATATTATACTTTTTCTATCACAAAAAAATATTTTTTCCCTTAAATATACAGGCAAGTACTAGATTGTTATTGGCCCAAGGTTTCATACATAGCCTTAAAAGGTTTTGATGATAATGTAATTTTCCTCAACATATAATTTAAAAACATTGGTTAACTTTTTAATAATATCTCATTAAACACTGATTTGCTTGGTATTAACACAAATCCATGTTCCTTGTAAAAATTGTGAAGAGAGTGCACATTTTATATAGATTATTTATCTTAGATTTAAACGGTTTAATTTTTTTTCATTTTGATAATTTTTTTATTTTAAAGAAAGCATAACGTATAATAGAAATACTCTTTCAATTATTAACTTAAAAAAATAATAATTTAAATTAAAAGATTAAAATAAAAAAAATTTAAAATCTAAACTATTCAAATAAAATATGAATGATTCAAATAAGATATGCACAGCAAAAGTGTAGAAAAAGGGAATGACTACATTAAAACCTTGTTTTTAGGCGAAGCAAATACAAGCATTAAAGGAAAGACGGACAAAGGAAATCGAATTAGATTTAGAAGCTTAAAATGAGTTTAGAGTTGAAAATTATACAAACTATGTAAATCAAGAATCCGGCAGAATTACATCAACGAATACTATTCCAAATACTGTTTTAAGCTTACCATTCATTACAGATTACTTGCTATGAGTTTATACTACTAAGAGAGTGATCATACTGAGCTATCTTGTATTCCTTTGTGATAAAAGATCCACTGCTTCTTTCATTTACATTGTAATACTCTTCTAGCTTGGAAAGCCTAGATAGAATTAGTTGTGGGTTAGTTAGAGACAAAACTTCACTCGTATTTGTTTTTTTGTGAGCAAGAAAATCTATTTTTCCTCTTATTTTAATAATTAATTATTAAAATGAGAGAAAATTTTTTTTCTCACAACTAAATCCATATCAAGTTAATTAAATTTTAATAATTAATTATTTCTCACAACTCTTATTTTTTCTCTCATTTCCAACATACCAACGTTTAAATATTCTGCTATAAAACAATTTTTTTAATAATTTTCATCTCATTTTAAATAACATTCAAACTCGCCATTCTGTCTCATTTGAGTGAAAAGCTGTGTTCTTCCATTTCAATGACCCAATCCATAGCCAATTAAAACAAAGATATGAAGAATAGGCTACTGTCTTGGCTTCAAAAAGTAGTCATTTAGATTATACACGTTACTACCTTCCTAAACTCCATGGATTCAACTCAAGCAACCATGGCAATTTCAATGAGTGAGGAAGTCAAACTCTCTCGTTACAATGATCTATTTATTATTCTATAAGATTTCAAGTTATTCTACTTTTTGTTGAGATGGCCAATTAGCAATATTATTTCAGTGAAGGACTTTATTAAATGATCTCTTTTGCAATCAAAGGATCTTAGGTATTCTTAATTTATGTTATAGTATTGTAATTTATATTTTTATAGGTATATATTATTTTCTTGTAATTTTTGAGACTTTAAATAGATAAAATGCCTCGTACTAAATAAATAAATTTAAATAAAAATTTTATTAATTTTATTCAAAAGATAAAAGGCCTCATATTAGAGTTTTTGCTTTACGCTACAAAATATATTAAGCCGTGCCGGTAGTTCCTACTCTTCTGATTTCGATGGGGATCTAAAAATCATTAGTTAATACCATGCTACTACATCATCTCTCTCCCTCTCTTTTTCTCTTTGCTAAACTATTAATGTCTAGCATTAGATATATAGCGTTATTTTAGCTTTTAATCTTAATTTGGAAGAATCTTCACTTCGATGTTATACCAGATATATACTGCAACAAAATGCTACATAGAAGAAAAAATATAATTTTACCAGTAATTACCAATGCCATACAAGCCTAGTTTATGATTTAATAAGTTTTACATCTAACTTTACTTTGTGATTTCAATAATAAAATATATGCAACGTTATCATGCTCAATGTTTGGAAAATCTTGGCATCATTTACTTCACAAGGAGTAGCACTATAGGAGCATTCAAGTACCATGTATGTTTTGAGAGTCATGACCTTCAGCGAGCTTCAATCACAGTAGTACTCATCTCATTTACTGAATTAACTCCTTCACTTATTGATGGATTTGACTCATCACAAGTGGTTCTCTTGAAAATAAATGCTGGTTGTTTAGGAGGAGGAAGAGTTAAGTCACCATCCAACATGGAAACAACTGCTGACATAGTTGGCCTATCTGTTGGATATTCTTGGACACATAAAAGCCCAATCTGAATGCATTTTAGAACTTCATGTTCAGGGCCTGTCTCACCTAATAATGATGGATCAACAATCTCCATGGCTCTATCTTCTCTCCATAGGTTCCAAATCTGAATTAATTGAAGGCACTAGATAATTAGACTATTGAAGGGTAAATTTAATTTTGGAGTGATTGTTTCTTGTAGATACTCACATGTCCAACCAAAGTTGAGCTAATGTCATCATAATGACCACTATTCTTTCTGCTAGTAACAATTTCTAGAAGCAAAATTCCAAAACTGTACACATCAGACTTTATTGAGAATAATCCTTCCATTGCATATTCAGGTGACATGTAACCACTATAAAAAAAAAAAAATTATTGAAACTTGTCAATGGCTATTGCAACTTGAAAAGCTTAGATTGTGAGCACAAAGCACAAAGCCTACATAACTTGTATTGAAAGATTATTTAATTATGACAAATGAGTTTGTAAGGATTGAAGTCTAAATTACTTAGATATAGATATTGATGATGTCAAGAATTATTTTCATTCAAAAACTTAACACGTTAAGTAATGTCTATGATATTCTAATATCTAACAAAACCATTAAATTTTATCATTATTCATGTATAGTTGTGGGAAATTAGGATACTATGTAACATAATGCTAGGAAACTAAAAATATGTGCTTGCATTGTTAAGTACTTACTAGGTTCCGACGACACGATTTGTACTTGCTTCAATTTGGTCTTCACCAAATATTTTAGCCATACCAAAATCTGCAATTTTTGGATTCAATGTAGAGTCCAACAAGACATTGCTAGCCTTTAAATCTCTATGAATGATTCTTAATCTTGAATCTTGATGAAGATATAAGATTCCGCTTGCAACCCCATAGATGATATCTAATCGTTTCCTCCAGTCTAGCTCTAATTTTTTTGCTTGATCTAAATAAAAATTTTAAACTATTAGAAGCGAAGCATGCTTGATCAATTGTTATATTTAATGAAATATAAAATGTCACTATAATGGATGTAGAAAAATGAAAAGAAGACATACCAAAAATGAAAAAATCCAAGCTTTTATTTGGTAAATACTCATAGATCAACATCTTTTCTTCTCCTTGTACGCAACAGCCTAAGATCCTCACAAGATTTCTATGCTGGAGCTTTGCAATTAAAGTAACCTCATTTTTGAACTCTTCAATGCCTTGTCCAGAATGCTTTGATAGCCTCTTCACTGCTATTGCCATTCCATTATTGAGAAGACCCTGAAGTCAAAATCCATAGTCAGTTTCTAAATGTCTAAACTTCACTCCTATCACAAGAAACCATTACTGGGAAAACTCTGCCATTGTCCTCCTTTTTGCCTTAATTAGTGTAACTAGTGTATCTTGTTGCAAAGTGTCAACATGTGCCTTGATCTTACAAATAATTATGCTAATTGCACTAACAATGATGTTGATCAAATTTATGAAATTTGAGACTAGTTATAAAAGAATAGCTACCTTATAAACAGAACCAAAACCACCTTGTCCAAGCTTGTTAGCATCAGAGAAATTATTTGTTGCTGCAACTATATCACTTAGATCGAAGAATGGTAAATCTGAATTTTTCCCTGTGTCAAGCAAATATTTGCTATCCCTTCTTTTTGCTGTACTAAAAAAATGGTAAAAGATGAGTTGTAATTTAGCTTCCCCATAGCACAAAAAAGAGACGTACAGCCATTTAACCACTTTAGATTGTAATGAAGAGAAAATATATATATATACCTCAAGTAAGTTTAGGTTCAGGGTTGGGTGTTTTGCATTGAGAACTTCATTTTCTTGACAAATTTGATAGAAATTTAGCTTACCTTGTTTCTTGTTCTTTACAAACCAATACACGAAAGAGATTGCCAGAAACATTATCAGGCAAATAGAAACGACTAAGAGTGTCACCATCCTCTTCTTGCCAAGAAAACCATGGGGCTTCCTTTCATTATCAGCTGCACATAAGAATATATCAAAGCAAAATTAATACCCAAACCAATCATGCATTACACAGTAGCATATAAGGAATGGGGGAAGATGGGTGAAAGATGGAGTAAATTTCAAATTCTTTGTATGCTTGAATTTGACATAAGATGGCATGCTTTCAATTTGACAGAAGATAGTTTGGAAAGTGCATAGGATTGAACTCACTTTTAGTGTTTACTTCGTCACTAATGTCTTTGCAAGAGCACTAACTTAGTCACAGGTTCAAATTCTTTCAAGCTTTGAAAGTACAAAATTTGGAACCACTTTGAGTAAACTCAGCTTATCAAGTTATTCATAGATTTTATTTACAAATAAGTGAGAGTCAAGGATAAAATATAATAAAGCCTCCTCGAGTCATATGTAGCAAATGCTTATTAGTGAGCATACGTAGACTATGATTACTAAAAAAATGTCTCTAAAATTTCACATAAGACGAATTAGCTTTGATACATTTAGGATATAAGAACACAAAATAAGCAAAGTGCACCAATATATTTATTATCCACATAGCCTGAACAAATATATACCTAGTCTTAATTAAACCACAATCGAGTGATCGATAAAATACATAAAAAGTTATATAAATATACACATACACACACATTAAATAGGAGTCTCACTACAATTCAATCACAGTGAGCCAAATCAATTTTTCTCTACATATCAATGATTAATATAATATTTAAAACAATTAATTTTAAGGGTGACAATTTGTTTTCAATTACTCTTATGAAAATAAAGAAGTGATCAAGTATATACCCAGTTCAACTGCATCCACGCGCATGTACAAATCTTGTCCCACACTGCTGTACGTCCTAATATCTTCCATATCCGCGTGCCACGTCAGACACCCACTCTGTGTGATCTCATCTGCACTCGTGTACGCTGCACATGAACAATCCTTTAGGCACTTCTCCTCACAACCTTTCAAGCTCATGCTCGCGCTCTTATCCACACGTGCCTTTGACGTATCAGGTACCTTTACACGTGCCACCTTCACAAACCCCTCCCCGCTTCGACACGTGGACACATTCTTCTTCCTCACACACCCGCCCGACCCGTCTCTTAGATACCACTCTTGCGGGTTCTGGGGTTCGAATCCGGGCAAACACACGCATTCAAACTTGTCCGCATTATATGGGTCACAGATACTATTTGACCCGCACCTTTTGAAGTGGTCACAGTCCTCTTTCGGACCGTACCAGACTTCAAGCCATCTATGCTCCTGAGCTTGCCAAATGGTTCGCCTCTCGTGACCGGTGTTGTCCAGCACCATTCTTAAGAAGACCGAAGGGTCCATGACCCGGGTCATTACTGTAACTTCAGTGTCATTGTCAACAAAGCTAACGTTGAAGATGAAGTTGGGTGTCATCTCGGGTATACCGCTCCATCTTTGACCCGTCCAAGACCCGCCCCGCCAGAATGGAACCCCGTTTTTATAGATGAATAACTGGGGATAGCCTGTTGGGTCGATCCTGTGGATCACGTTTCCCAATCCTGGATCGTCTGGGGATTTCCATGACGTAAGGAACCGGTCGAAACCGGTTTTCCGGTCCAACCCGATTTTCATGAACGGAATCAGAGTGTCACCGGGATAATCGAAACTCTGCCATAGAATCTTTCTCCTTCCTCCATTTTCGATCAAAACCAAGTTTCCTGTGTCTTGAAGCTTAGCAAAGGTATTAATGGGAGATGAGAGCGAAACGTTGGAAGACCAAATGGGGTTGTGGTTGGGGTTCGTGTCGTTGAGAACGACAACGATGTTTCCATGGGTGTTGATTAAGAAAGCTCCGGAAGTATCATTCAGAGGTTTTTCTCTGTTAGCAACCCACACAACGGTTTGTGCCGAAAATCTGTTGTACCATATTCCGACGTAGCGTTTTCTGGAATTATTGTTGGGGGTGAAGAAACCGAGGGCGAAGGTTGCTCCGTCGGAGAGCAAAACGTCGCCGTCTTTGAGGGGCTGGCCTGGGGTTATTCTATCTAGGGTGTGACAAGTAGAATGAAGGAGGAAGAGAAAGAATAATGGAATATTGATCAAAATTAGCTCTTTAGCAGAAAAGACCTTCATGGTGTTAAAAGGAATAATGAACAATAGTGAGGTTCTGGAGATTAGTGATGCAGCAGAAGAGATAAAGATGGGGCCAGGTTTCTTAATTGGCTAGTTTGGTTTAAAGGGGACAGATATTTGTAGTGACTGTGGAGGGGCTTTGGGAGGAAATTTTTTTTAAGATGGTCGAGATTGTAGATTACATAATATTTTTGTTAAAAAAATTTGTAATTACTCAATAACATATGTACTACACTATTGAGGGCCACGGAGGCCATATTCCCCACGGCCAAGACTTATGGTCAACAATAGTAATGGAGAAAATGGTCCTGATAACGTGTGATGGAGGGTGACAGAGACACAACTAGAAAATGTGTACGAGTGGTTGACATTGAAGTCTTTTGGTCTTTCTTCTATATGTGGCTGCTGTTTCTGGAATTACTGCTGGGCCTGATCAAAGAAACCGAGCGCAAAGGTTGCTCTGTCGGAGACCAAAACGCAGCGGTCTTTGAGGGGATAGCTTGGGATTATTATATCAGGAGAGTGACAACAAGAATGAAGAAGGAAGAATAATAGATTATTGATCAGAGTTAACTCTTTAGCAGACAGGAGCTTCTTGGTGTTATGGTTTGGGTTTATTATTGGTAATGAAGACACGTCAGGGTCTCCTGTGTGGATCCTATGATGTAATGAAGACTAGTGAGGTTCTAGTGCATGGATCCCATGATATGCATTTTAACAAAGGTAAAAGATTGTTTTTATTTTATATTTTATTTCATTTAAAATAAAAAATAAATGATTGATATTAAAAAAATTAATTAAAATTTAGATTATTCAGATTTATATAAACAATTCAAATTTGCTATTTTTCTTGAATACCAAAGAATCCATATTCGAGGTTCTAAAGATTAGTAATGCGCCGTATAAATGGGGCGGGATTAATAGAGGATAGATATTTTTTTGTGACTGTTGAGGGGTTATGATCAATAGTAGTAATGGAGAAAATGGTCCGGCATGTGAGAGTGTGATAGAGACACTCAACTACAAAATGTGTGGGATTGGTTTATATTGTAGTCTTTGGTCTTTCTGTTGAATTATCTAAATTTTGTCAGGAAATTGATGATGTTAATTTTGAATAAAAATAGATATAAAATAAGTGGAATTTATTTGGTTAGATAGTCCTAAGTGAGTTAACCATTCAAAAAAAATTCACTCATCAAGGGTCACAAACTTTGTTGCTATCTTTTTTTTTTAAAATGGGCACTATCAATGTTTTAGAGAATTGAAAGAATTCAAAGTCGATGATACTACTTTGCTTAATTAATGACTATAATGGATGAGAAAATTCAAATTATCTAAGTTTGACAAAAATATAATTATGATATCAATACTTTTCGGGAATTGGTAAAATATTCAGATTAAATTGATTAGTTCGACTAAAAAAATCAATGAATTAGTTAATAACAATATTTTTCACTAAGGCGCTACTGTTGAATCACAATAGGCGATTGATTTAATGCATGAAAAGTTTTATATATAACATATGTATACTATTAATATAACATAATATTCTTTAATAAATATATTTAATGCCCTAGATCATTCAAAATATAGTTTCTTTATTTCCATTTAGATAATTATTTGTCATATTTTAATAATTATATATAATATCTTAAATATCAATCTAATTATCACAATTCAGTTAGGGTTAGATTATTAAATTTTAAATTATTTTCTATTATAGTTCAATGATTAGTATAATTTTTAAAACATTTTATTTTAGTGTCATAATTTATTTTCAATTACTCTAATTACTAAAAAATGAAAATAAAGAAGTAAACAAGAGTAAGGTTGTCAAATTTATAAATTTAAATAAACTTATAAAAAGAAAGTAAGTTTATAACGTAAATTCGTATTATAAACTCGTAAAAGTTTATATTTGTGAATAATAGCATATAAAATATAATATACAAAAAAAAATTATTTAAATACAATTCAAATTATACTACTTTTTTTAAATAAAAAAATTATTTATATTCCATAATTCATATTTCTCAATATAAAAATTTTAATTAAATTCATATATAAATATTATTTTTATGTCATTCTTTATTGGATTATACTAGATTTAAGAATTTTTATTTTTTAAACTCAATTTGAGTCAATTATATAATAACTCGTCAAATTCAATTCAAAAAACACTGAGTTTATTTGAGCCAAATACAAATTAAGTCAAGTTTGTACTGAGTCTAAATTTACAAGTGAGTTAATATGATTTTATTAAGTAAAAATTTAAACTTGATAAACTTAAAGAATAAACTCGTGAGTTTAATACCATTAAACAAGAGTACCTAATTCCCCTACATCTGCACGCACATACAAATCTTGTCCCACACTTTTTTTGTCTTAATATCTTCCATTTCTACATGGAGAGAAAGTAAATGGGGGTTGAAAGGAAATATATTAAGTTTACCTTGGCCTTAAAGACGGAGACTGATCTTTAATTTATTACTCAATATAGACGACTTGTACATGCCATTTTGTGGTTTTGATATATAAATCAAGCTTGTATAGAACTAAAAATCATCAATTGATACTGTGCCACTATGCCATATCTCTCGTTCTCTCTTTCTTTTTGCTAAAGTAGTGACATTTATCAACACTGTATATATACACATTTTATCTCTTTTCTTGGGTGTAAACCACGAGGTGTTTCCTTTCTACCTGTTTTATAATTTAAGAGAAGATTAATTTCCATTTGCATCGCGAGGCTATATAGTCTTTTCAAGATTCAGACCTATGACAATGCACAAGTCCTCAACTTAGGGTTAAGTGGTTGCTAGTTCAACTAACCCTTAGAGTTTTTTTAGGTTTCAACCATAAATTAAAAGAATTTGTTTGAATATTACACCATATATGTACCCCAAAACATGATCCATAGGAGATAGATTGTAAATTTTTTTAGTTTTTACTGATGCCACCCAAGCCTACCAATGATATAACAAACTTTAGTTTGTGATTTGAATAATAAAAGATATGCATCATTATCATCATCCACAATGTCTGGCAAACCTTGGCATCATTCACTTCACTAGTGGCTTTTTGACCCATATATGCCCAAAAGAAAAAAATAATAATAATAATATATATAACCCTAAGAACTCTTTCTCTGAATATATAATAACTTTTTTTATACAACACAAAGCTTGTGGCTCCACGTTAAGCATTTTTTCATTTTTATAATCATTAGAGATGGCTCTACATCCCTCTATTTTCATTTTTTTTAACTTTTTAGGAACACAGAGGTTTTTTTATATATTTTTTAAAACTCTTTTATTTTTTTAAAAATTCCTATAATTTTTTCTTAATTTTGAAGGAAATTTTATTCATTTGTATTTTGAGGAATGTATTTTTTAATTTGTATATATAATTTTTTAATTGAGAAATATTTGTATTTTAAGGAATATTATTTTATTTTCTTAAATTTGTATATAAAAATATTTTTTATTTTTAATGTTAATTTATATAATAAAATTTTTGCAAATGAAATATCAATTTTTTTAAAAAAAATTGATTTGTACAAAAGAATTAATATTTTTTATTTATGAAAGAGTTAATTTAATATTATTGTTTAGAAATGTTGTTTACATAAATGTAATTTTTTTAATTTTTAATTAAATTTGTTAAAACTATTACTTATTGAAATTAAATAATAACATTATATATATATTTTATGTGTGTGTGTGTGTGTGTATTTTAATAAATTTATTAATTGATTATAATATAAATTGATGTTGGCTGAAAGAAAAATAAGATATACTATAAAAAATGGATTTAAAATTATAATTCAATGACATAAAAAAGTATAAAATTTGAAATATATGATGAAAAAAAGAAAAGAATAATATCAAACATCATCTGTAATAGTTGTCTGTCATACACTGAGGCCTTCTTATTTATGGTGATCGACGTTGTTGTGGTTATTCTTTCTCTTATTCTTCATCCTCTTCCTTGCCTTCTTCCTCATCATTACCGTTATCTTCATCTTCGTCTTTTCTTTGTCTTCTTTAGATGATTCACTTTTCACCTGATTATGAATCTATTAAGAAGTTAAATTCCATTAAGGGGACTGGATAAGTGGAATTGGTTGTTTTAGGGTGAAGAAGCCCTGTTGAGATTGGTAGGACAATCCCTATTATCCAAAAGAAGTATGGGCATACTTAACACTAAATGCAAATGGATTTGTAAACAATGATGTAAATGGTACCCCACTAAATTTCATTGACTGTGTTGTCATGTGGATAAGGATAACTTTATATAAATAGACAGAGGCATTGATGGTGTAAAATAAAATGTAAAGGAAGATGAACCAGCACCTCTAACGTCTGTGAATGGTGGAAAGAAAGAAAAACTAGCATCTCCACTGACCATTTATGGTAGAACAGAGGAAGGACTAACATATTCAAAATCTCTTTGCATAAGGGTTGTTGTGTAGGATAATAATGACATACTTGCATGAGCTCTACCAACGTTGCCATTGAACATCAGTTACCTGGATGAGATAAACCCATAATCTCTTTTTCCTAGTCTAGCATATGGCTTTGGAGGCTTAGGTAGTTCAGGTGGTGGTAGTGCCGATTAGGAGACGAGTATATCTTGATGTTCACTTAGAACACGCAACATGGTTTAGATATTGCCATTTGCCTTCTACCTGAAGTCTCCATAGCTAAGTATTAGAGAATCAGTGATAGCAAGCCTATATAAATCCTACAACACATCGGCCAATGAAATGAAAAATCAAGTGTTAAAAGTAAAAGATATATAGAAGGAGAGAAAGTATAAAGATGAAAATTAGGCAAAAGTCATACCATAAAACCTTGAGAACCACTAGTAGAATGGATCCACTATCATGTATGTTGCTAAGACCAATGCATGTAGTGTGACATGCGATCCAGAGGTCTATTGTTAAAGTTGTTTCGGGCTACCACTTGAGCCCATGAATTCCATGTTATAATGAAAACTATGTGTTCTTGCCACTAGTCTTTATGAACCTTTCCTCTTAATTGAAGTGTGTGCAGAAATCCTATGTTGAATGGCTTTTCAGGAATATGCTGCACTTTGCTAAATTGGTGGATAACACGGTTAGCTTGATGCCACTTAACTATCCAAAAACACAATATAGGGACAAATGCACACCATACATCAGGTATTACTAAGCAGTACTAGGGAATTAGTTAGAGGATACCTAGTAAGTCATATGGGAGCCAAATCTCCTAAATATATAGAAATGGTTACTTTTTGCTATGAACATAAAATGAAAAAATAGTAAATATTCAACCACAAACCTCATTATCCTTCATGTGATCTAACAGTATTCTATACTATTGTAAAACCTTTGTGGTCAACTGGAGATATTGTAGGACATCCCGTCACCTATAGGGGATATAAGAATACATGTTAGTATATGTATCATTGACAAGCTCAAAGTTGTACAAAAAAATTAGTTCTTACTTAAAAGTCTAATAGGAGTCTAATGGGATAGATAGCCATCTTTGGCTCAGGTTGCAGGAGTCTTCTTGGAGCAAGGTGGGAGAATTGATCCCATACCCATAGGCAAAGTAGATTTAAGCAACCACCTATGTTAACCTCGTTGTAATAGGTGGCACTACACATTTCTCTATATTAGTGGGCTAACATGGCTAAACCCCAACTATACTAACCAACCTCCTCAAAATCAGTAAGTAATGAAATGTACATCAACATCACTTGGTGTCCAGTTCTATTTGGCATCAAGTAACCCCTAATTGATTATAGGATGTATGCTTGCATGAATTGGCAAATAGCATCATCATTTGCGTCATCTGACAAGTTCTTGAATGTTTGTGCAAGTTAGGGAATGCTCAACGTCTATCCATCCAGTGTCTTCGAAGGTGGTGTCACATATAGTGACTCGTTGCAGGTAACTGGTCAATTATAGTCTATTCATCCAAATACTGCATTCCCTATGTGAGATAGACCCAACTAGATAGCAATGTATTCAAGTGTAATTGTACACTTTTCCCTAGTGAGGTGGAAGATGTGTCTCTGGTTGCCACTTCTCAACAAAAGCTAACACAATTATAGCATTGAAATCACAATATTTGAGTAGTGAGATGCCATAAAAATTGGCCTGTACATATAGGACAATAGCTAAAGGGGGATCGAATATATGATATTTTTATACATTTCACTGTATGTTTAAAATTGTATCTTCTTGTGTCATTACATTAAAAGAAATGTCATAAATTTAGTTAAATTGACAATGGACAGCAAAGCATATTTTGAATTTACCATTCCTTGCCAAATAGCCTCAGAGACATGATGAGACTGCATATACAATACAAATTCATCCTCTAGTCTTGGATTAACAGCATTGTGGTGAGTATCCATCATAGATTACAGAAACTGAAATATCTGTCGTAAGTAATACAACATAGATACATATAGTAAGCAATTAATTTTCTACCACATTAGTAATTTAACATTAATAAGTCAACTCAATTCATACAAGTGATCATTAACAAGTACAAGTCATATAACTCAAATACAAGTCATATGTAATTCAAATACAAATTATCATTAACAAGTATGAGTCATATAATTCAAATACAAGTAATCATTAACAAGTAATATCTAATCCAATTCTATAACTATGGCTATCTCTATGGTTAATAGGAGGGGCATGTGGTGCGACTATATCCAATTTGTTTACATAACCCACATCTTTAGTTGTCCCTAAACCTTTCTTGTCAATTCATCTCATTTTACATTCGTGAAGATTTGGGTCGACTTTTGTCATGAATCATTGAGGGGTTGGGGACCAATTGAGGTCCAGTTATGCAAGGCCAATAAACTTCTTCTCCTATTGGGCGAAATTCTATTTTATACTTATTAAGTATAGTTTTGATTTGAAAGATAGTGTGTACAAATTTTAAGGAGCCAATACAGACCTTGCCACATGTTGCAGAGACACTTTGACAAGGATGCTTTTAAAGATAAAACTTTCCACAGTCATATATCTAGTTTGTAAGACTGACCTTACAAGTTTAACCTTTGTTGGAGGGATCATAAGGCTCTTTAACCTCAAACTTTAAAGGCCTTCTATTAAAATTATGTACCAATCAGGTAGATGATCTAATGTTTTAATCAAAATTTTTTTTTTTCAATATCCTTGGAAAACAAATCTCCTGATTGCATCTGAGCAAATGTGATTTATGTTCACTCAACTTGGTATTTGTTCAATCGGTATATAGTTGTTTTGACCAAGCTAATTATAGACAAAAACTTTTGAAGACACTATTTATATACTTGTTAAGTTCATTGTCCTGTGCGCCTAATGATGTCCATCAACATCATACGCGTGTGACCACCTACTCTTTAGTATGTCCTCTATCTAGTTTGTCGCCTTTAAACATAATTGTTGTATTTGTGCCAACTAGTCATCAACCAAGTGTAACTCATTTAAGTATCCAATGTTGATATACTTTTTTTTAACCACTTGCTTTTAAAGGTTGTATTCAAATTACTTGTAATATACTGCAAACGAAACATGTGATTTACATGTAGTGTTTGTTAACTATTTTGCAGGTCTGCAATGGTTGTTAATATTCCTGAATGTCAATTAGATATCAAACAAATGTCTTACTTATTTGACACAAATCATCACCTGAGGTTGCTAAGAAACCCCCATATCTCATGTGTTTCACCATTAGTAATGACAAATGTAAAAAGCACAACTTTTCTTGATCTATCTTGTGAACTTGCAATTAGTAATGTCCTCTTGTACTTCTTATATAGAAACATATCATCTATTTGGATAATTGGCTTTAAATGGTCAAATGCATCAATACACAGTTTAAATGTCTAAAATACCTTATGAGACATTACTGTCAGCTTCATAATTGATGTTGTCTATAGGCACTCCTCAGTAACAAATTCAAAATATGAACTTGGATTGAAGTACTGCATGATAGACAAATATCTCAATAGAATGGCGTATGATTACTCCCAATTGCCATAGGCAATTGTAATTACTTGTTACTTACCATACCATGCGTTTTAGTAAGACATAATATATTCAAAAATATTATATATTCTCTCAATGACATTACAAACAAAAATATAGGGATTTTATGTGACCATCGACAAAATATTCGACACTATTCTATTAATGCCTAGCTTCGATTGATCCTGCAATAGCATGGAAGAGACATAAGTATGCAAGCTTGTGTACTTCGTGATCTGCTAGTCATTTTCTCCCTCTGATTGACAGGCCCTTACCTGCCAATTACATTGAACATGATACTTTGAAAAATGATACTTGACATATTTTACTAATGATTGGTGCACCCTAAGTGTGTGGTGCTTCCATACTAAATAAAACTTCACAGCATGGATCATTAACTACTTATTAGAAAACCATATCCCAACATACATCTCTTAGTCATCATTTAGATCAATTGCCCCTTCCATGTCAAGTATCTCAAATTTATTCTCAACATCATTATTAATCTGAGATAGTAAGGCAAATGCACGATTAGAATATTGGTTCAATGAAGTGGTTGGATCCCCATTAGCATTAACATCATCAACATCATCATCCACATACTCATTGGCATTTGGTGGAGCATTATATTCATTTTTTGCCTTAAACTCATCCATTATATCCTTTGTTGTATCTAGGGGACTTGGAGGGTTAGTATTACATATTAATGGTTTGGACAAGCTCAACTGGGATATGTGATCGGTGGCATTTTTTGGGTATTGGAAGGTTAGGGTTTAAATGGATGGACATCTCCTACGTAAGAGCTAAATAAAGAAACCTATTTATTAGGTCCATCAATCTAACTTGTAAATGGATTTATCAATAGTTTACATACATTATTCTCCTCGATACTTGGGCTACTTTATTAGTAGAGATGTGTGCATATAATTTTGGTACCTCCAATTGGGTGAGGAAGTGCCGATTTGCTTACCACATTGTTTGGACATTTGAATCATTCTCTAAAGTACACAACAAATACCAAATTAGATTGAGTGATTATGGGTATTGATATACCAACTCGGATATAGACTATCTTGACTCAAGTAGCAATTTTTTCCCAACCATGACCTTTAACTATTCAAGACTAATGTTAGAGTTGACTTTTAACAATTTTAGTTTGTCACATATAAATGTTGTCCCCTCATTGTTATAAAAAAATATTTCATTTGCATAAATGCATATAATCTCTTTCATTCTATTCATTATGAATCTTATCCCAACATCTATGTATAAATAAAAAAAATACAACATATTAATATTTCATGAAATTTTAATATTTTATTATAGTCAACATATCATTATGTACAATTAAATTTTTTATTATCAACAAAAAATATATAAATCATCAATAATATGAACAATAACAAGCTTTTTGACATGTAACAACAACAACAACAACAAAACTACTTTAAATTTACCATAATTTCAACCAATTTTTTCAACCAAGATAGGTAATAAAATTTACCTTTGTAGAAAAAAATAAACAATATAGGTTTACACAATTTTTTCAACCAACAATTATATGAGAGTACTCATTTACAATCAAATTTTTTGGATCAATAGAATAAGTTGTTGAATAAAATAGGCTCACACAATATTTGTCAATAATAGTTATGATAGAGTAATTTGTCAATATAAACTTTGTTATACAAAAATTAGAAAAAATAATATCAAACAACAATTATATTTAATGCTTACTATAATATATAGTTGTACTATTGCATTGATAGTAGGTGTAACACTATCTAACTTTAGCCTTCCATATGCCTTTTCAAGGATTCCACACCTATAACGTAACAATTCTCGAAGAAAAAGTATTAAAAAAATACATTATTCCATGTTATATGGGATTCAAAACTTTTCTTTTATACTCCGTGGACCCCATGAATTCTCAAACATTATAATCTACTCATAATCTATCTATTCAAGTCATAAACATAAAAAAACATCTCATGCAATTCGGATTTGGAGCCCCACACATCTGAAAATGCATGTTTCTTTTCAGGCTTAAATTCTAGTTTTCTGTCACAAAATTTGAAAATTCACAATTAAATCTAAAAAAATCATAATCTAATAAACCATAGCTCTCTGAAAATATCTGAATATTAAATTTATGCTAAAAATACTTCCAAGCCATGAAAACATAATTTGGATCATGATTGATAATAGAAAAGCATCACAGGTCTAGTAGCTAGGCACTCTATTACAGTTTACTGATATGAATTTCATAAATTCATAACTAATTCCACATAAATCCAAATCAAGTAAACTATACAATCTATAAGGCCACAGATGTCTACTTTAGGGGAAAAATAATTCTAGATCAAGAAAGTGACATTAAGATAATGAAAATCAATGGAACAGTACTTAGGGTACTGCTACATTACTGACAATAAGTTCCAACTTCAAAAATACATATCTCCCTCAATATAAATCTAAATAGGATGATATTTATGTTTACAGAAAGCTTATAGTGTCTAGTTTATGCGTGTAAAATTTCAAGGCAATTGAACTTCATTTGTCCTATAAAATGACAAAAGAGAAGAAATTGACCATATGAACATTGCAAATGCCAAATCTAAAAATTTTTCAAACTTTGGAAATTCATAATTTATTCTATAGAGCTCCAAATAATACGATTCTTAGCTCTACAAGAAGCTCTAGATGAGACTTAGATTTATGCTAAAGTTCATGGAAAAATTCCTCCATTTGGTCAGTTTGTGATATAGGGTGCCAAAATGAGCTTTTTAAGCACCAAAAGGGGTCAAAATGAAACCAAATACTTTCCTACCCTACCCTTAACCTCTTGAGCACACGAGAAAGCTTAAATATAGACTACAAAACTTGTCCAAGAGGTCCAAATATTCATACATCACAAAATCACTATCTCACTTGTTCATATACACAAGGTTTCACAAATCCAATAATGCATATTAATGTCAAAAACTCATATGTCCATGCAAACGGCTTCCAAAATGATACATACATCATATATCCAAACATTTACATATGTTCAAGTGTTTTTACATCATATACATCATGAGATTATACCATCTAACAACAATATGGGTTCAATAAAGTATTTAGCCATTTCTTTCCCAATCTTCTAGCCTTCAGGCTGAGTGACTTCCATCTCTTAGGTCCCTTATTTCACCTAAGCATGTTAGGCAATGGGGAGAGAAGAGTGAGATTCTAAGAATCCCAATAGCTTTTTGCCCTTTTCAATCATGCATAATGAATGCAATTTCAAGCCTAAAGATAAATGCATGGAAATCTAGCAATTCATGAACATATATAAAACATTTTTCTCATTCAAAAAGCATGCTCATCACACATAGGCTTGCCACAGCAATGGTTTATCCTCAGCCATTCTCTTTGGGACTTTCAAACTTGCCTCACCCACTTTCATAGGACTTTTGACTAAACTTTACTCTTCTAAAGACTTTTAGCTTTGTCTCACTCATTCTTGAAAACTTTTGGCTTATCCTCACTCCAGCTAAGAGACTTTTGGCTTCACCAAGCTCATGGAAGCTAAAACACATTTATAAAACATCTTTCAAGAGCATAAACAACGCAACATGGCACTATGGCATATGGACAATTGCTAGAAACATTTTACATAGCATAAACATGCATACAAACATCCAAAGACAAGAAACCACTCAAGAATGCATGAGAGCAAGGAGAAAAAGCTATCTTGGAGCCAATATTCTATACTTTTCCTTTGTAACCTTCCTTGCTCTTCTCGACCAAGGCTTGACACTTGAAGGTACTAAGTTCTCTTGGCCTAGACACATCAAATGAGACATGCTTAAGTCATTGGAATGAGCTCTAGTCTTATGCAACTCCTATGTAAGCTCACTTTCTCACTTATCTCCATAATGCTTCCATATAAGACATAATGAAGAAACTATTGAAATTCAAGATCTTGGTTTCATTTTCTCTTTCATTCTAGGTCTCTTGACTCCATTTAGACTCCTTGGAGCCATCACATACTCAGTTGGAGGAGCCTAGTTAGGAATTATTTCATTATGCTACATTATGGAACCTACACCTCCATCTCACATCTTAGGCTTTCTAAAATTTTTTCAAGGCTTCCTTTCATATGCTCCCATTATATATGATGCCAATCTAGGTTTAGAAGAAATAAAAATACTCCCTAGGTGGGAGAACCCTCTTTGCCCAAGACAAAGGAAGCTTAGGAGTACCCATGGACTTTTCTTTGCTTGTTGGATGGGAAATGCATATGGGAGACTTCCTTGATGTCTTAGGAGTGCATATAAACTGTTAGACATCTTAACATATGGCTAGAAAGCTTCATACAAGTTAAGGTGCAATTGAATCCCTAGAGATTTTATCTTGAATTTCAATGATTCTTTCTTGGATTCCTTTGCACCATCTTGTTTTCCACCCACTAAAACATAAGTCTCACTCTTGATTTAGTTCAAAACATTTCCTCTTGGCTATCCAAATAGTGGCTAAAATTCACACACATGGGAGCAAGGGAGAAGAAGCATGAAAAGTAACAAACTTACCTTGAATTCTAGCTTTTCTCAAGTGCTCTTTCCTTTGCTTTGGTCCCTCCCTTGAATTTTAAACTTCTCCCCTCTGGACAGAGCTCAAGATAGAACTAAACCCATTAATGAAACTATAGAAAGAGAGGTAGGAAGGAGGAGATTCAAGTTGCCAAAGCAAAGAGCATGGAATTCCATCCATTTTCATACCTTTTTGCCTTATTTCTCTTCCTCTTCTTCTTCTTCTCTTTTAGTGCATCTCTCTCCTTGGCCTTTCTCTCTCTGTTTAGGCAGAATAAGGTTTGTTAGAAGGAGGAGCAAATTTTGGACGTTTTAAGAAACTGGGGTTTCATTTTTTGCCACTTTTCATTTTGCATTTTAGTTTCTATTCCTTAATTTTGTCTAATTAGGCTCATTTCAACTCCTTTTTAAAAACCATCCTTTTCATCATGAAATTTAGGTTCTTTAACCTATAAAATAGTTTTAGAACCCCTCAATTTGGATTTAAAATCTTCCTAAACTGTTTAGTTAAAGTTTAGGTTAACTAACGTTAGAAAACGTACACCGGAGGGGGTTCAAATCATTTCAAGGGTTCTTATAGTTTTTTGGGGCTTCTAAGAACCCCAGGCAACTCAATCTTTCCATTTAAAAATTCTTTCTTTGTGTTTTCTTAAATTGGTTTCGCTATAGCAAGAGACACCACTTGCTATTGTGAAAGCTTCCCAGTTGTTCTCACTACAACTTACACTATTGCTAGAAATTCCTTGGATTTTGTATGGCCACGAACTCGCTATAGCGAACTGGTATCTTAGCTATAGTGAGTAGACTTAAAAAAATTATGAAACCTTAAGTCCTCGCTTTTATGAAGACTCAGATGTTACATTTCTATCCCTTTAAATAAATTTCATCCTCAAAATTTAAGGGTATTACCTCCTCTGACTTTTCTCATTTTCTTGCTAACTAGTTTTCTTTCCCTTCTTTCTGACTTTATTTATTTCTTCAGAAATTAGGCCACTTTTGGTTTCTTCAGTAAGGGAATTTATGTCACTAGCTTATTATGTCTGCTTCTTTTTCTCTATACTATCACTATAGAGCATAAACTAGCTCTTCTCATAAGAGAGAGGAATTTCTAACTTTAAATCATACTTTCATAACTCTAGCATATTTCTTGGGAAAGCTTATCATTTCACACCTGATTAGTTTTAACCTGCTCATAGGGGCTGACCTTCTTGCTCAGTAGACTCTCTTACATGTCTTGGGAGATAACTTACTTAGTATTAAATCCCCCTTACTATCTCCTAATGGCTTTTATAATGTCTCATTATCTTTCATTAATAGTGATTAGAGGATTTCTATCTACTTACTTATCTTACTTTAGCATACAGTCCATTATTTAATCTTACTCTTTCCTCACTAGCTCATCCCATAGTCACAATTCATATTTCTTTCTATCATAGGCCTCACATCTTAATCACTTACTAAGATTATGACTCCTTTAAAGAGCTCTTGTTCTTAGTGGTCCTAGTTCCTCTGTATCATATTTGCCTCTTTAGGCTGAGACTTTTCCTCACTCTCTTTGCTCACTTGTAAGGGGCATTTTATAGTCCCTCATATCCAAAACTAGCTGACATAACTTTTAATTTTTTGTATTAGCATCGAAAAGCAACTACCACTGACAAATACTGAATTCTAGTAGGATGTTAACTATACTCATAGTCTCGACTACTGGAGACATGGTCCACCACTTACTCCTTTATGAAGAATTGCATCTAACTCTTTTTCTAAATGCATGACTTTGACATACAAGGATCTCTCTATTCCTCAGTCAGGTCTAACATCTGATAGGTAGTGGTTCATCTATTTTGAGCTCTGGAAAGCTCTTTTCTTGCTTTCCTCATCCCACCTATTATGCTCATCTATCAAAGAAGTATAGTCAATGGTCTAATTGTTTGAGTATAGCCTTACTGTCTCTAGTGACAACAATCTACCAGACTTAGGAGGATCTCTAGTTTTTGAGACAAAAATTGTTTGAAATTGTATTAGTCTCTAAGACTATCTATTCTATGAAAACTATCTCATGCCATCATTTCCCTAAAGAGCTACTATACTGTAAATGTGGGCTCTCTATAACTCTGAGGGATCTACCACGACTCCTAGGTCTACTACAACCTCTTAGAGCCCTGCTAGGGTCTATTGCCACCTACTATATTGTACTAAGATCTACTGCAATCCATCTCTGGGAGACATCAAAGCCTAAAATCACTATATCTAACTATAAAATATGTGCTTACTAAGTCCGGCAACTACTATTTATAACTTCTTAGGTTAGACTTAGATATTTACTATGCTCTTCATGTGAAGTGGGTTTTGTATCATCTACCTCTCTGTGATCCCATCATGTCCCATCATGCTAATACTCAGGGGTACTCTAACATTTACTTGTTACTTCTTATGAGATCCTCGATTTCCCACTTTTGGCCTTTTTACTTAGGCCTTTATTCTTTCTTTACTTCTGCTAACTTCCTATACTTTATCTGTATTTATTTTGTCTTCCTCTCATATCCTACAAGTTCTAACTATACCCATGTTGTACTTTCGAGTTCTTTTAGCATCAAGGCATCTCACACATCAAGTGTGTTTAACATCTCTTGTAGAATAAAGATCATATACTAGTCCCTTTTCTCATTTCATGAAATTACATCATAAGGGGCTCATTCTGTGCATATTAGACTCATGCTTTCTAACTCTTAACACGTTATTAGTACATTTCCTTTCATACCATTATATACTAGGATTCCTCTCTAAATACTGTTCTTGCAATTCTAACATTACTGGAATCCCTTGATGTCTTTCTCTCTAACTTACTTCTCGATCTCACGACACTCAGGGAAAAAAGGACTCTTCCTTTAACTTCTTACTAAATTCTTTACTCCAACCTAAGGTCATTTTGCGTTGCTTAGTTATCTCTATTTAGGGCATTATCCCGTACTTTATGGACATCTAAGCCAAGGACCACAATGCTTTCTCATGCACTAATACATATCATTTTTGCCTCTATTCCCAATTTATATGTCATCAGCTTTGACATCTTTACATGCTTTCTCTATGCTCAAGAGCCTTTTTATTCTATTCGGGGTTCATCTCTACTTTCTCACTTCATAAAAAAAAGTGAGAGAAGTCTAATTCCTCTTATACTCTTGCCTCTTAACTAGATCGTCCCTCTACAAGGAGATTTTTAGTCTGAGTGACTCTAAAGTTTGCATTCTGTAATGCTTTTAGCTTACACCTCTTCCCTGTATAATATAGAGACTCACCTTCTTAGGCAACTTCTGACTTTCTCTAGCTTCCTTTGGAGCATTGAGGCACTAACTGTTGCCTTGGCTTATTGCTGTCTTCTGAGCAAGAGCTGAGTACTCTCTTTGTACTTAAACTATCATTTTCATCTTTAGGAGCATATTCTATTCATTCCAAGGTTTTGCTAACCTAAGTTAGGACATGCACTCTCAATGTCCTAAATTTGTATTACTGAAAATTTTATGCTCCACTCAGTGCTCTTACAACTTATGTGCTTTTACATTATATCAGTTTCATATCAAAGAAGCTCATCTAATTAGTTGTTGAACCTTTATCTATTTACATTTTCTATACTCATCTTATTGGCTTTCATTTAGTTACTACTAAAGTAATGATATCTCTTTCCATGTACTAGCTTCTTAGGTTTTCCTTGCTTTCCTGGATTTTTATACTGACTAATTAATGGGGCTTATCCTTTGGGGATTTTGCTAACCACTACTGGGTGGTCTTGCAACTTATTTCATCTCATTTTCCTTTCGTCATCCCAAGGAGAACCTTCACTGAACTTCCATTTGGATTATTTCCACTTTTAGATTAGGTTCTCTTTTCTGCTCGTCTCGTCATACCTAGGAGACTCTACTAACTGCTTCTCTTAAGCTCTAGTTTGTGCTCAGCCTAAGACACTTATCTCACTAAGGCTATAGCTCACAGTAGGCCTAATTAACTTATATAGGCTTATGATAACCATACTTTTTGGCCTTTCTCATTCTTTTCTTTAGATGTCTGACATTAAGCAAATCACATTCACTTTTAGGTACCAGATTTAAGGTACACTCTTCTCATATATTCACTATATTCCTTACTATTGTTGGCCTTATGTTATATCAATTCCAAGGCCATACTGACATCCTGTCAACAAGATTTAGAGTCTTGTCGATAAGATCATGTGTATTGTGATATAAAATTCAAGATCTTCTTAACAAGGTTTCTTAATAGTATGCACAAGGTCTTAAGCTCATCATCTTAGCCAATCATTCATTATCACACAGGGTAGCATCTTAGGTTAGAGTCAACACCTTATGGGCGAGTCTCTACAATCTTACTACTCCTGTGCCCAATATCTTAGCTCTAACTACCACTCAATTTTACCATCCTCAGGCTAAGTCATAACTATGTTAATATCTCTTACTAGGCCCATTGCTTAATGATCCTCCATGTCTATCGATGGATCATTTTCTTTTCTCTTACTTTATGCATACTAAAGGTCTTAACTTTTGGTTCTCTAACCAACCCTATAACAATTCATTACTCAGGTTAACCTGAATATGACCAACAAGGCTTTCCATCCAGCAATACACTCCATCATGACTAGATACTTCTTCTTTAGCTACCTGATTTAAGCCTCGCTGTCACTGTGTACCGCCCATCATCTAAACTAAAAAACTCTACCTCTTATTTTAATCACTCATAACCTATAGCACCTCTAAGCTGTCAGGGTTCTATGGAGTGTAGTCTATAAACTCTACCATCTGGCTTAAGGGAATAGCTTTCTCAGCTCTTCAATTCATCTTAGTGCCTAGGTGTCATGGCTAGAGGGAATAGCTCCCTCAACACTTGTTCTGTGTAGCAGCAGTTTTGCCTTATATTGCGCTGCCTCATTGCTTACCTTACATTGGGCAGGACATCCCTCAAACAGTTTGGATGTTGTAACCAAGGATATTAGGCCTCTCATAACCTTTCTAAGCAAGCCTCTCTAGCAGCTACACCATCATCTCTTACATTAATACACAAGCTTGCCACTGATCCTAACAAGTCACTATAACTTATGGAGCTCTAGTCGTTGGATTACTTAACTCTGCTCTTGAAACTCTTGAGGCCAACCTCCTTAAGGCTTACCACCTACTTAAGACCATTCCATATCTTACTTAACATAAACATAGTCATATGCCAACTTTAGACACCCTAAATGTCTCATATAAGGCTTTCCATACCTATACAAGCCTTTACATAGCCTTATCGCCATATTCTCAAGCCCTAAGCATCCCTAAAAGGCCTAGAACTTTGTTCTGATACCAAAAATGTAACACCATCTAACTTTAGCCTTCCATATGCCTTTACAAGGATTCAACACCCTTAGGGTAACAATTCTCGGAGAAAAAGTATTAAAAAATGCATTATTTCATGTTATGTGGGATTCAAAACTTTTCTTTTATACTCCGTGGATCCCATGAATTCTCAAACATCATAATCTACTCATAATCCATCTATTCAAGGCATAAACATAAAAAAACATATCATTCAATTCGGATTTAGAGCCTCACACATCAGAAAATGCATATTTGTTTTTGAGCTTAAATTCTAGTTTTGTCATAGAATTTGACAATTCACAATTAAATCTAGAAAAATTGAAATCCAACAAACCATAGCTTTCTAGAAAGCCCTGAATGTTAAATTTATGCTAAAAATACTTACAGGCCATGTAAATATCATTTGGATCATGATTGACAATAGAAAAGCATCACAGGTCTGGCTACCAAGCACTCTGATATAGTTTACTAATATAAATTTCAAAAATTCATAACTAATTTTACATAAATCCAAATTGAGTAAACTATATCAATCTAGAAAGCTAAAGATGTCTAATTTAGGGGAAAAATAACTCTAAATCAAGAAAGTAATATTAATCTAACAAAAATTGATGTAACCATACTTAGGGTCCTACTGCATTACTAACAATAAGTTTCAATTTCAAAAATGCATATCTCCCTCAATATAAATCCAAATGGGGTACTCTTTATGGCTATGGAATCTTATAGTATCTAGTTTATGCTTGTAAAATTTGAAGGCAATTAGACTTCATTTGTCCTATAAATGATAGAAAAGAAAAAACTAACCATATGAACAGTGCATATGCTAAATCTAAAAAGTTTTCAAACTTTGGAAATTCATAATTTATTCTCTAGAGCTCCAAATAGTACAATTCTTAGCTCTACAAGAAGCACTAGATAAGACTTAGATTCATGCCAAGTTTTGTGAAAAATTTTCTCCATTTGGTCAATTGTGATATAGGGTGCCAAAATGAGCTTTTTAAACACCAAAAGAGGTCAAAATGAAACCAAATGCTTTCCTACCCTATCCTTGACCTCTTGAGAAAGCTTAAATACAGTCTACTAAACTTTTCCAAGACGTCTGAATGTTCATACATCACAAAACCACTACCCTACTTATTCATATACACAAGGTTTAACAAATCCAGTAATGCATATTAATATCAAAAACTTATATGTTCATGCATAAGGCTTCCAAAATGATACATACATCATATATCCATACATTTACATATATTCAAGTGTTTTTACATCATATACATCATGAGATTATACATTTGACAACAACATGGGTTCAATACAAGTATTTATCATTTTCTTTCTCAATCTTCTAGTCTTCAAGCTTGGTGACTTCCATCTCTTGGCTCCCTTGGATCACCTAGGCATGTTAGGTAATGGGGAGGGAAGAGTGAGATTTTAGGAATTCTAATAGCTCTGTGCCCTTTTCAATCATTCATAATGAGTGCAATTTCAAGCCTAAAGATGAATGCATGGAAATCTACTAATTCATCAACATACAGAAAATATTTTTCTCATTCAAGAAAGCATACTCATCACACAAAGGCTTACCACGATAATGGTTTACCATCACCCATTTTCTTTGGGACTTTTGGGCTTGTCTCACCCACTTTCAAGAGAATTTTGACTGAGCCTCACTCTTTGAGAGACTTTTGGCTTTGTCTCACCCATTCTTAGGGACTTTTGGCTTCACCAAGTTCATGGAAGCCAAAACACATTTATAAAACATCTTTCAAGAGCATAAACAAAGCAACATGGTACTATGGCATATGGACAATTGCTAGAAACATTTTACATAGCATAAACATGCATACAAACATCCAAAGACAAGAAACCACTCAAGAATGCATGAGAGAAAGGAGAGAAAGTTACCTTGGAGCCAATGTTCCATACTTTTCCTTTGAAACCTTCCTCCCTCTTCTCGACCAAGGCTTGACACTTGAAGGTACTAAGTTCTCTAGGCCTAGACACATCAAATGAGACATGCTTAAGTCATTGGAATGAGCTCTAGTCTTATGCAACTCCTATGAATACTCACTTTCTCACTTATTTCTATAATGCTTCCATATAAGACATAATGAAGAAACTATTGAAATTCAAGATCTTGGCTCCATTTTCTCTTTCATTCTAGGTCTCTTGACTCTATTTAGACTCTTTGGAGCCATCGCATACTCATTTGGAGGAGTCTAGTTAGGAATTGCTTCATTATACTACATTATGGAACCTACACCTCCATCTCACATCCTAGGCTTTCTAGAATTTTTTCAAGGCCTCCTCTCATATGCTCCTATCATATATGATGCCAATCTAGGCTTGGAAGAAATTAAAACACTCCCTAGGTGGGAGAACCCTCTTTGGCCGAGACATAGGAAGCCTAGGAGTACCCATTAACTTTTCTTTGCTTCTTAGATGGGAGATGCATATGGGAGGCTTCCTTGATGTCTTAGGAACCCATATAAACTCTTAGACATCTTAAACTATGGCTAGAAAGCTTTCTACAAGTTAAGGTGCAATTGAATACCTAGAGATTTTATCCTAAATTTCAATAGTTCTTTCTTGGATTCCTTTGCATGTCTTGTTTTCCACCCACTAAAACATAAGTTTCACTCTTGGTTTAGTTCAAAACAATTTCCTCTTGGCTGTCCAAATAGTGGCAGAAATTCACACACATCAGAGTAAGGGAGAAGAAGCATGAAAAGCAACAAACTTACCTTGAATTATAGCTTTTCTCAAGTGCTCTTTCCTTTGATTTGGTCCCTCGCTTGAATTTTGAACTTCTCCCCTCTGGACAGAGCTTAAAACAGAACCAAACCTATCAATGAAACTATAAAAAAAGAGGTAGGAAGGAAAAGATTCAAGTTGCTAGAGGAAAGAGCATATAATTCCATCCATTTTCATACCTTTTTACCTTATTTCTCTTCCTCTTCTTTTCCTCCTTTGGTGCGTCTCTCTCCTTGGTCTTTCTCTCTTTATTTTGGCAGAACGAGGTCAGTTAGAAGAGGAGCAAATTCTAGACATTTTAAGAAGCTGGGGTTCCACTTTTTGCCATTTTTCACTTTGCACTTTAGTCCTTATTCCTTGGTTTTGTCTAATTGGGTTCATTTTAACTCCTTTCCAAAAACCATCCTTTCTGCCATGAAATTTAGGTTCTTTAATTTATAAAATGGTTTTGGAACTACTCAATTTGGATCTAAAACCTTCTTGTACTATTCGATTAAAGTTTGGGTAATTAACATTAGAAAACATACACCGGAGGAGGTTTAAACCATTCCAGGGGTTCTTATTGTTTTTAGGGCTTTTGAGAACCCTAGGCAACTCAATCTTTTCATTTAAAAATCCCTCCTTAGTATTTTCTTAAACAGGTTTTGCTATAGCAAGAGATACCTCTAGCTATTATGAGATCTTTCTAGTTGTTCTCGCCACAACTTATGCTATTACTAGAAATTCCTTGGATTTTGTATGGCCACGAACTCACTATGGTGAACTGGCATCCTCTCTATAGCGAACAAGTATCCTAGCTATTGCGAGTAGACTTATAAAAATTCTAAAACTTGGAGTCCTTACTTCTACAAAAAGTTGGATGTTACAGTTGGCAAACTGTAAAAAATGAAAGGATAAAAGAGAAATAGAATATAAAAAATAATAAAATATGAGAGAGTGCATGAAAGATGAGAGCACCTCACAATCTACTAAAATTTTAATGGTAACAAGTAACACAAGCTAATGAGAAAAAAGTTAAATAGTTTGAGAAAGTAAATGAGTAAAAAGTAAAAGAGAAGAAAGTAAAATCATCTAAGGGTGATGGTGGTATATATAGGGTGTTAAACACGAAATGTTATATTCCGCGTTCAACATTATGTATTTAACACCTTTATTATTTTTAAAAATTAAACAAAATTCAAAAATAAAAAAACTAACCTTGGTGGTCAGTGAAAAATTGACCCTCAAAGTCAAGGGAACGTTTCGTGTTCAACACTTTTATTATTTTTAAAAATTAAAAAAATTATTTAATAAAAAAAAACTAATCTTGGGCAGTGAAGAGCACTGACCCTCGGGTTAGTGATTCCACTAACCTCAAGAGTCAATGTTACTTGTTATTAAAATTTTTTAGAGAAAGATTAAAGAAAAATCTTTAGTTAGTGATTCCATTGACTTGAAGGTCAATGACATGATTGACTTGAGGGTCAATTTTAAAAAAATTCCACTGACCTTTGAGTCAATGATTCTAGGTCAGTGACATGATTGAACCCTCAAGGTCTTTTTTTTTCAATTACTTCAAAGTGCTTCGCATCCTTTATAAATTAAAAAATATATATGAAAGGGACATAGAGCATGTAGCTCTGCATCCCTTATAATTAAAATAAATAAATAGGGATGCAAAGCAATAAGCTCTGTGTTTAAAAAAATTTAAAAAAATTAAAATTAAAATAGCACAACATATAGCCCAAGTGCTATAAAAATACTTGTTATATATTTAAGGAAATAGCTTTTAGGGTTATATATATATATTTGGGTTTATATGGGTCAAAAAGCCTTTTACAAGTAGTAACACTATAAGAGCATTCAAGTACCATGTATGTTTTGAGAGTCATGGCCTTCAATGAGCTTCCATCATAATAGTACTCCTCCAATTTATTGAATTAACTCCTTTGCTAGTTGATGGATTTGAACTATCACAAGTAGTCCTTTTGAAAATAAATACTGATTGTTTAGGAGAAGGAAGAGTTGAGCCACTACCCCACATAGAAACAACTACTGGCATTGTTGGCCTATTTTTTGCACAATCTTGTATATATAGGAGCCTAATTTGGATGCATTTTAGACATTTGTGTTTAGGACATGTCTCATTTAATAATGACGGATCAATAATCTCCATGGCTCTGCCTTCTCTCCATAGGTCCCAAATCTAAATTATTTGAAGGTACCAAATAATTAAGGCATTGATGGGTAAATTTAATTTTGGAGTAGTTATTTCTTCTAGATACTCATATATCTAATCAAAGTTGATATAATGTCATCATAATGACTGTTGTTCTTTTTACCAATAATAATCTCTATAAGCAAAACTCCAAAGTTGTATACCTTAGACTTTATTAAGAATAGTCATTTCATTGTATATTCTAGTGACATGTAAGTACTACAAAGGAAGAAGATTATTGAAACCTAAAACCATTTCAATTTAAAATCTTAAACTATTAAATAAAGACACATAAATAGTTTTATTATAATTTCTAATAGTCTTATCATATGAAAATCTTGAGATTTGTAACAACATATATTTCGAGCTCATTTCATGACATTTCCATACTTTACATTCATAGATTCCATGAAAGAGCAAGAAAAAGGAATTAAAATAATGTATTTCTTTGCATTGCATCGTGTATGAAAATTTTATTCGGTGTCACGTGGACCATGTGAGCTCATTGATAACCATGATTTTTATATGTTTTAATTCTCCTAACTTAAGCATTTTAATAATGCATTATGGCTTTAAGACTTTAATTAGATAAGATTTTATTTTAGTAGTTATTTTTATATTTTAAGAGTTAATTTGCAAAATTGTGGAATTTTAATGCATAAATCTTTTTAAATGAATTTTGTGAATATTTCTATTTCATCCTTTCCATTCTTTTTGTGCAAATTTTCAAGGAAAATTGGAGCTTGAAAGGAAATTGAATTAAAGAAGAAAAAGAGAAGAGGGCAGCTAACGTGGAAGGTAAGTAGATGTACGTGGAAATGTGAGCAAAATAGAGGAGAAGAATATCATGAAGAAGCCAGAATAGTAAGAACTTGAGAGAAGCACACATGAGGAGATTCACATGGTCTAACAAAGGCTTGAGTTGGCTCATGCAAATAGCAGCTCGCTTGAATGAAGCTACATGAGAAACTCGAGCAAATGGATGAAGTAGATGAAAAAGGGTTGACATGGAAGATGAAGAAGCCTGTGAGTAGAATCTGGATTATGAGGAGAAGCATGTGTAGATTTTAAGGAAGAGTACATGGAAAGTTCTGCTTAGACTTAGAAGACACTCACGAGCTCCTTTCCACGTGACAAATATACATATGCAGAGCTGGAGAATGGGAAGCAACACGAATGAATAAGCAAGGAGGTTGGAAAGAAGAAGTAGCTATGGGCTATAGCTAAAACAAAGGAGAAGCAATGCGAAGGGTTGCTAAACACATACATGCAGAATGAGTGAAGAAAGATACAGGCTGGACTTCTCTTAAAGTCACACATTAGTTCTTGTGGAGGCACACACTTATTCAAACTCAGACGTTGGAATGGGAAGGAAGACTCTCATATGATTTAAAAAACATGAAACTAGAGATTTACGTGGAATAGGAGTTGAGAACGAAGAGAAGTAAGGACCAGAATGAAAGGAAGCAATGGGTTATGCATGTGAACAGTATAACGAAGAAGAAGTTGCAGCTGGAGGAAGCAGAAACACAAAAGAAGCTTGCATGGAGAATAAATGAGGGCTGGACAGCAATGTGAAAATAATGTGGAAGATGATTATTATATTCACAATGGGGCCCACCTTATATACGCATGAAGAAGCTACGGGCAATTGGGCAAAAGTTGAGCACGTGGAAGGATTAAATGAATAGCTAAAAACGCACGTTAGAAGGCACATGAAAAACAAAAGAAGAGCACATGAATAACACATTCATTCCATGCATTTTGAGTCATCCAATCCATATGCACACTCCGTCACATTCCATTCGCATTCACTTATTCCATCGTCATTCATTCACTTCGTCCAGCAACCATTCTCCAGGCCATTTTCATTCTCCACCTCCATCCATTCTTCAATGAAGCTCTAATCTCCATCCCTTGTGATTAGCTTGGAAGACAACCTTGGTTGAAGCTTGAGTCTATGGAATAGAAAAGGAATTTTGGCTAAGATTTTCCCTTTTTTTTGCATTTTCCCTTTTCTTGTACAATCTTGGTTAAGTTGTATTGGATTGAGAATTTGTGTAATTGTAATTAGTGGCTAGTTAGACACTAATTAGGATATTATTTGACTGATTATTTGATTGATTTAGTGCTGGATTTTTCATTGTTCTTACAATTATCCATGTATGCAGTCAAGGTGTTTGATGAAATGCATGAATGAAATTGTGTCTTGAATGTTAAATTTGAGAATTTCTTAGTGTTTAGTTGGTTAATTAAATATCTTAGGATGATGATTCAGAGACTAATTAATCAATTAATCAAATTGAGTGTTCAAAAATCTTAATCACAAGAATTAGTAATTTAATGGGAGTTAAGGTCTCACTTAACATCAAGTTACTAGTCTCTTGAATCTTGAATGGTAATTTAAGATCATTTGCCAATGAACATGAAAGGGACTCTTAGGCTAGAATTAATCATAATTGGATTAGGATAAGGATAGTGGATATCAATGGACGATTCCAAAGCTAGTCACAAGACCATCCTTCACCCACAATTCATACAATTAGGTAGTTAGTCATTTTAATTCAATTTCATTTTAGATAGTTTGATTAGAACAAAACCCCCTAATTTAGATAGCTTTTAGGAACTTTCACTTAGAAAACCTAATTGAACATTGAACTCCATTTCCAAGGGAGATGACCTAGATTGTGCCATTAACTACATATTTAGTCCAACCTAGTTTATTTTGAGGGTTGCGCAATAGAGCCTCTCACTCATACATCATATTCTTATATTTAATTACATGAATACAACTCATTTGTATCATCAAAAGTGGCCTACATCTCGTGGAACTCAAAGGGAAGCTTAAAATGCATATATATATTTTTGGCCAAGTTCACTCTCATTTTTGTCACAATTTTGGAAAATCATAATTAATTCTAAAAAAATTAAAATCATACATTCTTGACCATTCTGGAAAGCTACACATGTCTAATTCATGGTAAAAATATGTTTAGACCATAAAATTCAAATACAGAGGACGTTTGACATTCAAAAAGGTTCAAAGGTCAGGCTGTCCACTGGTGCTATCATAAAATTATGTAGTAAACTTAAAAAAATGTCCAATTAATTCCCCAAAAAATCGGATCTATGAAAATGATACCAATCCAGACCAGTTTAGATATGCCAGACTTTGAAATCCAATCAAACAGTAACAGAGGTCGGCTAGAATTCCTAATATTGGACAGTTTCTTTGAAAATTCATATCTCCCTCTATAGACATCCAACTGAGGTACTTCTAGTTGGCACAAGTCACTAGAAATATCTAGTTTCTCTATATAAAATTTAGTGGCAATTGGACATCATTTGTGTCATGTGTGATAGATTTCATTTTTGGACCAGTGTGAACAATGACATGACCAAAATCAGAAAATTTTTCAACTTTGAAAATTCATCAAATATTCTCTAGACCTCTGAAAATTCTGTTCTTCATTTTTCCAAAAATCTCTCAAAAAACTCTAGTAGCATGTGAAATCTCAGATCAAAAAGAGCTCATTTGGATAAAAAGTGATATAGGGTTCCATTATGGTCAAATTTGGCTACATATAGGATACCAAAATATCCAAATAGCTTTTCTTGGGGTTTAGCACCTCTTGGGCAAGTCTAAAAGAATAATTAAGACTTGTGTGAGCTTTCCAAATAATCCCAAACTCCATGCCTCTCATTTTGGCTATGCCACATGCAATTATACATACTCACATCAAACTTCCAAGAAGGCATAACTTAGCATTACATACTCAAATTGCATTCTAGTGGTCACATAATACATTCTCCCATTTAAACATAACATATTATCATAATTACATATGTTCAAGAGGTCATAGATCATATACAACCATAGATGATAACATTTGCCACCTTGATGGCCTTAATGAAGCAAATTTCATACATTTCAATGTCATACTCTCATCTCTCAAGTGGTTGGCTTTCATCTCCTTGCTCTCTTGGTCCACCTAGCATGTTAGAACATTAGAGAGGAGGGAATGTGATTCAAAAAATCCCAATAGCTCATCTCCCATTCAATCATACATAATAGATGCAACCAAGTCTCATAAATGCATGTATGGTCGTGTTGACATGTGCAAACATTCAAGAAGCATTTTCATCATTTGAGAATGTCATACATAACATACAAAGGCTTGCCAAGTAAGTGGATTGGCCTTACCTAATTTCTTGTAGATATTGGATTTGCCTCACCCATTCTTTAAGAGATTCTTAGACTCAATCATACTCTTGGGAGCCCATTTTGCTTTTAGAAGACTCTTTGCTTTGTCTCAACCAATCTCAAAGGTTCATGGCTCATCCTCACCATGGCTAAGGGTTCTTGGCCTCACCACACTTAAGCAAACCCAAGCATACATAAAAAAACATCATATAAGAGCATATTGTAACATCATGGCACCATGGAATTAAAGTCATGCTAGAACACTTTTCATGGCTTAAAAATACACATACATACATTCAAGACAAGCTAAGTACACATCCATGCATGAGAGAAGGTGGAGAGAGTTGTCTTGTACACAATTACACACTTTTTCTCTTGAATCCAAGCTCCCCTTTTCAGCCACACACACACAAAAGTGTAGGGATGGTTTCTCTTGGCCTAAATACAATTTATGGAAGCCAATTAGCTTTATGGAATTAATTCTAAGGCCACACAACTCACTTAGACATTAACTTGCTTTATAAACCTCATTATGGTTCCATAATTGCAATTAATGAAGCAACACCCCTTAAATAAATTTCAGGCTCCATTCTTTCCTTTCAAATATGATTCTTGACTCTTTTTAAGCCTCTTAGAGTCATCACACAATTAAAACTAAGAGCCTAACTACATGTTGCTCCTTTAGGTCATAATTTGGAACCTAAAGCACCAACTCAACTTTCTATGAGTTCTAAATTTTTCCCAAGGCCTCCCCTCATTTTCATTCATCATATATAATTCAAGAATGAGTTTAGAAAAATTTAAACCTCTCCCTAACTACACAAACCCCTTTAGGCTGAGGCTATGGAGGAAATGAGGTTTCTTGGAGTTTGCTTTATTTTCTTAAGGGAGGATGCATGTGGGGGAACTTCTAGGGATTTTAGGAGCTTAATTAAACTCTTATTTAAGCCTAGGAATCATTGTACAAAGTCATATTTTACAAGGTGCACTTGAAACCCTAAAAATTGCATCTTGAAATTCCATAGTTTTTTGTTCATTCCCTTTGCATATTCTTAATCTCCACACCCTTTTTTCTTAGAATCACCCTTGGTTCTATCTAAAAATCCAACCCTCATAAGGTTCCTTAAGTGGGGCGAAATGGTAGAGGAAAGGAAGAAAGGATATCAACCATGGATGAAGAAATTACCTTGTTTTCTTATTTTTTTTTCTCAGTTGAATCTTGCTTTCTCCAAGCTCCTCTCTTTAAATCTGAATTTTTTCCTAAGTTTCTCTTTTAAAAAATATTTGTAAACTTCATTGTAATCAAAAGAAATAAAGGAGAATGGAGGAGAAGAGATTTGGAAGGAAGAAAGCATGAAAAACTACTAAATTTCCTTACCTTTGAGCTTGAATTTCTCCTCCTTTTCTTCCTCCTCTTGTGCACCTCATCCCCTAGGGTTTTCTATGGTTTTTGGGCAGAACTTGGTCGAGCAAAATGAAGGGGGAAGAAGGGCACCACTTATATATATAAAGGAGGAAGAAGAACTTTTCAAAAATTCTTGTTTTGCCCTTCGTTCTTGGCATTTTTGTTTCTCCTTTGTTTTAGCTCCTTTTTGAGAACCTTCTTTTCTATTATAAAATTTGGGCTCCCAATTTAATAAAATGCCTTTGGAATCACTCAAATCGGAGCTAAAAGCTTCCCGAATGAATCCATCAAAGTTCACGTACACCGACATTGGAAAACGTCCACTGGAAAGGATTTAACTATTCCACGTCTTCTCATAGTTTTCAGTGCCTCTGAGAAACTCAGAGAGCTCAAAAATTTCATTTAAAAAGCCCTCCTGTGTGAATTTCAAAATTTACTCAAAATTACGAAAATGCCATTATGTTTCGTAAGATTTTCGTCAAAATTCGTTTCATCATTCTAGCTCCATTTTTCCTTCCATCTGAGCCTGGAATTCTCATTCTTAGGAGTCAAGAATGCTTTCCAAATTTTTTGGAACCTTAAATACATCATTTCGGTCTGAGCCTAGGGACTTGCTTTTGTACTCGGTGAATTTCATTCGTTTACGGAGAAATCATATGTTACGTTTCTCTCGTTTCTTGAGAACTGGATGTTACAAGATTGGAGTAGGGACAAAGCACAAGCCCAAAAATCTTGTGCTAAGATTTTATTTGTTTATGAAAAATGGGACCGGTAAGGATCAAAGCCTAAATTACTTGGATATAAAGACTAATGATGTCAAAAATCATTTCCACTTAAAAACTTAATTTGTTAAGTGATGCCCTTACATAGTTTTATTCTAATATCTAACAAACCCATTAAACTGGTGAAGAGTAATAGAAGAATATATTATGCACTCATTGTGTTATACAATTCTCACCCACTTGTTAATTGACCTTACATTAGTCGATATTTGCTATTATGTGAGATTCTAAACTAGTTTATTGTGTGCTTTGAGCGAGCTATCCTTGCGTGATCTGTTTGAGCCTACACTTAATCCATATACTATTATAATTTTTGATTGGGGTTGCTAAGAACATGAGAGAATCCTAGTAGGTTGTGTGAAATTGTAAAAGTCCATAAGGCTAATCTTGGGTATTAGGCTTCCTTGATAATTAGGAAGTAAAATCCAAGGGGTTGATCTCAAGTATAAGTTATCTCAAATATTTTGGAAGTAAAAACAAGTATAGTCCCAAGAGGTTTCCTTAGTGATTAGGAAGTACAAGTCTTTAAGGGTGATCCTTGGCAATAGGTTACTTGTTTATAATTATGGTTAGTCTCTTATATAAAATTCCCTTATTTTGTACTTAGGGACTAGATGTAAGATTACCTTGGTTTGAACTAGTATAAATCTTGTGGAGTGATTTAGTCTTAAAAGAGAATAATTTTTCTTTGTTAAAATCTTTACTTAAATTAGTGTTTTAAAAACCATGTGCTAATCACATGGATTTTAGCTAAAAGTTCTTTATTTTACTAAGGTTTTAATTATGCTACTTTACAAAATTCAAAGTTTTACTTTTATAGAAATCAATTATCAGTAACTTCACATTTGTGTGGAAGCTATGACCTCATAAGTCAAGTCTTTTTTAGAAACATGATTTTGTAACAATTAGCACAAATACATGCTTCCCCAACATCTTTGAGAAAGTTGACTCTTCCTATAGTGTAATCCTTTTGTCTTACTCTATGCCTTTAATTACACACTCTTTGTTATTATGGAAGATTGAAAAGAAAATTATTGTAAAACAAGCTTATCAAGTTATACTTAAACTTTTAAACGATTATGATTTCAGCACTTGTATTTCAATTCCCTTTTGATTGCATTGATTTTTTTCCCAGGAAGTAGATTTTTCAAAAAAAAAATTAGTAGGAAACAAAATATTTTGAAAAGGGGATAATTTATCAAAAGGTCTACTTCATCCCTTTTTGGACTCCTTTGGTACTGATAAACTCGATCTTCCTTTTGCCCATGTATTACTAAAATCAGCAATTACATGCTTTGCTAACATTATTCCTTCATATTGCATTATTATAACTCCTAGATACATTTTGGATAGCATACTTTAACCCATCATATCATGATATTATCAAAGTCATAAAAGCACTAGTGAAAGGATTGTTGCTCCTTTCTAGGACTCACATACTAGTGAAACATAAATTTACTCACTTTCTACCTTAACTTATGGTCATAAAGCACATACGGTATTAAACGCATATTATAATGTACCTCTTGTTCTATAAAAGTATATGTCAATCTTCTTTATCTTACATTGTATCAATCCTAGTCCAAGTATATCTTGTACCTAACTTAAGTCTCATCACTCTATTGACCTCTCATGGCACTAGGAGGAGGTCTCACATCTAGTTATAAGTATTATAAATGGTGGGTATCCAAACTTCAATCATCATATCACATCCTTCTTTGGATCTCATCTTGGCCTCTTATTAGGGAGGTGTTGTTAATCATATTGTATTCTTACTTACTACTTAGTACCTTTTGACATCCTTTTGTTACATTAAGAAACATCTATATCTCATATTGGCTCGCTCCTCATAAGCATCCAAGGTGATTGCTTATGTGAAAGAGCCAACCTTGGTCACCTATACGATATACTATCATATTTTGTATGTGTCTCTTATAATATATGAAATCAATAAGTAAGAAACTAAATATTTATTTCAAAAAAAAAACAATTCATACATTACAATTGAAAGACATTCAAATGAAGGAAAAAAAATCTAATGCCATTTTATGCATAGTGATGCATTGAAAAGTGATTTCCTTATGTGCTATGTGATATTTGTGTATTTTCAACTAGGTTGGATGTCACATTTTATAGCAAGTATACTTGTTGTTTCAATTAATAAAAATTCAAGTATATGAGTGTCAAAGTATTTTTGATAACAAATGGTGACTTATTTATCAAGAAATGATTTTTTGTCTTAATTGTTAGTGAAATTAACCTACGCTAGTGTCTAATCTAGTCACTAGCAATTAGGAAATGAGAGATGTGAACCTATACTAACCTAAAACTCAAATAGAGTAGAGAGCTAAAGACACTTATACACCAAAATTAAATTGCGAACAAGATTAGAAAAGTATTTCACCCTTAATTATTATTAATGTTGATTGATCAATAACTCTAACATATTGGTATTCCTTATAGGAACTCTGACTTATTATGTTCATTATGGAAACTTTAAACTATCTAGCTTATATAGAAAAGTACAGTCTTGCACAAAATTGCCTTCCCTAAACACATCACTAGACACATTAGGTACATTAACCATAGGACATATTAGAGGTTAGCATCCTATAGTGTGCACCTAATAAATGCTAATTTTCATATGTTTTTATCCACATTTATTATTGATTTTAATGATTAATTTGAGCTTAATTGGATTTGTTATACAATATTTGAATTTGTGGTTAATTTTGGAAAATAATACAATTTTGAATTAATTAAGAGAATTTTTGGATTTAAATTTCTAATATTCTATTCTCCAAAATTCTTTGATGATTAAATATTTTCAATCCTTAAAACATTTATTAATCTTCTGCAGAATTTTTGGGCAATTAAATTGAGAAATTAAAGTGGATTAAAGGAAAAGATTGGAGCATAATTTTATTTCCATTAATTTCTGAATGGCATGTTTGTAATTAGTTAATTAGGTCTTCATTTTTTATTTGGTAGCAGAAAAGTCACGTGGAGGGCTGGAGGAAAAATCAAAAACGGGAGCTGGAGGCAGATTGATTAGATTCCATTTAGACTTCAGAGGAAAGAATGCGCGAAAGAGAAGTGGAGGGTTGCTGCTTCTTTTATCTTCTGGACTGCATAGAGAGACAGACGCTGCAGCTGCAGAGCGAGGCTTCTTTCATTTCATTGGTGGCTGGATATCACGTAAAGAGAACGCTGGAAAGAAGGAAGCTTTCAGCTGGAGATTAACTAGAAAGTGGAAAAGGAGCTTGGGAACAAATTATACACACATACATCCTCCATGCAGTTGCTGCATGAGATGAGAAGCAGGATGATTTTGTTTTGAAAATGATGAAGAAGCAACGTGAAAAGCTCATGAACAAGGTTGTGGTGATTAGAAAGCTGAAGCTGGGAAATGCTGGACTTCACGAGGGGACTGGAGTAGCTGAGGGCTTCTTCAATTCTTCCCTCGGACTACACCTGTAGGAGAGACGCTAGCTGGAGAAGAAGGAGGCTGCTCATCCATCATTATTCGGACATGCACACAGGGCGCTGAGATACTAGAAGGAAGAGATGGGTGGCTGGAACGAGCTGCAGAAATATAGAAGAAGAGGCTACGGGCAATTCGCTGGACAAGTAACTTTCCCCTTGAAAATAAATTAAAAGGAAGTATAAAGCCACGTGAGAAGTTACAAATGGAGCATGCACACATGGAAGGAATGGGGCCCACACTTATATAAACAAAGGCTGACTTGTAAGCACATGAATGGAAGAAATGAAGCACGAGAAGGCTCAGGTAGTAGGCAAAAGGCTGGATCAAAACTCACGTATCACGTCATTCCATTCATGTTTCATTCATTCCTCCATCCAGAACATGTGAGCAAAGTAAATTCAAGGCACGTGAAAAATAAATTAAGCACGAGGGGGGGCTGGACACATCATCCATCGTATTCATCATATTCACTAGGTCATTCCACACACAATTGGTATTCCATTGGCGGCAGTCCACCCTTCGTCCAGCAGCAATCCACCACGCCATCTCCTTCATTCTCCATTCCTTCCATTCAAATGAAGCTTTAATCTCCATTTGTGGCTAGCTAGGAGGAAGATCCTTGGAGAAGCTTGAATCCATTGATTAGAAAAGGAATTTTGGCTAAGATTCATCTTTTTCTACACTTTTCCCTATCTTGTATTTTCTTGGTTAAGATTGTATTAGATTGGAGAATTGTGTTATTTATAATTAGTAGCTGGTTAGGCATTAATTAGGAGATTGTTTTTGTTTGATTAATTGATTGAATCAAGTTCTGAATTGTTCATTTTTCTCTAATTTCCATGTGTGCCTCAAAGGTGTTCGATGAAATGCATGAATGAAATTATGTGCTTGAATGTTAAATTTGAGAATTCCTTAGTGTTTAGTTGGTTAATTAAACATTTTTGGATGATAATTCAGAGGCTAATTAATCATTTAATTAATCAAATTAGATATTCATTGATCTTAAAAATAAGAATTAATAATTTAATGCAAGATTGAGGTTTCAATTCAACATTAGATTGTTAATCTTTTGATTCTTGAGTGGTAATTCAAAATATATTTGTTATGAACACAATTAGGAATTTTTAGACCAGAATTAATCACAATTGGATTAGGATAAGGATAGTGGATACCAAGGGACGAATCCAAAGCTAATCACAAGCCCATTTTCAACCATAATTCATCCAATTAGGTAGAATTTAGGAATTTTATTTTAATTTCATTTTACTTAGTTTAATTAAATCAAAAAGCCCCCTTAGTTTAAAAATTTTTAGAGTTTTTTAACATTTAGAAAACTCAATTAAGCATTGAACTCCAATTCTAAGGGAGATGACCTAGGTTGTGCCACTAACTGCATATTTTATCAACCTAGTTTTATTTTGAGGATTGCGCAACGAGTCTCTCAAAATTTGGCGCCGTTGCCGGGGAATTGGATTCTCAATTTTTTGAGAAAGTTTTCTAAGTGTTTTAGCTCTGTTTTGGTTTGATTTTTGTTCTATTTTGAGTTTGTAATTAGGTAATTTTGGTGTTCTGCGTCAAGTGCCCTACTTGCTGGAATTTTTGTTTGAAGTGCCCAGAAAATTCTCAAACTTTGTTTTCCATGGTTTTTGGGTGTTTTGAGCAAGAATAATAGCAAAACTATTAGGTGTACCATGTTTTGGCCAAATTCCATCGTTTGAGGCATTTTTCGAATTTTTTAGTATTCTTTCAATTTTTTTTAGGAATTTTTCAAATTTTCTAGATTTAATTTCTTTATTTTTTTTATGAGTTTGTTTTGTGTCATTAACCTCTGTTTAGGAGTGTTTTTGATAGTTAGGTAAGTCTTAGCTTCATTTGATTTTTATTTTCTTGAATTAGAATTAATTTTAGTTAAAAATTTGTTTGTGAATTATTTTTGTGTTGAAATTGATTGTACTTCTCATTTTATTTGCATTAAATGGATCCATATTATTATTCTAATCAAGGTGTCTATGATTCTTGTGTAGAGTATAGGATTTTTCGGAAGTTGGATGCCGCCATGACAATGATTCAAGGCCTTCTTGAACAACAAAGACAAGAGCACCAAAGCCAATAATACCAACAAGTCCAACAACCATACTACCAACCACACCATCATTCCTATGAAGTTCACCCCAGCTACCAACCATACCACAATCCATATGAGATTCACCAAAATTACCACCATCATTATGAGCCATACCATAACTTCCATGTGCAAGAGTTAGAATATCATCTTGATAATTACCATGAGGGGTACATGCAACAAGAGGTCCAGAGGGAACCAATTGAGGAAGAGAGGATGATGCAGCTAATGGAAGCTTGTATTATTCAAAACCAACAATTGGAGCAAATGGTCCAACGGGGAACTGAATGGTTGCAACTCCACGACCAACAAAAGATGGATAACCTCATGAAGGATTCAAGATTTCAAATGAATCAACCTACTTCAAGTGCTATTGAATCAATTGAAGAGCAAATTAGAAGGGAATGTATAGAGGAGGAAGAGTCCTATTCATCGGGTAATATCCTTCCATCTTTTAATACTTTGCAATTGGTTGAAACTGAATATAGTTTGCTTGATAGCACTGTGACTATTGATGCATATAATGTTGTTGATTCTGAATTGCATGATGAGGAAGTTGATAAGGAAATTGTTGTTGAATCTCCTGATTTGATTGATTGTGGTAGTTCATTGAGAAAAATTGACACATTTGTTAACGTTCATGAATCCTTGTGTATTAATGCACTTGGAATTTCTACTCCTAGCTGTGACTATAATGATGAATTCATTTCTGAGCCTGTAATTAATGAATCTCTTAAGTCTAGGGTAGTAGATAAGTGTGGGGGTGACCTAGAATGTAATGATCATTCTGTTCTTGGTGTGGAATTGGTTGATAAGTCTGTTGATGATGCATCTTTTGAGTTTAGGGATAGCATGCCATTTGGACCATGTGACATAGTTGATTTGGATGCATCTCTTGGTTGTGCGTGTGCTGGATTCACTATATGTGATGAATGCTCTCAAATTAATTCTTTCATTGAGACTAGTGAGTTCTTCACATATACTAATCAACATGATTCCTCACTGGCATGTAATGATGTGACTGATGAAACAGTGAAAATAGCATGTGATAATGATATAGACATTAAAATTGTTGAGCAGCTTGTTGTTGATGAATCAGACTTAACTCTTAAATGCTTATGTGATGATATGCATACATGTCCTGTATGTGTTGAGTTTAATGAGTTTTTAGAGTCTGATAAGTTTGTTGAATCCAAAGAGTCCTATGTTTGCACTAAAATTGTTGATGAGATTGATTATTTTGATCACACTAGTATTGATGAGAGCATGCATAGTGAAAGTGCTGATGTTGAAAATTCTATTGATTCTTGTGCTGTTATTGATACTGGTGAGAGACTAGATTCTGTTGTTGATCATTGTTTAGAATTTTGTGAGCCTATTGATGTCTCTTTGGTCAGGGAAGAAATTATTTCTCTTGTTGAGAGTTCTGAACAGATTCTTGAAGTTGTTGAGCTAGTTCCTAACAATCCACTGACTCTCCCAATTGAGAAAAGGCAATGATCAGATACCTTGAAGGACTCCAACTCAAAAGACTGTGAGAAGTTGCAATTTAATTTTTCTATAGATGCAATGACTCTTACTGATGGGAGTTCAGTAGATTTCATTGGATTTGATAGATTTTTAGAAAGTTTTGATTTTAATTTTTCTTTCTTTAGTTTTAATTGTCCTAACTTTGATTTTCCTTCTTTCATTGTTCTTGAATATGCTGAATATGACTTTCTAAGACTACTGATGGTTGAGAAAGTCCATGAGTCAGCACTACATGATCAATCCAAATGCTTTAAAGTAGTGAGACTTAAAGTTGTTCAGTTGAGAAGGAATAAAGTAGTTTTAATCTTGATTTTTGATACTTATGATTAGTTAGTCTCTGATAATATTCTTTTTAGTTTAGGATATAGTTTTTCTTTTTCTTTTCTGCATTACAGTTTGTCTTTGTTTCTATTTTGTAGGTAATAAAAGGCTACTAACCAGCTACATGGGAATCTGAGCCTACCATTGGAATCTCCATTTTCAAGTTCATCTAGTTGTACACTCTCTTTTCACTCTCTTTATATTATGTTGTTTATCTGTTGACTGGATTGTGTGCTGGCATTAAGGACAATGCAATATTTAAGTGTGGGGGGGGGGGAGAGTCATTGATTCCATCCATCTTTTCCTTGTTTCCTTGTTTTGAAAAAAAAAAATTGAATTTTTGAGAAAATTTTTTTAAAAAAATAGCGTGATTCTTTTCAGTTTTTTTTTTTTTGTGAAAGTTACAAGTTGAGATGATTATACCTTGGATTCACTTAGACATGATAAGCAATGAATCTTGCGTCTTGATTCAAGTGAAGTGGCAATGAATTTGATTTCAATGAATTGTTTGATAGCCATTAGCTGGTAAGGATTTGAGCTATAATTGTTCATTTCTAGTTTGTATTCACCTATCACTGTTTTCACTCTAGAACTTGTCTAGATTCTTTGTTGAGACCACATTTGCATTTGCATTTGCATGCATGAAAATGATAAGGCATTCATTTCTTTCATAGCTAGATAGCCAAAAAGCCAGCCTTACATTCATTTTATCCATTGTTTTAGCCACTTTGGACTTGATTTTATTTTCTTGTTGAACCCATAGCCATTAAATATTTTTCCACCTTGTTTTAAGATGCCTTAGAAACTTTAAGGAGCACTACACTTGTTCAGGATAGAGAATGTGTGTCTTACATCCATTCAAGCCATTGTTATTCAAAAAATTTGTTCAAAGAAAAGAAAAAAAAATAGAAAACCAAAAAAAAAAAGCAATGAAAAAAAAGTTAAAAAAAAAAGAAAAAAAAAGTCATTGAAAATCAAAAGAAAGAAGCATTTCAGTTGAGTTGTAGTTGCCTATTGCTTGTAGGAAATAAGGCCTTGAATTGTACATATTCTTCCCTATCCTAAGTTTCCATTGATTGCTCTTGAGGTTTTAAGGTATCCATTTGTTTGTTTTCCCCTTGTTTTTTTATCCATTCATTTCACTCCCTTAGCCTCGCTACAACCCTAAATAAAGTCCTATTGATTTGTGCTTTGCATTTGGCATGGGTGATGGAGATTTAGAAGCTTGACAAGCTTATGGTAGTGAACCTTGGATAGGTGAAATTTGAGTGATCCACATTGCTTAAACATTGGAAAGTTGAGAGTAAACACCAATCCAAGTGAGGGGCTATGCATTTTGATTCATTCTTTTCAAATGAAATTGCCATAGAACTTAATTCTTGATGCATGTGAAATTAGTTTGGATTGTTGAAGTGTTGATAAGTTTTGATCATTCTCAATCTTGTAACTTTGTACACTTTCCTTTCCACTTTCATTTTTCCTCTTGCCATTCCACTTGCTTTTCCTTAAATTTTGATTTGCTTTGCCCAGGAGTGCAAAGAGATAAGTGTGGGGAAATTGATAAATGCTAGTTTTCATATGTTTTTATCCACATTTATTATTAATTTTAATGATTAATTTGAGCTTAATTGGATTTGTTATGCAATATTTGAATTTGTGGTTAATTTTGAAAAATAATACAATTTTGAATTAATTAGGAGAATTTTTGGATTTAAATTTCTAATATTCTATTCTCCAAAATTCTTTGATGATTAAATATTTTCAATCCTTAAAACATTTATTAATCTTCTGCAGAATTTTTGGGCAATTAAATTGAGAAATTAAAGTGGATTAAAGGAAAAGATTAGAGCATAATTTTATTTCCATTAATTTCTGTATGGCATGTTTGTAATTAGTTAATTAGGTCTTCATTTTTTATTTGGTAGCAGAAAAGTCACGTGGAGGGCTGGAGGAAAAATCGAAAAAGGGAGCTGGAGGCAGATTGATTGGATTCCATTCAGACTTCAGAGGAAAGAATGCGCGAAAGAAAAGTGGAGGGCTGCTGCTTCTTTTATCTTCTGGACTGCATAGAGAGATAGACGCTACAGCTGCAGAGGGAGGCTTCTTTCATTTCGTTGGTGGCTGGATATCACGCAGAGAGAACACTGGAAAGAAGGAAGCTTTGAGCTGGAGATTAACTAGAAAGTGGAAAAGGAGCTTGGGAACAGATTATACACACACACATCCTCCATGCAGTTGCTACATGAGATGAGAAGCAGGATTGTTCTATTTTGAAAATGATGAAGAAGCAACGTGAAAAGCTCATGAACAAGGTTATGGTGATTAGAAAGCTGAAGCTAGGAAACGCTAGACTTCACGAGGGGACTGTGCAGAGGGGACTGGAGTAGCTGAGGGCTTCTTCAATTCTTCCCTCGGACTATACCTGCAGGAGAGACGCTAGCTGGAGAAGAAGGAGGCTGCCCATCCATCATTATTCGAACATGCACACAGGGCGCTGAGATATTGGAAGGAAGAGATGGGTGGCTGGAACAAGCTGCAAAAATATAGAAGAAGAGGCTACGGGCAATTCGCTGGACAAGTAACTTTCCACGTGAAAATGAATTAAAAGGAAGTATAAAGCCACGTGAGAAGTTACAAATGGAGCATGCACACATGGAAGGAATAGGGCCCACACTTATATAAACAAAGGTTGACTTGTAAGCATGTGAATGGAAGAAATGAAGCACGAGAAGGCTCAGGTAGAAGGCAAAAGGCTGGATCAAAACACACGTATCACGTCATTCCATTCATGCTTCATTCATTCCTCCATCCAGAACACGTGAGCAAAGTAAATACAAGGCACATGAAAAACAAATTAAGCACGAGGGGGGCTAGACACATCATCCATCGTATTCATCATATTCACTAGGTCATTCCACACACAATTGGTATTCCATTAGCGGTAGTCCACCCTTCGTCCAGTAGCAATCCACCACACCATCTCCTCCATTCTCCATTCCTTCCATTCAAATGAAGCTTTAATCTCCATCTGTGGCTAGTTAGGAGGAAGATCCTTGGAGAAGCTTGAATCCATTGATTAGAAAAAGAATTTTGGCTAAGATTCATCTCTTTCTACACTTTTCCCTATCTTGTATTTTCTTGGTTAAGATTGTATTAGATTGGAGAATTGTGTTGTTTATAATTAGTGGCTGGTTAGGCATTAATTAGGAGATTGTTTTTGTTTGATTAATTGATTGAATCAAGTTCTGAATTGTTCATTTTTCTCTAATTTCCATGTGTGTCTCAAAGGTGTTCGATGAAATGCATGAATGAAATTATGTGCTTGAATGTTAAATTTGAAAATTCCTTAGTGTTTAGTTGGTTAATTAAACATTTTTTGATGATGATTCAGAGGCTAATTAATCATTTAATCAATCAAATTAGATATTCATTGATCTTAAAAACAAGAATTAATAATTTAATGCAAGATTGAGGTTTCAATTCAACATTAGATTGTTAATCTCTTGATTTTTGAGTGGTAACTCAAAATATATTTGTTATAAACACAATTAGGGATTTTTAGACCAGAATTAATCACAATTGGATTGGGATAAGGATAGTGGATACCAAGGGACGAATCCAAAGCTAGTCACAAGCCCATTGTTAACCATAATTCATCTAATTAGGTAGAATTTAGGAACTTTATTTTCATTTCATTTTACTTAGTTTAATTAAATCAAAAACCTCCCTTAGTTTAGAAATTTTTAGAGTCTTTTAACATTTAGAAAAACTCAATTAAGCATTGAACTCCAATTCCAAGGGAGATGACCTAGATTGTGCCACTAACTATATATTTTATCAACCTAGTTTTATTTTGAGGGTTGCACGATGAGCCTCTCAGCACCTCTCTAACATATTGAAAGTGTCTCTTCTGATAACTTTTCTAGGATATTCTTATATGTTAGCCTTTCAACAAAGTACGTTGCTATAAGATTTCTTTTGAGCCTTTTCATCAAACACTTAACTTATAATTAATCAGTAATTACATTGTCAATGTGATTAACATATTCTCTAGCCTCTTAATGTTTAGATTCAATGCTAATATGCTCAATCCATTCAAATTAGTGTTTCTAATTGATCAAGATGATCGTCCTAATGCTTTGTTTAGAAGCCTAGGAATGCAAATAACAATTGAAATTACAAGTTGATAGGATCAAATGTAGAGATTAATGTAATTACATTAAATCAACAATCAATAATAATAAATCATCACCAAAATCCAACATAGAAATAGAATTAACTCAATCCACAATTTGAAATTAACATAAGAAAATGTAAAATACAAATCAAAATGAAATTAAAAAGAGTATGAAGAAATTAAAGTAAGATACAATAAAAGGATTAAGCAAAGACAAATCAAGATCTCACTATTAACTCTAAAAAATTCCAAACAAACATTCTTGGTCTTTAAGTTTCTCCTCTCTTCTCTAAAAACCCTATAGCTCTCAAATCTCTTGCTAGCTTGAGAAACCTAAAAAGTGAAGTAAAACTCTCTAAAATTGCATACAAGGCTAGAATTTATTTTTTTTAAAAAAAAAATTCATAGCTCCTAGTTGTTGTGACTAACAAATAATTTGTCATGGTGAGAAATGATTGGTATTTTCATAATTTTAGCTTTTGCTCATCATAGCCAGCGGGATCTTTATTGTAGTGGCATTATTATGCTGGCCTCTACATAATTGTTTGTAATTTAGTTTTTGGGCTTCTTGAATCTTCTTTCCTTGGCTCAAATCTTTATTTATTTATAGGTAGACCTTTACAACAAAGTTATTTAAACAAAATAAGAAATAAAACCAATAAAACTAAGGAATTAATAACTAAAATAGCTTAATTACAAGGCAAGACACATGGCTTCCCTAAAATACAAATTAGCTACATAAAATAAAAGTTCAAGCAAATGCTCATAAGTTTAAATTATTACAACTCAATCTTAATGTTGGGGATTTAAATGAATAAAATCCTAATTATATCATTCAAATGTAATTTTTGAAATAATACAAATAATGTTTTAAAAAAGCTTAGAAACACTAGAAGATAATGATAAATCCCATTAAAAATACACATAAAATTAGTGCCAATTTGGGACTTATCACTGTGACATCTCTAACAAAGTTGTACTTTATACTAATATGTTTTAGTCTTGTTATGATATTTAAGGCCCTTAGTGTAGGGAATAGATATTTGGCTATCATAACATAATACAACTATATATACTGGCTCATCAAAGATTCTTAAATGTTTCAAGAATCTTCTTAGCCACATTACCTCTTACACTACTGCAATTAAGCTTTTATGATTGAGAATGCTATGTCTTTTCCTTGCTATTCTAGGAAATGAAACCATTGTTCAATAGAACATATAATCAAATGTAGATTTACCCTTATCCAAATTAACATGCAGTTGCAATTTGAGTACCTATAAACTATATATCACTCCTCTGATAACACAATTTATAATTAGTAGTGCTTATAAGATTCTTTTGACTACTTGCCTATGCTTCTACCCCGAATTAAACTAAAAATGGCTTACAAGACCAACAACAAAAATATATTGAGTCATGTTGCATCATTAAACTCCCAACTGCACTAGAGTATGAGATTTTTTTCATGGCATTCTACATAGATTGAGTCTTAAGACATATTTCTATGCTTAAATTGTGACTTTTGACCAGAGGGTATATATCGATTTGTAGTCTTCCATTTTAAACTACTTAGGAATCATCTTGAAATGACTCTAGTAACAAAGTGATCAAATTCTTAGAGTGATCTGTTTGGATTTTAACTCCAAGGATAAACTTTGCTTCAATTATGTCTTTCATTTCAAAGTTGAGGGGCAACTAACTCTTAATGGAATTTATAAAACCCTTAACCACCAAATAAACCTTGTTCCTTTCGATGGAACCATCCACCTTTTTCTTAATTTTAAGAATCCACTTGTTTCAAATTTTTCCTTTCAACCTAACAGATGATCAATCAAGTCACGAACATGGTTTATCCTTATAGACTATGTTTCTTTTTTTCATCACTTTTATCCATTTTTCCTTTTGTGGTATATGAGAAAGCTGCTTAAAGTGAATTTGGCCTTTTGTCATCTTTTTGGAATAAGTATTAGTGTTGCCCCTTTAATCCCAAAATGATGTTGAAGAATCTTACCTCTATTACTCCCATGTGACTTGTCTCTTGGGGACCTTTCTTTAAAAATATTATCTTCCCATTCAAATCAATAAGTGGAGGTACAATTACTTGCTCTTCACTTTTTAGGTTTTCAATTATCTGTTGTTGGTCTAAAATCTCATAAAATGATAGTTCATCTTTGCTAGGAAATTTGATTTCTAAAAAGATGTGGTATCTTTGGCTTAAATTTTGTTACTATCCCATATTCATTTCCCCAATGAAGACATAATGCTTTGAGTGTTCAAAGTATCTAATGAAAATGCATTTCTTGCCTTATGAGCCTAACTTCCAATACTTATAAGATAAATCATTCACATAAGTTGCTAATCCCCAAGGTTGCAACACACTCAAATCAAGCTTTCTATATAATCACAATTCATAATGTGTGGATGCAATAGATATGGAAGGAACTTAGTTGAATATAAATACCACAATCATTAATGCATCTACCTAGTGGGAAGATTCGCTTGTGCCGTCATGAATCTAGCCATTTCAAGAAAAGTTATATTTATTTGAATTGCAACTCCATTTCAATGTGGAGTGTTAGGAATCAACAACTATCTTATGATTCCTTTTTCACCACATAGATCAAATCAATTTTTCTACCTAATCACAATTCATAAAAGTGGATATAATGGATATTGAAGGGAACTTAGTTAAGTATAAATGGCACAATCATTAATGCATCTCTCGAATTGAAAGATTTGCTTATGACATCATGGATCTAACCATTTTGAGCAAAGTCTAATTTCTTCTAATTGCAACTTCGTTTCAATATAGAGTGTCAGGAATCAACAACTACCTTATGATTCCTTTTTCATCGCACAAATCCTTAAATAGGTATGATAATTACTCACATCTGTGGTCAGTTCTTAATGTTTTATTGATTCTTAACCAAGTTTGTGAATTGCCTAAACATTCTAAAGCTTTGGACATATGAGAGATTAAATAAATATGACTATAACAAGTATAGTTATTAATTAAAGCAATGAAATATAAGACTTTGTGCCTTCCCCTTACACTTATGAGACCACATATATCATAATGGAGTAATTGCACTAGAAACTATAATAGTGTCTAGTCCAATAGACAATGTCTATATCATTATTTTGGAAATTCGCATCGCAGTGACATTTGAGGATCTCAATGCACACATCTCCCATATCAAAATTGTTGGATAGTTACACCCCCTCATTGCTTGTCGGTGAAGAGCTTGAACGATAGTAATGGTGGAAGGATAAAGCTTGTGGGTATAGCGTGGCATGATGCTATTTGTGACGAATAGAGAAAACAAATGGGAAGGAAGAAGATAAAGAGAAGAAAAAGAAAGAAGTAAAGGAGAAATGAAAAAAGAAAAAGGAAAGAAAATAGCTATAAGTACTTGGTATTTTCCTTTGGGTTTTGAATGGGATGAAGAACCAAATTTGTTTTAATGCAAGGGAAGTGAAGAAAAGTCCCCTTAGGGATTATAGCCTCCAAGGGTTTCTTACTTTAAGGCTTTGAGAAACAAGAGAATTCCACTTAGTAAAATGTAAACATTAAAGTGGCCCCTCGAGATCACTTTTAAGACCAAAAATATTTCTAAAAATTAGTCAGGCATTATTTTTTAACATTTATAATGTCTTTTATAATTATTGAGTGATATTTCTTATTTTATTTAAGTTCACTACAACAAAGTCACACAATAGCAATTGAAGTGTTAATTAGAAAAATTGTAAACTCAGTCAAAAACATATTATTTCTAACTAAAAAATTAGTTGCCCCATCAATTGGATTACTGCTTGTTAGTAAATGGTTATCGACGGAATTGGAGTTGCAAAACAATAGTAAACAATAACTTTGTAAGTGTCTAATTCTTTTTATCTTTTTTAAATTTTCAATTGCATTTTGGTTGATAGAAACTATAAAAGAAATGAAAAAAATTGGTAATTAGTTTCCAACTAACTTTTTGTCTAATTTCCAACTGAAAATCACTTTTTTCATTTCTTTTATATTTTTTTTATATTTAATTATTTTGTTCTTTATTTTTTTATTTTGTTCTTTATTTTTGCCAACTATATATTATTACATTACATTGTTTTATTATTTTTTAGCTTCTGTTTTAAATTTTCCATCTTTGTCGTTCTCCTATGTTTTTTTGTATCTTTCATCTTCATTTCTTTCCTTCATCTTTCTATATAAATTTTCCAAATTTTCAACATAAATTAAAAATACATTAATGTGCAAATAAATTACAACGAACATTACAAATAGAAAATTCAAATGGCTTTATGTGAGAGAAACACTCAAAGAACGAAAATGAAGCAGCTTTGAGCGTCAAATCATAAAAGTTTGATAAATATATAAAAGGAAAAATAAAAAAGAGAAGAGGGAAGAAGATATCTTAAGGGAAGAGAAGAAGATCAATTGAGAAGTACTTTCAGATGAAAAACTTCATATAGAGAGAAATAACTTCACATGAGAGAAACTAGAAAATGAAGAGAGAATGTTCAAGCAAAGAAAAAGAAATTATGTATTTATAGAAAGGAAAGAATGAAAATTTGTGGGTTTCAAATTGGTGCAAGATTGAAATTTGCAAGTTTTTAAAATAATTTGTACTAGAAGTAAAAGAAGTTTGTTTAAAATGGAAAGGAAAAAAAAATTGCACGGCAAATGAAGTTTAGCCAAGCCTTCCCTTTGTATTGTTAATTAAATTTTTATATTCTTCGTTTTTAACTTGTTAGTTAAAATTTTAACTTGTTATATTAACTTTATATGTAATTATATATTTTGTATTTTTAATTATTATATTTATATCTTATTTAATATATAATTTAATCTCCATAAAAATATATACGATACAATTTATTATATTTTTATAATATATCAAAATATTTTGATATATTAATATATATATTATTTCAAAAATATAAAAAGCATACATTGTTATGACCAAAATTCAGCGGTTGGATGAAATCAAATGAATTTTGGCCATTCATTAAGTTTTTTTTAATTTTAATTTGTTATATTAAATTTTTTTTGTACAAAGTTTTTTAATTTTTAATTTTAAACTTTATCATATATTTCATATTTTATTAATATATTTCTTATTTTATTTAATACATAATTTAAATTAGTACCCACGTAAAAATATATAGATATATTTTTTATTACTTTTTAATATATATATATATATATATATATATATATAATATGGTGACTGAAATTTGATTGGCTTGCCCGATAAAATTTCAGTCGCAAGGTTGACAGTGGCAGCTTTTGTTAATTTTCGGTGTTCATTTTTTTTAAATTATTATTGTTATTATTATTATCATTATTATTTAATGTTTAGCCATTGAATCTTTTTTATTCATCCAAAAGTTAGTTAGATATCATGTAAATGTTAAATATATATATATATATATATATCTTAACAAGCAGAATTCAGTTAAAAATGTCACTTAAAAATCTTTAACATTGTTGTAGTGATTCCTAATTAGTAGAGACTACTTGAAGAAAGAAAAATCTAGGTTATTACACCCATAATTAAGTGACATGCCTTAATAATTAATACCATTGATAAGAGAAAATTATTAATTTACAAATATTATTATTAAAAGTAATGATATTATGAACTTGGAATGCTATAATAATTATTAATTATAATTAAATATATAACAATACTTTGTCAATTTTATTAAATTTATTATATAATTATACTCATTAATTACACAAAATCAAATTTGTCCTATTAAAAGGTATTAATGATTAAATAAGTTAATATTTGAGCAATTAGTTAATAAAATATCGTTATATATTTAGTAGCAACTATATAATAATTACGGCACAAACTATTTTCGAGTTCATAATTTTGTCATTTCAATATAAATATTGTATAGCGTACTTGAATTCAATTATATTATATAATTTACGTAAAATCAATTCAAATATTCAAAATCAAAAATTTATTCGTTATATACACTTTTTTCTTAAACAAAAGGTGGATAGATTCATTTAAGATGAAAGAGGAGCAAAACTTTATTTACAACTTGATTTGGACTATTAGAGGGCCAACAGCACCAATAACAAAGGCATATAAATTATAGGAAAAATTATATTTAAGGATACAAATTTTATAATATTTATAATAAAAAATCATAAAAATTGAAATTACTTTGAAAACTAAAGTTTTTATCCCTTATTATTAAGATTTTGAAAAGTTAATATTATATTTTAAAAAAGTTACTATCAAAATTACTTAAATTATAACTTTTTTAAAATTTAGTAATAACTTTTTAAATCTTAGTAATAAATTCTTTAAAATTTGATAATAATTTTAGTCCTTAGTTGTAATTTTAATCTTTAATGTCTTTTATCGTAAATTTTATAAAATTTGAAATCTTAAATGCAATTTTCCCTAAATTATAATCTATGAACAAAATGAGATTGTAAGGCTAAAAAAGAACAAAATCTGCAACTTCAAGGATTTACGTGCAGATTCTTAATCCTTGGGGTGATGAAAAAATTAATCATGGGCAAATTCACGACATGAGCCGCATCAAGGATTAATGGAGATGAATCCACTCAGAAAAAGCACCACAGTTATAGCAATGCAAGGGCAACTGAAAGGCATCAAGGGCCACCCAATAAGAACAATAACGACGGACACAATGAACGAAAATACAACACATTAACAACCTTAGGAATACAACGCAATAAGCCAGTAACAACCTTAGGAAGCCCACTAAACTCTTTATGAGGATTAAGTCTTTTTAGCGACTTCTTCACAGATCTCATGCTTATAGTTGAAAATCAAGGAAAAAGAATTAATATATATATATATATATATATATATATATATATATATAATGAAGAGAACCAGGGAGAGGGAGCCTACCACCGCAAGCAGTAGTGACAGCCCCAAACCTTTCCAATTGGTATGATGACTGGATTTTAAGCAGGAAGAGAGCACTACTACAGCTAGAAAGCGAGCAACGCCACAGCTTATCTCATTATATATTACCATTAGTTAATCGTGTAACTTCTTTGTCACACATTCACTGCGATCCCTCCCCTCCATAACCCATCATGATTATAAAGCATAATCACCTATGTAATAGCCTGTTGAAAGAAAGTGACCTAATTTTATGCATAACCAACGCTTAAATGAAAAGAAGTTAGTGGGTTTACAAAAGGAAAAAAGAAAAAAAAAAGAAAGAAAAGAAGTTTGTGGAGAAGACAAGGCAAACCAAATGTTGATGGATTTCATTAATAAGTTTTTGGTACTCTATATCACTTTAATAATTATTCTTATTATTTAAATTTTTTTCTACTTTTTTTTTCTTTATTTCATTTTTATTTTTGCTTTTCTTATCTTTTATTTTTTTTCCTTATTTTCTTTATTCCCTATTTTTATTTTTATTTTCCATCTCCTATTTTGTTATTCTTAATAATTTAGAAACTTTTTCTTTTCCACTTTTTTTACTTTTATTTTTCCTTATTTTTAATGTTTAGTTAATTTTTCTTTTCCTTTTTGAATTTTCTTTTAGGTTTAAGTACTTCACTGAAGAGCAATTCTTATATATACCAAGTGTGCCACATCATTTGTGCACTCAACGGTTAAGATTTACTCTGCATGTAGACCCCCTGTACTACAAATAAACCCTACTTGTACAAATTCAATCCCAACCTTTAATTTTCTTAGGTGCACCATGCTCCATGTGCACCTAAGAAAATTTCCTTCACTGAATGACAGATGAAATTTTGAAAATCGGTAGCAGAGCTTAACAATATCAAGAAAGTCCCTTATTTCTTTTTTTTTTTTACTTCTAATTATTTTGCATTGGTATGAATTATTTGGTTTTGAGTAACTTCATAGTTAATAAAATAATTCCAAAAAATGTTATTGAAATCAAATTTAAATGTTAAGTCATTTTTAATTTAACCCCAAAAAAAATTTATTAGAATCATAATTATTTTTAATATGAGTCATATCTAATGCTTTTCGTCAATCTTACTTTTGAATCATAAATACATAAAATAAATAAATAAAAGAAAAAAAGAGAAGATTCAAAGAAATAAAATAGAGAAACTGAATTGAAGACCTAAATTGAAATGGCCAAGACCATTTTCATAATCCAAAGGCCAGGATCAAATCCTATTTTGATTATCCATCACCAAAAAATGCTTATGCTCTGGCTATTTAAGAAAAAGAAGTTTCCTCTTCCAAATGCAAGCCGAAAACACTAAGAAAGGAAACCCATAGTCTACACACACTACTTCAGGAAAAGGCTTTATTAGTGGTTATTCTTCCATTTTATTGGCAATTATGCAAACGCCACCATAAAGGGGAACCGCCAACAAAAAATGGTTTTTGTTGGCGATTATTAAATAACTACCAATAAAAGTGTAATCTTTATTGGCGGTTATTAAATAACCACCAATAGAAGTGTAATATTTGTCGGTAGTTATTGGTCATAATCGCCAAAAAAAGTCTAGTATTTGTTGGCAGTTACTGGTAATAACCGCCAACAAAATGTTACCTTTGTTGGTTGTTATAAGATATAACTGCCAACAAAGACACTCTTTATTAACAATTTTAATAGCATAGCCAACTTTCTATTTTTTTAAAAAATATTTAGCTCTAGTTTATACACACTCCTTTTGGCATTTGAGTTCGTTTTTGTTCTACATTTTGCTAGCCCATCAATTATTCACCAACTCAAAACAACCAGCAAGCAGAAATCAAATAACAATTATAATTAGTAAATCAAATGTTATTAAACAATATAAAACTAGTAGAAATTAACACAAGCGAATTTCAACTAAATCAAGAGACACTGTTGAAACACATATTAAGACTGCTCTTCTCTTGGTTCATCTATCTGAGCATCAAAAGATTCTTTGCAATATGCATCTGGGAAGTATTGCAAAGTGAAATAACAACAATTTGAAATTAGATGACTGGAATTTGGTCAAATTAACTTTTTTTTAAAGCAAGTTCTATATAAAAAAAATAGCAGTATAATGATTTTAAAACAGAGATTCCTTGGGTCTTGAGCCCTTTTTTTACAACAAATAACCGCAAATTACATACTAATACCACCAAATATCACTTGTAATAGAAAATTACCAACAGTTGATACCATCATATATTTAAATTTTAGTATACAAGGAAACATATAGGCAAGGAAAATCATCCAGTCACTTAAAGGAACTGAATTACATACCGTGTTCGAGATCATAGACTGTCCGTATATGATGATATCCTTCATGAATCTCATCACATAATACCTAGAGTATGTGTTGTTTAGTTGTTTTAGGCATTGTAAAAATCTAATAAAAAACCCTTTAAATTTAGGAAATTGTTTGCTCAATAATTGTTTGAATATTGATAAATACCTTTACTTTGTTCTATTTGAATAACGTGGCAAGTATTTTTGACTTTGACACCTTAAGCCCACAATTTGTGTGGAACATCACCACAGCTCTATCAAGCAAGTGAAAAGAAACTTAATAAAACTACTATTTTGAAATTAAAACACACAACTATATAGAAATACATAAAAAATAAATGCATATGTTTACTAACTAAATTACTCCTGCATCTGCTCACAATTTGTAGGGTCGCCATTCAAAGGATCCATGAAATATATTTTCAGAGCACATGGATTGATGACAATCAACATCTAGTGTGCCCTATGACAATTACCTAGTGTTAGCAAATTCTAATTAAATAATTGACATTCAAATTACATATAATTCAAAAGTTCAATGCTAAGTGACTCACCTTTGTATGTAAGGGGCCAAGAATAACACCACATTCTTGGCTCTTGTGGCTAATCGATCCACTACTTATTGTGATTGACTTGTAAGCTGGCTATGCAGAATCTGTGTAGAAAAAGCAACAATGTCGTGGGGATTGATGAACATAAACCTGCTTGTAATGTTGCTAGAGACCAAGAATGTATGGTATTAGTACCTGGGATGAAGAAACAAATAGATTAATGCTAAATTGATATGAACATAGTAAAAAAATAGTTTATGTACAATAGATGAAGTACCTAATATATAAATTAATAGTAGTGGTTCCTATCATTTCATGCTGGAAGTTGTTATTTATTACTTTTATTCTAAGTACATCATATGTTTCTCTATTGTAAATCTTTTTATCAAAATTTATAATTTTTATATTATCATCCCCTAATATTTGTTCTGCTAATGCTTCAAATGCCAATCTATATTGATTTGAAACCTGAGGGTCAGGCTTTGAGTTCCATGGTGCAATCATTGATTCCTTACTAAGTCTCGATATTTCAAGTGTTTCCCCTTAGACCATGCAACCAAGTGAGTCAATTTAGTTTAGAATCAATAAAGAATTATAAGGAAGTGAACTATAAGAAAGTGTTAACTAAGAAACCAATCTTGATGGAGCTACCGTAATGAGATTGGTGGGCCACACAATAAAGCTCCCCATTGCTTGTCCTACCGTTCTTGCATCCTCGGTAGGAATAAGTAATTCAACATTCTCCTCCATAGGAATATTAATCGATACTCTCACATGGTCGACGAGTAATATTGCATTATGAAGTATGTCTCCTACAATGTTATACATACGACCCTCTGCAACCACATGACAAGTAGGGGTGTTTAACCATAATAGACAGTTTGCTTTGCCCTAGATAAATCATGACAAAATAAATTACTAATAAATAGTGAAAGCATTTAACTATTAACTTAGTTAAAGAAAACAATTACCTCATAAAGATGTTGAGAGGGAAGCGTGCAATTGTTTTTACTGTTGGGGTTGGCTTTTCACTAGATGCATCCACATCATCTACATCTTGATCAAATTCTCAACGAGTCATCATTGATCTTCCAATTGCTTTTCCAACTTAGATTGCTCTTGCTCTTGTCTTTCCACCTTCTCTCTCAACTCAGCAACCTCAACTGAAGAATACAACTTTGAATGCTTTTATGTCCCAAAATAGTCTCTTTAATTGACACCGAAGCTGACACCCCTAACATGATTGGGGTGCTTCGAGACACAAAGTGTCATACCTTATTTTATAACACTTTTCCTACTACAATTACCTCATATAAAATTTAGAGGAGTCAACGAAAACCTGAATTGATAAAAAATTTTCATTTTAAAACTTCCTCATACAATTTTACTATTCATTTGGTCATGTCCAAATTCTTATCTAACTTTGAAAATACATACTTAATTATAGAAAAATCGCATGAGGTTAATTCAGGGCTCTACTTCAAGTTCTCTAAGCCCTTTACTCGAGGAAAATACTTACTTAGCGGAGCACATATAAATTCATATAAAGTTGCCCCTACAACAAATTGGACAATTTTACCCCTCATTTGTCATATTATTATTTTGCCTTTATATAAGCACAAGCATTCTTGTATCTTAGGCACATTAATCATGCTCTTTTTTTTCTTTAAGGTTAGGTATATACATGGCTTTCCATTTCATACCTGAGTACCTTACAGTGTCATAATATAACTCATACACGCAGTAATCTAAAATATTTAATTACATGACAAAATGTAGTGCATAAAAGTAAGGTTCTCGATTTATGTCTCTACATTCTTTGCTCTTTCTTTGCTTGAACTCGGACCTAGCATGGGTTATATTTGGAGTGAGATTATGAAATCTCAATAGTAGTAAACCAATCTCATTCACAAGCTAGCATGTAAGTACATAACATAATGTCAATCAAGACACCACATATCGCATAGCAATACAAGGAATTTCATACAAGGCCAAGTACAATCTAAGTATACATGTCTCATCTTATAGTATAAATGACAACTTGATATAGCATAACACTCACCATTATACAAACATATAAGCTTAAAGAAAGAGAAAGGAAAACTATTGCCTTAGTAATCTGGCTCCTCAAGCTTTAGGACTCGATTCACTTGCTCTTAGAGTTTCCAAACAATTATCAAACCCTATAATCATAATGATAATTCATTACAATCAACACATAAACCTTAAATTCTAAAGTAGTATGACCCTTTTAAACTTAATGGAACCATTGGAATTGAAAAAATTCTACTCCTTCCCTTCCCATTCACTATGGCCGAATAGTATGCATTTCTTGGCCAAAATTTAGGAATTTTATCCCATGAGTTTTGGGGGCTTTCCTATAGGTATTCCTAACTAAAAACACCCTTTTGAATCCATTGGAATGGATAAAATCATCAAATTCCAGCCCCAACAACACGTTTTGGTCATAACATAATCTAGCTTTATTTTAGGCTCAAAAGTGAGTTTATTTGGTTCTAAAAATTCCATAGCCTCTTCTTTTATGTTTTAGGACTTGAAATTTGGTATACATGACTTTAAGACATCAAGAAAACACCATAAAAATGTTTGGAAGTAGCTCCTGGTTGGGGAACTACTCCTTTGATGGGTGTTGCAATGGCTCTATTTGCGATATTTCTATCTATTATTTTGGAGATTTATAATTCTTCCATTTTACTGGACGGAATTTCTATGAATTAGATTCCATCTTGTGGAACAGGATTTGATTCTGCAAGCGGTTCGGTACGAACGAAGAAATTTCGAACAAAAGGATCGGAACTCGCTGATAGGAAAGGAGAGAAAAACAAAGCAATGCCAAGAGCTCCGTCAATCCGCTGTTCATCGATAGACGAAGCTCTCTCTTTATCTTAAGACATCAAGAAAACACCATAAAAATGTTTGGAAAATTTGGACAGCATCTCCCCATGATTTCTATTTTCCCAAAAATTACCATCTTTGTATTTTTCAAAGTCCCAACACATAACAATAATAACTAAGCTCATATGGACTTCATGTTCAACATATAGACTTCATTTCAAGGCCTTCTTATTCAACATATAAACTCCATTTCTAATAATTCATATGCTGTCCAAAAATGACTCATAGCTAGGGTTTAACAAAACTAGCTTAAAAACATGTGATTTGCAAGTATAAGATGGAGAAAACTTACTCTTTAAGCTTAATCCTTGCTTCCTTTGCTTCTCTCACACTAAAATCCTTTCTCTTCCCACTTAGAGCAACATTTCACCTTGAATAAAAGATGAATATGCAGCTGCCATTTGGAGGAAATGGTTAGAGGATGGAGAAGATGAAGAAATTTGGTGAAGAATGGTGGTAGTTTTATTTGATTTCACTTCTTCTTCCACTTTTTCTCCCTTTCTCTCTCTCTTCACGTTTTTCTTTCTTTCTCCCTTGTGTGTGGCATGAAAATGGTGGAATGGAGGTGAAGGAGATGAATCTAATGAAGTTAAATGGTCATACTAAATTTGGACCCTTGGATCAACTTTTTCAAGATCAAATCTTAACATTCCATTTCTTTTCTCTTTTGATTTTCTAATTTCATAACTAAATATCTTCTTCCGAAAATTCTTGGCCACACACTTGGACACCTTTTCTTAGCCCTTAAGTCATGAATAGTAACCATGGTTAACTTCCTTAACTCAACCATGGTCAACTTTTAACTCAACCATAGTTAGTTTTTAACTTAACCATGGTTAATTCTTTAAAATAACTAAAATCTTTTTCTCTTTTCTTTTTCATTTTAAATTTATATTTGGGTTTCATCTTCTCTAAAACTCTAATTATATCTTATTTTCTCTTATTGGGCTTTTAGAATTAGCTATTGGGCCTTACAATAGTCTAAAAATTGGTGTCCGGGCCCAATTAAGATTTTACAGTACAATACATACCTTTAGACTTTCTACAATTTATAAATATTGTTTCCTCTACTTTCTAGCCATACTAAGCCTCAAACATGGATCAGAGGTCCTCAACCTCAATCCTCAAAAATTTTAGTGTCAATCGAACACCTAGGTCTATAGGTGTAATTTTCACCGTTCTGTATTATGATTATGCTATAAAATTTTCATTTACTGCAATTTAGTCCCTGAAACTCCTTCAAGGTTTCTTAGCCCTTTAGCTATTCCTATTTTTATAAATGTTACAACTTCCTTTTTCTATTTTGCCCATGGCTACTGATCGAGATAACCAGATCCTGGATAGGATCCCGCCTGGCCATCCGCACAACTTGGCATCATTGGACTCGTCTTATCAAACTGAGTCTAATCATGGGTCACGGATTTCTAAGATTCTTGCTCAATTTTTTGATATTCATACCTAAAGCCACGAATAGAGGGTGAAATTAGAGTTCCCTGAACTTTCAGACAATTTATACATCTTGCCCTGCTCATAATTTTTCTTTGCATTTTGGTCCCTGGCTCTTTCATACTTGACTTTGAAGACTCTTCGGGACCCTTTTTCAATCCCTTTTTTTATTTATTTTGGCCCTAATTTTAGGGCACCTCTGGCCTTGACTCATCATTATTTGTGGTCTAGAATATTATCCTAATTTTATTGGACTTCAATTTATTCTATTTGGTGGACTTCCTTTTGTATCCAGTGAATTTCGTATATTGATGGAAAAACCATATGTTACGTTTCTCACGTTTCCTTACGTTTTCTTGGATTTTCATAAAATCGGATGTTACACAAAGTGCCTTGCCCAATATATCATCACTCCCTGGGAGAATATAACCTTGTGTGACAATCTGTGATAAGGCATCTTGTGACACATAAATTAAAAGGTAAATGTTATTGAAAGTAGGAACATGAAATAGATTGATTGAAATTTTAGATAATCAATTAATACTTACACATTTGTTACAAACTTCAAGGATATGCTCATTATCAATTTCACCCACTTTATTGACTCGAGTTGCCTTTTAGAGAATATGACAAGATATTGTGCTAACTTTTGATCCCTCATGCTCGATCTATGTATTAGGACAAAAAACTAGTGTGTAACTATTGCATCACATTACATATTATAAATAGATAACATATATATTCATATACCATCTATTGTTTAAGGCTTGAGTACCCCCAATTGCCTTTTCTTATACGGGTATGAGATATTCTTTGCTTTTTCTTGATTATCTTGACTTAATTTCTGTGAAAAAACATAATAATCTAATCAATACATATTATTGCACACTAAAATAAGCAACTATATATTGTAGAATACGATTACCTAGAAAGACTTCTCTTGTTGTCAGTTGGTAAATACATCCCAAGCCTCTTGAGTTATCATAGTTTGAAATAATTCAGGGGAACACTCAAGGATGTTTCCATCGGTATCTCTCAAGAATCTATTATTGAGTATGTAGCCGAACAATTGTAGTGCGTTTCTGGTTGTCCCAAGTACAAACCTCTCCCTACTGTGATCAATATCAAAAGACATATGCAAACCAACATAATTAACTTGTTAGAGCATATATATATATATATATAAGAAACAACATAAATAAAGTGGAAGAATATGTTATCGCTATTTCATCCCAAATGGCATTCTTCATGGCTTTGTCAACCCTTCACCAATCACTTACAATGATAAGCATATTCATATGAGCCACAACTCTGATGTAGCTGATTAATTTTTTATCATTTTTCTTAATTGGTTGACCCTTGGCATTCCATTTAACCTTAAATTTTTTCCCACTACTTCTTGAGCAGGTCACCTATTTTAAGACGGTCAAACCTTATTTAATTTGATTTATCTCCTTTGTCACATCATTTGGAGCACTATCATGACTATCTGGAGAAGCCATTTACCTACAATGAAATTTAAACACATAAGTTAGAAGAATAAGCAAAATTAATTTGGAGATTAAAAGCAAAAATATTTAAAAAATTCAAGGAGACATATAAAGAAATCAAAGAATAAAATGAAGTATACATGTTTAAGTCAATATTTTCCTTTTTCTTGTTTGATTTAAACTTATTTGCCTCTTCTTTAGAATCTAGATACCCTCTTTATGATCATCTCTCATATATAGGGCATCATCTTCAATGGAATCACTTTTAAGTGACATACTCGAAAAGAGATCATCCTCAACATCAGTATCTTGACCGTGTTGAACATCATCTTTGTCCTCATTTATTTTGTTTGTCAACAGAACAATGAACCACTTCTTACTACCAGGATTAGGAATATTGAACACTTGTTGAGCTTGGGATGGAAAAATAAAAGGCTCGTCTTTGTACCCTACCTTATTAAGATCCACTTGAATAAACCCTGATTCATCAATCTGAAGACCGTTCTTGTTGTCAACCCATTTACAAACGAAGATTGGCACCTGAAACAAAATTTAGTCTAACTCCCATATGCATTCAATTATGCTGAAGTATGACATACTCGTATGGATAGGGTTTTTGTCTTTAGCACTAGAAACATGCATAGACTGAGCTATAGGAGTTACACCTACTCCGATCATCCTATGCTTTTGTATAGAAAGTGTAGTGGTTAATGAGATAACTGGTGTAAGAGGGGACATGTAGGCTTAGACTTCTTGCTAATCATCTCAATTTTTCAGAAATTGCACTAGGATTCACATTTAACTCCAAAAAAATGTGATTTCTGAACTAATCTATAAAAAGTTAGTTATTCTCTTTCAATATCCAACTTTCATTCTTATTGGGGTTCAAACTTCTAAGTATCTCCATGTGCTTTTACACATATGGCTCAACCTCATCAAAGTTGTGTAGAATAATAGGTGTGCTTGCTCCCACTCTGTACTTGTGATGCTAACTATTTCATTTCTTATAATCTCTTCCCCAACTATTCTTCCCATGTGTTAAGATACCGGAAGCCCAATATTTTAAACATAAGATAGGTATTTAGTACAAAATTTAACAGTTTCTTTTATGTATCGTTCAACAATGCAACCCTCTGGTCAACTTCGCTTTTCACATACCCTTTTAATATCTTCATGTAACGCTCAATTGGATACATCTACCTTAAATAAGATAGGCCACACATCTGTGTCTCTCTAACCAAGTGAACAGTTAGGTGAACCATCATATCAAAGAACAAAGGCAGGAAATACATCTCAAACTCATACAAAGTGATCACAATTTGTCTTTGCAATATTGGCAATTTTGCAAGGTCAATCACTTTGCTGCAAATGGACTTGAAGAAAAAGTATAGTTTAGTGATTGTCCTTTACACCTTTTTTAGAAAAATGGAATGTAGGGCCACCAGAATCAAATATTCCATCAAAATATGGCAATTATGAGACTTAAGACCCTTCAATTTTAGATCTTTCATTGACACAAGTTTTCTAATGTTTAAAGAATACCCCTTTGGAACCTTAACTCCATCAAGAAATTCACAAAAACTAATTTTTTCTTTCTTAGATAGAATATGAGCCGTTGAAGGTAGATAAGTATGATGTCCTTCCTTCACTGATGCTAATTTCCCTCTTATTCCTAAAGTAACTAAGTCTAACCTCGTCTTAATCTTGTCTTTAGTCTTTCCTGGCACATTGAGTAACATACCAATTACGCTGTCACGTATATTTTTCTCGATATGTATCCCATTAAAAAATTTTCTCACATACAAAGACTTCCAATATGGTAGTTCAAAGAAAATAGACCTTTTCTTCCACTTACTTGTCCTAAGGTGTCTTGCAAAAAGTTTGCCAAAATTGTTATCCAAATCCTTTACCTTTTCATATAGCTACTCACCAATTAATGGCAAAGGTACACTACCTTTCTCTGTCATCCCATTGAAAGCTTTTCTCCACCACTGGTAATGATGTCCCGGAGGCAAAAATCTATGATGCTTGAGGAAAACATTCTTCATACAATGTTCCAACTACATGGAATGTGTGCCCTACTCACAAATAGGGCATGTACAATGTCCTTTGATATTGTATCCTGACAAATTACCATATATTGAAAAATCATTGATTGTCCCAAACAACATATCTCGCAAGTTGAATCTTTTCTCCCTATATCCATCATATACCTCCACTCCTGTCTCCCACATTAGCTTTAAATCTTCAATTAAAGGAGTCAAGTATATGCCAATATCATTTCTAGGTTACTTAGGCCTAAAAATTAACATAGACAACATCATATACTTGCGCTTCATGCATAGCCATGGAGGTAGGTTATAAATCACCAAAATCTCTAGCCATATGCTGTAGATACTACTTTGGACACCGTATGGGTTCATTCCATTAGTAACTAATGCAAGGTGTAAGTTTCTGTCTTCTTGTCTAAAGTCAAGGTACTCATGATCAATTTTTTTTCATTAAGGAAAATCTGCAAGATGCTAAAGCTTGCCATCTTGAATCCTTTTTATCCGCATGCCATGTTAAGTGTTTTGCATCTTCTGCACTGCTATACATGCATATGAATCTAAGTATGATAGGAAAATATCACACCACCTTCCCTGGACTTGATTCTTTCTTTTTATATCTTAAGGCATTACACTTCAGACACTTCTCTAACAATGCATATTCATTTTGAAATAAAATGCAATCATTGGGAGAGGCATGTATCCTCTCATAGTTCATGTCAATAGAGCATAACATTTGCTTAGCCTCATATGTTCGGCTAGGAAACTCATTATCCTCTGGTAGCATATCTTTCAAAAGTGCAAGTAATTCTATAAAACTTTTATCACTCCATTCATTTCCCGCTTTCAAGTTGTATAACTTCAACACTGCTGACAATTTTGTGAATTTAGTATAGGCAAAATATAATGGCTTTTCTGCATCACTTTTCAACCTTTCAAACATTTCAGGACAATTCTGAAGATCTATTTCAACCACATTTGCTATCTCTTCAAAACGATTAGCCTCATATATACCTGTGTTGAAATCGTTTGAGGCACAACTCTTACTATACTCTTAGTTACTATGCTCATCCTTTGTCTCACCATGCTTTGTCCAACATGTATAACTTTGGTTAATCCCATTACACACTAAATGATCTTCTAACTCAGCTACACTAATTCACTTCACATGGTAGTAATTTAAACAAAGGCATATAATTTTACTAGAGTCTTTTGTATGCTCAACTACAAACTTAATAAACTCTTTCATTCCATCCCCATATTCCTTAGACAGACGATTGGCAAACATCCATTTTTTATCCATACCTTTTTGATATAACAAAAGCCAATTTAAGAGAAATGTGATTAGTGACTCTTAATTTGCTTGGACTCCTATCTATTACTCTACTAAATATTGCCCTATCACACTCTATTTAATTATTATTTTGTTGTAATCTATATCTTAAAGAAAAATCAACAGTATGACGGCATAAAAATTGAAGTTTCCTGGGCCTTGAACCCTCTCTTTAAACTAAAATAGAACAATATTTCAATAGTCCATAATTAAAGAATAATGACAGAACAATTTTTATTTTCTTTTATGTAAGTTATCACTTAGCTATATTATATTTTGCACATTCTGTCATACTAAAAGAATTATTTTGTAAAAATTATCTTAATACATCACAAAAAAAGAAGAAATAATTTCAAAAAAAAGTACAGATGCAAAAATGGAGGAATGGACGATGGGAACGCAAAATGGAGGAAGACAACCACCACTTAATTTGTTCAAAGAAAAAAGTACATTAATTAAAAAAATTAATTTTGCAAAAAAAATTAAAAAAATGGGATGAACTTACAAGAAAATGGAATGGGAGATTTAGAGAGAAGGAGCAACACAAAAATGGAGGGTGGACAGAGCAAATCCAGTAAAGATTTCAAATGGGAGGTGGGCAAATGGTGGTTGTAACACCATAAATTTATTACTTATCTCATGCTATCTCCATGTTTCATACCATATATTTCATGAAGAAGTAAAAAAATGGCATTAAATTAATGAATATATTTGCATTGCATAGCGGATAAATTTTTCATTTGGTGTCCCATGGATCATATGAATTCATTCAACTCATTCTCATATTTAATTACACCAATACAACTCAAAAACATCTCACAAAGTGGCCTAGAACTCGTGCAAGTGGCTGGAATACACAAAAATACTAGGTGCAGCCTTGGGTAGGAATTCCAGCTTTCTGTCATAAACTTTGAAAAATTATAACTAATTTTAGAAAAATCAAAATCATGTATTATTTACCATTATGGAAAGCTACAAATGTCTAATTTATGCTAAAAATATGTCCAGACCTCAAAAGGGGTTACTAGTAACCAGAAATTGATGGAACAGTACCAAAGGTCGATTTTCATCCCTGGTACTAACCTCTAATTTTAAAAATTCACATCGCCCTGATCAGAGGTCTAATTGGAGTGATCTCAATGGCTATGGAAAAATTATCATGTCCAGTTTTTGCTTGTAAAATTTCATGAGCATCAACTATCATTTGGACCATGAATGACACAACCTAAGTTTCTAATCATATGAATAGTACGTATCAATTCAACAGAAAAATGCCAGCTTTGAAAACTCATAATTAATTCCATAGAGCTCTAAATAATCTAGTCTTTGGCTTCTCAAAAAGCTCTAGATAATATTTATATGTCTTCCAAATTTCATGGTCAAATTCTTTCATTTGGTCAAATCTTGATATTAGGTTGCAAAATGGCTCATTTTGTGTTATCAAAGGGGTCCAACTGGTCCATTTTGAGTTCCTAAGTAACCATGACCACTTGAGCACGTGGGAATGCACCAAAATGACATTCTAAACCTGTCTCAAAGGTGTAAAAATCCATAATTTGAAAACTCACTCTCTCACCCCATGCCATACACAATAACATACAAGGCTAGTCTTGCTCTTCAATGTCCAAAATGCACTATATCATACACATAACATTAAATCTCAATTGTACATGATACATTTGCATAATTACACATGTTCATGAGGTCATAAGACATATACAATAAAGGATTACAATATTTGTTACTCATATGACCATAAAGAAGTAAAATTAAGGCACTTTGTTATCAATCTTTCACCTTCCAAGTTGATGGCTTCCATTACCTTACTCACTTGATCCACCTAGAATGTTAGAACATTGGAGGGGAGGGAATGAGATTCAAAAAATCCCAATAGCTCATCTCCCTTTCAATCATACATAAAGGATGCAAAACAAGTCTTAAAAATGCATGCATGAGCATAATGACATGTGTAATCACTTAAGAAGCATTCTTAGCATTTGAACAAATCACACAAAGCATACATAGACTTGCCAAGCAAGTAGATTAGCATCACCTATTCTCTTGTGGATCTTGGACTTGCCTTGCCTACTTTCTTTAAGAGGTTTTTGACTCAACCTTACTCTTGGGAGTCAACCTCACTCTTGGAAGACTCTTTACTTTGTCTTAACTAATTTTAAGATTCTTGGCTCATCCTTGCCATAACTAAAGATTCTTGGTTTCATCACATCCAAGCAAACCCAAGCACACATACTAGGCATCATTTAAAGACATAATGCAACATCATAATATCACAATACATATTCACATGCTAAAAAACTTTTCATGGCTTAAAACACACATACACACATTCAAAGACAAGTTAAGTACACATTCATGTATTGCGTAAAAGAAGGAGGAGTAAGCTACCTTTGTTGGAACCACACACTTTCCCTTTTGAAAATGCTCTCCCTTCCCAGCCTCACACACACAAAGGTGTGAGATAGGTTTCTCTTAGCCTAAACACAATATATGGAAGCCAATTAGGTTCATGGAATCATTTCTAAAGCCATACATCTTCCTTAAACTCTAGCTTGGTCTAATAGCCCTTTTATGGCTCCAAATTGCACCTAATGAAGCAACATTCATCAAGTGAGTTCTAGGCTTTATTATTTCCTTTCATTTATGATTCTTGACTCCCTTTAAGCCTCTTGGAGTCATCATAAAATTAGAATAAGGAGCCAAACTAAATGTTGCTTCTTTAGGTCCTATTATGGAACATATAAGGCCATCTCACTTTCTATGGTTTCTAAATTTTTTTCAAGACCTCCCCTCATCTTCACTCATCATATATGACTCAAAAATGGGTTTTAAACAAATTAAAACTATCCCTAGGTACTCCAACTATGTTAGGCTGTGGCTATGGAGCAATAGGATACCAAGAGAGTTTGCTTTGTTTTCTTAATGGAAGATGCATATGGGGAGATTTCTAGGGATCTTAGGAACTCATTTAAACATTCATTTAGGCCTAAAAATCTTGATATTAAAACATATTTTTCAAGAAACACTAGAAACCCTAGGTTTGCTATCTTGAATTTTCATGGTTCTTTTGTTGTTTTCTTTGCATATTCTTATCCTCTACACTCCATTTCCTAAGATTCACCCTTGGTTCTATCCAAAATCTAAGCCCTCTTATAGCTTCTCATGTTGGACGAACCAAGGAGAGAAGAGGAGGAGTAGCTACTATAGGAAGGAAGATTTTCCTTATTTTTCTTATTTTCTTGCTTGATTCTTCCTTTCCTTGGCCTCCTCTCTTCAAATCCGAATTTTTCCCTCTGTTCCTCCCTCAAAACATATCCAAAAACTTCAATAAAATCGTAGAAAAGAAAGGAGAAATGGAGAAGAAGAGGTTTGCTAAAGAGAAAGCATGAAAAAACCAAGAAATTCCATACCTTTTGCCTTATTTTTCTACTTCTCTTCCTCTTCCTCTTCCTCTTCCTCTTGTGCACCTCACTCTTAGGGTTCCTCCTTTGGTTTAGGACAGAAAATAAATGAGCTAAATGAGTAAGGAGGTGGGGCGCCATATATATATATATAGGTAGGTTTAAGGAAAGACTTTTTAAAAATTCTAATTTTGGCATTTTCGTTTCTGGTTCGTTCTAGCTCCTTTTTTAGAACTATCTTTTCCATTATGAATTTAAGTTTTCAATTTAATAAAATACTTTTAGAATCACTCAAATCGGAGTTAAAATTTTCCTGAACAAATCCGTCAAAATTTAGATCAACCGACATTGGAAAACATCCACCAGAGGAGTTTTAACTGTCTTGAGGCTTTCCATGGTTTTCAGGGGCTCTGAGAACCCTAGAGAACTCAAAACTTTCATTTAAAAAGCCCTCTTATGTGAATTTCAAAATTTTCTCAAAATTACGAAAATGTCATTTCGTTTTGTCAATCTTTCGTTCAATTCTATTTTTCTTTTCGTCTGAGCCTGGGATTATCATTTTTAAGAGTTTTGAATGCTACTTAATTTTTTTAAGACTTTAACTAATTCATTTTAGGGAAATTGTTTTAAAAACGCACCCATTTTCGTCGTTTAACAAAAATCGGACATTACAGTGGTTAAGCGAAAATGGCGGATGGTCATGGTGGAGCAGATCTTGCATGACACTTGGGCAGACACAAGATAATGGGATGGCAGACGCTATAACAAGCACACACGGGACAACAAGCAGGCTAAAATGTGAGGGCGAACGACGACGTATGGACAGATGGACGGAATGTTCAGGCTACTCATGGACAGACGGTGGTGGATAGACAACGGAGTCTTCATGGGGGAAAGAAAGGCATGGGCAAGAAGAAAAAGGGAGGCACTAGTAAACTGAAGGTGGGGCGAACGCAAAATGCCATATGGGGAATTTAAAAGACAAATAGTTAGCGGTTTCAAAAAAAATTGCTACTAAATTGGGACTATGTTGGCAGTTTAGAAGAAACCGCTAACAAAAATGATGTTTTGTTGGCAGTTAATACAACTGCCAACATTGATAAGGCTTTTGTTCGCGATTCCTACTGAACAACCAATAAAATCTGTTAGTGGTTCATACTAAGAACTGCCAAAAAAAGAGTGGTCTGAATTTTATTTTTGTTGGCGGTTCGTAAGAACCACCAAATTTCCCATTTTGAATTTGCAGTTCTTTAAAACTACCAACTATGTGTCTATTTTTATTGGCAGTTCCTTAGAACTGCCGAGTATTATGCTCTTCATAATATTTTTGTTGGTGGTTATTATAAACTGCCAACTATACCTAACTTTTGTTGGCAGTTTTACAGGAACTGCCAACGAATATGCGACAATAAATCCTGTTTTTGTGATAGTGGCACAAGGAAGATTATAAGGAGGGATCAAGGCACTAGGTTCATACCTAGATTTAGGGGGATTTGATAGATTGTTAGGGTTCACTCCATTAGACTATAAGAACAGAGACAACATATCTAAAGAAAAAAGAAAAGACACTGAACTAATGAGTGGAAAAACAAAGGAGGTAGAATTGGAAAGGGAGTTCTTTTTACCCTATCTCTTTATTTTTATTTTAAACATTTGAAACAATATTTGATTTTAAATTTAAGGGTAAAGGAATGGTTTTGATATTAATTTAAATTTTAGGAAAATTTAAAACTTTTATAAGGACAAATTGTAGATATTCTTATTAATTTTATTGTAAAATTTTTTCAATTTTTTTTAAACTTCCTTTTTGTTTAATTTAAATGGATAATTGCTTATTGATAGCAACTTTTATTTCTTTGAATGTTGTTTGGTTTTTAATGAGGAGGAATAATTGTTAAATATTGTATAATTGATAGGAATTTATTTTTTTAGAATGATATTAGTGGATTAGTTTTGTATTTTAATTTAATTGATTTTTCATTCTCATGGAACTACTAATGCACTTTTTATCATATGTAGGATAAATTTTAATTTTAATTTAGGATATGAGTTAATTGGTCTGAGATTCTTAAATCTAAACTCTAGAACTTGTATGATTTTACCTTGAGGGGAAAGCCTATAACAATAAATTCTTTTGGATAAGATTTAGACATTATTTTTATAATTTGAGCCATATAAGCCTTATTGTGTTCAAAGTGTATCATTAGTATCTCATTGAGCTTTTATTGATAATTTATATATTTATTGTATTTTGATATATTCTTTTTTAATTACCTACATTAATTACCAAGCCTAAAAAACCAATGAAATACCCTTTTCAAAAAATTTACTAAGCATTTTTATTTTATTTCTTTGGAAAGGAATATTGAGGATGAATAAGGTGATGAGAGTGGTTGTTGAAAAATTTATACGTAAATGTGCATGAGAGTGATTAGGGGATAGAGTTAGGAGCTTTTGTTATTTTGAAAGACACGCAAAATGTGATGATAAAAAAAAGTATTATATTTGTTTATTGTTTATTTTACTTGTGAGACATGCAAAGATGTGAGGGAAGAAGAAGAAAAAAAAAAGTGAAAGAAAAAAAAAAAGAGTGCAAAGCCTTTAGGCCCCCACAAAAATAGAAGGAAAAAAATTCAATACTTGTGATGGGTTGAGATAAAGCATAAAACACACTCACTTGTAAACATAAATTTGAAATGAGAAGGAACATAAAATGTACTCATTTATAAGAATATTTTAATTAAGCTAAAGGAGCTTGAATTTTAAATATGCATAGTATCTTGAATTTGTTACTTAGAATAATGGAGAAAGAGATAAAATTTAAATAAGCTCCTAGTGACAAGACAAAAGGAAAGGTCTTTATATTACTACTTTACTTGTCATATTAGGAAAGAGGAAAAATTAGGAAATGATTTTGCTGCTAATAATAATAATAATAAGATTTAGTTTATTTTGGAATTGTAAATGCAATACAATATTATTTTATGTCTCTTGATATTATGAGAGTTGAGTTGAAAAAAAAAAAACATTTGAAAGGAAATATTTTAAGATGTAAGGAAAGGTAGATAGAAGTGAGAGAAAATCACTCTTCTTTTATATGTTTAATAATTATTTTCTTGAACTTAATCGTTATTTTCTTTCCATGCAATGGCCCGCATCCATTCATGAAAAAGTGTTTGATGAGCATTATCTCGGACGAAAATATTACAAAGGATGAGAAAGAGAATTAACAAAGGCAACGATAGAAAAGGGCACAAGGTTCTGTACAGTCATCAAATGACTGTTTTTCAGAAAGCAATGGCCTAGAAACTATATGATAAAATTGATCACAATCAAGAATCGATTGAGAGAGAGAATATGCACCGTTTGAAGTCAGAATGGCCCTTAAATCTCTACCACAAATTAGATGTGCCCTTAGACTCTCTCTCTCTCTATATATATATTGTAACTTTTTTATCACAAAATATATCTTTATTAAGTATACGGGCAAGTACTAGACTGTTCTTGGCCTAAGTTTCACACAAGCCTTAAAAACCGATAACATAATTTTCATTAAAATATAATTTAAAAACATTAGTTGACTTTTTGATAATATCTCATTGAATGCTAATTTGATTGGTATTAACACAAAGGGAGAATTATAATAAAAGACTCAAAAAAAAATATTTTTAAAGATTTATTATCACTTGTTTTATGATGATTACCACTGAGCTTAACAATAAATCGTTGAATCTAATAATAAAAGTCCTTAAGAATAATTCTTTTCATCTTTTGATCTTTAAACATAATTTTCCTTAACACAAATCTATGTTTCTTGTAAAAAGTGTAAAGTGAGTGCGCTTATTGTTTATATCAGATTTGTATAATTTAGATTTTTTTAAAGATTTTAATATTTTTTATTTTTAAAAAATAAAAGGTAAAATAAAAATAATTTTTTAATTATAAAAAAAATAATTAAAGTTAGATTAAACCAACCGATTCAATCAGTTAGATTGAGAATCAAATCATGGTCTAGTTTAGAGAACTCTCTTAAGTGATACTTTTAAAAATTGATCAACCTTAACCAAAAATCAAGTTCGATCGATCGATTTTAGATGAGAACCGGTGTAAAGGGATGAAAAGCCTTCAAAACTTTAACTACTATACCACCTTACTCTCTTTATTAAATTGTGCATAATATTATATAAATATATTTATAATATTTTCTTTGAAATTTATAATATTTAACTTAGACATTTATATTATGTTCAAATATTCTATAACCAATTAACTTTTATTATACAATTTTTTTGAAATATAATAATAATAAATTAATATATTGATTTCAATACTTGTTTCAACAAATTAATATTTGATGATTATATTTAGTAATAGATAAATTATTTTAGACTTAAATTTTTATAATTAAAAATTCAATTGAATTTAAATATTATGTTATATTTAATTTATTTTTATATATAGTTGATAATAAAATGTTTCAAATTTTATTAATATTTGCTTATTATTATTTATTATACTAAAATTTTAATCTTAATCTTAATCTTAATATATAAATATATAATTATGACCTATTTGACCACGGTTCGACTATAATCAAATCAATGAAATGTGATTAGTGTCTTTACTAGTTCAATGACTGAACTTATTTTAAAAATACTAATTACAAATTTTTAAAAAATAGTGATTTAAATTAAAAAATCAAAAATAAAAAATTTGAAATTTAGAATATGTAAATAAAACATGAATGGTTTAAATGAGATGTGCACAACAAAAGTGTAGAGAAAGTGGATGAATAAATTAAAACCTTCCTTTTCAGGCGAAGCAAATACAACCATTAAAGGAAAGGCAAGCAAAGGAAATCTAGTTAGATTTGGAAGCTTAAAATGAGTTTAGAGCTGAAAATGAAACAAACTATGTAACTCAAGAATCTGGCAAAATTACATCGATGAATACTATTCTAAATACATCTGATCAACAGTGGTTGCAACGCTTGTGCACTCAACTCTCTCCAACGGGTAGCTAAGAGATTATCTCCAACAGCTAATTTCCGTTAAAGCACATCGGAGAAGCTGGAATTATAGTTGAAGAACCAGAAAGACGTGGTTGCACAAAGAATCAACAAATTATCCAAATGGCTAGAAGGATTGAACAAGGAAATAAATACACAAAAATGATCAAATATGCAATATAGAAGGTGATATGCTTCTAACAGCTAGTCTACTAGCTCCTATGTTTACAAGGTTTGATCCAGCGAAGAGGCGGAGATCTAAAATCATTCTTGTGTTGTGCATACTGTTTTAAGCTTACCAAACATTACATATTACTTAGTATGAGTTTATACTACTTAGAGAGTGATCATACTGAACTATCTTGTATTCCTTTATCATAAGAGATCCATTGCTTCTTTAATTTACATTGTAATACTCTTCTAGCTTGATAAGCTTAGATAAAATTAGTTGTGGGTTAGTTGGAGAGAAAACTTTTACTTGGTATTTGTTTTTGGTGAGCAAGAAAATCCATTTTTTTCTCTTATTTTAACAATTAATTATTAAAATGAGAGAAAACAAATTTCCGCACAACTAAATCCATGATCAAGTTAACTAAATTTTAATAATTAATTATTTCTCACAACTCTTATTTTTATCCCCTCATTTCCAACATACTAACGTCCAAATATTCTGCTACAAAATAATTTTTTTAATCTTTTTCGTCTCATTTTAATTAACATTCAAACTCGCCATTCTCTTTCATTTGAGTGAAAAGCTATTACTCTTCCATTTCAGTGACCCAACCCATAGCCAATTAAAACTAAGATAAGAAGAATAGGCTACTGTCCTGGCTTCAAAAAAAAGTAGTCATTTAGATTATATACGTTACTAACTTCCTAAAGTCCATGGATTCAACTCAAGCAATCATGGCATTTTCAGTGGCTAAGGAAGTCGAACTTTCTTTCGCCAAGTTACAGTTCGATCTATTTATTATTCTATAAGATTTCGAGTTATTCTACTTTTTTGTTAAGATGACAAAAAGCAATTAGCAATATTATTTGAATGAAGGACTTTATTAAATGATCTATTTTGCAATCAAGGGATCTCAGTTTTTTTTTTAAATTATATTATAGTCTTATAATTTATATTTTTATAGGCATATAATATTTTCTTCTAATTTTTTGAGAATATAAATAGATAAAATGCCGCATATTAAATAAATAAATCTAAATAAAAAAATTATTAATTTTATTGAATAGATAAAAGACCTCATATTAGAATTTTGTTTTAGGCTACATAATATATTAAGCCGCACCTGTAGCTCCCTCTCTTTTGATTTCGATGGGGAACTAAAAATCATTAGTTCACACCATGCTACAACATCGTCTCTCTCCCTCTCTCTTTCTCTTTGCTAAACTATTGATGTTCAGCATTAGATATACAGTGTCATTTTAGCTTTTAATCAAATTTGGAAGAATCTTCACTTCGATGTTATACCATATATGTACCGCAAGAAAATGCTACATAGAAGAAAGAATATAATTTTGCCAGTAATTGCCAATGCCATACAGGCCTAGTTATGATTTAATAAGTTTTACACCCAACTTTACTTTGTAATTTCAATAATAAAAGATATGCATCGTTATCATGCTCAATGTTTAGAAAATCTTAGCATCATTCACTTCCCAAGTAGTAGCACTATAGGAGCATTCTAGTACCATCTATATTCTGAGAGTTGTGACCTTCAGCGAGCTTCAATCACAGTAGTACTCATCTCATTTACTGAATTAACTCCTTCACCAATTGATGGATTTGAATTATCACAAGCGGTTCTCTTGAAAATAAACGCTGGTTGTTTAGGAGGAGGAAGAGTTAAGTACCATGTATATTCTGAGAGTTAAGTACCATGTATATTAGCACTATAGGAGCATTCAAGTACCATGTATGTTTTGAGAGTCATGACCTTCAGCGAGCTTCAATCAGAGTAGTACTCATCTCATTTACTGAATTAACTCCTTCACTTATTGATGGATTTGACTCATCACAAGTGGTTCTCTTGAAAATAAATGCTGGTTGTTTAGGAGGAGGAAGAGTTAAGTCACCATCCAACATGGAAACAACTGCTGACATAGTTGGCCTATCTGTTGGATATTCTTGGACACATAAAAGCCCAATCTGAATGCATTTTAGAACTTCATGTTCAGGGCCTGTCTCACCTAATAATGATGGATCAACAATCTCCATGGCTCTGTCTTCTCTCCATAGGTTCCAAATCTGAATTAATTGAAGGCACTAGATAATTAGACTATTGAAGGATCAATTTAATTTTGGAATGGTTGTTTCTCATAGATACTCACATGTCCAATCAAAGTTGTGGTAATGTCATCATAATGACCACTATTCTTTCTGCCTGTAACAATTTCTAGAAGCAAAACTCCAAAACTGTATACATCAGATTTTGTAGAAAATAGTCCTTCCATTGCATATTCAGGTGACATGTAACCACTACAAAAAAAGAAAATTATTGAAACTTGTCAATGGGTATTTCAACTTGAAAAGCTTAGATTATTATATAATAGTATATCAACAGTTTTATTATAATTTTTGCCACCTTTGTCACATACATCCTTAGACTTTGAAGTGAGCACAAAGCACAAAGCCAACATAACTTGTTTTGAAATTTTATTTAATTATGAAAAATGAGTTTGTAAGGATTGAAGTCTAAATTCCTTGTATATAGATATTGATGATGTCAAGAATTATTTCCATTCAAAAACTTAATATGTTAAGTAACGCCTATGAATAATTTTATTCTAATATCTAACAAAACTATTAAATTTTATTAGTATTCAATAAAAATTGTGGGAAATTGGGATTCTGTGCAACATAGTGCTAGGAAACTAATAATATGTGCTTGCATTGTTGAGTACTTACTAGGTTCCAACGACACGATTTGTATTTGCTTCAATTTGGTCTTCACCAAATATTCTAGCCATACCAAAATCTGCAACTTTTGGATTCAATGTAGAGTCCAACAAAACATTGCTAGCCTTTAAATCCCTATGAATGATTCTTAATCTTGAATCTTGATGAAGGTATAGGATTCCCCTTGCAACTCCATAGATAATATCTAATCGTTTTTTCCAGTCTAGCTCTAATTTTTTCACTTGATCTAAGTAAAAAATTTAAACTATTAGAAATGAAATATGCTTGATCAATTATTTTATTTTATGAAATATGAAAATGTCACTATAACTGATGTAGCAAAATAAAAAGAAGACATACCAAAAATGAAAGAGTCCAAGCTTTTGTTTGGCAAATACTCATAGATCAACATCTTCTCTTCTCCTTGTATGCAACAGCCTAAGATCCTCACAAGATTTCTATGTTGGAGCTTTGCAATTAAAGCAACCTCATTTTTGAACTCTTCAACGCCTTGTCCAGAATACTTTGATAGCCTCTTCACTGCTATTGCCATTCCATTACTGAGAAGACCCTGAAGTCAAAATCCATAATCAGTTTCTAAATGTTTAAACTTTACTCCTGTTGCAAGAAACCAGCACTGAGAAAACTCTACCATTGTGCTCCTTTTTTCCTTAACTAGTTTATGTTGTTGTAAAGTGTCAACATGTGCCTTGATCTTACAAATAATCAAGCTAAACGCATAGACAATGATGTTAATCGAATTTATGAAATTTTAAACTAGTTATAAAAGAATAGCTACCTTATAAACAGAACCAAAACCACCTTCTCCAAGTTTATTAGCATCAGAGAAATTCTCTGTTGCTGCAACTATATCACTTAGATCGAAGAATGGTAAATCTGAATTTTTCCCTTTGGCAAGCAAATATTTGCTATCCCTTCTTGTCGCTGTACTAAAAAAATGGTAAGAGATGAGTTGTAATACAATTTAGCTTCCCCACACCACAAAAAAGAGGATTATGCACAGCTAATTAAAACACTTTAGATTGTAATGAAGAGGGGAAAAAAAAAAAACATACCTCAAGTAAGTTTAGGTGTAAGGTAGGGTGTGTTGCATTGAGAACTTCAATTTTTTGACAAATTTGATAGAAATTTAGCTTACCTTGTTTCTTGTTCTTTACAAAACAATACACGAAAGAGATTGCCAGAAACATTATCAGGCAAATAGAAACGACTAAGAGGGTCACCATCCTCTTCTTGCCAAGAAAACCATGGGGCTTCCTTTCATAATTAGCTGCACATAAGAATATATCAAAGCAAAATTAATGCCCAAACGAATCATGCATTACACAGTAGCATATAAGGAATGGGGGAAGATGGGTGAAAGATGGAGTAAATTTCAAATTATTTGCATGCTTTAATTTGACATATGATGGAGTAAATTTCAAATTATTTGTATGCTTTCAATTTGACAGAAGATAGCTTGGAAAGTGCATGGGATTGAATTCACTTTTTGTGTTTACTTGCTCACTAATGTCTTTGCAACTGCAATAACTCAGTCACAGGTTCAAATTCTTTCAAGCTTTGAAAGTACAAAATGTTGAACCATTTTTTAATAAACCTAGCTTATCAAGTTATTCGTAGATTTTATTTACAAACAAGTGAGAGTCAATAATAAAATATAATATTAAATAGAATAAAGCCTCCTTGAATCATATATAACGAATGCCTATTAGCGAGCATACATAGATCGTGATTACTAAGAAAATGTCTCTAAAATTTCATATAAAACGAGTTAGCTTTGATACATCTAGGATACAAGAACACAAAATAAGCAAACTGCACCGATACATATTCATATGTTTATTATCCAAATAGCCTGAGTAAGTATATGCCTGGTCTCAATTAAACTACCCTCAAATAATCCATGGAATGTATGAAAAATTTTACATGTGTATATATGTATATATAGATATATATAAATACACACACATATTAAATAGTATTCTGACTACAATTCAATCACAATGAATCAAATCAATTTTTCTCTACAATTCAATGATCAATTTAATATTTAAAACATTAATTTTAAGGGTGATAATTTATTTTCAATTACTCTGATGAAAATAAAGTGAACAAGTATATACCCAATTCAACTGCATCCACACGCACGTACAAATCTTGTCCCACATTGCTGTACGTCCTAATATCTTCCATATCCGCGTGCCACGTCAGACACCCAGTCTGTGTGATCTCATCTGCACTCGTATACGCTGCACACGAACAATCCTCCAGGCACTTCTCCTCACACCCTTTCAAGCTCATGGTCGTGTTCTTATCCACACGTGCCTTTGATGTATCAGGGACCTTTACACGTGCCACCTTCACAAACCCCTCCCCGCTTCGACACGTGGGCACATTCTTCTTCCTCACACACCCACCCGACCCGTTTCTCAGATACCACTCTTGCGGGTTCTTGGGTTCGAATCCTGGCAAACACACACATACTAACTTATCCGAATTATATGGGTTACAGTTAGCATTTGACCCGCACCATTTGAAGTGGTCACAGTCCTCTTTCGGACCGTACCAGACTTCGAACCATCTATGCTCATGAGCTTGCCAAATGGTTCGTGTCGCATGACCGGTGTTGTCCAGCACCATTCTTAAGAAAACCGAAGGGTCCATGACCCGGGTCATTATTGTAACTTCACTGGCATTGTCAACATAGCTAACGTTGAAGATGAAGTGGGGTGTCATCTCGGGCACACCGCTCCATCTTTGACCCGTCCAAGATCCGCCCCGCCAGAATGGATCCCCGTTTTTATAGGTGAATAACTGAGGATAGCCTGTTGGGTCAATCCTGTGGATCACGTTTCCCAATCCTGGGTCGTCCGGGGATTTCCATGACGTAAGGAACCGGTCGAAACCGGTTTTCCGGTCCAACCCGATTTTCATGAACGGAATCAGAGAATCACCGGGATAATCGAAACTCTGCCATAGAACCTTTTGCCTTCCTCCATTTTCGATCAAAACCAAGTTTCCTGTGTCTTGAAGCTTAGCAAAGGTATTAATGGGAGATGAGGGCGAAACGTTGGAAGACCAAATGGGGTTGAGGTTCGGGTTCCTGTTGCTGAGAACGACAACGATGTTTCCGTGGGTGTTGATTAAGAAAACTCCAGAACTATCATTCAGAGGTTTTTCTCTGTTAGCAACCCACACAACGGTTTGTGCCGAAAAATTGTTGTACCATATTCCGACGTAGCGGTTTCTGGAATTATTGTTGGGGGTGAAGAAACCAAGGGCGAAGGTTGCTCGGTCGGAGAGCAAAACGTCGCCGTCTATGAGGGGCTGGCTTGGGGTTATTTTATCTAGGGTGTGACAATTAGAATGAAGGAGGAAGAGCAGGAATAGTGGAATATTGATCAAAAGTAGCTCTTTAGCAGAGAAGAGCTTCATGGCGTTAAATGGAAGAATGAACACTAGTAAGGTTCTCGAGATTAGCAATACAGCAGAAGAGCTAGGGATGGGGCCAGGTTTCTTAATTGGTTAGTTGGGTTCAAAGGTGTCAGATATTTGTAGTGACTGTTGAGGGGCCTAGGGAGGAAATTTTCCTTCGGATGGTCGAGATCGTAAATTACTCAATAATATTTTTGTTTAAAAAATTTGTAATTACTCAATAATATGTGTAGTAGGGACGGAGGCCATGACCCCCTCCGCCTAGACTTATGGTCAACAACAGTAATGGAGAAAATGGTCACCGATAATGCGTGATGGATGGAGTGTGATAGAGACACACAACTAGAAAATGCGGGCGACTGGTTGACATTAAAGTCTCTAGGTCTTTCTTCTATATGTGGGTGCTGTTTCTGGAATTATTTCATTTAAAATAAAAAGATAAATTATTGATATTAAAAAGATAAATAAAATAAATTAATTAATTAAAATCTAGACAAATTCAAATTTGTTACTTTTCTTGAATTTTCTTGAATACTAGAGAATCCATATTCGAGGTTCTAAAGATTAGTAATGCGTCGTATAAAATGGGGCAGGATTAACAGAGGATAGATATTTTTTGTGACTGTTGAGGAGTTATAACCAAAAACAATAATGGAGAAAACGGTCCTGCATGTGAGTGTGCGATAGAGACACACAACTAGAAAATGTGTGGGATTGTGATAAAGACACACACCTAGAAAATGTGGGGGATTGGTCTACATTGTAGTCTTGGGTCTTTCTGTTGAATCATCTAAATTTTGTAAGAAATTGATGATGTTAATTTTGTATGAAATAGACATAAAATATGTGAGATTTATTTGATTAGCTAGTCCTAAGTGAGTTAACCATTCAATGAAAATTCACTCATCAAGGGTCACAAACTTTGTTACTATCTTTTTTTAAAATGGGCACTATCAATTTTTCAAAGAATTGGAAGGATTCAAAGCCTATGATACTGCTTCGCTTAATTACTGACTAATGGATGAGAAAATTCAAATTATCTAAGCGTTGACAAAAATATAATTATGACATCAATACTTTTCGGGAATTGGTAAAAAATTCAGATTAAATTAATTAGTTCAACTTAAAAATCAACAAATTGGTTAACAACATTTTTCACTAAGACGCTATCATTGAATCATAATAGGTGATTGATTTAATGCATGGAAAGTTTTATATATAACATACTTGTGCTATTAATAGAACATAATAATTCTTAATACATATATTTATTGCGTTAGATCAGTCAAAATTTATAACACTTTTTATAATTGTGATACGATAATAAAATATGGTTTCTTTATTTCCATTTAGGTACTTGGATTATTTATATTTTAATAATTATATATATAATCTTAAATATTAATTTACTTACCATGATTCAATTATAATTAGATCATTAAATTTTGAATTATTTTTTACTATAGTTCAATGACTAGTATAATTTCTAAAATATTGTTTTTTAATGTCATAATTTATTTTTAATTACTCTAATTATTAAGAAATGAAAATAACGAAGAGTACCTAATTCACCTACATCTGCACGCACGTATAAATCTCGTCCCACACTATTTTATGTCTTAATATCTTCCATATCTGCGTGGAGAAAAAGTAAGAGGGGGCTGAAGCTAAATCTATTGAGTTTACCTTAGCCTTAAAGACGGAGACTGATCTTTAATTTATTACTCTATGCAGACAACTTGTACGAGCCATTTTATGGGTTTGATGTATGAGGCATATTTGATCAAGCTTGTATTGATCCAGGAAACCATAGTGGCTCTTATTCTTCTTATTTCAATCGAGAACTAAAAATCATCAATTCACACTATGCTACTGATGTGAGACCCACTAAGAATATACCCTAAAGAACTTCTAACAATTTAAAATTTTGCCTGAAACTGGCTAGAAAACAAGAATGTTGGTCAAAGGAAAAACCCTAAGAGAACTTGTCTCTTAGAACCCTAGCCTCAAGACGCCGTAAAGGAAAACCAATCCTTTGATAAGTCACGTGAACTCTCAGAGAACACAAAGAAGCAAAAGCCTCATAAAGTATTGAATAATACTTAAATTCATTCATTCATAATTTTTCAAAAATAGAGTACAATAGGGAGCCTTTTATAGGTAAAATTTTTAAAAATCTTAAAATCCTAATAAAATTAAAACTCTAAAATCTGATTAGAAATATTTTAAATAGTGCCTAAAATCAAAGAACAATATTAGGATATTAATTTTAACTTAATCTCTTAGATAAGCTCCTTGACTAAGTCCAAAAATAATAATAAAATAATAAAAAACGAAATTCAAAAAAAATCCTAGTCAAAACTAATTAACTCCTTTAAATAGTCCACATGGGATGCTCATACTTCATTAAAAATCACATGGTTGACACATGATTTTTAATTTCTTGCAATTGGACTCCAATTGGGCCTTGGCACTCCTCTTGTAGAATGGTTAGCATGATCACACCTTTTACATCTTCTTGGGCCCTCTCTTAACTCAAATAAATGGGCTCTAAGTTATGAAGCTTATAAATCAAACAATTGAAGGCTTTTTTCATTGCTTTGGCCCTAGCTCTTGTTATTGGGCCTCTTATGCCTTGCAATAGATCTTTAGGCACATTTGACTTGAACTCTTGGGTTTTAATTTGCAAATCACGTCCTTGGGCTTGAAACTTAGCACCATATCCTTCATCAAGTCCGCTTCCATGCTTAGTAAGGTCTCTTAATGCTATTGCATCATTCCCCCCTTCTTGAAAAGGATTCATCCTCAAATCTGTAACATCAAAGGAAGAGAGATCAGATACATTAAAAGTAGCACTAATATTTCCATAAGAATTAGGCAAGTCAATTTTATAAGCATTATCATTAATCCTTTTAAGAACTTGAAAGGGACCATCTCCTTTAGGTTGGAGTTTTGACTTTCTTTGCTCCGGGAAACGTTCTTTTCACAAGTGAACCCACACCCAATCACCGGTTTCAAATACCACACGCCTTCTACCCTTGTTAACTTGGTTGGCAATTTGCTCATTCCTTCTTTCAATATTGGCTTTCACCTTTTCATGCAAATCCTACACAAACTTTACCTTCCTAGCACCATCAAGGTTAGTAAACTCATGTGAAGGTAAAGGAAGCAAATCTAATGGGGTTAGAGGATTAAAGCCATAAACAATCTCAAAAGGAGATAATTTTGTAGTAGAATGAACAGCACGATTATAAGCAAATTCGACATGGGGCAAACACTTCTCTCAATTCTTAAGATTCTTTTGAATGATAGTTCTTAATAAAGTAGAAAGGGTTCTATTAACAACCTCGGTCTGCCCGTCAGTTTGTGGATATGTTGTTGTAAAAAATAAAAGCTTAGTGCCAACTTTATTCCACAATATTTTCCAAAAATAACTCAAGAATTTCACATCTCTATCACTAACAATAGTTTTTGGCACACCATGCTACCTAACAACCTCCTTGAAAAACAATTCTGCCACATACATAGCATCATTAGTTTTGGAACAAGCAATAAAATGAGCCATTTTACTAAACCTATCCACAACAACAAAGACACTATCTTTCCCAGTGGGAGATTTAGGCAAACCCAAAACAAAGTCCATAGAAATATCAGTCCATGGGTGAGAGGGAACTTGTAAAGGAGAATACAAGCCATGTGATTGAATTCTAGATTTAGCATGCTTACAAGTAATACATCTAGAACAAACAGCAACTACATCTTTTCTCATGCCAGGCCAATAAAAATGCTCATTCAAAAGAGTTAAAGTCTTTTCTACACCAAAATGGCCCATCAATCCCCCACCATGAGTTTCCTTAACATGAACCTCATGAATGGAACACATAGGAACACATAACTTGTTCTTTTTGAAAAGGAATCCATCAAACCTATAATAGTCATTAGCACCATGCAATTCACAAGATTTCCAAATATCAGCAAAATCAAAATCAGATTCATACATGCCTGTTAACATCTCAAAACCTATCAATTTGGCATGCATGGAAGTAATCAAAGTGTAATGCCTAGATAATGCATCAGCTACAACATTTTCCTTTCCCTACTTATGCTTAATCATATAAGGAAAGGTTTCAATAAATTCAAGATAACTTGCATGCCTTTTGTTCAATTTACCATGAGACTTAAGAAACTTAAGACTCTCATGATCAGAATAGATAATAAATTTTTTAGGCCACAAATAACATGTTTCTAAAGTTCGTTTCAAGGCATACAACTCTTTATCATATGTGAAATAATTTAAAGCAGGACCACTCAATTTCTCACTGAAATATGCAATAGGTTTAGAATCCTGCATCAACACACCACCTATGCCTATAACAGAAGCGTCAAACTCAATTTCAAAAACTTTAGTAAAATCAGGCAACACAAGTACAGGGGCATTAGTTAGTTTTTCCTTTAGGATGTTAAAAGCACACTCTTGTGCTTCACCGCACTTGAATATCATATTCTTTCTTACCAAATCATTCAAAGGGGCAGCAAGAGTAGAGAAGTCCTTCACAAATCGTCTATAGAAGCTCAGTAATCCATGGAAGCTTCTTACTTCGCTCGCATTCTTTGGAGTTGGCCACTCTCGGATTACTTTGACCTTTTCCTCATCCACTTGTATGCCATGAGCCCCTACAACAAATTCAAGAAAAACCATAGAATCCAAACTAAAAGCACACTTCTCTAAATTGGTAAAAAGTTTATTCTCCCTAAGTACAACAAATACATCATGCAAATGACTCACATGCTCTTCTAGACTCTTAGAGTAGATCAAAATATCATTAAAGTAAACCACAACAAATCTTCCAATAAAAGGTCTAAAGACAAGGTTCATTAAACTCATGAAAGTGCTAAGTGCGTTAGTCAAGCCAAATGGCATAACTAACCATTCATATAACCCAAACTTGGTCTTAAAACAGTTTTTCATTCATCACCTTCTTTCATCTTAATCTGATGGTAACCACTTCTAAGATCAACTTTAGAGAAAACACTTGCACCGTGCAACTCATGAAGCATATCATCTAACCTAGGAATAAGATAGCGATATTTTACCGTTATTTTGTTGATGGCACGACAATCTACACATATCCGCCACTTGCCATCCTTTTTGGGCACAAGAATCACCGGGACAGCACACAGACTCAGAATTTCACGAATAAAGCCTTTCTTCATGAGCTTTTCCACTTGATGTTGTATTTTCTTAGTCTCTTCTGGATTTGCTCGATAAGCAGGTCTATTAGGAATAAATGCTCTGGGGATAAAGTCTATACAATGCTCAATGCCTCTTAAAGGGGGCAATCCATCAGGTATTTCCTTTGGGAACAAGTCACATAATTCCTGCAATAAAGATGTAACACTAGCAGGCAAAGAGTGATCAAGATCATCGATAATAAGATAAACATCTTTATAAAGCAATAAGAAAGCATTTTCACAAATAAGAGCTCTCTTGATCTCACTTCTACTTGAAAATAAACTCACTTTCTTTTTCTCATGTTTTTCTTTAATTTTCTTTTCCTTTCTACTCAGCTCTCTTTTCTCTTGCTTCTTCTCATTCTCAACACTCACACTCACTTTACCTTTCTTTTCTTGCTCTCTCTTCTTACACCCTCTTTCAATTTTTAACTGATCCTCATATGCTTGAACAGGATGAAGAAGGGTCAACACAATGGTCTTACCATTAAAAACAAAGGAGTAATAATTTTTATATCCATCATGTTTTACCTTTTTGTCAAATTGTCATGGTCTACCAAGTAACAAGTGACCAGCATACATGGGTATTACATCACAAAGAATCTCATCATGATAATTACTAATGGAAAAAGAAATGAGCACCTCTTTTGTTACCTTTACCTCCCCCCTATTATTAAGCCATTGTAATTTATAAGGGGTAGGATGCCTCAAAGTAGGCAAGTTCAGCTTTTCCATAAGCAAAGTACTAGCGACATTTGTGCAGCTACCACCATCAATAATCAAACTACATACCTTCTTGTGGATGAAATAACAAGTATGAAAAATATGCTCACGTTGCTCTATCTCAAGATCTTCTTTAGGTTGAATGTTGAGAGCACACCTAACCACTAGGGCTTCACCATTTACAGCTTCAATTAACTCTAAATCTGAGTCATCAGTTAGGGGTGGCATCTCATCCTCTTTAGACTCACTACTAGCACTAGTCACATCACCATTCTCAAAAATAATCATAGTTCGTTTGTTAGGACATTGTGAAGCAATGTGACCAAAACCATTACATTTAAAGCATCTAACCTTAGAGGAGGAAGCAGTAGGATTAGAAGACGAGAAAGGTTTTGAATCAGTTTTACCCTTAACCTGAAAGGGTTTTACCTTACTTTCCTCCTTAGACTTAAAATCAATCTTTGGCTTGAAGGGGACTTTAGAATCCCTCCAAGAACTTGAGTTAGATGTCACTTTCAGCTTTTGTCAAGCCCTTAGTTGCTTTTCCACCTTGATAGCTCTATGTAAGAGCTCCTCCATATCTAGGTAATTGTATAAATCAACTTGGGCAACTATATCAGGATTTAAGCCCTCAATGATCAAGCCATGGTTGCTTCACAATCTTCCTCCACATTTGCCTTAATCATGGCAATCTCCATTTCTTGATAATAATCTTCCACACTCATAGAACCTTGCTTTAGCTTTTGGAGCCTCTTATGCAATTCCTTATAATAGTAACTAGGGATAAACTGTTTGCGCATGATAATTTTCATCTTCTGCCAATCACGAATTGGACCTTCACTGGTACATCTTCTGGTGAGTAAGAGTTGATCCCACCAGATGCTAGCATAGTCAGTAAACTCCACTACAACAAGTTGTACTTTCTTCGCCTCAGTGTAAGAATGGCACTCGAACACTTGCTCCACTCTTCTTTCCCAATCTAAGTATTGGTCTGGGTCATTTTTCCCAGGGAATGACGGAATCTTCATCTTGATATTTCCAATACCACCATCCTTATTGGATGATGATTGTTTGCCTCTCTGAGTATGGGACTCCTCAAAGTTAGACTCAGCATCATTATCAAGTTCCACTTGAGCTTGCCTTCTATGGGTCCTCTTATTAGAAGAAGACTCCACATCATCTAATCTGACACTTAGTTTCTTAAGATTACTTTGAACGGCTTTAACCCAAACTTTCATGTCAAAGTCACTGTGCTCAAATTCTCCAGACATCCTGAAATATTAGTTTGTACCAAAAAAAAGTAACGGAAGATATAGGACCTCACAAATCACTAGCTTACGTGTTTACGCTTAAGAATAGTAATTCACTCGTGTTTATGCTCAAAATTTGGCTTTTATCAAGATGCTACACTCTAGCCTTTTACCGCTCAATAATTTGCTTCTTACAAGTGTTCTAAGCAAGTCACAAGCAAATCAAATGAAAAGATTAGACTAGTGGCAATAAAAAAAAACTAGAATCCTAAGATGTAAATTCCCAAAGAATCAAATAAAGGAGAAAAAAGGGTATGTAACAAAGAGGGAAAGAGGAAAGGAAAATAAGGGGGGAGAAGAGGTAGGGATGGCTTAGAAGGAAGGAGAAGAAAAGGGAAAATCTGAAAATAAGAAACTTTAAAAATAGGAAACTACTTGGGAACCAAGTTCAAAATTAGGAAAGAAAATCCTTACTTGAATGCAAATAGGAAAGTAGATAACTTTGTAGCTACTTAATGCAATCAAATTAGGAAACTAGCTCCAATTAGGAAATTGACTCCAATTAGGAAATTAACTCCAACTAAGAAACTAACTCCAATTAGGAAATTGAGTCCAATTAGGAAATTAGCTCCAACTAAGAAACTAACTCTAATTAGGAAATTGACTCTAATTAGGAATCTAACTCCACAACTAACTTCTTCTTCTTTTTTTTTCTTTTTCTAACTTTTTTTTAGGGAGTATCACACTCTTTTTTTTTTGAATGAGTATAGAGACACACAACAATGGAAGAGGGAAGAAGATAGAAGACAAAGATGAAGATGAGAAGATAACACAAATGGAAGGAGAGAAAATATGAAGAATAGCGGAAAGGAAACACAAAGATATACCTTGCACTAGCGAACCAAAGCTCTGATACCAAATGATGCGAGACCCACTAGGAATATGCCCTAGAGAACCTCCAACAATTCGAAACTTTGCTCGGGACTGGCTAGAAAACAAGAATGTTAGTAAAATGAAAGACCTTAAAAGAACTTGTCTTTTAGAACCCTAGCCTCAAGATGCCATAAAAGAATACCAATTCTTTGATAAGTCACGTGAACTCTCAGAGAATACAAAGAAGCAAAAGCCTCACAAAGTATTGAATAATACTTAAATTCATTCATTCATGATTTTCCAAAAATAGAGTACAATATGAAGCCTTTTATAGGCAAAATTTCTAAAAGTCTTAAAATCCTAATAAAGCTAAAATTCTAAAATCTGATTAGAAATATTTTAAATAGTGCATAAAATCAAGGAACAAGATTAGGATATTAATTTTAACTTAATCTCCTAGATAAGCTCCCTGACCAAGTCCCAAAAAAATAATAAAATAATAAAAAATGAAATTAAAAAAGAATCCTAATTAAAACTAATTAGCTCCCTTAAATAGTCCATATGGGATGCTCATACTTTATTAAAAATCACATGGTTGATACATGATTTTTAATTTCTTGCAATTGGACTCCAATTGGGCCTTGGCACTCCTCTTGTAGAATGGTTAGCATGATCACACCTTTTACATCTTCTTAGGCCCTCTCTTGACTCAAATAAATAGGCTCTAAGTTATGAAGCTTATGAATCAAACAATTGAAGGCTTCTTTCATTGTTTTGGCCCTAGCTCTTGTTATTAGGCCTCCTATGCCTTGCAATGGATCTTTAGGCACATTTGACTTGAACTCTTGGGTTTTAATTTGCAAATCACGTCCCTGGGCTTGAAACTTAGCACCATATCCTTCATCAGGTCCGCTTCCATGCTTAACAAGGTCTCTTAGTGCTATTGCATCGGCTACTATGCCATATCTCTCCTTCTCTCTTTCTCTTTCCTAAAGTAGTGATGTTTATCAACATTTTATACACACACACATTTTATCTCTTTTTTTGCGTATAAACCGTGAGCTGTTTGCCTTCTGTCTGTTTTATAATTTAATTTAAGACAAGTCTAATTCCAATTTACATCATGAGGCCACATGGTGTTGGCCCTAAAGAGTCTTTTCAAGGCTCAAACCTGTGATATTGCATAGGTCCTCAACCTAGGATTAAGTGGTCTCAAGTTCAACTACCCCTTGGGGTAATTTTAGGTTTCAATCTTAATTTACACAAATCTTTATTCAAATGTTATACCATATATATACCCTAAAAAATGCCACATAGAAGAAAGATTGTACCTTTTTTCTAGTTTTTACCAATGCCACCCAAGCCTACTAATGATATAACCAGCTTTACACCCAACTTTACTTTGTGATTTCAATAATAAAAGATATGCATCATTATCATGCACAATGTTTGGCAAACCTTAGCATCATTCACTTCACAAGTAGTAGCACTATAAGAACATTCAAGTACCATGTATGTTCTGAGAGTCATGGCCTTCAACGACCTTCAATCATAGTCATACTCATCCCATTTATTGAATTAACTCCTTCACTAGTTGATGGATTTGAACTATCATGAGTAGTTCTTTTGAAAGTAAATGCTGGTTGTTTAGGAGAAGGAAGAGTTTAGTCAGTACCTAGCATGGAAACAATTGCTGACATAGTTGGCCTATCTTTTGCATAGTCTTGTACACAGAGGAGCCCAATTTGGATGCATTTTAGAACTTCGTGTTTGGGACATGTCTCATCTAATAATGATGGATCAACAATCTCCATCACTCTGCCTTCTCTCCATAAGTCCCAAATCTGAATTATTTGAAGGTATCAAATAATTAGACTATTAAGGGTAAATTTGATTTTGGAGTAGTTACTTCTTAGAGATGCTCACATATCGAATCAAAGTTGAGGTAATGTCATCATAATGACTACTATTCTTTTTACCAATAATAATCTCTATAAGCAAAACTCTAATGTATACATCAAACTTTATTAAGAACAGTCCTTCCATTACATATTTTAATGACATGTAACCATTACAAAAAAAAAATTATTGAAACCTATTAATGAACATTTCAATTTAAAATTTTAAACTATTAAGTAAAGACACATGAATAGTTTTATTATAATTTCTAACACCCTTGTCATATGAAAATCTTTTGAGATTGAAGTAAGGACAAAGCACAAACCCACTAACCTCGTGTTGAAATTTTATTTAATTAAGAAAAATGGGACTGGCAAGGATCAAAGCATTAAATACTTAGATATAAAGACTAATAATGTCAAGAATAATTTCCACTTAAAAACTTAATCTGTTAAGTGATGCCCTTGCATAGTTTTATTCTCATATCTGACAAAACCATTAAATTTTATTGGTATTCATGTGAAATTTTGGGACATTGAGATTATAGGTAATATAATGCTAGGAAACTAATGACATGTGTTTGCATTATCGTGTACTTACTAGGTTGCGACGATATGATTTGTGTTTGCTTCAATTTGGTCTCCACCAAATACTCTAACTATACCAAAATCTGCAATTTTTGGCTTCCACGCAAAGTCCAACAATATATTATTAGCCTTTAAGTCTCTATGGATGATTTTTAATCTGGAATCTTGATGAAGATATAAGATCCCCTTGCAATCGCAAAGATGATATTGAATTGCTTGCTCCAATTTAGTTGTAACTTGTTTACTTGATATAAATAAAAAAATTTTAAAATTAGTGAAGCATGCTGGATTGATTGTTCTATTTTATGAAATAGAAAATGTCACCATGACTTATGTAGAAACATGAAAACATGACCTACCAAATATAAGAGAGTCTAAACTTTTGTTTGGCAAATACTCATAGATCAACATCTTCTCTTCTCCTTTTTGTGCAATAGCCTAGGATCCTCACAAGATTTCTATGTTGGAGCTTTGCAATTAAGGCAACCTCATTTTTTAACTTTCCAGTACCTTGTTTAGAATTTTTGATAGCCTCTTTACTGCTATTGTCAGTCCATTATTGAGTAAACCCTGAAGTCAAATTCCCCTAAGTAGACCCTATTGCAAAGTGTAAACATGTGCCTTGATCTTACAAATAATGATGCTAATCACATCGACAATGATGTTGATCAAATTTATTAAATTCAAGACTATCTACTGAAGTATAATTACCTTATAAACAGAACCAAAACCACCTTGTCCAAGCTTATTAGCTTCATAGAAATTCTCTGTCGCTGCAATTATGTCACTTAGATCAAAGAATGGTAAATCTAATTTTTTCCTTCTATTAAGGTCCTGTATACTGGGAAAGTTCTCAAAATTATAATCAAGCAAATATTTACAATGCCTTCTTATTACTGTATTAAAAAAATGGAAAGAGATGAAATTTTTTTTATTTATTTAGTTATACAATGTGACTTCGCCACACCATAAAAAAGACAATTACATATAGCCAATAGCTACTTTAGATTCTAATCAAAAGAAGAAGGAAACTTCAAGTTAAGTTTAGGTGCAGGCTAGGGTGTATTGAATTAAGAATTTCATATTTTTGACAAATTAGACTAGTATTTAGCTTACCTTGTGTCTTGTTCTTTACAAACCAATACATCGGAAACACTATCAAGAAAATGGAAATGACTAAAAATGCCACCATCCCCTTCTTGCCAAGTGAACCATAGGGCTTCTTTGCATACATAGCTGCAAATAAGAACACATCAAAGCAGACTTCATGTCCGAACCAATCATGTATGCTTCATTGTTCAAAGTGTAAAATGTTGCATTTGGAACATGGGAATAATGCAGAGCATGGGAAGCAGATCATGGCAATAAACCATTATGATTCAAAAATCATGGGCTTCGTGGGATGAAATAAAACGTGCATATCCCACTTTTGCACAATGCATCTTCTTCGGCAACATGATGAAATTACCGTTGAAAGAGTTTGCCTATAAATACAAGGTCCCTGAGCTCATTTTTATTTTGCTACACACCATCAATCAGTAAAAACAAGATCTTAGAAATTCCCTGTGCTTTCATATACGCAGAACGCGCTTCACAAAACAGAGAATTCAAGCAATGGCTAGAGGTAATATTTTGATCCATTTCTCTTGAATTGGATGTTATAAATATGATTTTATATATCCATGAAATCTAATAGTTGGTATCAGAGCCGAAAATGCCTCTGCTTTGCTAAGTTTTTTGAGTTCAAAAATGTCAAATTTTTGATGTATTTGGTTTGGTTTATAGAGCAATTTTTTCATCATTTTGAGATCAAAATTGGAATCTACATTAAATTCTGATGAAAATGGACTCCTAGATCACCTAAAACAGAGCTTAGAAATGTAAAAAACGACCGGGTTTTTATTTGGGTCCGAAACGGGTCGAAACTGGGTCGGGTCGACCCGGCGGGAGGTCAGGGACGAGTTGTACGACACATCGTTTTGTCCTTGAAGGAGCATGTTGGTTAAAACGACATGTAGTTTAGCATTTGTAAATAAAATGGGCACAGTAGCATATGGAGGATTTGAACCTTGGTCCTTCAACATATATACGCAAGTCCTAGCCACTGTTGCCACGCTTTATTGTTGCTATATGTAAGCAACATCTAATATATATAGATATATATACGTTTTCTTTTGTGGCATTTCCTCTATACGTTTTCTTCTCCCATGATTTATATATATATATATATACATATTATCTTTTGATATTAAAAAAAAATTATTGGCCAATATTGAATTAAAATTTAATAGTAATTTATTTTATTGGCCATTTATTTTGTTTAAAATTATTAAGTACATTTTAATTTGTCCAAATTTTGATAAAAAATTATTATGGACAAAATTAAATTAATTTTGACAATATTTAGTTATTTATTTGTCAAAATATAATTGTGAAATTAATTTTATACCTTTAAAATTTGCCTAAATCTTGAAAAGTTAATTAATTTTAGGCAATTTTGGCATGTTTATAAATAGTAATTAATTTATAGTGTCATTTAATTTATGCCTAAATTTGCAAAAATAATTAATTTTTATTTTTAGGCAATGTTTATGGCACATTTAGATTAATTTAAAGGGAGAATATTAATTAAGTTAATTATTCATATTTTGTTGATTAATTGATTAGTTATTGAAATTCTCATTATGTATGCTTATTTATGTTTTATGTTAAATTATATTCAAGTATATAATTTTATTTAAATGTCATGTGAATTGTGTATTTTTAATTTAATTAAAGTTTAGCCACAGCACCTTTAATTGTTTTAAAATTATACATTAAATGTTATAATCACATAAAGTAAAATGACATCAAATTGTAATTAATCATATTTAATATGATAATTATTATCCTACAGGAATATTATCATATTTCGTATGATTAATTAGGATGGAATAATAATTTTTTTCTTTTCTTGGTTTACCCATAGGAATTAAGAAAAGAATGTAATTTACTAGTTTTATCATTAGTATATGAGTCTAATTAAATAAAATTTAGCCTACAGGTAATTTTATTTGTTACTAAGCTTATAATTTGAATCAACATGTATTGCATTGGCATGACATATTATTTAAGAATATTATTTGTCTCAAATTATTAACATAGCATGTAAATTGTGCAGCTTTTCAACCTTTAAATATTTCTGATTTTCAAGTTCCTGAATTAACTGGAGATAACTATAATGTTTGGAAGGAGAAAATACTTCTCCAATTAGGGTGGATGGACGTTAATGATGTAATCAGAAAAGATGAACATCCTAAACCCACGAATATTAGTAGTGCATCAGAAGTAAATGTTTATGAACGTTGGGAGCGATCCAATCGTCTTAGTATAATGTACATCAAGACTAAAATATCAGCTAGTATTCGTGGTTCTATTGGAGAGCATCAAAACTTTTGAAGTTTGCTTAAGGCTATTGATGAACAATTCGAATCTTCGGATAAGGCCTTAGCAAGCACCTTAATGACAAAGTTATCATCCATGAAACTTACTGGCATAAGAGGTGTGCGAGAGCATATCATGAAAATGAGGGATATAGCAGCTTAATTGAAAACACTTGAGGTTAAGATGTCAGATTCTTTTCTTGTACACTACATCTTGAATTCTCTACCACAACAATATGGGCCTTTCAAAATCTCCTACAACACTCATAAAGAGAAGTGGTCAATCAATGAACTTCTGACCATGTGTGTACAACTCATAGCAAAGATGGGTGAAAGTGTACATACAGTGACACAAGGAAGGAAGAAAAGAAAGGCCAAGACAAAAGGGAATGGCAAGATTCCCATTCCTGAGGATATTAAGAAAGAGTACAAGTGTTTCTTTTGTAAAAAGAAAGGACATATAAAGACGGACTGTGTCAAATTCAAGGCTTGGCTTCAAAAAAAAAGTAACTCAATCTCATATTTTTATTATGAATCTAATATGGTAGACTCTAGTAGTAACACAAGGTGGATTGATTCTGGCTCACCAATTTTCATCTCTAATACCTTGTAGGGCTTTCTAAACCAAAGGAAACCGATAGGCAGTGAGCAATACATCTATTCAAGAAATAAAATGGGCTCAACTGTTGAAGTTATAGGAACATGCAGATTAGTTCTTAATTCTGGTTTTATTTTGAATTTGGAAAAGACATTTTATGCACCAAGTTTCTCTAGAAACTTGATTTCAGTTTCCAAACTTGTACCATTGGGATATTGTTTTGAATTTTTAAGTAATGAATTTAAATTATTTTATAAATCTAATTTTATTGGCAATGGTACACTTTGCAATGGTCTATTCTAAATTTAATTACGAAATAGTAACCTTTATGACTCAATGCATGTTTCTAGTAGTAAAGGTAATAAGATGAATGTTACTAATGAAAATTCCTCTATATTATGGCATCGTAGGTTTAGTCATTTTTCAATAGAGAGAGTGAAAAGATTAGTAAAAGATGGAGTACTCAATACTATTGACTTTACTAATTTTAACACTTGTGTATACTACATTAAGGGAAAACAGACTAACAAGACTAAAAGAAATGCTAATAGGAGTTCTAGCATATTAGAAATCGTACATACGGATATTTGTAGTCCAGATTTGGACTTAAGTAGTCAGAAATACTTTATCATCTTTATTGATGATTATTCACGATACATGTATCTCTATCTACTCAATAATAAAAATGAGGCACTGGATGCCTTTAAGATATTTAAGGCAGAAGTAGAGAAACAATGTGGTAAACAAATTAAGATAGTGAGATTTGATAGAGGTGGTAAGTATTATGGTAGATACACTGAAGATGGACAAACACCAGGTCTATTTGCTAGGTTTCTTCAAGAGTATAGGATTGTTGCCCAATACACTATGCCTGAGTCACCTAACTAGAATGGTGTAGCTAAAAGGAGAAATCAAACATTATTGGACATGGTGAGGAGCATGTTGGTTAGCTCCAAACTTCCTAAATCCTTGTGAACTAAAGCCCTTAAAACTGCTATATATATTCTTAACTGGGTTTCAACTAAGGCTGTTGAAAAGACATCATTTGAGTTATTCAAAGGTTGGAAACCGAGTTTAAAACATATGCACGTTTGGGGATGCCCATTTGAGGTTAGGGTTTACAATTCACAAGAAAAGAAGTTAGACCCTAGGACCATTAGTGGCTATTTTATTGGGTATGTTGAAAAGTCTACGGGTTATAAATTTTATTGTCCATCTCACAGTATTAGGATTGTGGAATCAAGGAATGCAAAATTTCTTGAGAATGACTTAATTAGTGGAAGTGATCAAACTAAAAACTTAGGTTCTGAAAATGATCAGTTTGATATTCAAACTCCTACATTAAGTGATAGAATGATTGTAATTCATGCCCCTCAAGTCCAAATGGGTATTGAACAACCAATCATTCAAGATCCACAACCTGTTGACATTGACCAAGTTAATCCAATTAATGAACAGCATTTAAGGATTGTTGAATAAACAATTGAACAACATACTCCCCAAGAGAATGTTGAGTCAACATTAAGAAGGTCAACTAGGATGAGGAAGTCAGCAATTCCTAGTAATTATGTTGTGTATCTACAAAAATTTGATTATAATATAGGAGCTGAGAATGACCCTGAAACGTTTTCACAAGCCATCAGTTGTAGAGAATCAAAGTTGTGGCATAATGCTATGAAGGAAGAGATGGATTCTATGGCATCTAATGGAGTTTGGGATCTTGTCGAGTTGCTTAATGGCTCTAAGGCCATTGGATGCAAATGGGTCTATAAAACAAAAAGAGACTCATTAGGTAACATCGAGAGATACAAAGCAAGACTCGTGACTAAAGGATTCACTCAAAGGGAAGGAATCGATTACACAGAGACCTTTTCTCTTGTATCTAGGAAAGATTCCTTCTGTATAATAATGGCATTAGTTACTCGTTTTGACTTTGATCTGCATTAGATGGATGTGAAGACGACATTTCTCAATGAGGAATTAGATGAAGAGGTATATATGAAACAACCTGAAGGATTTCCCTCTAGTACCGATGAACATTTGGTGTGCAAATTAAAAAAATCCATATATGGATTGAAACAGGCCTCCCGCCAGTGGTACTTAAAATTTCATGATGTTATCTCTTCATATGGATTTGTGGAAAATGTCATGGATCAATGCATATACCATAAGGTTAGTGGGAGTAAAATCTGTTTCCTTATATTGTATATGGATGACATATTGCTTGCAACCAATGATAAGGGGTTGTTATATGAGGTGAAACAATTTCTCTCTAAGAATTTTGATATGAAGGATATGGGTGAGGCATCTTATATCATTGGTATTAAGATCCATCGAGATAGAACTCAATATATTTTGGGTTTGTCACAAGAAACTTATATCAATAAAGTCTTGGAGAGATTTCGGATGAAAGATTATTCACCAAGTGTAGCACCTATTATGAAGGGTGACAAGTTCAATTTGAACCAGTGCCCGAAGAATGACTTAGAAAAGGAACAAATGCATAACATTCCATACGCTTTTGCTATTGGAAGCCTTATGTATGCTCAGGTTTGCACAAGACTTGACATAGCATTTGCAGTTGGAATGTTAGGTAGATATCAGAGTAATCCAAGTATAGACCATTGGAGAGCTGCAAAGAAGGTAATAAGATATCTTAAGGGTACCAAAAACTATATGTTGATGCATAGACAGACTGAAAACCTTGAGGTAGTTGACTACTCAGATTCGGATTTCGCTGGATGCGTTGATTCACGGAAATCAACATCAAGCTATATTTTCATGTTAGCTGGCAGAGCCGTATCTTGGAGAAGTGCAAAGCAGACTTTGACTGCTACTTCTACTATGGAGGTAGAGTTCGTTTCTTATTTTGAGGCAACTTTACATGGTGTTTGGCTTAAGGGCTTTATATCTGGGCTTAGAATTGTCGATACTATCTCTAGGACATTGAAGATATATTGTGATAACTCAATTGCTATTTTTCTGACTAAGAACAATAAAAGTGGAAGTCGAAGTAAACATATCGACATTAAGTACTTAGCCATTCGTGAACGTGTCAAGGAAAATAAAGTTATCATTGAACACATTAGCACTGAGTTAATGATTGCTGATCCTTTAACAAAAGGCATACCACCAGTAATGTTTAGGGATCATGTATCTAGAATGGGACTTAGTTCCACTTTGTATTATTGATGTATATACTATACATATATATCATTTATAATAAAGCCTTTATGAATTTTAAGTTATTTTCTTGTTTATGCGTATACATTAAAGTTTGAGAATAACAACATTAAGAGGACCCAGAATAAGCATATGGCTTATTCATAAAGTTACTATATAGTGGGCAAGGAAACAAAATGCATTGTAATACATGGAAGGTATTACTCACTTATAGAGGAACTACTGCTATGATTCATGCATTTATATTTCAGTTAAATATTTGAATCTTAAGAAGCCATTATGAATAAAGATTTTCGAATCAAGTGGGAGAATGTAAAATGTTGCATTTGGAATGTGGGAATAATGCAGAACATGGGAAGCAAAACATGGGAAGCAGATCGTGGCAACAAACCATTATGGTTCAAAAGTCATGGGTTTTGTGAGATGAAATAAAATGTGCATATCCTACTTCTGCACGATGCATCTTCTTCGGCAACATGATGGAATTGCCGTTGAAAGAGTTTTCCTATAAATACAAGGTCCTTGAGCTCATTTTTATTTTGCTACACACCATCAATCAGTAAAAACAAGAGCTTAGAAGTTTCTTGTGCCTTCATATACGCAGAACGCGCTTCACAAAATAGAGAATTCAAGCAATGGTTGAAAGTAATATTTTAATCCATTTCTCTTGAATTGGATGTTATAAATATAATTTTATATATCCATGAAATCTAACACAAAGTACATTATACAGTAGCATATAGGGAATGGAGGAAGATGGGTGAAAGATGGAGTAAAATATCAGATTGTTTGCGTGCTTCAATTCAGAAGATAGCTTGGAAAGTGCATTGATTGAATTCACCTTTTGTGTTCACTTCCTCTATTATGTCTTTGCAAGAGCAATAATGTCTGAGGTTCAAATTCTTTTAAGTTTTTGAAAGTATAAAATTTCGAACCTTTTTTTTTTTTCTGGTAAACGTAGCTTATCACATAATCTATAGATTACACTTACAAAAGGGGGTCAAAAATAAAATTATGATATAAATATGATAACACCTCTTTGGATCATACATAAAACGTTTATTAGCGAGTCTACGTAGACTTCCTTAAAAATGTCTCTAAAATTTCACAGAAAACAAAATACTTCGGTACATAGGATACGAGAACACAAAGTAAGCAAAGTTATAAATACATACATAAGCTTACACAAATGGTCTGGGCAAGCACATGCCTAATCCCCTATATATTATTTGGTAGAAAGACCCATTTATATTTGATGCTTCTTAGATTTAAATTGTTTAAATTTTTAGAAAATTGATGTTGTTAATTTTGAAAAGTATACACTGTGAGACGAGTTTACCATTCAGGTAGAACTTTTAAATGAGTCTTAATACTTAGTGGTTACCTTTTATTTAAATTAACATTGTTCATTTCTTAAGAAATTGAGAGGATTTAAATTTGATGATACTATTATTACTCTGCTCAATTATTGACTTATGAGTGAAAAAATTCAAATTTATTTAATTATTGATAAAAAAATTAACATACCAACATATGTTGAGCATTGCTGAAAAAACTGGATTGGACTTAACTTCAACCAAAAAATTGGTAAATCAGTTGGCTACCTGGTCTACTTAACCCCCGTAGCTAGGGTATTAAAGATCTGGATCTGGATCGTATAAAACGAATAGTTTAATATATAATATACGTATACTTACCAATAAAACATAATAATCTTTAATACATTTATCTAATGTGCTAGATGATAAAGAATTTATAAATTATAAAACATAATTTCTTTATATATATATATATATATAGAAAATTGTATTATTTATATAATTATGTTATACTTATATTAAGTATCCATCTAACTATTGTCAAATTATTAAATTATGAACTATTCTCTTTTGTATCCATCTAACTATTGTCAAATTATTAAATTATGAACTATTCTCTTTTATAATTTAATGGTCAATACAATTTAAAAACAAACAAACTTATCTATCATTTTTAGATTTTTATTATTAAAATTTTTAATCAAAATATGATAAATATATGATCTTTGCAAACTAAATATATAAAATTTTAATTAAACTGTGTACTTATTATATTTTAATTATAAATTTATATTCTTATTATATTTTAATTAAATAATTTAATAACAAAAATATAAAAAGTTATATCTTAATCAAATTCAAAAAAAAAATAATAAAGTAAATAAGAGTAAACAATTCGGCTGCATCCACACCCACACGCCCGTACAAATCGTGTCCCACCCTGCTGTATGTCCTAATATCTTCCATATCCGTGTGCAACGTCAGACACCCACTCTGTGTGATCTCATTTGCACTCGTATACGCTGTGCACGAACAATCCCTCAGGCACTATTCCTCGCACCCTTTCAAGCTCATGCTCGTGCTTATATCAACACGTGCCTTTGACGTATCTGGCACCTTCACACGTGTTACCTTCACAAAACCCTCTCCGCTTCGACACGTGGACACATTCTTCTTCCTGATGCACCCACTCGACCCGTTTCTCAGATACCACTCGAGCGGTTCTTGGGTTCGTATGCCGGCAAACACACGCGCTCAAACTTGTCTGCATTATAGGGTCACAGTTACTATTTGACCCGCACCGCCGGAAGTTGTCACAGTCTTCTTTCGGACCATACCAGATTTCGAGCCATCTATGCTCCTGAGCTTGCCACATGGTTCGTCTCAAGTGACCGGTGTCGTCAAGCAAAAATCTTGAGAAGACCGAAAGGTCCTCGACGCCGTTCGCTATGGTAACTTCACTGGCACTGTCAACGAAGCTAGCGTTGAAGATGAAGCCGTTGGGTGCGATCACGGGTACCCCGCAGCGCCGTGTCTAGAAATTTTGAGACTCTAAGTGAAAAGATTAAGGAGGCATAATGTAATTTATTAATTTTTATATTATTTTATATTATTTTTTAAGTTTCAAAATCACTTATCAAAGTTTTATAATTAAATAATTTTAATATTTTATTTTCAATTAATAATAATACTAATTCATTCAATTTATTCTGTAACATAGTTAATTTTAAATAGAATTGAAGTAATTTTAATTTTAAAAAACTTCTTTCAATAGTAGCAATTAATTGCTATGAATATTATTAATAATATTCTATAAGTGATATATACATTTGAAAAAAAATCTAATCTTTTGATATAGTTTAACACTTCTATTGAAGTATTGATTTTTTTTGTCAATATTTCTTTCAATGCTTTCAATTATGAAAACAAATCAAAATCATCAATATCAGAATATTCACTAAAACTTAAAAAAAATTTCAAGATTAATACAATATTTTTTCAATTCATCATCTTCCAAAGTTTTGAATTATTTGGATTCAAATAAAAAATCAAAAGTAGTTTCATATTCTAAAAATTGTTCAAATCGATTCTCAATAGAATAAATAGATTGATCTACTATGTATAGAAAATATTCAACATGAAAAGAATCTTCAACTGAATATGTGATCTCATCATCAACATGTTCATCAAAATATTTTTTTTTATGGATTATTCGCTTTTCACGAAATGTAGGCTCTATATCCATTTTAATAACCTTTTTTTTTGTAGAGTCCAAAGCATATGCAAAACTATTTTTCCTATAATTTTTCAAATAAGTAATAAGGCCCCTTAAATTATCTATGGCAACAAATATATGCATATCTTTAGATTGTAGAGTCTTACTAATAGAATTAATAACAAACAATATATCATACCAAATATTCATTCCTAATAAAAACTCAAAATTCTCAATCTCATAAGTTGCTAAACACATGATTTCACTTTTTATTTTAGGATCTTCACTACATTTTGATAATTTAATCAAAGTATCTCTTATATTGGGTGCTTAAAACTTTATTGTTTTGACACTTTCAATTCTATTTTTCCATTGAGTTTGAGATAGTGAATTAACAGAAAATTTAGGTACACTTTCTTACAAGATTTTCCATCTTTTGGTGGAAGAAGAAAATAAAGAATAAATGTGTTGTAGAACTTCAAAAAAAGAAATAGCTCTAGGAGATGAACTAGCAATATCACATAAAACTAAATTCAAATTATGACATCCATATGGTGTATAAAATGCTCTAGGATTTATATCCAATAATCTTTTTTATACTCTTTAATTTTTACCTTTCATGTTCGATCCATTATCATAACCTTGTCCCCTTATATCATTAATATCAAGCCTATATTTATTCAATACATTAATAAGTTCATTAAAAAGACCTTTTCCATATGTATCATCAACCTTTAAAAATTCTACAAAGTAATCTTCTATTCTGATTGGAGAACTTAAAGTATCAACACATCTCAAAATAAGAATCATTTGTTCTTAATGACTTGCATCAGGAGTACAATCAAGAATAACAGAAAAATATTTTGCTTCTTTAACTTTTTTTATTATTATATTTTTTTATATGAAAAGCTAACAAATTTATAAGTTCATTTTGTATAGCATTACTTAAGTAATGTGCACGAAGGTCATTATGTTTTATGCGCCGAACATGCTCTTTGCAACGGTTGAAACAGTAGCCCTACCATAATTCTCCATCAACTCTTAGTCTAAAACTTCCATAACCACTGTCTACCATAATTCTCCATCAACTCTTGGTCTAAAACTTCCATAACCACCATCTACCATAATTCTCCATCAACTCTTGGTCTAAAACTTCCATAACCCCCGTCCTAAAATAAAGAGATCATTGTAACTTCCCAATAAATAGTTGTAACCCCTTCATAGCCATCATTTTATCCTAAATGCTTTGCCTATTCAGAACTAGTATAAATAGGCTACTTGGTTTGTTGTAAGGGGCACCAAAGAAAATTAAAAAAACATATTTTTATTCGTGAGAGTTTCTCTCTTTTTAGTTTCTGTGCCAGTTTGGTATTAGAGCGAGGTTCTAGGTTCGATGTCAGGCAATTGCTAGCTGAGTTTTTAGATGTGATTCCAAATGAGATTCCACTTAGATTGCCGCCTATGAGAGATATCCAGCATGCAATTGATCTGATCCAGGAATAGTCATTCCTAATAAGCCCATCTACAGGATGAGTCCTTAAGAACATGCTGAAGTCCAACAACAAGTTGAAGAATTGTTGCAGAAAAGGGTTGATACACGAAAGTGTTAGTCCTTGTACCGTGCCTATACTTTTAGTGCCTAAGAAAGATGGGAGTTAGAGAATGTGCATTGATTGTCAAGCCGTCAACAAGATCACTATCAAGTACCAGTTTCTGATTCCATGACTTAATGATATGCTGGATTAGTTACATGGTGCTACAACATTCTCTAAGATTGATCTTCGTAGTGGATACCATCAAATCCATATTTGTCCCGAAGATGAATGGAAGACCTCATTCAAGACGAGGGATGGCTTGTACGAATGGGTTGTGATGCCGTTCGAGTTGTCAAATGCCCCTAGCACTTTCATGTGCTTGATGAATCATGTACTCTGGCCTTTTATTGATAAATTTGTTGTTGTTTACTTTGATGACATCCATATCTATAGTTAGAATGGAGAAGAGCACCTAGAGCAAGTTTTTCAAGCCCTTCATGAGCAGAAACTTTATGCCAATTTGAAAAAGTGTACTTTTCTGACTGATGAGGTCATTTTTCTGGGCTATATCATCACTGCTGAGGGTGTTCGAGTTGACCATATTAAAATCAAAGTCATAAACAGCTAGCCTATCCCAAGGTCTGTCCATGATGTTCGAAGCTTCTATGGATTAGCTTCTTTCTATAGAAGGTTCATTAAAAATTTTAGTTCCATAGCTACACCACTTACCAATTGTATCAAGGGAGATAAATTCCAGTAGACCAAGCAAGCCCAAAGAAGTTTTGAAGAATTGAAGAAGCATTTAACAGAAACACCTGTGTTGGCCCTTCCTAATTTTGATCAAGTGTTTGAGGTCAGTTGTGATGCCTCCAACACCGGAATTGGTGCCGTGCTAAGTCAAGAAGGACATCTTATTGCCTTCTTTAGTGAAAGGCTTAATGACGCTAAGGTGAAATATTCCACCTATGATAAGGAATTCTATGCGATTGTCTAAGTTTTGCAACATCGAACCACTATTTGTTGAATAAGGAGTTTATCCTTTATTTTGATTATGAGTCGCTCAAGCATCTTAATTCCCAACAGAAAATCAACTGTAGACATGCTACTTAGAGTGAGACCTTGTAGTCTTATCCATTTCTATTCAAGCATAAGGCTGGGACTTTGAACTTAGTAGCTGATGCACTTAGCCGTCGTCATTCCTTACTATCCACTATCCAAACTAAAGTTGTTAGCTTTGAGATTATCACGGAGTTGTACAAGGAGGACCCTGACTTCAATGAAGCATAGAATGCCACCAAAGCTTAGCCTTCTCAGCAATACTACAGGCATAAATGATTCCTATTCCGAGGGAAAGCCCTATGTATTCCTTGATGTTTCTTGCAAGAAGTAAACATTTAGGAAGTCCACAATGGTAGATTAGTAGGACACTTTGGTCGTGACAAAACTGTGGCTTTAGTGAAGGAAAATTTCTATTGGCCATGGTTAGAATGAAACATCAACAGGCATATACAAAGATGTAGGACCTGTCATCTAGCTAAATCCAAAAGCCAAAACATGGGTCTATACATGCCCCTTCCTCTGCCGAAAGCTCCTTGGGAAGACGTGAGTATGGATTTTGTCCTTGGACTACCTCGAACCCAATGTCAGAAAGATTTCATCATGGTTGTTATGGATCGATTTTCCAAGATGGCATATTTTATTCCATGTCAGAAGACGAATGATGTTGTTCAAGTCTCGGATTTGTACTTCAAGGAGATTGTTCGTCTACATGGGATTCCCAAGACTATCACCTCTAATCGTGATGTCAAATTCCTCAGCTACTTTTGGAGGACTCTGTCGAAGAAAATGGAAACAAAGCTTCAATTTAACAGTGCTAGTCATCCACAGATAGATGGTCAAACTGAAGCTGTCAATAAAGTTTTGGGAAATTTACTTTGTAGCTTTGTGGGAAAGAATCTGAAGTAGTGGGATCGTATCCTTGCATAGGTTGAGTTCGCCTACAATAACTCAACAAATCAAGCTACTGGAAAGTGTCCGTTTGAAGTAGTTTATGGTGCATGCCCACTTAGCCCATTGGATTTGACTCCGTCACTTGATAGTCAACATTATAGTAGCGATGCATGTAACAACCAGGAAAAAGAAAGAAGAAGAAAAGAAAAGAAAAACAAAAGAGAAGAGAAAAGCTAAAAATTTTTGAAGGGCGGAAAATTTTCTAAGTCTGCTAGTTACAACCTAGCTATAGCGAATGTACTTGTTCGCTATAGCGAGAAATAGTCTAGCTATAGTGAGAGTGCCTTCTCGCTATAGCCAAAATACTTTTAGCTATAGCGAGTGCGGGCACCCCATACAAAAACCAGGGCGTTGCTCGCCGTTGCGCGCGCTGTAGCGAAGGTAGGGGTCTGGGACTGACACGAACTCGCTGTAGCGAGGGTTAGTTCGAAAAAGCGTGAAAAAAGAGAATTTAACTCTTTAAAGCCTCCTAACCCCTCCTTTCTTTTTCCAACCGACTTAAGCTCCCTCTAAGACAGAGAGAAGGGCGGAGGAGAGAGAGAGAAACCTAGAGGAGGAAGGAAAAACAAGAAAAGGTAAGATTTGCATGGCTTTTCTCTTAGAATATGGTTCTTCTCCCCTTGCCCTCTCTTCCTATGGTTTTGATAGTTGAAGAGGCTATGTTTTGAGCTTGGTTTAGAGGAGGGAGAGTAGAAACCCCTTCTTGAAGAAGACTAAGACTTATATATATCCTTACTTCCTCCTTGCTTTCCTTTCTTGAGAGCTTGAGAGAGGAAGGAGGGTTAGTGAATTTCTAGTGAGAGAAAGAACCCTTAGCTCTTATATGCTTGGTAGGATTTACTAGAAAGAAATCCTTAGCTTTATGAATAAAGTGTTAAGAGAGTAATTCTATGTTCTTGTGTGTCTAGGCTCAAGAGAAGCACTCCCATTTATTGGTGATTGTGAAATCAACAAGGGAGGAGACAAATTGAAAGGGAAAGTTGTGATTAGCTAATAATGTAGCTCTCTCCACCTTCTCTCATGCATAAGATGTGTGCTTACGTTGTCTTGCTTGTGTGTATGTATGTTTTGAACCATGAAAAATATGCTAGCATGATGATGCCTTATGAACATCAATGATGTTTTATATGATTGCTTTGATTTGCTTGAGTATGGAAAAGCCAACAACCTTTTACCCATGGTGAGGATGAGCTAAGAACCCTAAAGTTGGTTGAGACAAAGTCAAGAGTCTCCCAAAAGTGAGGTTGACTCCCAAGAGTAAGGGTTGAGTCTAAAAACCTCTTAAAAAATGGGTGAGGCAAGTCCAAAATCCACAAATGAGTGGGTGAGGCTAATCCATTTACTTGGCAAGCTTTTGATTGTTATGTATGGCCTACTTAAATGTTGAAAATGCTTTCTTATGTTTTCACATGCTAATATGCCCATGCATACATTGTGAGACTTGTTTGCATGCTTTATGTATGTTTGAATGAGAGATGAGCTATTGAGATTCTTTGAATCTCACCCCCTCTCCACCATCCTAACATGCTAGGTGGACTAAGTGAGGCAAGAGATGGGTGCCATCAAGCTTGAAGCTAAGGATTTTGGTGAAGAAGTTATAAAGAGCCATGTTGTCACCATTTTGTAGTTATGTCAAGGGATGTAATTTAATGATGTACATGATGTAGCATTTGTAAATGGATGCATTCAATGTATATGTATGAGAATTGAACTTATAGTGAATGATGTACTGAGTTTTGCAATGAATGGTAAGATTTAGCATTCTCCACATGGGTGTATGTGTTGGTGTGGCAGAGTGAATTTTGCAAATTTGGGTTGTTAGACACTTGAGCCATATTTGATAGTCTATGTTGATGCTTTCCCATGTGCTCATAGAGCCTTAGAGGTAGAAGAAACAAAGTTGGGTCCCAATAGCCCTCTTTTAACACAAGAAAGTGGTCAATTTGCCCATGATGTCCAAGTCTGACCAAATGATCTCTTCTTACCTTGAATTTTGGCATATGACTAGATCTTGTCTAGAGATTTTTAGGAAGCTAAAGATCAAGTCATTTGGAGGTCTGTAGAATTTTCTATGATTTTTCAAAGTTGGTATCCGAAATTCAGATTTTTATAAACACTGTTCATTTGGTCAGTTGGGAAATTGTGTCATCCGAGGGGCAAACGTAGTTCAATGGCTACGAAATTTTATAGGCAGAAACTAGACAGTCACAGTGACTTGTATCAATTGGAAGCACCTCATTTGGAGGTCTAGAGAGGAAGATATGCGTTTTCGAAAGTTCTACCCAGTATTAGTCATCTTGCCAGACCCGAGGTAATGTTCCATCGATTTTTGAGCATTTTGCTTGATGAACTGATCTGAAGATATTTTTTTTCTCTAGTTAACATCCATATATTTCCATAGTGATATTATTTACATGCATTGTATTTTTTTGGAATTAGTTAGACATTTTTGAAATTCATATCAGTAAACTGTGATAGTATCAGGACCACTTCAAACTCCAGATGATTTCGCGTGTCAAATGTCTTGTGTGTGGGATGTTATGACTTTCACATATTTTTAGCATAAATTAGATGTCCTAAGCTTTCCATAATGACTGAGATTACATGTTTTCTATTTTTTGGATTTAATTGTGATTTTCCAAACTTTGCCCAGAAATGAGGCCAAGTATGGCCGAAATTGAATATTCATGTCTCATATCCCTTTTTGCTTTCCATGGATTTAAAGCATGTTTTTGGAATTGAAATGAGTTGTAAGGGTGAAAATAAATATGAGGATGCATAGAATGAGCTCACACAGTCCATGTGACACTAAAGTAAATTTTTAATCATGCATGATGCCATGTGAGAAACAATATGAACCCAATGAGGATGATCTCTCCTTATTCTTCCCATATCTTATATGAGCATGTAAGGCATGATGGGTATGAGCTAGAAATGATGGTGTTACATTTGTTGGTATCAGAGCAAAGGTTCAGGCTTTCATTGTGGGTTGTGGCTTATGTTTGTGAGTTGCCAAGATGTATATGAGCTTGTTATGGATGATTGAGTCTGTGGCAGTGACGTGTGTCCATATTATGTATACTAAAGCATGCTTATATGTTTTAGAAAGATGGTAGACACGCGCCAAGGTAGAGGTAAAGGAAGAGGTAGGCCTCCCAGAGCAGCTCAGGCTGATGAAGCTGAGCCTAGTGATCCAGTTGTCGGAGTCTTACAGTCCATCATGGCTCACCTGGATCAGCAGCAAGCTGTTATTATGCAATTACAAGAATGGCTTGCTGAGAGAGATAGCCAGGGCCCTACACCTCCTCCTCCTCAGCCACCTCCACACTCAGATCGTCTCGAGCACTCAGGGGCGACTCTTACAGATGCGCAGCCACACATGCAAGCTGTTGTCCCAATTCCACCAGCTCAGATGCCTTCTGTTGAGCAGCAAACCTTGATTAGAAAAGTGATCACACAGTTTAGAAAATTCGGGCCTCCGACCTTTGATGGTGAAATGAACGTAGATAAAGCTGAGGCCTGGATTATGGAGCTAGAGCAGATTTTTAAGGATATGGAGTACAAGTTTGAGCAAAAAGCCAAGATGGCTGCCTTCCAGTTACAGAAAGAAGTAATTTACTGGTGGAAGGGCACTGAGCCTATATTGAGAGCGAGGAACGCCCTGATCACCTGGGAGGCATTCCTCGAGGCATTTCATGAGGTATTTCCCCGATTCCATCAGAGATGAGAAGGAGTCAGAATTTATCCTATTGAGACAAATTCCGGGGATATCCGTGGATCAATATGTAGCAAAGTTTATTGAGCTCTCCAGATATTCCTCATACCTACAAAGACATGATGATGAGAAATTGAGGGCAGATAGGTTAGAGAAGGGCTTGCTCCCTGAGATCCGAGATAAGGTTGTGCCACAGAGAATCAGGCACTTTAATACCCTTGTAGAAGTGTGCAGAGTGACGGAAACGAATCTCAGGATGATGCAGCCTACCTCCAGCGCCAGACCACCTCTTCCCCTCCCTGAGCCCAAGAGATCTAGAGATGGTTCACAGCTAGTAGTGACGAGCCGTAGAGGCGGAAGGAGTCAGTGGAACCAAAGAAGCAAGAGAAGGAGGACTCAGTCCGGTAAAGGTAGTGCGCCACCGATTATATGTCCCCAGTGTGGCAGGAATCACGGTACCAGACTGTGTTATGCGGGGCAGAACGTGTGCTATAGATGTGGCAGGCCGGGGCATATAGTCAGAGATTGCACCCAAGCTTCTCCACAAGCCCCTCTACAGATCACACAGCCGAGGAAGATGGCTCCTCCTCCCAGACCACAGACCCAGGGTAGAGTCTTTGCCCTATCATAGCAGGAGGCTAGCCAGTCCTCGAGTCTGATCTAAGGTACTATTAAGATAAATGAGTTTTCTGTAACTGCCTTATTTGATTCGGGCGCTAGCCACTCTTTCATATCATATGACTGTGTTAAGAGGTTGGGTCTGAGTATGCATACATTGCCATATGAGTTACATGTATCCACCCCCACTAGAAACCGAGCTATCACTTCCCATGCTTGCTTGAATTGTGTGATCCAATTTAATCATTGCCTGACCACCCTTGATTTGATTTGTATGCCCCTCATTGAAATTGATGTGATCATTGGTATGAATTGGATGTCTACAAATAATGCCACACTAGATTGTAGCCACAGGTGTATTACTTTACCTAAGTGTGGGATTGTGCCTAGTACTAGGGCTGAGTTATCTGTTATGACCATTTCTCAGGCTGAGAGATCTCTAGGGCGTGGTTGTTAGGGGTATTTAGTCTTCTTTTCAGTCCAGATTAAGGTAGAAGAGGGTATAGATGAAATTCCAGTAGTGAGAGAGTTCCCTGAGGTATTTCCCAAGGAGATTAGTGGACTGCCCCCAGAAAGAGAGGTTGAGTTTTCTATAGCCATTGTACCTGGGGCAGATCCAGTGTCTAAGGCCCCGTATAGGATGGCTCCCACTGAGCTAGCAGAGCTTATAAAACAGATAGAGGAGCTTTTAGAGAAGGGTTTTATCAGACCTAGTGTCTCGCCATGGGGAGCTCCAGTCCTATTTGTAAAGAGGAAAGACGGAAGCCTTAGGCTATGCATAGACTACCGGGAACTCAATAAAATCACCATTAAGAATAAGTACCCTCTCCCTCGCATAGATGACCTCCTAGATCAGTTAGTAGGAGCATCATTGTTTTCTAAGATAGATCTCAGGTTAGGATATCATCAGCTCAGGATAAAGGCGGATGATATTCCCAAGATAGCCTTTAGAACCAGATACGGGTACTACGAATTTTTAGTTATGCCTTTCGGGTTGACGAATGCACTCGCAGTTTTTATGGATTACATGAATAGAGTTTTCAGGCCATATTTAGACAAGTTTGTAGTGGTCTTCATAGATGACATCTTCATCTACTCGAAAAGTAGAAAGGAACATGAGCAACTCCTGAGATTAGCCCTAGAGACCTTGAAAGAGAACCAGTTATATGCTAAACTTAGTAAATGTGATTTCTGGCTCATTAAGGTTCAGTTTCTTAGTCATGTGATCTCCCAGGCAAGGGTTGCAGTAGATCCCCATAAGGTAGAGGCAGTATTACAGTGGGAGAGACCCCGAACAGTGACAGAGATCAGGAGCTTTCTAGGTTTAGTAGGGTATTATAGGAGGTTCATTCAGGGCTTTTCTCAAATAGCGATACCACTAACCCGGCTTATTAGAAAGAATATACTGTTTGTGTGGAATGAGAAGTGCGAGAGTCGTTTTCAAGAGTTAAAGCACAAGTTGACCACGGCCCCAGTACTAGTACTCCCTGCCCCTACAAAAACTTTTGTAGTGTACAATGATGCCTCTAAGAAAGGGTTAGGATGTGTGCTTATGCAAAAAGGCCGAGTGGTAGCTTATGCTTCTAGACAGTTGAAATCTCATGAGGAAAACTACCCCACACATGACTTAGAGTTAGCCGCAGTGGTATTTGCTCTGAAAATATGGAGACACTACTTATATGGGGCGGCAATAGAAATTTACAGTAACCACAAGAGTCTTAAGTATTTATTTGAACAGAAAGAGCTAAATATGAGGCAACGAAGATGGTTAGAATTTCTAAAAGATTATGAGTTCACATTGAAATACCATCTTGGTAAGGCTAATGTGGTAGCTGATGCCTTAAGTAGAAAATCCATACATGTAGCCTGTATGATGATCCGAGAGCAAGAATTGATCGAGAGATTCAAAGACATGAGTCTCTCTTGTGAGGTGTGTTCGGGAAAATTATTAATGAGTGAGACCCGAATAGAAAATGACTTGAGGGATCAAATAAGAGAAGCCCAGCAAGCAGACAACCATGTAAAGAAGATTAGAGCCCAGATGACCCAGGGTAGTGTTCCGGAGTTCAATCTGTCTGAGAATGACATAGTGAGGTATAGGGATAAGCTGTATGTGCCTAGGAACACTGAGATCAAATAAAAGATACTAGAAGAGGCACATGAGAGTAGATACACCATCCATCCGGGTAGTAATAAAATGTACCAGGATTTGAAAAGAATGTTCTAGTGGCCCAGGATGAAAACAGACATAGCAAAGTATGTCTCTCGATGTTTGGTATGTCAGAGAGTAAAAATAGAACACCAGCAACTAGCTGGGTTACAGTCCATCATGCCTCGCCTGGATACGAATGTTAAATTTATGATAAAAATAATTCCAAAATGAAACAAATACGTTTAGCCATTAGAAATTTATGGAACAGTGACTGGACTCCTGGGCGCCACTACTACTGACAGCCAAATTAAAAAATGCATAACTCTTTGCTTAGACCTCCAAATGAGGTGATCTTGGTGGCCACAGATATTATGACCTCTAGTATATACCTGTAAGATTTTACAAAGCATTGGACACCATTTGTCCATCGGATGACATAGAATACTAATCTGCTAGTGTGAACAGTGCATATACCAGAATCAATAGAAAATCTCAACTTTAAAAATTCATCAAATATTCTCTATAGCTCCGAAAATTATGTTCTTTAGCTTCTCAAAAAAACTCTCAATGAGATCTAATTGCATGCCAAATCTCAGATCAAGAAGAGTTCATTTGGCTAAAAAGTAACATAGGGTTTCATTATAGTCAAATTTGGCTCCATATGGGGTACCAAACTTGCTAAATAGATTTCTCTTAGTTGTGGCACCTTTTAGGCAAGTCTAAAAGTACATTTAAGACTTATGTAAGCTGTCCAAATGGCCCCAAACCTCATGCATCTCATTTTGGCCTTTTCATCCACACTTATACACATTTTGCATCAAACTTCCAATTTACATAACTTGGCATTACATATCCAAATTCATTTCTAAAGTTCATACATCATATCCATACATGTATACATTATATAATATCATATTTACATGTGTCTCAAGTGTCATGTACCATTTACAATAATCATATACATCATTGAACATCATTATGGTTCAAAAAGAGTAAAAGCTAGACATAGGAATGTCAATCTCTCTTCTTCAATGTTGTTGGCTCCCATTAACCTATCCATTTGATTCACCTAACATTTTAGAGCATTGGAGAGAAGGGAATGAGATTCAAAGAATCCCAATTGCTCATCTCTCATTCAATCATACATAATGGATGCAAACAAGTCTCATCAATGCATGTATGATCATATGGACATGTGCAAACATTCAAGAAGCATTTTCATCATTTAAGAAAGTCATACATAGCATACAAAGGTTTGCCAAGCAAGTAGATTGGCCTCACCTAATTTTTTGTGGATGTTGGACTTGCCTAACCCATTTTTTAATGTATTCTTAGACTCAACCATACTCTTGGGAACCCACTTTGCTTTTGGGAGACTCTTTGCTTTGTCTCAACTAATCTTAAGGGTTCTTGGCTCGTTCTCACCATAGCTAAGGGTTCTTGGCCTCACTACACTCAAGCAAACCCAAACACACATCAAAACATTATATGAAACATAATATGTCATCATAAAACCATGGCATATAAAATTATGCTAGCATACTTTTTATGGCTTAAAAATATACATACACATATTCTAAGACAAGCTAACACACATCCATGCATGAAAAAAAGGTGGAGAGAGTTATCTTGCTTGCATTTACACACTTTTTCCTTAAGCCTTGAGTCCTCTCCCTTGACCTCACACACCCCAAATTGTAGAGATCATTTCTCTTGGCCTAGACACATCATATGGAAGCTAATTACACTCTTGAAACAAGCTAGGACATTAAACTTATATTTAAGAACATACTTGGTTCCATAAGTCACATAATGGTTCCATAAATAACCTATTGAAGCAACTATCATGATTCAAGTTCTTAGCTCTATTCTCTTATCATTTCTAGGCCTCTTAACCTTATTTAAGGTCCTTGGAGCCATTACATATTCATTTACAAAAGCCTAGACACAAGTTACTTCATAAGGTCACATTATGAAAGCCATTACCTCATCTCCCAATCTATGGCTTCTAAATTTTTTTCAAGGGTTCCTCCCACCTTCTACCATCATATGAAGTCTCAAACTAAGGCTAGAATAAATTAAAACACTCTCTAACCCTTCCATCTATCCTAGGCTGACATTGTGGAAGCATTTGGGGTTCAAGGGGTTTTCAATTTTTCCTTGATGGGAAGCCACTTGGGAGGCTTCTTAGGGGTCTTAGGAACTCAAACAAACACTCACATATGCAAGGGAATGCATGAATCAAATTAGTTTTTACAATCCCTTCAAATGCACTACACTTTTTCTACTTAAAGTTCATTGGTTTTTCTTACAATTTCTTTGCTTTCTTGGATGGGAGGTGCATGTGGGAAGCTCTTTAGGGTCTTAGGAGCATGTTTAAACATTCAATTAAGCCTAAGAACATTTATATAAAATCATATTTGCAATGGAGTATTTGGATCCCTAATGGTTCCATCTTGTTTCCTAATGCTCCTTTCTTGATTCTATTAGTTCCTTCTTAATCCTTGCCATCTAAAACCTCTAATACCTCCATGAATTGGACAGAACACAGCCCTTAAAGAATAGACCCTTGGATGGATGAAATTAACAAGGGTGAGGGGGAGGAAGAGGCTACCAAAGAATAGAGAATTTACCTTACTTTCTTAGTTCCTTTGGCTTGTTCTTGCTTTCCTTGGCCTCCTTACTTGAATTTCGAAATTTTTCCTTTGTTCTCGCTTCAAAACATCCATCAAAGCTTCAGAAAAATCATGGAGAAGAAGAGGGAAAAAGAGGAGAAGAGATTGGTAGAGAGAAAGCATAAAAAACAAGCAAATTTCCATACCTAAAGACTTGAATTTTTCCTCCTTCTTCTCTTCCCTTGGTGCGCCACTCTCCTTAGCTTTCTTTTCTGGTTTGAACGCTGTAGCAAGTCAGCTAAGAAGGGCCAAGGATAGGACACTACATATGAAGGGGAATTAAGGGAGAATTGTTCCAAAAAATGATGATTTCATCCCTTGCATGTGGCATTTCCGGTTAAGGCTCATTTTAGCTCCTTTTTGAGAACCATCTTTTTCATTGTAAAATTTAGGTCCTCAATCTTATAAAATGTCTTTGGAATCACTCAATTTGGAGCTAAAACCTTTTCGAACGATCTGGTCAAAGTTCGAGCTCACCATCGTTGGAAAACGTATACTAGAGAAGCTTTAACTATCCCGGGGTTTCCCATGGTTTTCAGGGCCTTTGAAAACCCCGGAGAACTCAAAATTTTCATTTAAAAAATCCTCCTATGTGAATTCCAAAATTTACTCAAAATTACAAAAATGCCATTGGCCTTTTGAAAAATTTTCTGAATCACTTTAGTTTTGATTTTTGGGCAACTCAAGACTCAAATTATCATTTTCTATTATTTAGAATTTTATCTTAATTTTAGTTGGCCCCAATTCCTTCTATTTCAGAGACTTCCTTTTGTATCTAGCTTATTTTTTACGTTTACGGAGAAACCGAATATCGCATTTTTCATATTTACAAAGGGACGGATGTTACACTTGGTCATGTGAACCCCTACGGGCTATGTGACCTTCTAGCAAGTGAAATTAAAGGATTTTCATAAGATGCTAAGTGAAAACTTCACATGTTTGGGATTCTTAGCAATACATGTTTACTAAGATATTTAGTTGCTAAGACATGATTATATGGATTCTTAATATCACACCATATTATTTCTAGCATCAATTCCCTTTATCTAAATGGGATTACACAAATTATTGAAGAAATTCCAAGAAAATACATTAAAATAATGAATTCATTGAAGTTACGTCAGGGTTAAAAATTCAAAATTTGATTCGCAGACCTCGAAAGCTTACCCACAATATTCTCAACTTATTTTTCATCTATACAAATCATAAACATATTAAAAATTTGCACAAACCACAGATTAAGAGCTAAAAATAATAAATTCTCACGTTTTGCCTCGGGTTAAAAATTTCAATTTTCTGCTAGCAACTTTGAAAGATCATAACTAAATCTAGAAAAATCAAAATCAAGCAAATCATAACTTGCTAGAAATCTATGGATGTTAAATTCACAGTAAAAATAATTCCCAGCCATGAAAATTTCATCTGGATGATGCTTTACAATAGAAAAGGTACAAAGTTCAGGCTGTCCATAATTACTGATACAGCTTACTGAGATAAAATTTGAAAATTCATAATTAATTCCACAAAAATCCAATTCATGAAAAATGTACCAATTTGGAAAGTTGTGGATGTTAGCTAGAGGGGAAATAAAGTTCTAGATTAATCCAAGAGCATTCAGACCCAAAAAATTGAATGAACAATGATAAAGGTCTGATTGGGCACTTGGAACAGAACAAAAATGTCAAAAATTTATTCCTCTTTAGATATTCAAATGAGGTGCTTCTAGTTGTCATAGGTCACTAGGAAGGTCTAGTTTCTCCCTATAAAATTTCATAGTAATTGGACATTATTTAGCCCATGAATAATAGAGATCAATTTTCGGACCATATGAACAGTATTAGAGCCAAAACCAGAAAATTTGTCAACTTCAAAAATTCACCAAAAATTCTTTAGACCTCCAAATATTATGACTTTAGATTTCCAAAAATATCTTAACAAGATCTAGATGCCAAATTTCAGACCAAAAAGAGTTCATTTAGACAGATTTTGCCATAGCTCGCCATTATAGTCAAATTTGCACCATATAAGGTATCAACTTGGTCTATATGGCTCTCCATGGTGTTTAGCACATCTTGAGCAAGTTTGAAAGCATAAATAAAACTTATATGAGCTGCCCAAATGGTCTCAAACTTCATACATCTCATTTGGTCATTCCACATTCAAGAATACACTAATACTTCCAAGCCATTACATAGTCAAATTGCATAATTGCATTGATTTAGTACCAACTATGGTTCATACATCATTCATACATAATATTACATTTTTTCAAGTGTTCACAAACTAAAAATTTCATGACATGTTCACTTTGACATTTGGATACAAAGAAAGCTACATAATGATCAAAGGATGGTCTCTTATGTCCCTTGGCTTGCATCTCTTGGTTCTTGAACACTACCTAGACATATTAAGATGAAGGAAGAGAAGGGAGTGAGATTCCTAAAATCTCAATAGCTCACAGATTCATGGCATATACACATCAAAGCACAAGTATGGAAAGTAAGATAACCGTAAAGCATGCAAGGTCAAAATTTCCATGCCACCAATTCACATTAGTTTAAGAACATGTTCCAAGGACTTTTGGTTTTGCCTCACACCATTTTTAGGACTTTTGATTTGCCTCACCCTTGATTTAAGGATTTTTAACTTAGCCTCACCCATCTAAGAGACTTTATGCCATGAGACTTTTGACATCTCCTCACCTTTATTAAGGGACTTTTGGCATCACATCACCCTTATAAGCCATTTCCATAATCAATGACATTCAAGACAACACATTGGTACCAATGCAATCTCAAAGCATCAAGTGGCATGGTCTCAAGTCACAAAAGCATACACATGCATATAATGACATATATACAACCAAGAATGCAAAGAGAATCAGGTGGAAAGCTACCTTGAACTTATGCAAACTTTTCTTAGTCTTTTTTCTTCTCTTTTTCGGTCTCACAAGCACTCCTAGGTAGGTTGGTGTTCTCTTGGCCTAATCATCATAAATAGCACACAATTACACTATTGAAGCAAGCTAAGACACTACACTTTTTCTTACAATTATAAATGGTTCCATGGTTCACATAATGGTTCCATTGGTGGCCTATTGAAGCAACCCTTGTAATTCAAGTTCTAGACTCCATTCTCTTTTCATTTTTAGGACTCTTGACCTCATTTAAGGTCCTTGAAGCCATCATCTACTCACTTACAAGAGCCTAGACATGTGTTGCTTCACAAGGCTTTATTATGGAAGCCATTGCCTTATCTCTTAATCCAAGGCTTCTAAATGTTTTCCAAGGCTTCCTTTCATTTTCTCCCACCATACATGATACAAAATTAACTCATCTTCTCCCACCATACATGATACAAAATTAAGCTTGGATGAAATTAAAACTACCCCTAAGTGCCCTAACTCCCTTAGGCCGAGGCATGCTTTCTTCTTGGCACCTTTGGAGTTGCTTTGCTTTCTTTGATGGAAGAGGCATGTGGGGAGGTTCCTAAGGGTCTCTAGAGCTCATACCAACATTCAATTAGGCTTAGGGATCATTACATTAAATCAGATTTTTCATTGAGCACTTGCATCCCTAATGTTGCTATCTTGAAAAATAATAGTTATTTGTTAATTTTCTTTGAATATTCTCATTCTCCACACTCAATTTCCTAGTATTCACCCTTGATTTTGCCTAAAATCCAAGCCCTCTTCGATCTCCCTAGGCTAGTTGAACATGCAAGAAGGAGGAACTACCACGGAGATGAAATTTTACCTTATTTTTCCTTGGTTTCTTGGATGAGTCTTCCCTTGCTTGGCTTCTCCTTTGCAAACACGAAACTTCCCTCCTTGGTTTGACCTTAAAAAAGTCCCAAATACATCAAAAATTCTATGGGAAAGAAGGGAAAATGGAGGAGAATGAATTTACTAAAGAGGAACTAAGAAAATCTATGAAATTTCTTACCTTTTTCTTGCTTTTTCTTCTCCTTTTTTCTCCTTCTTGGTGCACCTAAGAGAGCTTGTCTTCCTCTCTATTTTTGGGCCAAAGCAAGTCAGTGGAATGGAGTGAAGAAATGGCGTGAAGTTTATAGAGGATTCAAGAAGCTACTTTTTCACAAAAATTCTAATTTTTTCCTTCCATCGTGGCCTTTTCATTTTAGCTTCGTTTTAGCTGCTTTTTAGAATTTTCTTTCCATTATAAAATTTAAGTTCCCAAATTTAATAAAATACCTTTGAAATCACTTAATTTGGAGCTAAAATCTTCCTAAACGAATTTGTCAAAATTCGGGTTCACCGTTGTTGGAAAAACATACACCAGAGGGGCTTTAACTGTCCCGAAGCTTCTCATAGTTTTCAGGGCCTTTGAGTACCTTGGGTAACTCAATTTTTCCATTTAAAAAACCCTTCCATGAGTTTTTCCAAAAATTGCACATATTTATAAAAATGCAATTATGTTTCATCAGTTTTCATCTCAATTTTATTTCACCATCCTAGCTTCATTTTTCTTTTTATCTAAGCCTAAGATTATTATTTTTAGGAGCATAGGATACCACCCAAATTTTTTGGAATATTATCTAGCTCATTTCATGGGACTTGCTTTTTATACTACTCATTTCATCATTTTACGGAATTTACCATTCGTTACACTTGATGATTGATACATGCTAAACTACATGATTGCCTAACCAAATTTTTCTAGAACTTAAAAGAATAAGTTAAGTAAAACCTCATATGATGACCTTAGTGTGACGACCCTATCCTCTAATCATTGTAATTAAGGTAGATCACGTGATTAATAACCATAAAGCAGGGTTACATGGCATTGAGACTAATTACATATTATGGAAATACAGGGAAATTTGAACCTTAATAGTGTCAGAGTCATCAATCACATAATTATAACCACTTACATGCCTCAGGGGAAATCAAACATTCATTTATAAACCTTGATTATATTACCTATCATTCCCACATTACATTTATCTTCTATTAATGTTTCTAAATCATCCCTTGAGGTTACCATAAGAAAAACCAAGAATTTTTAGTAAATATAGGGATTTCGGGACATTCACCGCGGCCAATTTCCATCTAGCCGCGGCCAATTCCCCTCGGCTTGACCCCTCGCATTGTTACTAATTTCGCCACGGCGATAGCCGCGGCGAGTTGGACCTTAGCCGCGGCCAACTTACATGGCGCCGCGGCGAAGAAGCCTCCTGGAACTTCCCTCGCTCGCCTCTCGATATTGGCCGCGGCCAATTCCTCTCTGGAATGCCTGGCTCATTTTCATAAAAGTTCACCGTGGTCAATTCCTCAATTTGCCACGGCGAATTTCCCTCTGGAAGACTCCTAAGTTAGCCTTTCGAAGTTAGTCGCGACCAATTACATATTAGCCGCAGCGAATTTCTCTCTGATGCTCTCCCTGGGCAACTTCGCCACTATTGCCCGCGGCTAGTAATATTTTGGCCGTGGCCAACCACCTCCTGAACCTACAACTCTCAAAACCTTGCCTCATACTCTCCACTCTTCCTCCAATAACCCCCTAGGGTCACTCTACCATGAATTATGCAACTCCCATGGTGTTTATGCACCTTGTTTACCCAGCTATTCTACCATCTCTAATTTGAAATTTAAGTATGAAATCCTACCCATCCAACTACCATATGACAGTAATTACACATATTGATATTTCAAGAAATTACATAAGCTCCCGACAATTAACATTCCGTTAAGGTTCCATACATCACTGATTCAAGTCAACAATCTAATATCAAAGGATTTCATTGCTCAAAATGAATGTCAAGGTTCATACATCCATCAACAGCTAATGTAAAGCCTATATCTCATTAGTTACATTCCATGCTATCAAAATACATTCTCCTACACTTGGCAATACAGATACATGATGATGCTATACAAGACTTAACAAAATTAGAATCTACCTTATTCTACTCAGACCAAGTGTAGCTTCCCACACCGGGCCTCAACTCATGGATGTTCATCCACTTGCTTACCCTTATCCTTACTCGAAGAACCTTCACCTGAAATGTTAATCCCATGAAACGGGGTGAGATATGAATCTTAGTAACCAAGGCAATTCCATCATATACTCCATATTAATTCGCATACATGCATAATTTCACATAAACACCAGCAGTAGACCATTCATATCAGTAAATGAAATAATTAGGCTATCATGATTACTATCCCATACTAGCAATCACATTATCACATGTTAAAGGCCATTAACACCGGAGAGGCCCGTCCACGGCACCTACTCCTCATTGAGCACAACCGGGGCTCAGTGCATCTGGGGTTTGATCATAACCCGGTACTCGATCAAAGCACATGCACGGGTGGCAGCCGCACCACAGCTCTACCATGGACTCACAAGGTCCAATCACAATTCAACAGATAGCCAACCAATTCATTCAACATTTCAAATTATTCATGTATAGCAAAATATGAAATTAACACAGATATATGCATGGAATTAATGTAAACCCGGTTACCTCACTTGTAGACACTTGCAACAATCACCAATGGTGCAAAAATCCCCCTATAACCATAGTATCATAGAATTACTACTCTAATTCATCATTAATAGTCATAATCAGTACCCAAGGAATTTAAAATGCTAATGACTACCCAAGAATCATTTACCCAGCCACAACAAATCCCAATTTCGGATTTAAGTGTCATCTAACAGAAAACTCCACATTCCACCGAAAATCTTAAGCAATTTCGTGCAAAACTAACACCCATTTTCTAAATCAGCTATGGGGGTCTCAAATTAACCAATAAAGCATCAAAATGGAGGGTTTAAACTCACCCAAAGTCAGCCCTAAGCTCAACCTACGAATTTCATCAAGAAAACCCCCAAACACTCACATTTCAGATTTTGGGTGGAATGAAAATACTCCAAATGAAAAACTAATCGGACCAAATTAAAGGGAAAGATGAGGGGATTAAGTTGTATAACTATTACCTTGGCTAAATCTTGCTCTAAATGTGAGAAAATGCAGAATTATTGCCCCAAACCCTAGCCTCCTCTCCAAGCTCCGAATTTGCCTCTTGAGTTTCAGAAAAATATGAGAGTGGCTGAAGCATTAGGGTTTTAAGTGGGCTTAAGTTGGGTCAAAGTGGGTCATGGGTTGCTCCAAGGTCCATCTTCATTTGGGCTTCAGATTTTTTAAGTTTGTTGGGCCAGTTTAGAGGTGTTGGGCTGCAGAATTTACTGGGCCAGTTTTTACACTTAAGTTGCTGAAGTTTAACTAGGTTTGGGCCAAGTTTGAAGAGCTCAAGAGTTTTAGGTTTGAACAAGGATTATTGGGCCACTTAGAAGAGTCTATGCAAGGTAAATCTTGGGCCTCCATCACACTAAATTATGTTAGGTCTGCACATAATCCATTGGGCCTCCATTAGCCTCTTCTCATGATCTATTAATTTAGGCCTAGATAGAATTTCTATCCCAATTAAATCTCAAACCCATATTAATAATTTATCTCTCTAAAGTCTCCATTCACTTAACTTGCCCAATGAGCCCATATTAATTACTCTTAATTAATTCTAATCCATGATTAACACCTTAATTAATTATGGGGTGTTACACTTAGCATATGGGGTATCATGATAAAAACCTAATATGAACCAAATTGAGATCCTAAAAACATTAAAAGGCATAGTAATGAGGATAAAAGGGTTGCGCCAAAATTTATATAGGCAACTAACAAAATCTATATCGTGTATAAGGTATGATACCTAGTATATGTATGCTTGTACACATGTTTAATTAGTATGCATGTAACTATTCATATGCCAAATGTATACATCTCTATACACTACCTACTTTATAATGCATATGTGAATGTTTGTAAACTTGATTTATGATATGCATGTGTGTGTTAGGATTTTATACATGTTGAGAAAGAGTATTGTGACTGATGAATATGACTTGATATGTCAATTAAAGTTATACACTATTTGCATGTAGACATATTCTTGTGTAATTGCATCAAGATAGGGTATGTACAAATTGCATGTTTGACATTCTTAGAGTGCCCTGATTAGGATTATGTAGTTTATGGATGTATCATTTATTTAAACTTAAAAGAGTAATTGTATATCGATCATGAAATATAACCTGGATAACCTGGAATAATTTTAATAAAATATGATTATATGTGAGACTTGAACCATGGTACTTATGTGTTAGCCCACATGTATGATTTTGATGACGGACATAGGTTATTAACCTTATTATTGGATATGCAATTATGTCATAATTATGACACATGAACTATGAATGCATTATTTGTAACATGTTTATGTTCATTGAAATATAAGTTCTCAATTATGCTTACTAGTATCATTTTGCTTCTTCACTATAAGATATAACTAGGATAACTTCACCTATAATTAAAAGGTTAAATGATTATGAATGTGATGCTGATTTGATATTAGAATAGGAAATAAAGGATATGATCATTGGTAAGTAATGATTGAGATAAGGCACTAAAAGATATATAGTAGTAGAGATAAAACATTAAAAAGGAAATGATGATCAAGACAAGGCACTAATCAACTGATATAAGGAAATTATTTAATAAGAAGAGACACCTTTGATGGCATGTATTTGTGAATCCATCATAGGGGAAACCTTAGTAAGATGCAATCTTTTGTCTATGGAAGTACAATTATGCTCTGAATATCACATTAATTAATGAGGGTAGCTATGTTTACTCTCATTCATGAAAGACTTATGTTTAGATGATCATAAGGGCTAGAGAGAACAATTTTCTTCCTTGACGACATTGAAAACTTAGGTCTCACTCCAAGTAGTATGAGACGGTTAATGGGTTACCTATGATTTTAAAAATCTAAGTCTATTTCAAATAGTATGGGACATTTAGTATGATACTAAAAGAAATTAGTTTCCATAACTGATGCTTTTAAGGTAGGATTATTTACATCTCCTTAGAGGATATGCATAGTGATACAACATAATGATGTTATAATATATTCATTGGAGTACTATGTTATAGACTAGGACATGGCCTTACAAATATAATAATGAAGCATGCAATTATGTACCAAGTTTATGTGGTACAACAAATAAGATACATTAAGCTTAATGTGATCAACTTGAATCAATGTTGCCTAAGAAATACCTTGTGAAATTATATCATATTGTGTTTCATATATATGTTATAATATTTGCATGCAATTCTATATTGATTGGTATGAATGCATAGTATATGGATATGGTAAGTTTAGCATATCACTTTATATGCAAAAACAATCCTATTAAGAATATATAGTACAAACATGTTAGGCACATTAGCATGTATATAAATGTGTTTTCTTATGTATATGAATGTTGAATGTTCCCTGTACTTTGGATATGTTGTTATACTTGTGTCTTAGACAAGAGAAGAAAGAGAAAAAATTTTTTTTGCACATGTGGCAGTTAGACTATTACTAGTTTTCTAAAGTAACAATGTTTTTACTGAGAGTGTAAATTCTCATTACACTCAATAATGTGTTTAGAGAGGGAATTAGTTTCTACAAATCCTACATTGTTAGTGGATTAAAGCGCTTTGGAGTAGGCTAGCTTTCTAGTTTATAAGAGTTCACATTATGAAGACATATGAACTTTACTAGTTAGATGTCTGTAGTAGCAATAATTAGTTTATAGCTAGACATGACTGATGTATGAACTCAATTATATGATATCCATATTTAGTGATAGCTTTAATGCTTTAATAGAAAGTAATAAGAGAAATTAAATTGTGAAATTTTTAAAGTTTAGTTTTTGCTAGAATTTTCACTACTTTGATGAAGTAACAAGTTTAGTAGCACTTTAATAGTTAGGGTGTTACATCTAGAGCTTTCTATACCAATGACAATTAGAATACCATCCTTGAATCATCATGTGATGGAAGGAATGTAAGAATGCATGTTGATGCATTTGATTTCATGACTTGTGCAATTCAATTAATAAGTCATAAAGTTAGCAAGTGTACTAGTTGCATGAGTAATGAAGTGGACAACAAGTTCAAGTTTTGATTCTATAAGGATTGTCAAACAATAGCGAAAAGTTTTCAATACTAAAGAATTAAAAAATAATGAACTATTTAGTTATAGCTAATTAATTTACATGCTAGTATCTCAAGTCTCCATGAGTATTAGTGACTGAGTATAAAGGTGTTATATACAATTATATTTAAGATAAAACAAAACAAAACAAAAAGACTCAAGATTCAAGGACTTTAACCTAAAAGGAAAAAGGGCTCAAAGGAATACTAGACATATAATACTAGTTCATCAATAATACAATGCTCATTATCTTATATTTTATTATTATGGATAGCTTATCTTTAAAGTGATTGCAATTTATCAACGTAAACCTCTTATCCTATCCCAGATCTTAGCCTTCCCCCAAAGAGTTAGAAGTAGGACACCTTAAGTTGGACTAACCCTAAAATGTATCAAGCACAAGAATTTCTAAAATGCCACTAGCCAACAAAGTGTGCCTATCGAACTATCCTATAAATAACTTTCACTTAGGTCAGTGAAATACAGTTTACACAAAGATCTGCTTAACTGTAAGACTCCTTAAGATTTAATAAATTTAGGATTAATTATAAATGATTAGAGTCATACTAGGATGAATTCAAATATATTAATCCTAAGCTATAACCATCATAGACAATAAAAGGTATGCACTCTCCATTAATCATTTATATACATCAGCAAATAGAGCGTACCATTTAGCTTATGAACTTAATTGCAAATTTATTCTAGAGCTAATATTAATGTTAGTACCTAGCTACTTAGCTACTCCTAATTAGATGCAATTAAGTAATGATAACTAATCTAGGTAAAGAATAATAACAACAAAGGCATTAACCATAAATGCATACTCTATAAATAATAAAATCATAACATAAATTATCACAACAATACATACATTAGTATCAAATATTCTAATCTTAAATTAACAACCAAAAAAATTAAAAAGACAATAAGAAAATAAATGTAGAGAGAGAAGGGAAACATTACTAAGGATAGATGTTCTAAGTGACTAATTGCATGAGATTACAAATTTTCAACCTTGCATAAATTTTATTAGTCCCTAGGCATCAAGTTGCTCAGATCAGTAGTTAAACACTCCAGTAGCATAACAACACTCTATTGACATCTCCCCCTTATTTCTCATGTCATTAGGGGGTATTTGTAAACCAAGGAGTAAGAAGGGCGATTAGCTTATTCACAATTCTGCCAAATATTGTAGCTGTGGAAGATGTACCTTTCATAGCTACAAAAATTTTCTAGTCCTAAAGTTCCAAAATGCCTTACATTTCAATTATAGAAGAAGCATCTTTTGTAGTTACATTCATGTCTCCATAGGGTTTTGCAACCTTCGTATCGCAGCTGCAAAAAAAAAAAAAAAAAAAAAAGCATCTTTCATGATTGCAGAAACAATTTTACTTAGACTTTAGTTAAAGAATTGACTTTTTGATATCTTTTAAAGTTGACTGGCCATTAACATTCTTCATACACATATAAGCACATCCCTAATTAAACTTATTTATTTACTAAAAATTAATTAAAATTCATAATTTATTAATTATTTACACAAAATATAATAATGAAGAAAAACATGATAAAATGCTAGAAAATTAACTAAAAACCTATGATATGTCCCTAAAATAAATATGAAAATATAAGTATAATTAAGATTTATTATATAACACCATAAATTTCTAGCTTGTCTCATTCTATCTCCATGCCTCATACCATATATTTTATAAGAAAGGAAGAAAAATGGCATTAAAAAAAATCAATTTCTTTGCATTGCGTAGTGTATGAATTTTTTCTTTAGTATCCCGTGGATCATATGGACTTATCCAACTCATTCTCATATTTAATTACACTAATAAAACTTAAAACCATCCAAGAAAGTGGTCTAGAACTTGGGCAAGTGGATGGAACATACAAAATATCATGGTGCAGCCTCGGCCAGAAATTTTAATTTACTATTATGAATTTTGAAAAATCATAACTAATTTTAGAAAAATTAAAATCATTCATTATTTACCATTATGGAAAACTACAGATGTCTAATGGATGCTAAAAATATGTTCAAACCTCAAAAGGGGCTGCTAGACATCAAAAATTGATGGAACACTACTAGAGGTCGACTGTCATCCCTAGTACTAACCTCCAACTTCAAAAATTTATATCTCCCTGCTCAGAGGTCAAATAGGGGTGGTCTTGGTGTCCATGGAAATTTTATTATGTCTAATTTATGTTTGTGAAAGTTCATAAGTATTGGACATCATTTGACCTATAAATGATACAACCTAAGTTTTTGACCATATGAATAGTACCTGTATTAGTTTAGTAGAAAAATGCCAACTTTGGAAATTCATAATTAATTCCACAAAGCTTTAAATAATCTAGTATTTGACTTTCCAAAAATATCTAGATAAGATCTATGTATGTGCCGAATTTCATGAGCAAATTCATTCATTTGATCAGATCTTGACATCGGGTTGCAAAATGGCTCATTTTGTGTCACCAAAAGGTTCCAAATGGTCCATTTTGAGTTCTAAAGCAACCATGAGCACTTAAGCACGTGAGAATGCACCAAAATGACCTTCTAAACTTGTCTCAAAGGTGCATAAACCAAGAATTTACAAACTCGCTCTCTCACCCTATGCTATACACAAGAACACACAAGGCTAGTCTTGCTTCTCAATGTCCAAAATGTATTTTGGACTTGTCTCACCCATTTTCTCTCGGAGGTTTGGCTCAACCTCACTTTTAGGAGACACTTTGTTTTGTCTCAATCATTTCTAAGGGTTCTTGGCTCATCCTTACCATGGCTAAAAGTTCTTAACCTCTCCACACTCAAGCAAACCCAAGCAAACATACTATGAATCATTTGAAAACATAATGCATCATCATGGTATCATGGAATAAAAGCTCATGCTAGAATACTTTTCATAGTTTAAAACACATATACCTATATTCAAAGACAAGTCAAGCATATATTCATGCATGAGAGAAGGAGGAGTGAGCTACCTTTGTTGCAACGACACACTTTTCCTCTTGAAACAATGCTCCTTTCCTCAGCCTCACACACACAAGGGTGTGAGATTAGTTTCTCTTGGCCTAAACACAATATATGGAAGCCAATTAAGTTCTTGAAGTCATTTCTAAGGCCATACATCTACTTGGAACTCTGGTTCCTAAATACATTTAATGAAGCAATGCCCATCAAATGAGTTCTAGCCTCCATTATTTCCTTTCATATATGCTTCTTGACTCCTTTTAAGCCTCTTTGAGTCATCATACAATTAAAACAAAGAGCCTAACCATATGTTGCTTTCTTAGGCCATATTATCGAACTTATGACACCAATTCATTCTCTAGGCCTTCTAAATTTTTTCCAAGGTTTCCTCTCATCCTCACTCATCATATATGACTCAAAAATGGGCTTAGAAAATTTTAAAACTATCCCTAGGTACCTCAAGTCCCTTAGGCCGAGGCTAGCTCTCTTCTTAGCATCCATAGACTTTGCTTTGTTTTCTTGATGGAAGATGCATATGGGCAGCCTTCTAGGGATCTTAGGAGCTCATTTAAATATTCATTTAGGCCTAGGAATCTTAGTATCAAATCAGATTGTTCAAGGAACACTAGAAACCCTAGGTTTGTTATCTTGAATTTTCATGGTTGTTTGTTAATGCTCTTTACATATTCTTATTCTCTACACTCCTTTTCCTAAGATTCACCATTGGTTCTATCTAAAATCTAAGCCCTCTTGTAGCTTCATGAATGGGACAAACTAAGAAGGGAAGAGGAGCAAGGGGTAGCTACCATGGAAGGAAGATTTACCTTATTTTTCTTGTTTTCTTTCTTATTTCTTCCTTTCCTTGGCCTCCTCTCTTCAACTTTGAATTTTCTCCTTTGTTCTTTCCTCAAAAAAGATCCAAAAACTTCAATAAAATCATAGAAAAGAAAGGGGAAATGGAGAAGAAGAGGTTTGCTAAAGAGAAAGCATAAAAAACTAAGAAAATTCATACCTTTCTACCTTGCTTTTCTCCTTCTCTTCTCCTCCTTCTTGTGCACCTCACTCTTAAGGTTTTTCCTCTGGTTTAGGGCAGAAACAAAATGAGCTAAATGAGTGAGGAGGTAGGGCACCCTATATATATAGTGGGGTTTAAGAAAGACTTTTCAAAAATCTCAATTTTACCCTTTCGTCTTGGCATTTTTGTTTCCAGTTCTTTTTAGCTCCTTTTTTAGAACTCTCTTTTCTATTATAAAATTTAGGCTCCTAATTTAGTAAAATAACTTTGGAATCACTCAAATCGGAGTTAAAATCTTTCCAAACGAATCCATCAAAGTTCGGGTTCACCGTCATTGGAAAACATCCATTGGAGGAGTTTTAACTGTCCCGGGACTTTCCATAATTTTTAAGGCCTCTGAGAATCTCAAAGAACTCAACTTTCATTTAAAAAGCCCTCTTATGAGAATTTCAAAATTTGTTCAAAATTATGAAAGTACCATTATGTTTCATCAACCTTTTGTTCAATTTCATTTTTTTATTCTAGCTCCTTTTTTTTTTTCATCTAAGCCTGGGAATCTCATTTTTTGGATTCTAAAATGCTACTTAAATTTTTTGGCACCTTAACTAATTTCTTTTGGGAGACTTGCTTTGAAAACGCACTTGTTTATGTTGTTTAACGAAAACCTAACATTACATATTACACCCTTAAACTTAAGTTTTTTCTTGTCTCCAAGCAAAACCTAAATTTTAAGCTAAAAAAGAATAAATAGATTATTCCTCATATTACTCCTCGATTTGCTACAAAAGTTGGCTGAACACTTAGGAAGTGTGTATCTCAAGATATCAACCAAGGAACATAAATTATACAACCAATATCAAAGTCTAACAGATAATAATAAAATTTTCCTTACATTTGATGTATGTGTGAAGCTACATGTCAATTTAATTATTAGGGTTAAAGTAGAATATGTAAGACTACTACATAATTGATTTCCTAGTCTAGAAATATCATATGTCTACTTTTCTATTCTCTTTCTACTAATATAGACTATGCATAATCTATAAATCACCAGGTTTTTATAGCTTGTAATGTGGTTAGACATTAAGGTTATCAAAAAATAGAAAAGATATAGGAAATTATAATGACCAAAGTTCAAGATAGTAGAAATGAAAGCATAAGCAAAATATAAACTCTCTTTCAATATATACATTCACCGTTTGCCATACCTCAAACTATTTCTTGTTTCCTTTTTCATTTTCTTTTCCTGTTATTTTATTTTATTTTCTTCTTTTAAATACCCTCAAACTTAAATTTTTTTACGATATCTTTCTTTTTCTATGGCATTTCATTTTTTTTCCTTTTCTTTTTCAAAAGTAAAATTTAAAATTTAAACATGCTTAAATTAATATTTCTCCTTAAATACACCTCTATTTTACTTAGCTAAAATGTACACTCTTTCACAAATAAATATAAAAATTGCAATCTCTTGAAAGAAGAGTAATGTCAACACTTTTAGGGCTAGATAAAATAATGCAAGTGCAAAGAAGAAAATTCATGCATATAAAATGCATATATCACTTATTAGACTTAAAAAGGGAACTAGTGATAACACATAAAAAAATTTAGCTTATCAAGTTTAACATATCGAAAAATGCCCAAATTATGTTTATAAATCATACATAGCCTAGAATTTCACCTTGAGAACATATAGACTAGGTTCTAGATTTCTAAACCTATCCTGCAATCTTTAAAGAATGGACTATCCAATACAGACAACTAAAATCAGGAAGGCATAGTGTATTAGCTCATATTAGGAAGCAGAGAATAATAGATATTATCAATCAGCCTAATCAACTAATAGCATGCATCTCAGCTTCATAACCAATATCTAAAAATGTAAATAACTTTTTACTCTTCATCAATAATTGACAAGAAGCAAAAGGCACCCCTATGCAAAATAATCTCCAAAGGCAAACAAAAATTGGATAAATAAGGGAGTTTTAAAAAAAATTGAAATTTTATAATAATGAGCAATAAAGAACAAAAGAATCCAAATTTTTTGAAAATTTGTAATTCCATACTCTCAAACCTAAAATAGACATTGTCCCCAGTGTCTAAAACATTAAAGAACAAATAAAAAGAAGGGTAAGAGAACTTCTTTGATGAAGATTAGTATGATTTGAGTTTTGCCAAGAAAAATTGAGCAACTTGGTTCAAGGGATTCTTCTCCAATATTTAAAAAGAAACAAAATCCTAAGTTACTATGATATTTAAATTTATTCATTATTAATTTAATAACAAAATAAAAAAATTTTCCCATTATAATATTTCAAGCAAAAAGGGTGTAGAAATCCTAGAAGCAACAATTGTTTTACTTTTATTTCCTACTTAAAAGTAAAAAGAAAACTAAATTCTAAATTGCACTATTTTCGAGAAATGGAAACTAATAAAAACCATAAAGTCAAAAACATAATAAAAATAGTGCAATTTGTGGTTCTTATTTTATTATGTTTTGGACTTTATGGTTTTTATTAGTTTCCATTTCTTGAAGAAAGTGCAATTTAAAATTTAGTTTTCTTTTTACTTTCAAGTAGGAAATAGAAGTAAAACAATTGCATTATTTTCAAGAAATGGATTTGCTCAAAAATAAGAAAAGAAAAGGTTGAAGCCACATATTTCAAAATCCTTAGAGATTCAAATTTTTAATCCAAGAAATTGTTTCCAAATGCTTTAAAATGTGTTTCAGTGGGAATAGTGGGAATGGAATGAAAATTACACAAAGATTCATGAAAAGTTGTGAGAAAATGAGTTGGAGTACCAAAAAGAAAGTTAAACCACCTCTAGGAATGCCTTTTATATCTATATCGTAGTTATGGAAAAGGTTGTATTATAGTTGGGATGAAACCCTAATTAAGTTTTCTAGAAAAGATGAATGCAACTATGATAAAACCATATCACAGATATGAAAAAGCTATTATTTTTAAATTTTAAGATTTCTACTTTATTTTTCTATCTATACATTTTGGAAAATTAAGAAAAAAGTAGAAAATTTTACAAAAATTTCATAAAAATCCTAAACTAAAATTTTCTTTTGTTTTTATATATTTTTTCAAATCTTTATTTATTTTTTTTATTTTTAAAAATTTCTTAAGAATCTTAAAACCCTAAAACTAATTCCTAAAACTCCATAAATCCTAAAAATTAATCCCTAAAAATCCTAGATATATACAAGTGAATGTTAGAATAGCAATTTGATTACTATTACTGCAACTCGCAACAACTTTCTTTATAGTCCAAAGCTAGATCTATAATCATGGTTAAGGCATAATAAGAATAGGTAACGCAATGAGTACCAATATTCATTAGCAACTAGTTATTTTCTTTACTATACATAAGACTGTCAAGTACTCAAAAAGGAATAATACAACACATTATTACACTATAATTGAGATTGTGCTAATAATTAGACAATCTAATAAATATCCACACCTTAGTATATGGATCAATAACTTTGTCAATAGTTTCGTATGATGAAGTTTGCACTTCTACTCGAACACTAACGTAAATATGGCAATTGAACACAACATCTAAACACATATATGTTATAAGTTTGCACACCAATATGCAAGCCTTCTTAATCTAAAACTAACTACTATAGACTTAAAGTCAACATAGTTTTTATCAAAACACTTAAACAAAAAAAAAGTACGTTAGCAAAAAAAAAAACAAGAGTTTAAGGATCCTTATTTAATAGTTCCAAGCTTGGTCCTTCTCCTTGCCTTACAAAGACACAACTACCATTGAGGTATTCAAGAAAGGAATTATATGAGCAAGTTAAGAGATTTTCTAAAATAATAGAATCTTTAGGCCTATCTTTGGAGGAGTATGGTCAAAATCATAATTAGACAAAACATTGCATTTTTTGGGACCTTTCCTATTGGCGTAACTTATTAAATCCACATAATTTAGATGTAATGCATACATAAGGCAATGTTTTTCAGCATGTGTTTAACACGGTGATAGATGTGAAGGGTAAGAAGAAAGGTAATGTAAAAGTAAGGTTATATTTGGTTGTGTACTATAAACAACCTATCTTACACATGGAAGATAGAGACAATGGTAAACTAGCAAAGTTTAAGGCAGCATACACATTTAATATGAAGCAAAAATGGGCAATATGTGAATGGGTTAAAACTCTGAAGTTTCTAAATAGTTATGCATCTAACCTGGGATGTTGTGTCAATATGAAGAATTGCACTTAAATAGAGATGAAAAGTTATGATTGTGATGTTTTCATAGAGAGGCTACTACTAATTGTATGCAATGGTTTATCAATCCAAATATCTAATATCTTAATGGAATTAAGCTATTTCTTTTGAAATCATTATGCTTCTATTTTATAACTAAATAACCTTAATGTGATGAAACAAAATATTCTTATCATTTTATGTAAACTTGAAAAGATAATCCCTTTTAGTTTCTTTGATGTCATGGAGTACTTACCTATTCACTTGATGTATGAAATAATAGTGGGCAAACTAGTACAATATAGGTAGATGTGTCCATTTGAGAGATTTTTTTTATGTACTAAATAGAAAGATTAAAAATAAAGCACATGTTGATAGATCTATTTGTGAAGTTTATATACTTGAAGAAACTTTTTACTTTTTGTTCTTATTATTTTGAGTCACATATTCACTCAAAAACTAGGGGAGTTCTACAAAATGTGACGGTGGGGAGCAATGATCATCCTCCTATCTCTATCTTCAACTATCTAGGCCAGGCTTATGGAAGAACTACTGGTAACACTCATTATTTTACTAATAATAAGGCTAATATTATAATGTTGTATGTTCTTTTGAATTATCTAGAGGTTAAATCTTTCCTCAAGTGAGATTCTTTCTTAGTTTGATTAAATATATAATTATCTTTTTAAATGTAATATTCTAACTATTTAGGATTAATCCTTTCATGGTATATTGTAGTTTGTATGTTAAGACATTACTTTCCATGAACCTTACCTTATCTAGTAAAGCAGTTGATAAATATATTTCATTCAAAATTTATGAATGGTTCAAAACTCATGTGAGTTTTTCTAAATTTTGTAAAGGGACACTATAAATTCATGAAACTAAGCTTTTTATATTATGTTTTCATAATGTTTCTTTTTTGATTAGGTTTTGAACTCTCTAAATGAAATACAAGATGCTTTATTAGTATCTTTGGTGGAAAGGTCCTTTGAAACTTGTCCATACATGGGATCAATGGTTTGGTAATAGTTATAAGTTTCACATAACCTCTTAGGCAGAAAGGAGGAAGATAAGCAATAGTAAAGTATGTGTAAAAAGATATAATCATGGTAAAATTGAATTCTCATATCATAGTGTGTTAAAGGAGATTACTGGCCTACTAGTTCAGAGGTTGATAGTCTTCAATTGTTATTAGTATGATCCTACCAATCAAGGGACTTGAGTTTACTTAAATATGCTATTGTGAAGGTCAAGCTAAAGGAATATATAAGGGCAATGACACTTTTATCTTTACCCAACAAGCCGATCATGTATACTTTACACCACATCTAAATTGATACAAATAAAAAAAGGTTGGCTTATTGTGATTAGAATGAAAGTAAGGAATAGGATTGATGCCCTTGGTGATGATAATTTAGATACACCATTCTAAGATGAGAACAACGGTTCACCTTTATTGGTTGATATTGACATTGATGAGCAAGATTTAAGAAATAACATGGGTCAGAGCAAGAATAGATGATGTACATATTATCTTTTTTATTGATAAAACTAGTGAAAGTGAAGAAGAAAGCAATGAAGTCTTAGAGAAAGAACTATTAGATAGTGACTGATCTGATATTGAAGAGGTTCCTCCTAGTGATTATTATTTGTAAGTGATTAATAAATTCTGGTACAAACTTATTATTATTACTTAATAATTTGTTTGACTAACATAAATTATTTACTTATACTTACTTCTAAAATGTTTTTTCATTTTCCTTTTTAGATTTCAAATGAAGGACACAACAAGAGTAAGCTAGTTCAGATACTGTAATACTTGGTTGTCTTAAAAACATAAAAAATGAACCAGTTATAAAAGGAAGTCTCCTAAATTGAATGAGTTGAGGCCAAATAAAATTAGGATAATAATCTAAAAAAATTGAAAATGAGGATACAAGACTTGAGATGCCCAAAAACCAAAGCTAGAGTAGTTATATAAAATCAGACAAAAACTAACGGTATTTTTTATAATTTTGAGCAACTTTTAAAAAACTTAAAGAAGGGATCTTTAAATGAGAAAATTTAGTTTCCTAGGGTTTTTAAAGGCCCTAAAAACCATAGAAATTCTTAAAATAATTCAAACTCATCCATTTTACTTTTTAAAGTATCGATTAATCCAAACTTTGACCAATTTATTCAGGAAGGTTTTAAATTTAATTTGAGTGAAATCAAAGGTATTTCATAAGTTAGAGGATCTAAATTTTATGATGGAAAAGACGATTCTTAAAAAGGAGTTCAAATGAACCCAAATAGAGAAAACCAAGAAAGATGAAAAAATTGGAATTTTGAAAAAGCTTTAAAAGAGCCCCCTTGCTTTATATACCACATCCTCCTTCTCCTTTCCATTTAACCAACCTAATTTTTACCTAAAACTAGAGGAGAGACCAGCAAAGAAGGGCACACAAGAGGAGGGAAAAAAAGGAGAAGAAAAGCTTGGTGAAAAGGTAAGAAAACCCTGAAATTTCATACTCCTTCCTTTAGCAAACTTGTTATCCTCCTTCTCTTCCTTCATATGATTTTAGTGTTAGATTTGGGACTGTTTTGAGACTTTTTTAAAGGGAAGAAGTTAGAATTTGAAAGAGAAGCTTGTAGCAAATGAAAGAACTCTTGAAGAGGCTAAGAGACAAGGTAGGTAAACTTCATGGCTTTTCTTGCTTCCTTTTCTTGTTCCTCCTTAAGTGAGTTTTGACCAAAGATAGCCCACCTAGAAGGGATTGAGTTTTGACCAAAACCAAGCAAGAAACTTAGGTTTTATAGTATGAAAGACTAGAATATACAATAAAATTCAAAAGAAAAGCATTATATTTCAAGATGCAAAAGCTAGGGATTTAGTTGCACCTAGGATAATATGAAATTTCCTAGTAGTAAGTTAAGTTATCTAAGAGTGTATATGGGTTCTCAAGACATTTTGTAATACCCCATAATTAATTAAGGTGTTAATCATGAATTAGATTAATTAGGAATAATTAATATGGGATAATTGGGCAAGTTAAGTAAATGGAGATTTTAGAGAGATAAATTATTAATATGGGTTTGAGATTTAATTGGGAGAGAAATTTCATCTAGGCCCAAATTAATGTAGGAGGTCATGATAAGAGGCTAATGGAGGCCCAATAAGCTAAGTGCAAACCCAACTTGATCCAATGTGATAGAGGCCCAAGACCCACTTTGTATAGGCTTTTATAATTGGCCTAATAACCTTGGTGCAGACCCAAAATCTTTGGACTCTTAAAACTTAGTCTGGCCCAATTAGATTTCAGCAATCCAACACCTCAAAATTAACCTAACCAAAGCTAAAATCTGAAGCCCAAATAGAGTTAGACCTTAGAGCAACCCATTACTCACATTTGACCCAACTTAAACTCAACTTAAATCCTAATGCTTCAGCCACCTCTCCATTTGCTAAAACACAAACACCCATCTTAAAATTCGGAGGTCCAAAGGAGGCTCAGGGTTCTTAGTGTATTTCCATATTTTTTCACTTTTAGAGCAAGATTTAGCCAAGGTAATAGTTATATAACTTAATCCTCTCATCTTTCTCTTCATTTTGGTCTGATTAGTTTTTCATTTGGAGTATTTTCACTATACCCAAAATTTGAAATGTGGGAGTTTGGGGATTTTTTGATGAAATTCGTAGGTTGAGGCTAGGGCTATCATTAGATAGGTATGAACTCTTCTTTTTGAGATAATTCTGCTGATTTGAGACCCTAATGACTTGATTATAGTGTAAGTGTTAATTATGTACAAATTTGCTTAGGAATTTGGGTGATATACTGAAGTTTCTGGTGGGAGACATACTCAATCCAAATTTGGGACTTATAGTAGATGGGTAAGTGATCCCTAGATAGGTATTAGCATTTAAATTCTTTGGGTACTTGTTGCTATTGTAAATGACAAATTAAAGTAGTAATTCTCTAATGCTATAGTTATAGGGATATTTTGTATCATTGGTGGCTGTTACAAATTGTCTACAAGTGAGGTAATTGGGTTTATATTAATTCCATGTATATATCTGATTTAATTTCATATGTTGCTGTACATGAATGATTTGAAATGTTGAATGAATTGGTTAGCTATCTAATGAATTATGATTAGACCTTGTGAGTCCATGGTGGAGTTATGGTACGGCTGCCACCCGTGTATGTGCTTCGATCGGGTATCGGGTTATGATCAAACCCCAGATGTACTGAGCCTTGGTTGTGCTCAATAGGGAGTAGGTGCCGTGGACAGGCCTCTCCCGGTATTAATGGCCTTTAACATATGAAAATATGATTGCTAGTATGGGATAGTAATCATAATAGCCTACTTGTTTCATTTATTGATATGACTGGTATTTTTCTATTGCTTATGTAAAATTATGCATGTATGCTAATTAAATTGAAATATATGATGGAATTGTCTTGGTTACTGAGATTTATATCTCACCCCATTTTATAGGATTAATATTTCAGGTAAAAGTTCTTCTGGTAAGGATAAGGGGAAGCAAGTGAATGAAAATCTATGAGCTCCAATATATAGGGTGAAGGCTACACTTAGGCTGACTTATTTAGTATAGATGCTAAATTTTGTATTCCTTATGGTATAGCATCATTATGTATTCATGTTGCCAAGTGTAGGCATTTATATTTTGCCTTGTTGAAATGTAACTATTAAGGATTTAAGTCTCATTATAATTGAATATTGATGTATGAACTTACAGCATCATATACATAGCTTTGTTGAATTTGTAATATGGTTTACCATTTGGGAATTGTAGTCATGTGATGCATTGGATGTGGACATAAACTGTTGATGAATGAAATCTCTATGGAATGTGTATGGGATGTTAATTGTTGTTAATGCATGAGTTCTTACTGTCATTAATCTATGATTGTGCTGATATGAGATAGCTGGGCAAGTAGGATATAGTAAAGAAGTTTTGAATTGGTAATGGAGAGTCAAATGGGTAAATAAGGTGCATAAACACCATTAGAGTTGCATAATTTAAGGTAGAGTGACTCTAGGGGGTTATTGGAGGGAGAGTGGAGAGTTTGAGGCAAGGTTTTAAGAGTAGTAGGATTAGAAAGCATTTGGCCGTGGCTAAAATATTATTAGCCGCGGCCAATAGTGGCAAAGTTGCCCAGGGAGAGTCCCAGGGAGCAATTCGCCATGGCGAAATATGAGAGGCTAAACTGGGAGTTGTCTAGAGGGAAATTCACCGTGGCGAAGTGGGTAATTGGCTGCGGTAAACTTTTATGGAAATGAGCCAGGCATTTTAGAGAGGAATTAGCCGCGGCGAAATAAGGTATTGGTTGCGGCCAATAGCGAGAGGCGAGTGAGGGAAGTTCTAAGAGGCTTCTTCGCCGCGGCACCATGTAGGTTAGCCGCGACGAAGGTCTAACTAGCCACGGAAAAATTAGTAACGATGCGAGGGGTGAAGTCAAGGGGAATTGGCCAAGGCTAAGGGAAAATTGGCCGCGGCAAATGTCCTGAAATCCCTATATTGACTAGAAAATCTTGGTTTTCCATATTGTAACCTCAAGAGATGACTTATAAACATTAATAGAAGATAAATGTGAGTTGGAAATGATAAGTAATAGAATTGAGGCTCATAAATGAATGTTCGTTTCCCCTGATGTACGTAAGTGTTGGTAATTATATGGTTGATGACTTTAATAAAATTAAGGTTCAAATTTTCTCATATTTCCACAATGTAATTAGTCTTAATGACATGTGACCTTGGATTATGGTTATTAATCACGTATTTTACCTTAATTACAATGATTAAAAGTTAGGGTCGTCACACATTTAGAAAGCCTCACATGTGTCAACTCTCTAGAGAAAATTTTGCAAAACTCCATGGGCTCAATACCATGTGCTTGTCTCGAGCAAATATGTTCCATGCATCTAAGGAGTGTTTTAAATTTTTCTAAGGATAGAAAAGGACTAAATATGACAGATGAACACCAAAGGAAGCATTAGAATAAATTTAAAAACCTTGGTTTGTGAGATGAAGGTGTAAGTTCCATTTTAAGACTAAAAGAAACAAGTTATATTTAGGCTCATAGAAATAAATTTGTGATGACTTTAAGGAGTCTAAATAGAGTCAAGAGACTTTGATTGAAGTAGAAATGGGAGCCAAGATCATGAATTCCAAGAGTTGTTTCATTAGGTCTTGTATGGAACCATTACAAAGTCATATGGGAAAGTGAGTTTTTATAGAGTTTGTATAAAGCTAAAGTTTGTTCCTATGATTGCAATATGTCCTATTTGATGTGTCTAAGCCAAGAGAACCAAGTGCTACTTAGTTGCAAGTGTCACACCTGAAAATGCGACCGCGTGGTGCCTTTATCAAATAAAAAGAAAATTTTAATTTTCTCATTGAAATTGAGAACAGAATTTTAAACTTAAAATGAAATAATAGGTTCAGGAGTTGCCACCAAAATTTTAATTTTTTAAAAGGTAAAACTTTGGAAAAACCTTTTTAGTTTGAAAAAATGGTCTACGAACTAGAAAATGGATTCGGGAGTCAATTGTGAATGGGAAAAGTGTTAGGCACCCCATTACACTCGTTATTAAGAACGGTTATCTTAAGTCAGTTGTGCAAAATTAATATGACATCCATTCTATTTCAATTCTCCTTAATAAATCACATGCAAAACAAGAAATAAAGGAATTAAAGGAAATAAAGTGAAAAATAAAAAAAGGAAGCAAAATTAAAGAAATAAAAGAAAAAAAAATATTTTATTTACAAAAGCAGACATGACCTAGAATGAGAGCCTAAGGCCTACGTACCTTTCAACAGGGATCAAAGTTTACGTAGTTCGAGTTTGTAAATTGTGTTGTTGGTTTTTTTTTGTTTTTTGTTTTTTTGTTTTTGTGTTTGTTTTTCTTTTTTCCCTTCTTTTTCATTAAAAGACAAAGAAAATAAATTACTTTTTCCTTTAATAAAATAAGTTTTAAGACTGGTTGATGTGTCTTATTTTGTTAAAGAAAAATTTAATTTTACCTTCCTTGCCTTTTCAGCTTTTCTCTCTTTCTCTTATCATCAATTTTTTTTATTTATTTTTTGTGTGTTTTTTTTTAGCCCTTTTTCTTTTATTGTTTTTTTCTCTTATTATTTTTTTGTTTTCTATTTTATTCTTATTATTTTTTCCTTTCTTTTTGGTTGTTGTTGTTACTACTACTACTACTACTAATACTACTACTACTATTATTATTATTATTATTATTATTATTATTATTCTATTTATATTTTTTTTTGTTTTTATTTTCTTTTTTCTTTTTATGTATCTTTTTTTTTATATTTTCTAATTTTTAAATGACCAAGCTTTTATTATTATGTGTTTGGGCGAAAAGATAAAGAAAATAAAAATCACTTTTTCTTTTGGCAAATAAAACGAGATTAGATTTGGTTGATGCATTTTAACTTGCTAAAAGTAAAATTAATTTTACTTTTTTACTTTTCTTGCATTTGATTTTTTTCTTTCTTTTCTTTTGATATTCCATTTTTAGTTTTCATTTTCCTTTTTTTGTTTTTTTTTAATTTATTTTTTTCCATGTTTTTTTCTTAATTGTTTCATTTCGTGATGACATTAAAAAGGATTTTTTTTCTTTCTTTTTTTTCAAATCTTTATTTAATTTAATTCAAAATTTTTTTTGACATTTTTCATTTTTTATTTCTTTTTATTTTGACTCTTGTTTTTATTTTTATTTTTTAATAATTGGCGCTTTTTTTTGGGTGAAAAAAAATAGATAGTAAAAAAATAATTTTGACTTTCGTAAATAAAACAACTTCACAATTAGTTAATAAGTTTTAATTTACAAAAGCTAAATTAATTTCATATCTTTACTCTTTTCCCCTTTTGTTTCTTCTCATTCTTCTTCTTCTTCTTCTTCTTTTTTTTGCTTTTCCTTCTAGGTTTTATGTATTTTGTCTTGTTTTATTCTTTGACTTTCATGATTTTTGGTGGCATCAAAAGGATTTTCCCCTTTTTTTTCTTTTGAAATCTTTGAAAACAGAATTAATTGAAAGGGTTATTGGAGCCTAAAATCTATTAGAATATAAATTTAAGACCCATCGGACACCAAGGGGACTTATTGCCCCACATGGTCCTTAGGTAGTTTCATACGAGTTTGAGGGGATAAAAAAAAATCCCATTCAGCCATTTAAAATGATGCAAGATATGGTAAAGAGAAACCATGATAAAATGTGAAAATAAATAAAGTAAAAATGTCTATAAGATTTGTGCGTGCTTGGTATATTCCTATACGATTGTACTTGAATGCATTTACATGAGAATGGAGGGATTATACAACATAAATTCAATCACATACAGTAGTTCCCCATAGGCTTTTACCTATCAGAATTTTTCATTCACCACTCTATTTCTACGCCTGTGTCTCAGTTCTAGACTAAATCAAATGCTCAACTCACATAGTTGCAACTGGCGTTCCTCGAACATTTTCCCCAACATAAGCCATGTTGACACAACAATCTGGCAAATAGCAAAACATTGAAACAAAAGGAATGGCATAAGCACATTGGTAGGATGAGTGAGCTATCAGACTATAATGTTTACCTCTGAGATTCTATTACTGCATAATTAAATTACACTAATAATGTCCTAAACAAGCAGCACAGATAATCCATTATTATTGGCAGTGAACCATTCTATTGTTCGGACAATGGACGGGACCTCATTTAGGCATTCCATCAAACACAGACTATGCCTATTTGAGGAATGAGCAGGATCGTAATACACATACAATCAGAAACACCCGATCAAGACTAACACACACAGGCAGGGTATTTCAAATACAACCCTTCATCGAATCAGACTCAAATGAATTTCTCAGAAAATAAATGCTCTATTCCTCCCAAGAATAGACTCAAAGTAACAGAATCATTTGAAATAGCAACTAAATCCTAGCAAGCAAACCACTAAAAAAGTTTCATGAGTAGTAATTGTCAATAGAGACGAGAGAAGGAAAAGTAGATGGATAAACAATCATACCCTTCGAAGCTTGCTTCTTCGAACTATTTATGGGAGCCTACAGGTATTTCGAAATTGCTACAAGTTGTTCTTCCTTTTCCCAGAAGCTAGCAATCGGGGGTCCTTTTCAGGATTTCATTCCACTGAACCAAACACCAAGTAGTCACTCGACTAGTTTCCCTTTCAACCTCCCTATCTCTTTTGTTTTGAAAATCTCCTAGTCCTTTCCCAAGAATCTCTTCTCTTTCAAATCTATCTTAACATTCTATGTCTCTCGTCTTCTTGTAACGAATGTAATTTTTGAAAAATGACGAAATGAGCTATATAAAAGTAAGTCCTCAGAAATGACTTAGATAATGTCCCAAAAAAATTTAGGTAGAGTTCTAGACTCCTAAAAATGATAATTCTAAGCTCAGACAGAAAGAAAAACGGAGTTAGGATGGAGAAATAATTTGCAATAGAAATTGACGAAACATAATGACATTTTTGTAAATAAGTGCAACTTTTGGAAAACCACATATGAGGACTTTTTAAATGAAATTTTTGAGTTGCCCAAGGTTCTCAGAGGCCCCAAAAACTATGGGAAGCCCTGGGACTAGTAAAGCCCCTCCGGTGTATGTTTTTCAACGTTAGTTGACTCGAACTTTGACCGGTTCGTTCAGTAAGGTTTTAGCTTCAAATTGAGTGATTCCAAAGAAATTTTATTAAATTAGGAATCTAAATTTTATAATGAAAAAGACGGTTCTTAAAAAGGAGCTAAAATGAAGCCAAAACGAAATTACCATTACGGAATGGCAAAATTGGAATTTATGGTTTCTTGAATGTTCTAAAGAGTTCCACACTTTTCTCCCCTCTTCTCCTCTTTAATAAGCACGACCCATTCTGCTCAAAATATAGAAAATATTTAGCTCTCTTAGGCACACTAAAGGGAGGAGAAAAAGAGGAAGAAAGCCAAGGAGAAACTAGGTAATTTCATGAAATTTCTTGCTCCATATTCCTCCAATCTTGTTCTCCTCTCTTCCTCCTTTCTTTCTATGGATTTTTTGAATGATTTGGTTTTGTTTTTGACCCAGACCTAAGGGGAGAATTTTGAATTTGCTAAGGAGAAGAGAATAAAGGAGAAAGACACTTGAAAGCTCACTTGGATCCTAGGTAATCTTTGCTTTTGTTGCATCTTCTCTTCCCCCTCCCTTTGTGTGTATTTCAACCAAGAATAGAACCAAAGGAGGGGAGGATGTTCTGTCCAAATACAAGGAGGGGGAACAAGGGTTTTAGGCCATGGGGAGATGGAATATGGCAAGAAATTCCAAGAAAAACCAATAGAAAACAAGTTAGAAAAGTGTAGTGTTTTCTAGGGTTTTGCAAAATCTAATTTTGTGTGAATGTTACCTTAGCTATTTAAATGTTTTCTTGAGCTTCTAAGACCTTTAGAAAGCCTCCCAAGTGGCTCTCCCATCAAGGAAAAATCACAAAGTCCATGAACCTCCATTATGGTGCATATTTCAGCCAAGCTAGGTTCATTAGGCTAGGGGATGTTTTAATTTGTTCTAGCCTTGTTTTGGGACTTTATATGATGTTTGAAGATGGGAGAAACCATTAGAAAAAATTTAGGAGCCATAGGTTGGGAGATGGGACAATAGTGTCCATAATAGTGCCTTATGAAGCAACTTGGTCTTTCAATGGTACAATTGACTATGTGATGGCTCCAAGGACCTTAAATGAGTTCAAGAAGTTTAGAAATAACAAGAGAATAGAGCCTAGAACTTAGATGATATGAGTTGCTTCAATGGACCATTTATAGAACCAATATGCCCATTATGGAACCAAGTGTGTGTTTAAGAGTGAACCTAGTGTCTTGGCTTGCTTTAAGTGTGTAATTGTGTGATGTTTGTGATATCTAGGTCAAGAGAACCCTACTCCACCTAAGTGCTCTTGTGAAACCAAGGAGGGGAAGGAAATTGCAAAGTGAGCTTGCATAAATAAAAGGTAGCTCTCCACCTCATTCTCTTTGCATTCTTGTATACATATGTATGTCTTAGTGTGCTTGCATGCATTCTTGATGCTTGATAACATGCCACTTGATCCTTGTTGTGCATTGGTACCAATGTGTTGTCTTGAATGACTATGGTTGTGGAAAGAGCTCATAATGGTGAGGTGATGCTAAAAGTTCCTTGATGAAGGTGAGGAGATGCCAAAAGTCTCATGGCATGGGTGAGACAAGGCCAAAAGTCCCTTGAATAGATGAGGCAAAGTTAAAAGTCCCTAGACCAAGAGTGAGGCAAATCCAAAAGTCTTAGAAATGGGGTAAGGCTAAACCAAAAGTCCCTAAAGCATGAAAGTAATCTTGACATATGAATGTGGCATGGAATGGAATTTATTGCACACTTTATGCTTGTATAGTTATGCATTTGCTATATGTATGCCTTGAATGTGGTGTGAATGGGTGTGTGAGCTATTGAGATTCTTGGAATCTCATTCCCCTTTCCCCCTCATCCTTGAATTGTCTAGGTGGTGTTCCAAGTCAAGGAGATGCAAGCTAAGGACATTGAACATCTTTGTTTTGGTGTATTATGTACTTTAAATGGTGGTTAAATGTCAAATTAATGATGTATGTAATGTTTTTGTGATGTAAGACCATGGTCAAGTGTAAAATGATGTATGAATATGATGTAGACTTTATATGACACTAAATCAATAGCATTGTGTAAATTGGCTCTTGAATGGCTTGATGTAACTATGCATAAATAGATGTTGAGATACCAAAATGAGATGCATGAGGTTTGAGATCACTTGGGCAATCTCCACAAGTCATATTTGTGCTTTAAAACTTGCCCAAGGGGTGCCAAACTCAAGAAGAGACCATTTGGTGCAAAATGACTCTTGGTAGGAAGCAAAAATGACCATTTCATGAGGCTATGTCATTTTTTATCCAAATGAACTCTTCTTGATCTGAAATTTGGCATGCATCTAGAGCTTATTGAGAGATTTTTGTGAAGCTAAAGATCATAATTTTTGGAGACCTATAAAATATTTGATGAATTTTCAAAATTAGAATTTTTCATGGGTTCTGGTATGGGTACTGTTCATACTGGTAGTTTTGAATTCCATGTCACCTGATGGCCAAATGGTGTCCAATGCTTATGAAAGTTTACATGCATAAACTAGAGGTTATACGATTTCTGTGGCCACTGAGATCACCTCATTTTGAGGTCTGAGCAATGAGTTATGCATGTTTGAAGTTAACTGTCAGTATCAGTAGCACCCCATGAGTCCAGTTACTGTTCCATAGAGTCCAGCTGACTAAATGTATCTGTTTCATTCTGAAATTATTTTTAGTATCAATTTAATATTTGTAGCTTTTGAGAATGGCTTAATGTGTGTGATTTTAATTTTTATAGAATCAGTTATGAATTTCAGAAATTTGTATCAATAAACTGAATAACAGCCCAGGCAGTCAGAGACTCTGTAGCTTTTTGGATGTCAAACATCATGTGTGATGAATTTTATGACCTAGACATATTTTTAGTGTGAAGTAGACATCCTAATATTTCCATAATGATGAAGATTGCATCATTTCGAATTTTCTAGAATTAGTTATGATTTTTCAAAGTTGGGTCAGAAAATGGAGCAAATCTGGCCAAAAATGTGCTTGTTTATTTTGAGCTCCATTTTGGTTTCCATGGATTGTAGGCATGTTTTTGTGATACAAATAAGTTATATTAATGAAATTAAATATGAAGAAGTATAGTATGAGCTCACACAGTCCACGTGACACCGAATTAAATTTTTTTTGATATAGTACAACGCGAAAAAAGTTTATTATTTTCATCCCCTTTTAATATGATCTTGTGGAATTGATAATACAAAGCTTAGAAATGGCATCAAAGGAGCTAAAAGTTATGGTGTCACACTTCTCCTCTGAGGCGAAACCTCCGAAGAACCCTTTTGATTCTGTTCTTTCCTTTCTTGAAAGAACCCCTAAAGAAAACTCTCACTCACCCAACCTAGACACCAGAGGCTCTATACATTTTTTCCTTCTCAATCTGAAAAGAAGATCCCCCTTTTTCCCTTCTCTAATCCAGAAATAATCCTTCAAAACCTCCCCCCCTTTTTTCCTTCACTGTTCTTCGTCTCACTCTCCTTCTCCCTTTCTCTCACTCGTGCTCCTTTTCGAATCCAAAAATCTCCTTGTTTCTTCCTATCGTTTCCTCTCTCCCTCACGCTCTCCACCTCTTCTCTCCATCGATCCCTCACTTCCTCTCTCCTTCAATTTTTATTCTCTCCCTCCTCTGTCCCCCTTTTTTGCCGGCTCGAACCTCTCTTATATAGAGGACTTAAGAGTGCTCTTCACTTTCTTCTCCTGCGCGTCTACCCTCTACTCCTTCATATGATTGCTGCCATGCCTTTTTGCTCCCCTTGCATCTTTGTTCCTTGATTCACTTTTCAGAATTAGGCCTCTAGTAAGTGGTCCTATGTGTTTGTAGGTGTGCGCGAGCGAGAATGTGGTCCTCTAGCCTCTGCCAGCATCGTGGGTGTCATCTAGGAGGACCAAAAGGGGAAACCGGGTTGGGTTTGCATGTTATCCACTGGCCCGATGGCCCAATCCAAGAAATGGGGAAAAGGATTTTGGGTTAGAAAGGCAAAAAAGGTCTGAGATTTATGGGCTGAACCAAAATGGGCTTCTGCCCATTTTCTGTTTTTGGTCTTTCTTTTATTTTTAAAGTTGGTTTTCGGTTGGGCTTTTCTCTTTTTCCTTTAATAAATAACTTTTTTTAATTTTTCCTTTCATTTCTTTTCTCTTTTTCTTTTCTTTTGGATTTTTGTTACTTCCTCTTTGGTTAATCCTCTCTCTTCTTTTTTTTTTTAACTTATTAGGCTAAAAAAGACTTCTTTGATTTTTCTTTGTTAAATGCTTTAGTTTTTTCTTTTTCTCTTTTTTTTCATTTTCCCCATTTTTCTTAAGTTTCTATATTTCTTTTCTTTCCTTCCCTTTTTTTTTATTTTTCATATTTTTTACTAATTTGATTTTGTTATTATTTTTGAACTTGCCCAGACAAAATACGATGTTTATAGCAAGTCCTTGGCCAAAAAGGGGAAGAAGAATTAAAAGAAAGAGTGTGTGAATCTTGCTTCAAGGTAACTCTCTAACATTTCTCACATATATTGCTTGGATGTGTACTTGTCTTTAAATGCTTGTGTATATGTTTGAACTATGCAAAATGTCTCTAGTCATTGTTTACATGTTATGGTACCATTATGTTTCTTGAAATGTGTTTATGAATGCAAAGTGGCTTGAATGGGCTTGGTTATGTCAAAAGTCCCTTAGCATAGGTGAGGATGAGCCAAAAGTCCCTAGAAATGAGTGAGACAAAGCCAAAAGTCTCAAGAAAAGTGAGGCTAAGTCAAAAGTCCTTTGAAAGTGGGTGAGACAAATCTAAAAGTCCCAAGGAAGATAGATGGGGCTAGACCAACACCTTTGAGAGTCTATGTTTGCCACGTTTGAGTTTGTGATAAGAAAAATGATTTTTGTATATTCATGAGTAGCCTAAATGCCATACATGCATTCTTTGACATGAATTTGCATCCATTATGTATATTTGAAAGGGTTAAGAGCTATTGGAATTCTTTGAATCTCACCTTTCCTTCACATATGTCTAACCATGTCTAGGTGAGACAAGTAGACTAAGAAATGGAGGCCATCACCCGTGAAAAGTAAGATTTTGACCCAAAAAAATAGAAAAATAAGCTTTATAATAGCATTTTAATGTCAATATTTGTAACTATATGTTGTATATATGATTTAGACCTTTAAGCAAGTTTAAATATATTTAAATATGATGTATGTATCTATTTTAGAACAAAATGAATGAATACACAAGTTTTTGCCACCCATGTGTTTGTATCTATATGTGTATAAATGCAAGTGGCAAAGTAACAATAAGCTTCATGATAATTTGAATCATTTGGCATGCTTCTATATGCTATAACTGTGCTTTTGGATGTGCCCAAGTGGTTATGGAATGTTAAGAAAGTCAATTGGTGTCTTGTGATACCATTATAGACTTCAAAATTGACCAATTCTTGAGCTGAACCAAAGTCTATCCAAATGAATGATTTTTTTGCATTAAATTTGGCTAAAAAATAGGTCTTATCTATAGCTTTTCACATATCTAAAGAGCACTCAATTTGAAACTCTAGAGAATTTATTATAATTTTTTAAAATTGGCTAAATTATACATAATTGGTATGTGTATTGTTCATATAGTTAGTTTGCTTCTCTATGTTGCATGTAGACTAAATGAAGTCCAATACTCATGAAATTTTATAGATATAAAATATATATCATAACCTTTCCATAGCCACTGGGATCACCTCATTTAGAGCTCTGTAGAAGGAGAACAAATTTTTTAAAGTTTCAAGTCCTGGAGTTATTTGAGAACCGATGTAAAGTATTGTTCTATTACTTTTTGTGTATTAAATGATGTTGTCTTGGTTTGGAACTATTTTTTTGCCATTAGTTAACATATAAAAAATTTTAGAAAGCTATTATATGCATGATTTTGATTTTTCTAAAATTAGTTATGAATTTTTAAAATTCATATCAGAAACTTGTAACAGCAAACCCAATAGCAATTCTAGTTATTCTTTAAATTTGGTTCCAAATTCATGGTATATGAGATGAGTTGTAATGTTTATGATGTGATTGAATATGTTATGGATGAAAAATGATATTGATGAGTTCACATGGTCTCTAAAGCCATGACTCATGTATATGGCTTCCTAATTATGCCATTATCCATGCATAAAAGTACATGCTTTTTGCAAATATGTTCCAATATGCCAAAGATGTGTTGGGATAGCCTATGTGACGATTGTATAAGAGTTAAGAAGTTAAGGTATTACAAATACCATTGGCTATTACATAGTCATCACCTCTGCAATTATTTTCACATGTTGAGAGCCCCTATTGGATCAGTGTTTCAATCATTAACTTTTCTGTCTCCAAACATTCAGACACTACTTGACTTCTTAAGTTTCATTGGTACAAAGGGGCCTTCCACACATATTCTGAGCACAAATGTGACTAGCTCATCTTCTGATCCTATGAGATATAAGCTAGGGATGAAACTGAGTGATGGACGTCTAGTTATTAGACTTCACGAGGTTAATGAGTAAGAATACTTTAAACACATTACTTTTTTATATTGAAATTGTTTCATTATTTGTACTTTTGTTGCATAACTCTCTCTATTTCGCAGGTTTTATCCATATATTCCACCAGTTACCATATTATCTTAAATCATTCATAATAAGTTTAAGCATAAGTGGCTAGCATTTACTAAAGTGATAAATATTGTGAGTTTAAAGTGAGCTTTCTATAATTCTTCAGGTGTTACAATAACTATAGTTAATGTGTTACTATTATTCTTTATGACATCAGCTTTGCTTGTATCTAATGTAAAAAATGTGTGCTTAGGATCTGTGTACTAAGTGATGAATTTACATGATATAAAGAAAGAAGTGTAACATTATCATGCATACATCTTTTAGAGACATTCACATTGGAAAAACCAGAGGCAATTGGTTATCTATATAGCCCAAGTTGAACTAGTTGAGTATTGGTAAAGTGATAAGTTCAAAGCTAAGTCTACATATAGTAAGGCAAATAAGGTTACAAATATTGGAAGTGCCTATATAGAGGTAGGTGTATGCCATTCTCATAGTATAAGAAAAGGAAAGTGTTCCTTGAATGTGCTGGTTTCATTAGATTAATGTTTATATTATTTTAGTTAATGTAATTTTAATGTATTTTACCTAAATGTTGTAGGAAATAAAGTTAGGTAGAGAGGTTTAGATCTATGAAGTATTTAAGATGATCTAACACAATGAGGAAAAAAAGGGGTTGGGTTGGTAAAAAAGCCTCTAATATTTACATAAGTCACTTAACTAGTTTATAAATAAGATTATTATTATAATTTGTTTATGTACTTAAGATTTACCTATTCTTGGTTGTTATAAAGCCAATATGAGAAGATGAAACAGACTAGAGAGTTATAGTCAAATGACACTAATTCTTCCATATAGTTTAAGGTTGTCAGCAAAAAGAACAAAAGAGGTCATGCATATAGGTTTAAGTCAAAGGCTGGCCTCCTTAGTTTTGATGGCACATAACACTTTGAATATAGCTCTGGTGAACGCACTTAAAGGCCTTATTTTAGAAGAAATTAAAGGAGAAACTATTAAAACAAATCCAAATTTATAAGACAAGTCTTGTTAAGATGCAAAAGGTCCACGAGGACAAGATGAAAATTTTCATGAAAAAATTATGTCTCACATGAGTATAAGTATTGAGAAAGGTGGCACTTCCCAACCTCAACCCACCCATGATGATGGTAGTAATGATGATGATGATGGGGATGAGGAAGATGAATACTTTATGATATTTTTAATACATATTTATATATTTATAAGTTACGACTTTGTTATTGTTATGGCTTTATTATTGGTTGGCTAAATTCAGTTATTATAATTGCTTGACTGTTTAAATAAGTTTCAATTGTTCAAATAAGGGTTAATGTACAAAAGTAATGCTAATAGCAAAAATTTGTAGCTTTTTCGTGGAAGTTTTCCATGAGAAATCTAGGAATAAGAGTTTTTCTTAACTTTCTCATGGTATTGTATCATGAGAAAGTAATTCTTGTGGTAAATATCCATAAGAAATCTAGGAAAATTAGCTCACTATTCTCACAAAAAATTTCCTTTTTCTCATGAATTCTTACTATTAGAAATTCTCATGGTATTTTTATCATGAGAAAGTTTCTCACAATATAAATTTGTGAGAAAGACCTCACTAATTTTCTATCAGAATTATTCCAAGAGAAATTTAGAAAGAAAGCCATAAAATTTTTCAACTTTTAAACCATTTTTTCTTATGGATTTTTCTTATGAAAGAATTCTGTGATAAGATTATCTCATAAAAAAATTTTGTGACAATTTTGAATTCCTACAGCCATTTTTTTTACAACCCAAAATATGTGAGAATTTCCTTGAGAATATCTCTTCTCACAAATGTTTAATGTTTTTCTGACCAAAAAATACTACGAGAAAATACCAATTTTCTTGTAGTGAGTATCTTAAATAAATTCATTTGCATGGATGATTGAACTTTCAACTACTCTCATGCGTAAATGACCTTATCCATGAAATACCTTAAGAAAGACTTAATTAAGACACTAAAGACATTAAAAGATATAATAAAAGGAAAAGGGTTCCATTAGAATTGGTTTAAGAGACTAATGATTCCACAAATTAGATTTAGGACCATACATATTGTGTATGATTGGCATATTTGGTTTCCTTACTAATAACAATGATCTGTTAATAGTAGTTGTCGATGGCTTGCTTTGTGATCTTGTATGACCTTGTAATGATTGAGTATTGACCATGAAATATAACCTAGATAACTTGTAATGTAAATTTGAGTGATATGATGCTTATGTGTAATTGTGCTCTTATGTAACTGCACCAAGTTGTGTATGTGTTAATGGTATGATAATTATTACATGTTATTGCTATTAAGACAAGTTTTCTATAGGTAAAGAAATTTCAAGGTGGAGATAAGGTTATTAAGGAATGGACTCTTGATAGGACATGGTTTTTGGAGATGGGATTATATGAATTCCTAATTTTACAATAAATCTCTAAAATATAGAAATCTCAAGTGATGAAATTCTAAGATATAGTCTTCATGAACATAGATAAAATTTCTATCTATATGAAAAGAAGGGTGTAAGCATTTTGAATTTCAAAGGCTAAAGTACCTCACAAGTTTAGTCCCCTTCTTCTAAGGATAAGGATATGACGAGGTCACAAGAAGGTTGGAAGGCCTTCATGTGACTTTAACTTTTAAGTTAAGGTTTGTGGATCCATTAAAGGTGGTTTACTCTTGTCCATTAAAGGTGATCATTTTAGCGATCACAATGACTAAGTAATATGGGATGCTTGATGGGTTACCTATGATTTCAAAGACTTAGGTTTGTACCAAGTAGTATGGAATGCTTGGTACAATACTTAAAAAATAGTTTTCCCTATCACCAGTACTTTCAAAGTAGGATCATCAGCATCTACTTAGAAAGACATGCACAGTGATATGATATGATAACATACTTGTTAGGTACTATTTCATATGAACCATGGCAAGGCCTTATAAATGATGAAGCATGATGGTATGTACTAAATTTATGTAGTGCTTAGAAATGATTAACTAAACTTGTTATGATCAAGTTAAAATGATATTGAATAATTTAGCTGAAATTAATGATAGTGTACTAAATATGTATGCATGATTGTCTTCGAATGTAATTATGTGGGAGATATTAATAAAGGTAATCTATGAGATATATTATTACTAGTATGTGTGATATACTGATTCCCATAAAGTGCTATATGACATTGGACATGATAAATTTAGCATGTTATTTCATAGATGGATGCATGATTGGAATTATTTGTGTGTGTGTGTGTGTGTAATACCATAAATTCTAACTCATATCCATCATCCAATACATGCTCATGTGAGATATGGTAAGAATAAAGTGAGCACTTCCATTGGGTTCATACACTTCCTTGCGTTGCGTCATGGCTAAAAATTCATTTCGGTATCATGTGGCCCGTGTGAGCTCATACTATGCCTCCTCATATTTAATTTCATTGTTACAACTCATTTGTATCATAAACACTAGCTCACAATAAATGGAAACCGAAAAGAACCATGGAACATGCATATTCCTTCTCGGCTAGACTTGGCCCCATTTTTTGGCAAGATTTGGAAATTCATAACTAAATCTAGAAAAATAAAAAACATACAATCTTGGTCATTCTAGAAATCTTAAAATGTCTACTTCATGGGAAAAATATATACGAGTCATAAAATCCCACACACAACGCTTTTGACACACGAAATCATCTGGAGGTCGAAATGGGTCCTGATGCTGTCATAGTTTACTAATATGAACTTCAAAAATATCTAGTTAATTCCAAAACAATCCAATCCATGCAAATGATGCCAATTTGGAAATACGTAGATGTTAACTAGAGATAAAAAATATCTCTATATCAGTTCATCAAGCCAAACTCTCAGAAATCAATGGAACAATACTTCTGGTCAGGCAAGATGATTGATTCTGGGCAGAAGCTTCGAAAATTCATATCTCTCTCTCTAGACCTCTAAATAAGGTGCTTCTAGTTACTACAAGTCACTGTAACTATCTAGTTTCTTCCTATAAAATTTCATAGCCATTGGACCACGTTTGCCCCTCGGATGACATAATTACACAATTGACCAAATGAATAGTGCTGGTGCAAAATCCGAAATTCTGATACCAATTTTGAAAAATCATAGAAAATTCTACAGACCTTCAAATGACCTGATCTTTGGTTTCCTAGAAAGCTCTAGGAAATATCTAATCACATGCCAAATTTCAAGTTAAGAAGAGGTCATTTGGTCAGAATTTGACATAAGGGGGCAAAGTGTCCAGTTTCTTTGTTAAAAGAGGGCTCCAAGGATTCAAATTTGCTTCTCCTACTCCTAAGGCTCTATGAGCACATGGAAAAGCACCAACATAGGTTATCAAACATGGCTCAAATTTCTAACAACCTAGATTTGCAAAACTCACTCTCCCACATCAAAACATACACGATGCACATAATGCCAATATCTTACTATTCATACCGAAGACTTGCTACATCATGCACTATAGTTCTAATTCTCATAAATATATGATAAATACATTCATTTACAAGTATTCATACGTGCTACATCATGTACATCATTAGATTACATCTCTTAACTTAACTACAAAATGGTGACAACATGACTATTTCACAACTCTTTTGCCAATTTCCTAGCTTCAAATTTGGTGGCTCCCATCTCTTGCCTCATTTGGTCCACTTAGCATGTTAGGATAGTGGAGAGGGGGAGTGAGATTCAAAGAATCTCAGTAGCTCATCTCTCATTCAATCATACATAAAGCATGCATTACTAGTCTCACACATGTATGCATAGGCATATTAGCATGTGAAATCATAAGAAAAACATTTTCAACATTTGAGTAGGCCATACCTAACATACAAAAGTTTGCCAAGCAAGTGGATTAGCCTCACCCATTCACTTGTGGATTTTGGACTTGCCTCACCCATTCTTTAAGAGGGTCTTAGACTCAACCTTACTCTTGGGAGTCAACCTCACTTTTGGGAGACTCTTTATTTTGTCTCAACTAACTTTAGGGTTCTTGGCTCATCCTCACCATGGCTAGGGGGTTGTTGGCTTTTCCATACTCAAGCAAACCAAAGCAATCACATTAAATATCATTGAAATACATAAGGCATCATCATGCTATCATACTTTTCATGGTTTCAAACATACATACACATATGCAAGACATTATAAGCACACATCTATGCATGAGACAAGGTGAAGAGAGCTACCTTATCGGCTAACACAAGCTTTCCCTTTCAATTTGTCTCCTCCATTGTTGATTTCACAGTCACAACTAGATAGAAGTACTTCTCTTGAGCCTAGGCACACAAAAAGCATGAAATTGCTCTCTCATAACTCAATACTTATTCACAAAGCTAGGGGTCTCTTCAGAGCAAACCCTAACAAGCATAAGCAACTAGGGGTCTCTCTCTCTCTTTCTCTCTAGAGTTTCACTAACTTTTTTTCTCTTTTCTTTGCATTTCTCAACTTATCACACTCTCTTTTAAGGGTTTCTTGCTCCCTCTAGGTCAGAACAAAGCTTTCTTACTCATCAACCCATGGAAAAGAAGCTTAGAAGGAGAAGAATAAAATCAAGAAGAAGAGGCATGAAGAGCTTTAAAGGTTCTTACCTTTCTTCCTTAGCTTTCCTTCCTTCTCTCATAGTTTTTTTTAGTCTCCCTCTCTCTCTCAAGCTTTTTTTTCTATGCTTGGACAAAACTTAAGTCGGTTTAAAGAAAAAGGATGAGTTTGGACACTTTAAGAAGGTAAATTCTCTTTTTTCACGCTTTTTCGGACTTACCCTCGCTATAGCGAAGAATAACCCTCGCTATGGTGAGCACGTATCAGTCCCAGACCCTTGTTTTTGCTATGGTGTGCGCTACAGCAAGCAATGCCCTAGTTTTTGTATGGGATACCCACACTCGCTATAGTTAAAGGCATTTTCGCTATAGCTAGAAGGCACTCTCGCTATAGCTAGACCATTTCTCGCTATAGTGAGCAGGTACATTCGCTATAACTAGGCTATAGCTAGCAGACTTAGAAAATTTTCAGCCTTTCAAAAATTTTTCAGTTTTTTTTTCTTTTTTTTTCTGGTTGTTACAATGTGTGTGTTTCTTCTACTTTTATGCATCTTAATGTGTTTATATATACATGTTTTGCTATTTGTAGTTTGTATAATGTAATGTGTTTGCTATTCTTATATGCCACAAACAGGGGACTACAAAAGAAAATATTTTATGCATATATGACGATTGAATCATTACTAGTTTTCGATAACTGATTGTATTCTTACTAAGAATGTAAATTTTCACCACACATATTCAAATAGGGACTTTAATTCTATTGATACTATGTTGATAACAGATTGATGTGATCATGATAGGCCATAGTCAAGTTAATATGGATATCAATATCAACCCTAACAAGTTAAATAGATAGTAGTTACTTTGGAATATTTAAAATAGTAATTTTGAGACACCAATATATATTTGGCTATCCAACGTAGAAACTAGTTGTACTTTTATATATTAATATTAGACCCCACAGTGATCTCATTTCTAATTATGTAATCTTATGAATATTAGACATATAAAATTAGCTAATAGATATATAGTTAATCAAACACTTATGGGAACTATTTTAAAAAATTAAAGCTACCAAGAAAAAGGAAATTTTACTAGTTAAAATTCTACTACTTTGATAAAGTTATAAGATACATAGTCCCCTGCAAGTTAAGGGGTTACACATAGGATGTTAGTATGTAGCCCTTGCATTCTTTAATCTGAAAGGCATGACTACTTACTTAAAGATGTTTATTGCTTATAGGCATCTTAATGCTGTCTTATTAACATCCTTCTCAACTATATAAATTTGATTGTGTCCTAAAAACCATCCATAAATAACATAATTTGGTGTGAGGTTGTAGCATCGACTAACATGTTGGCTATGGGTATCATATACTCATCTTAGGGTGTAACATTGTTAAAATCCCTAAAGTTAATAGTAATTTGGATTTTGCCTTTTTTTCTTAACAATAAGAACAACATCCATTTTGTGTATCTAGTTGTTTAAATGAAGCTTACTTCCAATAGCCATTGAATTTCTCTTTTTACCTTTAGTGCCATCCTTCTTAGCTGTTGTATGCATCTTAGGCTCTTAAAGTACAATGATAAATGATGTTCAATCAAGTCTCAAGACAAACCTAGCATTTCATGGTAGTTCCTAGTGGAGCAATTCTTAAACTTATTGAATAGATATACCAATCTTTGTTTTTGTTCTTAAGACAATAAAGCACTAATGAAGGATAGCCTTACTTCCTTCAAACTACTAAGTTTCACCTTTTTTGAAGGATCTCTAGTCTTGATCATTGTTATTGTATCTCTAACAAGTGATTTAGGGACAGATACATAAGCTTTATTGATTCCCATTCACCATTAGCATAGTTCCCCTTGTCCTAACCTAGAGATACTATTGCTCAATTATTTTAATAGTTACATTCATCCTTTTCTCAATTGATAGGTCTAATGTCAGCCTTTGCAATGTTGGTCTTAAAGGAAAGACCATTTCTTAGTCGGTAGGAGACATAGGGTGATTTAGTGTAACCTTTTTCTAGTAGTGTGACTTATTCTAGAAAATAATCATTATCATCATACTAATAATAATCTTAAGTCACAAAGCTAGCGAGTGCACTAATCTTCTTAGTTATAAAATGGAGAATGAGTTTGAGTATTAATCTCATGAGGATTGTTGACCAATAGTGAAGAATTTTTTATACTAAAGAATAAAAGAATAAGGAACTACTTACTTACAACTAATTAACTTACATGCTAGTATCTCATATCACTCTAAGTACTAATGACAAGTATGAGTTGTGCTATAGACAAGTATAAAGTATAAAACAAAACAAATAAAAGACCTAAGACTTCAACTCAAAAAAGGAAAAGAAAGGTGAACTAGATATTTAACACTAGGTTATTAAAGGTATAGAACTCATTACATTATGTTTTATTATTATCTATAGCTTGACCCTAATGTGATAGCAGTTCATTAAAGCAAACATTTTCCTATGAGTTAGAAGTAAGACACCTTGAGTTAGACTAACCCTAGAATGCATAAAGCATGCAAATTTCTATTACACTAGTAATCAAAAAGGCGAGCTTACTAAACTATCCTATAACTAAATCCACCAAGGTGAGCCATATATAGATCACCCCTAGATTTGCTTAACTATAGAATTCCATACAGTTTAGTGAATTCTACATTAATTATAAATAATTAGACTCCTTCTAGGATGAATTCAAGCATATTAATCCTAGCTACACCTATCATAAACAATGGATGGTATACACCCATATTAATCATTCATATGTATTGCTGACAAGGCAAACCTAAACTTCATATGAACTCAATTGTAGTCTTATTCTAGAATTAATATTAACATTACTAATTAACCACTCCTAATAAAAAATACATTAAATAGCAATAATTAATTTAGCTAAGGAACAATAACAACAAAGGCATTAAGAGCAAATGCATACTCTATATAATAAAAGCATAATACAAATCATGATAACAATCCATACATCAATTTCAAATACACTAATCCTAAATTAATACAAGAATATAGAAAATATAAATAGAAAATAAATGTGTATAAGGAAGGTATACATTGCTTAAGACATATGTCTTAAGTAATTGACTATTGGATACTACATATCTTCAACCATGCACAACTCTTATGGGTTCCTAAGCATCAATAGCAGTCTAGATCATTAGAAATTCACTTTGACAATGTAACAAGAGACACTACTGACATTTATCCTATCTCTTTCACATCATAAATGAGATATTTATAGACTTAGAAGAGGGAAAAAGGCCCTAGCCAACGTCAAATATGACTCTAACATGTATCATTGCTACAAAAGATGCACCACCTATAGTTTCACAAGTTCCTTGACATTTAGGGTTTCCAAGATTCTTTAAATCACAGCTATAGAAAATCTTTCTAACGTAGTTATAAAGGTGCCCTACTTAAGGGTTTTCTCACTCAAATCATAGTTATGCAAAATCTTCTAAAGCAACTACATAAAACATCTTTTTAGGTTTTCCAACTTTTTTGCATAGTAGTGACTAAACATTTACTCTTTACAACTACAAACCTCCTCTAGTCAACCATGGTGACCTTATAGTTAGCATTTTCTTTACATAGATAATTACATCCCCAATTAGACTTATTTATTTAATAATTAAATAAATATTTACACAAAATATAAAAATGAAGAAAAGCTCAAGAAAACACTAGAAAATCTACTAAAAACTAATGATATGTAACATCCGATCCCTCTATAAACGTGAGAAACGTAATGTTCAGTTTCTCTGTAAACGTCAGAAATGGACTAAATGTAAAAGGAAGTCCTCGAAATAGAAGGAATTTGGGCCAACTAAAATTATGATAAAATTTTAAATATTAGAAAATGAGAATTTGAGGTTTGAGTTACCCAGAAATCAAGGCCAAAGTGATTTGAAAAATTTGTCGAAAGACCAGTGACATTTTCGTAAATATGGGCATTTTTTGAAAAATTCACAGGAGAGCTTTTTAAATAAAAGTTTTGAGTTCTCCAGGGTTTTTTGAGGCCTTGAAAACCATGGGAAGTCCTGGGACAGTTAAAGCCCCTTCCGATATATATTTTCTAATGGTGATGAGTCCAAATTTTGACCGGACCGTTCAAGAAGGTTTTGGCTCCAAATTAAGTGATTCCAAAGGCATTTTATAAGATTGAGAACCTAAATTTTATGATAAAAAATTTGGTTCTCAAAAAGGAGCTAAAATGAGCCTTAAATGAATTAGCCAAGAATGAAGGACAAAAGTAGCATTTTTAAAAAGCTTTTATATATCTCCTTTTGGTATATGAAGCGTCCCCTTTCTCCTTCATCATAATAGACCTTTCATTTTGCCCAAACTAGAGAGAGAAGCCAGAGAAGAGAGACGCACTAGGAGAGAGCTCAAGGAGGGAGAAAAACCAAAAAGAAAAGGTATGGAAATCAAGACTTTTTCTAGTTCTCTCTTTAGAAACTCTCTTCTCCTCCTTCCCACCTTCCTTTATATAGTTTTGTTTGATGAAGTGGGGCTGTTTTTGGGCCTAGTTCAGAGGGATAAGGGTAGGAATTCAAGGAGGAGTTTACACCAAGTGAAAGAGGCTTTGAAGGAAACAAGAAACCAAGATATTCCTTCTTATTTTGTTGCTTCTCCTTGCTTGCTTTCTCCATGAAATTTTCGTTCACCTTAGGGCCCATTTCATAGGAGATAAATTCTTACCATATTAGGGTAGAATTAGGGGTTCTATAATGTGAGGATTAGGAAGATACAAGTGGAATTAATTAAGAAGCAAAAGAGAACTAAGAATGGGTAGTTAGGGATTCAAAGACATAGATAAAAATATGATTTTGTCTAAGAGTTCCCAAGTCTATGTAAATATTTGTATGAGTTCCTAAGACCCCTAGAGAGCTTTCCACATGCACTTCCCATCCAAGAAAGCAAAGAAATTGCAAGAAAAACTAATGAACTCTAAGTTGAAAAAGTGTAGAGCATTTGAAGAAATTGTAAAAACTGATTTGATTCATGCATTCCCTAACATATGTGAGTGTTTTTTTGAGTTCTTAAGACCCCTAAGAAGCCTCCCAAGTGGCTCTCCCATCAAGAAAAAATTGAAAACCCTTTGAACCCCAAATGCTTCCATAATGTCAGCCTAGGATAGATGGAGGGGTTAGAGAGTGTTTTAATTTATTCTATCTTTGGTTTGGGACTTCATATGATGGTAGAAGGTGGGAGGAACCCTTGGAAAAAATTTAAAAGCCATGGATTGGGAGATGAGGCAATGGTTTCCATAATGTGACCTTATGAAGCAACTTGTGTCTAGGCTTTTGTAAATGAATATGTAATGGCTCCAAGGACCTTAAATGAGGTCAAGAGGCCTAGAAATGAGAAGAGAATGGAGCCAAGAATTTGAATCATGATGGTTGCTTCAATAGGCCATTTATGGAACCATTATGTGACTTATGGAACCAAGTATGTTCTTAAATATAAGTTTAATGTCCTAGCTTGTTTCAAGAGTGTAATTAGCTTTCATATGATATGTCTAGGCCAAGAGAAATCATCTCCACCAATTCGTGGGTGTGTGGCCAATAAAGGAGGCTCAAGTCTAAAGGAAAAATTATATAATTGTACACAAGGTAGCTCTCTCTCTTTTCTCCCACGCATGAATGAATGTCTACATTATCTTTGAATGTGTGTATGTGTATTTTAAGCTATGAATTGTGTTTTAGTATGATGCCTATGTTCCATGGAATCATAGTGTTGTATTATGTATTCAAATGATGCCTATAATATTTGCATTAGTTTGCTTGAATGTGGAGAGGTCAAGAACCTTCTATCTTCAATAAAGATAAGCAAAGAGCCTTTAGAAGTAGTTGAGACCAAGAAAAAGTCTCTCAAGACCAAAGCTTAGTTCAAGGCCTTTGAGAAAAAGGGTGAGGCAAGTCCAAAAACCTTGAAGAAAGTGGGTGAGGCTAATCTATTCATTTGGCAAGCCTAAATGTGTTATGTGTGCTTTGTGTAAACGCCAAGAATGTATCTTACACCATTTTCTATATAAATATGCCATGCATGCATTCTTAAGACTTGTATTACCTTCTTTATGCATGATTGAATGGGAGATGAGCTATTGGGATTCTTTGAATCTCACTCCCTCCTCTCCAATATCCTAATATGCTAAGTGGACCAAGTGAACAAAGACATGGGAGACACCAAGCTTAAAGATAGGGAAATTGGCAAAGGATTTATGAAATAGTCATTTTGTCACCACTTTGTTGTCAAGAGATGTAATCTAATAATGTACATAGTGTATGCACTTATGAATACTTGTAAATGGATGTACCTATTATATATGTATAAAAACTAGAACTATATTGAATGATGTAGCAAGTTTTTAGTATGAATAGCAAGATCATTATGTACATGGTGTATGTTTTAGTATGGGAGAGTGAGTTTTGAAAATCTAGATTGTTAGACATTTAAGTCATGTTTGATAGCCTATGTTGATACTTTCCCACATGCTCATAGAGCCTTAAGAGTAGGAAAAGCAAATTTGAACCATTGGAGCCCTCTTTTAACACAAAAAATTGTCATTTTGCCCCCTTATGTCAAAGTTTGACCAAATGACCTCTTCTTGGTTTGAAATTTGGCATACAATTAGATCTTGCCTAGATATTTTTGGAAAACCAAAGATCATGTCATTTGGAGGTTTGTATAATTTTATATGATTTTTCAAAATTGGTATCAGAATTTCGAATTTGCACTAGTACTATTCATTTGGTTAGTTGTGTAATTGTGTCATCTGAGAGGCAAACGTAGTCCAATGACTATTAAATTTTATAGGAAGAAACTAAAATTCCCAGTACCTTGTAATAACTAGAAGCACCTCATTTGGAGATCTAGAGAGGGAGATATGAATTTTTGAAGTTTCTGTCCAGTATTAGTAATTTTTTTCAACCAGAGGTACTATTCCATTGAATTCTGAAGTCTAGGCTTAATTAAATGATCTGGAGATATTTTTTTATCTCTAGTTAACATCCATAGATTTCCATATTGGTATCATTTGCATGGATTATATTTTTGTGAAATTAATTGGACATTTTCAAATTTTTCTGCAGAATTCTGTGACAGTTTCATAATTCAATCTGACCTTTGGACCATTTTGGATGTCAAACACTCTCTGTGATGAATTTTATGGTCTGGGCATATTTTTAGTACGAAGTAAACATCCATAGCTTCCTAAATTAACCAATATTGCATGATTTTGATTTTTTAGAATTAGTTATGATTTTTCAAAGTTTTGACCAAGAAAGAGGTCAAATCTGACTGAAAATATAATTGATTATTTTGAGCTTCATTTCAGTTTCTATGAGTTGTGGGAATGATTTTGAGATGAAAATGAATTGTATTGATGTATTTAAATATGAAAATGTTTAACATGAGCTCACACGATCCACGTAACACCGAATGAAATTTTTAAGTACGATGCAATACAAAGAAAGTCACTATTTTTCTCTTTTTGCCTTATATCTTCACGAATATAATGATGTGAGGCATGTATATATGTGATATGATGAGTTAGAAGTTATGGTGTTATATGATATGCTCCAAAAAGATATGACAATATAAGAATGATTGGGACTAATCATGGAGTCTAACTCCAAGTCTGGGGGCAACATTATTAGCTACATGTTACACGGATAGTATGAAACATTCACTATTTTGACCTTGGTTACATCAAATAATTCTTGATTGAGATCTAATCCTTTGTCTATTGGAAGCTCTGCTTAGGTTATTTGTCCTATCGCTATTAAGGATATTTTATAGATAAGATGAAGCCCTTGATTATAAGCCCTTCTTGGGTTCTTAAGGTTGCTTTAAGCACTTATTCCATTCCCTTTTGTAGTTTGGCCATATAACTTTTATGTTTCCTTTAAAACTAAGTTATTGTTAATCCTTCTTCACCCTTTCTTGTGTTCTTTAGCTTTCTTTCATTTACTATCCACTTGTCATTACTTGGTAGAACCCTATGCTTGATGAATCATCATGGCATCTAAACGGGTTGGTTTCTTATAAAAATTATCAGCCAAACATCACCTTTAGGTGAGAGCCATTCATTAACATTTCTTTCTTGCACATAAGATAGAAAATAACTATGGTTTTTTCTTTGAATGATGATGGTAATGCACCAAGTCTATCAAACATGCACTTATGCTTTAGTTCTCTCATCCAAGTTTGAAGCTATAGATTACTCAATTGGGCTTCAGTTTTATGATGTCTTGTTTGCCCTTTAGTCTTGTCAAAGTGTATCAACCTTCGTTCTTTTTCCTTTAAGTGGGATGGCTTCTCTTGTTAGCTCTTTTGAACATTTGATAGTAGCTAGGTTGCATTCACCAAATTAGTGGAAGTGGATTTTAGGAATGAATTAGTATCCATTGCCATGTCTTTCTCTATGAGTTGGAATCATCTTTCCTTTAATACCTTTTGGATGAGATTCCTGAAGATGACACAATTATTAGCCATGTTGCTATATGAATTGTGCCACTTACAATACTTTTTTCCTTTCAATTCCTCAGTTGATGGAATTTGGTGAATATTTAAAAGTTTGTTTTATTTATCCTTAAATAGGTAGATGAATATTTGATTGGCCTTAGTTATGTCAAAGAGGTAAGATTTTGCAACTTTTGTCTTGTACACCTCTTTTCCTTTGGATGGAATATCTTTTTTTGACTAAAATTTTAACTATTCTGATATCATTTAGATTTGGTTCATCTTCCTCATAAGCCTTGATAGTTATTAACTTCTCTTTTATCTTTACCATAGAAATCATAAAGGATGCCCTTGGTGTCTTGGAAGATCTTCTTCATTCTTTCTCCTTAATAAGCTATTCCATTCGATAGGCCTTAGTGACAAGGCCCATTAAGTCAAAGAGATCTTGTTCAATCAGCATTTCCCTAAAGGCCAAATGCATTCTTTTAACTGCCATTCTTGCCACTTCACTCTTAGAAAATTAGATACTGCAACGGCATTTCATTCTTCAAAATGATCAACAAAGTCTTTTACTAACTCAATAACCTTCTATTTTAAGGTTAGGACATTCATGATGGATAATTTAGCTTAAGCACAATAAAATTGTTTATGGAAATGTCTTTTCATATCTTGCTAATTTTGTATAGAGTTAGGAAGTAAAAGCCATTCAGGTTAAAAAGAGAGGGAACAACTAGAGCTTGTAATATTTGTTTTAATGTGCCTCTTCATACTAAGTTAAGAATTTGTTGCTATGTTCCATAGTTGATTGTTTGTCTTATCCAAAAATGGTTGATAAATCCAGGGTCTTATAACCTTTAGGTAATGATATGACCTTATCTACCCTACTTAGGTTATGGCTTTTTGTAAACAAGCCTAAGATGTACACCATGTACTTCCTCATTACCTTCATCAATATGTCAAGATTAATGACAGAAATGTTAAAGCCATTAGCTAGTCTCCCTCATAGCACAATTGTCCTTAGTGTGGGAGATGCTTAACCCATTAGTTGCTAAACTAGTGTAGCAACCCAGGTATTTAAATAAGGTATAAAATACATATTGATAGGTATTATTTTTGGGGACACTGCATGCTGGATTGGCATCATGATTAGGGTAGGTTTGTAATGTGTTTACCTAAAATCCTTACATGTTAAATGGCCATTGACAAACTAAATTCTAGTATCCAATGGTTGTTCCACATGCATCATGCTTATTTCTTTTAGAGAAAACCTCCAAGAAGTGATAGAAATGTTTAGTGGTCTAGAAATATGTTTCTCAATTATCTGTACCTGCATATATTAAAGATTGTTGGCTCTTAAGCCTTATAAGTCATAAGAAACACTCATAGGGAATAAGCCAAAGTATACAGGCAAAGGACAACTCAACCATTCATAACTAGCCCAAAACTTGAGCTTTATGAGGAGTATTGATTGTGGAACCACATACTTACCCTTTGCCTGTGTTGCTTGCCACTAAGCAGTTTTAAGGTTGACTTCCCCATTTTCTATTCACTTTGCATTTCATTCACTAACATTAGTTTCAATATTTCTACAAAAGTTGCTAGTATGGTAGGCATATTGTTGCACTTGAAATGCGATTGCAAGGCATGGAGAAGAAAATTTTGATTTTCGTAAAGAAAACCAATTAAAATGGAGTCATTACCAAAAATTTAATTATAAGAAACAAAAGTTTGGAAAATCTTTTTTGGAAAAAAGATAATCCGTGAACAAGAAATGAACTTGGTACTCAATTGTATGTGAAAGTGTCAAATACTCTGCAACACTTATTCTTAAAAACAATTACCGTAAATCAATTGTACAAAATTAATATGGCTTTAATTTTTGTTTTGATTACCCATATTAGTCACATGTGGAAATCAATGGAGAAATTAGGAAAAAATAAAGGAAAAAAGATTTATTTATAAGGGCAAGCTTAACATAGAAAGTTTAAGGCTTCTATACTCTATAATAGAGATCAAAGTCCACGCAGTTTAACTGAGTAAAAACTTGTGTTATTGGTCTAATGTTTTTAATTTATGGTGAAAAATAAAATAAAATAGGAGTTAATTTGTTTTCACAAATAAAACAACTTTAAAGTTGCTTAGTTGTCTTATTTTGCAAAAGCCGAATTAATCTCTTTTTTGTATTATCTCTTCTTTTTCTTTTATATTTTTTTGGATTTTTGAAGCCAAATTAATCTCTTTTTTTTTACTATCTCTTCTTTTTATTTTATATTTTTTGGATTTTTGAAAATAAAATTTTTATTTGAGTTTTAATTTTAAAAGAAATATGAAATTTTCTAAGAAAGACCCCTATTAATCAAAGAAAAAGGATTTTTGGTTTCTTTTTTTAAATTAATTTTTAATTTTTTGTAATCAAAAGCGAATTTAAGAAAAAAAATTTAAGTGTATGAAAAGATGATTTATTTAATTTTCCAGAACTTTCTTTTATTATTTTGTATTTTTGAAATTTTTCTCTTTTTAATTTTCCAATTTTTTTAAGAAGAAATTTGTCAAGAAAAAATGGGATTCATTTAAATTTTCTAGAAACTAACTTTTGATCTTTTGAAAATTTTTCCTTTTTTAATTTTTCATTTTTTCAAAAGAAAACTCCTAAGAAAAAAGGATTTATTTTTTTAAAAACAAACAAACTTTTATTTTTGGACTTTTTCTTTTCTTTTTTAATTTTTTGGTAGAACTTGGGTCATTGAAGCCCAATGTTTATGTTAAAATCTTTACATGCAATTAATTAGAGTTGGGTAAAATTTAAAGAGACATAGTTTCATGTAACTCTTACCGGGTTGACGCTCTATATTTACAAGCATAAAGAGACAAAAGATCCCATATGATAATTTTAAAGTAAAAATATTTACAAGCATGTAATAAATAATGAATGTGTGCGCTTATATACATCCAATCAAATTTCATGTTATTTCAAGTAATATTTACAAATATGACTGAATAGAAATTTGAAAGAACCGGATTGTAATCTATTGTTTGTCATTGCAATTTCTAGCTTCTTAAAGCTCTTCCTGATTTGCTCCCTTGTCAAACAAAACAAAATGTTAGGCAGTAAGAATTCCATACATCCACGAGTCAAATATAGGAATGAATCACTCAAACAATAAAGGATTGATATTGAAATCATTTTCACCAAGGATTTTATATAAGGATAATGGCAGGGTGTAAGCACAGACAAAAAATCTAATCAATAAATTAATGTGCATATTCAAAGCATCATCCCACAAATATCAATTCATTTACCATTCATTATCATTCCTAAATTTCAAGCTTCCAAAAGGCAACAAACATGATGAACTTATTATCACATCATACTAATAGACTAAGACGAAACCAGCTAATCAAAACAATTGATGATACGATGGATAGTGTACCAAAAGCAAGTCTGTGCTACAACGAAAGTAGGGCATGGAAATAAATCTTCACAATCAAATCCAAATGAAAATTAAGTAAACTATTATTCCATCGTTTATTTAAAAATCTCACTCTCTCAACCACAAGAAAACACAGGCTCCCCAAGTTATCATACAATTCCACAATATCAAATGTGCAATTAGAATAAGCTTAAACTCATGTTTCCTAACCATTGATGGACGCCAGCGATATACTTCCGACTAAGATTCAAAATCACTTCATCAATATCACAGCAGTTATGATCGAACGTGCACATTGACCTTTAATAGACATCCGAAGAGAATAATACCTTCAAGATTTTGATCACTTTAATTTATCAGAACATAAACTACCAACCCATACTTCTACAGCCTCTAACCCACTCTATTAGGATATTCAAGAAACACTTTATGGGGGTTGGGAAGTATCACTAACCGAGAACCCAGAATCCTCTTTATAGATTAGGAATTAAAATAAGAAGCTCATTCTTATGCTAATCCAAGAACTCAAATCATTTATTCAAATTAATAACATCAACGACTTTTATGCATCTGAATAGGAAGCCCACATTCAAACACCTTAAACCATTTATTAAGCTCCACTATTAGAGATTAAAATGAAACTCAGATTAGGAAACTCAGATTCAGCAAAGCAAAAAAGAAAATTTACTCAAATTTTAAACAAGCAACCAACAGAAAAGTAACAACAATTTGAGTCTCTCAATTCAGGCTAAACAAATATAGGACAAACGGAAAATGGCAAAGATCTTAATTAAACTTTTAAATCATAAAATATCAACATCCCATCCTCAACCAAATGATTTAAGCTACCCAGAAATGTCAGGCCCAAATTTCAGCACCAAAATCAGAACACATCCATAGCTTCACATTTTCAAAGATGAAGAAGATGAGAAACAGGAAAAATATTCCTCTTGTATTTCCTTTTTCAACAAATGGTAGACACTCCCTACAAATCTCCAAGTGGTATCTGAAAACAAGAATGATTCTGGTTTTCCTCCTTTGCTTTCTTTCTTTAGAAATCCCAAAGATTGAAACAAAAAACCATAGAACCTCTCTAGAAGAAAAACCCTGAAAACAAAGAACCTCTCTCTCCCACCAAAAAGAAAACCTCTCGCTGCTTTCGATTTGGGTCTTCTTTATGGAGGATTCAAAAATTTCTCATTCACATTTAGGCACATCTTTCATCTAACCGAGTGCTACCCATGCGACACCGTTGGGCAAAATCATGGGGTGAAATCGCGAAGCCGTTGAAGTGGATTGTGCCTCACCACTACGAGAGTAGGCATCCTTTCTGCAAAGCTTCCCAATCATCCCCGAGTCCATATTTGCAACATTTGAGGCAACAAAATGAGGGTGTCATGTTGGTGAGATCTTAGCCATCCAAGTAATCCGACGGATGAAAAGCTACGACGTCCCTGCAAGGATTAATGAAACGTAGCGGTTGGCTTCTTTTTTTATTTTCAGTTTTTGGCTACCAATGCACCGTTTTGAAGACCCCCCATGTCTTCTTTTTTCTTTCTCAGATCTTTCCCTTTGCCGCTGTGTTTGGATGCGGCTCTCAGATCTTCAGAACACCATGTTGTCTCTTTCCCCTCGTTGTACAATGCAGCCACCATTTTCACACGAGGGATCCTCCACAAATTGAATCTAGCCTCTATTTACACAAGATCAGTGGGATGAATGGAGCAAGACGAAGGGAATGATGACTTGTCGGTGATGAGATTATCCCCAGCCTTCGTTCCCCTTCCTCTGATCAACACCAACCATTTTAATTTCACGACATGGGTGTCATTTTCTTTGTAGCTGAATTTTTCAAGTCACCATGTACAACATATGCAGAAGCCATTGTTTTATCTAACAATATATGCATATAATTAGGCCAAGAAGCCATTGAACTTTTAAGTAGAGGCATGTTTAATATATTGGGATTTGGCAAGAGGCGACTTCAAAATGATAGGCTAAAATTAGTGATTGAAATTGAGAGCAAAAAACCTGTAGCAGAAAGCTTTATGTTGTTACTTAATATAGAAATGTTATTGAAAGCAAACGCAAAGGCAAAATGAGAGATTTGAGGAAGATATGAAAGAGGAGGTGAAGGTCTGCAAAACGGTGTGATGGGAGGCAAAAGCTATATTAAAAAAAAAAAAAAAAAGCCAAATGCTGCGTTTCATTAATCCCTTTAGCAGCGTGGCATCTTTTCATCCATCGGATTGCTTAGGCGGCTGGGATCTCACCAAAATAACACCCTCATTTTGCCGACAAATCCAGACTTATCATCCCCAATCTCTCTTACCAAAGGCCGGATGATATTATTGTCGACCAAGTAAAATGCAAAGGGAGTTGTGCGTTTAAGACACATGCTTGGGCTGAGAGCTGGATTAAAGTTATCACTCGGGCTCTTGGATCAACCTAATGGGCCTTAAGTCTTTCTTTGCCTGATGTGCCTTTCTTCTAAGATTAAGACTTCCTTTTTTTTAACTTTTCTTATTTTTTTTATTTTATTGATTCAAAATTACATTAAAATTAATCCAAAATTAAAATTGACTCAAATTATTAAAATGACTCAAAATCAAATCAAAACTAACTCAAAATTAAATTGATACTAGCTAAAAAAACAACTATGACTTGAATGACCCCAAATTTAATTTGAAAATGGCATTAAATTAAAACCTAAATCAAAGAATTTTTAATTTAATATATATTATTTAATAATTTTTGTTACTATTTTTTTTAGAAAATGTCTTGATAAAATGCGATGTTCATATATGTGATAAATCCCAATTATACCTATATTTTTATATGTATTTTGAGGACTTATCATAAGTTTTTTTAGTTTATTTTCTAGCATATTATTGTATTTTTCTTCATTTTTATATTTTGTGTAAATAATTAATAAATTATGAATTTTAATTAATTTTTTGTAATTAGATAAATCTGATTGGAGACGTGCTTGTCATGTAGGAAGGATGCTAATAACCAATTAGCTTTGAGTGAAATCAAAAAGTCAAATATTTTACCAAAGCTTGAGTTAACATGTTTTTGCAGTTGTGAAAGATTTTTTTTCCATAGTACAGTTGTGATGCAAAACATTGAAAAGCCCAAAGGAGACATGAATGTAGCTTCAAAAGATGTTTTTTTCACAGCTGAAAATGTTGAGTACTCTAGACTTAAAAATTTTATAGCTGTGAAAGACACATCTTCAATAACTGCATATGTGGCAAAATTGTGAATGACATGACCTAGCCACCCTTCTCACTCCTTAGCATATGAATAGCCTTTAATGACATGAGAAACGAGAGGAAAGGCTTGATGATTTGAACTACTGTTGATGCCTAAAGATCAATAAGAGTTATGTAAAGTTAAAGATATGTAGTCTCTTGCAGTTAGTTGGTTATGACATCTATCCTAAGCAATGTTTCTCTTCTCTCCCCACATTTATTTTCTATTTGCCTTTTCTACTATTTTAGGTATTAATTTTGGATTAAAATATTTGATAATGATGTGTGAATTGATGTAATGACTTATGTAATGATTTTTTATTTATTTATGGTGTGTATATCTATGCTTAATGTCATTGTTGTTATTATTCCTCAACTAGATTAATTATTTGTATTTAATTGCAATTGCTTAGGAGTGATTATGTAGTGATGTTAATGTTAACTATGGAATAATTTTGTAATTGATGCATATGAATGATTAATAATGAGCGCATACCATCCATTTCTATGATGGATGTAGGTTAGGATTAATATACTTGAATTTATACTAGTAGGAGTCTAATCATTTATGAATAATCTTGAATTAATTGAACCTTAAGGAGTCTTATAGTTAAATATATCTAGATATGAACTATATTCAGTTCACATAAGTGGAAGTTAGTTAAAGGATAATTCAGTAAGCCCCCTTAGCAACTTAAGAATTTGTGTGCTTAATGTGCTTTAGGGTTAGTCCAACTTAAAGTGTCTTGCATTAATCAACTACTATCACATTAGATATAAGCTATCCATAATCATAAAACATTGAGGGTTGTAAAGTTCTAGTCTCGGTTTATTATTACATGAAGAGAGCAAGGTCCCCATTACCAAATCATGGGCTGTTAAGTAACATGCCTAAACCTCCCAAATCTTTTCTCTATTCAAATTGAGACTGTAACAACCAGGAAAAAGGAAGAAGAAGAAAAGAAAAGAGAAAAGAAAAGGGAAAGAAAAGAAAAGCTGAAAGTTTTTGAAAGCTGAAAATTTTCTAAGTCTGCTAGCTACAGCCTAGCTATAGCGAATGTACCTGTTCGCTATAGCGAGAAATGGTCTAGCTATAGCGAGACTGCCTTCTAGCTATAGAGAGAATGCTTCTAACTATAGCGAGTTCGGGCACCCCATACAAAAACCAAGGAGTTGCTCGCCGTAGCGCACGCTATAGCGAAGGCAGAGGTTTGGGACTTATTCGAGCTCGCCGTAGCGAGGGTTAGTCCGGAAAAGCGAGAAAAAGAGAATTTGACTTTTTAAAAGCTTCCAAATCCCTTCTTTCTTCTTCTAACCGACTCAAGCTCACTTTAGGAGAGAGAAAAGGGCGGAGGAGAGAGAGAGAAGCTTAGGAGAAGAAGAAAAGATAAGAAAGGTAAGGATTTCCATGGCTTTTCTCTTAGCATGTTACTCTTCTCCCCTTCCCCTCTCTTTCTACGGTTTTGGTAGCTAAGATGGTTAGGTCTTGAGCTTGGTTCAGAAAAGGGAGAGTGAGGAACCACTCTTGAGGGAGGTTAGAAGTCATGTAGTCTTCTCTTTCTTGCTTTCCTTCTTAAGAGCTTGAGAGTTTGAGAAAAAAGAGAGGATAGTTAAGGAATTCTAGTGAGAGAAAGAACTCTAGCTTGAGAAGATTATTAGGGTTGTTAGAAAGAGATCCCTAACTTAAGAATCAAGTGTTAAGGAATTAATTCCATGCTTCTTATGTGGTTAGGCTCAAGAGAAGCTCTCCCATCTAGAAGTGGTTGTGAAACCAACAAGGGAGGAGATAAATTGAAGAGAAAGTTGTGACTAGCCAACAAGGTAGCTCTCTCCACCTTCTTTCATGCATAATTGTGTGTTTACATTGTCTTACTTATGTGTATGTATGATGTGAGCTATGAGAAGTGTGTTAGCATGATGATACATTATGAATTGAAATGATGTTTTATGTGATTGTTTTGGTTTGCTTGAGGAATGAAAAAGCCAATAACCCTTTAGCCATGGTGAGGATGAGCCAAACCCTCAAGTTGGTTGAGACAAAGTAAAGAGTCTCCCAAAAATGAGGTTGACTCCCAAAGAGTAAGGGTTGAGTTCAAGAACCTCTTAAGAATGGGTAAGGCAAGTCCAAAATCCACAAGTGAGTGAGTGGGTGGGGCTAATCCATGTACTTGGCAAGCTTCTAAATGTTATGTATGGCCTACTCACATGTTGAGAATGTTTTTCCTTTATGCATGACCAATTCACATGTTGCAAAGGTTTTTATTATGGTTTTATATGCTAACATGCCATACATGCATGGTGAGGCTTGTTTGCATGCTATATATGTATGATTGAATGAGAGATGAGCTATTGAGATTCTTTGAATCTCACCCTCCCTCTCCACCATCCAAACATGCTAGGTGGACCAAGTGAGACTAGAGATGGGAACCACCAAGCATGAAGCTAGGGAGACTAATGAAGACTTGGCAAAGAGCTTCTTGTAAATGTGTTGTATATGAAATATGAAATGTAAATTGATAATGTATATTGTGACAACCATACCTTCTAATCATTGTAATTATAGCTAAATACAAGGTTTATTAATTAATGATCAAGGTCTTAGGTCATTATATTTTACCGCATTACGAAAATGTGAGGGAATTTGAACCTTGATGTTAGGGTCATCGCCATGCCACCTTAACAAAATAAAATGTGCATAAAAGAAATCTTACTACCATAAGAGGCTCATAATTTAATCATCCATTAGTTTCAACACTCAATAACCTCCCGGCTTGTACTCTTAAATCATTCCCCCAAATTTCACAAATCTCGCCGCGGCGAGTTGGACCTTCGCCGCGGCCAACCTATGTGGCGCCGCAGCGGAAATGCTTCCTGGAACCTCTACTCGACTCCTAGAATTCTCGCCTCGGCGTAATATATTCGCGCCGCGGCGAGTTTTGCTTCTGTCTAACACCAATTTTAATTTTTCGACTCGCGCCGCGGCTGAAAACACTACGCCGCGGCGGGTTTTGGTTCTGTTACCCCCCTGGGTGAATTTTTCGCTTCGCGCCGCGGCGAGGTTCGTTGCGCCGCGGTGCCTTTCGGCTCTGTCTCCCCTTTGGCCGTGGCGAAGCCTTCTTGGCCGCGGCGGGATTCCCTTCTGTAATCATATTACCCGAATTTCACCCTCTACACTCCAATTCTCACCTTAGCAACACTCTAGGTCCACCTACCCTTGTTTTAAGTGATCCTAATGGTGTTTATCTACCCTATTTACCCATCAATCCATCCATTATCATTGTGAAACTCAAATGTCACTTCCTACTTGTTCCACTAACTCATACCAACAAATTCTTAAATAAATGGCAACAAGATCACATACATTATCAACAATTTACATCCCATGCACATTCCATAGATATTTCATTCAACAATAGGTTACCTCTAAGACATCATATATCTATGATACCCATAAGGTGATCCATATCACAATTTCAGCAGAACTACACACATATATATATTGATATAAGTTCATACATTGATATTCCACTATGATGTGCTCTAAATCCTTAACGGTTACATTTTGATCAAGCAAAATATAAACACCTACACTTGGCAATATGATTACATGATGATGCTATGTAACTAATAACAAAAATGGCACCTATCCTACTCTACTCATACCAAGTGTAGCTCCCCACACCCGGCCTCAGCTCATGGATGTTCATCCACTTGCTTACCCTTATCCTTACCCGAGGAACTTTCACCTGAAATATTAATCCCATAAAACGGGGTGAGATATAAATCTCAGTAACCAAGGTAATTCTATTATATATCTAGTTTAATTACCATATATGCATAAATCAAAATCAACATCAGAATCATATCCATTATAACAGCAAATGAAACAATTAGGCTATCATGATTACTATCCCATACTAACAATCATATTATCACATGTTAAAGGCCATTAACACCGGAGAGGCCCGTCCACGGCACCTACTCCTCATTGAGCACAACCGGGGCTCAGTGCATCTGGGGTTTGATCATAACCCGGTGCTTGATCATAGCACATGCACGGGTGGCAGCCGCACCACAGCTCCACCATGGACTCACAAGGTCCAATCACAAATCAACAGATAGCCAACCAATTCATTCAGCATTTTTCAATCAATCATATATAGCAACATATGGAATTAAATCAAATATACACATGGAATTGATATAAACCCGGTTACCTCACTTGTAGACACTTGTACCAATCACCAATGGTGCAGAATTCCTCCTATAACCATAACATCACATAATTATTACTCTAATTCATCATTAATAATCATAATCAGTACCCAAGGAATTTAAAATGCCAATGACTACCCAAGAATCATTTACCTAGCCACAACAAGTCCCAATTTCGGATTTAAGTTTCCTCCACCAGAAAATTCAATATTCCACCCAAAATCCTAAGCAAATTCGTACATAATTAATACCCATTTTATAAATTAGCTATAGGGGTCTCAAATTAACCATTAAAGCATCAAAATGGAGGGTCTAAACTCACTCAAAGTCAGCCTTAATCCCAACCTACGAATTTCATCAAGAAAATCCCCAAACACTCACATTTCAGATTTTGGGTAGGATGAAAATGCTCCAAATGAAAAACTAATCAGACCAAATTAAGGAGAAAGATGAGGGGATTAAGTTGTATAACTATTACCTTGGCTGAATCTTGCTCTAAGTGTGAGAAAATGCAGAAATTTGGTCCCAAACCCTAGCCTCCTTCTTCACCTCCGATTTTGCCTCTTGAATGTTATGTTTCAGCAAGTGAATAAGTGGGTGGAGTATTAGGGTTTAAGTTGGGTCAAGTATGGGTCAAGTATGGGTCATGGGCTGCTCCAAGATCCATCTCCACTTGGGCTTCAGATTTTAGCTTATTGGGCCAGTTTTTTGGAGTGTTGGGCTGCAGAATTTTGTTGGGCCAGTTTTATGCATTTGGGTTGCTGAAGTTTAATTGAGTTTGGGCCAAGTTTGAGAAGCTTAAGAATTTTAGGTCTGCACAAGGATTATTGGGCCACTTAAAAGAGTCTATACAAGATAAATCTTGGGCCTCCATCCCTCTAAATTATATTAAGTTTGCACATAATCCATTGGGCCTCCATTAGCCTCTTCTCATGATCTATTAATTTAGGCCTAGATAGAATTTCTATCCCAATTAAATCTCAAACCCAAATTAATAATTTATCTCTCTAAAGTCTCCATTCACTTAACTTGCCTAATGAGCCCATATTAATTACTCTTAATTAATTCTAATCTATGATTAGCACCTTAATTAATTATGGGGTGTTACATATATGATGTAGTCCCTAAGAGTATTTGCAAGACAATGTATGTATGATGATGTATATATGAGAATGAGGCCTATTGTGAATGAAGAGACAACTTTGATGTGAAATGCTCAATGTTAGTATAGGCTATATGGGTGCATAAGTGGGCATGGGGTAGTGAATTTCTCCAATCTGGGTTTTTAGACACTTGAGCCATGATTGATGACCCCTATAGATGCCTTCTCATGTGTTCAAGGAGTCTTAGAGGTAGAAGAACCAAGATTGGACCCCCATGAGCCCCATTTTTGGCCAAGAAAAGGCCTTTTTGCACATGATGTCAAAGGTTAACCATATGACCTCTTCTTGCTCTGAAATTTGACATGTAACTAGATCATGTTTAGAGGTTTTTGGGAAGCTAGAATTCATGTCATTTGGAGGTCTATAGCATCTTCTATGATTTTTCAAAGTTGGCATCAGAAATTCGGATTTTAGAAAACATTGTTCATTTGGTCAGTTTAGAAACCGTGTCATCCGAGGGGCAAACGTAGTCCAATGGCTACGAAATTTTATACACAGAAACTAGATGGTCACAGTGACTTGTAGGAACTAGGAGCACATCATTTGGAGGTCTAGAGAGGAAGATATGCAATTTCGAAGTTCCTACCCAGTATCAGTCACCCAGCCAGACCCGAGGTATTGTTTCATCGGTTTCCGAGAGTTTGGCTTGATGAACTGATTTGGAGATATTTTTCCTCTCTATCTAACATCCACATATTTGCATAGAGATATTGTTTGAAAGCATTGGATTTTTGTGGAATTAGTTAGACATTTTCAAAGTCCATATCAGTAAACTGTGACAGTAACAGGACCCCCTCTGACCGGTGGACGATATTTGATGTCAAACGCATGATATGTGAGATATTGAGACTTCTACATATTTTTAGAATAAATTAGACGTCTTAAGATTTCTAGAATAACTGAGATCATATAGTTATAATTTTTATGTATTTAGTTATGGATTTTCAAACTTAGCCCAGAAATGAAGCGAAATCTGCCAAGAACGAAAATGCATGTCTCATATCCCTTCTTGCTTTCCATGAGTTTAAAGCATATTTCTGGGATTGAAATAAGTCTTAATAGTGAAATTGTCACAGCAGGAGGATGCATAGAAAGAGCTCACCCGGTTCATGTGATTCTAAAGTAAATATCTACCCATATATAATGCCATGAAGAAAGGACATCCAAGTAGAGTGAATGACCTTCATTTTATGCTTAACATGTGCATATGAGTATGTGGGCATGATAGAGATGAGCTAGAAGTTAAGGTGTTAAAGAGACAATCTCTTAGGTTGGTGTAAAACTAACTTAGACCATAAAGCTAGGCCAAGAAAGAAGCAAACTCAACAAGTCACAGATGCAGATATGATGAAGGGAAGTACAAATAACACCATTAGAGATAGTTTTTACATGAGCTTGACAATAGAACTTATTGTAACAAGAAAGGTTCAAAGAATTGTAGTAAGCTAGTAGCCAGCAAAACCAAATTGAGGGAGAAATGGATAAAGCCATTGTTGTAGAAACTAGAACTAGCCAAGGATTACATCTAATGAGAGATCTTGGGACAACTTGATTTGAAGGATGTGGAGTACCTGATAAATGCTAATTTTTATATGTTTTTATCCACATTTATTATTGATTTTAATGATTAATTTGAGCTTAATTGGATTTGTTATGCAATATTTGAATTTGTGGTTAATTTTGAAAAATAATACAATTTTGAATTAATTAGGAGAATTTTTGAATTTAAATTTCTAATATTTTATTCTCCAAAATTCTTCGATGATTAAATATTTTCAATCCTTAAAACATTTATTAATCTTGTGCAGAATTTTTGGGCAATAAAATTGAGAAATTAAAGTGGATTAAAGGAAAAGATTGGAACATAATTTTATTTCCATTAATTTCTGAATGGCATTTTTGCAATTAGTTAATTAGGTCTCCATTTTTTATTTGCTAGCACAAAAGTCACGTGGAGGGCTGCTGCTTTTTTTATCTTCTGGACTGCATCAAGAGATAGACGCTGTAGCTGCAGAAGGAGGCTTGAGGGGTGCTACTTCATCGTCTTTTTTTGCACTGGGCAGTGGAGTAAAGCGCCAAAAATCTAGAGGAGCTGCAGAGCATTTTCATCCATCCTTCATTGGTTCATTTTTCCTTCTCTGGACTGCAGTAGGCAGTGAAGATGAAGGAGGCTACTCATCCATCATTATTTGGACATATACATAGGGCGCTGAGATGCTGGAAGGAAGAGATGTAGCTGAACAGAGAAAGCAACGTGAAAAGCTTGCATGGTTTAAGTGAGGAGAAGGAAGTTCAACGCTGTGCAGAACACATGGAAGAAAGTGAGCAGAAACAGAGAAGAAGCTTGCATGAGCTGCAGTTTCAACGTAAAAAGCAAGTAAAGAAGACAACCTCTGTTTGAAAAACACGAAAAGCAGTACGTGGACTGGATGGAGCATGAAGAATAGAGCAAGACGTGGAAGAAGCCTCGAGCAAATGGAAGGAGAAGGTAGCACCAACTGTAGCACGTGGTGAAGGAAAATGAAAAGCTCCAGAACATGCAGAAGCTTAGAGGAGACTCGAGCAGAATGAACACAGAAGAAGCTATACATGCATGCATAAATGGAGACGCTGAAACAGTGTGAGACAGGGGGTTGCTTCTTAATTCATATTCTTCGAGCTGGATATCACGAGGAGAGGAGACGCTGTGCTTGGGAGAAGAAGCTGGAGAGAACTGGTAGCTGCAGGAAGAAAACACGTTAGAAGCGAGCAGAAATGAAGGAACCAGGGGCACGAGATCTTCACTCAAGCTTGGGTAGAGAAGAAGCGCAGAACCATGCATGAAGAACAACGTCAGTGAGAGAAAGCTGGGAGCTAGCGTTTATAATTTGCTGAGCACGTAAGAATTTAATGAATCATATGATGGAACTTAGCTACGGAATGACGTGGATTAATGAAGTGAGTTAGGAGAAGAGAATAAAACATGATTCAGTGTGCGAAAAAGAAGAAGCTGGGCACGTGATTTTTAATGAGGAGATGGAGGCTTCATTCCATTACACTTCCTTCATTCATTGGACCCCTTCATTCATACCCTTATCCATTCGCACAATCCATTCCATTCATGTCTCCAGATTTTCAGAAACCCTCGCCTATTTATTCACACTCCCTTCTATCACGCCTGGAAGTTCATTCCGTGGCATTCATTTTACATCCTTCACCCATTCCATTCCCATTCCATTCCATCTTCCATCCATCCACCATTCAATGAAGCTTTAATCCATCTTGAGGCTAGTTAGGAGGAAGATCCTTGGTGCAAGCTTGAATCCATGGATGAACATAGAATTTTTGGCTAAGGATTTCTTTATTTTCCTACACTTTTTCTCTTTCATATATCATCTTGGTTAAGTTATATTTAATAGGGAATTTGTGTAATTATAATTAGTGGCTGGTTAGACACTAATTAGGAAGTCTTTTTGTTTAATTAATTGATTGAATCAAGTTTTGAATTTTTCATTATTCTCTAATTTTCCATGTGTGCCTCGAAGGTGTTCGATGAAATACATGAATGAAATTATGTGCTTGAATGTTTAATTTGAGGATTCCTTAATGTTTAGTTGGTTAATTAAACATTTTAGGATGATGATTCAGAGGCTAATTAATTAGTTAATCAATCAAATTGGATGTTCATTGATCCTAAAACAAGAATTGACAATTTAATGCAGGGTTGAGGTTTCAATTCAATATTAGATCGTTAATCTCTTGAATCTTGAGTGGTAACCCAAGATAATTTGTTATGAACACAATTAGGAACTCTTAGGCTAGAATCAATTACAATTGGATTAGGATAAAGATAGTGGATACCAAGGAACGATTCCAAAGCTAGTCATGAGCCTATTTTCAATCATAATTCATCTAATTAGGTAGAATTTAGGAACTTTATTTTAATTTCATTTTACTTAGTTTAATTAAATCAAAAAACCCCCTTAGTTTAGGAATTTTTAGAGTCTTTTAACATTTAGAAAATTCAATTAAACATTGAACTCTAATTCCAAGGGAGATGACCTAAGTTGTGCCATTAACTGTATATTTTACCAACCTAGTTTTATTTTGAGGGTTGTGCGACGAGCCACTCAGTACCTAATAGAGATAACCAAGGAACAGAGACCTTAGGTTTACACATTGCCTTTTGGTTAAAGCAATAGCAAGCGGTTAATACTCCTTCACCACTTGAGTAATGTCAGTGCAAGGAAAATGGAAGCAAAGTTGGTAAAATAAGAAAGTTAAATTTTTGCATAAATGGCTGCAAAAACATCAACCTTGGCATAACTTTATAAAAAGGGTATATAAGAAGTTGTCCTTCAATGGAAATCAACTAAGGCAAATCATTATATGACAAAATAGCTAATTCAATTTTGTTAGGAGGTACGCTGGTTAAGGTGGTGATGTCAAACAAAGTTAGGGTGGCCATCTTGAAAGAAAATAAGAAACTATTGCTTATAGTGGACTAAAAGAGAATGATCACAAGAACAAAGGTTACTATCCCTCAGAATATTAAGTGTTAACAATTACAACATTTTCACAATTCTTATTTCCTTCCAGACACAATTGAATTTGGAATGGAGCATATCATACCATGCCTAAAATGTAGGCAACAATACCAGCAAAAAACACTAATAGAGAGCAACCAAAATGGCTAGATAATGGTTCAAGATTGGAAATGAATAACTAGTAAGGGTTAGGAAATGTTGGTGTTTGTCAAGACCTCCTTTAGCTGATGGTACCAATGACCCTAAAGCATAACCTGTAACGACCCTAACTTCAAATTATAGTAATTAAGGTTAAAGACGTAATTAATAATCATAAATCAAGGTTTGAAGTCATTAAGATTAATTACATCAGAAAAAGTGAGGAAATTTGAAACCTTAATATTGTTAGGATCATTAGCTAGACAACCACAATTATTCAAATGTACAAGTGAATTTAATTATCAATGAGGAGCCTTTGATTCTTCCATCCATCAATTCTAACTCATAAAATCCTCCTACAAGTGTTTCTAGATTATTCCTTAGCATTACCTTCAGAGAAACTAAGGTTTCTAGGTGAATATGAGAAATAGAGCACCTTTGCTACAACTAAATTCCCTTGCACCACGGCCAATTACTTTCGAGTTCAACTCCTTATACCTTTACAAATTTTACACATTTCACTACCGCTAAATATCCCTTTTGCCACGGCCAAATATCCTCTGGAACACCCCCAAATCTGCCTCTCAAACTTAACTGCGACCAATTGCTCTTTATTTTCTTCCCTGGCAATTTCGCCATATTTGGCCGAGGCCAATTAAATGTTGGCCACAACTAATTCCCTTCTGTTCTTATAACTCCCAAGATTTCATCTCATGCTCTCCAATTCCCCCTCTAGCAACACTCTAGGCCACTTTAACTTAGTTTGTGAATATTTAGTGTCTTTCTTTTATCTAATTTACCTAACACATCTATCATTGCCCATTTAAAACTCATATGTGGATTCTTAACCCTCTAGTTACCATAAACCCGTGAGTTCATAGATCAATGACAGCAAATAGTTCATACACTACTCACATTTCCATTTAAACATAAGTCCCATTAGAAAATTTCATGCATCACTAGTTTAAGTTAACACATGATGTATCAAATGATTACAATCCCTATGTTTGGCAATTCATGATGCAATGTGGCAATTACATAAAGTTAGTAGTCTAGTTATACAAATACAATCTGACAAGGTTTCCAAACCTACATACTACTAAACCATATAATAAGCTTTCATTAATTTTCTCCTTTTCACTAAGAGATCCAGTCCCTGAAAATATTAGCCCACAACGGGGTGAGATATACAATCTTAGTAACAAAAGACAATTTTCATATATATGTACAAGTTAATCAATCCAATGCAATTTCATGTCATCAACACCAAAATCATCAATTCAATTTGCAAATGAACTAGTTGAATTACCAATGATTACTATCCCATACCAGCAATCATACACAACATGTTAATGCCTAATAACATTGGAAATGGTCCATCCACGACACCAACTCCCCGATGAGCACAACCTGGGCTCAGTGCATTTAGGGTCTGATCATAACCCGGTGCCAGATTGAAGCATATGCACAGGTAGCAGCCACACCATAGCTCTACCATGGACTCACAAGGTCTAATCACAATAACAATTCAAGTAGTCAACCAATCATTTGGCATTTTAAAATCATACATGTGTAACAAATATGAAATTAACATGAACATATACATGGAACTAAGAAATTAACCTCGATTACCTCAATAAAGCCAATTACTCTGCCTCTAGCTACCATTATAATTCAATTGCACACCAAGCTTAAAACAAGTATAGTCATCATCATTTTTAGCAATAAATCATATATCCAAAGGGTTAAATCACCAATGGCTACCTAAAAATTACTTACTTAGCTTTTTAAAGGGTCAATTACACTAATTCAAGGTCAAGATATCAAAGCTCACAATGGTTCATCCCTACATTTTCATTTTCGCATATATACAAGCCATGCATCAAAAGTCAGTCCAAATGATGGGAATTTAGTACATACATCTCATAAAAGGAGAGAAATCACTTACCCATACATCTAAGAGGTTAAATGGACTAAGTTGAGCCTCAACTACCCAGAACATACCATGAAATATTCCTAAATTCGGATTTGAGTCATCAAGCCCAGAAAATTCGATTTTCCACTATTATCTCCTTGTAATTTCGCACAATAACAGAACCCATTATGATAATCAATCCTTAGGGGCATTTTCCAGCAAAGTAATGCACAAAATGAAAGGGAAATGCTTACCTAATCATCCCTCTAACCTCCAACTCTAAAAATCTTGCAACAATCATCTAAGAACCATATTCCATCCTAAGAAAAGATGAAAGATTCTTAAAATGACAAACCAATCAGACCAAAATGAAGAGGAGAATGAGAGGGACATGTTTTATATAAATTACCTTAGCCAAATCTTCCTCTAGAAGTGAGAAATGGTAGAAGAATGCAGAAAACCCTAGCCTCCTCTCTTCCTATGCAAAAATGGAGTTCTCCCTTGCCTAAGATTGAGTTGGTCTGCAGAATAGAAGGGGTTGAGTAAGTTAGAGTTTTAGATGGGTTTGGGCCAACCCTAAAGCCCAAAATCCACTTAGATTCAGATATATGCTTATTGGGCCATAAGTTGATGGGTTTAGTTAATGAAATGAGAGTTGGGCTCTCAAGAAATGAGATTGAACCTTCTTACTAACTATAAGTGGGCTTTCTTACTTGGCTCATGGCAAAAATACATTGATCATAGGGCCTAAATTAAATGTCTAACTCTCCTTAGTTAATTCCTTAATTAAACTCGTAACTATAATTAATATATATCCACCTAACAATAACTAGACATGATTATTAGCTCAAAATGTCTAAAATAAATCCATTTCTTTAGAAACCTTATTTTTCTTATATACATATACATATATATATTTCCAAATCCCTGTCTTAATTCCTTAATTCACCACAATGCTCATAAATAAGTTATGGGGTGTTACATGACCCTCACTTGGAGGAAGATGCATGATAGATGGAGTAAATTTCAAATTATTTACAAGTTTCAATTTGACATAAAATGGAGTAAATTTCAAATTATTTGCATGCTTCAATTTTACAAAAGATAGCTTAGAAAGTGCATAGGATTGAATTCACCTTCTGTGTTCACCTCCCTAATGATGTCTTTGTAAGAACAATAACATTGTCACAAGTTCAAAATTCTTTCAAGCTTTGAAAGTACAAAATTTTGAACCTTTTTTTCTAAAAGTAAATTCAACTTATCAAGTTATTCATAAAATTCATTTGCAATTAAGAGTCAAGAATAAAAATTTATAATATAAATATAATGAATCCTCCTTGAATCATATATAACAAATTCTTATTAGGCAGCTTATATAGACTATGCTTACTAAAAAATGCCTCCAAAATTTCACAAAAATGAACTAGCTTCGATACATTTAGAATACTAGAACACAAAAAAGCAAATTCTATCAATACATATATATGTTTATTACCCAAATGGCTTGAAATATTAGATATGTGGTCCTTTGTGAGTGTATGTGTGTTAGGGGGGTGGGTAGAAAATCACATTTATATTTGATGCTACTATTAAATTGGAATTATCTAGATGTTTTAGGAAATTGATGGTTTAAATTTTGAGAAAAAATAGACATAAAGTGTTTTGGATTTATTTGAGTAATTGGTCCTAGGTACGCTGATCATTCAAGTGATATTCACTCCTCAAGGGTCACAAACTCTGTTGCTATCTTTTACAAAAAAAAGGGCATATCAAGTTTTTTAAAGAATTGAAAGGATTCAAATTTGTTGATATTATTGCTACCTTACTCAATTGTTGGCAAATAGATGAGAAATCATTATCTAAGTGATGATAAAAACATAATTAAGATATCAATACATTTTGAGCATTGGTGAAAAAATCAAACTAAATCGATTACTTCAACTGAAAAATCAACAACAATCACTACAAGAAGATACAACAATTTCCACGCACCAACTTTGACAATCTAACTTAAAGTCAAAAAAGATCTTTTTTTAACCAATAGTTGCCTTTCCCCATCAATATACAAGACCCTTTTTATCAACTATGGGCTTTGACCGTCAATATAAGGCTTCTCTTTTCAATATGTCAGCTTCTTAAAATGTGGTGCCAAAACACAGGAAGCATTAGTGGTAACTTTTGTCCACTTTTATTGGTAAGAGGGTAGAAAAAATAATATTTATTTATTTTAAAAATAATTTGAAAGCAATATTTCCACTTTTGTCAACAAGTAGTTACTGCACTTTTCTTCTTTACATCTTTTACGTCTCAGCTTCTTCTCCTTTTTGTGTTCTACTTCTCTTTGCATCCTGACTAGAATGAGTTGCATGCAGTATATAATTGATGATTTGTCTTGTTGCAAGAGGAATTGTTGATGGAGTATGAGTTTCTTTTTTCTTTTTCTATCTTTCGATGGATGTTGATTGCTATAGGAGGACTTATTGGCAAAGTTGAGTTTCTTTAAGTTTCTAGCTATTTTCTTTTTTTATCTTTTGATGGATACTACACTTTTCTTACTTGTGAATTCATACTATAACACCATAATGTATTAATCTCATCTAACCTTCACTTAGGCTTGATTCCATGCAATGCCAAAGAAAAAAAGGTAAAACCATGGCATTTTACTATGTTACATCAGTCTCTACCAAAATCTATCAATATAAGTCATAAATATCACAAAACAATCCATGAACCACAGATTTGAAGCTAAAAACTAGAAAAATGCAAATTTTTCCACGATTCTAAAATTTAGATTTGTGGCACTAATTTTGAAAAATCATAATTAATTCTAGAAAATTAGAAATCAAGCAAGTGATAGCTTTATGGAAAGCTATAAATATTAAATTTATAGTAAAAATAATTACAAGCCACAAGAACATCATTTAGATCACATTTGAGAACTGAAATGCTCAAAATGTCAAACTGTCCAAGGTTTCTGATATAACTTACTGATATAAATTTCAAAAATTCATAACTAATTTTAAAAAAATCTAATCTAGGCAAACTATATCAATTTAGAAAGCTAAAAATGTTAACTAGAGGGATAAAATAATTCTATACCAATTCAGGAGCTTTATATCCCAAAAATGGATAGAATAGTTACCAAGGTTTGTTGGCATCCTTGATGTTGATATGAAATTTTAAAAAATTATTTCTCCCTCTACAAACCTCTAATTGAGGTGTTTCTAGTTGGAATAGGTCATTGTGAATGTTTAGTTTCTCCTTGTAAAATTTCATAGCTATTGGACACCATTTGACCCATGAATGACAGAAATGAGACTACTGACCATTTGTATAGTACCGCTATCAAATTGAAAAATATTTTCCAACTTTGGAAATTCACCAAAAATTCTCTAGAGCTCCAAATAACATGCACTTTAGCTTCCTAAAAAGCTCTAGATAATACCTATAAGTATGCCAAGTTTCAGATCAAGAAGAAGTCATTTGGTCAAATCTTGACATGGCTCTTGAATTTGGCAAGTTTTGTAGCATAAAATAGTCAATATGGTCCCAAATGGCCTCCTACATGGTTTAGCACCTCTTGGGCAAGTTTTATAGTAAGAATGCATCATATATGAACTACCTAAGTGGTCCAAACCATTATGCATTTCAATTTTACCATGCTACATATAAGAATGTATAGCTACTTACAAACTACCAAGTGACCAAATCTCACATTTTTATTGCTTTGGTTCCAAATATGATTCATACATCATTTATACATACTTTTATACTCGCTCAAATATTTATGTCTAAAAAATAGCATGTATCTATATACTTTGACATTCTTTTACATAAAAAACTATACAAAACTATACAAAGTATCAAGAAATAGCTTTTCAAGCTCCTTGTCTTCTATCTTTAGTTTCTTGGACACCACCTAGAAATGGTGAGATGGGAGAGGGAAGGGAGTGAGATTCATGGAATCTCAATAGCTCATCCACTCACTCAAGTAAGCAATCAAGTCATGTAACATGTCAAAAAGCATAAGTATGCATTCTAATGTAACAATAAAGCATTCAAATCAACACTTCCATGCCACAAAATCATATCAAGGTTAAGAATGAGTTCTAAGGACTTTTGATTTAGTCTCACCCCATTTTTAGGACTTTTAGTTTTGCCTTACCCTTGACATAGTTACTTTTGACTTGGCCTGACCCATTAATGAGACTTTTGGCCTTGTCTCACCCATGCCTAGAGACTTTTGGCATCACTTCACTCTTATGAGCAACTTTCACAATCAATAATATTTAAGAAAGCATATTGGTACCAATGCAATATCATAACATCATGTGGCATGTTTCAAGATACAAATGCATATACACAAGCATACAATGACACATACACATCCAAGAATGCAAACAAGAATAGAGTGAAGAGCTACCTTGGTGGAATTCCAAGTTTTAACTTTGATTATTCCTTCCTTTTCTTGGTTACACACCCACAATTATATTGGGCTTGATTTTCTTAGCCTAAACACCACAAATAACACTTAATTACTCCCTTGGAATAAGTCAAAGTATTAGATGCACACTTAAGAAGCACACTTTGTTCATTGGTCTCATATTAGTTCCATTAATGGCCTAATGAAGCAACTACCATAATTCAATCTCTTAGCTTCATTTTCTTCTCATATCTAGGCCTCTTGGTTCCATTTAGACTCCTTGAAGTCATCACAAACTCATTCCCAAGAGTCTAGACATAAGTTACTTCTTAAGGCTATATTATGAAACCTATTGACCTAACTTTCAATTTATGGCTTCTAAGTTTTTCCCAAGGGTTTCTATCATCTTCTTCCATCACATATGACCCCAAACCAAGCTTAGAATCAATCAAAATACTCCTTACCCCTCTCAAGTGCTTTAGGTTGAACCATAAAGAGCATTTGGAGTCTATGGAGTTTCGAATTTTTTCTTGATGGAAGGGGCACTTGGGAAGCTTCCTAGGGGTCTTAGGAACTCAAACAAATACTCACATATGCTAGGGGATTCATGAATCAAAACAAAATTTGCAAAGTGTTCAAGAGTCCCTTTCTCCCTTCAATTTCACTAGCTTTTCTCCCACTTTCTTTACATTTCTTGAGTTTCCACACTCTAAATCAATGGTTTCTTGCTAGTTCTAGGTCATAACTTCCTTCCTCTTTCAAGCTCTCTCCTTGGCCAAACCAAAAACATAAGAAGAGCAAGGAAAGAAGAGAAAATGAAACCATGAATTATACCATGTTTTCCTTGCTTCTTCAAGAGTCTTTCCTTTTCCTTAGCCTTCTTTTGGAATTTCTCAACTTCTCCTTACTGTAAATGGCTTAAAACAGAACCAATTCAATAACCAAAACTATGGAAAAGGGAGAGGAGAAGGAATTTGCCAAAGGAAAGAGCTTTAATCTCAAGAATTCTCTTACCTTTTTCCTTCCTTCTTTCTCCTCTTGAATTGCCCTTATCTCTCTCTCTTAGGTAAAGTTTCTTCTATGTATAGCTAGCTCAAAGTTAGTCAAAGGAAGAGAAAGGAATTTGGAATCTTTAAGAAGCAAAATTCCAATTTTTCACATTTTTTCTGAAATATGTCTCACTATAGCGAAAAGAACCTCTCGCTATGGCAAAAACTTATCAGTTCTAGGTCCCAATTGTTCTTGCTATAGTTGGTGCTATTGTGAGAAACTTCTTGGATTTTGTATAGGATACGAACTCGTTATAGTGGACTACATCCTCACTATAGCAGACTACATTCTCACTATGGCGAACTAGCACCTTCGCTATAGTGAACTGACATCTCGCTATAGCTAGCAGGGATCCTGGCTATAGCTATAAGACTTAAAAAAAATTTTGAAACCTTAGATGTTACACATACCAAATTATGGAACCAATGTCGTAGAAAGATATAGCAAAGTCTATTTATCCTTAAAAGTTTAAGCTATATATCTATTTACCAACAAATGACCCTAAAAAAATTACTTAAACCAAAAAAAAATTCCCATATATGTATGTGTGTGTATTACAGTTTGCATTTCAATAATGTTGATTGAGATTTTGAATATATATATATATATATCAAATGTTTTGCATTGCAAATACCAATTCTTTATCTCTTGATGTAAATCAGATGGAACATAATTAGTAACAAGAGGGTCAATTCAAGACAATTTATATTGAGATTTAAAACCTTGAGGATATGAATCAAAATACACAATCTCAAAATTTGAAATAGGCTTTATTCGGGAAGGTTGGAGGTAGAAGCAAATAGTTGATTCTTCTTGTATGTTATATTTTTTTTATAGAAGAGATGGGTATATAAACTGGAAAGTTGTATAAGGAAAACTTTCAATAGTATTTATATTAAATTATGTCTTTTTTAGCAGTTTCTTTTTCTTTTTCTTTTTAAATTGTATGGAATATGAGGCAGAGGAGCCAAATAATTGTGTGCTATTTCCTAGGATAGTTAACATGGTAGGGTAGTTTTGGTTCTTTGCTTCTCAAGAGGGAAAGAAATAAAGATTGTTTTTTAGTTGGATATATCCATCAAAATAACAATACAAACAATAGCTAGTAAAACATTCATTAAAAAAATAGTGAAGAAAAAATAAGTCAATGGACTTATTATCTCACTTTTTGAGACTGAAATGAACATGATGTTAAGGGTTTGATTTTTATTTTCCTTTAATTTTCTATTTCTTAATTGAAGACATTGAAAAATTGTGTGCATAATAGAAATTTAAATTTATGATCTCTTACTAATTATTTATCCTAATTATAATTATATCATTATTTATGGGCTTGATTTTGTTGTGAAAGATAAATATATCAGTTATATCTTGGTTACATATCTATCTCAAGTCTAAATTGGTTTTTCTAAATAAAGGAAAAAAGGCAAAAGTAGTTTGAGATTCTTAAGTTACTAATTAAAACCTTGAGGATATGAATCTAAATACAATTTTGAGATTTTTAACTTACTAATTAAATAATGCAAGTGAAAATTGCAAAGTGCATAAAATAGTAAGAACGAGGTTAAACAATCTATACAATTCTTTTTTTTTTTCAAATTATCATGGCATCTCAATACTAAAATAAAAATATTGACACATATATCTCTCTTTTTGTTTCTCTTAGTTTAAGGCACTTTATTAGAGCTCTTGATCCCTAAAGAGAAAGTAAAGAAGCAAAAGAAATCTCTAGACCAGGTACTGGCATTTTTGCTTTTTAGGTACATACACCCCTCTCTCTTTATTTTGATTTTGATTTGATTTAGGCAAGCTTTGATTATGATTTGTAGTTATTTTCTTTTCTAGTTATTTCCTAATTTTCTTTCCTAATTGTGAGCTTTAAAGTCAAATTATAAGAAGAAAACAAAAGAAGTACAAATAATATTTGTGCCTTTGTTTATTTTCTTAAGATATGAAATCTTTGAATATGTCAAAATTTTTTGAATGATTTTGTGTGCTCATATCCACTTGTTTCTAATTATTAATGTGAAGTTAATTATATTTTCTATATTCTATGTTTTCTAGTTAATCATGGAGAAGGATTGGATGCAAATTAAGAATAGAGTACATCTTACATATAGAAAAGGGGTCATTCAGTATCTAATTTTGCATTTGAACACATAGACAAAGATGATATTTATTGCCCATTTGTTAAATGCAATAATCTTTAAAAAAAACTCATAAAAAATTTGAAAGAGATCTACTAATATATGGAATAGTTACAAATTATACAACATGGTATAAATATGGAAAGGATCTAGAAGTGGCATCTTTTAATTTAAGTGATGGCCGTGGCGGAAATGGCCCAACTTGCCATGGCGACGGTAAAAATTGCCCAATAATTCCAGTAGCTAACTTAGCCGCGGCATGAATGGTTTAGGCCGCGGCACAAGACTCCAAACTCCTACCTTTAGCCTAGAAACCCCAGTTTCTTCAATGGTAATGCTAGGAAATGATATAGGAATACTTGTGGGAGGTTTTCGTGTGTTGAAACTGATGAATGGATGAATCATAAACCCCTTTTGGTAGTATGATTTCTTTTATACATTTTTGTTTTGTTTGTAGTTGTTTAGTGATGACTCTAATATTAATGTTCAAATTTTTCTATATTTTCATAACATAATAAACTATAACGACTCTAAACCTTAATCATTAATTATTAATTGCATATTTAACTATAATTACCATGTTTAGAAGGTAGGGTTGTCACAGTTGGTAATGAATTTGATAGGGAGTCAATTCAAGACATGTTAATGGATCATTTTAGGGCATGGGATACGGAGAAGCCTAATGAAGATGCAAGCATATTTTATAAATTGTCGTATGATTTTGAATAAAGCTTATATCCAAATTGTAAGAAGTTTTCCAAATCGTCATTTTTTATGAAATTCTATGATATAAAATGTCTTGGTGATTGGAGTAATAAATCATTTTCTATGTTACTCGAATTGTTGAATAATGCCTTTCCTGAAGGAACACAATTGCCAAAATCTTATTATAAAGTAAGAAAGATCTTTCAAGATCTTAGGTTAGATTATATAAAGATTAATGCTTGTAAAAAGGATTGTATGCTATTTTGGAATGAGCATTCAAAGCCAGATTGCCATGTGGTTTGTAATATCTCTAGATGGAATTATGAAAAATAATAATTTAAAGAGGAAAAAAATTCTGAGAAAGATTCTTCATTATTTTCCAATAATTGCAAGATTGAAAAGATTGTATATGTCAAATAAGACAGCATCAGAAATGACATGGTATTATGACAAGCATGCAGATGATGGTGTTCTAAGAAACCCTGCTGATTCAAAAGCATGGAAAAAGTTTGATGAGTTACATGTGTCTTTTACTTTAGAACCACATAATATTAGGCTTGGTTTGGCTAGTGATGGATTTAATCTCTTTGGCAACATGAGTACTCAATATAGTATTTAGCCTGTGGTATTAATTCCTATTAATTTACCACCTTGGAAGTGTATGAAGGATCCATATATGATGTTCTCATTATTGATTCTTGGGCCAAAAGGGCCAAGAAATGATATTGATGTATATTTACAGCCTTTAATAAATGAGTTAAAGGAATTATGGGAAGTGGGCATTGAAACTTACGATGCATCCAAAAACAAAACTTTAGCATGTGTGTAGCAATTTTATGGACAATTAATGATTTTCCAACTTATGGAAACTTATCTCAGTGGAATACTAAAGGAAGCTTAGCTTGCCCATCTTGTAATGTGGAGACTCATTCTATGTATTTAAAATATGGGAAAAAATATTGCTTTTTAGGACATCATCACTTTTTACCAATTAAACATATATGGCAACATGAAAAAAATTTATTTGATAGCACAAACGAGGTTGGGCATCCTCCTAAGTAACTTTTTTGGGAAAGATGTACTTTATCAAGTTCATGATTTAGAAGGGTTAATGTTGGGAAAATATGCCAATAAAAGGAAGAAAAATGAAATGCAACATTCAATTGGTTGGCTTAAGAAAAGTATCTTCTTTCAATTACCATATTGGAATACCTTGTTGTTACAACATAATTTGGATGTTATGCATATTGAAAAGAATGTTTGTGATAATATTATGGGGACATTGATGAATGTTTTGAGAAAAACAAAGGATAGTTTAAAAGCTCAATTGGACTTACAAGTCTTAGGCATTAGGGCTTATCTACATCCCATATAATAGGGCGATAGGGTGTCAATACCTACATCTATTTACATGTTGACTAATGACAAAAAAAAAACATTTTGTGTGATTTCTTGAAGAGTGTCAAAGTTCAAGATGGGTATTCTTCTAATGTTGCTAGATGTGTGAAAACAACGGAGTGAAAGATCATTGGATTAAAAAGTCCTGAACATGTTCTCATGGAGTACTTCTTTCTACGAGGACTATTAGCAAATGAGAATATTCATAATCCATTAATTGAGTTATGTTCTTTCTTTAATGAGTTATGTTGCAAAGTTCTTACTTTGGAAAAGTTGGATCAAATTGAAACTCAAATTGCTTAACACTTTGCAAGCTTGAAATGATATTTCCTCCTTCATTTTTTGATGTTATGGTCCACTTACCAATACACTTAGCGCAAGAAGCTAAGATTGCAGGGCCAGTCCATTATCATTAGATGTATCCCATTGAAAGGCAATTGAATCCCCCTTCATTTTACCTATATAATTCTATATGTTTTTATCAATTCCATAAATAATATATATATTCATTATGTAAAGGTATTAATAAACTTTAAAGGACTATGTATGTAATTGAGCTTATCCAGAAGGTTCCATTGCTGAAGGATATATTGCAAATGAATGTTTGATATTTTGCTCAAGATACTTTCATGGAATTGAAACAAAATTCAATCGAGTTAGGAGAAATTGAGATGGAGGTGCTAGTGAATTATCTGGGTTGTCTATTTTTGTACAATCTGGTTGCCCTACTAGAGTGAGTAAAATATCAAGAAAATTAAGTATGGAAGAATTAAATCAAGCTCACCTTTATGTCTTGAAAAATTATGATGAAGTTATTCCATTTATTGAGTAAGTATATTTACATGCAACTCATATGTTATCTTATTATATATTCATATCCATGAACATGATGGTTTTTATTTATTAGGAAGCATAAGTTGGAGATTGAAAGAGAAAATTTTAGAAAATTGAAAGACAACATAATCAACAATTTGCTAAGTGGTTTGAAAGTCATGTAGGTAGTGCACTTTTTTGAAGTATACTTATTTTTATTATAATATTTTATAATTTTAAGCTTTTTCTATCTTTATGTAGGTTACACAACTTTACAATGAAGGAAGTGATAAAGTAACACAACAACTCTTACATTTAGCTCATACTCCATCACAAGAAGCCATATGTTACAAAGGATTCATTGTGAATGGTTTTGTGTTTCACACAAACGAGTGCAACAATAATACTAGAAAAACACAAAATAGTAGAGTTATGGTAAAAGGAGATTCTAGTAAAGAGTACAATGGTGTTATTGAGGATATTCTGAAATTGTCTTACATGGAAAATAATAAAGTTATTCTATTTAAATGTTTATGGTGGGATGTAGATAACTATGGTAGGGGAATAAAAGTAGATGAATATGGGATAATAAATGTGAACAAAGGACAAAGATTGAACACAAATGAATGAGTTGCTATGGCATGTCAATGTGAACAAGTCTTTTATGTGGAAGATATTACTAACTCTAATTGGCTATGTGTGGTGAAGGTTGCACCTCGAGACTACTTTAATATGCCTATGCTTGAAAAGGAAGATGAAAAGAATTGGATGTGGTTATCCCATAATCATTCCAATAACATATGTCTCATGATATTAATAAGCCTTCAAATATTGTGTCTAATGATATAGAAATTCTTATATCTTGGGGTAGGATGGACCTTAAGCAATGCTCTTTATGTAGACTTAGGGGATATAGGTCAAGAATGAGTTTTTTGATTAAATGTTTGATGTATTTTAATGAGTTGCATTATTGAACCTCTTTTACATGTTACCTTTTAGCTTTTTTTGTCTTGATTATTTGTACAATTATATTCTAAATTTAATATTCTTACTAACCTCTTCTAATATTATCTAGAATCTTTTTACCATAGAGAAGTATTAGAATGGTTGTTGCTAATACTAGTACAAGAAAAAATGTAGGTATGCCATTTTTTACTATATTGTTTGTAATATAAATTTTTAAAATTCTTTCTTGTTAGATGTTTATAACTTTGTCAAATTTAATATTGTTGAATAGGTCAATGTGATTACAAAAAAAAAAAGGTCAAGGATCCACACACAATCTTGAATTGTCTAAATTGGCACCTGGCAAGAGACTTGACATAACATGGTGAAACAATCATCCTGTTAGTCCAAATTCAAAGTTATTCAAGTCAAGATGTACAACTTTGGTTAGGGAAGTGCAAAAAGCACCACTAAGTGTTAGTGAAAGGGCTGAAATTTCCATGGAAGAGAAGAACAAATTATTTGATTATTTTGGTTATTACTTTAACACTACAAAATTTTCAAATCATTTTTGTAAAATATTTAAGTTTTATATTGATTGACATATAGTTGTTTCTTGACCTCAAGATTCATTTTAAAATTAAAGGTTGTCAACAACTTGTATGGGCACAAGTGAATAGGTCATACAAGAACTATTGCCATGCATTGAAGAAGAAGTATTATGATTCTTTTGAAGGTTCCAAAGAGGCTCTTGCTACTATATCACCTAATATGATAGAAGAAGATTGGACATATCTAGTGAGATTGTGGAATTCAAATAGTTGGAAGGTGGGTACTAGAAATTTAACTTTATTTTATTCTTGGAAATAAAATTACATTTAATTTTATTTTACTTTTGGAAATAATATTTTTCAAAAAATGAGTGATCAAAATAAGATTAGTCAAGCAGCCAACAATATTATACATACTATAGGATCAAAAAGTGTCCAGCAAAGAGCTAAAGAAGAGGTATTAGAGTTATTAATTTAGTATATTTTGTTCAAATTTTAATAATATAATATTCTGTTGTTTATTCAACAATAGAAAGAGAAGATAGGACAAGAAATTAGGCGTGTCCACCTATGGGAAATTACACACCCTAGTGCTAATGGACATGTTGGTAACAAAGAATCACAAGATGAACTTGTAAGTTATCTCAATTTAAATACACCATATATATATGAACATTATGATATGGTCTTGAATTTTTTTAAGTCATATATTTGAACATTATATCATTTAAATGTAGGAGCACCTCAAAAGTATCATATCAGAAAAGAGAAAGGATCTCTGGATATGAATGAAAATGAAATATTTATAGAAGTTTTTGGACCTAAATGACATAGAAGAGTCCATGGGCAAGGAGCTGGTATTTGCCCCACACAATTTATTGAGCCTCAATCCTCATGTGTTTGTGAGCTTGAAAAGTAACTTCAAGATTTAGAAAAATGTCATGAAGAGTCCAATACAAAAGTCAACTTACTAGAAGAGAAAATGAATAGGATGGAAGATCTATTTACACATCTGGTTGGAGGAAGTGTGCTTAGACCTCAAACTAATTCTGATATTGATACAATTTCCCCCATTGATTTGGTAAGATTTTTATCATAATTTTGTTTTTGTTTTTTGTTTACCTTAAAACTCTTCCTTGAAATATATCACATGCTGATAGCTCTTATCAATTTAATTATAATAATGTATAAAAGTGTAGTGTCACATGTAATATCATAATTCATTAACCCCTTCGACTAGTGCTCAAGCTTCATCTTATACAAGTTCAAGAAAAAAGAATAAAAAAATGATATTTTTTTATGCTGTGTAGTATTTTAAAAATTCAAATTTCACTTCGTGGATCCTGTGGACTCATCAATAACATTCTATACTTATACCCCATCCATACAATCCATACATATCACAAAACAACCTATAAACCATGCTTTTATAACCAAAAACCAGAAAAATTGCCAATAACTCGAGGGTTTATAATTCAAGTTTCTTTAACCAAATTTGAAAAATCATAATTAATTTAAGAAAAATCAAAATCAAGTAAATGATAGCTTTCTAAAAAGCTTTAGGTGTCAAATATAACATAAAAATCATTCCAGTCTATGAAACCCTAGCTGGACCAAGATCAACAATAGAAAAGCTCTAAAGGTTTGGCTGCCTAAGTTTGCTATCATAGGTTACTAATATAAATTTTAAAAATTCATAACTAAATCTAGAAAAAATCAAAACCCAGTAAAACCATACTATTCTAAAAATCTATGGATGTTAACTAGAGGAAAAAAATAATTTTAGATAAAAAAAGGAGCAATTAGGCCACAAAAATTAATGGAATAGTAACAAAGGTATGACTACATCCCTGATATTGATATGAAACTTCAAAAATTAGTTTCTCTCTCTATATAAATCCAAATGAGGTGCTCTCAAGTGCTACAAGAAGCTTGTCATGTCTAGTTTATGTCAATAAAATTTCATAGTCATTTGACAACAACTTACCCATGAGTGATACAAGCAAAGAATCTGACCATTTGCATAATAACAATGCCAATTCTGTAAAAATTTGCCAATTTTGAAAATTCACTAAAAATTTTTTAGAGCTCCAAATAATATGCACTTTAGATTCCTAAAAATTTTTAGATGAGACCTATATGCAAGCTAAATTTCAGGCCAAGAAGAGCTCATTTGGTTAAATCTTGAAATAGCTCACGAATATAGCAAATTTGGCACTATATAAGAGTCAAAGTTGGTCCAACTGGCTTCTTAATTTCTCTATCACCTCTTAGCTAAGTTTTAAAGCATAAACACAACATGTATGTGCTTCCTAAATGGTCAAACATATCACACATCTCACTATGCCACATAGAAAAATACACAATCAAAGATAGGCCACTAAGCAATGAAAATGCGTTATCTCATTCATTTGGCTACCCCTTTGATTTGTACACTATCTTTAAACAATTTTACATTTGCCCAAGGGCACACACCTCAAAAATAATATATATACAAACTTTGACATCTCATTATATCAAAAACTATACTAGTACTAAAATATAGCTAATCATGCTCCTTGGTTTGCACTTTGGTTTCCTTAAGCTCTACCTGGACATGGTTAGATGGAAGAGGGAAGGGGGTGAGATTCAAAAAATTTTAATAGCTCAAACACCCATTTAAGTAAGCAATCTAAGCATATAAACATGTTAAGGACTACTAGCATGCATCAAACACAACAAGAACCATTCAATCCATAATTTTCCATGCCATAAAACATGTCAAAACTAAAGACAAGCTTTAGGGACTTTTGGTCTAACCCCACCATATTTTTAGGACTTTTGGATTCGTCTCACCCTTGGTTTAGGGACTTTTGACTTAGCGTCACTCATCCTTAAGACTTTTACCTTGTCTCACCTATTCTTAGAAACTTTTGGCTTCACTTCATCCATTTCAAGAGACCTTTGGCATAACCTCACCCATGAGAGCAAGTTTCACAACCAAAACATAATGCAAGAAGCATATTGGTACCAATACAACAAGACAACATTAAATGGTATGTCTCAAGATACAAATGCATATACAATCATCCAATGACATACATATGGCTAAGAATGCATACAAGAAGGAGTGGAGAGCTACCTTAGCAAATAAACATAAGCTTCCCTCTTGATTACTCTTTTCCCATGTTGGTCTCACACCCACAAATAGATAGAGCTTGATTTCTTTGGCCTAGACACAACAAATAGGATTCAATTATACTCTTGGAACAAGCCATAACATTAAATACACACCAAGGAAGCATACTTAGTTCAATGGTTACATATTAGTTCTATAAAAGGCCTAATGAAGTAACTACCATAATTCAAGCTCTTTGCTTCATTTTCTTCTTATACCTAGGCCTCTTGGTTCTATTTAGACTCCTTGAAATCATCATAAATTCATTTCCAAGAGTCTAGATACAAGTTGCTTCTTAAGGCTACATTATGAAACCTATACCTCTAACTCTCAATCTATGGCTTCTAAATTTTTTTCCAAGGCTTCCTTTCATCTTTTTTCATCACATAAAGTCCCAAACCAAGTTTAGAACAAATTAAAATACTCCCTAACCCCTCTATTTGTCCTAGGCTGAGACAAGTACTCATTATGGAGCCCATGGAGTTTGGAAGTTTCCTTTGATGGGAAAGGCACTTGGGAGGCTTCCTAAGAGCCTTAAGAACTCAAATAAACACTTACATAGGCTAGAAAATTCTTGAATCAACTCAAATTTTACAATACTTATAAGAGTTCCTAACTTTTCTATCTTGAATTTCACTAGCTTTCCTTAGATTTCTTTGCATTTACTAGCTTCCCATAGCTTAAGACCTAGGTTTCTTACTTGCTTTTGGTCAAAAATTCCTCCCCCCTATTAGCTCTCAAGTTGGCTGAACCAACACACACGAGAAGCAAAGAATAAGAAGTAAAGATACATGGATATCTACCTTGATTCCCTTGCTTCTTTAAGAGCTTCTTCCTTTAGTATAGCCTCTGTAACAACCAGGAAAAAGAAAGAAGAAGAAAAGAAAAAGAAAAGGGAAAGAAAAGAAAAAGCCAAAAATTTTTGAAGGCTAAAAATATTCTAAGTCTGCTAGTTATAGCCTAGCTATAGCGAATGTACCTGTTCGCTATAGCCTAGCTATAGCGAGAGTGCTTTCTAGCTATAACGAGAATGCTTCTAGCTATAGTGAGTTCGGGCACCCCATACAAAATCCAGGGAGCTGCTCGCCGTAGTGAACGCTATAGCGAAGGCAGAGGTCTGGGACTGATTCGAGCTCGCCGTAGCGAGGGTTATGGCTCGCTATAGCGAGGGTTAGTGCGGAAAAGCGTGAAAAAAGAGAATTTGACTTTTTAAAACGTCCCAACTCCTTCTTTCACTCTGTAACTGACTTAAGCTCACTCTAAGAGAGAGAAAAGGGCAGAAGAGAGAGAGAGAAGCCTAGAGGAAGAAGGAAGAACAAGAAAGGTAAGGATTTCCATGGCTTTTCTCTTAGCATGTTGTTCTTCTCCCTTTATCCTCTCTTCCCACGGTTTTAGTAGTTAAAGTAGCCATGTTTTGAGCTTGGTTCAGAGGAGGGAGAGTAGAAAACCCCTCTTGAAGAAGACCAAGACCCATACATCTTTACTTCTCCCTTGCTTCCTTCTTGAGAGCTTGAGAGAAGAAGGAGAGTTGATGAGTTTCTAGTGAGAGAGAGAACCCTAGCTCTTACATGCTTAATAGGGTTGCTAGAAAGGAATCTTTAGCTTATGAATAAGTATTCAGAAAAATAATTCCATGTTTCTTATGTGGTTAGGCTCAAGAGAAGTACTCCCATCTAGAGTTGATTGTGAAAATCACAAGGGAGGAGACAAGTTGAAAGGAAAGTTGTGAATAACCAAAAAGGTAGCTCTCTCCACCTTTTTTCATGCATAAGATGTGTGCTTACATTGTCTTGCTTGTGTGTATGTATGTTTTGAACCATGAGAAGTATGCTAGCATGATGATGCTTTATGTATTTCAATGATGTTTTATGTGGTTTCTTGAGCTTGCTTAAGTATGGAAAAGCCAGTAACCCTTTAGCCATGGTGAGGATGAGCCAAAAACCCTCAAGTTGGTTGAGACAAAGTAAAGAGTCTCCCAAAAGTGAGGTTGACTCCCAAAGAGCAAGGGTTGAGTCTAAGAACCTCTTAGAGAATGGGTGAGGCAAGTCCAAAATCCACAAGTGAGTGGGTGAGGCTAATCCATTTACTTGGCAAGCTTTTATATGTTATGTATGGCCTACTTACATGTTGAAAATGTTTCTTTTATCCATGGCCTACTCATATGTTACAAATGGTTTCTTATGCTTTCACATGTTCATATGCCCATGCATACATTGTGAGACTTGTTTGCATGCTTTGTGTGTATGATTAAATGAAAGATGAGCTATTGAGATTCTTCAAATCTCACTCCCCCTCTCTACCATTCAAACATGCTAGGTGGACCAAGTGAGGCAAGAGATAGGAGCCACCAAGCTTGAAGCTAGGAAGATTGGTGAAGAAAGTGTGAAGAGCCTTTTGTTACTATCTTGTAGTTAAGTCAAGGAATGTAAATTAATGATGTACATGATGTAGCGAATATGAATACTTGTAAATGAATGTATGTATCATATGTGTATGAGAATGAGACTATTTGAACAATGTAGCAAGTTTTTGGTATAAATAGTAAAGATCTTTGCCTATGTACATGGTGTATGTGATGGTGTGGGAGAGTGAATTTTGCAAATTTGGGTTGTTAGACACTTGAGCCATGTTTAATGGCCTAGGTTGATGCTTTTCCACGTGCTCATAGAGCTTTAGAGGTAGAAGAGGCAAGCTTGAACCCTTGAAGCCTCATTTAACATAAGAAAGTAGCCATTTGCCTCATAATGTCCAAGTCTGACCAAATGACATCCTCTTGCCTTGAAATTTGGCATATGACTAGATCTTGTCTAGAGCTTTTCGGAAAGCTAAAGATCAAGTCATTTGGAGGTCTATAGAATTTTCTATGATTTTTCAAAGTTGATATCAGAATTTTGGATTTTCAAAAACACTGTTCATTTGGTTAGTTGTGGAATTGTGTCATCCGAGGGGCAAACGTGATCCAATGATTACAAAATTTTATAGGCAGAAACTAGACAGTCACAGTGAATTGTAGCAACTGGAAAAACCTCATTTGGAGTTCTAGAGAGGAAGATATCCAATTTCGAAGTTCCAGCCCAGAATCAGTCATCCTACCAGACCCGAGGTACTGTTTCATCGGTTTCCGGGAGTTTGGTTTAATGAATTGATCTGAAGACATTTTCTCTCTCTAGTTAACATCCACATATTTCCATAGTGATATCATTTGCATGCAGTGGATTTTTATGGAATTAGTTAGACATTTTTGAAGTCCATATCAGTAAACTATGACAGTAACAGAACCCCCCTCTGACCAGTAGATGTTTTCGAATGTCACACGCTTTATGCATGAGATTTTAAGACTTATACATATTTTTATCATGAAGTAGACGTCTTAAGATTTCCAGAGTGACCAGGATAACATTTTTTCGATTTTTCTGTATTTAGTTATGAATTTCCAAACTTTGCCCAGAAATGAGGCCAAATCTGCTGAAAACGAATTTGCATGTCTCATATCCCTCTTTGCTTTCCATGGGTTTAAAGCATATTTTTGGGATTGAAATGAGTCTTAATAGTGAAATTAAACATAAGGATGCATAAAAAGAGCTCACCTGGTCCATGTGACACTAAAGTGAATGTCTACCCATGCATGATGCCATATAAAAAGAATATGAACCTAAAGCAAAAGATCTCCCTTTTATGCTTCCCATATGTATATGAACATGTAAGGCATGATGGGTATGAGCTAGAAATGAAGGTGTTACAACCTCCTCTTTCAAAGTCTAATCTTTCCCCTCTGAACCAAGCTCAAAATAGACCCAAATGAATAACCAAAACCATAGGAAGAAAGCTTAAGAGAAGGATAATTGTAACATCCGATCCCTCCGTAAACGTGAGAAACGCAATGTTCGGTTTCTCCGTAAACGTTAGAAATGGGCCAGATATAAAAGGAAATCCTTGAAATAGAAGAAATTGGAGCCAAATAAAATTATGATAAAATTCTAAATATTAGAAAATGAGGATTTAAGATTTAAGATGCCTGAAAACTAGAGCCAGAAGAGCTCAAAAAATTTGCCGAAGAAAGTAGGGGTATTTTTGTAATTTCTAGAAAATCTTGAAATCTCATAGGAGGGATTTCTAAATGGAAAATTTGAGCTTTCCGGGGTTCTCAGAGGCCCCGAATACCATGAGAACCCCTAGAACAGTTGAAACCCCTCCGGTGAGTGATTTCGGCCATCAGTTGACTGAAACTTTGACCGAATGGTTCGGAATGGTTTTAGATCCTTTTTGAGTGATTCCAAAGGCAATTCTTATGATTAAGAGCCTAAGGAATATGATGGAAAAGACGGATTTCAAAAAGGAGTTGAAATGAGCCCAAATGAATAAAACTACGAAGAGGGACTAAATTGTAAATTCTGAAAGTTACTTAAATGAATCCCTAGCTTATAAAAAATGTCTCTCCTCTGCTCAGATCTCCTCACCCACTCTCTCACACGTTGAAACAGAATTAAGAAGGGCTAAGAGTGGCGCACAAAAGGGGAGGCCAAGGAAGGAAGAAGAAGCCTTGAATAGCAAGGAGAAGTTAGGATTGGAGGGAAGGCTTGGGTGCAAGAGGAAGCCACTTGGAAGAATAAGAATTTAAGGTAGGTTCCCATTCCTTTCCATGGCTTTTCTTGTACTTCTTGCTTGTTCTCCTCCATATGAATTTCGTGCAACCTAGAGCCCATCCAAAGGGAGTTGAATTTTGACCATATCAAGGGAAGAACAAGTGATTTAGAGTGTGGGAATTTAGAATAGACAAGTGGAAACAAAAAGGGAGCCTTAAAATTCAAGTTGGCACAACTTAGGGTTTTGAAATAAGTGATGAAATCTGATTTTTCCTAGAGGTATTCTAGCTTATGTAAGACATGGTTTGAGTCCCTTAGACCCCTAGGAAGTTACATATGTGACATTCCTTCCAAGAAAACAAAGCAAAGTTCAAGGACTTTTTTCATGATGTATATCTCGGCCACACAAGGTCTGGTCACCTAGAGAGTATTTTAATTTGTTCTAAGCCTAGAATGGGACTTCTTATGATGGTAGAAGGTGGGAGGAACCCTTGGAAAAAATTTAGAAGCCATGGATTGGGAGATGAGGCAATGGCTTCCATAATGTGACCTTATGAAGCAACTTGTGTTTAGGCTTTTGTAAATGAATATGTAATGGCTCCAAGGACCTTAAATGAGGTCAAGAGGCCTAGAAATGAGAAGAGAATGGAGTCAAGAACTTGAATCATGATGGTTGCTTCAATAGGCCATTTATAGAGCCATTATGTGACTTATGGAACCAAGTATGTTCTTGAGAGTAAATTGAATGCTTTAGCTTGTTTCAAGAATATAATTAAGTATTATTCATGATGTTTAGGCCAAGGAAACCGACTCCACTTTAGTGTTCTTGTGGAACCGAAAAAGGGAAGGAGTAAGGCAAAGTAAAGCTTGCATAGATAACAAGGTAGCTCTCTCTCTTTTCTCCCATGCATGAATGAATCTCTACATTGTTTTTGAATGTGTGTATGAGTATTTTAAGCTATGAATTATATTTTAGTATGATGTCTATGTTCCATGGAACCATAGTATTGCACTATGTATTCAAATGATGCCTATAAATGTTGCATTGGTTGCTTGAATGTGGAAAGGCCAAGAACCTTCTATCTTCGGTGAGGATGAGCCAAGAACCCTTAGAAGTGGTCGAGACCAAGAGAAAGTCTCCCAAAAGCAAGGCTTAGTTCAAGGCCTTTGAGAAAAAGGGTGAGGCAAGTCCAAGAACTTTGAAGAAAGTGGGTGAGGCTAATCCATTCATTTGGCAAGTCTAAGTATGTTATGTGTGCTTTGTGTAAATGCCAAGAATGTATTTTGCACCATTTTCTATATTGATATGCCATGCATGCATCCTTAACACTTGTATTACATTCTTTATGCATGATTGAATGGGAGATGAGCTATTGGGATTCCTAGAATCTCACTCCTCCCTCCCCATTACTTAATATGACTAGGTGGATCAAGAGAGCAAGGAAATGGGAGCCACCACACTAGGAAGCAAGAAGATTAGCAATGGAGTTGTAACATATTTGTATTATAGCCATATGGTTGTCACATGATGTATCTCCATAATGTATATGATGTATGAGCTTATGAATATTTGTAAAAGTATGGGTATATTGTATATGTATGAGAACTAGACCCATGTGAATGATATTTCATGAATTTGACTTAGATATGCCAAGTTATACAAGTATGGCTCTTGTGTATATCTTGATGTGGATGAGTGAGATTATAGAATCTGGGTAATTAGCCCTTTGAGACATGTTTGATAGAGTATTTTAATGCTTTCTCACGTGCTCATGTGGCCATAGAATGAGAAGAGGCAAAAATGGACCCCTTGAGACCCCATATGAAGCTTAAAAAGGGCATTTTGCAACCCTATGTCACAAATTGATCAAATGGACAAATTTCCTCATGAAATTTGGCATGCATGTAGAACTCATCTAGAGATTTTTGGGAAGCTAGAGTGCAGAATTTTTGAAGGTCTATGGAATATTTGGTGAATTTTTGAAGTTTGGAATTTTTCTGATTTTGGTCAGTGTACTGTAGCTTTGGTCCGAAAATGCATCTGTGTCAAACATAGGGAAAATGAGGTCCAATGGTCCTGAAATTTTACATGGAGAAATTACACATGCACAGTAAGCTATAGAAACTGGAATCACCTCATTTGGAGGTCTAGAGAGAGAGAAATGAATTTTTGAAGTTAGAACTCACTGTCAGTGACGCAGCAGGACCCTCAACACTGTTCCATCGATTTTCTCCAGATTAATGTCATTCTCTGGGTCTGGAGCTATTTTTCCATTAATGTAGACATCTGTATCTTTCCAGATTGATATAGTTTACTTGATTTGGAGTTTTTTGGAATTATTTATGAATTTTTAAAGTCCATATCAGTAAGCTGTAGCAGAACTCAAGGGCAGCCGGACCTTTCATAATTTTCGGTTGTCAAACACAGTACAGCTGGGTGTTTCATACCTGTAATTATTTTTAAATTATATTAGACATACAGATCTTTCTGAAAAGCTATCATTTTCCTTGTTTTGATTTTTTTTGAATTAATTATGATTTTCTAAAGTCTGCCCCAGAAAACTGAAAATTTGAAACCCGTGGCAAAAATTCTGATATGTGTTCCAAACCTCCAAACCCGAGTTTCTTAACCTAAATGGCTATGAATCCGATATGTTTTAATATGTTATGGTCTAAGAGGAGTGGAGGATCAATTCATGGGCTTGGGAGTGATTTAATTCTGAGCTAGAGGTTCTTAGTAATGTGCTTCCCATTATTATGTGTTGTATGTCCAAGTAAATTGTGTAAAAAGTTCAAGTAGTTCAAAATGGACCTCAAGAGTTTATGTAATGATATTCTTGCTTTGAATGAATGTTTTATGGATATTATATGGACAAAATTGCTTAAACCAAAGTGGGTTTGTTTATGTGATTTCGGTCCATATGCTACGCTTTGTGTGCTAGTCTAGTGTTTATTGCTTGAATGCTATGATATGAGTTTCTTGGGGTTAAGATATGACAATAATACATTAAAGAAGGAAGGGCCATAAAAATCTTCTATTTTCCTTACCTTTCCTTGTAATTTTTCTTCCTCTTTCCTCTTCTCTCTTATATGTTCTTTGCCTTGGTCTTCTCCTCTGTTTTGAGCAAAAAAGAAAGTCGATTAAGAGGGAGAAGAATGGGACGCCTTTTATAAAGCAATAAAAAGAAGAATTTGTTCATAAAAATGTCTTTTACGTCCAGTCTTTTAGCTAATTCATTTGAAACTCATTTTAGCTCTTTTTTTAGGAATCATTTTTTTATCATAAAATTTAGGCTCTTAATTTTATAAAATGGCTTTGGAAGCACTCAATTTAGATTTTAAACCTTCTCGAACGAAAAGGTTAAAGTTTAAGTCAACTAACATTCAAAACTATACACCGAAGGGTTTTAACTGTGCCAGGGGTTCCCATGGTTTTCAGAACCTTTGAGAACCTTAGAAAGCTCAAATTTTTGGTTTAAAATTCCTCTTGTGAGTTTTCCAAAAAGTGCCCATATTTACAAAAATGTCACTATACTTTTAGCAAATTTTTTAAACCACTCTGGCTTTGGTTTTTGGGTAATTCAACATTTAAATCCTTATTTTCTATTATTTAAAATTTTAGTCTAATTTTATTTATCCTCAAATCATTCAATCAAGGGACTTGCTTTTCAAACTGACTCATTTGGTGTTTTTTTCGAAATATCAAGCGTTACATTTCTGCCCCCTAAATAAAATTTTATCCTTGAAATTTAAATACATGCCTTAAGGGAAAAGCTCTGGATACTTCGTTCTCATCTCCTCTTTTAGTTCCCAAGTTTCTTCTTCAGATGTTAGATCCCTCCAGACCACTTTCACCAGAGAAATGTTTTTGCTTTTCAACTGTTTTAGCTTTGTATCCACAATTCTCTCCAGTGTCACTACATAGAAAAGGTTTTCCTGTAATTGAACATGCTTATATTCTATAACATGTGAAGGGTCTGGTAGGTACTTTTTCAATTTGGAGATGTGGAAAACATTATGGACTTGGGCTAGGTTAGGAGGTAGGGCTATACGATAGGCCACGGGTCCAATTTTTTCAAAAATTTCAAATAGACCAATATACCTAGCACTGAGCTTCCTTACCCTCAAAGATCGACCTACCCCAGTCACTGGAGACACCCGGATGAATACATGGTCTCCAATCTCAAACTCTAATGGCCTCCTTCTCTTATCAATGTAATTTTTCTGCTGACTCTGAGCCGTAAAGAATTTCTTCCTAATCAATTCTATCTACTAGGTGGTCTAGTATACAATCTTAGGTCCTATTAAACTTCTCTCACCTAGCTTAATCCAACGTAGAGGGAATCTATACTTTCTCCCTTATAAAGTTTTATAAGGGGCCATCTCAATATTGGAATGGTAACTGTTATTATACATAAATTCTGCTAATGGTAAATACACATCCTAGTTACCTCTCATCTCTAACACACATGCTCTTAACATGTCTTCTAGGGTCTTGATGGTTCTCTCAGTTTAACCATCTGTCTAGGGGTGATATCTAGTACTAAATGCCTGGTCCTTAACGCATGCTATAATAACCTTCAGATGTTCGATGTGAACTTGGGGTCTTTATCTAATACTATGCTACTGGGTATTCTATGAAGCCGCACTATCTCTTTAATATACAACTGGGCTAATTTATCTAGTGTGTGAGTAGCCTTGATAGCTAAAAAGTGTGCAAACTTTGTCAGTTTATCCATAACTATGCAAATAGCATCTTGTCCAGAGAATGTTCTGGGTAACCCCATAATAAAGTCCATAACTATACTATCCCACTACCACTCGAGGATATCTAGGGGTTGTAACAACCCAATGGGTCTTTGATGTTCTATCTTCACCTTCTGACATACTAGGCATCTAGCTACATAATTAGTTGTCATTTTTCATTCCTAGCCACTTAGACATTCTTTTCAAATTCTAATACATCTTGGTGGCACCTGGGTGGATAGTATACTTACTCTTATATACCTCTTCTAAAATTCTTTCTCTCAATTTATTTGACTAAGCATGCATATTCTATCCCTGTATATTATTATACCATCCTCAAAGACCCTGAAATCTAAAGTCTTACCTTGGGAAATATCACTTTTAACCTGTCTTAAGAACTCATCCTCTCTTTGGATATCTATGATCTAGGTTCTCAATTTATTTTCAATCCAGGTTTCATTTAAATATAATTTACTTGATACTAGTTGGCAGGAGAGGTTCAAGTTCCCGAATTTCTCTATGAATTCCTGCTCCCTAATCATCATATGGGTTGCGTGGATGGATTTCCTACTCAAAGCATCAGCCACCATATTGGCCTTACTTGGATGATACTTCAAGGTATAATCATAATCTTTTAGGAATTCCATCCATTTCCTTTACCTCATATTCAGTTCTTTCTTATCGAACAGGTACTTAAACTTTTGTGGTCATTATAAATTTCTATGATAGCACCATATAAATAATGCCTCCAGATTTTAAGGACAAATATCACCACGGCTAACTCTAGATCATATGTGGGATAATTCTCCTCATGAGGCCTCAACTGCCTAGAGGCATATGCCATTACTCTACCCTATTGCATCACCACACAACCTAACCTTTTTCTTAAGGCATCACTATAAACCACAAATGATTTACTAGGGTAAGGGATAATCAGTACAAGGGCAGTAGTCAAACGGAGTTTCAACTCTTAAAAACTTTTCTTACATCTATCATCTTACATGAAAAGTGTTTCTTTCTTAGTCAGCCTTATCAGTGATAAGGCTATCTGAGAAAAGCTTTGAATAAATCATTTATAGTACCCTTGCCAAACCTAGGAAACTTCTAGCCTTAATGATGGTTCTAGGTCTATCCCATTGTAACACAGGCTCTACTTTATGGGGATCAATAGCAACCCTCATCTGTGATATCACGTGACCCAAGAATCTTATCTCGGTTTGCTAGAACTCATATTTACTAAGTTTGTCATACAACCCATTATCTTTTAAGGTTTCTAAGACTAGTCTTAAATGCCTTTTGTGCTCTTCAAAGGAGTGGGAGTACACTAAGATATCATTAATGAAGGCTATCACAAACTTCTCTAGATACGGTCTGAATACCTGTTCATATAGTCTATAAACACTGTAAGAACATTTGTTAGCCCGAATGGCATCACTAAGAATGCATAATGCCCATATCTCATTTTGAAGGCCGTCTTTGAGGCGTATTCAGTTCTCACTCTTAACTGGTGGCACCCAAATCTAAGATCTATCTTAGAAAATATGGATGCCCAACTAATTAGTTTAATAAGTCATTTATTCTAAGGAGAGGATATTTATTCTTGATGGTAACTTTATTCAACTTCCTGTAGTCTATACATAATCTTAAGCTACCATTCTTCTTTCTTACAAATAATACTGGAGCTCTCCAAGATGAAACACTAAGGCGTATAAAATTCTTTATCTAACAACTCCTCTATCTGCTTTTTCAACTCAGCAAGCTCAGTAAGAGCTATCCTATAAGGAGCCTTGGACATCGGTCCAACCCCAGGCATTATTTCTATAAGGAACTCTATCTCTCTCTCAAGGGGTATACTATTAAAATCAAAATTTCTAGGAAAAATCTCTAGGAATTCCCTAACCATTGGGATCTTTTCTATCATTTTCTTTACCTTATCCTGAATAGAAAAAATATTAGAAATCCTTGACATCTATACTCTAAGTGTCTCTCAGCCTAGACAGTAGTCATAAAAGATAACTCAACTCCTACCCTAGTTATGGTCTTACAAGTAGGTAAAGAAATGGTTCAGTGTTCACAATCAAGTACAACATTATTCACAGCCATCCAATTCATACCAACAATCAAATTAATGTCATGGAAGGGCATACAAATCAAATCAATGGTAGTATGGCAATGATTAAACTAAATAGTGACATTCAAACAAGCATGAGAAGTAATAACGTGGCCTTCAATAGGTGTAGTGAGAGATAAGTCAAATGGTAACGTGCTAACAACTATACTCAATCACTTCACACAATCATAGGATATAAATGAGTGACTAGCACTCGAATCAAACATTACAACTATAAGAAAACTATTCACTATAAGCATATCTTGGATTCAACTGGGGGACGCACTAGCCTCCTGCTGAGTGAGGGTGAACACTCTGCCCTGGGTCTGTGACTTGGGTGGAGGCACTACATCTATCTGAAGGCAATTCCTGGCAATGTGCCTTGACTTCCCACACTTGAAGTATGTCACCAGAGACTGCTGGGTAGATGACTGGGTCCAAGGAGGCTACATCTTCTTGCCCTTCTATGGCCTTTTATTTCATGACACCTTGCCTCTCCTCTTACTACTAGGTGTCATGCTAGAACCTTCCTCAAGACTTAGTCTCCTCAATTCTGGAACCCCCTTCTAACTAGTTGTAGTCGCAGTTGGCATGATGTCTTGTAAATTATTCTCAATTACCTTACTGATCTCCACAAGGTTATTGAAGTTCCTGACCTATTATGGAGTAACTCTATCTCTTATTAGGGGCTTCAACCCAGTCTCAAACTGCTCATATCTTCAGGGCTCATCATCATATCTCTGGAAGTAAGAGGAATACTGAGACAATTCAATAAATCTAGCTACATACTAGTCCACCGTCATCACATACGTTTGCTTCAGCCCTATAAACTCCATCTCTTTCTATTTTCTCATCGAACTAGGGAAATATTTTTTATAAAACTCCACTAAGAAGCTTTCCTAGTTAATTTGAATATTCTTAGTCTGCATTAAGGGTTTCGTGCTACGCTACCACCTATCGACTTATTTTGGTAGCATGAAAGTGAGTTGAGCCTTTTGTTTTTATAATCCATTACTAAAAATATTTTCTTTAGCTCCATAACCCATGCCTTTGCCTTATCTGTATCCAATTTCCCTTCAAATGAGGGTGGACTATTCTTTTTGAACTGATTTAGTAACTTCTGAATAGAGGTCGGGGTCTGTGCTGGCTTTTGAAGAGGTGTAGGTGGAATGCGAAAAGTAAATGTTGGGGTACAAGGGCCTCTCTCCTTATCTCCTCTTGCCTGGCTAGGGCATTATATAGTTACATGATCATATCATGTTGATGTTGCATAATCTATCTCTACTGTTCCAGCATCTCCTGTTACTGGCCCATCATAGTCATATCTGTTAAACCTCTCCACGATGGTGCATAGAAGGTCCGCAAACTCATCCTTCTGAGTCTTAGGTGGCCTGCCTCTTGTCCTGTCCCATCCAGTCTCTACTATCTTATTTGAAAAGAATGACAATCTTTAGCCCACAGTTGCATTTTAAGTACATATGCATATGCGTGCTATCAATTCCATGGCATTTCACACCGCAAAATAGGCTATTTACATATTCAAGAGCCAAACATTGAGCAAAAGTGCCTAAATCTTTGCTCTGATACCAAAAATGTAATATCATAATGCATTAACCCTTTTAGACTAGTGCTCAAGCTTCATCTTATACAAGTTCAAGAAAAAGGAATTAAAAAAATGGTATTTTTCTTGTGCTGCGTAATACTTTAAAAATTCAAATTTCACTATGTGGATTCTGTGGACTCATCAATAGCACTCTCTACTTATACCCTATCCATAAAATTCATACATATCATAAAACAATCTATGAACCACGGATTTGGAACTAAAAACCAAAAAAATTGTAAGTTACTCGGGGGTCCAGAATTCAAGTTTCTGTCACCAATTTTGGAAGATCATAATTAATTTAAAGAAAATAGAAATCAAGTAAATGATAGCTTTTCAAAAATCTCTAGGTGTAAACTATAGGGTAAAAATCATTCCAGACCATGAAAACCCAGCGGGACCACGATTGACAATGGAAAAGCTTTAACGATCCAGCTGCCTAGATTTGCTATCACAAGTTACTGATATAAAATTCAAAACTTCATAACTAATTCTAGAAAAATCAAAACTTAGCAAACCATACCATTTTAGAAATCTATGGATGTTAACTAGAGGAAAAAAAGTTTAGATAAAAAAGAAGCAATTAGACCATAAAAACTGATGGAACAATAACGGAGGTCTGACTGCATCCTTAATACTAATTTGAAATTTCAAAAATTAGTTTCTCTCCCTATATAAATCCAAATGAGGTGCTCTTAAGTGCTATAGAAAGCTTGTCATATCTAGTTTGTGCCTACAAAATTTCATGGCCATTGGACAACAACTGACCTATGAGTGAAACAAGCAAAAAATCTGACCATTTATATAGTAACAATGTCAATTCTGTCAAATTTGCCAATTTTGAAAATTTACCAGAAATTTTTTAGAGTTCTAAATAATATGCACTTTAGCTTTCCAAAAATCTCTAGATGAGACCTATATGCATGCCAAATTTCAAGCCAAAAAGAGCTCTTTTGGTTAGATCTTGGCATAGCTCATGAATATAGTAAATTTGGCGCCATATAGGGTCAAAGTTGGTCCGATTGGCTTCCTAATTTCTCTACCACCTCTTGGGCAAGTTTTAAAGAATAAAAATAGCATCTATGTGCTTCCCAAGTGATCCAACACATCACACATCTCACTCTCACTATGCCACATACAAAAATACACAATCAAAGATAGGCCGCCAAGTAATGAAAATGCGTTATCTCATTCATTTGGCTATCCCTTTGATTTACACACTATCTTTACATAATTTTACATTTGCCCAAAGGCACATATCTTAAAAATAATATGTATATACAAACTTTGACATCTCATTGATAAGAATAATTTATATATATTTTATTCTCCTTATCTCAAGCATTTTAGTGTCCAAATATGGCTTTAGGGGTTCAATTATATAAAATTTCATTTTAATAGCCATGTATGCACTCAAGGAATTAATTTGCAAATTATTAGTTTTTAATGCTTAAATTTATCTTAAATAATATTTGTGAATATTCCTATTTGATTTTTTCCACTCTTTCCATGCAGAATTTTAATATATAATTGGAGCTAAGAATTAAATGAAGCAACACACTCTCTTAGCTAGAAAAGTTGCTTGGAAGAAATATGTAGCTCAAGATTTATGTGGCATGGAAGCTAAACACAAAGAAGGGTTCTAGCCAAGGAGCTGCATGAAGCTAAGGTACAAAGCATGTTCATGTAGAGAACATGCAGGAGCTGACGTGATGGCTACAACACGAAAGAAAAGCATCGAACAAGGAAGCAACGAGCTGCTGCATGACAAGGAAGAGTTGAAGGAGCTGAAACAAGAAGCTTGCATGGAAAACACGAGGAGAAGCTTACGTGAGAACCAGAAACAGAGCTGGAGAAGAGCAGCTCACGTGAACTCACACTCATGCAAAACAAATGAAACACAAGGAAGACACACTTGAATGCAGAACTGCATGTGAGACTTGATAAGAAGCTCGAGCTAGCTGGAGAAGGAGTAAAGCAATGCGTAAGAAGCATGCAAAAAACACGTTAGAAGCTACAGTAGATTTTAAAAGAACAAAAGAACACGTGGAAGAATGAAACACGAAGAAGAGAAGCTACGAAATTCACGTGGAAAAGGGAGCACATGATAATTAAAAAACACTCAGGCAGCATGTTAACGCGAGTTTGAGTTCTACGTGGAAAGGAGAAGCAACGTCCAGTTGTATGAGAAGTAAGGTTTTGATGTGGATTCTGGTTCAAATGGAAAACAAGTGCCATGGGTCTTGAGCTTAAACAGAATAAGCAAAATAGAGGTTCAAAACAAGATGAATGATCGAAGGAGCAGCCACATAGGAATAATTAAGGATGTGTGAGCTGGAAGGTGCCAAAGTAACGAGCAAAACAGAGCATGCAAATAAATGAAGGAAGCTCGAGCTTGCATGGAAAGAAAAGAGGAAAAGCAACACGTATTCAATGGTGCATGAAGCAAGAAGAAGAAGGTTTGAAGATGCTGCACGAGCTGAGAGATGAAGAAGCTAAGCATATATCACGTGGAAGAACAACGCTGAACTGGCAAAACAGAAGGAATGAGCTGGAGAACATACAACAGAAGTGGGAGGAAGACGCTGTGAAGGAGAAGGACATGAGCTGAGATGAAGTTAAGAAAACCATCCACGAAGCACTTGAATAAGAAAGAAGAATGAAGCTACGGGTATCACGAGAAGAATGAGCTGCAATTTTAACGTGAAGAAGCTGCAGAAACAGTAAAAGGAATTTATATGGAATACAATAAAATAAAATGAAGTGGAGCCCACTTTATATATACATGAAGAGATTCCACGTGAAGCTGATATGAAGGTGCATTAGGAGAACACGTGAGTTGATAAATGAAGCACGTAAAAGAAGAGCAGTTAACACATGAAGGAGAAGAAGAGAAGCACGTGAATTTTAAAGGAGATAGAGGTTTCATTCTGCATGCTTCCTTCATTCATTGGACACCCTCCATTAAAACCCACAATCCAATTCATTCACGCATCTATTTTTTTCGGAAACCATCATCTATATATTCATTCATCCCATTCCATCGAAGGCATCATCCATTCTAAACCATTCATCCGTTCATGCAGCCATATTCAGCCATCCATTCCAACCCATTCTTCTATTCCACATCCACCACGCCTTCACCCATTCCATTCTCCATTCCATCTTCCATCTCCACCATTCCATGAAGTTCTAATCCATCTTGAGGCTAGCTAGGAGGAACTTTTGGAGAAGCTTGAATCCATGGAGAAGACATAGAATTTTGGCTAAGAATTTCTTAATTTTCTTACATTTTTTCTCTTTCATATATTTTCTTGGTTAAGTTATATTTGATAGGGAATTTGTGTAATTGTAATTAGTGGCTGGTTAGACACTAATTAAGGAACCTTTTTGTTGATTAATTGATCTGATTAATTTCAATATTATTTGAATTCCCATGTGTGCTTCGAAAGTGTTTGATAAAATACATGAGTGAGATTATTTGTTTGAATTTTAATTTGAGGATTCCTTAATGTTTAGTTGGTTAATTAAATATTTAGAATGATGATTCAGAGGCTAATCAATTAGTTAATCAATCAAATTGAGTGTTCAAGATCTTAAAGACTAGAGTTGACAATTTAATGCGGAGTTGAGGTTTCAATTCAACGTTAGATCGTTAATCTCTTAAATCTTGAGTGGTTACCCAAGATAATTTGTTATGAACACAATTAGGAACTCTTAGACCAAAAATTAATCACAATTGGATTAGGATAAGGATAGTGGATACCAAGGGACGAATCCAAAGCTAGTCACAAGACCATTTTTCACCCATAATTCATATAATTAGGTAGCAATTAGGAATTTTAATTCAATTTAGTTTTAGGTTAGTTTAATTCAATCAAAACCCCCTTTAGTTTAGAAATTTTAGAGTCTTTTAATATTTGGAAAACTCAATTAGGCATTGAACTCTAATTCCAAGGGAGATGACCTAGGTTGTGCCATTAACTACATATTTTATCAACCTAGTTTTATTTTGAGGGTTGCACGATGAGCTACTCACTCATTATATCAAAAACTACACTAGTACCAAAATATAGCTAATCATACTCCTTGGCTTGCACTTTGGTCTCTTTGAGTTCCACCTAGACATGGTTAGATGGAAGAGGGAAGGGGGTGAGATTCAAAGAATCTCAATAGCTTAAACATACATTAAAGTAAGCAATCAATACATATAAACATGTCAAGGACTACTAGCATGCATCCAACACAACAAGAACCATTTAATCCATAATTTTCCATGCCATAAAACATGTCAAAACTAAAGACAATCTTTAGGGACCTTTGGTCTAACCTCATCCCATTTTTAAGACTTTTGGATTGGCCTCACCCTTGGTCTAGGGACTTTTGGCCTTGTCTCACCTATTCTTAGGGACTTTTGGCTTCACTTCACCCATTTTAAGAGACTTTTAGCATAATCTCACCCATGAGAGCAAGTTTCACAACCAAAACATAATGCAAGAAGCATATTGGTACCAATACAATAAGACAACATTAAATGGCATGTCTCAAAATACAAATGCACATACAATCATCCAATGACATACATATGACTAAGAATGCATACAAGAAGGAGTGGAGAGCTACTTTAGCAATTAAACACAAGCTTCCCTCTTGATTACTCTTTTCCCATGTTGGTTTCACACCCACAGATAGATGAAACTTGATTTCTTTGGCCTAGATACAACAAATAGGATTCAATTATACTCTTGGATTAAGCCATAACATTAAATATACACCAAGGAAGCATACTTGGTTCAATGGTCACATATTAGTTCCATAAAAGGTCTAATGAAGCAACTACCATAATTCAAGTTCTTGGCTTCATTTTCTTCTTATATCTAGGCCTCTTGGTTCTATTTAAACTCCTTGAAGTCATCACAAATTCATTTCCAAGAGTCTAGATACAAGTTGCTTCTTAAGGCTACATTATGGAATCTATACCTCCAACTCTCAATCTATGGCTTCTAAATTTTTTTCAAGGCTTTCTCTCATCTTTTTCTATCACATAAAGTCCTAAACCAAGCTTAGAATAAATTAAAATACTCCCTATCCCCTCCATTTGTCCTAGGCCAAGACAAGCACTCATTATGGAGCCCATGGAGTTTAGAAGTTTTACTTGATGGAAGAGGCATTTGGGAGGCTTCTTAGGGATCTTAAGAACTTAAACAAACACTTACATAGGCTAGGAAATTCTTAAATCAACTCAGATTTTACAATACCTACAAGAGTTCCTAGCTTTTCTATCTTGAATTTTACTAGCTTTCCTTTAGATTTCTTTGCATTTGCTAGCTTCCCATAGCCTAAGACCTAGGTTTCTTACTTGCTTTTGGTCAAAAATTCCTCCCCCTTACTAGCTCTCAGGTTGGCCAAACCAGCACACATAAGAAGCAAAGAAGAAGAAACAAAGATACATGGATATCTACCTTAATTCCCTTGCTTCTTCCTTTGGTATAGCCTCCTCTTTCAAAGTTGAATCTTTTCCCTCTGAACCAAGCTAAAAATAGACCCAAATTAATAACCAAAACCATAGGAAGAAAGCTTAAGAGAAGAAAAACAACATTAAAGAAGGAAGAGCTATGAAAATCTTCCATTTTCCTTACCTTTCCTTGAAATTTTTCTTCCTCTTTCCTTCTCTCTCTTGTATGTTCTTTTCCTTGGCCTTCTCCTCTATTTTGAGCAGAAAAGAGAGTCGATTAAGAGGGAGAAGAATGGGATGCCTCTTATAAAGCAATGAAAACAAGAATTTGTTCATAAAAATGCTATTTTCTTCTCGTCTTTTGGCTAATTCATTTGAGGCTCATTTTAGCTTCTTTTTTGGAATCATCTTTTCCATCATATAATTTAGATCCTCAATTTTATAAAATGACATTGAAAACACTCAATTTGCATTTAAAACTTTTCTGAACGAAAAGGTTAAAGTTCAAGTCAACTGATATTCAAAACCATACACTGGAGGGGTTTTAGCTGTCCCGTGAGTTCCCATGGTTTTCAGAATCTCTGAGAATTCTAGAAAGCTTAAATTTTTTATTTAAAAAGCCCTCCTATGAGTTTTCTAAAATGTGCCCATATTTATGAAAATGCCACTATACTTTCGGCAAATTTTTTGAACCACTCTAGCTTTGGTTTCTAAGCTACTCAACACTTAAATCCTCATTTTTCATTATTTAAATTTTTATCCTAATTTTATTTGGTCTCAAATCATTCAATTTACGAGACTTATTTTTCAAACTGACTCATTTCAGTGTTTTTACAAAATACCGGATGTTACATTACATACCTTTGAAATTGTTGGAAATGCATGTAGGACTTTGTTTAGCAAAAACATGTCTTGGATGTTGGTTTGTTCTTGTTAAGATTGTATCAAAAGGGGTGGCTTCCATTGGACCTCTTCCTTTTGCCTTTAGACAAGTGGTGCCATATGCCTCTTTTAGTTCTAATTCTTTTGCATATATAAATATTTTTTAGATGATTAATACTAATTTAGCAAAGCTGTATGAGTTAGCTCTTCTCTTGTTCTAAAAGATATATGTAAGGTTGTATGTGATTTGCCCATCTATTTAGATACAACCTAATTATGAATTTTATAGTGCCATTATATACCCTAATGCTATACACTTGTGAATATAGCCTACTTAAATGGTTCCAACTTGTGTTTTGTTTCTTTATACTTTTAATCTTTTCTCATTCTTATTTTTTTTAAAGATTATACTTTAATGAAATGATTTTTTATGGTCTAATTCAATGTTCTTTTTTCTTTTTTGCTGATGGGAAGTGAATAAGATCTATAACTTAACATTATTTTGCACTTATTCAAAATATTTCAAATTTATTTGTAAACATTTAAATTGACATGATGAAGTTTTATATTTTAAATTAATACATTGCTCATCTTTAATATTTGGATAGAAAACTTTTGGTTAATAGTATATATTCAAAATTTGAGAAATATTTACAATGTTTGCTCTAATATAAACATTTCTATAAATTATATTATTAATTAAAAATTTACTTTCCAATATAAAAAATAACAATGTAGAAGATATATGATTAAAAATTATTATTGATGCTTTTTTTGACAGTCATAATTGACAAAAATGTAGTTGATAATTGTTATTTTTAGTGGCGGTCGGAATTATTGAAAATTTTGACAAGAGCATTTTTGATAGTTAATAACTGTAAAAAATACTTTAGAATTTTTATTAACAATCATTAGCTATCGATAATACTTTTTTTTTTACAATACTTATATTAATACTTATCGACAATTATATAGTCATCAATAAAACAAATATTGACATTTAAGCACTTTTTTTTGTACACTTGTGACCCTCAAAAATAACATATTTTCTTGTAGTGAATATTCTTCACAAAGACATTACCATTGAACCACGCTAGGTGATTGATTTAAGGCATGAAAAGTTTTATATATAACATATGTATACTATTAATATAACACAATTATCCATAATACAATTATCAAATGCACTAGAACATTCAAAACTTATAACAATTTTTCTTATTGTGATACTATAATATAATATAATTTCTTTATTTACATTTAGATAATTATATTATTTAGATATATATATTATCTTATATATCAATCTAATTACCACGGTTCAGTTAGGGTTAGATTGTTAAATTTTGTATAATTTTCCACTATGGTTCAATATTTAGTATAATTTTTAAAACATTGTTTTTGAGTGTCATAATTTATTTTCAATTACTCTAATTATTACAAAAGTGAAAATAAAGTAAACAAGGTACCTGATTCAACTACATCTGCATGCACATACAAATCTTGTCCTAATTGTAGTATGTCTTAATATCTTTCAAATCCGCATGGGGAAAAGTAAGAAGTGAGGATCAAATCCAAATATGTTAGTTTACCCTAGTCTTAAAGACAAGGGCTAGTCCTTAAGTTATTACTCAATACAGATGACTTGTACATGCCGTTTTTTGGATTTGATGTCGGACGCATATAGAATCAAGCTTGTATTGATTTAGTAAACCATAGTGTGATAGCTCCTATTCTTCTTATTTCGATCGAGACCTAAAAATCATCAATTCACACCATATCTCTCCTTCTCTCTTTCTCTGTGCTAAACAAGTTGCTTTTATTAACATAATATACATACATATATATATATATGTTCAATTTAGCTTTCAATCTTTTTTTCTTTTTGGTGTAAATCGCGAGATATTCCTCTCCCCTCCATTTTACAATCTAAGAGAGGATTAATCCCCATTTGCACAATAAGGCCAGATGGTGCTGGCTCCAAGGAGTCTTTCCAATGCTCAAATCTACAGCATTGCATAGGCCCCTCAGCTTGGGGTCGAGGGGTTGCCAGTTTGACCATCTCTTGAGGTTTTGTTAGCTTTCAATCTTAAATTGAAAGGATCTTCGCTCAAATCTTATACTACATATGTACCCTAAAAAATGCTGCATGGAGGAAAATTCTAACTTTTTCTAGCTTTTACCAATGCCGTCCAAACCTACTTATGATTTAACAAATTTTACACTCGACTTTACTTTGTGATTTCAATAATAAAATATATGCATCATTATCATGCACAATGTTTGACAAACCCTTAGCATCATTCACTTCATAAGTAGTAGCACTATTAGAGCATTCATGTACCATGTATGTTCTGAAAGTCATGGCCTTCAACGAGTTTCAATTACAGTAGTACTCATCGCATTTAATGAATTAACTCCTTCAGTAGTTGATGGATTTGAACTGTCACAAGTAGTGTTTTTGAAAATAAATGCTGGTTGTTTAGGAGAAGGAAGAGTTGAGTCACTACCCAACATGGAAACAACTGCAGACATAGTTGGCCTATCTGTTGCATAATCTTGTACACATGAAAGCCCAATCTGGATGCATTTTAGAATTTCATGTTCAAGGAATGTCTCATTTAATAATGATGGATCAACAATCTCCATGGCTCTTCCTTCTCTCCATAGGTCCCAAATCTGAATTAATTGAAGGTATTAGATAATTAGACTATTGAAGAATAAATTTAATTTTGGAGTGGTTGTTTCATATAGATACTCACATGTCCAACCAAAGTTGAGGTAATGTTATCATAATGACCACTGTTCTTTTCACCAGTAACAATTTCTAAAAGCAATATTCCAAAACTATATACATTAGACTTTATTGAGAACAATCCTTCCATTGCATATTTTGGTAACATGTAATCACTACAAAGGAAAAAGATTATTGAAACATATCAATTATGATTTCAATTTAAAAACTTAATTTGTTAAGTAAAAACACATGAATAGTTTTATTATAATTTCTAACACTCCTATCACATGAAAATCCTTTGAACTTGAAGTGAGAACAAAGCACAAGTCCACCAACCTTGTATTGAAATTTTATTTAATTAAGAAAAAAGGAACTGGCAAGGATTGAAATCTAAACTACTTGGATGTAGGGACTGATGATGCCAAGAATAATTTCCACCTAAAAACTTAATTTGTTAAGTAGTGCCCATCCATTGTTTTAATATAATATCTAACAAAGCGATTAAATTTTATTAGTATTCATGTGAAATTATGGAAAATTGGGATTCTAGGTAACATAATGCTTGGAAACTAACGATATGTGTTTCCATTGTTGAGTACTTACTAAGTTCTAACAACACGATTTGTGTTTGCTTCAATTTGGTTACCACCAAATATTCTAGCCATACATCTGCAATTTTGGGGTTCCATGCAGAGTCCAACAAGCGTTGCTGGCCTTTAAGTCCCTATGGATGATTCTTAATCTCGAATCTTGATGAAGATATAAGATTCCTCTTGCAACCCCACAAATGATATTGAATCATTTCCTCCAGTCTAGCTGTAACTTTTTTACTTGATCTAAATAAAAAATTTAAACCATTAGAAGTGAAGCATGCTTGATCAATTGTTTCTTTTTATGAAATATGAAAATGTAACTATAATTGATGCAGAAACGTGAAAACACCTACCAAATATGAAGAGTCCAAGCTTTTGTTTGTTAAAAACTCATAGATCAACATCTTCTCTTCTCCTTGTATGCAGCAACCTAAGATCTTGACAAGATTTTTATGTTGGAGCTTTGCAATTAAAACAACCTCATTTTTAAACTCTTCAATGCCTTGTCCAGAATACTTCGATAACCTCTTCACTGCTATTGCCATTCCATTATTGAGTAGACGCTGAAGTCAAAATCCATAGTCAATTTCTCAATGTTTACACTTTATCCTTGTCGCTAGAAACCATGTCTAGGAAAATTCTACAATTTTATTCCTTTATGCCTTAAGTAGAGCATCTTACTGTAAAGTGTAAACATATGCCTTGATCTTACAAATAATGATGCTAATCGTTTCGACAATGATGTTGATCAAATTTATTAAACTTGAGAATAATTACAAAAAGAATGACTACCTTATAAACAGAACCAAAACCGCCTTCTCCAAGCTTGTTAGCTTCAGAGAAATTCTCTGTTGCTGTAGCTATGTCACTTAGATCAAAGAATGGTAAATCTAAATTTTTTCCTCTATCAAGGTCTTGTACAGTGGGAGAGTTCTCAAAGTCATAATCAAGCAAATATTTGTGATGCCTTCTTCTTGCTGTATTAAAAAAATAGAAAGAGATGAGTTTATTTTTTGTGGGTTATACAGTGTGGCGTGAAAAAGAGAAATGAAAATAGCCAATTAGCTACTTTAGATTTCTAATGAAAAAGAAGAAGGAAATAGTTCAAGTAAGTTTAGGTGCAGGGTAGGGTGTATTGAATCAAGAACTTCATATTTTTTGACAAATTAGACTGGAATTCAGCTCACCTTGTTTCTTGTTCTTTACAAACCAATACATGAAAGAGATCATCAAAAACAATATGAAGAAAATGGAAACGACTAAAAGTGCCACCATCCCCTTCTTGCTAAGAGAACCATAGGGCTTCTTTGCATAGTTAGCTGCAAATAAGAATACATCAGAGCAGACTTCATGTCCGAACCAATCATGTATGCTTCTTTGTTCAAAGTGCATTATACAGTAGCATATAAGTAATGGAAGAAGATGAGTGAAAGATGGAGTAGATTTCAAAATATTTGAATGCCTCAATTCAGAAGATAGCTTGGAAAGTGCATAAAGATTGAATTCACATTTCGTGTTCACTTCTTCGGTCATGTCTTTGCAAGAGCAATAATGTCACAGGCTCAAATTCTTTCAAGCTTTTGAAAGTATACAATTTTGAAGCTTTTTCTTTTTTTGTAAACTTAGCTTATTACGTTATTTATTGATTTTATGTATAAATAAGTGAGAATAAAAAATAACAATTATGATCTAAATATGATGAAACCTCTTTGAATCATATATAAAAAAAGCGCTTATTAGCAAGCGTACGTAGAGTGTACTTTCCTTAAAAATGGCTCTAAAATTTTCCAGAAAACAAATTAGCTTTGATACATGGATAAAACAACACAAAGTAAGCAGAGTTATAAATACATATTACACAAATGGCCTGAGCAAATGTATACCACACATCCACCCGCCCCCCCCCCCCCCCCCCTCAACACACACGTGTGTGTATGTGTTTGTGGTAGAAAGACCCATTTATATTTGATGTCATTTAGATTTGAATTGTTCAAATTTTTTAAAACATTTAGTGTTAATTTTGAGAAGTAGACACTGTATGAGACAAGTTTACTATTCAAGTGAGACTCACTATTTAAGAGTCTTGCACACTTGGTTGTTATCTTTTTTAAAAGTAATACTGTTAATTTATGAAAAAATTGAGAGGAAATTCAAATTCCATGATACTATTACTACTTTGCTTAATTATTGACCTATGGGTGAAAAAATTCAAATATATTTAAGTGTTGATAAAAAATAATTAAGATAATGCTATAATTTGCGCTTTGTTTAAAAAATTGGATGGCAACCAAGTTCAACCAAAAGATTGGCAAATTAGTTGGCTAGCTGGTTTATTCAACCCCACTAGTTAGGTTATTAAAGAACTGGACTATGTAAACCGAACAGTTTAGTATATAACATATGCTTACTTATCAATGAAACATAATAATTTTAAATACATTTATCTAATGTACCAGATCATAAAAAAATTATAATTTATTTATTTATTTATATTCAGATAATTGTATTATTTAGATAATTATATGTTATATTTTTAATAATTATACATAATATTAAGTATCAATCCAATCATAATCAAATTATTAAATTGTAAACAATTTTTTTAATTTAATTGTTGATATAATTTTTTTAAAATGTATATACAACTTTAAATATCTTTATTATTAAATTTTTTAATCATAATATGATAAGTATATAACTTTTTGATAATAACACAATAAGTATATAATTTTTTAATTAAATTGTATACTTATTATGTTTTAATTTAAAAAATTATATATTTATTATATTTTAATTAAATTAAAAAACTTAATAACAAAGCTATATAAAATTATATTTAAATTTAACTCAAAATAAAAATAAAGTAAACAAGAGTACCTAATTCAACTGCAACCACACCCACACGCACGTACAAATCCTGTCCCTATGTCCTAGTATCTTGGGAGAAAGAGGCATGATGGGAGAGGATATTTTTCCTAGTATCTTCCATATCCGTGTGCCATGTCAGACACCCACTCTGTGTGATCTCATTTGCACTCGTATACGCCGCACAGGAACAATCCCTCAGGCACTTCCCCTTGCACCCTTTCAAGCTCATGCTCGTGCTCATATCCATACATGCCTTTGACGTATCTGGCACCTTCACACGTGCCACCTTCACAAATCCCTCTCCGCTTCGACACGTGGACACATTCTTCTTCCTCCCGCGCCCACTCGACCCGTTTCTAATATACCACTCTCGCGGGTTCTTGGGTTCGTATCCCGGCAAACACACGCACTCAAACTTGTCTGCATCATACGGGTCACAGTTACTATTTGACCCGCACCGCCGGAAGTTGTCACAGTCCTCTTTCGGACCATACCAGATTTCGAACCATCTATGCTCCTGAGCTTGCCACATGGTTCGTCCCACTTGACCGGTGTCGTCAAGCAAAAATCTTGAGAAGACCGAAGGGTCCTTGACGCTAAAGATTAAGGTGACTTCATTGGCATTGTCAACGAAGCTAACGCTGGAAATGACGTCGGTGGGTGTCATCTCGGGTATACCGCTCCATCTTTGACCCGTCCAAGACCCAACGCGCCAGAGTGGATCCCCGTTTTTATAGATGAATAACTGAGGACAGCCTGTTGGGTCGATCCTGAGGCTCACGTTTCCCAAACCTGGGTCGTCCCGGGAGGATGCGGATTCTCTGCGAAGGAAAAACAGCAGCACGCCCATGCTCCTGCTTCAACGACGCCGTTTCTCCTGCATTGTTAAAATGCATCTGGGCCGTTGGGTGGAATTAATCCTAGCCGTTCCTTCTGCTGCACAACACCTTCGGATGCGAGACTGGCACTCCTTCATCTGTTCTGCCGATGACAGGATGGAAGATTCCTATTTCTCTTTTAGCCTCCTCATCTCTTAGCCTGTTCCTTCTCCCTTCTCTTCTGTGATTAATGGCCTTTCCTCTTCCTTCTATTGGGCACTAATCATTTTCATCAATGGCTTTTCTTCTAACTTTCGCAATCCTCATCTCCACCCATCTCTGAACATCTTATTCTGTTCATTACTCTCCAAACCAATCCAACAATGGAGAAGAACCTCATTATACCCAATAAATCAAAGCCTCTTCCTTTAATCCCTTCCTACAGTGGGAATGGCACCCAATTCGATTGCCATCTAAGAACATCAAATCGATCTCCTTGAGACCCAAAACTTATATTAATTTGCTACAATCTTGCATTGACCCAGAATGTATTGGGATGGGTTGGGAGTTGCACGCTCAGATTGGTTTGGTGAAAGAGGCGAAGTCTTTTGTTGAGGCACCCATCAGCATAAAAAATGATTTCATATATAAATATAATGACAACACATTGTAGGCAAGACAAAGAATAACAATGGTTTATCTTGTTTCATCTAAAACCATACCTTTATAGTGCAAGGTTTCTTCTCAGCCAAAATATGGTTTCTCACGTGAAATGAACTGCAGTTGATAGGAACAGGGATGAAGTGCGAAATGCTTTTGTTGATGGAGCTGAAATGCTTTACAAAACGCAGGGCTTTGGGTATTGAAATGAATGGCTCAGATTTACTCAAAATCAACAGCTCAGATGCGCCTTTAGATTAGTCAAAAAAAAAGTATCAAAACGCACCGTTTAATTTTTAATGAAACAGTGCGTTTTGGCATTGCGAGGACGTGTCGTGCATGTGGCTTTTGGATTGATCAAAGGGGTGGAATTAAAACAGGAGCACGGACATGCAGCTGTTTCACCTATGCAGAGAATCCCGACGCGTCCGGGGATTTCCATGACGTAAGGAACCGGTTCAAACCGGTTTTCCGGTCCAAACCGATTTTTATGAACGGAAGCATAGTGTTACCGGGATAATCGAAACTCTGCCATAGAACCTTTTTCCTTCCGCCATTTTCCATCAAAACCAAGTTTCCCGTGTCTAGAAGCTTAGCAAACGTATTAATGGGAGATGAGAGCGAAACGTTCGAAGACCAAATAGGGTCGAGGTTCGGGTTTGTGTCGTTGAGAGCAACAACGACGTTTCCGTGTGTGTTGATTAAGAAAACTCCAGAAGTATCATTCAGAGAGTTTTCTGTGTTAGCAACCCACACAACGGTTTGTTCCGAAACTCTGTTGTACCAGATTCCAACGTAGCGGTTTCTGGAATTATTGTTAGGGGTGAAGAAACCAAGGGCGAAGGTTGCTCCGTCGGAGAGCAAAACGTCGCCGTCTTTGAGGGGCTGGCTTGGGGTTATTCTATCTAGGGTGTGACAAGTGGAATGAAGGAGGAAGAGAAGGAATAATGGAATACTGATCAGAATGAGCTCTTTAGCAGAAAAGACCTTCATAATGTTAAAACGAATAATGAACACTAATGCAGCAGAAGATAGAGATGGGGCAAGTATTTTAATTTGGTTCAATGATTTAAAAGGGGATAGATATTTGTCGTTACTGTTGAGGGGCTTGGGGAGTCCATTGGCCCTAAGATGGTCGAGATTATAAATTACATAATATTTTTGTTAAAAAAATTTGTACTACACAATTGAGGGGGACGGAGGCGATGTCCCTCAACAATAGTAATGGAGAAAATGGTCCTGATAATGGGTGATGAAGTGTGATAGAGGCACACAACTAGAAAATGTGTGCGACTGGTTGACATTGAAGTCTTTTGGTGTTTCTTCCATATGTGACCGCTGTCTCTGGAATTATTGGTGGGCCTGATCGAAGAAACCGAGTGCAAAGCTTGCACTGTTGGAGACCAAAACGTAGCCTTCTTTGAGGGGATGGCTTGGGGTTATTATATCAAGAGAGTGACAGCAAGAATGAAGAAGGAAGAATAATAAAATATTGATCAGAGTTAGCTCTTTAGCAGACAAGAGCTTCATGGTGTCATGGTTTGGGATTATTATTGGTAATGAGGCTCTAGTGTGTGGATCCTATTATGTGCATTTTACAAAAGTTTTCTTTACTTTATATTTTTCTTTATTTAAAATAAAAAATATTTAAATAAAAAATAAATTATTGATATTGAAAATAAATAAATAAAATTAAATAATTAATTAAAATCTAGAACATCCAGATTTGTATAAATGATTCTGATCTACTACTTCTCTAGAATAGCAAAATATCCTTATTCGAAAGTTCTAAAGATTAGTAATGCGTCATATAAAAGGGGCAGGATTAATAGAGGATACTTATTTTTTGTGACTGCTGAGGGGTTATGATCAATAATAGTAATGGAGAAAATGGTCAATAGAATGTGATAGAGACATACAACCAGAAAATGTGTGGGATTGGTTTATATTGCATTCTTTCGTCTCTCTGTTGAATTGTGTAAATTTTTTAAGAAATTGATGATGGTAGTTTTGAGTAAAAATAAATATAAAATATATGAGACTCACTTGATTAACTAGTCCTTCGTGAGTTTACCATTCAAAAAAGGTTCACTCCTCAAGGGTCACAAACTTTGTTGCTATCCTTTCGGAAAATGGGCACTATCATTTTTTAAGAGAATTGAAAGGATTCAAAGCCAATGATACTACTTTGCTTAATTATTGACTAATGGATGAGAAACTTCAAATTATCTAAATGTTTATAAAAGTATAATTAAGATACCAATACTTTTCAAGAATTGGTAAAAAATTCTGACTAAATCAATTAATTCAACTGAAAAATCAATGAATTAGTTAACAACAGTAGACGCTACTATGAACCACACTAGGTGACTGATTTAATGCATGAAAAGCTTTATATATAACATATGTATACTATTAATATAACATAATAATCTTTAATACATTTATCTATTGCACTAGATCATTCAAAATTTATAACAATTTTTTTATTGTGATACTATACTAAAATATAATTTCTTTATTTGTATTTAGATAATTGGATTACTTAGATAATTATTTGTTATATTTTAAAAATTATATATATAAAATCTTAAATATCAATCTAATTATCACGGTTTAGTTAGGGTTAGATTATTAGATTTTAAATTATTTTTCACTATGGTTCAATGATTAGTATAATTTTTAGAACATTGTTTTTTAGGGTCATAATTTATTTTCAATTCTCTAATTATTAAAAAGATGAAAGTAAAGTAGTAAACAAGAGTACCTAAATCTGCGCGCACGTTCAAATCTTGTCCCACACTGTATTATGTCTTAATATCTTTCATCTCGTGTGGAAAAAGAGTAAGAAGTGGTGGTTGAAGCTAAATACATTGAGTTTACCTTAGTGAGGCTGATCCTTAATTTATTACTCAATACAGACGACTCGTACATGCCATTTTATGGGTTTGATGTCTGAGGCATAGTTGATCAAGCTTGTATTGATTCAGTCAACCATAGTGTGATAGCTCCCATGTCCTTCTTATTTCGATCGGGAACTAAAAATCATCAATTCGCACAAATCATCAATTCACACTATGCTACTATGCCATATCTGTCCTTCTCTCTTTCTCTTTGCTAAACTAGTGACGTTTATTCACATTATACACACACACACACACACACACACACACACACACACACACATATATATATATATATATATATTCTCATTTTTTCTCTTTTTTTTTTTGGGTGTAAATCGTGAGGTGTTCTCCTTCCATCCGTTTTATAATCTAAGAGAAGACTAATTTCTATTCGCATTGCGAGGCCATATGATGTTGGCCCCAAGAGTCTTTTTAGAGTTTGAACCTATGACATTGTGTAGGCCCTCAACTTAGGATCAAGTGGTTGTTAGCTCAACCACCCCTTGAGGTTATTTTAGCTTTTAATCTTAAATTAAAAGAATCTTCACTCGAATGTTCTACAATATATGTACCCCACAAAATGTTGCATAGAAAAAAGATTCTAACTTTTTCTAGGTTTTACCACCCTGCCCACTAATGATTTAACAAGTTTTACACCCAACTTTATTTTGTGATTTCAATAATAAAAAGATATGCATCATTATCATGCACAATATTTGGCAAACCTTAGCATCATTCACTTCACAAGTAGTAGCACTATAAGAGCATTCAAGTACCACGGATGTCCTGAGAGTCATGGCCTTGAGCGAGCTTCAATCACAATAGTACTCACCCATTTATTGAATTAACTCCTTCAACGGTTGATGGATTTGAACTGTCACAAGTACTTCTAAAAATAAATGTTCGTTGTCTAGGAGAAGGCAGAGTTGAGTCACTATCCAACATAGAAACAACTGCAGACATAGTTGGCCTATCTGTTGCATGGAGGCCCAAAATGGATGCATTTTAGAACTTCATGTTCAAGACATGTCTCATCTAATAACGATGGATCAACAATCTTCATGGCTCTTCCTACTTTCCATAGGTCCCAAATCTGAATTAATTGAAAGGTACTAGATAATTAGACTATTGAAGGATAAATTTAATTTTGGGGTGATTGTTTCTTAAAGATACTCACATGTCCAACCAAAGTTTGGGAAATATTATCATAATGACCACTATTCTTTTTTACTAGTAACAATCTCTAGAAGTAAAACTCCAAAGCTATATATATCATACTTTACTAAGAACAATTCTTCTATTACATACTTTGATAACATGTAATGACTACAAAGGAAGAAGATTATTGAAATGTACTAATGACTATTTTAATTTAAAAGTTTAAACTATTAAGTGAAGACAAAAGAATAGTTTTATTATATTTTCTAATAACCCCATCACATGAAAATCCTTTGAATTTGAAGTGAGGACAAAGCATAAATTTTATTAGTATGTTAAGTGATGCCCATACATAGCTTTATTCTAATCTCTAACAAAACAAATAAATTTTATTAGTATTCAAGTGAAATTGCGGGAAATTAGGATCCTAGGTGACATAATGCTAGGAAACTAATGATGTGTTTGGATTGTTGAGTACTTACTAAGTTGTGATGACACAATTTGTGTTTGCTTCAATTCGATCTCTACAAAGTGTTCTAACCATATCAACACTTGCAATTTTAAGGTTCCAGGCGGAGTCCAAAGATATTGCTAACTTTTAAGTCCCTATAGATGATTCTCAATATTGAACCTTGATGAAGGTATAAGACCCCTCTTGCAACCCCATAGATGGTATTGAATCATTTCCTCCAGTCCAGATGTAATTTTTTTTTTCTTGATTTGAATAAAATATTTAAACTATCAAAAGTGAAGAATGATTGATTGATTGTTCTATTTTATGAAATATGAAAATGTAACTATAATTGATGCTAAAAATTGAAAAGAAGATACACCAAAAAAATGGAAGAGTCTAAACTTTTGTTTGGCAAATACTCATAGATCAACCTCTTCTCTTCTCCTTATATGCAACAACCTAAGATCCTCATAAGATTTCTATGTTGAAGCTTTGCAATTAAGGCAACCTCATTTTTGAACTCTTGAATGTCTAGTCCAGAATACTTTGATAGTCTCTTCATTGCTATTGCCATTCCATTACTGAGTAGACCTTGAAGTTACAATCCATAGTCAATTTCTAAAGTGTTTATACTTACCCCTTGTTGCGAAAAAGGATTATTGGGAAAATTCTACAATTGTGCTCCTTTATGCCATAACTAGAGTATCCTGCTGTAAAGTGTAAACATGTGCCTTGATCTTACAAACAATGATGCTAACGCATTAACAATTTTGTTGATCAAATCAATGAAACTTGAGACTATTTATAGAAGAATGGCTGCCTTATATAAAGAACCAAAGCTGCCTGCCCAAACTTGTTGGCTTCAAAGAAATTCTCTAATGCTATAACTATGTCACTTAGATCGAAGAATGGTCAATCTGAATTTTTTCCTTTGTCAAAGTCATGTATAACAGGAGAGTTGTCAAAGTTATAATCAATCAAATATTTGCTATGCCTTCTTCATACTCTTAAAAAAAAAGGAAAGAGATGAGTTCTGGTATTGTTTCACTTTGCCACACCGCAAAAGAGAATTACATACAACCAATTTTCTGCTTTAGACTCTGATGAAAAGAAGGAAATAGTTCAAGTAAGTTTAGGTGTAGGGTAGGGTGTATTGAATTAAAAACTTAATTAATATTTTTGACAAATTAGACCGGAATTTAGCTTACCTTGTTTCTTATTCTTTCCAAAGCAATGCATGAAAGAGATCATCAAAAACGCTATGAAGAAAATGGAAATGACTAAAAGTGCCACCATCCCCTTCTTGCCAAGAGAAACATAGGGCTTCTTTGCACACTTAGCTGCAAATAAGAATATATCGAAGCTGAATTCATGTCCGAACCAATAATGTATGCTTCATTGTTCAAAGTGCATTATACAGTAGCATATAATGAATGGAGGAGGATAGGTGAACGATGGAGTAAATTTCAAATCATTTGCAGGCTTCAATTCAAAAGATAGCTTTGAAAGTGCATAGGTTGAATCACTTTTTGTGTTCAATTCCTCGATTATTACATTATTAATAGACTTTCTTTATAAATGAGAGTCAAAAATAAAAATTATGATATCAATATATACAATGAAACCTTTTTAAATTATATATAACAAGCATTTATTAGCGAGGCTACGCAGGGTGGACTTCCTTAAAAATGCCTCTAAAATTTCACAGAAAACGAAATAGCTTTGATATATAGGATACAAGAACACAAAGTAAGCAAAGAAATAAATACATACATAAGTTTATTACACAAATGGCCTGAGTAAGTGTATGCCTGGCTCCATATATATATATATATATTTGTAGAAAGTCCCATTTATATTTGATGCTACCTAGATTTAAATGGTCTAAATTTTTACACAACTGATGCTGTTAATTTCGCTACAAAAAAAAATAGATCTTTAGTAACGATTTTTAGTGGCGACTTAAAAAAGTGGTTGCTGAAAAAATATTTTTAGCAACGACTTTATTAAGTTGTCATTAAAAAAATATTCTTGATTCTGAAAAGATTTTTAGCGGTGACAAAAAAAAATAATCACTAAAACTATTTAGTAGCAACAAAAAAGTCATCGCTAAATACTTTTTGCGGCAACATCGACATAGTCGCCACAAAAAAATATATTTCATGATAACCTTTTAGTGGCGATGTTTTTGTCGTCACTAAATGCTCTAGTGCATAAATTTTGTTAAATAAAAAATATAACTTTTAGTGGCGACAGGATTTGGTCGTCACTAAAATATAACATTTAGCGGCGACACAATCGGTCGTCACTAAAAGTCTAAACGCCCCTTACCTATATTACTGACAAAACTTTTAGCGACCACCAGATATAGTCGTCGCTAAAAGTTAACATAACTTTCAGTGACCATCAGCTATAGTCGTCGTTAAAATATAACTTTTAGCGACCACCAGATTTTATTGTCGCTAAAACATAATTTTTAGTGACTATTAGTTTTAATCGTCGCTAAAGTGTGATTTAGCGGCGACTAAAGTTGGTTGTCGCTAAAAGTCTAAATGCTCATTATCTATAATATTACTAATAAAACTTTTCATAACAACCAAATTTAGTCATTGCTAAAGTGTGATTTAGCGATGACTAAAACTGGTCATCACTAAAAGTTCAAATGTTTATTATTTATAATATTACTGACAAAACTTTTAGTGACTACCAGATTTAGTCGTCGCTAAAATATAACTTTTAGCGACTATTAACTTTAGTCGTCGCTAAAGTACTAAAAGTTCAAACGCCCATTATCTATACTATTACTGACAAAACTTTTAGCGACTACCAGCTTTAGTCGTCATTAAATCACACTTTTAGGGACCACCAATTTTAGTCGTCGCTAAAACATAACTTTTAGCGACCACTAGCTTTTGTCGTCGCTAAAATACAATTTTTAGTGACTATTAGCTTTAGTCGTTACTAAAACATACATTTTAACGACGACAAGATTTTCGTCACTAAAAGATCTGGCACCAAATTTTTGTTTAAATATTAAAAATTTGTGCGCCAAAGCTTTTAGTGGCAACTAGTTTTAGTTGTTACTAAAAGATACTTTATACCGGCGACCAGTTTAGTCACCACTAAAAGTTTTGGCACCAAATTTTTTATCAAATAAAAATATTTACGCTAAATTTTTTAGCGACGACTGATTATATTCGTTGCTAAAAGTTAACTTTTAGTGGCGGTTAAAATAGTCGCCACTAAAAATTTTGACATAAAATTTTTTATTTATTAAAAATTTTTGCATGAAATATTTTTGTAACTTATTTATAAATAAAAATATTTGAAATTAGAATATTTTTAAGTTAAAAAAATAAATTATATGTGTTAATTAATATATGTAAATATACAAGATACAAAAATTAATTAGAATATTTTTAAGTTAAAAAAATATTTTCAAAGTTAATAATTAATATATACAAATATATAAGACTAAAAAATATTTTAGTTGTAGTCATTAATTATGATCATTAATTAAAAAAATAAAACTAGAATTTTTATTAAGTTTAAAAAACCTAGTAGATTTAAGAAGTTAAAATTTTAATTTTTATAATTCATGAAATTAATATGTGTAACATTTCATATGTCGAAGAATCCATATATCTAAAATTTTAATTTCTATTCCTATGATTTATTTTATTAATGTGTCCTTTTCAACTTTTGAAGCAACGTAAACAACAAAGAGGTAGAAAGAAAGAAAGAAAAAAATGAAAGAGAAAAAAAAAGGAATGGATAAAAGATTGAACTTCACCTTAATTTGTTATCATTGCAACATTAATTTTAGTTAATTGGGTAACCCTTTTAAATTTCTATTCTGTCTTCTTCTTCATCCATTAATGTCTTCTTCTCCCTCATGTTCCACGGCTTTAAACTTGATACTTTATAATGAAAGTAAAAATATAATGATTTCTATGGATTTTTTGGTGAGGGAGCAGCCATGGATGTGAATTTAGAACTTCAATCTTGATACTTTAAACTTGGAGAGACCTTAAATAATTTTTTTTATGAAGATGAGCCCCAATGTAATGTAATGAGTCCTAGTGTAATGATTTAACATGCATTTCCTGTTGAGATAGCCACATATACAAATTATAGAGAGATAAGCTGGAGGATGATTTATATTTAGGATTAAGAACTTCAAATGTTTTAGTTTGAACAAAAATATATAATGGGTAGATCATAGAAAAAGATACATTAGGCTATTGAAGAATAAAGATCCTAAATTCTTAGTTAATTTTTGAGTTCAGTTATGTATTTCTTAATTTTTACCTTCTATTTATTGTTAATCAAGTACTTGAATTCAGAACTTAAATAGAATAAAACTTAAGTAAATTATAAAAAGTATTATATAATTATAGACTTATTTTAATGTTAGTGAAAGGTAGTAAAAAATAAATATCACAAAATTGAAGCCCTAAACAAACTTTTTTAAGAAAAATAAGTGACCGAATTGCCTTTGGCATTCGCCACGCGTAGATTTTGAAAAAATACCCAAAAAAAAAAAAATCACCTTAAACAGAGTAGGGTACACAAAGTTATGGCATTTTAAAATTTTACCCTCCAATCTTATATTTTCTTCATAATTTATGCTCTAAACCTAACCTATATTTTTTATTTTTTATCACTCAAACTATTTTTTTCATTTATATATCAATTATCAATTATCAATTATCAATTATTTAATTATCAATATATTTAGAATGGAGCTTTACTAAAACAATAAAACAAAAGCACCTCAACAGTAAAACCTAGGGTTAGTTTTCATTCCCCGTCTCTTTGTTTTCCCCGTCTTTCCCCTTTCCCCTTTTCCCATTTTCAAACCTTCTTCGTATCTGCGGGCAAAGGCTGTTGGAAATCCTTCTCAATCTTCGTTCCAATACATCACTCTGGTCGATTTCGTTGTGAGTAAATCTATTCCAACAAAAACATTTTGCACACGAAAAATAGAGTATCCCTAAGAGCTGATTTCACTGTGGAAGAGGAGAACACAGAAAATGAAGAGGAACGAAGCTATGTAAGTGGTAATCTGGTTCATTGTTTGCTCCTTCTCTAGTCTATTGTTTGCTCCTTCTTTGGTCGATTATTTGCTTCTTCTCTAGTCTATTATTTGCTCCTTCTTTGTGCCTGTGGTTGTGGCTAGCAGAACTGAATAATGCCAATTTTGAATCGAATTTACTTTCTTTTTTTTAGAATTTCTTCTTTTTTGTGTTGGTTTCCTCTTCTGATATGTAAATTTATAGTACATTTTGCTAAACATCTGAAAATAATTTCTTATGTTTTAAACTTACTTCATACAATACAGATTCTCAAGTGTTAGCTCCTCAAACAAATCAACTATGGCTCCTTGAATCTTTACTGTAGCAGCTAAAGCATAAAGGTATTATTTTTCTAAAGGAGTGAACTATCAAGCTTGGAATTGTAATATTTTGCTATGACATTGGTCGTCAATTCTGTTGTTGTCTTGATAGTTTGTTGTGATATTGATGAAATGGTTTTAAGTTCTGATGTGTGCCTAAGCATTTCGAGGGTGGAATGGTTCTGTTAAGTGTTGTAAATTTGGTGTCTAAATAAGATTTGGTTCAATAATTCTACCTGTGTGTGTACTTGCATAAGTTCTGATATGTGTCTAAATCTTTTGAGGGTGCAATAGTTATTTTTAAGTGCTACAAATTTGGTGCCTAAGCTCTGATATATGCCCATAAATTTTGTAGGTTTGGTAAGTGCTATAAATTTAGTGCTTATAAGTTCTGAAATGTGCCTTTTAAGTTCTGATATGTGTTTTAGAGATTTGGTCTAATTCTGTTGCCTTAATAGTTTGCTGTGATACTACTGAAATCTGGTGTTAATTTTGATATATGCCTATAAGTTCTGATATGTGCCTAAACTCTTATATATGCCTATAAGTTTTGATATATGCCTAAACTCTTATATATGCCTATAAGTTCTGATATGTGTTTAAACTCTGATATATGCCTATAAGTTCTGTAGGTTCCTAAACTCTAATATATGCCTATAAGTTCTGTAAGTTCCTAAACTCTGATATATGCCTTTAAGTTCTTATATGTGCCTAAACTCCGATATATGCCTTTAAGTTCTTATATGTGCCTAAACTCTGATATATGCTTTTAAGTTCTGATATGTGCTTTAGAGATTTGGTCCAATTCTGTTGCCTTAATACTGCTGAAGACTGCTGTTATTTCTTTTTTTTAAGGATGAAGTATGGTGCTTAAGTATTTTAAGTGCTGTAAACTTAGTGTTCAAATTACATTTTGTCCTATTTGCATACCTATGTGTGTCTTACCATAATACATTATGTATTCTACCTTTCTATAGTAAAGACCTTATTGAGAAGATTCTAAAGGAGTTGCCCAACTGAGTTTTTTCAAAGCTTCTCAATTATAGATTATTTTGTCATGAGGTAGAAGATCCTGTTAACAAGGTCTTATCCTATCGGCAAGGTTTTCAATTTTCCTTTGCTAAATTTGAGATCTTGTCGACAAGGTCTTATCTAGTTAACAAGGTCTTCAATTTTCCTTTGTTAAATTTGAGATCCTGTTGATAAGGTCTTATCTTGTTGACAAGATCTGTTACCCTATCAACAATATCTTATAACTTATCAATAATATTGTTTGCCTTGTTAACTGGATCTTATTACTACTTTTAGAAAAAGGATGACTTGTTCTCCATATTCATTCCAACCTTTCCATCATCAAAATGCAATCATATTCAATGTTTAGCCTTGGTCTCACAACCTTTCCATAGGTGAAATGGAACTATAGGGGCCCAAAACTGAAATTAAGATATGTTCCAACTCTTAATACTTTTACTTGTGGGAATGTTTTCATTATAAATATATCATGTACAACTTTTCATGAGTAACATATTACATCAAAGCCTATACTATTATCAATGTTAATGTTATGCTCTTAGAAGTAATATAAAGGAGAATGTGACATTATGAATCCCTCATTATGTTTTATACTAGAACAGAGTTTGGTTTTAATTCAGATCTAAAACTTGGAGATTTGAACCAAAATATAAGTATATAATTCTTTACATGTAACTCTTTACATGTAACTAGAACAAAGTTAAGCAGTGACAGCATGGACTTAACGTAAGTATATAATTCTTTACATGTAAAAAGATTTGACTTGTCCACAGCTTAACTTGCAATGATGTTAATTAAAATGTAGGAAGTAACAGAGATGGATAAAAGTAAGATAAAGATCAATAATAGAGTTAATCCAGCATACAGATGAGGAGTTAATGAGTTTTTACAATGGGCCTTTAATTAGCCAAGGGTGACAGATATGATTTGATGCCCATGCAAGGGGTGTAGGAATACAGAATGGAAGAGTCGCATTGATGTAAGGGCAAATCTATTAAGGAAGGGTTTCAGCCCAAGTTATGAAGTGTGGGACTCACATGGAGAAGTTCGCCTTGGTGCTTACAGTTCATTGCATCAAGATAATGGTGGTGAGGTAGCTAATGATATAGTTGATGAAACTGATGAAGAAGATGATATTATTAGGATGCACCATGATGCATATGGTCACGAAGATTCAAATAAAGGGAACTGTGAGTCAGAGAACCATGAGCCACCTAATAGGCAGGCAAAATAGTTCTTTGACTTGTTGCAGGCTACTCAGGCTGACCTCTATCCAGGTTGTGACAAAGTTTCAAAACTCTCTTTTATAGTTAGGTTACTCCACCTTAAGTGCCTTAACTATTGGAGCAACAAATCCATAGATTCATTACTAAGTTTATTTAAGGATGTTCTTCCGGAGGGGGCATTAATACCTAACTCCTACTATGAAGCAAAGAAAGTTATTCAAGAGTTAGGAATGGATTACACTAAAATTGACACATGTGAGAATGACTGCATCTTGTATTAGCAAGAGCACACTAATGTTCAATCATGTCCTAAGTGCAATATGCCTCGATGGAGGTCAAACAGTCATAAAAGAAAATTCCTCATAAAGTACTATGATATTTTCCTATAAAGCCTAGGCTACAAAGGCTATACATGTCTCACCATACAGCTAAGGAGATGAGATGGCATAATGAGGAACACATTGATGATGGTGTTTTGCGGCATCCAACTGACTCTACTGCATGGAAATCATTTAACTAGCAGTATCCAGAATTTTGTAGTGATCCAAGAAATATTCAGTTGGGCCTAGCAAGTGATGGGTTTCAGCCTTGGGGAAATATGAGTACTAATCATAGTATTTGGCCAGTTGTATTAGTTCCATATAATTTGCCACCATGGCAATGCATGAAGCACCCATATTTTATGATGACTCTTTTAATTCCACGCCCCAAAAGTCCAGGTGATGACATAGATGTGTACCTCTAACCAATGATAAAGGAGTTACTTGAATTATGGGAGCAAGAAGTAGAGACATATGATGCCTATAAGAAGTCTAATTTCAAGTTGCGTGTAGCAGTATTATGGACAATTAATGACTTCCCAGCATATAGGAACCTATCAGGATGGTCTACAAAAGAAAAGCTTGCATGCCCCTGTTGTCATAAAGACACATATTCTATTTCATTACGAAATAAGTTGTGCTACTTAGGCCATCGTCGCTTCCTACCAACCCATCATCCATGGCGACAAAATCGAAGGGCATTTGATGGGAAAGTTGAGCATAGAGTTTCACCCTCTCCTTTAACCAGTGATGAGGCACTTTGTCAATTACGAGCACTAGGTAATGTAACTCTGGGGAAAAGTCAAAAGTGAAAGCGTGGCCATGTCACTGGGGCATTTAATTGGAGAAAAAAGTATCTTTTTCTGCTTACCTTATTAGAAAACATTGTTGATCCGACACAACCTTGATGTTATGCACATTGAGAGAAATGTTTCAGATAACATCGTGTTAACTGTTATGGGATTAGCTAGAAAGGCAAAAGATACAGTAAAGAGTCAGTATGACTTGGTTGACATGGGAATTAGATCTGAATTACACCCGATAGAAGAAGGAAACAAAGTTTTGATTCCAATTGCTTGCTATACATTGTCCCCACAAGAAAAGTTAAAAGTTTGTAACTTCCTAGCTACTTTGAAAGTGTCTGATGCCTTCTTTTCAAATCTGTCATGATGTATTAATGTTTGTGATAGAAAAATATATGGATTGAAGTGCTATGACCACCATGTTTTGTTACAAGATATATTCCCTATAGCATTACGTGGCTTGTTGCCCAATGAGGTATCTGAAACTATATTAGAGTTGGGTAAATTCTTTAAAAATTTATGTTCCAAGTGCCTAACAACTGAAGCTCTTGATCATCTTGAATCCCAAATCGCAAGCATATTGTGCAAATTGGAAATGGTTTTCCCACCAGTCTTCTTTGATATCATGATCCACTTGCCTATCCATTTGGCAAGAGAGGCAAAGCTCAGAGGGCCCGTACAATATAGGTGGATGTACCCTATCGAGAGGTAACTTACTATACTAGATATGCTTTTTATAAATTTTATTAATACTCCATGCTAAATTCTTTATTCAAATCCTCTTATGTATTTAGGTATTTGCAGACATTAAAAACATATGTTCGCAATAAGGCTCGACCAGAAGGTTCAATAGCCGAAGGGTATTTAGCAGATGAATGTCTTACTTTTTGCTCCCGTTACTTGAAAGACATCCCCACCAAGTTCAATAGGCCTGTCAAAAATGATGATAGACTTATGGGAAAGGATGAGACATCCATCTTCAACAAAAGTGGCCAAGTTTGGGGAGGTTACAAATCAAGATTTCTCTCTAGTATGGAGTTCAATCAAGCTTGTATGTATGTGCTCCACAATTGTGAAGAGGTTTGGCCATTCATAGAGTACGTTCATGGAGCTTAGTAACTCCTTCCAATTAATGACTTCTTCAAGAATTTGTTGCCTTAATTATGTTATTCATTGCAGGGAGCATAAGAAGCAGATGAAAATGCACAGATCAACAGTTAAAGAGTTCCCAAAATAGTTTCATGAACAGGTTAGTTTCTGGACACTGCGCTAGGAATGTAAGAATTATGTGATAAATTTTGATCATAATAGAATTTATCAATGGTGATCTCTCATTGTAGGTTGCAAAGTTAAGCACACAGGGTGAGACTAGTGATGACCTCATGAGTTTAGCAGTTGGCCCACTCAAAGTGGTTCACCGCTACTCAGCATTTACAGTGAATGGCTTTAGATTCCACACAAAAGATCGTTCCTTAGGCCGAAGAACAGATAATAGTGAAATACTTGTGAAAGGTGATGATGAAGACGAGAATAAAGAGTACTATGGTGTGTTAGATGACATATATGAGTTGTCATATATTGGGCATAAAAAAGTGCATTTATTCAAGTGTCATTGGTAGGATGTGGCTTATCTAGGAAGATGATACAAGGTTGATAAATTTGGAATCACTAGCGTGAATACCCATTATTCACTTAACTCTAATGAGCCATTTGTCTTAGCATATCAAGCTGAACAAGTGTTCTATTTAAATGACATAGTTGACGTAAATTGGCTTATTGTTGTCAAGACAAATCCTCGTGACCTGTTCAATATGCTTGAGGTGACTGATGATGACATCAGTGGGGACTTTGAAGGAGGGCCCATCGATGAGGCATATCAACAAGATGAGATTGAACTATATGTGGTCCTTGACAATAATATGGGAAATGACTTTGTGGTCCAGTTGCAGAGGGATGATGTTGCTCCAGAGACTCTAAGCCATTCAAGCGAACGCCTACGAACACAATGCCCAAGTGCAATTAATGCAGAATATGAATTCATTGATGACAATGATGAGGATGTTTCCATTGACAAAGGAGATTCAGAAGACATGCTTAGGGAGGATGATGAAGTTGATACTGACACCACAGATACTAACCAAGATTAATTAAGATTCTATGGTATTTAATGGTACATATAATAAATGACTAAAATATTAAATTCGTAGATAGGATCCTATTTCATTGAGTATTTTTTATTTAGATAAGGTTAAAGATCTTGTTCATAAAGTATAAGATCTTGTCGACAAGATTGAAGATCTTATCAACAATGTCTTTAAATTCAGTGGGTGGATAATATGTTGTTGACACAATTGAAGATCTTGTCAACAAGATCCTGAATTTAATAGAGAGAAGTTTGAAACCTTGTCAACAGGATTTGTTATCTTACAACAAGGTATTCTTTAATTGAGAAACTTAGAAAAGGCAAGATCTTGTTGACTTGACCAATACCTTATCAACAAGGTTTTCGATCATAATAAGTTATAACACATAATAAGCGATAATTATGACAGTTTCTATAAGGTTGTTATTATTATTATTATCATTGTTTTAAATTTTTAAAACATCCCTTTTTATAATTCATTTCTTGGTTAAAAGTTTTATAATTTTACAAATTAACATTATTCAACTACCTTATTCTCATAATAAATGTGGAATGATCTAGGAAATGTCAGGTGTTGGGCGTGGGAGAGGGGTTGGACGAGGCGGACGAGGCTTAGGATGTGGAAATGGACGGGGGAGGAAGAATAATACGAGCGATGTTGCATCCACACCATGTACGAGAGGGCAACTTGAGCATGATGCACTAGAAGCTCAATATTCTCCATTGCCACTAGAGCCAGTTGGTGAGGAAGAACAAGAACAAGATGGTTCACCTCTTACCCAGCCATCACAAAATCAAAGTAGTGCAGGTAAGCAAGGGAAATAATATAAGTGTTTGGTTAATTTTTGCCTTGTGTCATATATAGGTATATTTATCATCATCTAATTGTTTTCTTTTTTTTATATTGTTTAGCTTTTTGCAGCACTGTTAAAAAGGGTCGAGGGAAGTATAAGTGTTTAGGAGTTGATCTTAAAACAAAATTTGACAACAAGATCTTAATTACCATGTCTAGGACTACTGAACGCCCGATTGGAGATGGGGCTCAAAACTTATCTAGTTACATTGGTTGGGTGGTGCGAACTACTGTGTCCTTAAGAGATGGTGATTGGAAAGATATTGCAAATAAAGATGGGGACACCATGTGGTTGAAAGTGAAGGTAACAAGTTACATATTTTAAATGCATATCTTTAACTAATATGCAAATACCTATGTTATATTTGCAATTATAACTACTTATAATTTGAATTTGCTATTCTATTCTTAATGTATAGGACAAATTTGAAGTTCGTGATCCTCAACAGGAGGTGGCATTCAAGTCTTACTACATGGACTTGATGCAATGACTCTTTAAGAATTGGAAGTCTTCATTGTTAAAAATATATAAGAACTACATGACTTACGAGGAGAGGCAAGCAGTAAAACCAAAGGATGTTAGTCTTGAAGATTGGGATTGGCTAATTCAGCACTTTAAGTCTGATAAGTTTCAGGTCCTTAGTTCAAACTTTATTGCAGTTGTACTATTATTAATTAAAATTATCATTAACAACACTTTGGCTTTATATGTAGGCTGCAAGTAGTAGAAATAGATCAAAGTAGGTAACATTACATACATGTGGTACCCGCTCATTTACAGAGGTTGAAGAGTCTTTGGTGAGCATCTCATTATATTTTAGGAGAAATTTGTTTCTATATTCACTACTATTTTTTTTCATGCTAAAAAGCTTTGAATACTAATGTCTGAAAAATATGTAGAGGGACCTAGAAATAGGGGAGCTAGCAACAGTTGATCGAGTATGGGAGGCACAACATACACGTCGGACAAAAGAGGGGGAGATAGTGTAGGCTGATCCGCAGTCCCAGGAGATCCATGTAATGTTCTCAAATTCATTAACTTTAAACAAATTGTTTGTACAATTTTCCATACTTCTAACTCATGTCCTGCACTACAGTCACGCATTCACGATCTTGTTATTCAACAACAAATAACAAATGAAGAGGCACGCCTAACTGGAGATGAGATATTAGCTACCATACTCGGGGAGAGATTGGGGTATGTGTGTGGCAAGGGATATGGGAAGAAACCCTCGAGAAAGAGAAGCATCGGCGAATATGAAGTGGAGTCTAGAGTTTCTTCTGTAATAGAACAAGTGCGTAAAGAGATGCGCCAAGAAATGGAACAAAAACTACAAGAGGAGCGAGCCCAAATGTAAGCACAGATGCAAGCTGAAATTCGTGCTCAAATGACTACCTTCATGGCCACATTCCAATAGGTATCTTTTCACTTCTCTTTTTCTTTTCAATGTTAAAAAACTTAGTGTTATGTTTCTTTTCAGCAGGGAAATGTACCTCTGATGAACAATGCTTCAAGTGGAGAAGCTCAATAATTTTGTGAGTAATTAAGAGTTTTAATGATTGATTATTTAACTAACACAAATAATGCATCTTAATTTATAACACCATTTTCCTTTTAAATTTTTGACATTAATTTGTTTATGGCATATATAGTCTTTTAAACATTAAGCTTTACTGAAATTGGAATGTGGTCTCAATTTGTTACACAGGTAATTGCTTTGATGGAGAAAGTCTTGACATTTACAAAACAAAATGAACTGTCTAGATTGAATGCTAGTGCCCCTCCCTTGAATTACAAAGATTTAAGCAATTACCAATACTAACTTCTTGTTCTTTTCCTTTTGTTTAGTAATATTGTAATGCTATTTTAAACATTGAATAGTGGAGTGTATAAGTGAGTTTAAAAAATTATTCATATGACAAATTTTTCTATTTATACTTGTTAGATGGACTTTTGCAGTAATGTATATATCAAACTTGTTAGCAAAGTTTGATTTGCTCTCTTTTTACTTATGTATTTTAAAATGTTAGATTTTGTAAAAGGGTATATGTTATTAGAGATTTAGAAGATTTATTTTTCACCATTTATAATATTATAAAATCTATTTTAGTAAATAGGATTGAAGAAAATAATTAAGAAAAATACTAAAAATCTGAGGAAAAAAAACATTTTTAGCGGCGACTAAAGTCGTCGCTAATAGTGTACCAAAAAAAAAAATTTTAGCGACTACTAATGTCACCGCTAAATTTCTGGAACTAAAAGGTCATCACTAAATAAAAGGATTTTTGCGGCGAAAAGGTCGCTGCTAAATCTCTTGAACTAAAAGGTCGTCGTTAAAAATATGCATTTAGTGACTACAGTTATTGGCAAAAGTCGTCGTTAAAAGTTTTTAGTGTCAAGATATTTGTCGCTGCTAAAACCATACATTTAGTGACGACTTTTTTTGCCACTAAAAATATTTTTTGTGACAACATAAACCTTTTAGGAGTTTTAGCGGTAAAATTACATATATTTAGAGCCGATCTTTGTTGTCGCAAAAAGTCTTTTTAGCGACGACAATCTTTTAGCCATTAAATCTCTTTAACAACGGCTGTAATTGCGGCGACTTAACGATGATTACATTGTCATCGCTAAATAGTTTTTGCGACGATTTTTGATGTTTTAGCAACAACTTTTGTCACCACAAATTCCATATTTTTTTGTAGTGCTTTGAGAAGTAGACACTATGTGTGAGATGAGTTTACCATTTAAGTAGGACTCACCATTCAAGGGTCTTACACTTGGTTGTTATCTTTAAAAAAAATTAGACCTATTAATTTTTTAAAAAAATTGAGAATTTAAATTCAATGGTATTATTACTACTTTGCTTAATTATTGACTTATGGGTGAAAAAAATTCAAATTTATCTAAGTGTTGATCAAAACATAATTAAGATACAATATATTTTGAGCTTTGTTGAAAAAACTGGATGAGGACCAAGTTCAACCCAAAAATTGCTAGTTGACTACCTGATCTAGTCAACCCCACTAATTAGGGTGTCAAAGAATTGGACCGTTTAAACAGAACAGTTTAATAATAAACCGATTCATATTTCTTTTAACGCAACAACATTACTCACAAAAATGCTACCTTTGAGCCACACCGCATGATCAATACAACGTATGAAAAGTTTTATATATAATATATGTATACTTATCAATAAACCACAATAATCCTTAATGCATTTATTTAATCCACCAGATCATTCAAAATTTATAACCAAAATTATTTTTATTTTTATTTTGATACTGTAATAAAATATAATTTTTTATTTATATTTAGATAATCGTGTTATTTATATTTTTAGTAATTATATATATATAACATTAAGTACGAATCCAACGATAGTCATTATTAAATCATGAATAATTTTATTTTATAATTCAGTGGCTAATATAGTTTTTACACAAAAAACTTATATGTAATTTTTTATATTTTTATTATTAAATTTTTTAATTAAAATATAACAAATACATAATGTTTTAATAATAATAATATAATCAATATGATTTTTGCAAAATAAATATTTAATTCTCTAATTAAACTATATATTTATCATATTTTAATTAAGAAATTATATATCTATTATATTTTACATAAAATCTTAATAACAAAAATATAAAAAATTGTATCATTGAAAATAAATTGAACAAGAATACTTAATTCAACTGCACTCGCACGCACGTACAAATCCTATCCCACGCTACTATACGTCCTAATATCTTCCTATTGGCGTGCCACGTCAAACACCCACTCTCTGTGATCTCATTTGCACTTGTATACGCCGCACATAAACAATCCTTCAGGCACTTCTCCTCACACCCTTTCAAGCTCATCCTCGCGCTCTTATCCACACCTGCCTTCGACGTATTTGGCACCTTCACACGTGCTACCTTCACGAACCTCTCCCCCCTTTGACACGTGGACACATTCTTCTTCCTCACGCACCCACCCGATCCATCTCTCAGATATCACTCTTACGGGTTCTTGGGTTCGAATTCGGGCAAACACACACTCAAACTTGTTCGCATTATACGGGTTAGTTACTATTTGACCCGCACAATTGGAAGGGGTCACAGTCTTCTTTCAGTTCATACCAGATTCTTACCATCTATGCTCCTGAGCTGGCCAAATGATTCATCTCAAATGACTAGTATCGTCAAGCACCATTCTTAACAAGACTGAAGGGTTCTTGACGCCATACATATACATTATGGTAACTTCACACTGACATTTCCAATAATGCTAATGTTGAAGAAGAAGTTGGGTGTCATCTCGGGTACGCCGCTCCATCTCCAGAGTGGATCCCCATTTTTATACATGAATAACTAAGGTGAGGATAGCCCGTTGGGTAGATCCTGTAGCTCAGGTTCCCAAATCGTGGGTCATCCGAGGATTTCCATAACCTAGAGAATCAGTCCAATCCAAGTTTCATAAATGGAAGCATGGTGTCACGGGGATCAAAACCAAGTTTCATGTGTCTAGAAACTTAGCAAAGGTATTAATGAAAGATGAAAGCAAAACATTGGAAGACCAAATGGGGTTGAGTTTAGGGTTCGTGTCGTTGACAACGACAACGACATTTCCGTGGGTGTTGATTGAGAAAACTCCAGAAGTATCATTCAGAGGATTGTCTCTGTTAGCAACCCACATGATGGTTTGTTCCGAAACTCCGTTGTACCATATTCCGACGGAGCAGTTTCTGGAATTATTGCTGGAGGTAAAGAACCCGAGGGCGAAGGTTGCTCCGTCGGAGAGCAAAAGGTCGCCGTCTTTGAGGGGCTGAATTTGGGTTATTCTATCTAGGGAGTGACAAGAAGAATGAAGGAGGAAGAGAAGGAATAATGGAATATTGATCACAATCAGCTCCTCAGCAGAAAAGATATTCATGGTGGTAACGAACACTGGTGAGGTTATGGGGATTAGTAATGCAGCAAAAAAGATAGATACTTGTAGTGACTGTTGAGGGGCTTAGGGGGGAGATTTTACTTAAGATGGTCGAGATTGTAAATTACATAATGTTGTTGTTAAAAAAATTTGTAATTACTCAATAATATATAATCTACACAATTTAGGGGGATGGAGGCCATGGCCCCCGTCCCTCTGCCAAGACTTATGGTCATCAATAGTAATGGAGAAAATGGTCTTGATAATGTGTCATGGAGTGTGATAGAGACACAACTAGAAAATGTGTGCGATTGGTCGACATTGAAGTTTTTGGTCTTTCTTCTATATGTGATGGCTGTTCCTGGAATTATTACTAGGCCTGAAGAAACTGAGTGCAAGGGTTGCTCAATTGGAGACCAAAAAGTAGCTGTCTTTGAGGAGACGACTTGGGGTTATTATGTCAAGGGAGTGACAAGAAGAACGAAGAGGGAAGAATAATGGAATATTGATTAGAGTTAGCTCCTTAGCAGAACTGCATGGTGTTATGGTTTGGGATTATCATTGGTAATAAACACTGGTGAACGTTCACGGATTCTATACTCACTATTTTAAGACGTAAGTGAATTTATATGTACAAGTATAGCTATATTTTGTTCATGCCTTATCACTAGATAAGTAGGTTTTACAAGTCCTAAATCCTGATCCCTAATAGAAGAGAGAAATAATGGAAGAACGTATACTTCACTTAATGAATATTCATTATGAGTCTCAATCACGGGCCTCAAATTTTCTTTTTTTCAGTTGCATAAGTGTTGGTGCAAGAAATTAGGCTAGGTGAGAAAATTAGTTGAGAGAAACTAATCACAAGAGAAGCAGTCGATGAAAGATGTTAGCTAGCCAAGCCCCCGACAACCAACTAAAGACCCATGTTTCATGTAACATACTGACAAATATAGTAAGAGAGTGTGGACCTGGAAAATAGACAACCTCGAAGGGCAATTAAGCAACATGATTTTTAGCAATAGACCACAACTTGAATAAGAACATGAAGGGAAAGAATGGTCAAATGGGGAATTTGTATGGTTTCAAAGGAAGCTATAAATTGGGAGTAGAGGAACATCAAGCAATGTACACAAAAACCTCCTAAAAGACTTGCATTACAACTCATTTATTTTTAGTCATTTACTTGCTTCAGTCACCATTTTATTTGCTACTTTTCAATTGTTTATTGTGTTCAATCAACTTTTAGCAAAGTTGTAGTTAGTTTCTTATATAGTGCTTTTGTCATCATTACATTCAAAGTTTGTAAGGTTCCCATCATTGAATTTAACTATCACTTTGTATTTACAAGTCTTAGCTATCATCAATTGCCCACCTCAAAATTTCTATCCTAGGCTTAACAACATTTAGGACCTAGGGAGACCCTTCTTCTAAGAGTTTTGTGTCCTATCTCTTTTTTTCCATTCATAAATTAGTGACTTAGAGGTTGATTTCTAAAATCACTTCTATGGTTAGGTCTGATTGACTAGTTAACCAATCTCCTTTTGGAAAATTACACCAACATCCCATAAAAAATTGGCATGCTAATGAGATCTAAAAAAAGTTTCAATTGTGCATGTTCAAAGGCTCCAAGAGCTTTAACAACTATCTTTACTCAAGCCTATTTGATGAGGAAATGTCTTTTAACGACATGTTACAATGCTTGGGGGAAGGCACTCATGCCACCTAGACAACAGATAACTGTCTAGAGCTTTCTATTAATGATAGTCACAATATCATCCTCGAAACATCATTAGATGGAAGGAATGTAAGAATGCGTGCTAATGTGTTTGATTTCATGACTTGTGCAATTCAATTAGTAAGTCATAAAGCTAGAAAGTGCACTAGTCCCATAAATAATAAAGTAGAGAATGCGCTCAAGTATGGATCTTACAAGGATTGTAGGGCAATAGCAAAAAGTTTTCAATACCAAAGAATTAAAGCATAATGAACTACTTAATTGTAGGTAGTTATTTTACATGCTAGTATCTTAAGTCTCCATAAGTATAAAGGTGTTGTATAAAAGTACAATAAAGATAAAAGAAAACAAACAAAAGACACAAGACTCAAAAGGACTAAAAAAAACCTCAAAGGCAAACTAGACATTTATAATCAATTCATTTATAGTACAATGCTCATTATCCCATGTTTTATTATTATGGATAACTTATTTCTAATATGATAGTAGTTGAACAATGTAGGCCTCCTATCTTATCTTGATCTTAGCCTTCCTCTAGAGAGTTAGAAGCGAGACACCATAATTTGGACTAACCCTATAACACATTAAGCATAAGAATTCTTAGTTACCAATAGTCAACATAACAAGGCTACTGAACTATCCTATAGCTAACTTCCACCTAGGTGAGCTTAATACAGTTTACACTTGGATTTGTTTAACTATAAGACTCCTTGAGGTTTAGTGAATTCAAGTTTAATTATAACTTATTAGACTCCCATTAGGATGAATTTAAGTCTATTAATCCTAAGCTACACCCATCATAGACAATGGATGGTATGCACTCATCATTAATCATTCATATGCATCAGTTGATTAAGCAAACCTAATAACCTATGAAATTAGTTGTAGAATTATTCCAAAGTTAATATTAATATCACTACATTACCACTCTTAATTAGATGTGATTACGTAAAGATAATTAATCTAGCTAAGGAATAATAATAACAAAGGCATTAAATAAATGCATACTTCATAAATAATAAAATCATACCATAAATCATCAGAGTAATCTACACATCAGTATTAAATATTCTAATCCTAAATTAATACCCAAAAAAAAAAAGATTGTAAGAAAATAAATGTGGAAGAAAGAGGGAAATATTGCTTAAGTTAAATGTCCTAAGTAACTAATTATAGGAGACTACAAACCTTCACTCCTTTAAGTCTTTCCCTCATTTCTCATGTCACTAGGGGGAATTTATAGGTTAAGAGTGAGAAGGGCAATTAGGTCATCATGTCATTCATGATTCTGCCACATATCATAGCTGTAAAAGATATACCTTTCACAATTGCAAAAATTTTCACATTCTAAGGTTCTTGAGTGCCTTACATCACAATTATAGAAAAAGCATCTTTTGCAACTATGTTCACATCTTACTAGGGTTTTGCAACTATGCATTATAATGGCGAAAACATGTTGACTTAAACTTTGGTCAAAGATTTGACTTCCTTCTTTCTATCAAAGTTAACTAGCCCTCAGCGTTCTTCTTGCAAAGATAAACACATCCCCAACTAGGTTTATTTAATTACTAAAAATTAATTAAAATTCCTAATTTATTTATTATTCACACAAAATATAAAAATGAACAAAAATACAATAAAAATCAACTAAAAATATATGGTAAGTCCCTAAAATAAATATAAAAAATCTATAATAAGTCTCCTAACTTAAGATTTTGTTTATCCTCAAGCAATATCCAATAATTAAGCTTAAAAAGAATAAATAGATTATTCCACATTAGGCTCCTCAATCTATTGCCAAAGTTGGCTACACACTCACCAAGTGTGTATCTCAAGATATCAAATAGGAAACATAAGTTTTGCAGCCAGTATCAAAGTCTAATAGATAATAATAATCATAATTTTTCTTACTTATGATATCTATACGTGAAGCCATACATCAATCTAATTATTAGTGTTAGAATAGAATATGTAAGACAAACTGTAGAATAGATTTCTAGTCTAGAAACTTCATATGTTTACTTTTTTATTCTCTTTCCACTAATATAGGAAATGTATAACTTACATATCATTAGGCCTTTATAGCTTGTAACATGGTAAGGGGTTAAGGTTATCACAAAGAAAATGTATAAGGAAATAATAAGTAAAGTTCAAGCTAGTACAAACGGAAACAAAAGAAAAAAAATATAAACTCTGTTTCACTTTTATATACACTCATCATATTCTTACTCTTTCTTTTTCCCTCAAACTATTTCTTGTTTTTTTTTTCATTTTCTTTTTCTTTTTCTAAATACCCTTAAACTTTAATTTCTTTTACTATATCTTTCTTTTTCTTTGGGGTATTTCATTTTTTCCCATTTCTTTTCTTTTCTTTATCAAAATAAAATTCATAAATTAAAATTGCCTCTTTTGAAAGAAGGGTAATGTCATGGTTTTTTGGACTAGATAAAATGATGCAAATGAAAAAAAAATCACATATGTAAAATGCATATATCTTTATTAGGGTCAAAAGAAAATTAGTGATAATATAGAAAAAGTTAAGTTTAACAAGTTCAACATATCAAAGAATGTCTAAATTATGTCTATAAATCATACATAGCCTTAGATTTCACCTTGAGACATATAGACTAGGTTCTAGAATTCTAAACTTGTCCCACAATCTCTAAAACGCACATTATCCAATACCAGCGACTAGAATCAATATGATATAATGCATTAACTCGTATTAGGAAGAAAAGAAAAATGGACATCATTAATTAGTGTAATTAATTAATAGCATGCATCTCAACTTCTTAATCAATATCTAAAAATATACATAGCTTTTTGCTATTCATCAATAACTGACAAAAAGCAAAAGACACTACATGTAAAACAATCTTCAAAGGGAAACAATGACTGGAAAAATAAGGTAGATGTTTTTGAAAAATTTTAAAAATTTATAATAATAAGCAATAAAGAACAAAAGAATTCAAATTTTTCAAAAATTTGTAATGTCCTACCTCCAAACTTAAAATAAGCATTATCCCCAATGTTTGAAACATTAAATCACAAATAAAGAGAAGGGTTAGAGAAATCCTTTGATGAAGACCAGCATGATTTGAGTTTTACCAAGGAAAATTATGTAACATGGTTCAAGGGATTGGTCTCCAATCTCTAAAAGGAAACAAAATCCTAAGTTACTATGATGTTTAAATTTAGTCATTATTAATTTCAAAAGAAAACTAGAAAGTTTGCCTTTTACAATACTCTACTTAAAGGATGTATAGAAATCCTGGAGGCAAATATTATTTTACTTTCATTTCTTGCTCAAAAACAAAAAGAAAACTAAATTTTGAATTGCACTATTTATAGGAAATGGAAAATAATAAAATAGTAAAACAAGGAAAAATAAGATAACACAAACATAATAAAAATAATAGAGTAAAAAACATAACATTTCTAGCATATGTTATAAAAAATTAAAATAGCATATCCAAGTGCATATCAAATTCCTAGGATATCCACACAATATTGAAATAGTAAACCAAAAGCTAAATCACAACAAAATCCTAAAAACTAAAATATCATAAGAATGCTGGCCCAATCATCCACGTTTGTGGTGTCCAAGTCAACTTTTTCCTTTCTGGGGTCATCTAGTGGATCATCAAATTCTTCATCAGAGGAGGGTGTAGGAATGAGAGGTACATAACTTGTATTATGATTCATGGCCTCACCTAGCATCTTCATCCCTTACAACAATGCATGTTGACCTTCATATCTCTTCTTATTTGCCTTTTAGACTAGCAATCTAGCTCAGTCATCTCACACTCCAAGGCATGTAGCCTATCAAATTGTGATGGTCTAGGTGGATGTCTATATGGCATTGGGTGTGGAGCAAGTGGAGTAGCTGGATCACCTTGCATATTCCCCCAGGCAATATTATAAATTAGCTTTCTCAGTGGATACACTTTGTTAATATCAGTGGATACACTTCCGGTGAGCGATTTTTACTGTTAGTTGACCAAAATTTTGACTGAATTATTCGGAATGGTTTCAAATCCTTTTTGAGTGATTCCAAAGGCAATTATTATGATTAAGAACCTAGGAAATATGATGGAAAAGATAGTTCTTAGAAAGGAGTTGAAATGGGCCCAAACAAACAAAACTATGAAGAGGGACTAGATTGTAAATTTTAAAAGTTGCTTAAATGAATTCCTAGGCTTATAAAAATGTCCCACCTTAGATCTCCTCACCAACTCTCCCACATGTTAAAATAGAATTAAGAAGGGTTGAGAGTGGCGCATAAGAGGGGAGGCCAAGGAAGGAAGAAGAAGCTTTGAAAAGTGTAAGTTTTAGCCATTTTTTCCTACTCCTTGCCTTGTTAAACTTCTTCCCCTCTTCTTCCTCTTCCTTCTCATGGTTTTGGCATTTAATTTAGTCTAATATGTGGTTCGTTTAGGAGAGGGAAGAGAGGATTTAAGAGAGTTCTTAGTAGCATAAGGAAGCTCCCTTGGAAAGCTTGTAAACAAGGTAAGCAAAGTGGGACTTTGTTGCTTCTTCTTGAATTTCTTTTCCTTTATGGTTTTGGTCAAAATAGGGGCTGTATAATAGAGGTCCAATTCTGGTCTAAACATGATAGCAAGTAAGGCTTTGAGGCATGAGGGATCCAATAAAGCAATTAGGGATCAAAATAAACCATTAGAATTTACGATGGCAAAGTTAGGGATTCTTGAACATATGGCAAAATCTGATTGCATTCAAGAATTCTCTAACTTATGTAAGTATTTGTTTGAGTTCCCAAGACCCCTAGGAAGGCTCCCAAGTGCCTCTCCCTTCAAGAAAAAATTGTAAACTCTATGAACCCAAAATTCTTGCATTGTCTCAACCAAGCATGGGAGGGAGTGGCTAGGGAGTGTTTTAACATAATGAAGCAACTCCTAGCTAGGCTTCTTAAATTAATTGTGTGATGACTCCAAGGAGTCTAAATGGAGTCAAGAATCATAGATTAAAGGAGAAAAGGGAGCCAAGATCATGAATTTTTGTAGTTGCTTCATTAAGTGCCTTATGGAAGTATAATGGAGCCATAAACTAAAGTAGCATCATGTAAAGTGTGTATAATGCCAAGGCTTGTTCCCAAGAGTAATTCATGTTTCTTTTGGTGTGTCTAGGCCAAGAGAAATGGTCTTTTTAAGTGTGTGAGGTCAAGGAAGAGGAGTCAAGGCTTAAGGAAAAAGTGTGTGAATGCAAGCAAGGTAACTCTCTCCACCTTCTCTCATACATGGATGTGTGTTTAGCTTGTCTTAAAATGTGTGTATATGTATTTTCAAGCCATAAAAAGTATGCTAGCATGATCTTGTTTGCCATGATTTCATGATGCCATGTTATGTTTTCAAGTGAATGTATGATGTTTCTTGAGTTTGCTTGAGTGTGGAGAGGCCAAGAACTCTTCACTATGTTAAGGATGAGCCAAGAACCCTTGAGCTTAGTTGAGAAAAGTAAAGAGTCTCCCAAAAGTAAAGTGGGCTCCTAAGAGTATAGTTAAGTCCAAAGTGCTCAAAGAATAGGTGAGGCAAGTCCAAAATCCATGAGAAGAAGTGTGAGGGCAATCCAAACACTTGGTGAGCTCTTGAATGTCTTTTATGACTTGTTCACATGCTAAGCTTACTTCTTGAATGCTCATGAATTGTATTATGTCCATGCATGCATTTTTAAGACTTGCTTTATATATATATATTATATATGATTGGATAGAAGATGAGCTATTAGGATTCTTTGAATTTCATTCCCTTCTCTCAAATGATCTAACATATTAGGTGGACCAAGTAGCAATGGCAATGGGAGCAAACAACAATGAAGAAGGAAGATTGATAACTATATGTCTAGTTTTATTCTTTTTAGAACCATAATGATGCTTCATAATGTATATGATGTTATAAATAGTCTATGACCCTTGAGACATGTGTAAATATGATATTATGTGATGTTTAGAGGTATGGATATGATGTACGAACTCTAGCATATATGTTAAGTATGTAATGCCCAAGTATAAATTTGGAAGGTTCATGGAAATGTGCATAAATGTGGGTTGAATGGCTAAAATGAGATGCATAAGGTTTGAAATCATTTGTACAGCTCACACAAGTCTTAAATGCACTTTTAGACTTGCCCAAAAGGTGCCATAACCAAGGGAAAGCCATTTGACAAGTTTAGTACCCCATATGAAGCCAAATTTAACCATAATTGAACCCTATAACACTTTTTGGCCAAATGAGTTAGTTTTGATCTGAGATTTGGCATGCAATTAGCTCTCATTAAGAGTTTTTTAGAAAGCTAAAGATTATAATTTTTAAAGGTCTACAAAATATTTGATGATTTTTCAAAGTTGGCAAAATTTATGTTTCTGGTTTGCTGTACTATTCATTTAGTCTGAAATTAAACTCTATCACCTGAGGCCCAAATGATGTCCAATTGCTATGAAATTGATATAGAGAAACTAAACAATTGTAGTGACTAGTGCCAATTGGAAGCACCTCATTTTTAGGTCTAGATAGGAAGATATGAATTTTTGAAGTTTCTGTCCAGTATCAGTAAATTTGCCTGACCAGAAGTACTGTTCCATCAAATTCTAAGGTCTGGTCTTGATGAACTAATTTGGAGATATTTTTCTTCTCTAATTAACATCCATATCTTTCTATATTGGCATCATTTGTATAGATTGAATTTTTTGGAATTAATTGGACATTTTTAAAGTTCTCTGCAGAATTCTGTGACAGTTCCAGAATTCAGTCAGACCTTTGGACAATTTTGAATGTCAAACGCCCTCTGTGATGGATGTTATGGTCTAAGCATATTTGTAGTGTAAATTAGACATCCTAAGCTTTCCAGAATGACTAAGATTTCATGATTTCAATTTTTCTATATTTAGTTATGATTTTCCAAAGTTTGGTCAGAAAATGGAGCAAATCTGGCCGAAATTAAACAAGCCCATTTCATGCTTCATTTCGGTTTCTATGAGTTGTGGGCATAATTTTGTTATGCAAATAAGTTGTTTTGATGTAAATAAATATGAGAATATATAGTATAAGCTCACACGATCCACGTGACACTGATTGCAATTTTTACGTATGACGCAACGTAAATAAACCCATTATTTTTGGTCCTTTTTCATGTGCTCTCATGAAAATGATGATGTGAAGCTTATAAATGTTATGAAATGAGTTAGAATTTATGGTGTTACAACATCCATCTTCAACTTGGCCATAATACAATACAGGAGCACTAACTTGCTCTTTTGAGACATTACTCACATGTGTGCTTAGGATAAGTTTGGCACAAAGAAAATAATACCGGAACTAGCATCCTTTCTTTAGAAAAGTCATGGGGAAATCTAAAGGTATGTACTTCTAAGAGTATTTCCATCCACCTTCACCAGATTGACAAAGGGTAGTTCAAACCATTTCAAAATTTGTAACGGTGTTCTCAAAATTTGCAAATGACTCCTCAATGATGTTTCATTATGAAACACTTTATTGATCATAACATGATCAAATGGTACCCACTGGGATCTCACAAAGCAATGCCCATCTTGATGATCAAGGACATTCGAATAGACCTCCTTGACAATTCTTAGAGTAGTTGGTAATGGCTAAGTGCATAATATGGCCCAATTGTGTGTGCCAATAATGTTTCAAGCTCACGAATGGTCTTTTGTAGACAAATCTATCCCTCTCTCTTGCTCTTGCTTCTTACTACTTAAATTAGAATTTAGTCTATGCTTGTAAAGATATAAATCGATCCTCGTCATATGCTCCAAATTGCTCACCCCTAGGTCTTTGAGGATGGCATTGTTACTCTACAAAACACTTCATTGGAAAAGTATATCTTAATTAGCACACTAAGTAATTCTAGATAAAAAATTATCTAGTGCTAATATTAAGTATCCTATAAACGACCTAAAAAAATTCTTTTGAAAATTGGGGATTGTAAGAAAATTGGATTTGCAAAATTATCCTCAAAATTAGCCTTAATTGATTTTCAACCTCTCACACATGCTTAACATTATCTTCTAAGTGCCTAGACACCATTGGAAGATTGTGTCATACCCCTTCTAACACAGGCTTCCATCAAAGGGGAAGTAAATGAATATAAAGAAGGGATAAGAGTTGATGTAGAATGGCACAAAATAGTAAGAACATTTCAACTAGGGGTGAAAATCTCATGCTAAAAATTACAAAAATTAGAGGTAATTTCTATAACAAAAAGGGTTGCTTAGGGGAAGTGATTGGAACATCAATAAAAAGAAGTCGTTAAGGCTAAAGAAATGGGTCCATTGATTTAAAGAACTCCCTATGAAAGGCATTTGCATGTCCTCTAAGGACAAAGAGAAATCAATTGCGTTCCTTAAATAATGAAAATACTAGTCAGAATATACATACCTTAAAACTTGATGGTGGACTAGCAAGCATGAGGGAATTGCCACAAGATGATGACTAGACGAGTGGGGTACCCTTGGATACCTTGTCTTTGGTTAAATCTATAAAATCATAAGCGCCTATAAATACATACAAGACTTGAGATAAGAAAAGAAAGAAGACAAAGCATGACATTAAAAAAGAGTGAAAAGCAAGCTATAAAAAACATTTCTTTGTGTTTTCAAGGGATGACCCAGTGGGTAGTTAATAAGTGGATAAAGTCATGGAGTGTCTATAAGATACAGCTAGTGAGCTAGCTATAGGAAAGAGCTCATTGGTAGTAATTGTAGAATCACTATCAAATAGCTAATTAGCTACATTCATTTACTAATAGTCAAAAGAAGGTAGTGAACCTAAACTGAACTCAATATATATATATGTGTGTGTGTGTGTGTGTCAAATTAAAAGCATCATCGATAGAATCCCAAGTCAATTCTTGAATTTCCTCTTTAGTAGAAGGGAAGTAATGATGATGAAATTCTTGGATTCTCACACAAGAGGGGAAAGTAGGGATTCCTTATTTTAGACTTAGATGTCAAGCACAATGCTGAAAGCTATAAAGTTTCTAGTCAAGGTTTATTACTATATGAAGAGAGATGTACTCACTACTAAATCATAGGCAACTAAATAACATGCCCAAACCTCACAAATCTATTCTCTATTCATGGAAGATGATCTCTAAAGTTGGTGTAAAACCAGCTCAAACTATAAAGTTAGGCTAAGAAAGGAGTAAACTTAGCAAAAGTTTAAAATGCAGATATGATGAAAGGAAGTAAATAACACTGAAAAAGATAATGTATGCATGAACTTGACAATAGAGCTTATCATAACAAGAAAGGTTCAAAGAATTGTAGTTAGCTGGGAGCTAGTCAAAACCAAATTAAGGGAGAAATAAATAAAGCCACCATTGCAGAAACCAGAACTAGCTAGGAATTGCATCTAGGGAGAGATCTTGGGATAACTTGTTTTGAAGGATTTGGAGTACCCAATATAGAAAACCAAGGAATAGAGACCCGAGGTTCACATGTTGCCCCTTGGCTAAAGCAATGGTGAGCAAATGAAACTCCTTCACCTCTTGAGTAGAGTCAATGTAAAGAAAATAAAAACAAAGTAGTAAAGTAAGAAAGCCAACTACTTTGCATGAGTGGCTACTAAAAAATCAACCTCAGCATAACTTTATAAAAAGGTGATATAAAGAGTTCTCCTTTAATAAAAAACGATTACAATGGATCATTATATGAGAAAGTAGCAAATTCAGTGCTTATAGGAGGTAGCTTGGTTAAGATAGTCACGTCAAACAAAGTTAAGGTAGCCATCCCATAGAAAATAAGAAATTATTGCTTGTAGAGGACCAAAAAGGAATGATTGCAAGAAGAAGGCTACTATCCCTTGGAATATCAACTATCAACAATTACAACATTTCTATGATTCTTGTAACACCATAATATATTAACCCCAACTAGTCTCTCCTTAGACTTGATTCCATATGATTTCCAAAGAAAAAGAACAAACTGTGGCATTTTCCTGCTATATATCGAGGTTTAAACGCTCATAATTTGCCCCGTGGGTCCCGTGAATCCATCAATTATATACTCTACTCAAAATCCATTTATACAACTCATACATAGCATAAAAAACCCACGAACCATGGATATGAAGCCAAAAACCCCAAAATGTAATTTCTCAAAATGGGCCCAAAAGTCATATTTTTGGCTTTAAATTTGGAAAATCATAACTAATTCTAGAAAAATGAGAATCAAGCAAACCATATCTTTCTAGAAATATCTAAGTGTTAACTTTACAATAAAAATAATTTTCAACCATAATCTCAACGACCATGTTTGACATCGAACAAGAGACAGAGGTCTAGTTGTCCCTGGTTCTGATGCAACTTGCTGTCATGAACTTCAAAAATTGATAACTAATTCCACAAAAATCCAATCTAGGAAAAATATACTAATTTGGAAAGATACATATGTTAAATAGAGGATAAAAATAAGTTCAGATCATTTCAATAGCCTTTGGACCTCAAAAACTAATGGAATAGTAACGAAGGTCGGATGACTTCCCTGATGCTGACACAGAACTTTAGATAGTTATTTCTCCCTCTACAGAATTCCAATTGAGATGCTTCCAATTTATAGGTCACTGTGGATGTCTAGTTTATGCCCATAAAATTTCATGACAATTGGACACCGTTTGTTCTATGAATGACATAGATTCATTTTTGGACCCATGGTAATAGTGCACTATCCAAAACCAAAAAAATTCTCCAACTTCAACAATTCACCAGATATTTCCCAGACCTCCAAATGTTCTGTACTTTAGCTTCCCAAAAAGCTTTCAACAAACGCTAGAGGCATGCTAAATTTCATATCAAAAAGAGCTTATTTGATCATACTTTGATAGAGCTAACAAATTTAAGGGTTTTGACACCTTAAATAGTTCAACATGGGGGTAAATGGTCTCCTACATACTCTAGCACCTCTTGAGCAAGTTTTAAAGCATAAATATAGCATATATGAAGTGCTCAAGTAGTCCAAATCATCATACATCGCAAACTCACTATGCTACAGGAAAAAATACACTATTACATACAAACCACAAATGAGCCAATTCTCATATTTCTATTGCTTTGGCTCTATACATGGTTCACACATCATTTACATATACATTTACACTTGCTCAAATATTTACATCTCAAAAATAATAGGTACATATTCATTTTGGCACCTCTTTACATCAAAGAACCAAAATAAACTATGCAACTGACTAAACATGCTTAACTATGCTCTTTGGTTTGCACTTTGATCTCCTTGAGCTCCACCTAACATATTAAGATGAGAAAGAGAAGGAGGTGAGATTCATGGAATCTCAATAGCTCATGCACTCATTCAAAGAAGCAATTAAGGCATATAAATAAGTCAAAGCATGCAAATAGGCATCTAACCATTCACAATCATACAACACATGATTTACATGCCATGAAAACCATATCAATGCCAAGAATGAGCTCTAGGGACTTTTGGTCTAGCCTCACCCTATTTTAGGGACTTTTGGATGGCCTCACCCTGGTTTAGGTACTTTTGACTTGGCCTCACTCATCCATGAGACTTTTGGCCTTATCTCACCCATTTCTAGGGACTTTTGGCTCCACCTTACCTATCACAAGAACTTTTGGCACTACCTCACCGAGCAATTTTCATAATCCAAAATATAAGTATATTGATACCAATGCATCAAGGTAATATCAAATGGCATGCCTCATAATATAAGCACATACACAAGCATACAATGACTATATACATCTAAGAATGCAACAAGAAAGAATGGAGAGCTACCTTACAAGCCAACATAAGCCTTCCCTTTCAATTTCTCTTCTCCCTTCTTGGTCTCACAATCACAACTAGATGAAGCTGCTTCTTTTGAGCCTAGACACAACAAGTAGCATGTAATTACTCTCTTGGAACTTAAACAATTACTCATAAAGGCTAGGAGATTAAATCCCTAGTTTTTCCCTCTTAAATTTTACTAGCCCTTCTCCTAGTTCTTTTGTATTTCTTAACTTCCCACACTCTAATTCAAGGATTTCTTCCTTGCTCTAGGTCAGACTTCCTTCCTCTCTCAAGCTCTCAAGTTGGTAGAACCAACATACTTAGGGAAAACAAAAAAGAAGAAGTAAGATATATAAGTATCTGTCTTGAGTTCTAGCTTCTTTCAAGAGTGATTCTCTTTTGCCTTCACCTTCTTTTTTATTCTCCACTCTCCCTCTTATAAACCAAGCTCAAAACAAAACTAAGTTAACAACCAAAACCATATAAAGAGAGGACAAAGAGAGAAGAACAAAATTCTAAGAAGAAAAGCTATGAAAATCTCAAGTTTGCTTACCTTTTCCTTGTTCTTCCTTCCTTTTCTTAGTCTCTCTCTCTCTCTCTAGCCCTTTTCTTTATTTTGGATGAAGATTAGGTCAGTTAAAAGAAAAGGAAAGGATATGGACTCTTTAAGAAGAAAAATTCTCATTTTTCACGCTTTTCCGGACTTACCTTCACTATAGCGAAAAATAACCCTCGCTACGGTGAGTATGCATCAATCCCAAGCTTCTATTCTCACTACAACATGTATTATTTCGAGGAACTCCCTGATTTTTGTATGGGATGCCCAAATTTGCTATATGTAACACCCTATAATGAATTAAGGTGTTAATCACGGATTAGATTAATTAGAAATAATTAATAGGGGTTGAGATTTAATTGAGATAGAAATTCTATCTAGGCTTAAATTAATAGATCATGATAAGAAGCTAATGGAGGCCCAATGGGTTAGGTATAAACCCAACCCAATTTTGTGTGATGGAGGCCCAAAATCCACCTTGTATAGACTCTTATAATTGGCCTAATAACCTTTGTGCAGACCCAAAACCTTTGGGCTCTTAAAACTTGGTCTGGCCCAATTAAATTTCAGTAACCCAATACCTTTAAAACTAGCCCAACAAGCTAAAATCTAAAGCCCAAATGAAGTTGGACCTTGGAACAACCCATGACCCATATTTGACCTAACTAAAACCCAACCTAAACCCTAATGCTTCAGCCACTTTCTTATTTGCTAAAACTCAAGAAGCAAAATTCAGAGGTTGAGAAGGAGGCTAGGGTTGGGGGCAAGAATTCTGCATTTTCTCACATTTAGAGCAAGATTTAGCCAAGGTAATAGTTATACCACTTAATTCCCTCAGCTTTCTCTTTAATTTGGTCTGATTAGTTTTTCATTTGGAGTATTTTCACCCTACCTAAAATCTGAAATGTGAGAATTTGGGGATTTTCTTGGTAAAATTCGTAGGTTGAGGTTAAGGCTAACATTGGGTGAGCTTAAACCCTTCATTTTGATATTTCATTTGTTAATTTGAGACCCCCATAGTTGGTTTATAAAATGGGTATTAATTCTGTATGAATTTGCTTAGGATTTTAGGTGGAATATTGAGTTTTCTGGTGAAGGACACTCTAACCCAAATTTGGGATTTGTGATGGCTGTTGCAAATTTATCTACAAGTGAGGTAACTGGGTTTATATCAATTCCATGTATATATTTGATTTAATTTCATATGTTGTTGTATATGAATGATTTGAAATGTTGAATAAATTGGTTGGCTATCTGTTGAATTGTGATTGGACCTTGAGAGTCCATGGTGGAGCTGTGGTGCGGCTACTGCTCGTGCATGTGCTTTGATCGAGCACTGGGTTATGATTAAACCCCAGATGCACAGAGCCCCGATTGTACTCAATAGAGAGTAGGTGCCATAGACAGGCCTTTCCCGGTGTTAATGGCCTTTAACATGTGATAATATGATTGCTAGTATGGGATAGTAATCATGATAGCTTAATTGTTTCATTTGCTAATATAATGGATTTGATTCTGATGTTGATTTTAATTCATGTATGTATGCTAATTAAACTGGATATATGATGGAATTGCCTTGGTTACTGAGATTTATATCTTATCCCGTTTCATGGGATTAACATTTCAGGTGAAGATTCTTCGGGTAAGGATAAAGGGAAGCAAGTGGATGAAAATCCATGAACTCCAACATATGGGAAGAGGCTACACTTAGGCTGGCTTATTTAGTAGAGATGCAATTTTGTTATTAGTTTACATAGCATCATCATGTATTCATGTTGCCAAGTGTAGGCGTTCATATTTTGTTTGATTGAAATGTAACCGTTAAGGATTTAAATCTCATTATAGTTGAATATTAATGTATGGACTTATAGTATCATATATATAGTTCTGTTGAAGTTATGATATGGATTACCATATGGGAATTGTAGTCATATGATGCCTTGGATGTGGACATAAGCTATTGTTGAATGGAATTCTATGGGATGTGCATGAGATGTTAATTGCTACTAATGCATGCGTTCTTGCTGTCATATATTCATGAATTTGCTGATATGAGCTAGTTGGGCAAGTAGGAAGTAGTATTTAAGTTTTGCAATGGTAATGAACAGATTAATGGGTAAATAGAGTAGATAAACACCATTAGAATCACATAAAATAAGAGTAGGTGGACCTGGAGTGTTTCTAAGATAAGAATTGGAGTGTAGGGGGCGAAATTTAGGTAATGTAGTCATAGGAGGGAGTCTCGTCGCGGCTACAAAGGCTTCGCCGTGGCCAAATGAGAGATAGAGCCGAAGGACGCCACGGCATAACCAATCCCACCGCGGCACAAGGGAAGAAAATTAGCCCAGGGAGTGACAATGGTGAGGAGCACCGTGGCCTGATAGATCTTGCCACGGTGCAAAGTGGAAAAAATCGCCTAGGAGGGTGACAGAACAGGAACTTGCTCCGGCATAGTAGATCCTGCCACGACGCAAGTCGAGGAAATAAAATAAGGGTTGGACAGAAGCAAAACTCGCCACGGCGCAAATATATTGCGCTGAGGCGAGAATCGTGAGAGTTGAGAACAGTAGTTCTAGGAGGCATTTCTGCTGCGGCGTCACATAGGTTGGCCGCGACGAAGGTCCAACTCACCGCGGCAAAATTTGTGAAATTGTCTAGTGATTCCAAAGAGTAACTTGGCTGCGGCGGGGAAGGTATAGGCTGCGGCGCAAGTCCCCAACCTACTCCTTTTAGCCTAGAAACCCTAATTTCTTCAACGGTAATGGTAAGAGATGATATAGGAACACTGGTATGAGGTTATTGGGTATTGAAATTGATGGACGGTTGAATCATAAACCCCTTAATGGTAGTAGGATTTCTTTTATGCAAATTTTGTTTTGTTGAGGTGGTATAGCGATGACCCTAACATCAAGGTTCAAATTTTTCCCATATTTTCACAATGTGATAAATTGTAACCACTCAAACCTTGATAATTAATTACTAATCATATATTTAACCATAATTACAATTATTAGAAGGGAGGGTTGTCACACTATAGCTAAAAGCATTCTCGTTATAACGAACTGGTACATTCACTATAACTAGGCTATTTCTTGCTATAGCTAGTAGACTTAAAAAAATTTTAGGACTTAGAAAATTTCAGCAATTTTTTGGTTATTACAATTCTTATTTCCCTCCATGCACAATAAAATTAAGAATGGAGCCTATTGTACCATGCCCAAAAAGCAAGTAACAATACCAAATAAGAACGCTAATAGAGACAAATCAAAGTGGCTTGACATTGACATTAAAATATATATTAATCTAGAGAAGGAACATGCTTCATAATGAGGTAAATCAAAAAGAAATTAAAAAAAGTGGTGGATGCATTAAAATCAAAGACATAACTTGAAGCAAAATTTATGATGTATGGATAAAAGCTATGATGCATTAGTTATAGAAAGAGGGTAGCTATTAAGGTTATCATCATAAGGCAAATTATAATATAATATTACAAAAAACTATCCCACCATCTCTTATAATATCCGATTCTTCAAAAGTATGAGAAAATGTGAGAAATGTAATGTACAGTTCTTTCATAAATGTACGAAATTTACAAGATACAAAGAAAAGTCCCCTGAATAGAGTAATTTGAGAACTAATAAAATTAGAACAATATTCTAGACCTCAAATAATGAATTTAGGAAACAAAAGGTGCCTTAAAATCGAAGTGAAAATAGTCAAATAGAATTTCACGAAAATGCAACAAAATGTAATGACATTTTTGTAATTTTGAGAATTTTTTGAAAAACTTATAGAAGGACTTTTTAAATGAAAATTTTGAGTCTTTCGAGGTTTTCAAAGGGCCTGAAAACCATGGGAAGTCCCGGGATAGATAAAACCCCTTTTGTGGACATTTTCTAACGTCTGTTGACCCAAATTTTGACCATTTTATTCGGAAAGGTTTTAGCTCTAATTTGAGTGATTTCAAAGGCATGTTATATGTAACACCATCATTTCTAGCTCATACCCATCATGCCTTACATGCTCATATGAGATATAGGAAGAATAAAGTGAGATCTTCCTCATTGGATTCATACACTTTCTTAGAGTTGCGACGTGGTTAAAAATTTATTTTAGTGTCACATGGACCCTGTGAGCTCATTCTATGCATCCTCATATTTAATTGCACCATTACAACTCATTTCAATCCCAAAAACATGCTTTCAGCCTATGGAAACCAAAAAGAGGTATGGAACATGCATGTTCACTTTTGGCTAGGCTTGGCCTCATTTCTAGGCAAAGTTTGGAAAATCACAACTAAATCTAGAAAAATCAAAAACATGTAATCTTGGTCATTCTGGAAATCTTGGGATGTCTACTTCATGGTAAAAATATGTACAAGTTATAAAATCCCACACACAAGATGTTTGACACATAGATTCATCTGGAGGTCGTACTAGTCCTGATGCTATCATAGTTTACTAATATGAACTTCAAAAATGTCCAACTAATTACAAAAAAATTCAATGCATGCAAATGATACCATTATGGAAATATGTGGATGTTAAAAAAAGAGAACAAATGTCTCCAGATCAGTTCATTAAGCTAAACTCTCAGAAATTGATGGAACAGTACCTCTGGTCAGGCAAGATAACTGATACTGGGCACACACTTAGAAAATGCATATCTTCCTCTCTAGACCTCCAAATGAGGTGCTTCTAGTTTCACAAGTCTCTGTGATTGTCTAGTTTTTGCCTATAAAAGTTTGTAGCCACTGGACCACGTTTGCCCCTCGGATGACACAATTTCACAACTGACCAAATGAACAGTGCTTATGAAAATCCGAAATTCTGATACCAACTTTGAAAAATCATAGAAAATTCCACAGACCTCCAAATGACCTGATCTTTAGTTTCCCAAAAATATCTAGACAAGATCTAGTCACATGCCAAATTTCAAGGCAAGAAGAGGTCATTTGATTAGACTTTGACATAAGGGGGCAAAGTACCAATTTCTCTTGCTAAAGAGGGCTCCAAGGGTTCAAATTGGCTTCTCCTACTTCTAAGGCTCTATAAGTACGTGGGAAAGCATCAACATAGGCTATTAAACATGGCTCAAATGTCTAACAACCCAGATTTACAAAACTCACTCTTCCACACCAACATATACACCATATACATAATGCCAAGATCTTGCTATTCATAACAAAACTTGCTACATCATTGAAGATAGTTCTAATTCTCATACATATATGATAAATACATTCATTTGTAAGTATTCATACTTGCTACATCATATACATCATTAAAGTACATCTCTTAATTTAACTACAAAATAATGACAACATAACTATTTCACAACTCCTTTGCTAATTTTCTAGCTTCAAGCTTGGTGACTCCCATCTCTTGTCTCACTTGGTCCACCTAGCATGTTAGGATGGTGGAGAGGGGGAGTGAGATTCAAGAATATCAATAGCTCATCTTTCATTCAATCATACATAAAGCATGCATTACTAGTCTCACACATGTATGCATGGCATATTAGCATGTGAAATCATAAGAAAAGTATTTTCAACATTTAAGTAGGCCATACATAACATACAAAGGCTTGCCAAGCAAATGGATTAGCCTCACCCATTCACTTATGGATTTAGACTTGCTTCACCCATTCTTTAAGAGGTTCTTAGACTCAACCTTACTCTTGGGAGTCAACCTCACTTTTGGGAAACTCTTTACTTTGTCTCAACTAACTTTAGGGTTCTTGGCTCATCCTCACCATGGCTAGAGGGTTGTTGGCTTTTCCATACTCAAGCAAACCAAAGTAATCCCATAATACATCATGGAAATACATAAGGCATCATCATGCTAGCATACTTTTCATGGTTTAAAAACATACATACACACATGCAAAACAATGTAAGCACACATCTATGCATGAGAGAAGGTGGAGAGAGCTACCTTATAGGCTAACACAAGACTTCCCTTTCAATTTGTCTCATCCCTTGTTGATTTCACAATCACAACTAGATGGGAGTGCTTCTCTTGAGCTTAGGCACACAAAACGCATGAAATTACTCTCTTAACACTTTATTCATGAAGAGAAACTAGAGTTTCTCTCTCTAGAATTTCACTAACTTTCCTTCCTCTCTCAAGCTCTCAAGAAAGGAAAGCAAAGAAGAAGAAGTAAAGATATATGAGTTTTGGTCTTCTTCAAGAGGGGTTTTCCACTCTCCTTCTTCTGAACCAAGCTCAAAGTCCAACTACTTCAATAACCAAAACCATAGGAAGAGAGGGCAAAGAAAGAAGAACAATATGCTAAGAAGAAAAACTATGTAAATCTTACCTTTTTCTTGTTCTTCCTTCCTTCTCTAGGTTTCTCTCTCTCTCCTCTACTCTTTTCTTTGCCTTAGAAGGAGCTTAAGTTGGTTAAAAGGAGAAAGGAGGAGTTTGAATGCTTTGAAAAGTCAAATTCTTTTTTTTTATGCTTTTTTGGACTAACTCTCACTATAGCGAAGAATAACCCTCGCTACGGCGAGCACGTATCAGTCCCAAACCCCTGCCTTCACTACGGTGCACGCTACGGCGAGCAGCTCCCTAGTTTTTATATGGGATGCCCGCACTCGCTATAGTTAGAAGGCACTCTTGCTATAGCTAGACTATTTCTCGCTATAGCGAGCAGGTACATTTACTATAGTTAGGCCATTTCTCGCTATAGTTAGGCCATTTCTCGCTATAGCTAGTAGATTTAGAAAATTTTTAGCCTTTCAAAAATTTTTAGCTTTTTTTATTTTCTGGTTGTTACATTATAAAATTAGAAACCTAAATTTTATGATAGAAAAAATAGTTCTCAAAAAGGAACTGAAACAAAGCTAAAACAAAAATGCCAAGATGAAATGGCAAAATTAGAATTTTTAAGAAAGTGAAAGCTTCTTGAAACCTCTTTAAGTTTCATGTTTCTTCCCCTCATCATTTCCATGACTTATTCTACCGAAAACCAAAGAAAACTCAAGAGACTTAGGCACACAAGATAAGGAAGGGAGAAGGAGAAAATCAAGGTAAGAATTCTTAAGAATTTGCATCCTCCCCCTTCTTAAAACTTGTTCCTCTCCTCTCAAGCTTCCTCTCCATGGTTTTAATGAAGATTTTGGGCTTGTATTGAGGGTAGAGTAGGGGTGGAAATTTTGAAATTCAAGGGAGGAGGCCAACCAAGTGAAGAACAAGCCAAAGAAAGCAAGAATCCAAGGTAATTCATGATTTTTTAAACTTCTTCTTCCATTCCCTCCTCTTGTATGTATTTTGCCCTACCTAAGACTAGCCAAGAGAAGTTGAAATTCTAGCTAAACCAAGGATGAATCTTACGAAAATGAGAGAGGAGAACAAGAATATGCAAAGAAAACAATAAAACAACTTTTAGATTTCAAGATAGAAGAGTTAGGGTTTCATAGGTTCTCTTGAAATTCTGATTTGATACAATAATCCCTAGGCCTAAATGATTATTTGGATGAGCGCCTAAGATCCCTAAAAGGCTCCTCATATGCATCTTTCATCAAGAAAACAAAGCAAACTCACTTGGTTTCATATGAAGCATATCCTTGGCCTAAGTTAGATGGAGCACTAAGGGGAAGTTTTAATTTGTTCCAAACTTGATTTTGAGTCATATATGATGGAAGACAATTAGATGAAGCCTTAGGAAAAATTTAGGAAGCCTAGAAATTGAAGTCGTAGCGTAGGTTCCATATTATGGCTTAAAGAAGCAACACCGAGATAGGCTCCTTAAGTTGATTGTGTAATGGCTCCAAGAGACTCCTTGTTTTGATTTTGTGATGGCTCCAAGAGGTTTAAATAGGTCAAGAATCATAAATGGATGGAGAGAATGGAGCCAACATGATGTTTTTTTAAGGTTACTTCATTAAGTGTATTATAGAACCATAAAAGAGCCATATGAACTATCTAACTTTTCTAGTAAATATATGGCTTTAGAATTTGATTCAAGAGTATAATGGCTTTCATATATTGTGTTTAGGCCAAAGAAACTAGGCTCTGCCTTCTTGTGTGCCGAGGAAGAGCAACCAAATTCAAGAAGGAAAGTTTGCATTTGTAACAAAGGTAGCTCTCTCTTCTTTCTCTCATGCATAAATAAATGTTTGTCTTAATTTTAAATGTGTGTATGCATGTTTTAAGCCATGAAAAAGTGTTTTAGCATGTATCTAGATGACATGGTACCATGATGTTGCTTTATGTCTTAAATTAATGTTTTGTGTACTTACCTTGGTTTGCTTGAGTGTGGTGAAGCCAAGAATTCTCTAACCATAGTAAGTATGAGCCAAAAACCCTTAAGAATGGTTGAGACAAAGTCAAGAGTCTCCCAGTTCAAAGCCTTTAAGAAAAAGGGTGAGGCAAGTCCAAAACCCTTAAAGAGAATGGGTGAGGTTAAACCATTTACTTGGCAAGCCTATGGATGTATTGTATGACTCCTTGATTGCTACAAATGCTTCTTGAATGATCATATGCTTCATAATGCTCATGCATACATTTTTAGACAATAGATTTGCATTCTTTATGTATGATTGAAAAGGAGAAGAGCTATTGGGATTCTTAAAATCTCATTCCTTCCTCTCCACATGTCTAACATATCTAGGTGGACCAAGTGAGCCAAGAAATGAGAGCCACCAAGCTTGAAAAGAAAAGTGTAACAATCAAGCGTGTAAAAATGCAAATTTATTGCCATATGAGTGGTACATGATGTAACCCCTTATTCTATATGTTGTATGACCCTATGAACAAATGTAAATATGTAAATGTATCATGAATGTATGAGATTTAATTCCATATGTATGATATAGCACATTTTGTGTATGGAATGACAAGACTTGACATATGTATCCTTGTGTATAACTTGGGGTGGATGAGTGACTTTGAGAAATTTGGGTTTGTTCACCTTTGAGACAAGTTTAATAGACCATTTTGGTACTTTTTCACATGCTCAAGTGGCCATAGTTGTCTTGGGAACGAAAATGGACCATTTGGAGCCCTTATGTGACACAAAAAGAGCATATTAGCAATCTAATGTCAAAATCTAACCAAATGAATGAATTTACCCATGAAATTTTGTGTACATATAGATTCCATTCATATATTTTTGAAAAGCTAAAAATAAGATTATTTGGAGTTCTATGGAATTAATTATGATTTTTCAAAGTTGTCATTTTTCTGCTATTCTGATGCAAACACTATTTATATAGTCAGTTTCTTGGGCTGTGTCATTTGAGTATCAAATGGTGTCCAATACTTATAAAATTTTATAAACATAAATTAGACATGATAATCTTTCCATGGCCACTGAGATCATCCCAATTGGACATTTGAGCAGGGAGATATGAATTTTTGAAGTTAAGAGATAGTACCAGTAATGATAGACGACCTTGAGTACTATTCCATCAATTTCTAGTAGCTAGACGTCCCTATTGTAGTTTGGAATTATTTTTATCATAAAGTAGACATCTGTAGCTTTCAAGAATGGTATAGTGTTCTTAATTTTAATTTTTTTAAAATTAGTTATGATTTTTCAAAATTCATGTCAGAATTCTGGAATTTTAGTCTGAGACTGCACCATTATTTCCATGTATGTACTTCATTTTCTCGAGTTCTAGGCCACTTCTTCATATGGTTTTGATTTTTAATTATATAATTAAATATAATAATGAGATGGATAACTCCATATGATCCATGGGACACCAAATGAAAAATTTATGCATGACGCAACGCAATTTAATTGACTATTTTAATGGCTTTTATTTGAGAATATTATATAATTCATGGAAATAAGCCTACAAATGGTATGAGATGAGCTTAGTAAATATGGTGTTATATCTCTAGACTCCTCTAAAAGGAGATGGAGGTGATGTCTTCATGTGTAATATTTTCAATGGCTATCTATAGCATAAATCAAAAGCTATATGTCCCTTGTGCTTCATCTTTATCTCTCTCCTTTCAATCCTTCTAATATGAAATATCAATTAAAAAAATTATCAGTGGTATCAAAGCTTGGTTCTAAAACACCTATTCATATCCAGTCATTTTAGCATTATATTTTTACACCTCTCTTATTAGTCCCTATGGCCTCTACATCTACCTCAAATGTAATCACTTTCAATTATACTCAAGCTTCAATTCCCACATTTAAGGGTGAAGTCTATGATTTTTGAAGTATAAAAATGTAGACATTATTCATCTCACAAGATTTGTAGGAAATAGGAGTCGAAGAATTTCAAGAACCAACCTAAGAAAAGTAGGCATCATGAATAGCTATAAAGCAAATAGAGTACAAGCAAAATATGAAGAAAAAAAATGCAAAAACTTTATTCCTTATTCAAGACGGGGTAAGTAATGCAATCTTTCCAAGGAATATGAATACCATAACTGCAAAGAAGGCATAGGAAATTTTAGAAAGTCAGTATAAAAGCTCTAACAATTTAATCACTATCAAACTTCATTCATTGTAGAGGGATTTTGATACTTTAATGATAAAGAAAGGTGAATCAATACAAATTTTCTTCTCTTGTGTCTCTAATATTATTAGTCAAATTGGAAACTATAAAGACACGATAGACTATAAAAAATTATTCAAAATTATTGAGAGGCTTTCTAGTAAAATTTGATCTTGTCATGGCTATAATTAAAGAAGCCAAGGATTTATTAAGCTTACTCTAGTGGAGCTATTGGGATCTTTCTAAGCCTATGAGGAAAAAATGTAAAGATTTGAGCAACCACTAGAACAAGCCTTTCAATCAAAAATAAAAGTTTTCAAAAATGATAGAGATAAGAAGAATGACCATGGTCAAAATCCTCAAAATAAGAGATCATGTAATTACCATGAGAGGTGGAGAAAAAATTACAAAAATCAAGGTAGTAAAACTAAACCAAGCTCTTATTGCAGCCTATGCAAGAAAAATAATCACGATACAAAAGATTACTGATAGAAATGCAAGTGGTGCAAAAAGCACACTCATTTTGAAAAAGATTGTTGGTATCGATAGAAAGAAGAAGCAAATTTCAATGAAAAAGATCAATCCCTTAATCAAATATTTTATTCTACATTTTCTTCTTAAGAGTCAATGAATGTTTGATACCTTGATAATGATTACTCAAACTACATGACAAGTAATAAAATTGCTTTGTCAAACTAAATAAAAGTAAGAAATCCTAAGTTACACTTGGTAATGGAAAAATGCAAGAAGTAGAAGGCAAAGGCATTGTTGTTGTAAAGACAAAAAATAGCTAACAAAATTTTATTCATGATGTTTATTATGTTCCAAACCTCACACGAAATTTATTAAATGTTGGCTAATTGATTCAAAAAGGCTACAAATTGATTTTTAATTATAATAAATGTATTATATTTGATAAAAATAAGGGGCAATATATAACTACTATCATAATGGCCCCTAATAAAATTGTTCCTTTAACAATGCCACTTAAGCAAAAATATACCATGAAATGTGAAAATGTGGATAAATCCACGCTATGGCATATGAGATATAACCATTTGAATTTTTAGGGCCTTAAACTATTAAATCATAAAGAAATGGTGCTTAGACTTCCTCCTATGCATTTTAAAAAGAAAACTTGTGAAGGACGCATTTTTGGGAAGATGCATAGATTGCTATTCCCAAAATCATCCTGGAAAGCAAAGGTTCCATTAGAGTTGGTGCATGTCGATATTTGGCATCCTAAAAAAAAACTCCCCTCTTAGTGGAAAAAGATATTTTCTACTCTTTGTCAATGATTATACCTGTGTGATGTGGGCCTATTTTAAAAATTAGATGCATTTTCTTACTTCACATAGTTTAAAGCCTTTGCTAAAAAACAAAGTGGGCACTCTCTTAAAATTTTAAGAATTGATCATGAAGAAGAATTTACCAATCAAAGATTCATCAAGTTTTGCAAGGAGCATGGCATCAAGAAAGAACTCATAATTCACACACACCTTAACAGAATGGTATTGCAAAAAGAAAAAATAGAACTATTGTTGAGATGGTGCTCACTATGCTCCAAGGCAAAAATATACCAAAATATTTATGGGCCAAAACTATTAACATAGCAGTTTATATTCTTAACCAATCTCCCATAAAAACAATTCCAAAATGAATGCCATATGAAGTTTGGTTTAAGAGAAAGCCAAAGGTTGATCGTTTCAAAGTCTTTACTAGCATTGCCTATGTCCACATCCCAAAAGGTAATAGAGACAAGCTAGATGAGAAAAGAGAAAAGTGTATCCTTATTGGCTACAATGATGAATCCAAGGGCTATCATCTCTACAATCTTGATATAAGACAATTAACTATTTTAAGGGACATCATCTTCAATAAAGAAGCAATCTAGAAATGGAGCAATGAAGCACCTAAAAGAGTTCAACATTTTGAAATTGAGGAGAATGCTAAAGATGATCTAGTCCTAAGCACAAGCGAACCACCAAGATAGTAATGCTTGTCATAAGATTCATCTTCTCCAAGGAAAATGCGATCATTGCAAGATATTTATCAAACTTGTAATGTTGCATTATTTTCTTGTAAACCATATAAATTTAAAGAAGTTGAAAAAGAAGAAGAATGGAGAAAAGCCATGGACGAAGAAGATAGAGATTGTGGAGAAACCAAAAGAAAAAGATACCATTAGCCTTAAATGGGTTTAGAAAATCAAATATAATGAAGATGGGTTAATCCAAAAGTACAAGACTCAACTTGTAGCAAAAAGATATTTTCAGCAACTAGGTATTGACTTTAACAAGACTTTTGCTCCCATGGTATGATTGGAAACAATCAAAATGGTACTTGCTTTGGCCACTCAACTAAAACTACTAATATATCAAAATTAGACATGAAGTTTTCATTCCTAAATGGAGAGATAAAAGAAGTGTATATGGAATAACTCAAGGGTATGTTATCCAAGGCAAAGAAGACAAAAGTATAATGATTAAAGAAAGCGCTCTATATATTGAAGCAAGCATCACATGCATGGAATAATAAAATAGATAGCTATTCTTGATCACAATTTCACCAAAAGCCTAAATGAGCCATCATTGTATGTGAAGAAGCATGGAGATCATTTCCTCATCCTTTGCTTACTGTAACACCATATATTTCGAGCATGCTTCCGATCATTTCTAAGTCTCGCATGATCAATTGAACAAAAGGGAATGGAAAATGACATTAAATAATGCCTTATTTCGCGTTACGTCGCGTATAAAAATTCCATTTGGTGTCACACGGACCATATGAGCTTATACAACACGTTCTCATATTTAATTACATACATACAACTCATTTGCATAACCAAAGTTGGCCCACAACTCGTGGAACTCAAAGGGGACCATCAAATTCACACTCTTATTTTCGGCCAGAATTTCAGTTTTTCTGTCACAACTTCGGAAATTCATAACTAAATCCAAAAAATTCGAAATTCAACAAAATTTACCATTCCAGAAAGCTATGGATGTCTACCCCATGATAAAAATAGTTCAGCCCATGAATCATTAAGGGGAAAACATTTGACATCCGAAAAGCCACTGGGGTTGCTGCTGTCTGGGCCACTGGTTCAGTTTACTGATAGGAAGTTTCAAAATTCGTAACTAATTCTAGAAAAATTGAAATCGTTCATTCTTGGTCATTCTGGAAATCTACACATGTCTAATTTATTCTAAAAATATGCCCAGGTCATGAAACATAACACAGAAAATGTTTGACACGCGAAAAGGGGTTAAGTTTCGGACAGCTACTGGTGCTGATACAAGTGTCTGCTATGAACTTTGAAAATGTCCAATTAATTCCACAAAAATCCAATCCATGTAAATAATACCAATTTGGAAAGCTATGAACGTTAAATTTATGTTAAAAATAGACTCAGATCAGAGGAATCACGCTTAGCTACCCAAATTCAATGGAACAGTAACTCAGGTCATGTTGAGCTACTGCTACTGTCCCAGAAATTCAAAAATGCATATCTCTCAGCTCAGACCTCCAAATGAGGTGCTTCCAGTTGCTACAAGTCACTGTGAATGCCTAGTTTCTAGCTATAAAATTTCGTAGCCATTGGACCACGTTTGCCCCTCGGATGACATGATTTCAAAACTGACCAAATGAACAGTACCAGTGCAAATCCGAAATTCTGATACCAACTTTGAAAAATCATAGAAAATTCCACAGACCTCCAAATGACCTGATCTTTGGCTTCCCAAAAATCTCTAGGCAAGATCTACTTGCATGCAAAATTCCAAGTCAAGAAGAGGTCATTTGGTCAGATTTTGCCATAGCTCAAGCTTATGGCAATTTTGGTCTCAACAAGAGGCAACTTTGGTTCAAATGAGCCATTCATGGTTCCACACATATTTGAGCAACTTAGAAAGCATAAATATAGCATAAATAAGTCCCTCATAAGGTCTGAACTCTCATGCAACTCAAATTCACCATGCCACTTCCATAAACATACATACACAAATGGGCTCCCAAGTGGTCAAAATACATAATTGTACTCATTAAACTCTATTCTTGATACATACACTAACTTTACATAGTTTTACACTTGTTTAAAGTGTCATGGCTCAAAAATAACATTTACATATCTACTTTTACATTCTAGTCATCATAGTATATCAAAATATAAAGGTTTGCCAAGAGATGGAGATTTAAGCTCCTTGGCTTCCATCCTTTGAGTCTTGAACTCCACCTAGATCATATGAGATGAGAGAAAGGAGGGGGTGAGATTCATTGAATCTCAATAGCTCATACACCTATTTAATCACATTTCCAAGGCATATAACATGTCAAGGGTACAAGTATGCAACTACTCAATCAATGAAGCATTCAATTTTCACATTTTTATGTCACAAACACATGTCAAGAATAAGAATGAGCTCTAGGGACTTTTGGGTTGGCCTCACCCCATTTCTAGGACTTTTGGATTGCCTCACTCTTGGCTCTTGGGACTTTTGACTTAGCCTCACCCATCCAAGGGACTTTTGGCCTTGTCTCACCCATGCCATGAGACTTTTGGCATCTCCTCACCCACATTAAGGGACTTTTGGCACTACCTCACCCTTATGAGTCATTTCCATCATTCAAAGACATTCAAGAAAGCATATTGGTACCAAAATAGCAACATAGCATCAAGTGGCATGTCTCAAACATATAAACATACACACAAGCACACAATGACACCATATGCAACAAGAAAATGCAATAAGAAAAGGTGGAGAGCTACCTTGATGCAAATTCAAGCTTTACTTTGCTTGTTTCTTCTCCTTTTTGGTTCCACAAACACAAGAAGGTGGGGTTGGATTTCTTTGGCCTATTCATAATAAACAACACTAAATTATACTCTTGGAACAAATTATGACATCCAACTCACTCTTAAGACTACACTTTGGTCTATTTGTCACAATATGGTTTCATTAAGGACCTAATGAAGCAACTACCATAATTAACATTATTGGTTCCATTCTCTTGCCATATTTAGACCTCTTGACCTCATTTAAGGTCCTTGAAGCCATCACACACTCATTTTCACAAACCTAGGTCCATGTTGCTTCATAAGGTTACATTATGGAAGCCATTGCCTCATCTCCCAACCTAAGGCTTCTAAATTTTTTCCAAGGGTTTCTCCTATCTTCTTTTATCATATAAAGTCCCAAATCAAGCTTGGAACTATTTAAAATACTCCCTAGCTATCTCTAAGGGTGTTGACCTAGTTATGCTTCCATTAAAACCCCATGGAGTTTGGGATTTTTCCTTAATGGATAGGGCACTTGGGAGGCCCCCTAGGAGTCTTAGAAACTCAAACAAACACTCACATATGATGGGGAAGTCTTGAATCAACCCAGATTTTAATTTATGTTCAAGCACCCTACACTTTTCCAATTTGAGTTTTACTAGTTTTTCATGCATTTCTTTGGTATAATCCATCTTCCCATGCCTTAGTTTGATGGATTCTTTTGGATTATAAAACAGAAACTCTTCCCTCTTCATGGTTCTGGTTGAGACATTCTACCATGGAAGAGGAGAAGGAGAAAAAGAAGCAACAAAGGGAGAGAAACTACCTTGCAATCAAGCTCCCTTCAAGAGCCCTTCCTCTTCCCTCTTTCTCCTCCTTGAATTTCGAATTTCCCTCCTCTGATCTGGACCCAAATCAGCACCAAAAAATACATTAAAACCATGGAGAGATGAAGCAAGAAGGGGAGGATGAGGTTTCAAGAGGAAAGAGCATGAAAACCTTACACTTTCTCACCTTTTCTTTGGCTTTTCTTCCTCCAAAATTTCCTCCCTTTGTGTGCCTAAGACAGCAGCTCCATTTCTGAGTTTTGGGCAGAGGAAAGTCGGTTTAGAGAAGGGGGAGCTGAACGTGGCTTAAAAAGGGAGTTTGGAAGCTTCTTTTGTGCACTTTGTTTCCATTTTTGCCCTTCCATAATGGCATTTCCGGTTTGGCTTCGTTTTAGCTCCTTTTTGAGAACCGTCTTTTCCATCATAAAATTAAGATTTCCAATTTAATAAAATGCCTTTGGAATCACTCAAATTGGAGCTAAAACCTTCCCGAACGAACCGGTCAAAGTTTAGGTCAACCGACGTCTGAAAGAGTACACCGGAGGGGCTTTACCAGTCCCGGGGCTTCCCATGGTTTTTGGGGCCTCTGAGAACCCTGGGTAACTCAAAATTTCTATTTAAAAAGCCCTCCTAGGTGTTTTTCTAAAATTACACTTATTTACGAAAATGCCACTGGCCTTTCGGCAAATTTTTCGAATCACTCCGACCCTAGTTTTTGGGCAACTCAAGGCTCAAATCCTCGTTTTCTATTATTTAAAATTTTATTCAAATTTTATTTGGCCTTGAATCACTCATCTCAGGGGACTTGCTTTTCAAACCTGCCCGTTCCAGCGATTGTACAATTTACCGGGCGGTACACTTACACATGGACAATTTGATATACATTGGCAATAATACAAAGATGATTGAAGACTTCAAGCAGGCCATAATGAAGTAGTATAAGATGATCGATCTTGACCTCATAAGGTACTTTCTTATAATGCAAGTAAAACAAAGGTGTAGGTAGATATTCATTTCTGAAGAAAAATACACTAGCGATTTGCTAAAGAAATTCAAGAATCAGAATTACAAGCCAACATTCACACTATAACACCTACTCTAATAATCATTGGGCTAGAGACTTCGTCCCTTAAATATATGCCAAGTTCTTATATAGTTATAAATTCTTGAAACTTCGCCTCACGCTAGTTAATACTCACTTAAAATGGCTCAACCCTATTAAGCAATAATACCTGCTTAAGTTGTTATATAACAATAAGGGCTCCACCCATTTTATTCAATTCAAAACATAGGGACTCACAGTCCACATCTTGAGCATATATTAGGATATTTTAAGAAATTAAATTTAAAGGTCTATAAGTATCAAACTGCTAGCTAAATAATGTTTTAAGATTCAAAAATAGTAAAACTAAATAAAAATATCCTATGGTCATGGCAAAAAAGTAAATATTTACCCAGCATGAGCTCGAGGAGTATAAGAGCCAATAGCTTACTCCTCCGGTAACTTCCATTGCCTCTTATTCAGCCCTTCACCTGAAAATATTAAGAGAATGAGGTGAGCACTAACGTCTCAGTAACCCAGAGTCTTACCATGTGCATACAAACTAACAACCATGTCCAATAGGTCTCAATGCAAACCCAACATTACTATTATTAATTATTAATACAAAAGATCATAAGGTATAATTCGAAATAGTTATATGCACAACATGATAAAATGCAATATGTGTAACCTCCCTTATTGCTCTGTCCAGCCTTATACCGCTGACTGAAGCCATAGGCTTATCCACAATTTGGCCCACACATTGGACCGACCAAAGCTACTCCGGTGCTTGAGATGTACCCGGCCAAAGGTACAGAGCCCAAGCCCAGACTATGGCTTCCCTCCTTAAAAGACTAAACCAGGAGGTGTCACTGTCCCATGTTTTCCCTTTACAAACCCGGCCAGGTAAGTATTGAGAAACGGGGCCCTACAAAAAGCCAACCACTTTGTGAGAGGTGGAGGCAAACCACGTGGTCATCATATCATATATATCTCATCAACATCTCCTTAACCCATCATTTATGCATGTCATATTTATCCAAAATTCATACGAGCATGTTTGAAAAATAAAAAACCCTATATAGTATATCAAATAAGACTGATAAGCATGCTTGAAAGAAATATAATACTCTAAAATTTCACATCAATAATTTAAACTTACAAGCATACTTGAAAATAAAAATACTACGTCAAAATTTTATTATATTTGCAAACATGTTTAACAGGATTCTATCAATTCTATTAATTTCACAATCATTTACTTTTACCGTTTCATAATCCCATGCAGCTTATTTACCTGTATCACGCTCAACAAGATAAATTTATTTATTTAATAAAAATTACAATAATAAACCAGTTTGCACACACATAAAAAAATCCCGAATTATCTGTTTTCTTTTAGCTCACAAGTAGTCATACGGCAAGAAAATCTAAGCAGTAAGAGCTTTTAATGAAAATCTATAAAAATCACACATATACAAAAACATCAATATATATAATTTAAAACTACTTATATATTATCCTAAACTACTCTAAAATTACTCTAAAACTACTTTAGAAACTTAAAAGCTATCATAGAGAATCTAAAATTCTCTTTCAAATATATATTTCTTTATATTTTAATTAATTCATTAGAATAGTCAATTTTATATTAACTTAAATTTACAGAAGTTCCCAAATTCCTAAATCTTAACTTTCTCATCTAAAATTTATAATTTACGTATATAAATATAAATTAAATTTATATTCCCAAATTCACACACACACATATATCTATGTATAAAAATTTATATTAAATTTATATTCATAAATTTATATTATATACATACCTACAAATATATATATATATATATATATAATTATATATATGTATGTATGTATATTTATTTTAGAAAAATAAAGGGATGAAAGGATGTGTTTCTGCATAAGAATATATATATATATATATATAAGGGATGAAGGTTGTATATATACCTATATATATATATATTTATTTAATTCACAAAAGGACAAAAAGATACATATTGCATATCACTTTTATTGAATAGTGCATAGGGTGTGTTTATATATATATATATAATCATATGAGACAAAGAACAAAAGCTACTCTCGTATCTGGTGTGGATATGTATATTCGAAAAGGGATTGAAAGAACAAGTTAGAATTACTTGAAGAAAAGCTTCTGGCAACGTGATAGAGAGCAGACGGATGGAAGAGTGAAAAATAAGGAATATGTTAGATTTTAGATATATATATATATATATATATATCTTATTAGTTTTTTTTATTATTATATTTTAAAATTCTATTGGATATTAAAACTAACTTTAAGTTATCTATTGGATAATTTGAAATATTTTAAAATTAACTAAGGATATATATATATATATATATCTTATTAGTTTTTATTATTATTATATTTTAAAATTTTATTGGCTATTAAAACTAACTATAAGTTATCTATCGGATAATTTGAAATAGATATATATATCTTATTAGTTTTTATTATTATTTTATTAGTTATTAAAACTAACTTTAAGTTAACTCTCGGATAATTTGAAATATTTTAAAATTAATTAAAGATATATACCTTATTAGTTTTTTTTACTTTTAAATCTTTGACTTTTTAAATTATATATATATATATATATAAATAAATTTTTAAATAGGTGAAAATTTGACTTTTCTATTATCCTATCCTGTATCCTACTCTTTAAGCCTAATATTTAATCTTATATCCTTTCTTAAAGTCACAACACTTTTTGAGGATGTTACACACACCACTTGGAACTAATGAGAAGCTATCAAAGGAGGACGAAAAGGAAAAGGTAGACAAGATCTCTTATTGAAGTCTTGTTGGCTCATTGATTTATTTCATAAATACTAGGTATGACATAGTGCATGCTATTAACATTATTTCTAAATTCATAAGCAAGTCTAGCAAGTCTCATTTCATAGCCACAAAATGAGTCCTGCGATATGTCAAAGGTATAAAGAATTTTTGCATCTCATATGAAGTAGAAGATAATTGCAATTTGATTAGCCACACTATAATACCATAACTATATAAGACTCAATCCATAGAAAAATTAGCATGTAATACTCATTTGCAGGAAAATCACACTTTTAGCGGCGATATTTTACATTATTGAAAGCTCAAAAAATTCATTCTTGGCTTTATGGATCATGTGAGCTTACCAAAATCATTTTCCATCTATAGCACATTTATTTAAGTAGAATTATCACAAATTGAAGTTCACAATTCGGGTCCAAGCCATAGAACTTGAAATGCACATCACACTTACCATTTCCATAAAACTCCATATTTTGACATGAACTTTAGAAAATCATAATTAATTTTAGAAAAATAAAAATCATGAAAATTATATCATTCTAGAAAGCTACAGATATCCTCTAATTTTCATAAAAATTTTAGATCAAAACAACCTGGTTTGTCCCATAAAAATCGATAGAACAATAACACTAGTCACTGATGCATCCTATAGCTGAACTCCAACTTCAAAAATTCATTTCTCCCTCTACAGAGCTCCAAATGAGGTGTTCTCAGTGGCTATAGAAAGCTTATAATATCTAGTTTATGCCTATAAAATTTTATGAGAAATGGATTCCATTTGTCTTTCAAAGAAATGTAAACTGACCATATAAATAGTAACTAAGACAATTCTACATAATTTGAAAAACTTTAAAAATTCATAATAAATTCTATAGAACCCTAAATTAGGTGCTCTTTAGTTCTATGAAAATCTCTAGATAAGACCTATAATTATGCCAAATTTCATGCCCAAAATCATTCATTTGGTTAAACTTTCATTCAGCTTAAGATTATGCCACTTTTGAAATTATAAAGGGGTTAAATATGCGCCAAATGGTCTTTCCATCATTCCACAACCATTTGATCATATCCAAAAGTATAAACACAGCCTATAAGAGCATCCCAAATGGTCTAAAACATTATGCATCTCAAAATCACTATCCTAGTTATTTTTACATACATGGATATCAAAGCATATGGATGCCAAAAAATCACATAACTATTCATTTGGTTCCAAATTCCATTCATACATCATATTTATATATATTTGTTTGTGTTCAATGGTTTGCATCACATGTATGTCATATAGGTACAAAATTTGATATCAAAATGCATAAAATTCCTATTATATTATCAAAGTTTCATGCTTCAAGGTGCTTGGCCTCCATTTTTTGCTCTACTTAGATCACCTAGACATGGTTAGATAGATGCGGGAAAAGAGTGAGATTCAAAGAATTCCAATATCTCTTTTACCCTTTCAAGCATATATACATGGCATGTTTTTTAAGTTAAGGAATGCAAATATGTCATAAAAGCTTCTAAAAACATACATAAGTATATTTCCATGTTACATAGGTTCATACAAGCCAAACATAGGCTCTAAAAGATATAGGTCTAGCCTCACCCAATTTTCTTAGGGCTTTTAGGTTTGTCTCATCCATTTTAAGAGACTTTTGACTTAGCCTCACTTACTTTTGAGACTTTTGCCTTTGTCTCACCCATTCCTAGGGACTTTTGGCTCATCCTCACTCATTCTAAGAGACTTTTAACATAACCATATCCATTCAAGCCATCTTGCATTCAAAACATATTCAAGAAGCATAATGGTACCATAGCATTTCATCAATAGCTATAAACATATCTCATGGTTCAAACAAACATACAACCATCTAATGAAAATCAAACATCCAAGACATGTATGTGAGAAAGGTTAAAGAGCTACCTTGAATCAAAAATCACAACTTTCTTCCTTAGTCTTTTCTTTTCCCTTTTTAGCCACACACACACATAACTAGGTGAAGCTTGGTTCACTTAGCCTAGACACATCAAATAAGGCACAATTACATCATTGGAACAAGTTCTAGCTTCACACAAACTCTATGTAAGCTTACTTTATTTTAAGACATGGTTATTGTTCCATATAAGTGCATAATGAAGCAATCCCTAAGATTCATGATATTGGCTCTAATTTCTCATTCAATCTAAATCTCTTGACTTCATTTAAACTCTTTGTAGTCATTACAAATTCAATTCAAGGAGCTTTATACTCAAGTTGATTCTTTATATCTTAAAAAGGAACCTAAACCTTCATCTCACAAATTGTGATTTCTAAATTCAAACTAATACTTCCCTTGGTGTTTATTAATAATATCTAGGTCATTCTCATCCTTAGAATTAATTAAAACTCTTCTTAGGTGTTACTTCTAGCCTTGGCTGAGACATGCTTAAGGAATTGGACCCATGGAGTTTGCTTGATTTTTCTTAGGGAATTGGCACTTGTAGAACTTCCTAAATGTCTTAGGATCTCATACATACTCTTACATAGTCTAGACTATCCTTAAAAAGCTTCAATAATAGCTAGGTGCAACAAATTCTTTAGAATTTACAACTTGAATTCTAAGGCCTTTCTTTTGAATCTAATTGCATATTTTTCTTCCTCATACTTGGAAACCCTTGTCTCTACCTTGTTTTGGTTTGAATTCATTCTTTATTGAGTGGGCCTAGGATTGTTCGAAAATGTACATGGAGGGATCAACCAAGAAAAGCAAGAAAGCCATGGAAGTTTACCTTGATTTCAAAGTTTTTAAAGAATGCTTTCACTTGCTTCTAGCTTCTCCTTCAATTTCTAACTTTCTCCTACTAAACCACTCCCAAATTAGTCATGAAAACCATGGGAAAAAAGAGAAGAAAGAAGAGAAGAAGATTGGTGAAGGAGAAAACATGAAAAACCATATATTTTCTTACCTTTTTGCTTGGTTTTCTCTTCCCTTCACTCCCCCTTTTGGTGTGCCACTTCAAGGTGTCTAAGAATTTGGTTTGAAGCAAAGGTAAGTTGATTAAGAGAAGGGAGAAGTAAGGGGCGTGCTTTATAAGAAGAAAGAGGTCCATTTAACACTTTTAAAATGATAATTTAGTCCCTCAACTTGGTTTCTTCCATTTAGGCTTATTTCAACTCCTTTTCGAGAACTATCTTTTCCATCATAAAATTTAGATCCCCTAATTCATAAAATTCCTTTGGTTTCACCCAAATTGGATCTAAAAATATTCAGAATCGTTCAATTAAAGTTTTGGTCAACCGATAATCAAAATTGCTCACCAAAAGGGGGTTTAACCATTCTAGGGATTCTTATAGTTTTTAGGGTTTCTAAGAACCCCAAAAAACTCAATTTTCTCATGTAAAGATCTCTCCTTTGAGTTTTCTAAAAAGTGCCTGAGATTATAAAAATGCCATTACTTTTTTTACCAATTTTTCTTAACTATTCTGGCTCGGGTTTTCGGGTATCTTAAGCTTTATATTCTCATTTTTTGAGGTCTAAATTATTGTTCTAATTTTGTTTGGCCTCAATTCTTTTCATTTAGGGGATTTTATTTTATAACTGACTTGTTTTAGGTCTTTTTAGAATAGCCAGGTATTACACACACCAATAGCAATTAGGTTGGAAGCATTGAAGACAAAAAGGGTACAATGAGATATATTTTCCTTTTAGGTTTCAAGGTGATTTCATAGGCATCAAAGAAGTAAAAGTCGCACATGCTTTCATCTATAGAAGCAAAATATATGGTAGCAGTGAGTACAGTATGTAAAATAGTTGGCTCAAAAAGATTATAAAGAATTTACGTCAAAGTACTAGCACGCCAACAAAAAATATACTATGATAACATGTCCACTATTGTCATGACAAATGATCCTATTTTTCACAATTGCACCAAGCATATTAAAATTCAACATCATTTTATTTGAGAGCTCATGGAATGAGAAGAAATTAAGTTAGAATTTTGCAAGACTAAAAATCAACTCAAACATTTTTATGAAGCCAATTACAATTGAGAAATTTATCAAGTTTAGAGAGATGCTTAGAGTTACAAATTTTTCTAGATCAAAGGGGAGTGATAAAATATATAATAATCTAGAAAAATAAAGGAACATGCTTCACAATGAAGTAAATCAAAAAGAAATTTAAAAAGGTGATGGATGCATTAAAATCAAAGACACAATTTGAAGGAAAATTTATAATGTATGGATAGAAGCAATGATGCATGAGGTATAAGAAGTAGGTGACTATCATGATTATAATTGTAACACCATATATTCCTAGCTTATTTCAAACTATCTCCATGTCTTATGTCATCAATCCCATGAAGAGACAAGGAAAAAGGTATTAAAATAATATATTTCTTAGCGTTACGTCGCGTATAAATTTTTTTTTCAGTGTTTCATGAACCATATGAGTTCATGTATCACATTTTCATATTTAATTACATAGCTACAACTCATTTCCATCCCCAAAATTCACCTAGAGCTCGTGCAAAGCAAGGGAGTACATAAAATCCATAGATATTATTTCGGCCAGAATTTCCATTTCTCTGTCACAAACTTTGAAAAATCATAACTAATTTTAGAAAAATCAAAATCATGCATTATTTGTCATTATAGAAAGATAAACATGTCTACTCTATGTAAAAATATATCCAGGCCATGAAACACCACACAGAGGACAATTGACATTCAAAAAGGTGTAAAGGTTTGGCTAGCTACTGGTATTGTCACAGCTTTCTACTACAAATTTCAAAAATGTCCAATTAATTACAAAAAACTCTAATCCATGAAAATGATACCAATCTAAAAAGCTAAAATATGTTGTCTAGAGGGTAAAAATAACTTTAGACCAGCTTAGGCACGTCCAGGCATCGAAAACTAATCAAATAATACCTGAGGTCAATCTGAATGCCTGATACTAGGCAAAATGTTTAAAAATTCATATCTCCCTCTCTAGACATCCAAATAGGGTTCTTCTAATTTTCACAAGTCACTATGAATGTTTAGTTTCTTCCTATAAAATTTCGTGGCAATTGGTCATCATTTGGCTCCTAAGTGACAAAATTCATTTTCAGACCAAAGCTATAGTGACAGCAGCAAAAACCAAAAAAATTTTCAATTTTAAAAATTCACCAAATATTCCATAGACCTCTGAAAATTTTGCACTTTAACTTCTCAAAAAACTCTAGATGTATGTCAAATTTTGGACCAAGAAGAGCTCATTTGTTCAAAAAGTGATATAGCGTCATGAAATGGTTATTTTTGCTTCCTATTAAGAATCACTTTGGTCCAAATGGCCTCCTCTTGAGTTTGACATCCCTTGGGCAAGTTCAAAAGCATAATTATGACTTGTAGACACTGCCCAAGTGGTCCCAAACCTCATGTATTTCATTTTGACCATCTCACACCCAATAATACACTAATACATACATGCCATTCAAGGGTCCAAATCCACAATCTCATTGATTTAATATTACATAAAGTTTATATGGAATCCAAACATCATATTACAAGTGCTTAAGGTCTTACACTACCAAAAATAATATATACAAAGCTTCTTTAACATTCCATTACAAGTTAGACTATAAAATGAACAATGTATAGCCATTCAATGTTTTTGGCTTGCATTTCCTTGCTTTTAAACACCACCTAGACATTTCAAGAGTGAGAGGGAAAAGGGAGTGAGATTCCAAAAATCTCAATAGCTTATACACCCATTCATCCACACATTCAAGGCATACATATATCAAGAATACAAATATGCAAGCATAAAGATGCAAAGCCAAATATCCATGCCACATTAATACATCAAACCATTTCCATACCCTAGGGACTTTTGGTTTTGCCTCACCCCATTTCTAAGACTTTTGGAAGTACCTCACCCTTGGCCTAGGGACTTTTAACTTAGCCTCACCCATTCAAGGAACTTTTGGCCTAGTCTCACCTATGCCTTGAAACTTTTGGCATCTCCTCACCCACATTAAGAGACTTTTGGCACCACCTCACCCTTATGAACCATTTCCACAATTCAAAGATATTCAAGGAGATATATTGGTACCAAAATAACAACATAGCATCATGTGTCATGTTTCAAAAATATAAATATACACACAAGTACACAATGACACATATGCAACAAGAAAAAATGGAGAGCTACCTTTCAATTTATGCAAGCTTACATTTCTAATTCCTTCCCCTCCTTGATTTCACAAGATCACTTAGGTGGTTGGTTGTTCTCTTGGCCTAGATGTCACAAGGAACACACAATCACATACTTGAAGCAAGCTAAGACACCAAACTAAAGCTCAAACGCACACTTAGTTTTAGACTTGGTATTATGGTTCCATAATTAGTCTAATGAAGCAACTCTTGGAATTCAATTTCTAGGTTCCATTCTCTTGTTATTTCTAGACTTGTTGGACTCATTTAAGGTCCTTGGAGCCCTCACACATTCACTTGCACAATTGAAAATTCAAGTTGCTTCTTAAGACACCATTATGGACACCATTGCTCCATCTTCCAATCCATGGCTCCTAAATTTTTCCCAATAGTTTCTACCATATTCTAACATTATATAAAGTCTCAAACCAATGTTAGAACAAATTAAAACACTCCCTAGCTCTATGAACTAGCCTAGGCTGAGATATGCACCAAGGAAGGAGTTCACAAGTTTCTTGTTTTTTCCTTGATGGGAGAGCCACTTGGGAGGGTTTCTAGAGATATTAAGAGCTCAAGAAACCATTCAAATAACTAAGAAATTACTCACATAAAATCAAATTTTACAAAACCCTAAAGAAGCCTACACTTTTCTATCTTGTTTTCTATTAGTTTTCCTTGAAATTTCTTGCCATATTCCATCTCCCCATGACTAAAACTCTTGTTTCTCTCTTGCTTTTAGGCAGAAAAACCTCCCCCTATATGGTTCTACTCTTGGTCGAAATCATACACATCCATGGAACAAGGAGAAGAAGTAACTACAATAAGCAATTACCTTAGATTCAAGTGTGCTTTCAAGCCTTCTTCTTCTTGGTTTGTCTCTCCTTAAAATTTTTGAACTATCCCTCTAAGTTCTGGACCAAAAATGGAACCAAACATCTAAATAAAACCATAGAAAGAAAGCAAAGAAGGAGGGGAGCAAGGTTGGAGGAAGAAAGAGTATGATATTCCATGGATTTACCTATCTTTTTCTTGATTTTTCTCCTCCTTTTCTTCCCCTTCATGTGAGCCTAAGAGAGCAGATCATATTCTGTATTTTGGCTAGAAAATTCCGTGCTTAAGAAGATGGGAGAAGAAAGGAGAAGTGTGTGGGAGCTTCTAGAAACACACTTTTTAAAAAATTTCAATTTCATCCTTTTGTAATGGCAATTTCATTTCGGCTTTGTTTTAACTCCTTTTTGAAAATCGTATTTTCCATTATAAATTTAGGTTCCCAATTTAATAAAATGCCTTTGAAATCACTAAATTTAGAGCTAAAACCTTATTGAACAAATCGGTCAAAGTTCGAATCAACTGACGTTGAAAAACATACACTAAACGGTTTTACCAGTCTCGAGGCTTTCCATGTTTTTTGAGGCCTCTAAGAACCTTGGCAACTTAAAACTTTCATTTAAAAAACCCTTCTATATGTTTTTCTAAAAGTTGCACTTATTTACAAAAATGTCATTATGTTTTATCAGTTTCTGTCACAATTTATTTCTCCATCCTAATTCTATTTTTCTTTCTATCTGAGCCTAGAATTATCATTTTTAGGAGCTTAGGACTATACCCAAATTTTTTGATACATTATCTAACTCATTCCAGAGGACTTGCTTTTATACAGCTCATTTCGTCATTTTACAAAAATTATGTTTGTTACAATCATCATAAGGCAAATTGTAATATATTATTGCAAAACACTATCACCCACCATCTCTAGATTCCTATAAAAGGAGATAGGGGTGATGCCTTCAAGCATAATATTTTCAATAGCAATTCATAACATAAATTAGAAGCTATATGTCCCTTGTGCTTCATCTTTATCTCTATCCTTGAAATCCTTCTTATTTGAAATATTAATTAAAAAAATTATCAAATGAGTCAAGATCAGCAATGAATAGCTAATAGGGATTGGGAAATGTTGAAGTTTGTCAACAACTTGCTCAGCTGATGGTACCAATAACCTTGAACCATAACCCTTGTATGGAGGAAGATGTGTGAAAAATGGGGTAAATTTCAAATTATTTATATGCTTCAATTTTATAGAAAGATAGTTTGGAAAGTGCATAGGATTGAATTCACTTTGTATGTTCACTTCCTTAATAATGTCTTTGCAAGAATAATAATATTGTCACAAGTTCAAATTCTTTCAAGCTTTGAAAGTACACAATTTTGGAACCATTTTTTTTAGGAAATTCAGCTTATCAAGTTATTCATAAACTTCATTTACAAAAAAAATTAAGAGTCAAGAATAAAAATTATGATATATATATATTGAAGCCTCTTTGAATCATATATAACAAATCTTTATGAGGGAGCCTACATAGACTTTGCTTACTAGAAAATGCCTCTAAAATTAATTTCACAGGAAACAAATTAACTTTCATACATTTAGGATAAGAGAACATAAAGTAAGCAAAGTCTATCAATACACCGATTTTTATTACACAAATGGCTTGAAAAAGTATCATTACAAAAAAAACTATAAGTTTGCGATGGAATGTTGTGACAGAATTATTTCTGTCACAAGTCCATTGCTAATTTTGTCAATGAAATTAGCGAAAAAATATTCTATCACAAATATTTTCATCGCTAATGAAGTTATTGACAGAATTCAGCAACAAAAAATTCTGTCACTAATGGGTAGAATAACAAATTCTAATTTTTTGACGGATTTTTGTGACGGAATTTCCGTTACTAAATTTGTGATGGAATGTTTTCGTCGCTAATTATTTAATCATTAGAAATGATTTATATGATATAATTTGAATTTTTTTATGATTATATGACATAATGACTTAAATATATATATATATATAACCATCGCAAATGATTTAAATATAATTAATTATATAATATAGATATGATTATTATATTATTATATGTATATTATAATTCCAATACCAAAATAGTAAAATGGGATGAATAGTAATGTACTTATTATTCTATGGTCGATAAAAGGTCTCCATTAATGTTCAAAATTTATGAAATTTACAATTTATGTATTTCAAATCATATATTAATATATATATATAATATTTAATTAATTACAAATAGTAAAAAGCTTCACAAATTTGAAATAATAATTTAAATTAATGTATATAAGGAATGATTTTATTAAAAATGAATAAAATAAATAAAAGTGAAATAAATATTTCACTAAAAAAATACAAAGGATAAATGAGGTGAAAAAATATGACAAAAATGCCTCTTTTCTAAGATTTTAAAATATAAAAAATGAATCCACTCATCTATTATGCTTCAATCACGCTACTTGTCTCTCATCTCTCTACTCTCCAAATCAGTTTCCCCTCTCTATCCTGCTATAAGCTCTGAGTTAAATTTACATCTTCTTCTTCCTGTTTCTGTGTTTCTTTTTATGCTTTCCTAAGTGATCATGTCAAGACTTTCACTTCTCCAAAAACTGAATTTTGCTATCATTTAAATTTCAATTTTCTCAAATTCTCTCAGAAGAACCAAAGACTAAATACTAACAGGTGCAAAATTAGAAAAGGAGTGGAAGGCATGATCTAAAATCCAATATGCATCTCGTTTACAAGTTTGAGGGAAGAGGGGGGATCTGGCCATTCTTAAATAAATGTAGCTGAATTTTTATTGATAATTATCATGTAATTCCATATACAACCTCCTCAATTTTTGAATAAATTTTGTTTCTATGAATTTTTAAATTAATTGATTTGATCAAAAGCTATTTGGGAGACAACTTGGTGGGTACTCTATTGCAAACCAATTACTTATACTGATATTGACCAATTTGACAATGATGAGTAAATTTTTGGTGGCATTGTTAGGGAGCCAATTAATTTTAATAAGTAAATTAGGAATTTTATTGTTTTCAAATTCAATTTAACATTTTTACTTTGTTTTTGTGGCCAATTTTAGAGCATGCAATTTCGATGTTGAGGCAATTCTACAAAATATTGGTTCTAAAGGTGACTAATTTTGATTGACCTAAAATTTGGCATATAATTTTTAAAAGAAATCAAATTTAAGTTGATAATGAAAGAGATTACATTTTGTTTTATTTGAGAAATAAGCATCAACATTTCACATTTGTGCATATATATGACAAGGTAAAAGTGTCTGGCACACAATTTGGGTAGGAATTGAAGCTTAATTAAGGAAATGCTTTAGAAATAACAGTGCAAGTTTGGAAACATTTAGATGTGATTTTGGTAAATAAAAACAACTTAATTTTTCAAGCATTAAAAAATTGATTTATAATATTTTTGGAAATAACAAATATGAACATTTGTAAAACTTATATATTATGAATATTGTGAAATATATATATATATATATATATATATATAATTATTGCTATATATATCATGAAGTTTTGAATAAGTTAGTTTTGTGATGAAGTTTTATAAATCTCTTATATAATTTCAGAATAAATTAATTTCATAATTTTTTATTATAAGAAATATACATAATACTATTATTAATAATCTTTCTTTTAAGACTTTTGATAGACCCCCTATTAACATGTCTTGAATTTTAATGGGTCAACTTGAATTATAACCTAATTCAAAAAATTAGGAGCTTGGAGTTTTTAAGGAAAAAAAAAAAGAGGTTTATGGTGGAAATGGAGGGCAAAGGTCAATTTGGGGTGCCACAGACCTCCTTGAGGGTGCAAGGGCTACGCCTCGCAGTACAAATTAGACCTAATTTTTTATTATTTTTCACAAAGTTTTACAAAAAATTTCATTTATGTAAAAATGTTATTGAAAAAGAAGAAGAAGAAGAAGAAGAGAGGCCCATTCCCTTTAGTCCATAAACCTTAACCCATATTCAACCTTTCTAATTCAAATCTGAAGTCCATATTCAAATCAAAAAAACCTTACCCATATTCTTTTTCACTCGTGGTCCCTTTCTTTCTCACACAATTTTGGCAAAGCAGAAGACCTACAAAAGCACCACACTCATGCACAGCTCCTCACCTTCACATACAGCCTCCATCCATATACTTTTATGCAAGATAACTTTGTCACATGTATGGTCTCCAGCACACAGCAACGAAATCACTTAGAAAGAAGTGGAGCAAAATGAGAGGAGAGCGTGCAGGGTAGTGGTGTGATTCGTTTGGGTGGTACAGAGAAAATCAAAGATATGTGTTTGGGAGAAAGTAAATGCTACACATAAATCCACTATAAATAGGTGCAGATCAGAAGCAAAAAGGGGCTTTTTAAAAAAAATTGAAAGAGGGGGGTTTTTCAAGTTTAGGTAGATAAAAAAGAGAGAACCAGAGCTGACAAAGAAAAGAGAACAGAGATGGAGAAATAGAGACCAAGAGAGGGGCTAGAGATTATTTGGTGAAAAAGCATAATAGGGACTCAAAGGAGAGGGGGTTCTAGGTTTTATAGCTTTCTTTTCGACTAGAGGTTTAGAAAGGAAAAGCTGAGGCTGACACAAAAGGGGAAAAAAGTAGAAATTAATAGAAGAACAACTGAGAGTAACCAATTGATGTAAAAGGTAATTCCACATTCTTGTAGTTCATCTCCATTTTTGAAAATATGATGCTGAGTTTTCAATGGGTAATTCCTAATTAGTTACCAGTTAAGTGTCTTCTTTAGTTTTTATCCTGATGCAAGGTAATTCATTGGCTTAGAAATACTTAGTGTTTTATCTTACATTTCATTAATTTTGTCTTAATGAAACTTGATCCATTTTATTATTCCTAATTTCGAGTTTACTTGAGAATGGCAATGGAAGTGTTTGTCACATTTAGTTATAGCCATCACGTATTGATAAGGTAGATTCAGTGCCATCTAGCTAACTTGTTTAGTGTTTTGTTTGTTCTTGTTATGTATCAATTGTGGTTGAGAACTGGTGTGATGCTATCATATTCCTTAAGGCTGAGAAGTATAAAGGTAGTCTAATGTTAGTGTAAAAGAGTTGGATTTGAACTTCCATACTAGTGAATTGACATGTGAGAGGAGTGTATGAATGATGAGTGAAATTTTTGCATGGGTCTTTCATCAGTTAGTCCACTGAGTCCTTCTCCTCTGAATGGAATGTTAAACCTTGATTGATACATCATATAATAATCTAACATATGCTATTTCATCAAATAAGCAATGAATAATTTCATATTTTTATTTAAATTCCTTGTAGGTATGGGGTCCTTGGTTCTGTGCATGAAGGATTTGTTGGGATAGATCTAGGTGACACCTACAGTTGAAATCAAAATGTTATTCTACCTATACTACTGTTAGGAATGTGACACTTCTATTTATCACCTTGATTCATCATGATGAATGAATTTAGGAAGCCATAATTCTCGTGCTATCTAATAAGGTATTTTAGTAGTTTCATTTTCAGTCCCTTTGGAATGGATTTGGATGGTTTGAACTTAGATCCTTAGAATTGTGATTTAAAGGGAATTTCTGGATATAACCAAATTCATTTTTATTGTTATTATAGCTTTTGGCTTATGAAAGACAAACTACTATGGCTTTCTTTTTGTTTCTATTGTGCGTGTGGCTTATGGTCTAGAGGTTCATAATCTGGTGAGAGCAAATAGGTGGAAGCTGTCCAAGGAGATGAATGATAGAGATACCCCATGATTTTTTTTTCTTCTTCCAGATAGAATGCTAAATTTGAAATGTAAATACACTTAGAAGAGTGCAATTGGTACATTTGGGATTGATTCAATTTTTGCAAATTAAAACATACAAATCAACTTTAAAATCATTTTGATTACGAATGCAAGAATGATTTCCACTTTCTTTTCTTTTTTTTTTTTGGGCAAGCTTTGGGTATATGATTAGAAAACTTTTTGAATAGAAAGAAAAATAAATTAAAAATTCCTAATCGTGAGATCTCTTAAATCCAAAAGCTACATCAATTTAATTTTTTTAATTTGTATTTCAAGTGACACATATGTTTCCCTAATGGTTGATCATTTATGTTCCTTGCATTAGTGGATTTATATATATTATCATCTTGTGTCAACTTAGTATTAACTACATTAATCTGTATACAACTAATCATTTTCTTGTGGGGATGTTTTAATGTCTAATAGCTTTTCATCTATGTAGCTGCGTTGATACTTGATAGAATAAAAGCAGTTTATCTTGAGATTGATGGTCCACTTCTCCTATGGACATGCTGGCTAAAAACTTATAGCATGTTTGTGTTCAAATTTTAGCACATATGCCTTCATATGAATTCTTCAATAAAATAGTTTTGCCATTTAGTATTTGGGTGTGACCCTAGATGTTCAATTTTTAGTTCAAGAAGATGGTGTATAGGTAGTGGGTTATTATCTATTGGCCACAGTGAGAACTATTATGCGAATCCTTTACCTAGGACACAGTAAGAATTGTTTGCCATGACTAGTGGGAGTACAGTGTCCAATAAAGTTAATGTTACTAGTATGTTTTTTGAGACTACACTATACAACTTTAATATTACTGACTCTAGTCTTATGATTGATGACCACTATTTGGAATTGGACTTATTCAAATGTTTACTCTCTCCAAATGTGTTTATCCAATTACTTAACATTAAACCTTACTATTAAGAGTGTAGCAATTAATATTAGGAGGAAAATGAAGTAAGTAATCCATTCCAATATTCCCTTGTAAACTCTTTCATTTTTCTTTTGAAAAAAAGAGCTACAAACCATTATAGCTTTGCATGTAACCTTTGATGGTTATTGAGTATTTGTTGGGCTATTTCATGACTACCTGAAAACATATTATTAGGAGATAGAATGAAGGTGCCAAAAAATTGAAGATGGATGTATAATAGAGTAGATTCGAGTCATCAACATTTTACAATAGAGTTCGAGCAAGGTGTTGAAGAGTTTCTTGCCCATGCATGCCAATTGCCTTCTTTTATGCATTAAAAAAAGATTAGGTGTCTATGTGCCTAATGTAAATGCAAGAACTATTTATGTCTTGATGAGGTAAAGATGCACATTTATAAACATGGATTCAAGACTAACTACTATATATAGACTAGTCATGGCGAAACATCGACTGCCTATCATTTTCCAGTATGTCAAATACTAGGCATCCAACATGCCTCACATGGGTCGCTTAGGAACAACTAACATAATATGAGACCATGGTGATGGATGCAGCCAGCCCAAGTTTTAGGGATAACTACAATGAAAGTGGTGAAGAGCTGCCAAATCCAAATGCAAGGGCATTCTATGACATGCTACATGCTACACAATAGCCCTTGTGGGAAGCTTGTGAAAAGGAGTCTAAACTTTTAGTAGCTGTGTAATTACTAAGCATTAAGGTAAAGACTAATATGTCACAACAAGACTACAATTTAGTGTCACAGCTTATATGAAGGACATAACCTAAAGACACTTGTATGCCTATAAACTTGTATTAAACAAAAAGTTTGTGTCAAAATTAGGGCTTGGTTATCTAAAGATTGATTGTTGTGTTGCTAGATGTATGTTATATCATAAAGATGATGCGAATGCAACCTAATATAAGTTTTATGTTGAAGCTTGGTATGCCACAAGAAAGTGTCATGGAAGAAAAAAGAAAATTGTAACCAAGTAGTAGTGGTACCTACCACTAATTCCTAGATTTCAGAGATTATTTGCTTCTAGAAAAATAGCAAAGGAAATGAGGTGGCATTATGAGAACTATTGAGCATTTGGAATCCTTACTCACCTCTTTGACAGAGAAGCTTGGAAGGTGTTTGATAGCACCCTAACTTTACATATGATCCACGAAATGTTCGACACGGGTTATGCACTGATGGCTTTATGCCATTTGGCCAATATAGGAAAAAGTATTCTTGTTAGCTAGTTATCATCACTCTGTATAATCTACAACTAGCAATGTGTATGAGATAAGAGTATATGTCTTTGACACTAATTATCCCTAGTCCTAACAATTCCAAAGGAAAAATAAACACTTATTTGCAACCATTGATAAATGAACTAAAATTATTATGAACCGAGGGTATCCTAACATATGATGCTTTATTGAGACAGAACTTTTAGATGCATGCTACACTATTATGGATAATTAATTGCTTCCTAACATATGGCAGGTTATTTGGTTGGATGACAATAGGAAGATTGTCATGCCTTATATGTATAGAGAACTCAAAGTGATTCCAATTGAAGCATAAGAGGAAAACATCTTTCTTTGATTGTCATCAACAATTTCTTCCACCAGATCACCTATACAGAAGAAATAAAAGCTTTTTTTACAAGAACAAAGTTAAGAAATCAATGCCTCTGCCATAGTTAGATGGAAAGGATGTTTGGCAAAGAGTATGCAATCTGCCAAAAGTGACTGAGTGAGGAGAACTTGTACTGATCAAAGGGTATAATGACACACACCATTAGACTAAACAAAGTATATTTTGGGAATTGCCATATTAGAAAACGAATCTCATTCGACATAATCTTTATGTCATGCACATTGAGAAAAATGTATTTGACAATGTATTTTACATTATCATGGAAATAAAAGGGAAGACTAAAGATAATACACAAGCTCGGTTAGACGTGGAAGAATATTATAGATGAAAAGAATTAGAACTTGTGAATCATGGATGGAAAGTTTTAAACTTAAAGCACAATATACTTCAAATATAGAACAAAAACAAGCTATTTGTCAATGGGTAAAGAACCTGAGACTCTTTGATGGGTATGCATCTAATTTGACCTGATGTATTGACATGAAGGAAGCAAAGTTGTATTAAATAAAGAGTCATGATTGTCATATGTTTATGTAATGTTTGCTTCCCATTGCCATTAGTACTTTGTCTGAAGCTTTGTGGAATTCTATAACTGAGCTTAGTCAGTTCTATAAAGAACTTTGTTCTACTACCTTGACGATGGCTCAACTAAAGTTATTAGAGTAGAATATTATTATGACTTTATGCAAGTTAGAGAAAATCTTTCTCCTTGGGTTTTTTAACTCAATGGAGCAGCTATATGTAACACCATAATTTCCTAACTCATCTCATCATATACACATGCCTCATCTCATTATGTTCATGAAAGAATAAGGAAAAAAGGGAAAACTAATACATTTCTTTACGTTGCGTCATACTTAAAAATTTCATTCAGTGTCACGTGAACCTTGGGAGCTCATACTATACATATTCATATTTAATTATATCATTACAACTTATTTGCATCTCAAAATCATATCCACAACTCATGGAAACCGAAATGGAGTGTGGAGTATGGAAGTTCATTATTGGCCAGAATTGCTCCACTTTCTGACCAAACTTTAAAAAATCATAACTAAATAAAAAAAAATAGAAATCAAGAAATCTTGGTCATCCTGAGAATCTATGGATGTCTAATTCATACTAAAAATATGCCCAAACCATAACATTCATCACAAAGGGCATTTGACATCCAAAATGGTCCAAAGGTCGCTGCTGCTTGGGCTGCTATTTCATATTACTGATACAAATTCTAAAATTCATAACTAATTCTATAAAAATAGAAATCACACACATTCAATCATTATAGAAAGCTAAAAATTTTAAATTTATCCTAAAAATAATTCTAGAATGAAACAAATACTTTTATCCATTAGAAATCTATGGAACAATGACTGAACTCCTGGGACGCCACTACTAGTGACAGCCAACTTCAAAAATGCATAACTCTTTGCTCAGACCTCCAAATGAGGTGATCTCAGTGGCCACAAAAATCTTATAACCTCTAGTTTATTCTTGTAAAATTTCACAAGTATTGGATACCATTTTTCCATCGGATGACACAGAATACAAATTTACTAGTGTGAACAGTGAACATACCAGAATCAATAGAAAATCCCAACTTTGAAAATTCATCAAATATTCTCTAGACCTTCAAAAATTATGTTCTTTAGTTTTTTAAAAATTATAAATGAGACCTAATTGCATGCCAAATATTAGATCAAGAAGAGCTCATTTGGCTAAAAAGTAGTATAGGGCTTCATTATGGTCAAATTGGACTCCATATGGGGTACCAAATTTGCCAAATGGCTTTCCCTTGGTCTTGGCACCTTTTGGGCAAGTCTAAAAGTACATTTAAGACTTGTGTAAGCTGCCCAAACCTCATGCATCTCATTTTGGCCTTTTCATCCACACTTATACACATTTACATTAAACTTTCAATTTGCATAACTTGGCATTACATACTCAAATTCATTTCTAAAGTTCATACATCATATCTATACATGTATACATCACATAATATCATATTTACATGTGTCTCAAGGGTCATGTGCCATTTGCAATAATCATATACATTATTGAACATCATTATGGTTCAAAAAGGGTAAAAGCTAGACATATGAATGTCAATCTCTCTTCTTCAATGTTGTTGGCTCCCATTAGTATATCCACTTCATTCACCTAGCATTTTAGAGCATTAGAGAGGAGGGGATGAGATTCAAAGAATCCCAATAGCTTATCTCTCATTCAATCATACATTATGGATGCAAACAAGTCTTAAAAATGCATGTATGATCATATGGACATGTGCAAACATTCAAGAAGCATTTTCATCATTTAAGAAAGTCATACATAGCATACAAAGGCTTGCCAAGCAAGTGGATTAGCCTCACCCAATTTCTTGTTGATGTTGGATTTGCCTCACCCATTCTTTAATGCATTTTTAGACTCAACCATACTCTTTGAAGCCCACTTTGCTTTTGGGAGACTTTTTGTTTTGTCTCAACCAATTTTAAGGGTTCTTAGCTCATCCTCACCATAGCTAAGGGTTCTTGGCCTCACCACACTCAAGCAAACCCAAGCACACATCAAAACATCATATGAAACATAATATGTCATCATAAAACCATGGCATATGAAATTATGCTAACATAGTTTTCATGGTTTGAAAATACACATACACACATTCTAAGACAAGCTAACACACATCCATGCATGAGAGAAGGTGGAGAGAGCTACCTTACTTGCATTTACATACTTTTTCCTTAAGCCTTAACTCCTCTCCCTTGACCTCACACACCCAAAAAGGTGAGACCATTTCTCTTGGCCTTGGATTCTTGGTTTTCTTGGTTTGTTCTTCACTTGGCTAGCCTCCCCTCACCAAATTCGAAAATTCCACCTTTGTTCTGCACTTTTTAAAGCTTCTTCTTCCTTCCTTGGCCTCCCCTCTTATGTGCCACTCTTAGCCCTTCTTAATTCTATTTCAACATATGAGAGAGTGGGTAAGGAGATCTAAGCAGAGGAGGGACGTTTTTATAAGCTAGGGATTCATTTAAGCAACTTTCAGAATTTGCAATTCAGTCCCTCTTTGTTGTTTTATTTGTTTGGGCTCATTTCAACTCCTTTTTGAAATTTGTCTTCTCCATCATATTCTTTAGGCTCTTAATCATAAGAATTGCCTTTGAAATCACTCAAAAAGGATCTAAAACCATTATAAACCATTCGTTCAAAGTTTCAGTCAACCGATGGCCGAAATCGCTCATCGGAGGGGTTTCAACTGTTTTAGGGGTTCTCATGATATTTAGGGCCTCTAAAAACCCTAGAAAGCTCAAATTTTTCATTTAAAAAGCCCTCCTATAAGTTTTCCAAATTTTTCAAAAATTACAAAAATGCCCCTATTTTCTTAGGCAAATTTTTTGGGCTCTTCTGGCTCTAGTTTTTGGGCATCTTAAATCTCAAATCCTCATTTTCTAATATTTAAAATTTTATCATAATTTTAGTTAGCCTCAATTCCTTCTATTTCGAGGACTTTCTTTTATATTTGGCCCATTTCTAACGTTTACGGAGAAATCGAACATTGCGTTTCTCACGTTTATGGAGGGATCGGATGTTACACTATATAACACTCAATTTTTGAAAAAATGATGGAAACAGACCAAATATAAAAGAAAGTCATCTAAAATGAATCCATTGAGGCCAAATAAAATTAGGATAAAATTTTAAATATTAGAAAACAAGGAACCAAGTTAGGTACCTAGAAATCAGAGCTGCAATGGTTAAAGAAAATCCTAACGAAATGTAGTGGTATTTTCGTAATTTTGGACAATTGTTAGAAAGCTTAAATGAGGAATTTTTAAATGAAAATTTTGAGTTTTTTGAAATTCTCAAAGGCCTTAAAAACTATAGAAGCTCCTAAAATGGTTAAAACCCCTTTGGTTTACATTTTAGAATATCAGTAAGCCCAAACTTTAACCATTTTGTTTGATAAGGTTTTAGACTCCATTTGAGTGATTTTAAAGGCTATTTAGAGGCTAGAGAACCTAAATTTTATAATGGAAAAGACAATTTTCAAAAAGAAGTTGCAATGAGCCTAAAACATAAAAGCCAAGAATAAGGGACAAATTTGTCATTTTAAAAAGCTTCTTAAGAATCCTTAACTATATATAGGTGGCGTGCAACTTCTCCTTCACATTTGGACAACCTAACTTCTATCTAAAACTAGGGAGAAGTTCTGTAAAGAGTGGAGAACAAGAGAGAGCTTCAAGGGAGGAGAAAAACCTAGGAAAAGGTATGAAAAATCAAGGAATTTCTTGCTCCTTCCTTCATTCATTAAACTTGTTCTCCTTCTTCTCCTCTTTCTTTCCATGGTTTTGGTGCATTATTTAGATCTATTTTAAACCTTGTTTAGAGGGGAGAAGTTTGAAATTCCAAGGAGGAATGAAAGCAAAGGGGAAAGCTCTTGAAAAGGCTAAAGAATCAAGGTATTTCTATGACTTCCCTTACTTCTTCTTTCTTGTTCTTCCATAGCTAGTTTCGATCACCTATAGAACACATGAGGGGGAGCAAAATCATACCTAAACCAAGCATGAAACCTAGGTTTTTAAGGGTAAGGAACAAGTATATGCAAAGAAATTTCAAAAAGAACCATTAGTTTTCAAGTTTTCAAAACCTAGGGTTTTCTTTGCACTATGATATGTATGAAGCTTTCTAATGGTATTTCTAATTGTCTAAGAGTATACATGGGTTCTTGAGATACCTAGAAAGCCTCACATGTGCCATTTCATTCAAGAAAACAAAGCTAGCTCTATGAGTCTAAAACTTAGTGCATGTCTCAGCCAAGCATGGTTCTTGTGCCTAAGGAGAGTTTTCAATTTTCTAAGGGTAGAAAAGGACTAAATATGATAAAAGAACATCAAAGGAAGGCTTAAAAAGGATTTTAGAAGCCTTGGTTTGTGTGATAGAAGTGTAGGCTCCATAATAGGACTTAAAAAAGCAACTTGTGTCTAGGCTCTTGGAAATGAATTTGTGATGACTCCAAGAGCCTTAAATGGAGTCAAGAGACCTAGATGGAAGGAGAGAAAGACCTTGAATTCTAGAAGTTGCTTCATTAGATCTCATATGAAACTATTATATAACCATAAAAGAAAGTAAACTTCAATAGAGAGTGTGTGATGCTAGAGCTTACTTCCATAATGTAATTATGTCATATTTAATTTGGTTAGGCCAAAGGAACTAAGCTCCATCCTATTACAAGTGTGTGGCTGAAAAGGGAGAGAAATAGCTAAAGAAAAAGTGTTGAGTTTTTGCTTCAAGGTAGCTCTTTAACCTTTCTCTAATGCATGGCTTAGATGTTTGCTTGTCTTTGAGTGCTTGTGTGTATGTTTAATCCATGAGAAATGTTTTTAGCCTATGTTTACATGTTTGGCACCCTTATGTTTCTTGAAATGTATTTATGATTGCATTATGGCTTGCATGGGTATGGTTGTGCCAAATGTCCCTGGAAATGGGTGAGACAAAGCCAAAAGAATTAAGAAGAGTGAGGCTTAGTCAAAAGTCCCTTAAAAGTGGGTGAAACAAATCCAAAAGTCTCAAGAAATATGGGTAAGATTAGACCAATGCCCTTGAGAGCTTATGCTTGTTATGTATAAGTTCATGTGACAAGGTAAATGCCTTATACATGTTTATTAGTTGCTTGAATATCATGCATGCATTCTTTGACATGTTTTAGCATCCATTATGTATGCTTGAAAGGGTTAAAAGCTATTAGGATTCTTTGAATCTCACTCTTCCTCCACACATGTCTAACCATCTATAGGTGAGCTAAGTAGATAAGGAAATGGAAGCCAACAAGTATGAGAAGCAAGATTGTGACAACAAGATAGAGAAATGGTTTATTTAATTGTATTTTGATGTCAAACTATATAACCATGGGATGTATATATGATGTAAACCCTTGAGCGGGTTTTAATGTATGTATAAACAATGTATGTAACAATGTGGAAGCTAGATGAATGGGAATATGAGATTTTGCGACTCCTTTGCCATTATATGATATGATATCCTTGTGTATATATGGATGTGGCAAGGTGAGATTGAGCTTCATAAGGATTTGAATCATTTTTCATGCCTTTATATATGGTGTTTATACTTTTAAACTTGAGCAAGTGGTTGTGGAAAGCCAAAAGGGTCATTTTGTGCCTTGAGATGCTATTTGAGACTTCAAAATTGACTAAATGAAGAGCTGAACTAAAGTATAACCAAATGAATAAGTTTTTCTATGAAGGCCAGCAAGTAGATATCATCTAAAGTTTTTCATATAGTTAAAGAACACTCAATTTTAAGCTCTAAAGAATTTATTATGATTTTTCAAAATTGGCCTAATTATGCAGAAATGGTATGGTTATTGTTTATTTGGTCAATTTGCTTCCCTATGTCACACATGAGTCAAATAAAGTTCAATACTCTTGAAATTTTACAAGTATAAACTAGACATCATAATCTTTCCATAGCCAGTGAGATCACCTCATTTGGAGTTTTGTAGAGGGAGATATAAATTTTTGAAGTTGCATGACAATACTAGTGACGCAACCTGACCTGTATTACTATTCCATCAATTTTCGGTGGCTTAAGGCTACTTACTGCATTGGTCTGAACTCATGTTTAGTCAAAATTAGACATCTACAGCTTTCCAAAATGGTATGATCTGCTTGATTTTGATTTTTTTAGGATTAGTTATTAATTTTCAAAGTTTGTATCAAAAAATTGAATCTTGAACCCGAGAGCAAGCCATGAGTTTTATGTGATATAGCTCCAAACCCAAAATGAATGAGATCAAATATAGTGTATATGACTTGTATGAATGAGTTCACATGGTTCATGGAGCATAAAATGAAAATATGGGATCTTACATAACAAAAATAATACCATTAAATATATTGCCTTTTTCACAGAAAGTGCTTGTTCTTTTATACATTTGTGCTCCATTCCATATGAAATGCATTGAGATGGATAATGAGACCATGGTATAATAGCTAAGAGGTTAAGGTATTACAATCTACCTATCCACCTTGCTTATGAATCGAAGGTTAGGGGACCCATTCAATATCGATGAATGTATCCATTTAAAAGGTAATAAAGCCTTTTATTATATGCTTAGAATGAATATATGCTTAAAAGGTGATAAAACTTATTCAACTACTCTTTATGTAAGTTCCTCCATACCTTGAAGCAAAAATTTAAGAATAAAGCTTGAGTGGAAGGATCTATATGCGAAGCTTATATAATTGAAGAGATCGTAACATTTTGCTCGATTACTTTGAGCATAATGTGCCATCAAGAATTATGAGACCTCTAAGAAATGATGATGGTGGAGAATTAAGCTTGCCTGCAATTTTCATTTTTAACTATCCTGGAAGGCCTTCTAAAGAATGCAAGTCTTGTTTCTTGAATGATCAAGAAGTGGAAGCCGCCACAGAATATGCTCTAATAAACTATGATGAAGTGCAACCTTATATCAAATAAGTGATATTGCTTACACATCACTTATTTGTATATGTCTAACACATTTCTTTGTTATGCAATTTATTTGTTCATAAGTTAACTTTGTCCAATCCTTAAATTGTGAATGCTAAGATAGAAGCTTAGATTGAAGCAAATTTTTCCTCATGGTTTCAAGAACATGTAAGTAGCAATAAATTGTAATTAATTATGTCTTAAAATTAATCTCAACTCACATAAAATGTTAAAAAGTTTCACACAGGTTCAAAAGCCAACCAATAATATTCTAAATCCATTTGTACATGACATTGCTTGGGGACCAAAGAGAAGCATTAAAACTTGGCCTATTTGCTTTGTTAATGGGTATAAATTTCACATACATTCATTGAACTATCAAAAATCAATAATAAATAATAGTATATGTATTAAAGGGATTGACTTTACACAATCAGAATATGACTTTTATGGCATTTTAAAAGAGATTGTGGAGATTGAATACACAGGGGTTCCTATGAAGTGATTAGTGTTGTTCAATTATCAATGGTATAATCCTTCACCTAATCATGGTATGAGGGTTTACAAAAAATATGGGATTGTTGAAATTCATAAATTAATGAGGTATAACAAGTTTGATCTATTTATACTTGCATAACTAGCTACACAAGTGAACTATATGTATTATCCTAGTTGCCGTCAGAAGGCTAATTGGTTAGCCATAATCAAGGTTAAGGCTCGTAGCATAATTAATGCTTTTTCATCTGAAACAAATATAGGGCCATTTTAGGTGGATGGATTGGAAGTCATATTACCTGCAATTGTAATATTTGATTTTTGTTAAACAACGAAAATGGATGTATTTTCAAAGCAAGCCTCTTGAGATGAGTTATTTAAGACCAATAAAAATTAGAAGAAAATTCTAAATAATAGAAAATGATTATTTGAGCCCTGAGTTGCCCAGAAATCGGGACCGCAGTGATTCAAAAAATTTGCCAAAAGGCCAGTGACATTTTCATAAATAAGTGTAATTCTGGAAAAACACATAGAAGGGCTTTTTAAATAAAATTTTTTAGTTCTCCAGGGTTCTCAGAGGCCCTGAAAATCATGGGAAGTTTCGGGACAATTAAAACCTCTTCGGTGTATGTTTTCCAACATCGATTGACCTGAACTTTGATCAATTTATTTGGGAAGGTTTTACCTCCGATTTGAGTGATTCCAAAGGTATTTTACTAAATTGAAAACCTAAATTTTATAATGAAGAAGATAGTTCTTAAAAATGAGCTAAAACGAAGCCAAACCTGAAATGCATTACAAAGGGCAAAATTGAAAATAATTTTTAAAAAGGAAGCTTCTTTATTCTTCTTTAAAGCTCACATTCCACTCTCCCTCATTTAGACCAACTTAGTTCTACCTAAAAATAGAGAGGAAGACTAGAATTTTTAGGCGCACAAGGGAAGAGGCAAAAGAAAGAGAAAAGGCCAAGAAAAAGGTATGAAATCCATGGATTTTCTTAGTTCTTCCTTAAGCAAAGTTATTCTTCTCCTTTTCTCCTTTCCTCCTATGGTTTTCTTGAAATATTTAGTGCTGTTTTGGGGGTAGAACAAAGAGGAAAAATTCATGTTTGAGGTGAGGCAGCCAAGAAAAGTGAAAAGCAACCAAGAAAGAGCAAGAAAATAAGGTAAAACTTTCATTCTTTAGTAACTTCTTCCTCCCCCTCCTCCTTCTGCGTTTTGTCCATCATGAGCCCAATTCCTAGGGGTTGTTTTCTATCCAAACCAAGGAGGAATTAAAGGTTTTAGAGTGCAAGGATTAAGAATAAATCATTGGAATCAAGTAAAAGGCATCAGAAAACAAGATAGGATCATTATAGATTCAAGTACTTTCTTGAAAACTTGATTTAATATGATTATTCCTAGGTTTAAGTTAGTATTTGCATGAGTCCCTAGGATCCCTAAGAACCTCCCCATATGCATCTTCCACTAAGAAAACAAACAAAAGTCCATGGGTGCCCTTATGTTTCATTGTCTCAGCCTAGGAGGAATGAAGTAGTTAGGGATAGTTTTAATTTGTTCTAGGCCTATTTTTGAGTCATATATGATGAGTGAAGATGAGAAGAAGTCTTGGAAAAAATTTAGACACCATAAAAAGTGAGTTGGTGCTTTATGTTCTATAATATGACCTAAAGAAGCAATATGTAGTTAGGCTCTTTATTTTAATTATGTGATGACTCCAAGAGAATTAAAAGGAGTCAAGAATCATATTTGAAAGGAAAGAATGAAACCTAGAATTTATATGATGGGTGTTGCTTCATTAGGTACATTTTTGGAACCATAAAGGGGTTTATAGGTTAAGCTAGAGTCTAAGGAAATTGTGTGGCCTTAAAATTAATTCCATGAACCTAATTAGCTTCCATAAATTGTATTTAGGCTAAGAGAAATCATTTCCACACTATTGTGTATGTGACGCCAAAGAAGGGAGAGGAAATCCAAAAGAAAAAGTGTGCGGTTGCATCCAAGGTAACTCTCTCCACCTTCTCTCATATATGATTGCTTACTTTACTTATCTTTAAATGTGTGTATGTGTAATTTAAGTTATGAAAATATTCTAGTATGAGCTCTTACTCCATGGTACCATGATGATGTATTATATTTTTAAATGATGTTCATGATGTTTGTTTTGGTTTGCTTGAGTATGGTGAGGCCAAGAACCCTTAACCATGGTGAGGATGAACTAAGAATCCTTAAAATTAGTTGAGACAAAGTAAAGAGTTTTCCAAAAGTGAGGTTGACTCCCAAAAGCAATGTTAAGTCTAAGAACCTCTTAAAGAATGGGTGAGGCAAGTTCAAAATCCACAAATGAATGGGTGAGGCTAATTCACATATTTGGCAAGCCTATGTATGCTATATGTGACTCTTTCAAATGCTAAGATTGCCTCTTGAATGTTCATGTTATGAAATATACCCATGCATGCATTTTCAAGATTGGTTTTGGATCTTCTATGTGTGATTGAATGGGAGATGAGCTATTGGGATTCTTTGAATCTCATTCCCTCCTCTCCAATGATCTAACATGCTAGGTGGACTAAGAGATCAAGGAAATGGTAACCAACCACATGAGAGATGAGAACTTGACATCAAAATGCCTAGATTTTGTTACTTTAAGGCCTTATGGATGGCAATTGATGTACCCTAGTATTGTATATGACCTATGACTACTTGAACATGTATAATTATATTAATATGTGATGTATAAATGAGAGATTATGTTATGTGACATTTAGAATGTATGTTGAGTATGAAATGGCAAATTTTGCTGCTTGGAAGTTTGATGCATTAATGTATAAATGGAAGTGGAGTAGCCAAAATGAGATACATGAGGTTTGAGACCATTTGAGCAGTTCATATAAGTCATAATCATGCTTTTAGACTTGCCCAAGAGATGCCAAATATTAAGAGAAACCATTTGGACATTTTGGTATCCTATATGGAGTATAAATTGACCATATTGAAAACTTATACCACTTTTTATCTAAATGAATTCTTCTTAACCTGAGATTTGGTATGAAATTATAACTTGTTGAGAGCTTTTTGGGGAGCTAAATACCATAATTTTCGAAGTCTAGAGAATATTTGATGAATTTTCAAAGTTGAAAAAAATTCTAATTTTGGTCTGATGTACTGTTCACTTAGTTCTGAAAATGATTTATGTCACTCAGGGGTCAAATGATGTCCAATTGTCACAAAATTTTATATGAAGAAACTAGACATTCCTAGTGACCTGTACTCAGTAGAATCACCTCATTTGGAAGTCTATAGAGGGAGATATAAATTTTTAAAGATTCTATCTAGTATCAAGTGCTCCAACTGACCTCAGGTACTATTTGATTGATTTTAGAGGTCTGAACGTGCCTGAACTGGTCTGAAGTTAATTTTTTCCTCTATCTAACATCTGTAGCTTTCTATATTGGTATCATTTTTATGGATTGATTTTTTTTGAAATTAATTAGATATTTTTGAAGTTTGCTGCAGAAACTTGTGACAATATCAGTAGACAACTAGACCTCTAGACCTTTTCGAATATCAAATGTCTTCTGTGTTATGTTTCATGGCTTGGATATATTTTTAACATAAATTAAACATGTATAGATTTCTATAATAACCAAGAATGTATGATTTTAGTTTTTCTAGAATTATTTATGATTTTTCAAAATTTGTGACAAAGAAAGGGAAATTCTGGCCAAAAATATATATGTGAGCTTTATGCTTCCCTTTGCCTTCCACGAGTTGTGGACCACTTTTGGTGATGAAAATAAGTTGTATCCATGTAATTAAATATGATAATGTGATGCATGAGCTCATATGATCCACATGACATCGAATGAAATTTTTATATGCGATCCAACGTTAAATAATGCATTATTTTAATGCTATTATTTTGCCTCTTATGTGAGTTGTATGATGTGAGGCATAGATATAGTATGAAATGAGCTAAAAAATTATGGTATTAGAGCAATCGTCCTAAATAATAAATTCCATGACCTAAGAGACACTAAATGTTCTTATGAAAAAATAGATATGTCAACCACTAACGTAGTTTGTGAAGAAGAAAAAGAAAAAGTAGATGATGATGATGATGAGAATAAAGATGATGATGATAATTATGAGAATAAAGGTAATGATCCTGAAGATGATGATGTATAGATTAGGGTTGGGTTTTATTTAATTTTGAGTTTATAATATATATTTTTTTTAGTGTGAATTTATTTTTGTTTACATTCTATTTAATTTTTTGTCAACTTATACTGACTCAAGTTTGCTATTACACATGTAGATGTCAAGTTGTGGCTTTAGGCAAGGTCATGCCCGATGAAGTACCTTTGCACCACCACCTCTACACCCTTAACCATTTCATTATCCTCTGACTTCAGTACCTACCTTAGCTCCTATAGCGCCAGACGCATCCATTGTACTTGCATCAGCTCCAATCATGCCTAAATCATCTAGGAAACCCTCAGTATCACCTATATCATCTCCTCTTATGCCATCCCCTGGCTCCTAGTACTCACATTTCACTTTTCAAGGTCTTTCCACTAGTTCTACACCAATGTCACCTGTCCAACCTTTTGGCTATAACCCCACAGATGATCAAACATAGTTTTATCTTAATAAACATACGTAAGCCATCAAGTTTATATTATTTTATTTGTTATTCATTTAACAAATTAGTGCCATTATAACATTTTTAATCATTGATGTTAAATGATTAGATTTAATCCTGTTGTCGTTATTGTTCGTGATATTCTCCATATAATCCAAGAAAAATTTGAACATCTATGTTATAGTTGGAAAGTAATGCCTTATGAGGTCAAGCAACTATGGTTTGATGAATGGACAATATATATCTTATCCCATCATTATATATGTATCATGTGTTGATATTTTTTCCTCAATTTGTCTTAGTTTTTATTTTTCTAGTGCTTATATAGAAAAAGTACAAATGGCTGCCACAATATGACCAAGTTATTAGATACAATTGGAACAAAAGGTATGGAGACATCTTGCGAAATACAATGCATAGAGTCTGGCTAGACTTGAAAAAGGAGATCACACCTAATTGGATCCTAAACAATGTAATGGTCCAATTAAAGCGCTATTGGGAGTCAGAAGAATATAAGGTCATGTGTCAGATAGCTAAAAACAACTGGGTATCTACCATAGGAGGCATGCAACATAAAAGGGGCAGCATTCCTTCAACTACTCATAAGAGGAGGCTAATAAGCATTTAAATTCAAATGTAATCATTGTTTATTTAATGCATAAGATAACTAATATTAATAAATAATTGCAGACTTCAATGCTTGGAAGGCTACCTACAATATTTAAATTGTTCAAGCACACGCATTATGACAAGGCAATTGGTCAATTTATGGACCATAAGACAGTTGAAATTTATGTATGTCTATGTTTATCTTTTCTTTTCTCATTGGGATTGTGCTAATGGCCAAAGGCCTTACTAGCTCTAGCGTGAGTCTTAATTTTTTATTTTAATTATAACTGGACTTATGTTGACAGTTGGAGGTCTAACTAGTTATAGTGTGAGTCTTTATTTTTAGTTTTGATTATAACTAGACTTATGCTAATGGCCAAAGGTCTAACTAGATGTAGTGTAAGTCATTATTTTTGCTTTTGATTGTCACTAGACTTATGCTAACGGCCAGAGGCCTGACTAACTATAGTGAGTTTTGACTTTTTATTTTAATTATAACTAGACTTATGCTAATGGTCAGAGGCCTAACTAGCAGTAGTGTGAGTCTTCATTTTTTTTTATTATAATTGGACTTATGCTATTGGCTAGAAGCCTGACTAGTTGTAGTGTGTCTTTATTTTTGATTTTGATTGTCATTGGACTTGTGCTGATGATCGGAAGTCTAACTAGCTGCAGTGTGAATTTTGATTTTTTATTTTAATTGTAATTAGACTTGTGCTGACAGCCAAAAGCCTGACTATTTGTAGCATAAGTCTTTATTTTTTGTTTTGATTGTAACTGGATTTATGTCAATGGCCAAAGGCCTTACTAGCTATAGTGTGAGTTTTTATTTTTGGTTTTGATTGTAACTGAACTTGTACTAATAGTCAAAGGCCTGACTAATTGTAGTGTGAGTCTTGATTTTTTATTTTGATTGTAATTAGACTTATGCCGATGGCTAGAAGCTTAACTAGCTATAATGTGAGTCTTTATTTTTAGTTTTGATTGTAACTAGACTTATGCTAATGACCAAAGGCTTGATTAGCTGTAATGTGAGTCTTTATTTTTTGTTTTAATTGTTATTGGACTTGTGTTGACAGTCAAAGGCCTGACTAACTATAATGTGAGTCTTGATTTTTTGTTTTGATTGTTATTGAACTTGTGCTAAGAACTGAAGGCCTAACTAGTTGTAGTATGAGTCTTCAATTTTTTACTTTGTCACTAGAATTGTTTCATCTTTTATTTAATGTCTTTTACTTATTTTATTGCTTTGTGGCTATCACCATCATTGTATATTTTTTTCATACACCTACTCATGTAATTTCAATATTTGATAGCTTTGATTGTGATCAACGAATATATTTGTAATTTCAAGATACTTAGTCTTTATCATATGATCACACTTCATGTTGATATTATATGACACAAAAGATACTTAAAAATATGCCTACTTTTGGTTTTGGATGAATTGTCACTATTTTTTTTATTCTAAAATTGTCTTTCTTTACTTCCTTTAATAGGCTTATTTTTTAAGGCTTAAGAATGCCAAAACTTATACTCAGGACTCAACAGGCATAGCATCAAATGATGTAGAAGATGATGAAGAAGTTGCTTTATAGTTAGAGGCTATAGGTGGTAAGAATAAGAAGGGTCGCATCTTTGGGGTAGGATCTGAGGCTCATGATATTGATGCTATTTGTGCTCATGGGACCTTTTCTTCTATTCATGACTCAAGACTCCATTCAGATTTTGAAGAGGAATTACGCAAAAGGATTACCACAGAGACAGCACCTTTGAGACAAGAGAATCAGGAGCTTAGAGAGCAAAATCAACGAATCTTGTCTCTACTAAGCCAGCATTAGCAAACACTTAATAGGTTGTAAGAACTTGAATCACAGTTATCTCATGCCCTCTCAAATCTTATACCGGAAGAATTAGTAATTGAGAAAATAGGCCCTGATGATTGTCCTCCTCTATAAATTTGATTTTATTTCTCTTCATGTTATTTTAAGTTATGTATTTTAAGTTAAAGGTTGTTATGATTTTTTTTAGAAACATTTAATTAAGGATCATTTTAATCTATTTGTTACTTTTTATTGAATATTGTTGTGTTCTTTTATTTTATTAGATAAGTAGCAAAGTAATATTAAAGCTATATTAAAAAAACATAATATAATGAAAAAAATTTAAATCAATGACGAATTTTCATCGCTAATCCATCACTAATTTGCGACAAGATCAGTAATGGAATATTCTATCACTAATCAGTGATGGAATTTTCCGTCAATAATCAGTGACAGAATATTCTGTTACTAATCAACGACGAAAAATTTCATTGTTGATCTGTTGCTGATTGCTGACAAAAAATTCTATCACTAATCCATTGCTAATTAGTGATGGAATATTTTATCACTGATTCGCCACTAATTAGTGATGAAAAATTTCATCTCTAATCTATCGCTGATTACTGATGGAATATTTTGTCACTAATTAGTGACAGAATATTACATTGTTAATCCATCACAAATTCAGAATACATTATACCCACAATTTCCAACGGAGTTCTTATTAGCAACTGAGAAATTTCCATTTTCGTCACTAATTTATTAGTGATGATAAAATTAGTGATGAATTATTTCTGTTGCTAATTAATTTGTGACGGAATTATCCATATTTAGCAACGAAAAATTTCATCACTAATTTATGTTTTTCATGTAATGTATATGCACGATCCTCTGTGTGTGTATGCACGCATGTGGGTGTGGGGGTTTTTTTTGGGGGGGGGGGAGAGGGAGGAAAGGAAATCCCATTTATATATGATGTTACTTGTATTTGAATTGTCTAATTGTTTTAGAAAATTGACAGTGTTAATTTTGAGGAAAGTAGACATAAAATTTGTGGGACTCATTTGAGTAATTAATCCTAAGTGAGTTTATCATTCAAGTGGGATTCACTCCATAAGGGTCACAAACTTTGTTGCTATCTTTTTTAAAAATTGGCACTATCAATTTTTTAAAGAATTGAAAGAATTCAAATATGATGATACTATTGCTACATTGCTTAATTATTGACTAATGGATGAGAAAATTCAAATTATCTTAGCGTTGATAAAAACTAAATTAAGATACTAATATATTTTGAGCATTGGACAAATTGATTAGTTCAACTAAAAAATAGGTGAATTAGTTAGCAACAATATTTTTCATAAAGACGCTGCTATTGAACCACACCGAGTGATTGATTTAATGCATGATAAGTTTTAAATATAACATATGTTTGGCAAAATTTATGATTCTATAAAATATAATCTTATATACATTTATAATTTAATAAATGTATATATAATCTTAAATATCAATTTATTGTATTATTTAGATAATTATTTGTTATATTTTAATGAATATAAATATAATCTTAAATATCGATCTAGTTACCATGGTTCAGTTGATTATTAAATTCTAAATTATTTTCCACTATAACACAATGATTAGTATAATTTTCAAAACATTGTTTTTGAGTGTTGTAATTTATTTTCAGTTTTTGTAATTATTACAAGAATGGAAATAATGAAATAAACAAGAGTACCTAATTCAACCATATACATCTACACACACATACAAATCTTGACCCACAGTGTTGTACGTCTTAATATTTGCATGGGGAAAATGTAAGTTGAGGTCAAACTCAAATACATTAAGTTTTCCTTAGTCTTAAAGACAGAGGTTGATCTAGGGGCATTCATTGGCCTGATTGGCCCTAGGAGCCCGCCCTAGCCTGGTCTAATCCGGCCGGACCGGGCTAAAAATATAAATGGGTATAACTTTAAACAAAACTATTTCAGGCTGGGCCGGGCCACGGGCGAAGGTATGTTCTGCCCAACTCGCCCTAATAGTTACTTTTTTGTTTAGTTATTAATATCTTGTTATCTTTTTTTTTTTTTTTATTTCATTTAATTATCTCTGCATATTGTAATTTTTATTACCTATGCAAATATTCTTTACTTCTTAATTATTTTTATCATTAATGTAAATGCTTACTGACATTTCTTTTATTGAATAATGAAAATATATATATTTACCTAAGACTAATTATGTTAGTATATCTTATATTTTACTTGATAATACTATATTATTTTTTTATTACTGATACAAATATAAGAGTTTTAAAAGTCCATTGTTTTGAAATATATGCCTATAAGTTTGTGAAAAAATATTTTTATATTACAAGTATCAATTCATAAAAAAAAATTAGTTTGGGCGACCTTAACCCGCTATATCCCAACATAAATCTGACTTATTAGGGCTGAGTAAGGTCACGGGTGTAAAAATAAGCTTAATGTCTTAATCAGGTCAGGCATCGGACATACTAGATGTTCAGTCTGGCCCTACCCATGTACAGCCTTACTTATTAGGGCCGCCCAGGGTCGCCCTAAAATCGGGCTTCTCCGGACAAGGCAGGGCCATAAGCATAAAAATATGTCCAAGACCCTAATTGGACAGGGCTTTGGGCCAAGCATCACCCTGACCCGGCCCTGCTCATGTACACCCCTAGGTTGATCCTTAATTTATTAGTCGATATGATACATGCCATTTTCTAGGTGGATGTTTGTGGTGTATTTGGTCAAGCTTGTATCGATTCAGTAAACCATAGTGTGATAGCTCCTATTCTTCTTATTTTGATCGGAATTTAAAAATAATCAATTCACATCGTGCTACTACACCATATATCTCCTTTCTTTCTCTTTGCTAAACTAGTGATTTTTATTAACATTAAGTATATATTTTTATATTTTTTTTCATTTTAGCTTTTAATCTTTTTTGTGTAAATCACAAGATGTCCGCTTCCAATTATTTAAGAGAAGACTAATTCCTTATTCACACCATGAGACCAGATAATATTAGTCGCAGCGATTTTTTCAGGGCTCGAACCTGCCACATTGCACAGGCCCCTCGACATGGAATCAGGGGGTTGCCAGTTCGACCATCCATGGGGTTATTGTAGCTTTCAACCTTAAATTGAAAAAATCTTCACTCGAATGTACCAAAAATTGATGCATAGAAGAAAGATTCTAACTTTTTCCACCTTTTACCAATGCCATCTTGACCTTGTTATGATTTAACAAGTTTTACACCTAACTTTACTTTCTGATTTCAATAATAAATGATAGACATCAATATCATGAACAATGTTTGGCAAACCTTAGCATCATTCACTTCACAAGTAATAGCACTATAAGAGCATTCAAGTATCATGTATGTTCTGAGAGTCACAGCCTTTAGCGAGCTTCGATCACAGTGGTACTCATCCCATTTACCGAATTAACTCCTTCATTGGTCGATGGGTTTGAATTGTCACAAGTAGTCCTTTTAAATATAAATGCTGGTTGTTTAGGAGAAAGAAGAGTTGAGTTACTACCCAACATAGAAACAACTACTGACATAGTTGGTCTATCTGTTGCATAGTCTTGAACACATAGAAGCCCAATCTGGATGCATTTTAGAACTTTGTGTTCAGGGCATGTCTCATTTAATAATGATGGATCAACAATCTCCATGGCTTTGTCTTCTCTCCATAGGTCCCAAATCTAAATTAATTGAAGGAATTAGATAATTAGACTATTAAAGGGTAAATTTAATTTTTAGAGTGGTTCTTTTTTAATAGATACTCACATGTCGAACCAAAGTTGAAGTGATGTCATCATAATGACCACTATTCTTTCTACCAGTAACAATCTCTAAAAGCAAAATTCCAAAGCTGTATACATCAGATTTTACTGAGAACAATCCTTCCATTGCATACTCTGGTGACATGTAACCACTATAAAAGAAGAAAATTACTAAAATGTGAGCAATTCAATTTAAAATCTAAAATTGTTGAGTAAAGAATACATGACTAGTTTTATTATAATTTCTAGCACCCTTATCACATGGAAATCCTTAGAGCTTGAAGTAAGGACTAAGCATAAGCTCACCAACATCTTGTTTAAATTTTGTTTAATTATGAAAAATGGGTCTGGTAAGGATTGGAGTCTAAACTACTTGAATATAGAGACTTATAATGTCAAGAATCATTTCCACTTACTTAATCTGTTAAGTGATGCCCTTGCATAGTTTAATTCTAATCTCTAACAAAACCATTAAATTTTATCAATATTCATGTAAAATTGTGAGAAATTGGGATTCTAGGTAACATACTATTAGGAAACTAATTATATGTGTTTGCATTATTGAATACTTACTAGGTTCCAACAACACGGTTTGTGTTTGCTTCAATTTGGTCTCCACCAAATATTCTAGCCATACCAAAATCTGCAATTTTTGGATTCCATACGGAGTCCAACAAGACATTGCTGGCCTTTAAGTCCCTATGGATAATTCTTAATCTTGAATCTTGATGAAGATATAAGATTCCTCTTGCAATCCCACAGATGATATCAAATCGTTTACTCCAGTCTAGCTGTAACCTTTTTACTTGATCTGAATAAAAATTTTAACTATTAGAAGTGAAACAAGCTTGATCAATTGTTCTATTTTACGAAATATGAAAATGTCATTATAAATTATGTAGAATAAGAAAACTAGGCCTACCAAATATGAAAGAGTCCAAGCTTTTGTTTGGCAAATACTCATAGATTAACATCTTCTCTTCTGCATGTATGCAGCAACCTAAGATCCTCACAAGATTTCTATGTTGGAGCTTTGCAATTAAAGCAACCTCATTTTTGAACTCTTCAATGCCTTGTCCAGAATATTTTGATAGCCTCTTCACTGCTATTTCCATTCCATTATTGAGTAGACCCTGAAGTCAAAATCCATAGTCAATTTCTAATTATTTACACTTTATCCTTGTTGCAAGAAATGATTATTGGGAAAATTTTGCAATTGTGCTCCTTTATGCATTAACTAGAGCACCTTGTTGTAAAGTGTAAACATGTAGCTTGATCCTACAAATAATGATGCTAATCACATTGACAATGATATTGATGAAATTTATGAAATTTTATACTGGTTATAGAAAAATAGTTACCTTATAAACAGAACCAAAACCACCTTGTCCAAGCTTATTAGCATCAGAGAAATTCTCTGTTGCTGCAGCTATGTCACTTAGATCAAAGAATGGTAAATCTGAATTTTTTCCTCCACCAAGGTCATGTATACTGGGAGAGTTCTCAAAGTTATAATCAAGCATATGTTTGCTATGCCTTCTTCTCGCTGTATTGAAAAAATGGAAAGCGATGAGTTTTGGTACAATTTGGCTTCGCCACATCGCAAAAACAGAGAATTATACATAGCCAATTAGCCCCTTTTGATTATAATGAAAAGAAGAAGCAAATAGTTCAAGTAAGTTTAAGCGCAAGGTAGGGTGTATTGAATTATCAACTTCATATTTTTGACAAATTAGACAGGAATTTACCTTACCTTCTTTCTTGTTCTTTACAAACCAATACATGAAACAGACCACCAGAAACATTATTAGGAAAATGGAAACGACTAAAAGTGCCACCATCCCCTTCTTGCCAAGAGAACCATAGGACTTCTTTGCATACTTAGCTGTAAATAAGAATACATCAAAGCAGAATTCATCTCCGAACCAATCATGTTTGCCTCATTGTTCAAAGTGCATTATAGTAGCACGTAAGGAATGGAGGAAGATGGGTGAAAGAGGGAGTACATTTCAAATTATTTGCATGCTTCAATTTGGAAGATAGCTTGGAAGTGCATAGATCGAATTCACCTTTTGTGTTCATTTCCTCAATTAAGTCTTTGCAAGATCAATAATGTCACAGGCTCAACTTCTTTTTTGAAAGTATAAAATTTCGAACTTTTTTTAAAAGTAAAGTCAGCTGATCACATTATTTATAAATAAGTGAGGATCAAAAATAAAAATTATGATATAAATATGATAAAACTTCTTCGAATCATATATAACAAATTTTTATTAGAGGGACTTTTTTAAAAATGCCTCTAAAATTTCATAGAAAACGAATTAGCTTTGATACATAGGAAACAAGAGAACAAAGTTTGCAAAGTTATAAATACATGAGTTTATTAAACAAATGGCCAGAATGTACGCCTGGTCTCATATATATATATATATATATATGATAGAAAGTCACATTTATATTTGATGCTACTTAGATTTGAATTGTCTAAATTGTTTTTTAAAAACATTTGATGCTGTTAATTTTGAGAAGAAGTAGACATTATATAAGATGAGTCTACCATTCAAGTGGAACTTTTATGGAAGAAAAAAATTCAAAATTATCGAAGTGTCAATAAAAACATAACTAAAATATATATATTTAGCTTTGTTGAAAAAGTTGGATTGGAACCAAGTTCAACCAAGAAATTGGAGAATCAGTTGGCTGCTTGGTCCAATCAACCCCACTTGTTAGGGTGTCAAAGAACTGTAAACCCAACAATTTTATAATAAGCCGGTTCAAATTTCTTTTAGTGTGAAAACATTTTTCACAAAAATGCTACCCACGGCGGGTGATTGATGCAAATATATGGAAGTTTTATGTATAATATATATAGCAACTACGTTGACCCTCACACATTAAAGTCCAATAAATTAGGTGCAATGAACCATCATTTTACATCTTATAAGGATATAATTGAACCTTTCGTCAAGAGAGAAGTGGTGGGTGGGTTGGACAGAAGATTATAAAGTGGAGAGAGAATGTACGGTATAGTTATTTATAAAAATTCTATTCATTTAATTACATTTATATTAACATACAACATGTACATAAAATAAACATTTTAAAAAAACTTTTGGAATTAGTTATCAAAGAAAAAGTACTGTTAATATCAAGATACATTGAGCCATTTAGTGAAAGTATGGTGTTTGTTTGAATAATATATATCAATAATGGACCCGTAATTTTTTTTTGTCATTATGAGAAATGTAATTTTGACCAATGGCCATTTTTTTATAACAATTCTTATAGACGTCAATGGGATTTTAATAGCGACTTCAGTAAGTCATCATTAAAAATCAATTGTTAAGTACTTTTACTAGTGCTCTTAAAAAGTTTACGCTGAAAATGAAACCATTAGTGGCAACAAGAAAGTCACCTTAAAACTAATACTTTCAGTAACGACTCGTCACTTAAAATTTGCCAGATGATATTTTCACTTGCCAAACCATATTATAGAAAGTAAGGCTTTGGCGAGACTGAAAACATTGCCACCAAATGTTCTTCAATTGGCAACTTTAAATTAGTTGCCATAGAACATGCTAAATGAAAGAAGGAAGAAAAGGTCTAGCCTTTCATTTGGTATTTTTTATTGTGACATATGAAATTAATGTTGTCATTTGACAGTTACCTTTTGCTGCCACCGAAAATGTTACATAATTAAAAAATAAATATTAACTATGGTGTCTTAGAAGATATATATAAGTTGTTGTATGTTGGGAATAAAAACGTGTATCTCTTCAAGTGTCATTGGTGGGATGTGGGTCATTTAAGAAAAGGATAAAAGGTTGACAAGTATGGGATTATGAGCATCAATACTCGATATTCATTAAACTCAAATGAGCCATTTATTTTAGCATCTCAAGTAGAACAAGTATTTTATGTAGAAGACATTTGCGACCCAAATTAGCTTGTTGTTGTAAAAACAAATCCTCGTGACCTCTTTAATATGCCCAAGGTGATTGATAATGGCGTAAGTGGGGACCATGAGGAATTAGTTAGTGATGAGGCTTATCAACAATTTGAAGTTGACAAAAATGTGGCTATTAATGATGATGTAAACATTGACCTAGTGGTCTACCTTTATAGAGATGATGTTCAACTAGAAACAATAAACCATTCATGTGAATGCCCTCGGCCAAGTAGGCTAAATGCAATTGATGTGGAAGCTAAATTCATTTATGATGATGATGAGGATGTGTCCACTAATGAAGAAGATAGAGAAGACATACTTGATGAGGATGATACAGATGACACCGATGATAACATAGATTAAATATATTTATGGTAGTGTGAATGTATTTAAACTATTAAAACTCACTATATTTACATATGAATTGCCTTCTATTTTTGTCATCAACTTAGCATTTGGATTTGAACTAATATATCTCACACTTTATTTGAAATTTTTTAGGAAATGTCAGGTGGTGGACGTAGGAGGGTAGGAGGAAGAGGCGGGAGAGGCGGGAGAGGAAATGGATGTGATAGTAGTCGCTTGAGACGCAACCACATACATAATGTGACACCACCACTGGGACAAGTAATAGGGAATGTTTCTGAGTGTAGAGAGTCTACCCCACCCACACTAACACGATCAGTGACATAACAAGAATATGAGGATTCTCCCCCTATATAGCCATCGCTAAATCAGAGTAGTGCAGGTATAATTTCCCTTGGATTTTGTTTATTTATAGTTTTCTCCCCTTCCCCCCTACACACACATACATATATAATGTTTTTGCTAACATATATGCCTTATTCAGCTTCTTGCAGTACTGTTAAGAAAGGGTAGGGGAAGTATAAATGTGTGTTTGTTGATACAAAGACAAAATATAGTGGAAAGATTGTAATTAACATATCTGAAGACCTTGAGCGAGCTATTGGAGATGGTGCTAGAGAGTTCTCCAGTTATTGTGGTTGGAGGGTTCGGACCACTATACTATTTAGAGATGGCAATTGGCCCGCTCAACAAGAAAAAATTGGCTAAGTCATGTGGTTAAAAGTTAAGGTAATACATTTGTACATAGATAATTATGAAAACTAAATGGTATTTAATTTTTTAACAAACTAAATTTTTACATATACAATTATAATTACTTAGGCTTGTGGTCCGTAGGACAAATTCGAACCACACGAGGGTCAATTTGAGTTGTCAATGAAGCACTTAACTATGAGCACTCTGTAAAGATTATTCAAGAATTGGAAGACTAAGTTTCATGACTTAGTCAAACTATTAGATACAGATGAGGATAGGTGTGCAGTTCGACCGAGTGATATGCACCCCATAGACTGGGAATGGCTACTCCAGCACTGGGCTTCTGAAGAGTTTAAGATAGTGTACTCTTACTATATAATATGGCCTAAATATGTTCAATTACATGCAATTCTTATAACTATTGTTAAAAGATAACAAAGGTTTCTATGTAATTATAAGTAATAAGTGATAGAGATAAACTAAATAGGGAAAAACAAATGACAAAGTATACATATGGCATGCGGTCTTTTGTGGAGGTAGAGCATAGCTTGGTGAGGATGACATCTTCTTTTTTAATTTACAATTACATATTCATATACATATTTTGTTTTCCTAATGATTATAATATGAAATAATGTCCACAAATATTTCAGAGGAATCCTATTACTGGAGAACCAGCAGGACCTGACGTGGTGTGGGAGGCACAACACACTCGTTGGACAAAGTGGGCTGACCCCAAATCATAAGAGATTTATGTAACCTTTAAACATCTCTTAATTTTTAAACTTTGTTCAATTACAGCTTATTTTTTATAGTTTTAATTGGTTGCTTAAATTACTGGGTTGCTTACATGAGCTTGTTCTCCAGCAACATGAGCTTAAATTTTATCTACTGTATTGGGTATAAGGTCGGGGTTTGTTCGTGGTAAGGGGTATGGAAAGAAACCCCAAAAAAAGAGACATGTTGACCAAGTAGATGTGGACCACAGCGTGTCATCTGCAATAAAGCAAGTCCAAGAAGAAATGGAACAAAAACGAGAGGAGGATCGTGCCCATATGGCACAAGAGGGTGAAGAAATGGAACAAAAGATGCAAGAAGAATTTGAATGGAAGCTGCAGCAAGAGCGAGCCCAGATGGCCCAACAGGTGCAGGATGAAGTTCGTGCACAGGTTGCTGTGTTGTTGTCTACATTGCAGCAGCAGGTATATAACAAACTTTCCTTTCCTTTTCCTATAATGAAAAATATTCATAGTTTTTTTTCTCCTTTCTAATAGGGACATCTACCTTCTAGCAACAATACTTTAGGTGGATCAGTTCAGTGAACTTAGATAAATGGTGATATGTTTGTCAAGCACTGCTTATTTCTTATTAGTTTGAACTTTACTTTAAGATTGACTTTATGTTGAATCTTGAACTCAAATGTTGTCTGGTGTTTGAATTGATGCTATTTTTATTTTAGTCTAAGGTGATTATTAGAATTAGATTTAATAACATGTTTTTTTTAAGGTTGAGTGAGCTTCACGGAATGAAGGAACATATAGAGCCTATGGAAGCGTCTTAAGCAGTTGAACGATTATTAACAATGAATATAGAGATTATGACTTTAGTTTTCCAGTTGTTAATTTTGTATATGTACAAATTATCAATGAATATGGAGTTGATTTTAACAAAAATTTTCTTTCATTTTGATGTGATTAGGTATGGGTGTTGTAATCATATTTTACTATTTGTTTTTCTATTCTTTTGAAGTTGTTTGTATAATTATTTGAATTTTATGTTAAATTTTAGGTAAATATTGCTTAATTACTATAGGATATTGAAAAAAAATTTCTGACACTATTAGTGGCGACACCTGTTGTCACTAAAGAATTTTCGCAACATATAAAGCCAATTGTTGTTATTGCTAAAAATAAATATTCAGTGGCAAAAATCGCTCATTGCTACTAAAAATATCATTTGTGGCAACATTTACGCCACTAGTAATAAGTTTTTAGTGGCGACAATCAACTGTCGCCACTAAAATATTAGTAATTAATGGCGACCTAGTTTGTCACTAATTATTTTCTTTAGCAACATCATTATTTTTTTAAAAAATTTAATATATTTAAATATCATTTAGTTGCGAGGTTTGTCACCACTGAATGTGTTTTAGTGGCGACCATAGTCGCCACTAATTATTTTTTATGGCGACTAAAGTCACCATTAATAATATGTGTTTGTGATGACTTATTTGTCAATACTAAAGACTTTTTGTTACATTTGTGTCGCCACTATAGGTTTATTAGCGGTGACTTTTGTCGTCGCTAAAAGCAATTTTTTTTGTAGTGGCTTTTTACTATTTTTGTCAATTTTTTACTTTCTCTTATTAATTTTTACATTTTTAGCTAACTTTTTTAAATGTTAAGTTCTTCATAAACGTGATAAATAATAACATATTGGATAGAATATTTCATTGATAAACATTTGAGAGAATATCTGGATGCATAAATGACTTGTAAGGATCGATAGTGATAGTGATTGACCTTTGCGCCATTATAGAAGGCCTTACAAAAATGTTTATGTTCAAAATGGGCGGTGGGTCTAGCTTGAAGAATTAGCCTTTTTCTCCTTTTTGGGGCGACTTGACTTTCTCTAGTCGTGTCTTCAATGATTCGTTCTCTGAAAGTGATGTAATCCCATAATGTTTAAGGACAGTTCTTGCACATAATTTACCTAGTCGAAGATTTGGAAGTAGAAACTTCTTCCAAGGGCTGGTAGTGATTAGCTTCATTGGAAGTCAATTGTGTTTGAATCCGAGAGTGATACACACGCAATGAGAAATTTTGTGCTCATTAGCAATTCTATGGTGTTTTTACTATATGTATGTAGTTGTCCAATTTTGTGATATGAGAATTAGAATCAAAACGAAAATCTTTTATTAATTTATTTACATTATTTTACTCTAAAACTATTTCTAACGTCCGAAACTTGGGACAAAACTTTTGGATAAATTTAAGCTTTCTGCTAGGTTGTTTTGACTTGGTAGAGAATTATGAACTAATCACATACTAACGAGAATGAGTTTGGTTTGACTAATCAGACATTCATTCGTCATACAAAACATATTCGAAGCTCTTTTGGTGGTAGTAGACTACAGAGAGCCATTAAGCATGATTTCCAATATTAAGTTTAATTTTTGAAATCATAATGTTTCAACATGCACATTCTCATGCATAATTGTCTCATACGGTATTAGGTTTTACACGTCTTGAATCCTAATTCATGGAGGAGAGACAATGGAAGAACGTATACTTCACTTGTTGGATATTAACTATGTGTCTAATTATCGCTGGCCTCAAATCTTCTCTTTTCTGTTACATAAGAAATCTTGAAAAGAGAGTGAAAAAAAAACAAAGAATAAAATCAAATATTCAGAAAAATCAAACTTAATTACCTCAAAACTTAAGGCTGATGCTATGACTTTTGACCATGCTTAAAGAACTGGAGCTACAAGTACCATAAAATTTTTCCATGTAGAAATAAATATATTCATGGTCAAGTCCAACTTCAGAATAATCCAACCTATGCCAATGTAAGACTTCTAGGAAATGGGATGGCACTTGAGATTCTGCTTAGAGGTAGAAGATGATTGCAATTTGATTAGCCACACTAATAGCAATTGGGCAGGAAGCATTGATGACAAAAAGAGTACAAATAGGATATATTTTCTTATTGGGTTCCAAGGTAATTTCATGGACATCAAAGAAACAAAAGCCAATTGTCCTTTTGTCTGCAAAAGCAAAAAATATGGTAGCAATGAATACAACATGTAAAATAATTTGCTCAAAAGGATCATGGAGAATTTACATCAAAGTACTAGCATGCCAACAAAAATTTATTGTGATAAAATGTCCACTATTGCCATGACAAAGAATCATATTTGTCATAGTTGCACCAAGCATATTGAAATTCGACATCATTTTAGTTAAGAGCTTGTAGAATGAAAAGAAATTAAGTTAGAATTTTGTGGGACTAAAAACCAACTTACAAACATTTTTACGAAGCCAATTACAATTGAGAAATTTATCGTGTTCAGAGAAATGCCTAAAGTTACAGATTCTTCTAGATCAAGGGGAGTGTTAAAATATATATTAATCTAGAAAAATAAAGGAACATGCTACACAATGAAGTAAATCCAAAAGAAATTCAAAAAGGCATTTGATGCATTAAAATCGAAGACATAATCTGAAGCAAAATTTATGATGTATGGATAGAAACAATGATGCATTAGCTATAGGAAGTAGGTAACTATCAAGGTTGTCATCATAAGGCAAATTGTAATATATTATTGCAAAACACTATCATGTGTAATATTTTTGATAACAATTCATAACATAAATTAGAAGCTATAAGTCCCTTGTGCTTCATCTTTATCTCTCTCCTTTCAATCCTTCTTATCTGAAATATTAATTAAAAAAATTATCAAATGATTCAAAATTGGCAATGAATAGCTAGTAAGGGTTGGGAAATGTTGGAATTTGCCAACACCTTGCTCAGTTGTTGGAACCAATAGCCCTCGTTTGGAGGAAGATGTGTGAAAAATGGGGAAATTTCAAATTATTTATATGCTTCAATTTTACAGAAGAGAGTTTGGAAAGTGCATAGGATTGAAGTCACCTTGTTTGTTCACTTCCTCAATAAAGTCTTTGCAAGAATAAAAACACTGTCACAAGTTCAAACTCTTTCAAGCTTTGAAAGTACAAAATTATGGAACCTCTTTTTAGTAAATTTAGCTTATCAAGTTATTCATAAACTTCATTTACAAAAAAAGTAAGAGTCAAGAATAAAAATAATATATATATATATATATAATGAAGCCTTCTTGAATCATATATGACAAATTTTTATTAGGGAGCCTGCATAGACTTTGCTTACTAGAAAATGCCTCTAAAATTAATTTCATAGGAAACAAACTAGCTTTGATGCATTTAGGATAAGAGAACACAAAGTTAAGCAAAGTCTATCAATACACCGATTTTTATTACCCAAATGGCTGGAAAAAAGTATATGCATGGTCTTTTCTTTGTGCGTGTGTGTGTGTGGGTCTTTTTTTTTTCGGCGGGAGGGAGGGGAGGTAAGAAAATCCCATTTATATTTGATGCTATACTTGTATTTGACTTGTCTAAATCTTTTAGAAAATTGATGGTGTTAATTTTGAGGAAAAGTAGACATAAAATTTGTGGGACTCATTTGAGTAATTTGTCATAAGTGAGTTTACCATTCAAGTGAGATTCACTCCATAAGGGTCACAAACATTGTTGCTATCTTTTTTAAAAACTGGCACTATTAATTTTTTAAGGAATTGAAAAGAATTCAAATATGATGATACTATTCCTACATTGCTTGATTATTGACTAATGGATGAGAAAATTCGAATTATCTTAGCGATGATAAAAGCATAATTAAGATACCAATATATTTTAAGCATTGGAAAAAATCAAACTAGATTGATTAGTTCAACTAAAAAATAGGTGAATTAGTTAGCAACAATATTTTTCACAAAGAGGCTGCTATTGAACCACACTAAGTGATTGATTTAATGCATGATAAGTTTTAAATATAACATATGTTTGGGAAAATTTATAACAAAAAGAATATTGTGATTCTATAATAAAATATAATTTCTTTATATACATTTAGATTTTAATAAATGTATATAATCTTAAATATCAATCTAATTACCGTGGTTCAGTTGATTATAAATTTTGAATTATTTTCCACTATGGTACAATAATTAGTATAATTTTTAAAACATTGTTTTTGAGTGTCATAATTTATTTTTAGTTACTCTAATTTATCACACGAATGAAAATAATGAAGTAAACAAGAGTAACTAATTCAACTATATACATCTACACACACATACAAATCTTGTCCCATAGTATTGTACGTCTTAATATCTTCCATATTTGCATGGGGAAAAAGTAAGAAGCGGAGGTCGAACTCAAATACATTGAGTTTACCTTAGTCTTAAAAGATGGAGGTTGATCCTTAAATTTATTACTCGATATAGTACATGCCATTTTCTAGGTCGATGTTTGTTGTGTATTTGGTCAAGCTTGTATTGATTCAGTAAACCATAGTGTGATAGCTCCTATTCTTCCTATTTTGATCGGGATCTAAAAATAATCAATTCACATCGTGCTGCTATACACCATATATCTCCTCTCTCTTTGCTAAACTAGTGATATTTATTAATATTAAATATATATATATATATAGATTCATTTTAACTTTTAATCTTTTTCGTTTAAATCACGAGTATGTCCCCTTCCCATTATTTAAGAGAAGACTAATCCTCATTCACACCGTGAGACCATATAGTATATTGACCCCAGGGAATTTTCCAAGGCTCCAACCTATGACATTGCATAGGGCCCTCAACCTGGAATCAAGCGGTGGCCAATTCGACCATCCCATAAGGTTATTTTAGCTTTCAATCTTAAATTGAAAAAAAATCTTCACTCAAGTGTTATACCATAAACATACCCAAAAAATGATGCATAGAAGAAATATTCTAACTTTTTCCATTACCAATGCCATCTAGACCTAGTTATGATTTAACATGTTTTACAACCAACTTTACTTTGGGATTTCAATAATAAATTATATGCATTAATATCATGCACAATGTTTGGCAAACCTTAGCATCATTCACTTCACAAGTAGTAGCACTATAAGAGCATTCAAGTATCATGTATGTTCTGAGAGTCATGGCCTTTAGCGTGCTTCAATCAGGGTGGTACTCATCCCATTTACTGAATTAACTCCTCCATTGGTTGATGGATTTAATTGTCACAAGTAGTTCTTTTAAATATAAATGCTGGTTGTTTAGGAGAAAGAAGAGTTGAGTCACTACCCAACATGGAAACAACCGCTGACATAGTTGGCCTGTCTGTTGTATAGTCTTGAACACATAGAAGCCCGATTTCGATGCATTTTAGAACTTCATGTTTAGGGCATGTCTCATCTAATAATGATGGATCAACAATCTCCATGGTTCTACCTTCTCTCCATAGGTCCCAAATCTAAGTTAATTGAAGGAACTAGACAATTAGACTATTGAGGGGTAAATTTAATTGTAGAGTGATTGTTTTTTCATAGATACTCACATGTCCAACCAAAGTTGAGGTAATGTCATCAGAATGACCATTATTCTTTCTACCAACAACAATCTCTAAAAGCAAAACTCCAAAGCTGTATTCCTCAAACTTTATTAAGAATAATCGTTCCATTGCATATTCTGGTGACATGTAACCACTATAAACAAAAAAGATTATTGAAATGTATTATTGAGCATTTCAATTTAAAAGCTTAAACAAAAAAATTGATTTTTAGTGACGACTTTTAGTGACGATTAGAAAAATGTCGCCACTAAAAGTACACTTTTAGCGGCGATAAAAAAATTTGTCACTAATTATGGTCACTAAAAAAATATATAGTATTTGGAATGAACTTTTAGTGGCGACAAAAAAAGGTCGCCACTAAAAATATTTAGTGATGCCCTTTAGCAACGACATGCAGTTGAAACTAATGCTTTTACACAATATATTGTATGTCATCATTTTAGTGATAAGAAACAGTCGCCACTAAAACCCTTTTAGTGGTGCTATATAAAAGTTGTCACAAGAAACTACTTTTAGTGGCGACACCGTTCGCCACTAAATGATTGATGAATTTGTTATATTCTTAATTTGTTTTTGCCAAATTATTAGTGACAAAGAATATAGTTGCCACTAAATAAAAAGTTTTAGTTGCGAGATGATGTTGCCACAAATTTTGTAACAAAGTTTTAGTGGCAACCTTATCAAGTCGCTAAAATATTTTTAGTAGCAATTGAATAACGTCGCCACTAAAAGTTTGATGCTAACTTGTGATATTATTTAAAATTTTTCTGTTAATCTTTTAGTGGCGACATTCCATTGTCACTAAAATATCTTTTAGTGGCAACTTTATCTTGTCGCCACTAAAAGTACTTTTAGTGGCGACTTCTCTCTTGGTGCCACTAAAAGTTGCATGAGTTTAGTGGTGACATTTTGTCGCCACTAAAAATTTTTAGTGGCAAATAAATTGAAGTCGCCACTAAAAAGCTTGGCTCAAAATTTTAAAAATATAAAAAAAATTTCTCATAAATTTTAAAAGTGACTTTTAGTTGTCATGAAACATTTTTAGTGATGACCTTATTAGGTCGCCACTAAAAGTTTTGATGTATAAATCTTAAAATTTTTACAAAATTTGTGCCAAAATTTTTAGTGATCACCATAGGTCATCAGTAAAAAGTCCTTAGCGGCAACACTTCTTTATCACTACTAAAACATTTGGCTCAAAATTTTTAAAATTTTGTTTCATAACTTTTAATAATGGCCTAAGCTTGTCGCCATTAAAAACTTTGACAATATTCATATTATACACTATTTATATATATATATATATATATATATATATATGTGTGTGTGTGTGTGTGTGTGTTTGTGTGTGTGTGTGTGTTGTTTGTATTTGTGTGTGCGCACGTGTATGTGCACGCATATACAGTTCTAAAGACAATAATGTAACAAAATATTATATGTAGTTCACATATAATATAGCAAACAACAAAATTAATAAATATTATTTATAAGTATAAATTTATTTTAAACTTGATTATTTTTTATAATTTCAATCTTAATATTTTTTATTTATTAATAAAAAATGTAAATCAATTAGTAATGTTAAATATTAATAAGAAATTTAATTTTTTATCTTAAGTAATTTTTCTTAAAAATTAATAAGAAATTTTAATCAATTAATAATGCAATAGGTAAAAATAAAATTAAATATTCTGATATATAACATACATACCAAGTTTAGCTTAAAGAATTTTAAAAGTATAACATATTTATATAAAAAATATAAAAAAATAAAACAATAAAGAAAAGAATAACAAATCAGTAAAATAATAATATAAAACTATGCCTGAAGGAGGAAAACAATGAAGTCAAATTAATGAAATAATGGGAAAAATCAAAAACCTGAAGCTCTCTGCTTCAATCACGGCTTCTGGCAATAACAATATGAGAAAAAGATGAACAACATTCTTTATATTGGGAAGAGTTTTTATTAAATGTCAAATTATCATTAGGATTTGCAGAACCTAACCAAAAATAGACTCATTTTCTTCTTATTGACCTTCCCATCCTACTTAATACTCTCATTTCAAATTTTGCTTTTTGATGACCTATTTTTTTAATCATTTATAGAAAAAAATTTAAAAAATTTATAAATTAAAATTTTAATTATAAAGTGTTAAGTGATCAATGGAACCTATAGACAAAGAAGAAAAAATTATTGTATTCACCATATACACATATCTCTAAGGGTTGAAATGAGGATTTTATTTGTATGATAGTTTCATATGTGTAGATCAAATCTTAACTATTGACCCACAAATTTTTCAATGAAAAGAAGCATGATTACTAATTTCGTAAGATAACCACTTACAAATGAAAGTTCCTTATACACAATATATGGTATCATTTTATTTGCATAACATTCAATAAGGATTAATGTGCCTTGCACAATGCAACATTAAGTGGTATGGATTTTGGCTAATTTTGATCTTTTTTGTTTTGGAGGATAAATACATGGTGCAAATTTAAAGAGAGATAAAGAGGGGAAGAGAGAGTCTGAGTGGTAATTGTACAATTTCTGTTCTTCTCATTTATTTCCTAAATTTACTTAATGCATTTATCCTCTTCTATTTAGTAGATGCAGTGAAATGGATAAAAGATAATTTTATTTATTATTATTATTATATATATACATGTTTAATGAAGTTAAATTGTTTATTTGTTTTCTTAATGGAGATCCTATCTCAATGGTTCTCTTAGGTGAAGATATTATTGTAACACTATTAAAACCAAACTATAATCATGGTCCAAGGTTTCTTCATTATTATTCTGACTTTCTCACTATATTTAAATACAAAACAAGATACTCATACCTTTTTATTTATAGACAAGTAGCTTATACCGATTTCAACTCTACACTACACAAAACATATGAGAAGATATGTAATTTTTTTAGCAGAAAGATTTGAAGGGTATATAGTAAAAAAAAAAAAGGAATTACAAATAAAATGAAATATATATATTACATTTTTATAATTAGATTTCTTAATTAAAAGATGACAAATGTATAATTTTTTAATAATAACACAACAAATGTATAATCTTTATAGATAACTATATAATTATCCAATTAAATTATGTACTTATCAAGTTATAATTAAAATATCAATATACTTATAATATTTTACTTAAAAAAGTTGATAACAAAAATATTTAAAAAGTGTTACTTAAATATGGTCTAGAAAATTTATTATTATAAAAAAAATTTCTATCACTTAAGTGTCATTTGAATAAGACTTTGTGAAATGCAATAACATGATGAGGCAATAACAAACTAAACCAATGCTATGAATTGAATAAAATAAAAATGTATGATAATGAATATATAGCCGATTAATCACCTTAATTGGTTACATAGGGTATCATTCAATTTTTTTAATAATGAAAATACCTCCAAATTTGGCTCAAAGTAAGTACTCTTTTTCAAGTTATCTTAAGAGCTCACAACTTATCTTCAATTTAGTTAATCTAGTAAATTTTGAAACAACTCCATGAAGATATTTGGATATAGTAGTTCTAAATTATTGGTGGTCCCCTTTTTAATTGTTAAATATAAAAGGTAATCATTTATGAAATCCAAAAATATAAAATAAATAATTTTGTTATAGTTATTTAATTTCTAAATAGATCATTACAAATTACAATTACAAAATAGGGATTTATTTGATTTTTGGCTTACTTCCAACCATTTATAAAATTTAGAAATTAAAATAATCATTTTCAATTACAAATTTTTCCTCTTATCCTTTAATTTAATATCAATTTCTTTAATTTTTTTTCTAATAATTCCTCATTCTTCTTTTTCAATCACCCTTGAAATTTTGTAATTATCCCATTTTTCTTTCTAAACGTCTAAAAAAGTCACAGCCCTTCTTTATAGCCTTTAAGCTTGATGCCCATGAAGCAAATTAATATTAAGATCAAGACTAATTCAAAATAAATTCAGATTAAATTAGATAAAAATAAATTAAAATGAATTACTAATAAATGATATATAAATAAAGAAATAGAGCTAAAGTGATAACTATATTAATTATTTGAAAATATTTAAATTAAATTAATATTAATATTAATATTAATTTTTATGAGGTAAGTACTAAAATTTTTAAATTAATTTAATATTTCATACTATATTATTATCTTTTGATCTATTAAAATTTTTATCTAATATCCACTTGTACATTGAATAAATTATTTTTAGTATTCTATTGATATAAAATTATAATCATAATATTTTTGTGTTTTATATAAAATAAAAAATGAAATTAATTTTTTTATATAACATTAACTAGTATTTTTTGTTTAATTATTCTTTATTTAGTTTTGAAAGTTATGTAAACATTAATAAAATAAATAAAATAAACCCATATTTTAAGCTAATAAAAATAGATAACTTTATTTAAGATAAAACTAATGCAGAATATATTCAAATTTAATTGGATAAAGAATAAATTAAAATAAATTACTGATAATTGATATATAAATATAAAAATATAGCTTAAGTGATAACTATAATAATTATTTAAAAATATTTAAATTAAATTAAATTGACCTTAATTTTTATGAGGTAAGTATTAACATTGTTAAATTAATTTAATCTTTCATACTATATTCTTATCTTTTGATCTATTAAAATTTTTATCTAATATCCACTTGTACATTGAATAAATTATTTTTAGTATTCTATTGATATAAAATTATAATCATAATATTTTTGTGTTTTATATAAAATAAAAAATGAAATTAATTTTTTTATATAACATTAACTAGTATTTTTTGTTTAATTATTCTTTATTTAGTTTTGGAAGTTATGTAATCATTAATAAAAGAAATAAAATAAACCCATATTTTAAGCTAATAAAAATATATAACTTTATTTAAGATAAAACTAATGCAGAATATATTCAAATTTAATTGGATAAAGAATAAATTAAAATAAATTACTGATAATTGATATATAAATATAAAAATATAGCTTAAGTGATAACTATAATAATTATTTAAAAATATTTAAATTAAATTAAATTGACCTTAATTTTTATGAGGTAAGTATTAACATTGTTAAATTAATTTATTATTCCATACTATATTCTTATCTTTTGATCCATCAAAGTTTTTATCTAATATCCACTTGTAAATTGATTTAAATTTATTTTTTAGTATTCTATTGACATAAAATAATAATTTAAATATTTTTGTATTTTAAATAAAATAAAAAACGAAAATAATTTTTATTTTTTGCTTAACTATTCTTTATCTAGTTTTGAAAGTTATATAATCATTAATCAAAGAAGTAAAATAAAACCATATTTTAAGATAATAAAAATAGATAACTTTATTTAAGATAAAGACTAATTCAAAATACATTCAAGTTAAATTGGATAAAGAATCAATTAAAATAAATTACTAATGATTGATATAGAAATAAAAAAAAATTATAACTTAAGTGATAACTATATTAATTATTTAAAAATATTTAAATTAAATTAATATTAATATTAATTTTTATGAGATAAGTATTAAAATTTTTAAATTAATTTAATATTTTATACTATATTCTTATTTTTTGATACATTAAAATTTTCTTCTAATATCTACTTATAAATTGATTTATATTTATTTTTTAGTATTCTATTGATATATAATTATAATTATAATATTTTTATATCTTAAATAAAATAAAAAACGGAAAGAAAAGAGCGCTGAAGAGGCAAAACGGAAGACGTCGTTTTCTCATTCCCTTCAGAGACGCTCGATGAAAGCAACCTGTGCCCTAGGAGGAGAACCAAGTCTTGCGATGGGGAGAAAGAGCCAATCGATCAGTGAAATGCTTATTGAAAGAGATTATCTATGCTTCTTCTGAATCTATTTTCGATGATAATTTCTTCCATAGCTTCAGGTACTGTTAATGATGGTTTCTTCCCCTTCTTTTAATTTATAGAAATTGAGGCAAAGAGGGAGCGCTGTGGCACTCTGTGCTTAATGCCATTTTCCTTCTTCTCGGGTTTTATCATATGGCATCTCCCTTCATAGTCACCGTCTAGTGTTAGCAAAATCTATTATCTCCTACTCCAATCTTGTAAACACTTCACTTTTTCTTTCTGGAAATTTACTGTGTTGGCAAAAATTTTCTCTGTTCTTAGATCCCCTGATGATTTCGCCCCATTGAGCCCCCTTGCCACTCTCTTTACTTTCACTAACTTCCTTTTCAAAGAGTGTTGCTGCAGCCTGCTCTTATTCTAGTGATCTCCCGAACATCAGGCTTCGCGACTTAGTGCAGTGAGGCTCGTTCTTCCACGATTGGTAGCACTCGTGCAAGGTCTGGTTTACTTGTTTTATCATCCGGGTTAAAATAACTACGAATAAACAGTTAGTTATCGATTATTGATGATCCCATATGATCATTTATTGCTTCCGAAGTCTTACTTAGTGTTATCTTGCCATTGTCTAATATGCTCTGTTAATTTTTTTTATCATTGCATTTTAGTTGAATTTGATTTTTGATAGTGCTCTCTAAATGTGCTTACGAGTTTCTATTTTTGCACTATCAGCAAGTAATATTCTTTTTATCTATGGTAGTGATGGTGAGATCATAGTATGATGCCAGCAAATGTTGGGACAGACTCCAGTTCCAATATAAGAAATACTACTTTGAGGCATTTTCTATGTTATCCATTCATTTGGAAAGTACTACCCCAGCCACCCATGTGGAGAAACCTTAAACATTTGTGTAAATCGATGGTTGTGATTAAGTTTAGGAAGCAAGCGAAAGAGGTTTCACACATAGAGATTGGAAAGCAATGCAGTAATATAATTTTGTTGCCGTTAAAGTCTATTTCATTTACTTGATATTCATTTCTAAATTGAATTTCTATGATTGTCCATGTTGTTCATCATTTTTTTTTTGGTTACTATCTAAGAAGCACTGACACGTTGAAATTCCTCAAGTATTAGTGTTGGATGCATATCTTTGCTTCATAATTTGGCATAACAAATTTCTTCAAATTTTCAAAAGCATGAAACCCTTTAAAGAATATAATCATGATGTACGATTATGACAAAAATTTAACCACCAAAGCTAGTCTATGCTGGAGTGTTTTGATTTGTGATTGAAATTATTTGTGATTTAGTCACTCTAGAATAAGTTTAATTGATGAAGGTAAATTTTCTTACATATTAGTGACTTTCACGATAAAAAGAATATGGCAAAAAGTTTGCTGCTATAGAAAGACATGGTGGTTGAGAAAAACTTTATATAAATTCAGTTTCTCTTTTAATTGGAAGATAAGAAACGCTTAATGTTTTTTCTTTCGAAGAGGTCAATATATTAGATACAAGGACATTAAATTGGGCTATGAAAATTTCAATTCGGTAGAGCTGTAAAATTGATTGGGCAATTCAAGCATTTGGTTTTGGGGTATTGCAAAGGACTGGAACCTTGGTTTTAAAATTTAGATGTTTTAAGTTTAAAATTTGTTCTTATAGTTGTCTTGCTTATGCTATTAAAGATATGTGAAGAGATTTTGGCCTCTTGAATTATTTCTAGATCCAAATAACATGCTTGGTTGATTGGCACCATTGTATTATATGTGAACTGGAACGTTGATTATGTTTTTAAATATCCTGTATAATGCATTAGTTTTTCACTAAAACTTTGATTATGTTTTTTAGGATAATAGCAAAGTCTCCCTTTTTTCCTGTCAGATAAAATCAACATTTCAATTATATCTCTAGATGTATAAGAAACTATAGCAACATTCCAGTATCACATGAAAATTATTCACTTCAACTAAATTATTACTTAGTAGTAGACTTGAGGTTTAGTCTTCTATTTATGAATATTTTATACTTAATTATTAATATATTATTATATTATTCAATAAACAGATAAAGAAGGGGTAGCAAAGGAGAAGTGAACAAAAGGCGATAAGAAGCCAAGGTTGTGGAGGAGCATCTGTTTTTGGCTAGGGAGCTTTGACAAGGAAAATCAAGAAAGTGTTTTCATTTTCAGTTTAATCAACCGTTGCCATCAATCACAGGTGCAAATGTCACTGTAACTTTGTGTTTCTTTTTTTTTTTTTTCTCTTTGTTTGGTTTCACTATTTTCTTCCCGTTATGCTCTATTGAGATACTGTTGTAAATGATAATACATATATTAAAGATATATTAATAAATAGCATTGATAAAAAAATGAAAATAAGAATTATAATAATAGTTATTAATAATTAGATTCATTTAATTATTATTACGAACATAGTAATATTAAATAATAAACATTCAATTATGTAACTAAAATTAAGTAATAATAATAAGATTACTTATTCAAAAATTAAATTATTCATTTAATAATAAATTAATAATAACAATGGAATTAATAAATAATAACATAAATGATTAATTAAATTTTACTATATAACAATAATGCTAATAACCATGTTTATTCTAAATTAAATTTACTCAACTAATAATTAAATGAATAAATAATAAATTAATATCAACGACTTAGTAATAAACAATAAATTGTACAATAAAAGTTATATTAATAATAATAATAATAATAATAATAATAATAATAGGAAGAATATATTTATTGTGAATTAAAATTATTAAACTAATTCTAAATAAATGATAAAAATAAATAGTTAATAATAAAACATATATTAAAGATAGATTAATTAATCACAATGATGAAACTAATAATAATAATAATAATAATAATAACAAAAATAACAATAGTGATCAATAATTATATTTTTTTAATTAGTATTAAGTAACTATCAATATTAAATAATAAACAATAAATTATATAGCTAAAATTAATTAAACAACAACAACCACAACAAGATTACTTATTCAAAAATTAAATTTATTCATTTAACAATAAATAAATAATAACAATGGATGTAATAAATAATAAAACAAATGATTAATGATATTTTAATGTATAATAAAAATGCTAATAACCATTTTTTTTATAAATTAAATTTACTAAATTAATAATTAAGTGAATAAATGATAAATAATAATTAATACCAAATACTTAATATTAAATAATAAATTGTAAAATAAAATTCTTATTAATAATAATAAGAGGAAGAAGATTTGTTTTACAAATCCAAGACAATAAGATTTCATTTAATAATAATAATAATAAGAGCAAATTTTTTTTTTTTAACAATATAGGGGAGCTACCAATATTGTTGGCAAAGACAATAAACAAAGATAAGGAAAGTTTTATGAATAATGATGGAAAACAATAGCATCCACTTATACAACTCATTTAAAAGTCTTGTAATTTATTGAAAGTAAGAAAAGAAATGGTTTTCCAACCACAAGATGCAATAAAAATAAAGCATGTACTAAATTACTCTAAAACCAATAGAATTTGTGTTGTTGCTTCTCAATTTGTGTTGTAAATTATATGTCATAAACTTAATCAATGAGCTATATAAAAAGAGCTTACATCAGAGAGCTTATGTCATAAACTTAATCAATGAGCTATATTGTTGTTTGCAAATATATAAAACTGCTTGTGCCTTTTATTCATTTATGTGATAGGTCAAAAAACATGATTTCATATGTGCTTGGTTTGCACAATTTCTTGAATTATTTTATTAGTGTTATTAGATTTAAATGGGCTATTGATGTGCTTAATTCTTTCACTTGGTTTCAAGATCCATCATAATAATCTAATATTCACTCACGTTCATTGACTCTTACTTTTCTATTCTGTTATCTTACATATCTTTCTTTTGAGTTTTCTCATGTATATTATGCATTGTAATTGAATAATGTATGATTTAGGGATGGATAAAAGTTGGATCCACATCAAGAATAGAGCTATATGGTATATAGACAAGGCGTTGATAACTTTCTCCAATGGGCATTCAGTCAAGCTGGGGTGACTAATATGATTCGATGCCCATGCAAGGGGTGTAAGAATACGGCTTGGAAGTTGAGAAGTGAAGTAAGGGCTGATTTATTCAGGAAGGGCTTTAGTGAGAGTTATAAAGTGCGGGACTCACATGGAGAAAGTCGACTTGATGCCCACAATCCAATTCAACATGCAAATGATGAAGTACATGAGAATAATGAGGAGGAAGATGATATCATTGGCATGTTACAAGATGCATTTGGTGACGCATATTCAGAGGAGTCACCTAACTTACAGGCTAGCCAGTTTTTTAAGTTGTTGAAAGATGCTCAGACTGAACTCTATCCTTGTTGTAATAAGATGTCAAAATTATCTTTCATAGTCAAACTCCTTCACTTGAAATGCCTCAATCATTGGAGCAACAAATCTATGGATGCATTGCTAAATTTATTTAGGGATGTTCTACCTGAGGGGGCATTAGTACCTAACTCTTACTATGAAGCAAAGAAGGTTATTGGAGAGTTGGGATTAAATTATACCAAGATTGATGCATGTGAGAATGACTGCATCTTATACTGACAAGAGCATGCTAATGCAGAATCATGCCCTATGTGCAATGTATCTAGATGGAAGTTGGATGGTCATAAAGGCAAAAAAGTGCCACGTAAAGTGTTACGTCATTTTCCATTGAAGCCTAGGTTACAACGATTGTATATGGCTCGACATACAGCTAAAGCGATGAGGTGGCATACAGAGAGACGCATTGACGATGGTGTATTGCGGCATCCATCTGACTCCATTGCTTGGAAATCATTTAATGACCAACATCCTAACTTTGCTCGTGATTGTAGAAATGTACGAATGGGTCTAGCTAGTGATGGATTCCAACCTTATGGAAATATGAGTACTAATCATAGTATTTGGCCGGTTGTCCTAGTTCCATACAATTTACCACCATGGTTATGTATGAAGCACCCATCTTTATGATGACGCTTCTTATTCCAGGTCCTAAGTGTCCAGGTAATGATATAGATGTGTACTTGCAACCAATGATTGAAGAGTTACAGGAATTATGGAATGATGGTGTTAACACGTATGATGCTTACTCACAGTCTAATTTTAAGATGCATGCAGCTATTATATGGACAATCAATGACTTCCCAGCATATGGGAACCTTTCAGGGTGGTCCACCAAGGGAAAGTTTGCATGCCCTTGTTGCCATAAAAACACACATTCTACTTCTCTACGAAATAAATTGTGTTACATGGGGCATCGTCGCTTCCTTCCAACCAATCATCCATGGCGCCGAAATAGGAGGGCATTTGATGGAAAAATTGAACATTCAGTTGCACCTTCCCCTCTAACTGGGGATGAAGTACTTATGCAACTCCAGGCACTGGGCAATATGAGTTTTAGGAAAGCCCAAAAGCGAAAGCGTTACCAAGCCAATGATACTTTTAATTGGAGGAAGAAGAGTATTTTCTTCAAACTACCTTATTGGAAAACCCTTAGGCTTCGACATAATCTTGACGTTATGCATATAGAAAGAAATGTATCTGATAACATATTGTCAACATTGATGGGCGTGGTTGGAAAGACCAAGGATACATTGAAGAGTAGATATGACTTAGTTGATTTAGACACTAGGCAACAGTTGCACCCAATAGAAGATGGGAACAAAATTCTGATTCCAGCAGCATGCTATACATTGTCCCCACATGAGAAGTTAAAAATTTGTAATTTCTTGGCTAATTTGAGCCTTCTCTTCAAATATTTCAAGATGCATCAATGTTCATGAGCGAAAAATCTTTGGGTTGAAGTGTCACGATCACCATGTGTTGTTGCAAGACATATTCCCACTTGCAGTACGTGGCTTGTTGCCTAAGGAAGTTTCAGAACCAATAATAGAGTTGGGAAAATTTTTTAAGAACTTGTGTTCCAAGTGCTTAAGAATAGAAGATCTTGATGTCTTGGAAACTCAAATTGCAATCACATTGTGTAAATTAGAAATGGTGTTTCCACCTGCCTTTTTTGATATCATGATCCACTTACCTGTTCACTTGGCAAGAGAGGCTAAACTTGGGGGACCCGTACAATATCGATGGATGTATCCTATTGAGAGGTAAAGTTAACTAATTAATTGATGCTTATTATAAATACTTTCAAGATGTCTTACATTATTCATATTTATTTATGCATGTAGATATTTACGGACACTGAAAACATATGTTCGCAATAAAGCTCGCCCAGAAGGTTCAATTGCAGAAGGCTATTTAGCAGATGAATGCCTTACTTTTTGCTCTCGTTACTTGAAAAACATTCCTACAAAGTTTAATAGACCTTCTAGAAATGATGATAGACATGTGGAACATGATAAGATGTCCATCTTTGATCCAAGTGGGCAAGCAAGAGGACGTTATGAATCGATATGTCTATCAGACATGGAGTTCAATCAAGCTTGTATGTATGTGCTTCAAAACTGTGAAGACATTTGGCCATTTATTGAGTAAGTTTATAAAACTTGGTCACCATTTACGGTAAAAAAAAATTTCTATTATCATGTCTTAATTAACTAAGTCATATATTGTAGGAAGCACAAGATGGAGATTGAAACACAAGGTTCAAAGGTTGAGGAGTTCTTAGAATGGTTTCGTGCACAGGTTGTTTTGACCTTATGTTTCCCTTGATTGGTTTATAAATTATCATATTCACACATGTTTTGATTTACAGGTTTTACAGTTAAGTGCACGAGGTGATGCAAGTGACAAACTCATAAGTCTTGGAATTGGACCACTCAAAATGGTTCATCGTTATTCCACATTTATGGTGAATGGATTTAGATTTCATACTAGAGATCGAGCCTGTAGTAGAAGAACACAGAATAGTTGAGTGCTTGTACGAGGTGATGATTCAGACGAGACAAAAGAGTACTATGGTGTCTTGGAAGATATATATGAGTTGTCGTATCTTGGGAATAAAAAAGTATATCTCTTTAAGTGTCATTGGTGGGATGTAGGTCATTTAGGAAAAGGATACAAGGTTGATAAGTATGGGATCACGAGCATCAATACTCGATATTCACTAAACTCACATGAGCCATTTGTATTAGCATCTCAAGCAGAACAAGTATTTTATGTAGAAGATATTTGTGACCCAAATTGGTTGGTTGTTGTAAAGACAAATCCTCGTGACCTCTTTAATATTCCCGAGGTGATTGATAATGGCACAAGTGGGGATAATGAGGAAATACTTAGTGATGAGGCTTATCAACAATTTGAAGTTGATATAAATGTGACTACTAATGATGATGTAGGCATTGACCTAGTGGTATGCCTTTATAGGGATGATATTCAACCAGAAACAATAAACCATTCATGTGAACGAGCTTGGCCAAGTGGGTCGAATGTAATTGATGTGGAAGCTGATTTCCTTGATGATGATGATGATGATGAGGATGTGTCCACTAATGAAGAAGATGAGGAAGACATACTTGATGATGTTGATACAGATGACACCAATGACATTGATAATAACATAGTTTAAATATATTTATGGTAGTGTGAATGTATTTAAACTATTAAAACTTATTATATTTACATATGAATTGCCTTCTATTTTTGTCATCAATTTAGCATTTGGATTTTGACTAATGTATCTCACACTTTATTTGCAATATTTTAGGAAATGTCGGGTGGTGGACGCGGGAGGGTAGGAGGAAGAGGCGGAAGAGGAAACGGACGTGGCAATAGTCGATTGAGACGTGACCATATAGCGAATGTGACGCCACCGCTGGAACAAGTAATAGGAAATGCTTCTGAGTGTAGAGAGTCTACTCTACCCACACTAACTGGCTCAGTGAGACAAGAAGAATATGAAGATTCTCCCCCCATGCAGCCATCACTAAATCAGAGTAGTGCAGGTATAACTACCTTTGGATTTTGTTTATTTATAGTTTACTCCCCCCTTCCACACATATACATATATATTGATGTGTAAATGTTTTTGTTGACATATATGCTTTACTCAGCTTCTTGCAGTACTGTTAAGAAAGGACGAGGAAAGTATAAGTGTGTGTCTGTTGATACAAAGACAAAATATGGTGGAAAGATTGCTATTAACATATCTGAAGATCTTGAGTGGGCTGTTGGAGAGGGTGCTCGAGAGTTCTCTAGTTATTGTGGGTGGGTGGTTCGAACCACTATATTATTTAGAGATGGTGATTGGCCCTTTCAACAAGAAAAATGTGGCGAGGTCATGTGGTTAAAAGTTAAGGTAATATATTTGTATATAAATAATTATGCAAACTAAATGATATTTAATTTCTTAAACTAAATCTTTACATATACAATTATAATTACTTATGCTTATGGTTCATAGGACAAATTCGAACCATGTGAGGGTCAATCTGAGTTGTCACTGAAGCACTTAACTATGAGCACTTTACAGAGATTATTCAGGAATTGGAAGACTAAATTGCATGATCTAGTTAAACTATTAGATACAGATGAGGATAGGCATGCAGTTCGACCAAGTGATGTGCACCCTATAGACTGGGAGTGGCTACTTCAGCACTGGGCTTCTGAAGATTTTAAGGTAATGTATACTCTTGCTATATAATATGCTTTGAATATATTATAAATATTGTTAAGAGATAGTAAAAGTTTCTATCTAATTGTAGGCAATGAGTGACAGAAATAAATTAAATAGGGGAAAACAAATGACAAAGCATACATGTGGCACGCGATCCTTTGCAGAGGTGGAGCATAGTTTGGTGAGGATAGCATCTTCTTTTTTAATTTACAATTGCATATTTATATACACATTTTGTTTTCTTGATGATTATAAGATGAAATAATGTCTATAAAATACTTTAGAGGGATCCTATTACTGTAGAACCAGCAGGACCTGATGTGGTGTGGGAGGCACAGCATACTCGCAGGACAAAAGATGGGGAGACAGAGTGGGTCGACCCCAAATCACAAGAGATTTATGTAACCTTTAAACATATTTCAATTTTTTAACTTTGTGCAATTATAGCTTATTGCCTATAGTTTTAATTTGTTTCTTTAATTACAGGGTTGCTTACATGAGCTTGTTCTCCAGCAACAATCATCAGAAGTCGAATCCCGCATGACTGGAGATGAGATTTTATCTACTGTACTGGGTATAAGGTCCGGGTTTGTTCGTGGCAAGGGTTATGGAAAGAAACCTCAAAAAAAGAGACCTGTTGACCAAGTAGATGTGGACCACAGAGTGTCATCTGCAATAAAAGAAGTCCGAGAAGAAATGGAACAAAAACGGGAGGAGGATCGTGCCCATATGGCACAAGAATTTGAACGGAAGTTGCAACAAGAGCGAGCCCAGATGGCCCAACAGGTGCAAGATGAAGTTCGTGCACAGGTTGCTGCCTTATTGGCTACATTGTAGCAGCAGGTATATAACAAACTTCTCTTTCCTTTTTCAATAATGAAAAATACTTATAGTCATTTTTTCTTTTTAACAGGGACATTTACCTTCAAGTAGCAATACTTTAGGTGGATCAGCTCAATGAACTTAGATAAATGGTAGTATGTTTGAAAGGCACTACTTATTTCTTATTAGTCTGAACTTTAATTTAAGATTAGCTTTAAGTTGAAGCTTGAACTCATATGTTGTATGGTGTTTGAATTGGTACTGATTTTGTTTTAGTCTAAGTAATTATTGAAAATAAATTTAATAACATGTTTTTTTTTTTGAAGGCTGAGTGAGCTTCCCGGAATGAAGAAGCATATTGAGTCCATGGAAGCGTCTTTAAGCAGTTGAACAATTATTAACAATGAATGTAGAGATTATGACTTTAGCTTTCTAATAGCTAATTTTGTATATGTACAAATTATTTATGAGTATGGAGTTGATTTTAATTAAATTTTTCTTTCATTTTGATGTGATTGGATATAGGTGTTGTAATCTTATTTCATTATGTGTCTTTTTATTCTTTTGAAGTTGTTTGATAATTATTTAAATTTTATGTTATTTTTTAGGTAAATATTGCTTAATTACATATAAGATATTAAAAATGTTTTCTGACACCATTAGCAGTGATATCTATTGTCATTAAAGAATTTTTGCAGTATTCAAAGGCAAGTGATTATGTTGCTGAAAATAAACATTTAGTGGCAACATAAAAATCGCCACTAAAAACTTTTAGTGGCAACAAGTCGCCACTAAAAATATTTTAGTGGCAACATCATCCCCATTAAATGAACTGTTAGTGGCGATAAAGTCGCCACTAATAAATTTTAGTGGCAACAAAACTTGCCACTAAAAATGTTTTAGTGGCGACGCCTATATATTGCAACTAATAAGAACTTTTTTGTAGCGGCAATCACATGTCGCCACTAATGATTTTTTTAGCGACAACTCTTAAAAAAAAAAAAAAAATTTTCATTATAATTTAGTTGCGACTTTTGGCGTCACTGAATTAGTTTTAGTGGCAACCTTTGTCGCCACTACATATGTTTTAGTGGCGACAAACATTGTGACTAATTATATATTTTTGTGGCGACTTGTTTGTCGCTACTAAATACTTTTTGTTACACTTGTATTAGTCGCGATGTAGCGGCGACATTATGTCGCCACTATAAGGTAATTAGTGGCGACTTTATGACTTTTAGCGGCGACAATTGTCGCCGCTAAAAGCAATTTTTTTTGTAGTGATCAACAATCTCCATGGCTCTGCCTTCTCTCCATAGGTCCCAAATCTAAGTTAATTGAAGGAACTAGACAATTAGACTATTGAGGGGTAAATTTAATTGTAGAGTGATTGTTTTTTCATAGATACTCACATGTCCAACCAAAGTTGAGGTAATGTCATCAGAATGACCATTATTCTTTCTACCAACAACAATCTCTAAAAGCAAAACTCCAAAGCTGTATTCCTCAAACTTTATTGAGAATAATCGTTCCATTGCATATTCTGGTGACATGTAACCACTATAAACAAAAAAGATTATTGAAATGTATTATTGAGCATTTCAATTTAAAAGCTTAAATTGTTAAGTAAAGAATACATGACTAGTTTTATTATAATTTCCAACACCCCCATCACATGAAAATCCTTAGAGCTTGAAGTGAGGATGAAGCATAAGCTCACCAACATCATGTTGAAATTTCGTGTAATTAAGAAAAATGGGATTGGCAAGGATTGGAGTCTAAATTACTTGAATATAAAGACTTAAGACATCAAGAATCATTTCCACTTACTTAATTTGTTAAGTGATAGCCATGCATAGTTTAATTCTAATCTCTAACAAAACCATTAAATTTTATCAATATTCATGTAAAATTGTGCAAAATTGGGATTCCAAGTAACATAATGCTAGGAAACTAATGATATGCGTTTGCATTGTTGAATACTTACTAGGTTCCAACAACACGGTTTGTATTTGCCTCAATTTGATCAGAATAATGAAATATTGATCAGAATGAACTCTATAGCAGAAACGACCTTCATGGTGTTATGGTTTGGGATTATTTTTGGTAATGAACACTAGGGAGATTCTAAATATTAGTAATGCGTCAGAACGAGAGAAATGGGGCCAACTTTCTTAATTTTGTTAGTTGGATTAATAGAGGATTGCTAATTTTTTGTGATTGTTGAGCGGTTATGATCAATAATAGTAATGAAAAAAATGGTCCTGCATGTGAGTGTGATAGAGACACATAACTAAAAAATATCTGCAGGACTGCTTTAAAAAAGTACGAATAAAACCAGATGCAAAAATTTAACATAAAAATTCATACATAAAAAAAAAGTTCAATTAATTACCTACAAAACAAAACAAAAAAACTCAAAATATAACAAATACAAATAGATGAAAAAAAAGAAAAGAAAAGTAGAACAAAACCAATAATAATGAAAATGAAGCTAATAAATAAAAGAAAAGATAAAAAATTGTAATAACAAAAATGTACTAACTAAAAAGCTGACGAATGGACAACAAACGAAAGCAAAGAAATAAACATCTTCATACGAAAATAGTTGAAACTTATATAGGAAGAAAGTAGAAGGAAAAAAAAAAGTGGTGAAGCAATTGATGTGAAAAGAATAAGAATATAAAATGATATAGAAAAATGGAAATTTATGGAGAAAAATGAAAAAGAAAAATGACGGAATAGTCCAGTTTGATTCCCATGCAAAATCATCATAATTTTTATTATTTGTGCACTTATTATGATCCATCTCTTTTTGCTTTCTAATATATTATAACCTAATATATATAAATTTATTAGCCAAATATATATAATATATAATATTATGTAATTTTATGAAATAAAAATATTAAATTTAAAAAAATAAAAAAATATCTAATATAAATTTAATTACATACATTGTTTTGGATAAAATTTACAAAATTTAACAATTATATTCATTCACATTAATTATCATCTTCATTCTCATATTTAAAATGAGAAGTATCATATCTATAAAAAGAACTTGGCTCAGCATAATCTTGATATTGTTGTTGTAAAAGATGTTAAACAATACTTTTAAATTCATCTAATCTTGTCAAAGCTGTTCAATTTGTACTCTCTAATTTTCAAACTGGGCATTATGAGTTTGGTTAAACAAATTAGTTATAAATTCATTCTTCAGAATTTCTTACATATAAGAAGAGTGAGGATATATTAAGTATATTGAGTGTCAATATATCCAAATACAAGATTTTTTAATATATTGTCATATACACTCCCATTACCTTAAACTAAATCTTTTTTTTTCCCTCGACAGCCTGTAGTTATAAATCTAACTCTAAAATACTCTTTTCTCTACTTTTATAAAAAATTTTAAAACATATATATTCATCCTGAAAAGTAAATAGTAGAATGAATCAAAATGCTATAAATAAAATTATAATTTCAAATATAAATAAAATATAAAATCATTGTTATATAGATAGTTTGAGACTTTCTATTAACCCAAACTTTTTTATTTTGATGAGTTTTTAAGAAGACCTCATAATATGCTAGTAATCTTTTTAGTTCTCATGCCTATAGAAGAAATATTAATATTAATAGATAAATATATATACATATATATTTAAAAAATTAATAAATATCTAAAGAAGTAAAATGAATTACCACTCTTTTGGCATATTCAAGTATTGAAATAGAACTAAACTTAGAATTAGAGGCATTAGTCCTTCTCATCTATTCTCAAGTGATTGATATTATGAACTATTCTATTTTACACATAACTCATTTCAAATAGATTCTCCAATCCAATTAGGTTTTTTTTTCCTATCTTACATGCATTACCAATTAAATCTCTAAACCAATTAACTACCTTATTTTTTTGAATTTTATTAGTGTTCTCAAGTCTACTCATAATATTTCTAAAAAAATTAGAAGTAATAATTATTTAAAAAAATAACATATATTATATTATAATTATATAAAAAATATAATCCACAAAATTTACCTTAAATTCAGCAGACCATAATTTTCTATATTCATGAAAAACACCTTTCCAATTATTTCAAAACCCTTTATATTTACTTTTTAAAATAATTATTATACATGTATGAACTTCATTCTTATTTGGTGTAAATCTACATAAATTTAATATTAATTAATTAATTAATTAATTAAAAATTATAATAAATTGAAATAATATTTAAAAAACTAAATAATAACTTATCACCATTAGATTAAATTAATTATTTTTTAATAGAAATTGGAGTTTGGGAATCAGGAGTTAGATCATGAGACTTCGAAAGAGCATGTTGAGATCGTGATTAATCCCTGCTAGATGATAATCTTTATTAATACATCTAAATAAATTAATTTGTAAAAGACAAAAAATATATGTGGATAAATTTTTTAAAACAGTCAAAATAATTTAATAAAATAAACTACTCTTACTTCTACTTATTTACTTTTGATTTGTATGTTGACACAAATTGTCTTGTGCGTCGGACAACAAAGTAAGGGCGTAAAAGGGATGAAGAAAGTGAGAATGTTAGAGTGACGAAAAAGATTTGTAAAAGATGTGAATTCAGTGTATTTATGTGTGTGTGTGTGAGAGAGAGAGAGAAGAGATGGAGGATACAAATGTATATAATATTAAATATTAAAAATATAAACATATCAATCTAATCAAACTTCATCTTTATATTTAGCATACTATACTAAAAAGTCATATCAATATACAAATATCTACATATTATTAATAATAAAATTATAAAAAATTTAATGCAATCATAAAATTTATAAATATTATAAATTTAAATTATATAATTTATAAATAATATATATAGCAACAGCAACCAGGTTACTGTCGCTATATATATATTAACAATATTTTATTTATATATATAGTAATAATATGTTTTATTTATATAATTATGTTATATGATTTTTTTGTTAGAAAATAAAAAATATAATTAAAAATAAATCTATTTGAAATTCGTCCATATTTTCTATAAAAATTTTTATTATATCATTTATATTTATTTATATATCTTAAATAATATAATAATTATTTTGTTAAATAAATATTTTTATTTAATAATAAATATAAATAATAGAACTTATAATATAATTATGATTTAAATTAAATAAATATTTAGATTATATTATTTCTAATTTATTATATATTAATTAATTTTAATTTAAATTTTCTTCAATTCACATTAGATGTTTTTTATTATATATTATATTATATTATAATTTTATGGATGATAGCGACAGAAAATTGGTTGCTATTAGTTACAATAATCTATTGCTAAAATAATTGTGGTGCCACCTTGCCATTTTTTTATAGCTTTTTACTATTTTTGTCAATTTTTTATTTTCTCTTATTATTTTTTTTACATTTTTAGCTAAATTTTTTAAATGTAAAATTGAGAAAAAAATTTTAAAATGGTTTTGTCAGAATTCTTTCGCATCTTTATGTAAAAAATTATTAATATTATTGTAATGTTTCAGCAAATTTGACAACTTGACTTCACATGAGGGGACATGCAAGTTCTTCATAAAAGTAATAAATAATAACATGTTCAATGGAATATTTGGTCGACAAACGATTGAGAGAATATTTGGACGCATACATGTCTTGTAAGGGTCGATAGTGATAGTGATTGACCTTTGCGCCATTACAGAGGGCCTAATGAAAACGTTTTATGTTCAACATGGGCGGTGGGTCTAGTTTAAAGAGTCGATTTTTTTTTTCCTTTTGGGGTGGCTTGACCTTCTCTAGTCGTGCCTTGAATGATTCGTTCTCTGAAAGTGATGTAATCCTGTAATCCCGTAATGTTTAAGGACAGTGCTTGGACATAATTTGCCTAGTCTAAGATTTGGAAGTAGAAACGTCTTCCAAGGGCTGGTAGTGATTAGCTTCGTTGGAAGTCAATTGTGTTTGAAGCCGAGAGTGATACACGCGCAATGAGAAATTTCGTGCTCATTAGCAGTTCTACGGCGTTTTTATTATATGTTTGTAGTTTTCCAATTTTGTGATATGAGAATTAGAATCAAAACGAAAATCTTTTATTTACATTATTTTACTCCAAAACTATTTCTAACCTCTGGAACTTGGGACAAAACTCTTGGATAAATTTGACTTTTCCGCTAGGTTGTTTTGACTTGGTAGAGAATTATGAACTAATCACATACCAACGAGAATGAGCTTGGTTTGACTGATCAGACATTCAATCGTCATACAAAACATATTCCTAGCTCTTTGTTAGTGGTACACTACAAAGAGACATTAAGCATGATTTCCAATACTAAGTTTAATTTTTGAAATCAGAATATCCCAACATGCACATTCTTATGCATAACTGTCTCATAGGGTATTAGATTTTACACCTTCTGAATCCTGATTCATGGAGGAGAGACAATGGAAGAACGTATACTTCCCTTGTTGGATATTATTGACTATGTGTCTAATTATCACTGGCCTCAGATCTTCTTGTTTTTTCTATTACATAAGAAATCTTGAAAAGAGAGTGAAGAAAAACAAAGAATAAAAATCAAATATTCAAAAAAATCAAACTTACCTTAAAACTTAAGGCTGATGCCATGACTTTTGACCATGCTTAAAGAACCGGAGCTACAAGTCCCATAACATTTTTCCATGTAGAAATAAATCTATTCACGGTCAAGTCCAACTTCAGAATAATCCTACCTATGCCAATGTAAGACCTCTAGGAAATAGGATGGCACTTGAGATTCCGCTTAGTGGTGGCCTGAGACCCTAACGTAATTGGAATGTGCAACATTTGTTTTTGTTTTTGTTTTTGTTTTTAATTTTTTTAAATTATTTTAAGCACAATACTTAAAAAGGATTTTAGAATTTAGTCAAATTTGACAAAAGCTTTTTCTTTTCTTTTCTTTTTCCAGGCATGGAAATGAAAAGAAGAAAAAAAGAATTCAAATCTTTGTACATCATAACTCCAGACATTTATGCTTAGAAAATGTCTCACCATGACAAAATCTTTTAGCAATGGTATTTATATTTAAGATAAAATTTGCATTTATTTTTATTTAAGTGAGAATATTTTAATTTAACTTAACTAATTTCTACTTTATTTTTTTATTGACAGGATATTAATTCTATATTTTTAATTTTTCTATCTATATTAAAAAAATTCTAACTAAAATTATTTTTATGAATAAATAATTATGAAAAAATAATTTATTTTCTTCACAATCACAAGACATGCGCTTTTATTAGAGACTTATTGAATTTAAGCATTAGATTTTGACGAAGTAAAAGAAATATATACATATATATATATATATATGTATATATATTGTCCCATAAGCAATTACCTTGACGCTCACGCAAGATATTGTTGAACCTCTTACCTTGAGAGAAATGGTGGGTGGAAGTTCAGAAAGTGGAGACAGAGTGTGGGATGAAGTTGTTTTCAAAAATTCTATTTGTTTAATTTCATTTATATTAACATATAATGCCAATAAAATAAACATCTTAACACACTTTTGGAATTAGAAATTGATGAAAAACTACTGTTAGTATTAATATTAGTACGGCACTTAATAATAGAAATTGAGCCGAGTGGTGAATGTATAGTACTTGTTTGAATAATTTACACCAATAATGGATCCGTAATTTTTTTTGTCATCGTAAAAAATGAAATTTTTAATGCACTTCTTCGGTAAAAATAGAATTTTGGTGATGACTTAGTAAATCATTACTAAAAGTCAATCGTTAGATATTACTAGTGACGCCGTTAAAAAGTTGCCCGAGAGTGAGACAATTAGTGGCAACCAAGAAATCACCACAGAAATACTACTTTTAATGATGACATATAAAAGCCATCACTGAAAATTTTCTGATGATATTCTCGCTTACCAAACCAAATTATGGGAGGTAAGGCTTCATGTGGGGAGAAATTAAATGTTGCTACTGAAATTATTTAATACTTTTTGGCAACATATGACGTTAATATCATCATAAAATCCATTTGACAATGACCTGTTTTTGCCACTGAAATTATTACATAATAGGGGAAAAAAAAACTGGCTCCTCATCTTTTCCATGAAAAAAAAAAAAAAAAATCAACCCTACCATTGAAAAGGAGAGAAATCCCAAGCCTCACCTATCCTCTGTGAAAAAGAAGCAAGTACTCTTCGTTAGTCTAGAAGGACACAAGAAAGAAGAGTAGAATTAGATCTTGAAAAAGAAAATTATCATTTAAAATTCTTTTTACAAATTAAAAATCACAAGTTCCTAATTTCCAGTGGCAAACCTTTCCCGAAACTTCATGTTTTAGAAGTAATCAAATGAGCTAAAAGCCTTAATAAATAAAACAAACTTTTCTTAGCTTTTTATTTCACAATAGCTCAGTAAATCAGGAAGTAAAAGTTCAAAGATGAGAAGGATTAGCACAATAAGATTTAAAGAGATTCAAATCAAAGTGCTTTTATATCCTTATACCCTTTCCTAAAACACACAGTAAGGGAATTTTCATAATAAGAGGTAATTACAACAAATTACAATTAGACAACCATTTCAAAAGGTTCAGCTTCCTAATTTTTGCCATTTACACAGAGGCAACTTTAAGGGCCTAGTTTTTTAGTTTTTACAACCTTACAACAAAGGCCAATCACTCAAGGCTCAACTTCTTAGTTCTTACAACCTACACAAACAAGTAACCCTAATAACATGAGCTCAATAACCATTGTTTTACGGCCTAAACATGCAAGCAACTCGAACAAGAGGGGCTCAACAACAATGCTTTTACAACCTTACAACTACCCTAAGATTCCTAGAAACTTAGCTCATAATATTTCAAAATTGGAATAACAAGTAGGCTTATACTGAGAACCACAACAACTTGCAACACTCACTAAGAGGATAGTGTTGAACTTAACAATAAGTCACAAAAACAATGATAAACTCTTTAATGATCTATCTTGATTAGATCTAACTCTTCAAGTATGAAATAGATGTTTTAGACATCACTATTTTGCAAAAACTAATCATTGCTTTCTCATTGTATGACTTGATATGCTTCGACAGGCAAGAATCTTTTGCATTAGTTAAGTAGCGAAGTAGGAGTTGGTAAAGATGCAAAACATTGTATATTGCAAATCTTGTTTCTAAAATCATGTGATTGGTATGCCCAAAAGTCATCCTTCCTATTTCGAACCATGGAAGACGTGAATAGTGAGAAAATTTCTTTCTTCAATGTTTTCATTCAAAATAACGCATTCAAGTATGGAAAGAAAGAGATCAATGTTTGGCAAACCTTAGCATCATTCACTTCACAAGTCGTAGCACTATAAGAGCATTCAAGTATCATGTATGTTCTGAGAGTCACGGCCTTTAGCGAGCTTCAATCACAGTGGTACTCATCCCATTTACCGAATTAACTCCTTCATTGGTCGATGGATTTGAATTGTCACAAGTAGTCCTTTTAAATATAAATGCTGGTTGTTTAGGAGAAAGAAGAGTTGAGTTACTACCCAACATAGAAACAACTGCTGACATAGTTGGTCTATCTGTTGCATAGTCTTGAACACATAGAAGCCCAATCTGGATGCATTTTAGAACTTCGTGTTCAGGGCATGTCTCATCTAATAATGATGGATCAACAATCTCCATGGCTTTGTCTTCTCTCCATAGGTCCCAAATCTAAATTAATTGAAGGAATTAGATAATTAGACTATTAAAGGATAAATTAATTTAGAGTGGTTCTTTTTTAATAGATACTCACATGTCGAACCAAAGTTGAAGTGATGTCATCATAATGACCACTATTCTTTCTACCAGTAACAATCTCTAAAAGCAAAATTCCAAAGCTGTATACATCAGATTTTACTGAGAACAATCCTTCCATTGCATACTCTGGTGACATGTAACCACTATAAAAGAAGAAAATTACTAAAATGTGAGCAATTCAATTTAAAATCTAAAATTGTTGAGTAAAGAATACATGACTAGTTTTATTATAATTTCTAGCACCCTTATCACATGGAAATCCTTAGAGCTTGAAGTAAGGACTAAGCATAAGCTCACCAACATCTTATTTAAATTTTGTTTAATTATGAAAAATGGGTCTGGTAAGGATTGGAGTCTAAACTACTTGAATATAGAGACTTATAATGTCAAGAATCATTTCCACTTACTTAATCTGTTAAGTGATGCCCTTGCATAGTTTAATTCTAATCTCTAACAAAACCATTAAATTTTATCAATATTCATGTAAAATTGTGAGAAATTGGGATTCTAGGTAACATACTATTAGGAAACTAATTATATGTGTTTGCATTATTGAATACTTACTAGGTTCCAACAACACGGTTTGTGTTTGCTTCAATTTGGTCTCCACCAAATATTCTAGCCATACCAAAATCTGCAATTTTTGGATTCCATACGGAGTCCAACAAGACATTGCTGGCCTTTAAGTCCCTATGGATAATTCTTAATCTTGAATCTTGATGAAGATATAAGATTCCTCTTGCAATCCCACAGATGATATCAAATCGTTTACTCCAGTCTAGCTGTAACCTTTTTACTTGATCTGAATAAAAATTTTAACTATTAGAAGTGAAACAAGCTTGATCAATTGTTCTATTTTACGAAATATGAAAATGTCATTATAAATTATGTAGAATAAGAAAACTAGGCCTACCAAATATGAAAGAGTCCAAGCTTTTGTTTGGCAAATACTCATAGATTAACATCTTCTCTTCTGCATGTATGCAGCAACCTAAGATCCTCACAAGATTTCTATGTTGGAGCTTTGCAATTAAAGCAACCTCATTTTTGAACTCTTCAATGCCTTGTCCAGAATATTTTGATAGCCTCTTCACTGCTATTTCCATTCCATTATTGAGTAGACCCTGAAGTCAAAATCCATAGTCAATTTCTAATTATTTACACTTTATCCTTGTTGCAAGAAATGATTATTGGGAAAATTTTGCAATTGTGCTCCTTTATGCATTAACTAGAGCACCTTGTTGTAAAGTGTAAACATGTAGCTTGATCCTACAAATAATGATGCTAATCACATTGACAATGATATTGATGAAATTTATGAAATTTTATACTGGTTATAGAAAAATAGTTACCTTATAAACAGAACCAAAACCACCTTGTCCAAGCTTATTAGCATCAGAGAAATTCTCTGTTGCTGCAGCTATGTCACTTAGATCAAAGAATGGTAAATCTGAATTTTTTCCTCTACCAAGGTCATGTATACTGGGAGAGTTCTCAAAGTTATAATCAAGCATATGTTTGCTATGCCTTCTTCTCGCTGTATTGAAAAAATGGAAAGAGATGAGTTTTGGTACAATTTGGCTTCGCCACATTGCAAAAACAGAGAATTATACATAGCCAATTAGCCCCTTTTGATTATAATGAAAAGAAGAAGCAAATAGTTCAAGTAAGTTTAAGCGCAAGGTAGGGTGTATTGAATTATCAACTTCATATTTTTGACAAATTAGACAGGAATTTACCTTACCTTCTTTCTTGTTCTTTACAAACCAATACATGAAACAGACCACCAGAAACATTATTAGGAAAATGGAAACGACTAAAAGTGCCACCATCCCCTTCTTGCCAAGAGAACCATAGGACTTCTTTGCATACTTAGCTGTAAATAAGAATACATCAAAGCAGAATTCATCTCCGAACCAATCATGTTTGCCTCATTGTTCAAAGTGCATTATAGTAGCACGTAAGGAATGGAGGAAGATGGGTGAAAGAGGGAGTACATTTCAAATTATTTGCATGCTTCAATTTGGAAGATAGCTTGGAAGTGCATAGATCGAATTCACCTTTTGTGTTCATTTCCTCAATTAAGTCTTTGCAAGATCAATAATGTCACAGGCTCAACTTCTTTTTTGAAAGTATAAAATTTCGAACTTTTTTTAAAAGTAAAGTCAGCTGATCACATTATTTATAAATAAGTGAGGATCAAAAATAAAAATTATGATATAAATATGATAAAACTTCTTTGAATCATATATAACAAATTTTTATTAGCGAGCCTATGTGGAGGGGACTTCTTTAAAAATGCCTCTAAAATTTCATAGAAAACGAATTAGCTTTGATTCATAGGAAACAAGAGAACAAAGTTTGCAAAGTTATAAATACATGAGTTTATTAAACAAATGGCCAGAATGTACGCCTCGTCTCATATATATATATATATATATATATATGATAGAAAGTCACATTTATATTTGATGCTACTTAGATTTGAATTGTCTAAATTTTTTTAAAAAAAGATTTGATGCTGTTAATTTTGAGAAGAAGTAGACATTATATAAGATGAGTCTACCATTCAAGTGGAACTTTTATGGAAGAAAAAAATTCAAAATTATGGAAGTGTCAATAAAAACATAACTAAAATATATATATTTTTAGCTTTGTTGAAAAAGTTGGATTGGAACCAAGTTCAACCAAGAAATTGGAGAATCAGTTGGCTGCTTGGTCCAATCAACCCCACTTGTTAGGGTGTCAAAGAACTGTAAACCCAACAATTTTATAATAAACCGGTTCAAATTTCTTTTAGCGTGAAAACATTTTTCACAAAAATGCTACCATGCATTGAACCACGGCGGGTGATTGATACAAATATATGGAAGTTTTATGTATAATATATGTATACTTATCAATAAAACATAATAATCTTCAATACATTTATCTAATGTACTAGATCATTCAAAATTTACAACAAAAAATCATTTTTTATTGATACTGTAATAAAACATAATTTTTTACGAAAAAAATGTATATATAATTTATTATATCATTGTTATAAGATTTTTCAATCAAAATATAAAAAATATATAATTTTCAATCATAACATAATAAATGTATAATGTATAATTTTTATCAATTAAGTATATAATTTTTTAATTAATTTATATATTTATTTATATTTTAATAAAAAATTATACACTTATTATATTTTAATTTATGAACCTAATAATTAAAATATAAAAATAAAAAAAACAAGAGTACCTAATTCAACTGCATCCACGCGCACGTACAAATCCTGTCCCACAGTGCTGTATGTCCTAATATCTTCCATATCCGCGTGCCACGTCAGACACCCACTCTGTGTGCTCTCATTTGCACTCGTATACGCTGCACACGAACAATCCTTCAGGCACTTCTCCTCGCACTCTCCCAAGCTCATGCTCGCGCTGTTATCCGCACGTGCCTTCGACGTATCAGGCACCTTTACACGTGCCACCTTCACAAACCCCTCCCCGCTTCGACACGTCGACACATTCTTCTTCCTTACGCACCCACCCGACCTGTCTCTCAGAAACCACTCTCGCGGGTTGTTGGGTTCGAATCCGGGTAAACACACACACTCAAACTTGTCCAGATCATACGGGTCACAGTTGCTATTTGACCCGCACCATCGGAAGTTGTCACAGTCCTCTTTCGGACCGTACCAGATTTCGAACCATCTATGCTCCTGAACTTGCCAAGTGGTTCGTCTTACGTGACCCGTGTCCCCAAGCACCATTCTTGAGAAGAGCGAGGGGTCGTTGACGCCATACATTATGGTAACTTCACTGGCATTGTCAACGTAGCTAACGTTGAAGATGAAGTTAGGTGTCATCTCGGGTACACCGCTCCATCTTTGACCCGTCCAAGACCCAACTCGCCATAGTGGATCCCCGTTTTTATACAGGAATAACTGAGGATAGCCTGTTGGGTCGATCCTGTAGCTCAGGTTCCCGAATCCTGGGTCGTCCGGGGATTTCCATGACGTAAGGAACCGGTTCAAACCGGTTTTCCGGTCCAATCCGAGTTTCATAAACGGAAGCATGGTGTCGCAGGGATAATCGAAGCTCTGCCATAGAACCTTTTGCCTTCCTCCATTTTCGATCAAAATCAAGTTTCCTGTGTCTAGAAGCTTAGCGAAGGTATTAATGGGAGATGAGAGCGAAACGTTGGAAGACCAAATGGGGATGGGGTTGTGGTTCGTGTCGTTGAGAACGACAACGACGTTTCCATTGGTGTTGATTGAGAAAACTCCAGAAGTATCATTAAGAGGATTGTCTCTGTTAGCAACCCACACAACGGTTTGTTCCGAAACTCTGTTGTACCAGATTCCGACGTAGCGGTTTCTGGAATTATTGCTGGGACTGAAGAAACCAATTGCGAAGGTTGCTCTGTCGGAGAGCAAAACGTCGCCGTCTTTGAGGGGTTGGCTTGGGGTTATTCTATCAAGAGAGTGACAAGAAGAATGAAAGATGAAGAGATAGAATAATGAAATATTGATCAGAATGAACTCTTTAGCAGAAACGACCTTCATGGTGTTGTGGTTTGGGATTATTTTTGGTAATGAACACTAGTGAGATTCTAAATATTAGTAATGCATCAGAACGATAGAGATGGGGCCAACTATCTTAATTTTGTTAGTTGGATTAATACAGGACAGATATTTTTTTGTCACTGCTGAGGGGTTATGATCAATAATAGTAATGGGAAAAATGGTCCTGCATGATAGAGACAGATAACTAAAAAATACGTGCGGAACTCGTTTACATTGAAGCCTTTGGTCTTTCTAACCAGATTTTGTGGCAAAAGATCTTTGCGCTGTTGGAAAACAAAATCTCCGTGAAGGTTCATGGATTCTAAGCTCACTATTTTACCACGTACGTGAATATATATTTAAGTATACATAGATTTTGATCATCCCTCATGATTGGATGTAGGGAGCGTTACCGCGTTAGGTTTTACGAGTCCTGAATCCTATTTCATAGAGAAGAGACAATGGAAGAACGTATATATACTTCACTTGATGGATATTGACTATGAGTCTTGCCACTGGCCTTAAATTTTCATTTTTCAGTTACATAAGAAATCTTGAAAGGAGAATAAAGAAAAAACAAAGAATAAGAGTCAAGTCCTCAAAAAAATCAAACTGACCTCAAAACTTAAGGCCGACGCCATGACTCTTGACTATGCTTAAAGGAATGGAGCTCTATGTTTGTGACTAGAAAATCACTCCATTCTACGAGGGCACTGATTATTTTAGAATAGTAAAAGAATCTAAAAAGGATTTCGTATTGTCCTACAAAGAATAAAACTGCTCATATTCTAGGGATTTTTGAAATGATTGTTAGTGATTCTAATTAATCAATCCTCGTATCAAGTTGTCCCAATTACTAAGAACGGAGATTTAAATGGAAGAGACCAATAAAATAAACCAAAAAGGACTCAATTTAACACTTTAATGGCTTTGAACAATGGACTCAAAATAAAAATACTATCTACTCAACACTATAGTCTAGATTAAATGACAATTAGTAAATGTATCATAATGAATATTTACCAAGTTCAATTTTAATCATCCAAAGTTTCAAACATTATTTGGCTAGTTGAATTACTAAGTTATATATTAACACTTAAATTTGATGTATACAGAAATAAATCTATTCACAGTCAAGTCCAACTTGAGAATAATTCAACATATACCAATGCAAGGCCTATAGGTTTCGTTCAGTGGTCCTAAGTAATTGGCAGAAGCCACATTTTGTTTTGTTTGTTTGCTTTTTTAGTTTTTTTATGTTTTAAAAATTATTTTAAGCACAATAATTCAAAGTATTTTAGAATTTGATCAAATTTGATAATATTAGTTTCTTAAAAAGGAGGCATAAAATGTTGGGAGTATAAATTTATATTTTACTGACAAGATATTAGTTCTAATTTTTTTTACCTTTCCTTCTATATTAAAAAATAAATTCGGTTATCAATTAAAAATATTGTTTTTCTATGGATAATTATAAAAGAGTAATTTATATCCTTCACCAGCACAGACATGCGCAATTATTAGAAACTTCTTGAATTTAAGCATTCGATTTTAGCCAAGTAAAAGAAATATCTTATATATATATATATATATATATATATATATATAGCAACTACGTTGACCCTCGAGTCCCAAACCCCTGCTGCAAAAAACCCGTGCATCTTCTTTGCTGCAAGTTTTGTGGGAGGAAGATGATATTTTTTCACTTGAAACAAAATAGACAGTCAAGATTTTATGAGCTTGAATGGTGCAAATCATCCCCAAATTATTTAAACGGAGCGATCAACTTGCAGCAAAGAAGATGCACGGGTTTTTTGCGGCAGAGATTTGGGACTCCGTTGACCCTCACACATTAAAGTCCAATAAATTAGATGCAATGAACCATCATTTTACATCTTGTAAGGATATAATTGAACCTTTCGTCAAGAGAGAAGTGGTGGGTGGGTTGGAGAGAAGATTATAAAGTGGAGAGAGAATGTACGGTACATTTATTTATAAAAATTCTATTCATTTAATTACATTTATATTAACATACAACATGTACATAAAATAAACATTTAAAAAAAATTTGGAATTAGTTATCAATGAAAAAGTACTGTTAATATCAAGATATATTGAGCCATTTAGTGAAAGTATGGTGTTTGTTTGAATAGTATATATCAATAATGGACCCGTAATTTTTTTGTCATTATGAGAAATGTAATTTTGACCAATGGCCATTTTTTTATAACAATTCTTATAGGCGTCAATGGGATTTTAATAGCGACTTCAGTAAGTCATCATTAAAAATCAATTGTTAAGTACTTTTACTAGTGCTCTTAAAAAGTTTACACTGAAAATGAAACCATTAGTGGCAACAAGAAAGTCACCTTAAAACTAATACTTTCAGTAACGACTCGTCACTTAAAATTTGCCAGATGATATTTTCACTTGCCAAACCACATTATAGGAAGTAAGGCTTTGGCGAGACTGAAAACATTGCTACCAAATGTTCTTCAATTGGCAACTTTAAATTAGTTGCCATAGAACATGCTAAATGAAAGAAGGAAGAAAAGGTCTAGCCTTTCATTTGGTATTTTTTATTGTGACATATGAAATTAATGTTGTCATTTGACAGTTACCTTTTGCTGCCACCGAAAATGTTACATAATTAAACAAGAAAATGCTGGTCCCTTTATTCTTTTTCGGTCAATCGGGGTTTTGAGTCCATGAACGGAAGTTGAAGCAGAGACCTCACTGCCATTGAAAAGCTGGAGAAACGCAGGGCCCCACCTATTGTCCACGAAGATGCAACTAGTTCTTTTCGATTATATATATATATATATATATATATATATATATGTATATGTATATTAACAATATTCTCCAGGAAAAAAAAAAGACGTCAAGGGCAATTTAGTTAAACCTTATAAAAGATTAATATAATTCAGTCTTAAATTTAACATGATGGGATCAGATTTGTTGTAGACTTGATCATAGCGTTGAAAACCTATCTGATTCAATAAATTCGATCTAAAAAAATAAATATGAGCCTAAAAAAAATTTATTAAAAAAATTTAAATATCAAATGAGTTGAGCTTAAGTTTTTTTTTTTAAATTGGACTTGAGAAATTTTTTATTATTTCATTATAATATTTTAAAATTCTATCTATATCTTCCCAAAAAAAATTTCTTAATTTATCATTTCTTCATGAATGGAATTTAGAAGTCAATTAGTAATACAATTTGAATAAACAAAATACAATTGTCAATATTTTTGTAGTTATAATTAAGACTTAGTTACCAAGTTATGCATGTCTCAAGTGTGAAAATAATATGGTCACATACTTGATATAGGAAAATTCAAATAAGAATCAAATAAATCCATAGATGATAAATAATTATTATGCTCATTTGGCTAAAAAATTTATAATATTAAATAATATAAAATAGTACATACTGTATCATTTATTGATAAATATGTTTGGTAAATGTGCAAGTAAGGATTGGTAAATGCGAAAGTGGATAATATTCCTAACTAAATCATATTTAGCAATATTAAATGTCACTTTGTAAATAGACTTAATTTTTTTTTTGAATTTTCAGGAGATGTATTTTTCTTTAATTTTTTTTAGGGAAAAAGAATGACTAATTATTAAAGGAGGAAGTTGCTAAAAAAACCTAATATCAAATGAAAAAGTGAGCCAAGTTGAGCTGCCTTGAAATTTTTTTTTTTGAGCCAAGTCCAGCCCTAAAAATTTGAAAAAAAAAAAAGAGCTTGGGCTTAGTTTTAATTTCTTTTTTTTAACTAATTTAACCACGATCAGGTCTAATTTATTGGTGCACGGGTGAATCTTTTTCTTAGAGGACTAAAATTGTATGTTTTAATACATAATATTGTTAGAAGAAATTTACAACCAATTGTACAATACATATATACTTTATAATTAATTATACTTCTATTTCACTACTAGTAACGCTTCAATTTCTGATAATAAATTTTAGTAGCAAATAGTAGGAAAATCATAATTTTCAATGAAAAAATATTGTCGCATAAGCTATTGTTATTTTAGTTGTGACACATTTTTTGCTATAGATTAGTCTGTCACAATTTATTCTTTTTCTCTGTTCTCTGCATCTTCTGATTTCACATCAATGTCAAAATAATAAATACAAAGCTTGTTATAAAAAATATTTAATATAAATATAATATTAATAAAAAATTAAAAAATAATGTTTATAATAATTAGTAATAATTATTTTAGTAAATTTTCTTATAAAAAATTATTTAATATAAATATAATATCAATACAAAATTGAATTTAAAAAACTAAAAAATAATGTCTTTAATAATTATTTTAATAAATTTATTTAATTATTTATTGATTAAGTAATCAATTAATTTATAATTATTTAAAAATCATGTGGGAGTTCCTCATGGTCAAAACTCCCACATGAATTAATTAATTAATTTCAATAAATAAATAAATAATTATAAATTATTTTTTGATATTTACTGATAGAATAGTGATCAAACAATTCAATTAAAAAATTTTTCCCTTAAAAAAATAATTTTATAAAAATTTTTAAAATTAATAAATTAAAAAATATGTTTAAATTTGATTCATAAAAATATATTTTATTTCATCTTGCTAAAAAATTTTATTATATATATATTTATTATAATAATTAATAATTTATTTTATATAAATTTTTTAAAAATAGGATTGTGTAGAATTAGTAATAAGTTAAGGTACATTTAATTTGTGTCTTTTTTTTTTAAATTTTTAGTATTTTTTTCTTGTATTCTCCATCATTTTCTGAGCTTTAGTTCTTCTCCACGTTTCTTTTCTACATTTTTTTGGATTTTAATTCTTCTCCAATCAAATTTTCTTTTTGTGCTTTTCTGGGTTTTAGTTCTTCTCCTTTCTTTTTTTTTTTTTCTGCAATTTCTAGGTTTTACTTTTCCTCCAAAATTCTGAGGCATGGTATTCTATATCAAATTTTATCAATTTTGGATTGTTTGATAAATGAAAACAAATTCTGAGAAGAAAACAAAAGTCAAATCAAATTAAAAAAATTAAATTGAATAAAAATAAAAAAGTAGGAATAAAACCAAACACAAAAATTTTACATGAAAATTCATACATTAAACAAAAACGGTTCAATTAATTTCCTACAAAACAAAAACAATAATAACTCAAAATATAACAAATACAAATAGATGAAAAAAAAGGAGAAGTAGAACAAAACCAATAATAATGGAAATGAATCTAATAAATAAAAGAAAAAATTAAAAATTGTACCAACAAAAATGTACTAACTAAAGAACTTACGAATGGACAACAAACGAAGCTAAAGAAATAAACATCTTCACATGAAAGTAGTTGAAACTTATGCAGGAAGAAAGTAGAAAAAAAATGGTGAAGTAATTGATGTGAAAAGAACAAAAATATAACATGATATAGGAAAGTTGAAATTTATAGAGAAAAATAAAAAAAAAATTGGCAAAATAGTCCAGTTTAATTCCCGTGCAAAATCGTCATAATTTTTATTATTTTTGCACGTATTAACATCCATCTCTTTTTGCTATCCAATATATTATAACTTTATATATATATATATTAATTATTAAATTAAATTAATATTTATTTTTAAATTTTGGTATGTGTAATACATTACATATTATAAGCTAACATATATACATACATACATACATACATACATACATATATATATTATAAGTTAATATATAATAAAATTTATTAGCCAAATATATAATATTATGTAATTTTATAAAATAAAAATATTAAATTTAAAGAAAATAAGAAAAAATATCTTATATAAATTTAATTACATACATTATATTGCATAAAATTTACAAAGCAATTATTTTCATTCTCATTAAAATTATTATATTTATTTTCATTATTTAAATGAGAAGTATTTGATTCATAAAGATAACTTGGCCCAGTGTCATTTTAATATCATTGTTATGAAAGATGTTGAATAATACTTTTAAATTCATCTAATTCTTATCGAAACTATTCAATTTGTACTCTCTGATTTTAAAATTGGATATTATGAGTTTGTTGAGATAGTTATAAATTCATTTTTTACAATTTCTTAGATATAAAAAAAGTGAGGATATACTAGATATATTGAGTGCCAGTATATCCAAATATAATATTTTTTAATATATTGTCAGATACACTCCTAATATTATAAATTAAAACTTTTTTTCGCTCCAGGGGCCTATAGCCATAAATCTAACCTTAAAACACTCTTCCCTCTACTTTTGTATAAATTTTTAAAACATATATACTCATTCTGAAAAGCAAATACTAGAATGAATCAAAATTCTATAAACAAAATTATAATTACAAATATAAATAAAATATAAAATCACAGTCATATAAACAGATTGAGATTTTCTATAAACCCAAAATCCTTTTATTTTGATGAGTTTTTAAGAAGATTGATTGCCACTAGTAACCAATAATCTATTGCTAAAATAATTATGGTGCTACCTTGTTCACTTGGCAAGAGAGGCTAAGTTTGGTGGACCCGTACAATATCGGTGGATATATCCTATCGAGAGGTAAGGTTGACTAATTAATTGATGTCTGTTACTATTACTTACAAGATGTCTTACTATATTCATATTGACTTATGCATGTAGATACTTACGGACACTTAAAACATATGCTCGTAATAAGACTCGTTTAGAAGATTCAATTGCAGAAGGTTATTTAGCAAATGAATGCCTTACTTTTTGCTCTCGTTACTTGAAAAATATCCCCATAAAGTTCAATAGACCTCCTAGAAATGATGATAGATGTGTGGAACATGATAAGATGTCCATCTTTGATCCAAGTGGGTAAGCAAGAGCACATTACGAATCAATATGTCTATCAAACATGGAGTTCAATCAAGCTTGTATGTATGTGCTTCAGAACTGTGAAGACATTTGGCCATTTATTGAGTAAGTCTATAGGACTTGGTCACCATTTACGAAAAAAAAATTGTTATTATGTCTTAATTAACTAGGTCATATATTGTAGGAAGCACAAGATGGAGATTGAAACACAAGCTGCAGTGGATGAGGAGTTCTTAGGATGGTTTCGTGCACAGGTATATTTCAACCTCATACCTCCCTTGATTAGTTTATAAGTTACTATATTCACACATGTTTTCATTTATAGGTTTTAGAGTTAAGTGCACGGGGTGATGCAAGTGATGAACTCATAAGTCTTGGAATTAGACCACTCAAAATGGTTTATCATTATTTCACATTTATGGTGAATGGATTTAAATTTCATACTAGAGATCAAGCCTCAGGTAGAAGAACACAGAATAATGGAGTTCTTGTACTAGGCGATGATTTAGACGAGACAAAAGAGTATTATGGTGTCTTAGAAGATATATATAAGTTGTCATATGTTGGGAATAAAAAAGTGTATCTCTTCAAGTGTCATTGGTGGAATGTGGGTCATTTAAGAAAAGGATAAAAGGTTAACAAGTATGGGATCACGAGCATCAATACTCGATATTCATAAAACTCGAATGAGCCATTTGTTTTAGCATCTCAAGCAGAACAAGTAATTTATGTAGAAGACATTTGTGACCCAAATTAGCTTATTGTTGTAAAAACAAATCCTCGTGACCTCTTTAAAATGCCCAAGGTGATTGATAATGGCGTAAGTGGGGACCATGAGGAATTAGTTAGTGATGAGGCTTATCAACAATTTGAAGTTGACAAAAATGTGGCTACTAATGATGATGTAGACATTGACCTAGTGGTCTACCTTTATAGAGATGATGTTCAACCAGAAACAATAAACCATTCATGTGAATGCCCTCGGCCAAGTAGGCCAAATGCAATTGATGTGGAAGCTAAATTCATTTATGATGATGATGAGGATGTGTCCACTAATGAAGAAGATAGAGAAGACATACTTGATGAGGATGATACAGATGACACCGATGATAACATAGATTAAATATATTTATGGTAGTGTGAATGTATTTAAACTATTAAAACTCACTATATTTACATATGAATTGCCTTCTATTTTTGTCATCAACTTAGCATTTGGATTTGAACTAATATATCTCACACTTTATTTGCAATTTTTTAGGAAATGTCAGGTGGTGGACGCAGGAAGGTAGGAGGAAGAGGCGGGAGAGGAAATGGATGTGATAGTAGTCGCTTGAGACGCAACCATATACATAATGTGACACCACCATTGGAACAAGTAATAGGGAATGTTTCTGAGTGTAGAGAGTCTACTCCACCCACACTAACACGATCAGTGACATAACAAGAATATGAGGATTCTCCCCCCATGTAGCCATCGCTAAATCAGAGTAGTGCAGGTATAATTTCCCTTGGATTTTGTTTATTTATAGTTTTCTCCCCTTCCCCCCCTACACACACATACATATATAATGTTTTTGCTAACATATATGCTTATTCAGCTTCTTGCAGTACAGTTAAGAAAGGGTAAGGGAAGTATAAATGTGTGTTTGTTGATACAAAGACAAAATATGGTGGAAAGATTGTAATTAACATATCTGAAGACCTTGAGCGAGATATTGGAGATGGTGCTAGAGAGTTCTCCAGTTATTGTGGTTGGAGGGTTCGGACCACTATACTATTTAGAGATGGCAATTGGCCCGCTCAACAAGAAAAATGTGGCGAAGTCATGTGGTTAAAAGTTAAGGTAATACATTTGTACATAGATAATTATGAAAACTAAATGGTATTTAATTTTTTAACAAACTAAATCTTTACATATACAATTATAATTACTTAGGCTTGTGGTTCGTAGGACAAATTTGAACCACGCGAGGGTCAATTTGAGTTGTCAATGAAGCACTTAACTATGAGCACTTTGCAAAGATTATTCAGGAATTGGAAGACTAAGTTTCACGACCTAGTCAAACTATTAGATACAGATGAGGATAGGTGTGCAGTTCGACCGAGTGATGTGCACCCCATAGACTGGGAATGGCTACTCCAGCACTGGGCTTCTGAAGAGTTTAAGATAGTGTACTCTTACTATATAATATGGCCTAAATATGTTCAATTACATGCAATTCTTATAACTATTGTTAAAAGATAACAAAGGTTTCTATCTAATTATAGGTAATGAGTGATAGAGATAAACTAAATAGAGAAAAACAAATGACAAAGTATACATGTGGCACGCGGTCTTTTGTGGAGGTAGAGCATAGCTTGGTGAGGATGACATCTTCTTTTTTAATTTACAATTACATATTCATATACATATTTTGTTTTCCTAATGATTATAATATGAAATAATGTCCACAAATATTTCAGAGGAATCCTATTACTGGAGAACCAGCAGGACCTGACGTGGTGTGGGAGGCACAACACACTCGTTGGACAAAGTGGGCTGACCCCAAATCATAAGAGATTTATGTAACCTTTAAACATCTCTTAATTTTTAAACTTTGTTCAATTACAGCTTATTTTTTATAGTTTTAATTGGTTGCTTAAATTACAGGGTTGCTTACATGAGCTTGTTCTCCAGCAACATAAGCTTAAATTTTATCTACTGTATTAGGTATAAGGTCGGGGTTTGTTCGTGGTAAGGGGTATGGAAAGAAACCCCAAAAAAAGAGACATGTTGACCAAGTAGATGTGGACCACAGTGTGTCATCTGCAATAAAGCAAGTCCGAGAAGAAATGGAACAAAAACGAGAGGAGGATCGTGCCTATATGGCACAAGAGGGTGAAGAAATGGAACAAAATATGCAAGAAGAATTTGAATGGAAGCTGCAACAAGAGCGAGCCCAGATGGCCCAACAGGTGCAGGATGAAGTTCGTGCACAGGTTGCTGCGTTGTTGTCTACATTGCAGCAGCAGGTATATAACAAACTTTCCTTTCCTTTTCCTATAATGAAAAATATTCATAGTTTTTTTTCTCCTTTCTAATAGGGACATCTACCTTCTAGCAACAATACTTTAGGTGGATCAGTTCAGTGAACTTAGATAAATGGTGATATGTTTGTCAAGCACTGCTTATTTCTTATTAGTTTGAACTTTACTTTAAGATTGACTTTATGTTGAATCTTGAACTCAAATGTTGTCTGGTGTTTGAATTGATGCTATTTTTATTTTAGTCTAAGGTGATTATAAGAATTAGATTTAATAACATGTTTTTTTTTTTAAGGTTGAGTGAGCTTCACGGAATGAAGGAACATATAGAGTCTATGGAAGCGTCTTAAGCAGTTGAACGATTATTAACAATGAATATAGAGATTATGACTTTAGTTTTCCAGTTGTTAATTTTGTATATGTACAAATTATCTATGAATATGGAGTTGATTTTAACAAAATTTTTCTTTCATTTTGATGTGATTAGGTATGGGTGTTGTAATCATATTTTACTATTTGTTTTTCTATTCTTTTGAAGTTGTTTGTATAATTATTTGAATTTTATGTTAAATTTTAGGTAAATATTGCTTAATTACGTATAGGATATTGAAAATTTTTTTCTAACACTATTAGTGGCGACACCTGTTGTCACTAAAGAATTTTCGCAACATATAAAGTCAATTGTTGTTATTGCTAAAAATAAATATTCAGTGGCAAAAATCGCTCATTGCTACTAAAAATATCATTTGTGGCAACATTTACGCCACTAGTAATAAGTTTTTAGTGGCGACAATCAACTGTCGCCACTAAAATATTAGTAATTAATGGCGATCTAGTTTGTCACTAATTATTTTCTTTAGCAACATCATTATTTTTTTAAAAAAATTAATATATTTAAATATTATTTAGTTGCGAGGTTTGTCACCACTGAATGTGTTTTAGTGGCGACTATTTTTTATGGCGACTAAAGTCACCATTAATAATATGTGTTTGTGATTACTTATTTGTCACTACTAAAGACTTTTTGTTACATTTGTGTCGCCACTATAGGTTTATTAGCGGTGACTTTTGTCACCGCTAAAAGCAATTTTTTTTGTAGTGGCTTTTTACTATTTTTGTCAATTTTTTACTTTCTCTTATTAATTTTTACATTTTTAGCTAACTTTTTTAAATGTTAAGTTCTTCATAAAAGTGATAAATAATAACATATTTGATAGAATATTTCGTTGATAAACATTTGAGAGAATATCTGGACGCATAAATGACTTGTAAGGATCGATAGTGATAGTGATTGACCTTTGCGCCATTATAGAAGGCCTTACGAAAATGTTTATGTTCAAAATGGGCGGTGGGTCTAGCTTGAAGAATCAGCCTTTTTCTCCTTTTTGGGGCGGCTTGACTTTCTCTAGTCGTGTCTTCAATGATTTGTTCTCTGAAAGTGATGTAATCCCGTAATGTTTAAGGACAGTGCTTGCACATAATTTACCTAGTCGAAGATTTGGAAGTAGAAACTTCTTCCAAGGGCTGGTAGTGATTAGCTTCATTGGAAGTCAATTGTGTTTGAAGTCGAGAGTGATACACACGTAATGAGAAATTTTGTGCTCATTAGCAATTCTATGGCGTTTTTACTATATGTATGTAGTTGTCCAATTTTGTGATATGAGAATTAGAATCAAAACGAAAATCTTTTATTAATTTATTTACATTATTTTACTCTAAAACTATTTCTAACGTCCAAAACTTGGGACAAAACTTTTGGATAAATTTAAGCTTTCTGCTAAGTTGTTTTGACTTGGTAGAGAATTATGAACTAATCACATACCAACGAGAATGAGTTTGGTTTGACTAATCAGACATTCATTCGTCATACAAAACATATTCGAAGCTCTTTTGGTGGTAGTAGACTACAGAGAGCCATTAAGCATGATTTCCAATATTAAGTTTAATCTTTGAAATCATAATGTTTCAACATGCACATTCTCATGCATAATTGTCTCATACGGTATTAGGTTTTACACGTCTTGAATCCTGATTCATGGAGGAGAGACAATGGAAGAACGTATACTTCACTTGTTGGATATTAACTACGTGTCTAATTATCGCTGGCCTCAAATCTTCTCTTTTCTGTTACATAAGAAATCTTGAAAAGAGAGTGAAAAAAAAAAACAAAGAATAAAATCAAATATTCAGAAAAATCAAACTTAATTACCTCAAAACTTAAGGCTGATGCTATGACTTTTGACCATGCTTAAAGAACTGGAGCTACAAGTACCATAAAATTTTTCCATGTAAAAATAAATCTATTCATGGTCAAGTCCAACTTTAGAATAATCCAACCTATGCCAATGTAAGACTTCTAGGAAATGGGATGGCACTTGAGATTCCGCTTAGAGGTAGAAGATGATTGCAATTTGATTAGCCACACTAATAGCAATTGCGCAGGAAGCATTGATGACAAAAAGAGTACAAATAGGATATATTTTCTTATTGGGTTCCAAGGTAATTTCATGGACATCAAAGAAACAAAAGCCAATTGTCCTTTTGTCTGCAAAAGCAAAAAATATGGTAGCAATGAATACAGCATGTAAAATAATTCGCTCAAAAGGATCATGGAGAATTTACATCAAAGTACTAGCATGCCAACAAAAATTTATTGTGATAACATGTCCACTATTGCCATGACAAAGAATCATATTTGTCATAGTTGCACCAAGCATATTGAAATTCGACATCATTTAAGTTAAGAGCTTGTAGAATGAAAAGAAATTAAGTTAGAATTTTGTGGGACTAAAAACCAACTTACAAACATTTTTACGAAGCCAATTACAATTGAGAAATTTATCGTGTTCAGAGAAATGCCTAAAGTTGCAGATTCTTCTAGATCAAGGGGAGTGTTAAAATATATATTAATCTAGAAAAATAAAGGAACATGCTACACAATGAAGTAAATCCAAAAGAAATTCAAAAAGGCATTTGATGCATTAAAATCGAAGACATAATCTGAAGCAAAATTTATGATGTATGGATAGAAACAATGATGCATTAGCTATAGGAAGTAGGTAACTATCAAGGTTGTCATCATAAGGCAAATTGTAATATATTATTGCAAAACACTATCACCCACCATTTCTGGACTCCTATAAAAGGAGGAGGGTGATGTTTCATGTGTAATATTTTTGATAACAATTCATAACATAAATTAGAAGCTATAAGTCCCTTGTGCTTCATCTTTATCTCTCTCCTTTCAATCCTTCTTATCTGAAATATTAATTAAAAAAATTATCAAATGATTCAAAATTGGCAATGAATAGCTAGTAAGGGTTGGGAAATGTTGGAATTTGCCAACACCTTGCTTAGTTGATGGAACCAATAACCCTCGTTTGGAGGAAGATGTGTGAAAAATGGGGAAATTTCAAATTATTTATATGCTTCAATTTTACAGAAGAGAGTTTGGAAAGTGCATAGAATTGAAGTCACCTTGTTTGTTCACTTCCTCAATAAAGTCTTTGCAAGAATAAAAACACTGTCACAAGTTCAAACTCTTTCAAGCTTTGAAAGTACAAAATTTTGGAACCTCTTTTTAGTAAATTTAGCTTATCAAGTTATTCATAAACTTCATTTACAAAAAGAGTAAGAGTCAAGAATAAAAATAATATATATATATATATATATATATAATGAAGCCTTCTTGAATCATATATGACAAATCTTTATTAGGGAGCCTGCATAGACTTTGCTTACTAGAAAATGCCTCTAAAATTAATTTCATAGGAAACAAACTAGCTTTGATGCATTTAGGATAAGAGAACACAAAGTTAAGCAAAGTCTATCAATACACCAATTTTTATTACCCAAATGGCTGGAAAGAAGTATATGCATGCTCTTTTCTTTGTGCGTGCGTGTGTGTGGGTCTTTTTTTTTTTCGGCGGGAGGGAGGGGAGGTAAGAAAATCCCATTTATATTTGATGCTATACTTGTATTTGACTTGTCTAAATCTTTTAGAAAATTGATGGTATTAATTTTGAGGAAAAGTAGACATAAAATTTGTGGGACTCATTTGAGTAATTTGTCGTAAGTGAGTTTACCATTCAAGTGAGATTCACTCCATAAGGGTCACAAACATTGTTGCTATCTTTTTTAAAAACTGGCACTATTAATTTTTTAAGGAATTGAAAAGAATTCAAATATGATGATACTATTCCTACATTGCTTGATTATTGACTAATGGATGAGAAAATTCGAATTATCTTAGCGTTGATAAAAGCATAATTAAGATACCAATATATTTTAAGCATTGGAAAAAATCAAACTGGATTGATTAGTTCAACTAAAAAATAGGTGAATTAGTTAGCAACAATATTTTTCACAAAGAGGCTGCTATTGAACCACACTAAGTGATTGATTTAATGCATGATAAGTTTTAAATATAACATATGTTTGGGAAAATTTATAACAAAAAGAATATTGTGATTCTATAATAAAATATAATTTCTTTATATACATTTAGATTTTAATAAATGTATATAATCTTAAATATCAATCTAATTACCGTGGTTCAATTGATTATAAATTTTGAATTATTTTCCACTATGGTACAATAATTAGTATAATTTTTAAAACATTGTTTTTGAGTGTCATAATTTATTTTTAGTTACTCTAATTTATCACACGAATGAAAATAATGAAGTAAACAAGAGTAACTAATTCAACTATATACATCTACACACACATACAAATCTTGTCCCATAGCATTGTACGTCTTAATATCTTCCATATTTGCATGGGGAAAAAGTAAGAAGCGGAGGTCGAACACAAATACATGGAGTTTACCTTAGTCTTAAAAGACGGAGGTTGATCCTTAAATTTATTACTCGATATAGTACATGCCATTTTCTAGGTCGATGTTTGTTGCGTATTTGGTCAAGCTTGTATTGATTCAGTAAACCATAGTGTGATAGCTCCTATTCTTCCTATTTTGATCGGGATCTAAAAATGATCAATTCACATCGTGCTACTATACACCATATATCTCCTCTCTCTTTGCTAAACTAGTGATATTTATTAATATTAAATATATATATATATATATATATAGATTCATTTTAACTTTTAATCTTTTTCGTTTAAATCACGAGTATGTCCCCTTCCCATTATTTAAGAGAAGACTAATCCTCATTCACACCGTGAGACCATATAGTATATTGACCCCAGGGAATTTTCCAAGGCCAACCTATGACATTGCATAGGCCCCTAACCTAGAATCAAGCGGTGGCCAATTTGACCATCCCATAAGGTTATTTTAGCTTTCAATCTTAAATTGAAAAAAATCTTCACTCAAGTGTTATACCATAAACGTACCCAAAAAATGATGCATAGAAGAAATATTCTAACTTTTTCCATTACTAATGCCATCTAGACCTAGTTATGATTTAACATGTTTTACAACCAACTTTACTTTGGGATTTCAATAATAAATTATATGCATTAATATCATGCACAATGTTTGGCAAACCTTAGCATCATTCACTTCACAAGTAGTAGCACTATAAGAGCATTCAAGTATCATGTATGTTCTGAGAGTCATGGCCTTTAGCGTGCTTCAATCACGGTGGTACTCATCGCATTTACTGAATTAACTCCTCCATTGGTTGATGGATTTAATTGTCACAAGTAGTTCTTTTAAATATAAATGCAGGTTGTTTAGGAGAAAGAAGAGTTGAGTCACTACCCAACATGGAAACAACCGCTGACATAGTTGGCCTGTCTGTTGTATAGTCTTGAACACATAGAAGCCCGATTTGGATGCATTTTAGAACTTCATGTTTAGGGCATGTCTCATCTAATAATGATGGATCAACAATCTCCATGGCTCTGCCTTCTCTCCATAGGTCCCAAATCTAAGTTAATTGAAGGAACTAGACAATTAGACTATTGAGGGGTAAATTTAATTGTAGAGTGATTGTTTTTTCATAGATACTCACATGTCCAACCAAAGTTGAGGTAATGTCATCAGAATGACCATTATTCTTTCTACCAATAACAATCTCTAAAAGCAAAACTCCAAAGCTGTATTCCTCAAACTTTATTGAGAATAATCCTTCTATTGCATATTCTGGTGACATGTAACCACTATAAACAAAAAAGATTATTGAAATGTATTATTGAGCATTTCAATTTAAAAGCTTAAATTGTTAAGTAAAGAATACATGACTAGTTTTATTATAATTTCCAACACCCCCATCACATGAAAATCCTTAGAGCTTGAAGTGAGGATGAAGCATAAGCTCACCAACATCATGTTGAAATATCGTTTAATTATGAAAAATGGGATTGGCAAGGATTGGAGTCTAAACTACTTGAATATAGAGACTTAAGACATCAAGAATCATTTCCACTTACTTAATTTGTTAAGTGATAGCCATGCATAGTTTAATTCTAATCTCTAACAAAACCATTAAATTTTATCAATATTCATGTAAAATTGTGCAAAATTGGGATTCCAAGTAACATAATGCTAGGAAACTAGTGATATGCGTTTGCATTGTTGAATACTTACTAGGTTCCAACAACACGGTTTGTATTTGCCTCAATTTGATCAGAATAATGAAATATTGATCAGAATGAACTCTATAGCAGAAACGACCTTCATGGTGTTATGGTTTGGGATTATTTTTGGTAATGAACACTAGGGAGATTCTAAATATTAGTAATGCGTCAGAACGAGAGAAATGGGGCCAACTTTCTTAATTTTGTTAGTTGGATTAATAGAGGACTGCTAATTTTTTGTGATTGTTGAGCAGTTATGATCAATAATAGTAATGAAAAAAATGGTCCTGCATGTGAGTGTGATAGAGACACACAACTAAAAAATATCTGCGGGACTGCTTTAAAAAAGTACGAATAAAACCAGATGCAAAAATTTAACATAAAAATTCATACATAAAAAAAAGTTCAATTAATTACCTACAAAACAAAAAAAAAACTCAAAATATAACAAATACAAATAGATGAAAAAAAAGAAAAGAAAAGTAGAACAAAACCAATAATAATGAAAATGAAGCTAATAAATAAAAGAAAAGATAAAAAATTGTAATAACAAAAATGTACTAACTAAAAAGCTGACGAATGGACAACAAACGAAAGCAAAGAAATAAACATCTTCATACGAAAATAGTTGAAACTTATATAGGAAGAAAGTAGAAGGAAAAAAAAAAAGTGGTGAAGCAATTGATGTGAAAAGAATAAGAATATAAAATGATATAGAAAAATGGAAATTTATGGAGAAAAATGAAAAAGAAAAATGACGGAATAGTCCAGTTTGATTCCCATGCAAAATCATCATAATTTTTATTATTTTTGCACTTATTATGATCGATCTCTTTTTGCTTTCTAATATATTATAACCTAATATATATAAATTTATTAGCCAAATATATATAATATATAATATTATGTAATTTTATGAAATAAAAATATTAAATTTAAAAAAATAAAAAAATATCTAATATAAATTTAATTACATACATTGTTTTGGATAAAATTTACAAAATTTAACAATTATATTCATTCACATTAATTATCATCTTCATTCTCATATTTAAAATGAGAAGTATCATATCTATAAAAAGAACTTGGCTCAGCATAATCTTGATATTGTTGTTGTAAAAGATGTTAAACAATACTTTTAAATTCATCTAATTCTTGTCAAAGCTGTTCAATTTGTACTCTCTAATTTTCAAGCTGGGCATTATGAGTTTGGTTAAACAAAGTTATAAATTCATTCTTCATAATTTCTTACATATAAGAAGAGTGAGGATATATTAAGTATATTGAGTGTCAATATATCCAAATACAAGATTTTTTAATATATTGTCATATACACTCCCATTACCTTAAACTAAATCTTTTTTTTTTCCTTCGACAGCCTGTAGTTATAAATCTAACTCTAAAATACTCTTTTCTCTACTTTTATATAAATTTTTAAAACATATATATTCATCCTGAAAAGTAAATAGTAGAATGAATCAAAATGCTATAAATAAAATTATAATTTCAAATATAAATAAAATATAAAATCATTGTTATATAGATAGTTTGAGACTTTCTATTAACCCAAACTTTTTTATTTTGATGAGTTTTTATGAAGACCTCATAATATGCGAGTAATCTTTTTAGTTCTCATGCCTATAGAAGAAAATATTAATATTTATAGGTAAATATATATACATATATATTTAAAAAAATTAATAAATATCTAAAGAAGTAAAATGAATTACCACTCTTTTGGCATATTCAAGTATTGAAATAGAACTAAACTTAGAATTAGAGGCTTTAGTCCTTCTCATCTATTCTCAAGTGATTGATATTATGAACTATTCTATTTTACACATAACTCATTTCAAATAGATTCTCCAATCCAATTAGGTTTTTTTTTTCCTATCTTACATGCATTACCAATTAAATCTCTAAACCAATTAACTACCTTATTTTTTTGAATTTTATTAGTGTTCTCAGGTCTACTCATAATATTTCTAAAAAAATTAGAAGTCATAATTATTTAAAAAAATAACATACATTATATTATAATTATATAAAAAATATAATCAACAAAATTTACCTTAAATTCAGCAGACCATAATTTTCTATATTCATGAAAAATTACCTTTCCAATTATTTCAAAACCCTTTATATTTACTTTTTAAAATAATTATTATACATGTATGAACTTCATTCTTATTTGGTGTAAATCTACATAAATTTAATATTAATTAATTAATTAATTAATTAAAAATTATAATAAACTGAAATAATATTAAAAAAATTAAATAATAACTTATCACCATTAGATTAAATTAATTATTTTTTAATAGAAATTGGAGTTTGGGAATCAGGAGTTAGATCATGAGACTTCGGAAGAGCATGTTGAGATCGTGATTAATCCCTGCTAGATGATAATCTTTATTAATACATCTAAATAAATTAATTTGTAAAAGACAAAAAATATATGCGGATAAATTTTTTAAAACAGTCAAAATAATTTAATAAAATAAACTACTCTTACTTCTACTTATTTACTTTTGATTTGTATGTTGACACAAATTGTCTTGTGCGTCGGACAACAAAGTAAGGGCGTAAAAGGGATGAAGAAAGTGAGAGTGTTAGAGTGACGAAAAAGACTTGTAAAAGATGTGAATTCAGTGTATTTATGTGTGTGTGTGAGAGAGAGAGAGAGAGAGAGAGAGAGAAGGGATGGAGGATACAAATATATATAATATTAAATATTAAAAATATAAACATATCAATCTAATCAAACTTTATCTTTATATTTAGCATACTATACTAAAAAGTCATATCAATATACAAATATCTACATATTATTAATAATAAAATTATAAAAAATTTAATGCAATCATAAAATTTATAAATATTATAAATTTAAATTATATAATTTATAAATAATATATATAGCAAATTTTATTAGGAAAACACAGAATTAGGATTCCCTAAAACCTGAAGAAAGAAAAGAAGTTTTTCTAGAAAGAAAAATCCGAATACAGAAAATTTAATCATACCCAGAAAGCAGAATGAAATAACAAATTTTAAATCCATAAAAGAAAAATATAAAAATGCTGAATTTAATGTTCATAATTTAATATCAGGAGATCCCTACAGATGTACCCGAAAATCTCACAATAAACATAGCATCCTAAAATGGAGATGTCCCTTAAAATCATTATATCCCAAAAGTAATTATTGTGAATATCATTATCAAAAACGATATGGTAAGAATAGAATTCAAAAACAAAAAGAATGGATTGAAATAAAAACACAAGAAAGACTAAAAAACGAGCTATCTAAATTATTATTATGCCATGAAAGTTTATCTGATTAATTGCTAACTTCTGTTTGTTTAAAGATGGAGCAACCTCCAAATAACAGTACATTTAATCAATGCCACGAAGAAGATGAGGATCAAACCCATCTAATTAAATGAATAAGTACCCTCGAACTTCGAGTAAATTCTCTCGAATTGAATATCAGTATTTTGTCATCACAGATGATAAGCCAAGTAAATACTCTGAGTAATACAGTCAATTATCTTACTCAAACCGTGGGTAACCTCAGTTCCCATGTTGATGAACTACAACACGAATAATTATCCTTGAAAAAGGAAAACGAGTAATGGGTCATTCATCCAGTCCAATCCAAAGTCCGACCCAAACACCACCAGCAAGTCTAACTACCTCAACCTCAACCCATATACCACAAACACCGTCCTTTTTAGCTATCCTCGAACAGGAAGTTAAACAGGCCCAAGATAAAGCCCAAAATAGTCCTCAAAGACCATCAACCTCAAGACCAGTAAATCCGGCCCAACAAATCCAACAAATCCAAAACCAATACGAATATTTCCAAACCATTATCCGTAGATTAAACCAATGTAATAACCCAAACCTCCTAACAAGTTCCTCCTCCTTCAGCTTAGTACAGCACAGCCTATATATGTATTAACAATATTTTATTTATATATATAGTAATAATATGTTTTATTTATATAATTATGTTATATGATTTTTTTTGTTAGAAAATAAAAAATATAATTAAAAATAAATCTATTTGAAATTCATCCAGATTTTCTATAAAACTTTTTATTATAGCATTTATATTTATTTATATATCTTAAATAATATAATAATTATTTTGTTAAATAAATATTTTTATTTAATAATAAATATAAATAATAGAACTTATAATATAATTATGATTTAAATTAAATAAATATTTAGATTATATTATTTCTAATTTATTATATATTAATTAATTTTAATTTAAATTTTCTTCAATTCACATTAGATGTTTTTTATTATATATTATATTATATTATAATTTTATGGATGATAGCGACAGAAAATTGGTTGCTATTAGTTACAATAATCTATTGCTAAAATAATTGTGGTGCCACCTTGCCATTTTTTTATAGCTTTTTACTATTTTTGTCAATTTTTTATTTTCTCTTATTATTTTTTTACATTTTTAGCTAAATTTTTTAAATGTAAGATTGAGAAAAAAATTAAAAAATAGTTTTGTCAGAATTCTGTCACATCTTTATGTAAAAAATTATTAATATTATTGTAATGTTTCAGCAAATTTGACAACTTGACTTCACATGAGGGGACATGCAAGTTCTTCATAAAAGTAATAAATAATAACATGTTCAATGGAATATTTGGTCGACAAACGATTGAGAGAATATTTGGATGCATACATGTCTTGTGAGGGTCGATAGTGAGAGTGATTGACCTTTGCGCCATTACAGAGGGCCTAATGAAAACGTTTTATGTTCAACATGGGCGGTGGGTCTAGTTTAAAGAGTCGATTTTTTTTTTCTTTTTGGGGTGGCTTGACTTTCTCTAGTCGTGTCTTGAATGATTCGTTCTCTGAAAGTGATGTAATTCCGTAATGTTTAAGGGCAGTGCTTGGACATAATTTGCCTAGTCTAAGATTTGGAAGTAGAAACTTCTTCCAAGGGTTGGTAGTGATTAGCTTCGTTGGAAGTCAATTGTGTTTGAAGCCGAGAGTGATACACACGCAATGAGAAATTTCGTGCTCATTAGCAGTTCTACGGCGTTTTTACTATATGTATGTGGTTGTCCAATTTTGTGATATGAGAATTAGAATCAAAACGAAAATCTTTTATTTGCATTATTTTACTCAAACTATTTCTAACCTCTGGAACTTGGGACAAGACTTTTGGATAAATTTAAGCTTTCCGCTAGGTTGTTTTGACTTGGTAGAGAATTATGAACTAATCACATACCAACGAGAATGAGTATGGTTTGACTGATCAGACATTCATTCGTCATACAAAACATATTCGGAGCTCTTTGGCAGTAGTAGACTACAGAGAGCCATTAAGCATGATTTCCAATATGAAGTTTAATTTTTAGAAATCAGAATATTTCAACATGCACATTCTCATGCATAATTGTCTCATACAGTATTAGGTTTTACACGTCCTGAATCCTGATTCATGGAGGAGAGACAATGGAAGAACGTATACTTCCCTTGTTGGATATTATTGACTATGTGTCCAATTATCACTGGCCTCAGATCTTCTTCTTTTTTCTGTTACATAAGAAATCTTGAAAAGAGAGTGAAGAAAAACAAAGAATAAAAATCAAATATTCAAAAAAATCAAACTTACCTTAAAACTTAAGGCTAATGCCATGACTTTTGACCATGCTTAAAAAACCGGAGCTACAAGTCCCATAACATTTTTCCATGTAGAAATAAATCTATTCACGGTCAAGTCCAACTTCAGAATAATCCTACCTATTCCAATGTAAGACCTCTAGGAAATAGGATGGCACTTGAGATTCCGCTTAGTGGTGGCCTGAGACCCTAACGTAATTGGAATGTGCAACATTTGTTTTTGTTTTTGTTTTTAATTTTTTTAAATTATTTTAAGCACAATACTTAAAAAGGATTTTAGAATTTAGTCAAATTTGACAAAAGCTTTTTTTTTCTTTTCTTTTTCCAGGCATGGAAATGAAAAGAAGAAAAAAAGAATTCAAATCTTTGTACATCATAACTCCAGACATTTATGCTTAGAAAATGTCTCGCCATGACAAAATCTTTTAGCAATGGTATTTATATTTAAGATAAAATTTGCATTTATTTTTATTTAAGTGAGAATATTTTAATTTAACTTAACTAATTTCTACTTTATTTTTTTATTGACAGGATATTAATTCTATATTTTTAATTTTTCTATCTATATTAAAAAAATTCTAACTAAAATTATTTTTATGAATAAATAATTATGAAAAAATAATTTATTTTCTTCACAATCACAGGACATGCGCTTTTATTAGAGACTTATTGAATTTAAGCATTAGATTTTGACGAAGTAAAAGAAATATATACATATATATATGTATATATATTCTCCCATAAGCAATTACCTTGACGCTCACGCAAGATATTGTTGAACCTTTTACCTTGAGAGAAATGGTGGGTGGAAGTTCAGAAAGTGGAGAGAGAGTGTGGGATGAAGTTGTTTACAAAAATTCTATTTGTTTAATTTCATTTATATTAACATATAATGCCAATAAAATAAACATCTTAACACACTTTTGGAATTAGAAATTGATGAAAAACTACTGTTAGTATTAATATTAGTACGGCGCTTAATAATAGAAATTGAGCCGAGTGGTAAATGTATAGTACTTGTTTGAATAATTTATACCAATAATGGATCCGTAATTTTTTTTGTCACCGTAAAAAATGAAATTTTTAATACACTTCTTCGGTAAAAATAGAATTTTGGTGATGACTTAGTAAATCATTACTAAAAGTCAATCGTTAGATATTACTAGTGACGCCGTTAAAAAGTTGCCTGAGAGTGAGACAATTAGTGGCAACCAAGAAATCACCACAGAAATACTACTTTTAATGATGACATATAAAAGCCATCACTGAAAATTTTCTGATGATATTCTCGCTTACCAAACCAAATTATGGGAGGTAAGGCTTCATGTGGGGAGAAATTAAATGTTGCTACTGAAATTATTTAATACTTTTTGGCAACATATGACGTTAATATCATCATAAAATCCATTTGACAACGACCTGTTTTTGCCACTGAAATTATTACATAATAGGGGAAAAAAAACTGGCTCCTCATCTTTTCCATGAAAAAAAAAAAATTCAACCCTACCATTGAAAAGGAGAGAAATCCCAAGCCTCACCTATCCTCTGTGAAAAAGAAGCAAGTACTCTTCGTTAGTCTAGAAGGACACAAGAAAGAAGAGTAGAATTAGATCTTGAAAAAGAAAATTATCATTTAAAATTCTTTTTACAAATTAAAAATCACAAGTTCCTAATTTCCAGTGGCAAACCTTTCCCGAAACTTCAAGTTTTAGAAGTAATCAAATGAGCTAAAAGCCTTAATAAATAAAACAAACTTTTCTCAGCTTTCTATTTCACAATAGCTCAGTAAATCAGGAAGTAAAAGTTCAAAGATGAGAAGGATTAGCACAATAAGATTTAAAGAGATTCAAATCAAAGTGCTTTTATATCCTTATACCCTTTCCTAAAACACACAGTAAGGGAATTTTCATAATAAGAGGTAATTACAACAAATTACAATTAGACAACCATTTCAAAAGGTTCAGCTTCCTAATTTTTGCCATTTACACAGAGGCAACTTTAAGGGCCTAGTTTTTTTAGTTTTTACAACCTTACAACAAGGCCAATCCTCACTCAAGGCTCAACTTCTTAGTTCTTACAACCTACACAAACAAGTAACCCTAATAACATGAGCTCAATAACCATTGTTTTACGGCCTAAACATGCAAGCAACTCGAACAAGAGGGGCTCAACAACAATGCTTTTACAACCTTACAACTACCTTAAGATTCCTAGAAACTTAGCTCATAATATTTCAAAATTGGTATAACAAGTAGGCTTATACTGAGAACCACAACAACCTGCAACACTCACTAAGAGGATAGTGTTGAACTTAACAATAAGTCACAAAAACAATGATAAACTCTTTAATGATCTATCTTGATTAGATCTAACTCTTCAAGTATGAAATAGATGTTTTAGACATCACTATTTTGCAAAAACTAATCATTGCTTTCTCATTGTATGACTTGATATGCTTCGACAGGCAAGAATCTTTTGCATTAGTTAAGTAGCGAAGTAGGAGTTGGTAGAGATGCAAAACATTGTATATTGCAAATCTTGTTTCTAAAATCATGTGATTGGCATGCCCAAAAGTCATCCTTCCTATTTCGAACCATGGAAGACGTGAATAGTGAGAAAATTTCTTTCTTCAATGCTTTCATTCAAAATAACACATTCAAGTATGGAAAGAAAGAGATCAGACCACAAACCAGATTTCCTTCATTAAATGGATAAAAACATGTGCTAATGACCCATCCTTCTTAAATTTCAAATATGCAATAATGACAGCAAGGTTTCTCTTGTTGATGCACAAAATAAGAGGCAAAAATTTAAGGTATTGCAATTTTGCAAATCTTGCCTTAAAGATACGTGACTTGTGTGCCTTAATGGATAATGGCCATTGGGGAATTTGCTCAATAGTTCTCTACCAACTTGCTTGATTAAAATCGATTGCTTCTCACTATCAACATGCTAGAAATTAACTATTGTTCATGAATTTTCTAGATGTGCTACAAGGCTTAAAACATGATCTCCACCGTTCAAATCGAACAGTAATAAGTGAGTGATCCCTACTTAAAATTTCAGCTGAATTGGAGATCAAATCATCATCCAATCATTCATTTGATGAAAACTCGTCAGAGTAGAAATTACTTGGTCAATGTTTCCCAATGTCTTCTTTTTTTAAGTGAGACTTAACCAAGCTTATTTCCATTGTGCAATAAAAACATGGGAAAATTACAATTCAAGACATTGATTTAATTTGAGATCTTAAACAGTAATTTTCACTAAAAACATTCTTCCTTTTGTAGATCTTAAAAGGTGTGAATAGTGGAAGAGTTTCTATAGATAGGTAGCCTGCACATCCAAGGCAGTAAAGGAGATGCAAAAATTTTCGTTTTTTTTCTTTTTCTTTTAAAGGCATGTGCATGTTTCTCTTTTCTTTTGTAGACATGGGTTAAATTTCAAAATACATCTTTAAAGAATGTAGGCCCGTGGGCTTTCAGAAATATAAATAGATAGTTGATCCAAATTTACAAAATATATTTGGCCCAAAATAAACTATGTAGATATTAAATAATTGTCATAATTCAAAATTATCGAAGCTTTTAGCCAACACTCTTCTCCATTTTTCTATCCTTTGATATATATATATATATATAATGTAATAACATTTTTTTAACAATATTTTTAAAATAAGAGGAGATATTATGAGTAAAATCAAATCTTAGAAGAAATTAATATAATTTACTCTTAAATTTAACATGGTTGGGTCAGATCTGTTAGAAAGGCGGAGGGTAAAATTTTTTCTTGAGGGCTAAGATTGCATGTTTTATTACATAATATTGTTGGAAAAAATTTATAAGTAATACTATACGATACTTCTAGACTCGCTAATTAATTTTATTTCTGCTGGGGCTTATTTGGCAACACCGCTGCGCATAAGGGGACATTTAATTTAAGTTCTTTATAAAAGTGATAAATAATAATATGCTGGATAGCATATTTGGTCGACAAACGATTGATAGAATATCTGCGAGCCTTGAATATTTGGTTTTCCGAAAGTGACGCTTGTTTGTAATCTTGTAATCTCGTAATGTTCAAGGATTGTGCTTGGACATAATTTGTCTTTTCTAATATTTGGAAGCAGAAAATTCTTCCAAGGGCTGCTAGTGATTACCTTCGATGGACCTTATTTGACTTTAAATGAGAAATTTCATGCTCAAAACTATTTCTAACCTCTGGACCTTGGCACAAAACTCTTGGATAGATTTGACTTTTCTACTAGGTTGTTCTGACTTGGTAGAGAATTATGAGTTTGATTTCATTCATCATACAAAACATATTCCTAGATTTTGGTAGCGGTAGATTACAGTGAGCCTGAACTTAAGCAAGATTCACAGTACAAGTTTAATTATATTTCAACAAGCAGATTCTGATGCATATTTGTCTCCCGGACAAAAGTCCTAGCGACCCTCTACTAAGGTGATGGTTGTGTCATTGGAACCCGAATTTATTCTTGCAAGTGATGAAGAATCTGTCTCTGAGAAACATCTCTCTGAATACATTCCTGGTCGTCCGGGTTGGGACAGCAAAACACTGTCACCGTCCAACATCAAAAGCACTGATGACATTGTTGGCCTCTCTTCTGGGTTCTGTTGAACGCAAGAAAGCCCCACTTGGATACACCTTAGAGCTTCAGATGGAGGAAACTGATTCTCAAGCAATGGGTCCATCAGCTCCAACGCCTTCTGTTCAATCCAAAGCTTCCATGCCTGCTCCATTCCGAAGGTATATCAATGCACAAATGACATTTTCAGGTACTACAATGATACTATACAATCTTGCGAAGATTAAATATTATAGAGTTGAAACGAAATCATAGTTTCGGGTACTAAAATCTTGACCAACAAAAGGGTTTGTCTTTATTTCAAAAACTATAGTGGTGCAAACAGTGAAGTAACGGACATAGTGTTATTAGATACGATTAGAACACATGCACATTCACTATTCTACTCACATGGCCAAGGAGATTCAGCTTGTGATCTGGATGGGAAAATCCTTTATTTTTCTTGCCACTCACTAGCTCCAACAGCAAAACTCCAAAGCTAAAGACATCGGATTTGAATGAAAATTGTCCATCTATTGCATACTCAGGCGACATATATCCACTGCAACAATTACAAAAAGTAATTTGATTTTAGCAGTCATGCTATTAAAAAGGAAAAAAAGAAAAATTTTGAAGAGTTAGCTCATTTTTCTCTATGCATACTACGTTCCAACTACTATATTGGTCTTTGCTTCAGTTTGATCTCCTCCAAACATTCTTGCCATTCCAAAGTCAGAAATTTTGGCATTCATTTCACTATCTAAAAGAACATTGCTGGCTTTCAGATCTCTATGAATTATTCTGAGTCTTGAATCTCTGTGGAGATAAAGGATTCCCCTAGCAATTCCAATAATAATGTCCAATCTCTTTTGCCAAGTGAGCGTAGATCGCTTTGTTTCATCTGTTTCAATATGTTACGTATCTTAGTGATTCCGTAAAATATGTTCATTGATGTGTAGACATAAGTGTTGACTATTTAAGAGACTAACCAAATAGTACAGAGTCTAAGCTTCGGTTTGGCATGTATTCATAGATCAACATTCTTTCATCTTTATGAATGCAGCAACCCAGAAGCTTGACCAGATTTCGATGCTGAAGTTGGGAGATCAAAATAACCTCATTCCTGAACTCTTGCAAGCCTTGTCTTGAACTCTCCAAGAGTCTTTTCACTGCTATTTCTTGACCGGATGCAAGTCGACCCTAAAATTTTCCACATTAAAATCCAAGATAGTATCGTTGATCAATGTCATGAAGGAAAAAAGAAACAAAATTGTGTATTAGTATTTTGGGGTAAATGGGAATACAGAAATGTATTAATAAACTAGTCACTTGGAACATCTAAAATGTTCAACTATTGCCAGATATTAATGGATTATATCGGACTAGTTGAATGTCATGTCAAGAGTTACAGTAGTTTTATATAAAGCAATGGCAGAGCACTTTCTCTTCGCTATACAAGACTAGTTTTAACAAGAAGTAGAACTATAAGGTGAAAGTTTGAATCCAATCATCTAAGTAAATCTTTATGATAGTGGCTCAGTATTATTCTACAATGTAATCTGCTAAACAGTTTGTCAGAGAACAATATATTATCTCCACTGAGAATGCGGTGAAAGGTTGACTTACCTCCAGAAATAATCATGCAATGAAGAAAAGTTCACATTCTACAAAATGTGCATTATATTATTTCCAAGTCTTTAATCTTGTGGCATTGTTTGAGATGTTACTTATTAGATAATTAGCCAAGGGAAGTAGTGATTTACTTTGTATACAGGACCAAATCCACCTTCTCCAATCTTATTGTAGACAGAGAAATTCTTTGTTGCAGCTTCAATAATGGCAATCTCGAAGGATGGAAGTTCACTTCTAGAACTGTTAAGTATGAATTGAATATCTGGCTCTCTAGCTACTCAAAAAAAACAAGGATTAGTCAATAAAAGGAATTATAGTAGCATTAATACAAAAATTTGCACAACATCTTCTGAAACTACAAGATAGTTTACCTCCATTTGTTCTCCATCTCTTAATTATGAGCCATGACACCAAGACAACAATTGCTGAAGTTACCGATACAGCCACAAGAACTACTATAGGTTTCTTTCTTCTTTTGCCATCTGCATTTGAACCTAACAGTAAAACACAGATATTAGAATATCCAAATGTCTTCAATTTTTTTTTCAGGATATATTGAAAAGCCAAGAAGTCTAAATGTGATAAATGTAGTAGCACAAAGTTGGACATGATGAAACATAATGCTAGGCCTAACCAAATAGCAGAACAAGTGTGTATTTGTAACCCCACTCAACTCGGGGCAATATCCTCAAATTTCTTACCCAGTTCTGAAGCTGGAACTCTGATGTAGAGATCTTGTCCATAATCAGCAACCTCTCTGATATCGAATAAATCCCCGAACCAAGTAACGCAGCCTTTGCCGCTTGTATCGATATCTACATTAGCATAAGCTACACAGGAACAGTTCTTCAAGCACAGTGCCTCACAGTCATCAATACTCATGGTTGAGTTTGTGTGAAACACTGCAGAATCTGGTAGTTTCATTCCTGTAAGCTTCTTAAATCCGTCTCCATTTCTGCAAATCTGCGAATCCTCACTAATACATCCACCTGACCATTCAAGCATTTTCCAATCTTGAGGTAATCTAGGCTCAAATCCATCCAAACACTTGCAAATTGGGGAATCTTTGATGCTGCAACTACCATAGGCACCACAAATGCCATAATCATCACAAGGGTCTCCTTGAACTGTGAATTCGGGCATCCAACTGGAATGAGGATCATTCCATGAGAAGTGCTGAATCAACCCAGATTGGGTAAGTACAAATCTTGAAGTGACATTGTCCTTAATCTCAAATGTGAAAATCACTTCATCAGAATCGTAAACAAAAACGGGTTTGAAAACTGGGTTTCCCGTGAGAACTGGGTCACATTTGAATTGTTGTGCAAACCATGGCCCACTTCTGAAGATCTTCTTTTCCCCTTTAAGAAGAATAAGCTGAGGAAGGCCACGCGGATCCACGCTGTATGTATACTCTCCAGACGAAGGATCATCATGGCTTTTCCAAGAGGTTAAATGTCTGTTCAAGCCAGTTTTGAAGTTCCAACCAAGTTTCATTCCTGGTATAAATGTGTCGAATGGATAATCAAAACTCTGCCATCCATATCTCTCAGAGCTTTCATCTTCAAGGTCTCTCAGGACAAAATTTCCAGAATCTAGTAGTTGAGCTACTGGGTTTCTTGCTGATCTGAATGAGTTTGCAGACCATATGATACTTCCTGTATGGTTGAGAATGACAAGCTTCCCATCATTGCTGAATGTTAAGGTTCCAGTAGAATTTACAAGTGGATTGTCCCTATTTGCAACCCAAATAACAGTAGGCTTTGGTATATACTTGTACCATATTCCCAGATATTTGAAAGTGGAACTGCCAGGAGTGAAGAAACCAAGTTCAAATTTTTGACCAGAGGAAACTAGTGTCTGGCTATCAGTGATGGATTGTGTCAAGGTTATGCTATCCCCTGCTTCCAAAACTGTTGCAAACAAGGATATCAAAGAGCAACAAGTGGCAAGAAAGAAGAGGGTGAAAGTGAACTTTGTTTCCTCCATGAGAATTTTGAAACTTCATTCTGCTTCTTAAAAGGAAAAGCTCAGCTCTTTACTGTTTCTGCTCCAAAAGCTTAGGTGGAAGACTCCATGAATCGTAATGGACCCGTTAAGATTAAGGAAAAAGAATTTCTTCAGTTGGAGTAGGTGCAACTTGAGGGCCCTGTCTTCTTTTTGAAAGACAAATGGAATGGACTAAAACCCCACTTTATCAGTAGTGCAAAATTAATGGAATATGGAAAAAAGGAAATAAGAGGTCACCCTATCTTTTAACGTTCAAAAAGACTGAGACTTCATGTTTGAAAAGATTAAAGTTGTAATTAAACTTTAATTTAAGGTAATACTAAAGTTGTGATTAACCTTTAGTTCAAGGGATAAAATATAAATTTTCTTTTTCTTAATCCATCTGTCACAAGTGAAAACCCAAGCGTAATTTAACAGTAATTTTGATGCATAATTACCAATCAGTTAATTTTATATTGACATCTAACATGTGGTTTAGGACTTTTAGGTTATAAAGTCGTAGTTAGTCCTTAATTCAAGGGACTAAAATGTAAGTTTCCTTTTTCTAGCCCATTTGTTACTGTTGAAAACATAAGAGTAATTTATCAGTCATTTCTGTGCAAAAATACCTAAAATCTAACCCTTTTCTTTTGACAAGATGTTGGTGAGATGGTAGTCCCAATATTATGACTAGCAACATTGAAGCCACGTACAGAAGGAGCAAAGAAAGAATCAAACTTTGAAATTTCATACCACTAACCATTTTTTTTTTATTCCAGGCTTTACAGTTGTTTAATCACTGTCCACAACTGTAAATATTAGAATACTTTAATGTCATTCGTCAAGTGATATCAATAGCAGATGACTCTTCGTCAATGAGTGCTGGCAGATATTGATTGCACCAAAACACTTTTTACCAAACGAAAACATGAATCATGGGCTTTGCAAATAATCAAATGTTTTTAGTCTTAAAATCACATTCTCATCTATGCTTCTCACATTTGATTATCAGCCCTCTGAGCAAAGCCAACACAAATTAATATCCTCGAGCTTCTAATAAATAAAAGTCACAGCACTGTTAGTGTAACATTCCTCCGCAGGACACTAGTCCTAGATCTTCTAATAAAGTAAGATTGCCATTGATGCAATATCAACAAACTCAATCAGTATTGAGATAAGTGTTAAAATAGTTAAATTGTGTAAATCGTGCAACACTTTCGTCTTCCCTACCATTTTTTCTAGTACTGTCACTGTTTCCATTATGCAGAAGCGCAAGAGTGAGAAAACTTGCTATCTGTAAGCTCTGTGATCACTTGTTCAAGATTACAAGATTAGATATCGGAAGAATTTATGAGACCCAGATATTCAAGGAATGTGCAGAGAAAGTTGGAAAAAATACATTTAGTCTAACTCTGATCTGACCCACCAATGTTGAACTTAAAAGGGTTTTATTAGACTTTCTAATCAGAAAACTAAACCTTTGACTTTGGTGATAGACTTAAAATACCTCTTATGTGATCCCAATTTCTGTGTCTTCCGGTGACTGGGACCCTGATGCCTTAAAAGTCAAATGGCTAGAGACAACTCAATGGGTACCAGCCCTTGGAAGGAAGTTTCTGCTATCAGATAGCTTGTACAAACTTATCCACTTATTCATCATTTTTATGAAGAATTTAATTTGTCTTTAATATGTATATATAGCACTTCTACACTTTTCAACGTATGTACAGGAGAAAATGCAATTTTTATACCATAACTGGTTGTTAAAACAATTTCCTTTCTTTCTTTCCTCCTTAAGAAGTGTTTTTATAAGACGATTAGTATATACCTTGGGAGTAGTTCTGAGTGAAACAGCGCTTGGGCATGAGACACAGCCTACAATCACTTTTCTGAACTAAAATCTTGCCTGCCTATCTATTTTTGGGACAAGATAATGAAGATAGCAAATAGGATAATTATTTTGTCGGTTATACTACATCACTGCTTCTTGTTTTGTGCAGCTTCTGACGCCATAACCATTGACAAACCCGTCAGCGATGGTGAGCTTCTGATCTCTCAAGAAAAAAAATTTGCTCTTGGTTTCTTCACTCCAGGCAAATCTAGCTACCGTTATGTGGGAATTTGGTACAACAATTTGCAAGAACAAACTGTTGTTTGGGTTGCGAATAGAGACGATCCCATCAATGACACCTCTGGAGTTCTCTCCATCAGCCCGGATGGAAATCTAGTACTCCATCACAACTACACCAACTTCCCCATCTGGTCCACGAATGTTTCTGTCACTGTTCCAAATACAATAGTTATGGCTCAACTATCAGATTTAGGTAATCTTGTTTTGACTCAAAACGACACCAAAACTGTTTTCTGGCAGAGCTTCGATCATCCCACCGACACCCTACTTCCATACGCCAAACTGGGCATCAACAAAAGAACTGGTCAGAGCTGGTTCTTGCAGTCATGGAAGACAGAGGAAGATCCTGGAACAGGAAGCTTCTCAGTTAGGTTCAATATTAGTGGGAAAGCTCAGTTGTTCATGTACAATAAGAACGTTCCAGGGTGGCGAGCTGGATCCTTCAATGGCGAAATATTTGTCGGTATCCCGTTTATGAAACGAGCAATGGCTACTGCTTGCAACATTACCGTCACGGACAATGATAATGAGGTTGGATATGTATATCACGCCTTTGACAAGACCATCATCGCCAGGATGGTGGCTCATCAGTCTGGATTCTTTCAAACATTCATGTGGGATTATGATAGGAAACAATGGAAGCGATACTGGTCTGCTCCAGAAGTGGATTGTGACAGCTATGGATCCTGCGGCACCAACGGCAACTGCGACCCTCTTAACTATGCAGCTTTCAGGTGTTCTTGCCTACCTGGATTTGAACCCAGAAACCCAACCGATTGGTATCAGAACAACGATGCAACAGAGGGCTGTGTGAGGAAGAAAGGACCATCCTTGTGTGGGAATGGAGAAGGCTTCGTCAAAGTAGAAAGCGTCAAGATTCCTGATACATCTGTAGTGAATGCTCAAATGGGTTTGAGCGTGGAAGAATGTGAACGAGTGTGTTTGGGAAACTGTTCTTGCGGTGCCTATGCAGCTGCTGATGTGAGAAATGGTGGAAGTGGGTGCTTAGCATGGGATGGGACTTTGATGGACACACAGATATTAAGTGAGGAAGGCCATGATTTATATGTTCGTGTTGATGCTGTTGAACTAGGTAATTACATTCCTTTTCTTTTATTTTCTTTCTCAATGATTGTTTTCCCCTGTTTTTCATTTGCTCTATTTTTAGGACCTTTTTCTTCCTTCTTTTCTCAGCAGAATATGCCAGGAAATCAAAAGGAACACTTGCTAAGTCTGGGATGGTGGGAATTCCGACGGCTTTTATCGCTGTGATTGCTCTTCTTATTGCCTTCTGTGTGTATTGCGTTCGGAAGAGGAAAAGAAGAGGTACCTACTTCATTTCATTTCTGATTTCTCAAAAACAAGTTACGGATTCAACAACTGGGTTTCTTGACATGTGGGGACAAGAATAAGATTTCTAATTTTAGGCCTTAATTTGGGGATTAATACAAAAGCAGAAATAAGTAGTTGTAAATTGCATGCAAAATGTTTGTATGCAGGCATCTCTTTCCATTTTCATAATTGATCGTGGGAACTGAGAACCTAACGTATGCGTGGGCAATAAGGGGTTTTAATTATTATTATTGAGAAAATTAGACTAGATCAACCGCTTCATAGAAAAGTCAGTAAACTAGTCATAATTCCGATTCATTTGTCATTCAGAATCCACTAACAACTATTATAATTGGTATAAACTAATCAACTTTGGCATTAAATACGGGCTTTTTTTTAATTCTTGCCTAAATTAGAGTTTGGATGTTTTATGAGAGAGATTTATAATATTTAATGAATTTAACCCAATTTATTTCACATATATGTATTCTCATATTCAAAATGCTCTTACTAATTTTTATATTATTAAATATTTATATTTATTTTAAATTTTTTTGGCAACATATGTATTAATTTAATTGTGTAATTTTATATGTATAAATATTTTTAATATATTTTAAAAAATTCAACCTCAATTTGACTTCTGTCAAACCATTAAAATGTGAATTATTTTTTATTTCAATTTAATGACTAATTTGATTTTTAAAACATTGATTTCAAAATATCTTTTGTCCTTTTCTTGGTATTACTTATTCAAAATTTCTTAAAGCTATTTTATTCTTTTGTTTTTGTTAATTGCAGATAAAATGATTGAGCAACAATTGGGCTTAGATTCCCCGACAGAAGAGGAGCATGGTGAAAATAGAGCACAACCAAACTTACCATTTTTCAACATTAAGACTATAATGGCTGCTACAAACAATTTCTCAAATGAGAACCAATTAGGGCAAGGTGGATTTGGTTCTGTCTACAAGGTAAGTAAAATATTTAAAATCGCATTATCATGTAACTAGAGTGGGAACTTCCATTAATCATATTATCTTTAATTCTTATGTAGGTAATGTGATGTAACTCTAGTGTAGATAGTCTCGCACAAATTAGTATAATATAAAAACTCTTCGATATTTCAGGGCTTATTAGTTAATGGACAAGAGATAGCAGTGAAAAGATTGTCTAAAGGTTCTGGACAAGGGACTCAAGAGTTCAAGAATGAAATTAAACTAATTGCAAAACTGCAGCATAGGAATCTTGTAAAGTTGCTTGGATGTTGCATTCATAAAGAAGAAAGGATGTTGATCTATGAATACCTACCCAACAAAAGTTTGGACTTCTTTCTTTTTGGTATATCCTCCTTTTTGGTCTAACTGATATTGCTTTCAAATATCACACATAGTCAATTTACACATTTAAATAAATTAGGGAGAAAGAAACATTTATATAAATATTTTGTCAATTTATAAAATATCATTATTCACATATTCTTATCAAATTAAGCAAATATTTTGAGCCAATGCTTTAAAATGGCTTAAAATATTCGTGTTTGACATGTATTGGACTTTGATACTTATGCATACATAACCAAGAAGAATTGAGCCACTTTTTTACAATTTTTTTTTCATAATTAATAGAGCAATATATAAATACAATGTATTTCTAAGTTACTGGATACAATTTGACACTTAAAAGTATCATATCTTATATATTTCAAAAATTCTTATAGCCTTGAATTCCTATCGTGTCATACTCAATTTGCATATGTGCTTGATATAACTAGATTAGTTTCCCACCATTTTCAATGTTAAAAAGCTTTTATGGTTCATTGCAGATATGAATCAAAGATCCTTATTAGATTGGGATAGGCGTTTTCATATTATTTTCGGAATTGCTCGAGGCGTTCTCTATCTTCATCAAGATTCAAGGCTAAAAATAATTCATAGAGATCTTAAAGCTAGTAATGTTCTCTTGGATGCAATAATGAATCCCAAAATTTCAGATTTTGGCATGGCTAGAATATTTGGAGAAGACCAAATCCAAGCAAGAACAAGAAGAATTGTTGGGACATAGTAAGGACCAAACACTTGTACATATTTTGAAATAAAAAGATTGATTTGCATAACAATGTTATATCATAACTATTTTGGGTTATTGCAGTGGTTATATGTCCCCAGAATATGCAATGGAAGGACAATATTCAACAAAGTCTGATGTCTTCAGCTTTGGTATCCTATTGCTAGAGATTATCAGTGGCAAGAGAAACACAGATCGTGAAACAGGAAGAGCATCCCTAAATTTGATTGGACATGTAAGACTAAAAAACCTACAAGGATGAATGATATAAACCTCATTAGTCTATTTCCATCTCCTGTCATATTTAACAACTTATCATCTACAACCAATTTCCTTATCATTTCTTAGTGTTGAATTGTCAATGATAAAGAGTGCATTGAAGAATGTGTGAATTAAACTATATTGAAATAATGTTTGTAATTTTTTATAAGCTTAAGTAACAAATTGTAGTATAAAATAAAATTCAAAGCATGCTTGATGATTAAGTCTTTAGCTTTAAAAGCCTTAGAAACTACTTAATTAAATCTTGATGGCATAATTTTTTTTAATCATATGATTTTGCACTAATTTGTAGGTATGGAACTTATGGAGAGAAGGAAAGGCCTTGGAAATAGTGGACTCAACACTTGGTGAATCATATCCTATTGACAAAGTCTTAAGGTGTATTCAAATTGGACTCTTGTGTGTGCAAGAAAGTGCCCCTTATAGGCCATCCATGTTAGATGTTGTTTTCATGCTTGGCAATGAAGTAAGCATTCCCTCACCTCAAAAGCCTGCATTCCTATTCAATTCCCACAATGACCATTCAGAGTCATCAACATCTGGAGAACCTTCTGTAAATGACATCACTAGTACTACAATAAGTGCTCGATAAAGATGAATTAAGTAGGTATGAGTAAAATGTATGTCTTGATATTTATGTCTTGTAAGACTTTGATTATCCTACACCTATGAGCATCACTTTTTCATTGTGTATCAAAGTATGTACTTAGGCATATGTTACTTATACAAAGTACAAATGCCTCTTTAACTTGTAAAAGAAATAGTGCCTTTTTTCCCTTTATAATTACAATGTTTTCTTAATTTATAAAAATTTACACTTGATCCCATATAAACTTAAATATGTAAAATTATTAATATTAGTTTTGTCTTAAGCGTTATCTTTTTCAACTCGCTTACCTTGGAACTTCTTCATGGCAATGGCAACTTAAGCTTAAGAATGACAAGAAGATACCTTTGTTGCCCAAAATGAATAGAAGTTAAAAATTAATGGTTAAATATATTATGCAAGCACACAAAATGATTTAAAATTAAAACCAAAGAGGAAAGACAAACAATCACTTTGGCTTGTGAAACATATTGAATAGAAGTTTGCATTGATTTTACTTGTGCTTTGTTGGAATATCAAGGATGTTTAATACCCTTCGAAAAGGTAGACTAAAATTCACAAGACCATGTTTCTTAAGATCATAAATAAGTTGATGAAATGCAATTTGGGATGATATTCTTTTGTCTTTTGCTTATGTTATAAAAGGTTAGAAGTTAGACACAAAGTTGTTGCCATCTAATAAGCAATATTAATATTATTGTCTATTCTATCTTCTAAGCTCTTAAATAATATAGGTGAAGGAAAAAGTAAGGCAAGGAACTAAAAGAACATAATGAAAATGAGGAAGTAGAATAGTTTTAGTTTCTATTTATTTCAAATATATATATATACACAAAATGTTACAACCAAAATAAGCAACATTGAATGATTAACAATTCACCTAGAATCATGGAAGCAGCCTTTCTAAGACAACATCCCAAAATATGGTTATGAACTAAAAAGCAATACACTAATATTACTTAAAGTACTTTAAACTCTCGCTAAACACTAGGGACCCTTAGTTAATGACACTTAACATCATACAAGGTGCAAATACTAATTAACAACATGAAAAGGTAGTCACGCTATGACAAAGCAAGTATAATCACCCCTTCTTGATGCAATTGCTGGGAGCAACACCAAACTTTTCTCTAAGGAATCCAAGCCTATTGTTCTTTAGACCCTTTGTCAAAGTATTAGCCAATTTTCTTTCATTGCTACAATGAACAATTTGATCTTTATTTCCCTTTATTGCTTCTCTAATGGAATGATATTCAATTCTGATATGCTTGGTTTTTCAAGGAAGACAAGGTTTTTCACCATTACCATAGCTAATTTGCTATCACTTAGGATCTTTGTAGCATTATTTTGATATATCCTTAGGTTACTCAAAATTTTTCTTAGCTATAAAGCTTGGTTCATAGTAACAATATACTTTATTTCTACTAATGATTAAGCTACTGAGACCTACTTTTTAGTACTCTAGCACATACTTCCAAGTTCAAGTGAGAAACAATATCTAAAAGTGCTCTTTATATCATCTAGAAAGCCAATCCAATAATTGTCTATAAAACCAAGCAAGCTAGTATCAATAGGCCTCTTGTAAAGAATACCATATTCAATAGAGCCTTGAATGTATCTTAAGACTCTCTTCACTGCCTTAAAATGATCTATAGTAGGAGATTGAATGAATCTAGATAACAAAGTTGCAGCATACATAATTTTTTTGGGCAATAATGGCAAAATGGAAACTTGTACTTCTTGAATTTTCTTTTATTGTTTTGTTACTCCTTCTTCTCCTTACCTCCTCTCTCATTATTTTGTTTTTTTTTTCCCACCTTCACCTTGAGGTTTTGGCCTTTAAGTAACCACTAGTGCAGCTTCACTAAAACTCTCTTTCCCTTTAAAGGCCTTTCATTATTCCACAACTTGTAGTACATTTGCAAGCTCTGTGATTGTGAGTTGTGCCATTTCCTAAGTGTTTTCAAGTGAAAAGATTTTGGCTTCAAATCTTTCAAAGAGTGTAACCATTCATAAGAAAATAGAAAATTAGATACAAAAGTTAGAAATAGAATTTCTTTCCATCTCCAATATATGGCAATTTCATCTCAAATGCATTTTAGAATTTTTTTTTAAACTAAGATTAGAGATAGATTTAGAGACAAAATTTTTCATCTCTAATCTGTTGTAAAAATAATTTTTTTAAGAAAAAAAAGAAAATGTGAAATTAAAGACGAACTTTTTAATCTCTAATTTGGTCCTATAAAATTTTTTATTTAAAAACTAAGATTTGAGATGGATTTAAGGATAAAATTTTTCATCTGAAAATTTTAAAATTAGAGATAATTTTTTTTGTCTCAAAATTATGAAATTAAAGGTGTACTTTTTCACTCCAATTCCATCTCAAAATGGTTTGTTATTAAGAAAAAAAATGGTCAAAGGTGGCTTTAAAGATGAATTTTTTCATCTTAATATATTTCATCTCTAATTTGATCTCAAAAAATTTTTTATGGAAAAAAAATTAAAGACAAATTTAGAAATGAAATTTTCATCTCTAATTTATTGGAAAAATATTTTTTAATTTTGTTAAATTAGAGACAAAATTTTTATTTTTAATTCCATCTTAGAATATTTTCTTTTTTTGAAAAACAAAAAAAAAGATCAAAGACAAATTTTTTTTGTCTTAAATATTCCATATCTAGTTTTTTAGGAAGATATATCTTTTAACTTCTTTAAAATTAGAGACACAATTTTTGGTCTCAAATTCTATCCTATAATTTAAAAAAAAACTAAGATTTAAGAATAATTAAAGACAAATTTGTGTCACAAAATATTCTATGTCTAATTGGTTTTGAAAATATGTTTTAATTTTTCCTTAATTAGCAGATATCAAAGAATTGCACTCTTATATAAAAAGTCCTAAAACATTACAAACCTGCCACATAGATTCCTAGTATGATTGTGCTTTAGGATTGACTAGTTATATATAACTAAATCAACCAACTCAACCTAACCTGCTTCTAGAAGAACTATAAGACTCAATGACTACTATTTATCAAGCCTTATACAAGAAACTAATGTCACAAATTACTCAACTAGATCTGAATAGGATGACTCAACATAGCAAGCACCCAAATTAAATGGCTTTTGTAGTTTAACATAACAAGCACCTAGATTAGATGGATTTTATAACTCTAATAGGCAACTTGACCTAATTGTCATCATTAGCTCATCACTGTTGGTGAAACTTATAAATAAAGACCTTTACAACCTTACTAGAAGAGGGATTTTGTAATACCATAATTTCCTAGCTCAATCTATGTTACTTCCATGTCTCATATCATGAATTGTATAAAAGAGTAGGAAAATGATATTAAAATAATGCATTATTTAGCATTGTGTCGCGTATGAAAATCCCATTTAGTATCATATGGACCATATGAGCTTATATATTATATTCTTATATTTAATTACATAAATACAACTCATTTTCATCATTAAAAGTGGCCTACAACTCATGGAAACCAAAGGGAAGCATAAAACTCATACTTATATTTTAGGCCAAAATTTTGCCATTTCTATACCAAACTTTGGAAAATAATAACTAATTCTAAAAAAATCAAAATCATGCATTCTTGGCTATTCTGAAAAGTTACACATGTCTACTTTATGCTAAAAATATTTCCAAATCATAATATCCAACACAAAAAATGTTTGACATTTAAAAAAAGTCTAGAGATTTGACTGTCCACTAGTGCTGTCACAAGTTTCTACATCAAACTTCAAAAATATCTAATTAATTTTAAAAAAATCTAATATATGCAAATGATACCAATCTAAAAAGCTACAGATGTTAGATAAAGAGAAAAAATAACTCTAGACCAATTTAAGTATGTCCAGACCTCAAAACCTAATCAAACACTACCTGAGGTCAGTTGGAATGCCTAATGCTGGCAAGAATTTCAAAAATTCATATCCCCCTCTCTAGACATCCAAATAAGGTGCTTCTAGTTGATACAAGTCACTGGGAATGTCTAGTTTCTCCATATAAAATTTTGTGACAATTGAACATCATTTAGGCCCTGTGTGATGGAAATCATTTTCAGACCAAGTGAACAGTGCATCAGACCAAAATTAGAAATTTTGTCAACTTTGAAAATTCATCAAATATTTTTTAGACCTCCAAAAATTATGTTCTTTAGTTTTTCAAAAAGCTCTCAATAAGCTTTAATTGCATGCCAAATATCAGATCAAGAAGAGTTTATCTGGATAAAAAGTAATATATGATTCTAATATAGTCAATTTTAGCTCCATATAGGATGCCAAAATGTCCAAATGTTTTCTCTTAATGTTTGGCACCTTTTGGGCAACTCTAAAAGCATGATTATGACTTATTTGAGTTGCCCAAATGGTCTCCAATCTCATGCATCTTATTTTGGCTACTCCACTTCTATTTATACACATTTGCACAAAACCATTCAAGAAGCCAAATTGCCATAACATACACAATTTACATTCTAATGGTAATATAACACAATCTCTCATTATACATCATATGTTAATATAATTACATATGTTCTAAAGATCATAGACCATATACAACAATGGATTATATTACATTATTAGACATCAATATTGCCTTAAAGAACTAAAAACTATGCACTTTAATGTTAAGCTCTCATTTCTCATGTAGTTGGCTTCCATTTCCTTACTCTCTTGGTCCATCTAGCATGTTAGAACATTGGAGAGGAGAAAATGAGATTCAAAGAATTCCAATAGCTTATCTCATATTCAATCATACATAAAAGATGCAAAACAAGTCTTATAAATGCATGCATGGGCATATGGATATGTGCAAACATTTAAGAAACATTCTTGGCATTTGAGAAAGTTATACATAGTATACATAGACTTGCCAAGCAAGTGGATTGGCCTTACCCATTTACTTATAGATTTTAGACTTATCTCACACATTCTTTAAGAGGTTCTTGGACTCAACTTTACTTTTGGGAGTCAACCTCACTTTTGAGAGACTCTTTACTTTGTCTCAACCAATCTTAAGGGTTCTTGGCTCATCTTCATCATGGCTAAGGGTTCTTGGCCTCACCACACTCAAGCAAACCAAAACAAACATCATTTAAAAATATAATACATCATTATGGTACCAATGGAGTAAAAGCTCATGCAAGAACATTTTACATGGCTTGAAATACATATACATACATTTAAAGACAAGTAAAGCAAGCAATCATGCATGAGAGAAGGTAGAGAGAGCTACCTTGGAAGCAAACACACACTTTTCTCCTTGAATCAATGCTCCCTTTCTAGGCCTCACATACACAAAGGTGTGGGAATAATATCTTTTGGCCTAAACATAATTTATGGAAGCTAATTAGGTTCATGAAATTAATTCTAAGGCCACACAACTTGCTTAGATTCTATCTTAACTTATAAACCCCTTTATGGTTCCAAAAATGCACCTAATGAAGTAACACCCATCAAATAAATTCTAAGCTCCATTCTTTCTTTTCAAATATGATTCTTGACTCCTTTTAAGCCTTTTGGAATCATCACACAATCAAAACCAAGAACCTAACTACATGATGCTTCTTTAGGTCATATTATAGAACACAAAGCACCAACTCATTCTCTAAGCTTCCTAAAATTTTTTTCAAGGCTTCCCTTCATATTCATTCATCATATATGACTCAAAAATAGGCTTAGAAAAATTTAAAACAATCCATAGGTATATAGACCTCTCTTGGCCGAACCTATGGAGGAATTTGGCCTTAATAGACTTTGCTTTATTTTCTTGATGGAGGAAGCACATGGGGAGGTTGTTAGAGATCTTAAAGACTTATCCAAGAACTCATTTAAGCCTAGAAACAATCATATCAAGTCAAGAGAGCACTTGAATCCCTAATGATTCTATCTTGTTTTCTAATGCCTTTTATTAGATTCCAATGATAGATTCTTAATCTTTGCACTCTAAAACCTCTAATTCCTCCTTGGTTTGGACAAAAAAAAGCCCCTAAGAATTGGGCTCATGGTGGACGAAACACATAAAGAGGAGGGGGAGGAAGAAGCTATTAAAGAATGGAAGTTTTACCTTGTTTTCTTGCTTTTTCTTAATTGCTCTTCACTTTTCTTGGTTGCCTCACCTCAAATACGAATTTTTCCTCTCTGTTCTGCCCCCAAAATAACACCAAATATTTCAAGAAAACCATAGGAGGAAAGGAGAGAAGGAGAAAAACAACTTTGCTTAAGGAAGAACTAAGAAAATCTATGGATTCCATACCTTTTTCTTGGCCTTTTCTCCTTCTTTTGCCTCCTCCCTTATGCGCTTAAAAATTCTGGTCTTCCTCTCTATTTTTAGGCAGAAGTAAGTCAGCTAAGTGGAGAGAAGAAAGTGGCATCCTAATTAAAGAAGTTTCAAGAAGGATTTGTTCTAAAAAATTCCATTTATGTCCCTTCATCGTGGCAATTATTTTGTTTTACCTTTGTTTTAGCTCCTTTTTAAGAACCATCTTCTTCATTATAAAATTTGGATTTTCAATTTAGTAAAATACCTTTGGAATCACTCAAATCAGAGTTAAAACCTTCTCAAATGAATCCATTAAAATTCGAGTATATCGATGTTAGAAAATGTCCACCAAAGGGGATTTAATTGTCCTAGGACTTTCTATGATTTTTAGAACCTCTGAGAATCCTAAAAAACTCAAAACTTTCATTTTAAAAAACCCTCCTATGTGAATTCCAAAATTTTCTCAAAATTATGAAAATGTCATTATGTTTCGTAAGATTTTTATAAGAAATTGTTTCTTCATTCTAGCTCCATTTTTCTTTCTATCTAAGCCTAAAACTTTCATTTTTAGGAGTCTAGATTGTCACTCAAATTTTTTTGGGACTTTAACTAATTCATTTAGGGGGACTTGCTTTGAAAACGTGCCCATTTTCATCGTTTAATGAAAATCGAACATTACAGATTTATTCATAAATAAATAAGCATCACAAGATCAAGGTTGCACATATAGCATTCTCTTAGCTTTATCTCACTAAGCTTAAGAGATATAGGCTTTCCTTTATCTTGCCATTATTTTTTTTCTATAAACCCCCTAATAGAAGCATAAGCAAAGCAACCAAGTATATATAATATTATATTAATTATACAATATTGGTTTAATGAATAAATACAAAGTGCAAAATACATATTATACCTAATTTTCATATTAATTTAATTAATAAAATTATAAAATTAATATCCACTTACTATTAATTTGTTATTATTTCTCTTTAAATTTTTTCTCTTCTCTAAATTTTTTTCAAATTTTCTTCCCTTAATATTTTTCCAAATTTTCCCTTTCATACCTAATTCTCCTCTTACAAATTTTCGGCAAACTTTTCACTCCTTTTAGCCTAACCTAATCCTTTATTAATTATTTTAAATAAATAGAAAAAAAAAGAAAAAAGCAAGGAGAGAGAGAAAACATATATGAAAATCAAAAGCTCCTTCTCAATTGTTCATTCTTTTGTATGCATGAGTCTTCAACCTCCTCACGCATCACTGTCTTTCTACCTAATTAGGAAAGATTCACCAAAATCCACCATCTTTGGCCAATTGCACATACTAGAGATCTCCCTTAACTTCATGCATATTTGTTCTCCTTGAGCATGTTCCTCTTCTTCATTCATCATAGCATACTTGTCCTCACACTACCACCACTTCTTCATTTAACTAAAATTTTGCCAAAAAACTTGCCATCTTCATCTAAACATTCCTTACTTGCTAGGAACTCATGTGCATCCCTTGCCCTATTCTGCTTATGGCTCACAAAAAATTGATGCATTCTTGGCTAGAAAAATGTCCAAGATTGGGGAGTTTTTCAACGCAAAATTGTTACTCTTCCTCCTTGGTTTTTACTCATCAATTTTAGCGCCTTTTTTTTTTACCAAGAATGTTTAAATATGAATATGTTTCCATCAGCAAAAATTTTAAGTTTGATGCCTCTTTTTACCCAAAATTGCTACACCTTGGTTCCCTTATGTGGTGAATCCTTTCTTTGTGATTTCCAACCTTATTTGCATCTTATTATTCTATGGGTTAAGGGTTTAATAGTGGGTTCAAAGGGAAATTGAGGCATTGGTTTGTTTAAATTCTTTACCTCATAGTAATTTGAATCCTTAATTGTAGGTTAAAAATTGGGATTAGAAGATTGTTGAAAAATGTTAAATAGATTACTTAAAGTGAGACTTATTTACTATAATTTTTAAATGTAAATCCACATACTCCCAACAAAGAAACACGAATCCATTCTTCAATCTCTTAGAAAAGGTAGCTTCATCGGAACACCCAAAGAGTGGTAATAGTGCTTTATGAGACATAAGAGGGGGTGATTAGGGATGAGGATGTAGGGTGGCGAGGGTATGTAATGGAGAAAATAGGGGAGATGGAGGAGAATGTCATATGGAGAGAAAGAGAGAGAACAACAATGTAGTGAGAAAAGGAGAGAAAGTGACGGAAGGAGGATGTGGAGGCTGAAGAAGCAAAAGTTATAGGTGGAACAATTCAATGGAGGAAAAAGGGTGAAGAGATGGCGAGGAGAAAGAAAATAAGGGCTAAGGTGATTTTGGACAAAGAATTAAGAGGAATTTGTGTATTAGAGGTTGGTTGTGTAAGGGAGAAAGGAATTATGGTTGTTTGGATAATTAAGGTTTTTTTTTCTTTTGGAAAAAAAGGATTAAGAGATAAAGACTTCATTGATATAGGCCAACTCAACCAATGATCTTCTGAGCTGTGTTTGCCAAAATGCCATTCATATATTAAGGACAATTAGAAAGAAAAAAAATCAAAATATAAAAAAATCAAAATCAAAATACAAATAAAAATTAGAATGAAAATTAGAAATTAAAATTAAAATAGAGAAATAGACAAAAGAAGGAAATATTTTAAATTAATAAGAAAACTTATTTTAATTGATATTAACTATGCCTTCTCCAATAATGGCATCAAAAACTTGTTGGAGAATTTCAGCAAATGTACATGTTATATAATTGTATAAGAATGAGTAGAGTACCATCTCACGAGAAAGGTTAATCTAGTACTAATTTTTTTAATTATCCTTATTATCTAAAAAATAGAAAACTCAAATTAATATAATTATTAACTAAAAAAATAATGCAACTCACAAATAAATAATTAGAATACTAATTTATGAAAAAGAAACTTGGAAGTTAGATTTCAATGTTTGTTTTCTGTGAATAAATAAAAATAACTTATGCAATTAAGGTCTATCATAATTAATGGTTGATTCCCTCATGCATATGTAATTCTCTTTTGAGACAGAACACATATATTTACACTATTCTTATGTCTACTTTTGAAATCATAAGCTCTAATGCAAACCCGTTAAGTTCTATAAAATTTAGCGTTCCCTCACATGTAGGGCCTTGGCATGCATATAGGTTACAATCTCACCTAGGTAGATCTATATTTTTATAAAATTCATACTTAAGTCTACTATTCAAGTGATTCCTTATAGCAATTGTTATTTAAAATGCCCAAAATTTGCAAAATAAATTAAGTATACTCCTAACAAAAACTTGTATGCAATAAATTAATTTTCTTTTATCAAAATTATTTATTTATCAAAATGCATCCTAAAATACACAAAATATCTCCAAATAATGAGACTTAACAACATGTTAGTATGATTGGTTAGTTTACCATTGGCAATTGATTGGAATCATTTAAAACCAATGAGACACTTTTGATTGAAACTTTACATCTTATTTTAAAATTTTAATTAAATCACCATATACTCTTATATAAGCTTGGTTAAACATGTGTATTGCACAGCATGATTTTGGTTGTTAAATTCTTTAATTTATTATTTGATTTAATATCTACTTGTGGCTTCTTAATGTGATAGAGGATTATCTTCTCCCATAAGGGTTAAGTTAATTATTGATATGTTTGGATTGATTTTCATTGAATATCACTAACACTGACCTATTCACTTATATTTGCTCTTATTTACAAATATAAAGATTTTCAAAGGATAGTTAAGAAGAATACTTGCAATAAATCATCTTTGCTACATGATAAGTCATATCGTAATGTATGTTTTTAGAGGTTTTTCCTAAGACTTATAATGGTTTTTTACTATTTTAGGCTAATTGCATTTAAATTTGCTTAAATTTGAATTTATTAGTGATTAAATGTGATTAGAGTTTAATTCTACTTTTTCTCCTAAAATAAAGAGTAAATTGGAAAGCTTTGTGCAATTGGGTTTTTATTTGTAAATTGCTCAATTTTGTTGCCAATTTATGAAGAAAGAAAGCCATAGTGTTATTTTATAATTAGGATATATGTTCTATATTTAAATTATGTTGTTTGGTTTATTTCTTATTAAGATTTTTTTTTCTTTGCTTTTCAAGACTTAGATATGAACAAATAAGACTAAAGCCTAAGAACGAAGGAGCAAATATTCAAGAAGTTGGGCTAGAGAAGCCACTGGTCATTACATCTAAAAGTGTCACATTTTTTATCACATTGAACATTGTGATGAGCTACTCATTAGCCACAATGAAGAGGCAATTTTCCTGAATTATTTTGTTCATTGCAATGAAGTTACATGTGACAACTAGTGAGATTAGATTTTTTTTATAAATAGCTTTCCTAAGCTTAATTTTCATAAATTTTTAGACATTTTAGTTCATTTTTTTAGCTTTTTAGAGAGAGAAAGCTCTTGGATTGTAAAGAAAAAGAATGAGATCATTTGAATCATGAAGAGATCTTGTGAATCTAAGGTTAGTTTGGCTATTCTATGGATTCAATGTTTTATGTTTTGATGAATTTCATACTATCACTACAAAAAAAATGACATCTAACGTCGGTAAAAAAAAACCTCTAACGTCGGTTATAACTGACGTTATGTACTCTAACGACGGTCATGAAAACCGACGTTAGAGGCAGCGTGGAGACTCCATCTAACGACAGTTATTAAAACCGTTGGAACAACCGACACTAGAAGACGGTTCTATCTAACGTCAGTTAAAACCGACATTAATGAATGCAATTCAAGATATTATATTTAGTCAAATAATGTCGGTTATAACCGACGTTAGATAAAAAATCTAACGTCGGGTAGAATCGACGTTAGTATATTAACTAATTGCTTTTTTTTAATGTCTGTTATAATCGACGTTAGATATCTTATCTAACGTCGGTTATGACTGACAATAAAATCAAATAAGGGGTAAATATTCTAACGTTGGTTGTAACTGACGTTAAATGAAAAATCTAACGTCGGATAAAACTGACGTTAATATATTAACTGATTGCCTTATTTTAATGTCTGTTATAATCGACGTTAGATATCCTATCTAACGTCGGTTATAACCGACGTTAGTATAGTAACTAATTATTTTAATATCGATTATAACCGACGTTAACATCTTTATTTAACGTCGGTTATAACCGACATAAAATCAAATAATCGATAAATCTTCTAACGTTGGTTATAACAGGCGTTAGTATATTAACTAATTCTGTTATTTTAATGTCGGTTATAACCGACGTTAGATAAATATGCTAACGTCGGTTATAACTGACATAAAATCAAATAAGTGATAAATCTACTAACGTCGGTTATAACCGACGTTAAGTGTCAAAAATATATTTTTTAAATTCTTATTTATTTTATTTTCTATATTTTGTTATCCTGTCATTTTCCTTTTGTTTTGCTAGACTTTGACATACATCAAAAAATTAAACATTCACATAAAATTAAATTTTAAATCAATCTACGACATGGAAATTTAAATTTAATAAACATCTATTTATATTATCTTCATAAAAGGTTCACCATACAAAAGTAATGTAAAACATTAACTACATAAAACAAAATAAGTTCAATAAACTCCAAAAGAGACTTGCACTAGATGAACATTAACAAAAGAAGCTACGCCTTATAAATTGTTATCTAAAAAGGCTTTTAACAGGCCATAAAACAAAATAGGTTCCATAAACTCCAAAATGCCTCATGGATCATGACTTGCACCAGATGATCGTCGACCAGGTGCAGGTGATGCCTCTGTACTACCAACATCAGGTGGCTACATAAAAAAATACACAAGTTACATTTACTCAAAATCTTCTTAAAATAGTAATTCAATAACTATATAAGTTAACATTTATATTACCTGTGAAGGGGACGCCTCAGCTACATGGGAAACGTCTGGAGGTAGTTCCATTCCAAATTTTTCCATTAAATATTTGAATAAGTTATTCATTCGTGCTTGCTCATGAGCAAATTGAGCTTGTTCCATAGCACGCTCTTCCTCTATGGTTTTTAGTCGTCCCTCCATCGTCTCCAACTTATTCTTTAAAGTTACCACTTCATCACTTGAGTTTCCACTACTTGTGGAACTCATGGACATGCTATTAAATCGACGAGTAGGCAATCCAAATACCCTAGAAGGGCATGGACCCAACCCCAAGCCACGTACTCGTCCAGAATGCTCTTTTCCCAGCACTTGACCAAGTGGATCATCTGATGAAACAAGGGGTGAAGTCTCAGTTTCTTGACTAAGCCTCTGTGAAATTTCTTCCTGCATATCAAACAATAAGTTGTCATATAAGAGACAATATCCAATAGTTTTAGCATGCATATTTGGATAAGTGAAAATTGAAATGCAAAATAAAAATAATTGTTAAAAAAAACTGGTTCACACAAAGCAAATTAATTGCCAACATCCAAAACTTAAATTGTATGCCAATATGTGCTTTAATTTTTGGCAGTAATTTGGGTTTTTGCTTTCTGGCAGATTTAGGATTTGGTTTGCCTTGTCCTCAAAACAGTCACAAAGTAACCAAGATATATATATATATATATATATGTAGGAATACTATATACCTATTTCTATTTTGTTTTGTTTTTGGTTAATAGCATGAGAGTGCAAAGTGAAAAAACAAGACATGATGAGGATACTATAAAGCAATAATTATATGTGATTAAATTATATCCAGATCGATATAACTATTGCATTAAATATGTGTCTTCATTAATTGTGCATAGTGAAGCTATAAAGCATCATCCGGTGGTGAGGAGTTGAGTTTTGATAAAGAAAGGTCTGCAAAATATTGTTGAACTATATTATACATGTCCAATTCCAATAATATATATGAAATCCACCAATGCAGAATTTATCAGTTATGTCAAGCATATGGTTCTCAAGTTAAGTAGTCTTTACTAGTTGTGAGTGTTTGTGCAGAAGGGGAAAAACAGAAGCACTACCTTGAAAAATGATGATAAACTAAATATTTGACAATGATGTTAATTAAGGAAAATTTATAATGCTTTAGCATTAGAAAAATTTTGGTCACTGACCCCTACAACTCTTGCTGCATCATTGACATAGCTCCCATCAGCATGTTTGCATGTTGCAAGAAATACTTCACAGTGTTTTGGTGGCCGACCCATTTGTATTGCCTACAATCCAAGAAATAAAATGGCATAAGTTTTCTACAATTTGCCTTATTTACGTTCCAAATAATTCTTGGCTCTTAGAACTGTAAATTACCATCTCATGCCTTCTTCTAGAATTACTCTTAGAACCACCAGTGTGAGGATACTTGAGTTTTTTACGATTAACCTTATTTTTGTTACTTATTTCCTATAAATCAAAGACAAACAAGTGAATGATGCAATGTTAATTAAGGAACAACAATGTATGAAGAGATAAAACATTACAATGCGACTTTCTTGTAGTCGGTAGTCCACAAAGTTATTCCATTGGTCTTGTGAAATTCTTTCTGGACATTTATTCATGATCTCCTCCCTACTGTCATTTTCCCCAAATAAACTCTTGTGTAGCCTGTTTCTAAACTCTTTTCGCTTAACTCCTAGTGATTTCCATGCCCATTCTAATCCTTCTTTAGACTGGAATACAATCTTATTCTGTGGTTAAAATCATTTGGTAAATTATATGCGCTTGTGAGAACATATAATTAAGAATGAAGACTGCAAAAATAAAAAAATTTACTCTCTACACCTGCACTTGTTCTATTCCCAACTTCATATATCTTTCTGGAACTTCCCTCCAATCGAAGAAGTTGAGAGGAATGAGGTTAGTGTCTGTGGCTAACTCTCCTAACCAAACTCCAAGTATGCCAGCCTCGTCACCATACGGTTGTCCAAACTCATCAATTGGACAAGATATCTTTTTCCCTGTCTCTAGATTCCAAACATCTTTTGCCTTCAGTCTCTCTTTTCTTACTACTCCATTTTCATCTGCCATGTAAAAGACAAAAAGTAAATATTACACTTAAATTATAATTATGTCATAATATGATTGACTACATTAATTACCAACAATATCAACAATCCAATCTTTATTTTTGACATGGTCTCTTGGTGCACGCCGCTGGAAGGAAGTTTCACCATTATCAGCTGCTCCACATGGTTGAGAAGATATAGTATCACCTATTACTACTTGGAGTTGTGGATGAGAGACATACGTTGAGTTAATTGGATTAGTTGTTGCATGTGTTTGAGAAGCAGGGGTAGAAGTAACCACAGTGGGAATTGTTGGTGTTTGTGGGTTCCTAGCAGGAGTGGAAGTAGGAATTTGTGTTTGAGAAGCAGGAGTAGAAGTAACCATAGTGGGAGTTGTCGATGTTTGTGGGTTCTTAGCAGGAGTGGAAGCAGGAATTGACTGATGTAATCTTTGAGCAATATCAGCAACTTTCGCCCGAGATGAGCGTGGACGTTTAAGCGGCATCCTACACATGTAAACCAAGAATATAATCATGTCATTTTATAACCATGCAAAAAAAAAAAATAACTTTGCTAGTAGGCAATAAAACATAACACAAATAAAAATTCTCTTAATGTAGTTAAACAAACCATGTCATCCTCTTCATCGCTATTATCAAACTCAAGGTTGTTAATTGGTTGATCAGAAAAATGTTCTTCATCACCTCTTACTAATTGTAAATTATCAATATCATCAGGAAAAGTAGAAACAACTTGTTGCTCTAAATGTGTCTGTTCAAATTGGTGACCATTATCTTCATCATTTTCTACATCATTTCCCATTTCAAATAGGTCTCGAGGCTTCACATGAATTGCTACACTCCATGGGTGATTCGTTTTGTCATCTACATAAAAAACCATCTGAGCCTGTGAAGCTAGAATGTAAGGCTCATCCTCTGTAACATCTCCAGTGTGGATTAATCAGGAGAAATTAACTAAATTGAACTGAAAGTCATCCTTTTTAATCCCTTTAGTGCTAGCCCATAAACATTTGAAAAGCACAACCTTAAAATGGCCATAGTAGTTCAACTCAATTATATCTATTAATTTGCCATAGTACAACAGATCTGCAAGTGCAACTCTCCCATCTTTTGCACTTGCATAGCATCTAGTTTCTGATGTTACCCACACACCACTATTTTGAGTCTTCAATCCTTCTTCTCTTTTCAATGTACGAAACCTAAAACCATTTATGTTGAATGCACTAAATCTTCTAGCCAATGTTAAAGGACCTCGTGCAAGAAATTTAATGTCGTCTGGAAACCTTCCATTATCATCCTTATCAACCTGAAATAGTTAACATGTTAGCTTAACCATACATCTTCAATATATTAACATATATATAAACTTTAACAAAACAAGTCTCACATATTCTTTGAACCAATTGGCAAAATTTTTTGTGACATGTTTGTCAATTGCCACAGCAGATCTAGTATGACGACGAAGCCTGGCTTTCACATCATCTCTATATTGTCTATAAGAAAATAATTGTTAGCATCAAAGACTAACAACATCATGTTTGAAACCAAAAAAAGAATTACCAAGTACTTACTGAACAAGCTCTTCAATTGCTTTACAATTGAACAAGACACAACGATGTGCTTGAATCTTTTCAATAAGAGTAAGTTGAATTTCTGATATGCCTCCAATAGGATGACCAACTTGTGGAAACATATATGCTTCAGAGCAACCAAGAACCACATTGTCATCATTACGACTAGGCCTATTAAACCTTGTTTCGATGTCCTGTAAATACCTTGAACAAAATGTTAATATTTCCTCACAGAGGTAACTTTCAGCAATAGAACCTTCTGCTTGTGCCTTATTTCTTACATATGACTTACAGTGTCCAAGGTACCTATATGGGTTGAACAAGCCAACATATATATAATCAGGAAATTGAAAATAGTATTTGACAAACAAAAATAAAAAAATAAAAGATTACCTTTCTATTGGATACATCCATCGATAATGAACTGGACCACCAAGCTTTGCTTCTTCTACTAAATGAACTACCAGGTGCACCATCACTGTGAAGAAGGATGGTGGGAACAACATCTCCATTTGACAAAGTGTAATCACTATTTGATCTTGAAGTTTGTCAAGATCTTTGACGTCCAAGACATGAGAACATAATTTTCTAAAGAATAAACAAAGCTCTAGCACAACTGTGGTAACTTTAGGATCCATCTGCACATTTCGTAATGCCACTGGAAGTAACTGCTCTATAAGAACATGAGAGTCATGACTTTTTAGGCCTGAGATTTTACGATGTTTTATGTCAATACATCTAGAAATGTTTGATGCATAACCATCTGGCATTGTCACATCCTTAAGTATTTGAAAGAAAATATCTTTTTGAGAGTTTGTCATAGTGAAACATGCAGATTTGAATTTACCATTTGCATCTGGCCATAAGAGGCCTTACTCCTAAATGTTCTAAATCCTTTCGAGCATTCAAATTGTCTTTTAACTTTCCACTCTCATTTAACAATGTGTACAAGACATTGTCACAAACATTTTTTTCAATATGCATTACATCTAAATTGTGTCGCAATTTATTGTTAACCCAATATGGCAATTGGAAAAATATACTTCTCTTTCTCCATTGTTGGCTATCAACTTCATTATCTCTCTCACGAGGTCTTTTCCTTTTTAAATCTGAGATTGGGTTCTTACCAAATGTGACATTAACACCTTGTAATTGAGTGAGTATCATATCACCAGTTAATGGAATTGGTGGCTCACGTCTCTCCATAATCCCATCAAAACAATTCCGATTGAATCTATATCTATGTCGGGGTGGTAAAAATCTATGATGACCTGTGAAACACCACTTTTTACTATTAGTAAGCCTATGAGGCTCTTGATCAAAATTACATGATGGACATGCTAACCCAGTATAGGTATTCCATCCAGACAAATTTCCTAAGCCTGGGAAATCACTTATGGTCCATAATAATGCAGCTCGCATATTGAACATTTGGTTTGTTGAAACATCAAATGTATTTATGCCATTAACCCATAAGTCATTCAGTTCTTTAATAAGTGGTTGTAAGTAGACATCAATGTCATTCCCAGGCATTCTTTTCCCAGGTATGATCATAGACAGTATGAAAGATGTTTGCTTCATACACATCCATGGTGGAAAGTTGTATGGAATCAAAATCACAGGCCAAATGCTATGATTAGTGCTCATTATCCCAAAGGGATTGAAACCATCACTCGCTAAGCCAAGTCTGACATTTCTAGGATCTGCAGCAAATTCAGGGTATCTAGCATTAAATGACTTCCAAGCTTCACCATCTCTTGGATGTCTAAGTAGGCCATCTGTGTTTTGGTTTGTTGCATGCCACCTCATATGTTCAGCTGTTTTAGATGACATAAATAACCTTTGCAATCTTGGCATAAGTGGAAAGTAACGCAAAACCTTTGCAGGCTTATTTTTCCATTTCTTATGTCCACTAAAGTCATCGTTGTTAGCCAACCTTGCCTTGGTCTTCCATCTAGAGGTATTGCAACTTTTACATTTGTCACGCTTAGCATCCTCATCCCAATATAACATGCAATCATTTGGACAAGCATGGATTTTTTTATAATTAAGACCTAACTTATTTATGGTCTTTTTGGCATCATAAAAAGAATTTGGGAGCCTTGCATTTTCAAATGCATCCTTCAACAATTCTAAAATCATGTCCATTGCTTTATCACTCACCCGACATAAACACTTGATATGATAAAGTTTCACCAAAAATGAAAGTTTGGAATACTTTGTACAGCCTTCATACAATTCTTGGCTCTCATCATTAATTAAGGTGGCAAAGTTCTGGGATTCCTCATTAAACTCGTTATTGGAATCTATTTGTACTTCAGTAGTATGAGGTTGGGATGGCTCGGGTTCATAGATGTTTCTCTCTCTAGAAACCCCAAAAGCATCATGTAACAAATCTCGCATATCCCTTCCCATTTGCTCAACTTGTACTATGGGACTACTAGAATCACCCTCCTCCTCAGGGAGTTCTCCATGCCTAATCCAAGTAGTATACCCTAAGGGAAAACCATTGCATATCAAGTGATCGAAGATAATATCTCTTGAGAAGCATTTCTTAAAACCACAGGAATGACATGGGCATTTTACAACTCCCTTTGCATTAGGCCTAGAGAATGCAAAATCAAGAAAGCCTTCCACCCCAATGACATATTCAGGTGAAGTCCGTGGCTTACTAATCCAACTTTTATCCATCATGACACCTAGATATTTATAAATACGATCAAATCAATAACAATGCATATTAACAATATACATAATGCATCTTCAAGTCAGAGATAGGTAAAATAATATACTTGAAACAAATAGTTAATCTTTTTAGTCCTTAAGAAATAATGAGCATCGAATCAATCTAAACCTTTTGAAAATATATCACTTTGGTCCTACTATGGGTATGGTTAACCTTGTACAAACAGAAAATTCAAGTCAACTAACTTCCACTGACACAAACTTACTAACTAATGTGAATAGTTAGCAATACATATGGATGTCTGCCAGTAGAAAACTAGTCATTAGCATTTCAAAAAAAAATCATAGAGATGTAAATTAGCATTAAAAAAATAAGAAAGACTAAAAAGGGACATATATATATATATATATATATATGGAGAACATATTACACAAGAAGAAGCAATATTCAAAGTCTATACAAATGGTAAATCATACCTTGAGATTTACATAAGAGATTAAGATCAGCTTATATGTAAAATTTCTTCGTGTGCCGCAACCTAGAGGATTCTCTAGTGTTGTCTGCAACAAAAATGAAGAAGTTTAGAATAAGGAGTGATAAAACAGTATTGTAACAAAGTATCCACATGGCTATGTATATGTATATATCGAACATGTTTAAAAAGTTAGAAAAAAATCAAGTTGCTTAGTTTTGAAACAGTGTTAAACCATGTATAGTCCTCAATCAAAAAGTCATAGATAATGGAATTGAAACCTCAAACCAATTTTTCTCAACATCAGAAACATATCAAAGAACATCTATAACTAAAATTTAGTTCAAAATTCCACATGTATTAGTACAGAAAAATCAACAAAGTACCTAACAAACTCAGAAAAGCAGCAAAACAGAACATCTGCACAACCTTTTGAATTACCTACTTTAACCTAAGAAAATGAACTCAAAAATTCATAAAAAAATTTCAGAACATACTTAACATATATACAAACAATGTGACAAAAATTTAGACCAAGATCAGTTCTGTTCAGCTCTATAAAAATCCACAAAGTTGACTGCTAGGCTAAAAAACGAACAAAAACTGAAAATGTGAACAGCATCCAAAAATCAGTAAATTTGTACATCTAAATGAGTTCCAAAACTCATGAAAATATTTCATATCAGACTAAACATATACAATAGCATTGTGCTCAAATTTTAGATCAAGATCATGTCTGTGTTGCTTGCAATAAATTCATGAAGTCAAGGTTCAGCAGAAACATCAACAGAAATAGGGCAAATTGAGCTTAACTTGAAAATCAGAGATTTTGATCATCCAAGGTGCCTCTAAAAATAAGCACAAAAGTCATCAACAAAATAGACACACAGATGAACATATACTCCAAAAATCACAGCAAAATTCCACTCCCAAAATTCCCAGTAAATCAGGTTGCTCAATTTTGAAACAATGCTAAACCATGTATAGTGCTCAATCAAAAAGCCATACCTAATGAAATTGAAACCTCAAACCAATTTTTCTCAACATCAAAGACATATCAAAGAACATCTATAACTAAAATTTGGCTCAAAATTCCACATGGATTAGTACAGAAAAATCAACAAAATAGCTAACAAAATCAGAAAAACAGCAAAACAGAACATCTGCACAACCTTTTGAATTATCTACTTTAACCTAAGAAAATGAACTCAAAAATTCACAAAATTTTTGCATAATATACTAAACATATATACAAACAATTTGACAAAAATTTAGAGCAAGATCAGTTTTGTGTAGCTCGAGAAAGCCCCACAAAGTTGACTGCTAGGCTAAAAACGAACAAAAACTGAAAATGTGAACAGCATCCAAAAATCAGTAAATTTGTACATCTAAATGACTTCCAAAACTCATGAAAATATTTCATATCAGACTAAACATATACAATAGCATTGTGCTCAAATTTTAGATCAAGATCATGTCTGTGTTGCTTGCAATAAATTCATGAAGTCAAGGTTCAGCAGAAACATCAACAGAAATAGGGCAAATTGAGCTTAACTTGAAAATCAGAGATTTTGATCATCCAAGGTGCCTCTAAAAATAAGCACAAAAGTCATCAACAAAATAGACACACAGATGAACATATACTCCAAAAATCACAGCAAAATTCCACTCCCAAAATTCCCAGTAAATCAGGTTGCTCAATTTTGAAACAATGCTAAACCATGTATAGTGCTCAATCAAAAAGCCATACCTAATGAAATTGAAACCTCAAACCAATTTTTCTCAACATCAAAGACATATCAAAGAACATATATAACTAAAATTTGGCTCAAAATTCCACATGGATTAGTACAGAAAAATCAACAAAATAGCTAACAAAGTCAGAAAAATAGCAAAACAGAACATCTGCACAACCTTCTGAATTATCTACTTTAACCTAAGAAAATGAACTCAAAAATTCACAAAAGTTTTGCAGAATATACTAAACATATATACAAACAATGTGACAAAAATTTAGAGCAAGATCAGTTTTGTGTAGCTCGAGAAAGCCCCACAAAGTTGACAGCTAGGCTAAAAAACGGACAAAAACTGAAAATGTGAACAGCATCCAAAAATCAGTAAATTTGTACATCTAAATGAGTTCCAAAACTCATGAAAATATTGCATATCAGACTAAACATATACAATAGCATTGTGCTCAAATTTTAGATCAAGATCATGTCTGTGTTGCTTGCAATAAATTCATGAAGTCAAGGTTCAGCAAAAACATCAACAGAAATAGGGCAAATTGAGCTTAACTTGAAAATCAGAGAATTTGATCATCCAAGGTGCCTCTAAAAATAAGCACAAAAGTCATCAACAGAATAGACACACAGATGAACATATACTCCAAAAATCACAGCAAAATTCCACTCCCAAAATTCCCAGTAAATCAGGTTGCTCAATTTTCAATTAATGCTAAACCATGTATAGTGCTCAATCAAAAAGCCATACCTAATGAAATTGAAACCTCAAACCAATTTTTCTCAACATCAAAGACATATCAAAGAACATCTATAACTAAAATTTGGCTCAAAATTCCACATGGATTAGTACAGAAAAATCAACAAAATAGCTAACAAAATCAGAAAAACAGCAAAACAGAACATCTGCACAACCTTCTGAATTATCTACTTTAACCTAAGAAAATGAACTCAAAAATTCACAAAAATTTTGCAGAAGATACTAAACATATATACAAACAATGTGACAAAAATTTAGAGCAAGATCAGTTTTGTGTAGCTCGAGAAAGCCCCACAAAGTTGACAGCTAGGCTAAAAAACGGACAAAAACTGAAAATGTGAACAGCATCCAAAAATCAGTAAATTTGTACATCTAAATGAGTTCCAAAACTCATGAAAATATTGCATATCAGACTAAACATATACAATAGCATTGTGCTCAAATTTTAGATCAAGATCATGTCTGTGTTGCTTGCAATAAATTCATGAAGTCAAGGTTCAGCAAAAACATCAACAGAAATAGGGCAAATTGAGCTTAACTTGAAAATCAGAGAATTTGATCATCCAAGGTGCCTCTAAAAATAAGCACAAAAGTCATCAACAGAATAGACACACAGATGAACATATACTCCAAAAATCACAGCAAAATTCCACTCCCAAAATTCCCAGTAAATCAGGTTGCTCAATTTTCAATTAATGCTAAACCATGTATAGTGCTCAATCAAAAAGCCATACCTAATGAAATTGAAACCTCAAACCAATTTTTCTCAACATCAAAGACATATCAAAGAACATCTATAACTAAAATTTGGCTCAAAATTCCACATGGATTAGTACAGAAAAATCAACAAAATAGCTAACAAAATCAGAAAAACAGCAAAACAGAACATCTGCACAACCTTCTGAATTATCTACTTTAACCTAAGAAAATGAACTCAAAAATTCACAAAAATTTTGCAGAAGATACTAAACATATATACAAACAATGTGACAAAAATTTAGAGCAAGATCAGTTTTGTGTAGCTCGAGAAAGCCCCACAAAGTTGACTGCTAGGCTAAAAAACGAACAAAAACTGAAAATGTGAACAGCATCCAAAAATCAGTAAATTTGTACATCTAAATGACTTCCAAAACTCATGAAAATATTGCATATCAGACTAAACATATACAATAGCATTGTGCTCAAATTTTAGATCAAGATCATGTCTGTGTTGCTTGCAATAAATTCATGAAGTCAAGGTTCAGCAGAAACATCAACAGAAATAGGGCAAATTGAGCTTAACTTGAAAATCAGAGATTTTGATCATCCAAGGTGCCTCTAAAAATAAGCACAAAAGTCATCAACAAAATAGACACACAGATGAACATATACTCCAAAAATCACAGCAAAATTCCACTCCCAAAATTCCCAGTAAATCAGGTTGCTCAATTTTGAAACAATGCTAAACCATGTATAGTGCTCAATCAAAAAGCCATACCTAATGAAATTGAAACCTCAAACCAATTTTTCTCAACATCAAAGACATATCAAAGAACATCTATAACTAAAATTTGGCTCAAAATTCCACATGGATTAGTACAGAAAAATCAACAAAATAGCTAACAAAATCAGAAAAACAGCAAAACAGAACATCTGCACAACCTTTTGAATTATCTACTTTAACCTAAGAAAATGAACTCAAAAATTCACAAAATTTTTGCAGAATATACTAAACATATATACAAACAATGTGACAAAAATTTAGAGCAAGATCAGTTTTGTGTAGCTCGAGAAAGCCCCACAAAGTTGACTGCTAGGCTAAAAACGAACAAAAACTGAAAATGTGAACAGCATCCAAAAATCAGTAAATTTGTACATCTAAATGACTTCCAAAACTCATGAAAATATTTCATATCAGACTAAACATATACAATAGCATTGTGCTCAAATTTTAGATCAAGATCATGTCTGTGTTGCTTGCAATAAATTCATGAAGTCAAGGTTCAGCAGAAACATCAACAGAAATAGGGCAAATTGAGCTTAACTTGAAAATCAGAGATTTTGATCATCCAAGGTGCCTCTAAAAATAAGCACAAAAGTCATCAACAAAATAGACACACAGATGAACATATACTCCAAAAATCACAGCAAAATTCCACTCCCAAAATTCCCAGTAAATCAGGTTGCTCAATTTTGAAACAATGCTAAACCATGTATAGTGCTCAATCAAAAAGCCATACCTAATGAAATTGAAACCTCAAACCAATTTTTCTCAACATCAAAGACATATCAAAGAACATCTATAACTAAAATTTGGCTCAAAATTCCACATGGATTAGTACAGAAAAATCAACAAAATAGCTAACAAAATCAGAAAAACAGCAAAACAGAACATCTGCACAACCTTCTGAATTATCTACTTTAACCTAAGAAAATGAACTCAAAAATTCACAAAATTTTTGCAGAATATACTAAACATATATACAAACAATGTGACAAAAATTTAGAGCAAGATCAGTTTTGTGTAGCTCGAGAAAGCCCCACAAAGTTGACTGCTAGGCTAAAAACGAACAAAAACTGAAAATGTGAACAGCATCCAAAAATCAGTAAATTTGTACATCTAAATGACTTCCAAAACTCATGAAAATATTTCATATCAGACTAAACATATACAATAGCATTGTGCTCAAATTTTAGATCAAGATCATGTCTGTGTTGCTTGCAATAAATTCATGAAGTCAAGGTTCAGCAGAAACATCAACAGAAATAGGGCAAATTGAGCTTAACTTGAAAATCAGAGATTTTGATCATCCAAGGTGCCTCTAAAAATAAGCACAAAAGTCATCAACAAAATAGACACACAGATGAACATATACTCCAAAAATCACAGCAAAATTCCACTCCCAAAATTCCCAGTAAATCAGGTTGCTCAATTTTGAAACAATGCTAAACCATGTATAGTGCTCAATCAAAAAGCCATACCTAATGAAATTGAAACCTCAAACCAATTTTTCTCAACATCAAAGACATATCAAAGAACATCTATAACTAAAATTTGGCTCAAAATTCCACATGGATTAGTACAGAAAAATCAACAAAATAGCTAACAAAGTCAGAAAAACAGCAAAACAGAACATCTGCACAACCTTCTGAATTATCTACTTTAACCTAAGAAAATGAACTCAAAAATTCACAAAAGTTTTGCAGAATATACTAAACATATATACAAACAATGTGACAAAAATTTAGAGCAAGATCAGTTTTGTGTAGCTCGAGAAAGCCCTACAAAGTTGACTGCTAGGCTAAAAAACGAACAAAAACTGAAAATGTGAACAGCATCCAAAAATCAGTAAATTTGTACATCCAAATGAGTTCCAAAACTCATGAAAATATTTCATATCAGACTAAACATATACAATAGCATTGTGCTCAAATTTTAGATCAAGATCATGTCTGTGTTGCTTGCAATAAATTCATGAAGTCAAGGTTCAGCAGAAAAATCAACAGAAATAGGGCAAATTGAGCTTAACTTGAAAATCAGAGATTTTGATCATCCAAGGTGCCTCTAAAAATAAGCACAAAAGTTATCAACAAAATAGACACACAGATAAACATATACTCCAAAAATCTAAGTGAAATTCAACTCCCAAGAGTCCCAATAAATTCAACAAGTTCAGCATGAAACCAAAACTTTTCTGAAATTGCTACAGTGAAAAAATCAGTAGCAACGAATGAATTCAATTAAATCACAATAATTATCAACAAATAACACATTATGCATCATCAAATCAATCAAAGAATCATGTTAGGAAATAATTATAGATTATTTATAAGCCAAAAGAATCAATTAAAGAATTATGGTACATGAACATGGACTAGAAATATAGTCCCAGTGGCTGTGGTACTCAGCATCTGCCTTCCTCCCTTTCGCTTAATGAAAAAGATGTGGCAGTAAGATGAAGTCAAAAGGGGGGCTAGGTGTCACATTCACCCATTAGAGGCTATGATACATACTCTTGCTGTGGATCAAATCAATAAAACCACTTCGGCCATTCCTTTTAGAAAACTGGTATAGTATTTGTAACTAATTTATCAGATCTGTCTCATTTGTAAAATTTCCATTTATGGGTAATCATGATTGTTGTGTGAAATTAATTAGTAGAAGGCAGAGGAGAGAGTGCTTCGTTGAGTCTTGAGTATGGAGTGGAGTGATCTTTTCTGTTTATATACAACAGACTTATGCATTCATAAACTATATACGGTAAAGCAGAGCAAAATGATAAGCTAGTGAAAGAAGAAGATTAAGACAAACCAGAGCATCTTCTTTGCCTTCCCCTAGGTTGTTATCTTCATTGCCAAAACTTCAGTCACAGCCTCTTGAATCCCAACTTGTTTCTAGATGAATATTTAAGAAAATATATCATTTGTTCCAAGTTAAAACAAAATCTAAATTTTACAAAAGAAAAACAAAGGGAAATGGAACTAAACAAAGAACATCAAAGGAATGCAAACCTTTTTTTCAAAGAACTAAACAAAGAACATCAAACAAAATCTATGCTTCAAGTCATCCGATGGTGGGCTTGGTCTCGCTTCAGAAGGAACTAGGTTTGGGTGGGTGTCATTCATTCATCGAAGGGCGGGAGAAGAACAAGGACGCTCGAGGGACAGGAAGGAACGATCTCGGCGAACAACGATGAGCATGACTGGTGTTTTAGGGCTTTCTCTCATTTCATAAGAAGCCAAGTTTTTTGTGTTGTCTGATAACAGAGTGCGCTAGATCCCCTTTTTTATTTTTACTTATTTAAAATGATTAAAAAGAAACTAATGTCGGTTTTAACTGACATTAAATAAGCAACGTTAAATTCTCCTCCCTCAATGCATCTAATATCAGTTCCAAAAAACGACATTAGATAACCGACGCTGAATCCCCTTTTTTTTGTAGTGTATGAATCTCTATTCTTTTCCATTTCTTTTTGTATTTGTATTTTACATTTTTCTTACTTTAATTTCAAATTTACTTTAGTTTACATATTTGTATTCTTAATTTCTTGATGAAGATGTATTGTATTAATGATGGTTTAGAGAAATTATTGGTCGTGTTGAAGTTTAATTGTAATTTAATCAATAGATTCTTGAAATCTTATTTCCTATACACTATATATGGCAATTGTAATAACTGGTAATTTAGAAAATGAATTGAAAACTATAAATTGATATTGAAACAACCTTAAGTAGAGCAAATTGAGGCCAAATAAGAATAGGATGAAAATTATAACACTTGGAAACGCAATTTAGAGTCTAAAGATAGTCTAAAATTGAAAATAGTTAAACAAATTTTTAAAAAAACGTAGTGGTAACATCATAATTTTGAGAAACTTTCAGAAAACTCAAAGGATGAAGCTTTAAATGGAAAAAAATTGAGTTTTTCAAGATTCTCAAAGGCCCTAAACACCATAAGAACTCCTAAAATAGCCAAAACCCATCCGATATATGATTTAAGTAATTAATTGACTAAAAATTTGACCAAATAGTTTAATAAGATTTTAAATACAATTTAGGTGAAACTAAAGATATTTTATGAATTAGAAGAACTAAATTTTATGATAAAAAATATAGTCCTTAAAAAAGAGTTGAAGTGAGCTTACATGGAAAGAACCAAGTCAAGGGACAAAATTGAAATTTAGAAAATATTATAATTAGGCATCCACCCTACTTAAAAACATGTCTTACTTCTTTTCCTCCTCTTAATCAACTTCCATCTGGTCTAAAACCAAACCAAAACAAGCTTGAAGAAGCACCCCAAGTGGGGAGGAAAGGAAGGAGAAAAATCAAGTTAAAAGGGTAAGATTTTGCTACTTTTTCATGTACCTCCTTTCACTAATGTTCTTTTCCTCTTTCTCCTCTCTCTTCTCATGATTTTTATGTCTTAAATGGTGATATTTTGTGGCTAGTTTAGTAGAGGAAAGGGAGAATTTGGAAAAACTCTTGGAAGCTTTGAAAAGCTCTCTTGAAAAGCTTTGAAATAAGATAAGAAACCATGGCCCAACTTACTTCTTCTTGGCTTTCCTTTGCTTAAGTATTTTGGCAAGAACTAGGGTCATATGTAGGGGACTTTATTTTGATCTAAACATGATAAAAATTGGGGTTTTAAAGTCTAAGGAATCTTTAGGAAGCAATAAAACTCAAAAAGAAGTTATAGATAAAAAGTTATAGAAATTAGGGTTTTGATTGCACCTAAGGATTTATGAAGCCTTCTAGTAATGATTTAATTTATGCAAGAGCATGTTTGAGTTTTTAAGAGACCTAGAAAGTTTTATGGATGCCAAATTTCCCAGAAAAGCAAACAAAACTCTATGGTTCCTAATATGTGTGCATGCCTCGGCTAAACACTAAAGGAGGCACATAGGGAGAGTTTTCTCAATTTCAAGGATAGAAATGGTCTAGATATGAATTATAAATACCAAAGGAACTAATAATTTGAATTTAGAAGTTTTATTTTGAAAGTTAAAACTTTAAGGTTCCTTTAGGCTAAAGACTAAAGAAACTACTTGATGTTTGGCCACTTGAATTAAGGTTGTGATGATTCTAATGAGTTTAAATAGAGTCATGTGAATTATATTGAGTGAGAAATTAGAGCCAAGATGATGAATTATATGAGTTGCTTCATCATGCTCTTGTATGGAATCATATGCATGCCATAAGCTAGAAGTAACTTGTGAAGAGTTTATATGAGGCTAGAGATAGTTTTATTGATGTAATTGTATCTTGTTTAATGTGTCTAGGCCAAGTAAATCAAGCCTCTTCCAAGTGTGTGTGTGAAGCGAAACTAAGAAGTTAAGAATTAAAGGAAGAATTTGTGCTTCTTGATCCAAGGTAACTCTTCATTCATTCTTGTATGCATTTCTTAGTTGTTTGGTTGTCATTAATTGCTTGTGTGTAAATTTGAATCATGTAACATGCCTCTCGCTATTGGTTTGATGCTTTGCTACCATTATGTTTCTTGAGTTTCTTTGAACATGTGAATTGGCTCTTGATGGGTGAGATTGTGCCAAAAGTCCCTTGAATTGGATGAAGTGAAGCTAAAGGCCCTAAGTAAATGTGAGACAAGGCCAAAAGTCTTATGGAATGAGTTAAACTAAGTCAAAAGTCCTTGAAATAAGTGAGACTAATCCAAAAGTCTCATATAATTGGGTGAGACTAAACCAAAAGACTCTAGAGCTTATTTTTGAATTTGATGGATCCGTATGACTTTGAAAATATGAATATGTTTGGTATTTAAAAGCATTTGATGCATGTTTGCTTTTTCTGACATGATAACATGCCATATATATATGTGCTTGAAAGGGTGAATGAGCTATTGAGATTCTTTGAATCTTACTTTCCCCCATTTTATATCTAACCTTGTCTAGGTAACTCTCATGGAGCCAAGATTGGAGGCTAAGAAGCTTAAATTATGGCACTTTGATAATACAATAGGATTTAATGTCATTTGATGTCAAGGTATATTTGTATGAGTTGTTTATTAGATGTAACTCTTCATTCTTATGTAAAAGTATAGAAATATGTTGTATGTAATACATTTGGAGCCAAATGTATGAGAATATAGGTCTTTGGCATTATTGTGCCATGAAATGCAATTGTATAAGGCCAAGTAAAAAAGTGATTTTGAGTCTATGATAATTTGAATCTGTTATAATGCTCCTATATGTCATATTTAAGGTTTTGGATGTGCTCGATGTGCTCAAATGGTCACTTACACAAGGAGAAGTCATTTTGAACCATTTGAACCTACTTATGCCCCATTTTTAGCCATATTCTTCACCTAAACCAAAACTAGACCAATAGATGAATTTTGGCATGAAATTTGGTAGCTATTTGAATCTCATTTAGACCTTTTTACAGAGTTAAAAAAAATATAATTTTTAGAGCCCTGTAGAATTTATTATAATTTTTTAAAATTGGCTAAATTACATAGAAACTATCAGTACACTATTCATTTAGTTAGTTTAGTTTTCTAGGTATTTGAGTGGGTCAAGTGAAGTCTAATACTCATGAAAATTTATACATATATTTGGTATTATAAGCTTTCCATAGCCACTAAAATCACTCAATTTGAAGCTCTATAGATGTGATATATAAATTTGTTAAGCGAAATTCTGATAGTGGTACTATTCATTGAAATGTTGTGGACCAAATGATATTGTTTTATAGTACTTATATTATGTCCTCAACTTTCTATAGAGTTCTAATTTGCATGATTTGGAGTTTTCTAACTCAAGTTATGAGTTTTTGAAATTATGATAGAATTATGAAACTATGGGAAAAATGGAAATATGATGCTTTCTTGATGTGCATGGTTCAAACCCGAATTCCATGCCTCTTTTTGTGATGTTTCTATATGAATAAGTGTCTTAAGGATGAAAGATGAGTTTGATAAGTTGAAATGATTCATTTAACCAAAATTGAATTATTTTGACCTTTAATGACAACAAATTCCACTACTAAAAGTATTGATATTATAAAAACGAATACTATAGGCACTTTATGATATAAAGTGAATGCTATCTTAGTATGGTATTACAAAATTAGGATGACCATTTAGGTTAACTAAACCAATTAAATGTTATTAATTTGGTAGAGAAATTCATTTAAATCGAATAGGTAGGTGGATTAATTAACAACATCTAACTTGTAACTATCATTAATCAAAACATTAAGTGTTTGATGAAAAGGCTAAAAGGTATATATATGGAGATACTTTAAAGATAGGCTAAGCCATAAATATAGCCTAGAAAAGTTGGATAAGATATTTTAGAAATAGGTTAACCTAATGAAGTAACTTGGCATATAAAGAACATCACACCTAACTGAATTAGTCATGGTGTAAATTGCTAAGGAGATGTGTTTGTGAGAAGTTAATCTCTAATAGTCATATAGTCAAATTCATATTCACTTAAGAGGTCATGTAAGTTCATAAGGAGTGTACATGTCCTAACTAGCTAGTTTTTAGGTGAGTTGATGAGTTTGAGAGGAGCATCAATACTAATGGCCACCTATTAAACATATGTTAACACTAATGATAAGTCAAGAACTTTAGTAAACTAGAATAATCTATTTTGAGCCGAGGTTTTTGTTTAGCTACCCATTCTAAGGTTTTTCCTTTTCAAAGTCAGTATAAACTCACCTTTCCACTTTAGTATCTGGTGACTGGGTTAACTAGGCCACTTGATTCCACTAACATCTATCATTAGGATAGACTTTATCTTATGAAGTGTTAATCATTATGCTAAGAAAATATTTTCCTCGTAAGATTCAACCTTGAATAGTATAGTATAGTATTTTAGAACAACTAGTGCACTTGTTAAGGTAATCATGAGAATTAATTGTTCAAGTGAGAAATTCATTGGCAGAGACTTGTGACAACCTTTAAGTAATAGGTACCTAACACTTAATATTCACTCCACTCCATAACAACATCTAATCTTATCTCATGGTTAACACATAGGTCACACCTTCGTAACTCTGGCTTTGCTTTTTCATTTTTCTTTTACCATCTTTTATTAAGGATTTTGCAAGTCAAATTATTAATGTGAATTTCATTGTAAGTCCTTTAATATTTGAACTTTAATTTATGTTCTTTCTTTACAATTATTGATTTTAATCTTGTAACCTAAATGCCAATTTAAAAATTCATGTGCATGATGAATAAGGTGTAATGATCTTTTGTACTTCATCTATAGAAGAAAAGTAAACTTCATCATCTTGCATGTCCTTTCTTACATTTGGTCGTTGATTGTTTGCAATTAGATTTAGGTTAATAAGGTTGAAGGTTTTAAACTTTAAACAAAGTCTAAACTTCTTGTTTACAAATAATTTAGTATTATAAAACTATATGGCTTATTTTTGTTTTATTATCATTTTCAACTTTTTATATAGGCACCTTGGTCTAGCTTAAAGCCGCCTTATATTTCTAATTTAGCTTTTCTAGGTTTTCTTTTGTACTTTTTTTCATATAGCTTTGAGATCTAAATTAGCCAAAGAGTGCTTAACCTAAAGTTTACATTTTCCTGGGCTTTAACCAACACATTAAAACTTGTAGTGGCTTTAATTTTTGCAACGTGTAGTGGCTTTGTTTCTTTTTAGGATAAGGCTAGATATTCTAAAATGGTAGAAAAGTTAAATGAGATCTTAAGTAAGAAGCTGTGATGTAGAAAACTACTTTATAAATTTCATGAATTTAATGATATGCCTGTATGCCTATTTATAGTTTTTTGTTTTAGTACCTATTAATCCTTCTTGATATGCAATATAGTTTGTTGAACAATAAGTTAGACTTGCTTGAATTTTATTAATAAATGGATTAGAGGATAAGATTGTGACACACCTTAAAATGAAGACGTGATTAGTGTGGAATATGGGAAACTTTGCATTCATAAATTTGACAAATATAAAATCACCTATTCATTTTCAAAACATGATTACATGGAAAAAAATCCATGTCAAAGCATAATTCCTTTAATTTCCTTGACTTGTATAAGGTTAAAGTTGCACAATTTGTTAGAATTCATATCAAATCATATTTGGCTCATTTGTAGAAAATCCAATGGAGTTTCCTTTAAAATGGCACATCTTGGATTTATCAACAAAGAGCCAATTTGGTCACTCAACTAATGGCTTATACTATATCACTTGCAAGAAATCCAATAGGATGTTAATACACTTGGTTCAATTGTTAAACATATACCAAGCATCTTTCAAGCTTCCAAACCTTGGTAACTTTAAGAGATAGGCTTTAGAGGATCTCAAACTTCTACCCTTTGAAACATATTCGTTGCCTTTTGTGTTAAGCCAATTATCTATCCATCCATGCCTTAGCTTCCTTTCTTGCAACATAGAAAATTAAATCCAAAATAAGGAATCTTTATTAAGGATTAACAACTAAACCTTTTTCATAAATGGTTACAAAATAATAGAATTGCCTAAAAGATATGTAATAAGTCCTTATAAAAGCATGTGAAAATATAAACATCTTAAAGACTTATCATGTATGTGCTATCTATAGATAGAAAAAGGCTAGCAAATGTACTAGTTGCATAAATAATAAAGTTACTCTTAAGTATAATACTATTGATTCCAGAATGATTAAATACTTATAATTCTAGTTTTTTCAAAATGCTTTCCTAATATACAATGAATGTTAGTAAGGTAATGTATACTTAGTATCCAAAGTTTTTCTATTTATTAGAAACTAAAAACAAAAACATTTTATCAAACATCTAAGAAACACAAAAGATAAGGATAAAAAAGGTTAACCAAATAAAGACTCAATATTTAAATGTAAACCAAATAAATAAGGGATTACCACACCTATTAGCACCCAATGTTCCATATTAACTTCTTACTCACTATGGATAGTGAATTCCCATAGCACCAAGGTTTGTACTTGATGTTTGAACTTTCATAATCATAATTGCAATTAAGTAGCCAAATCCAGTCTATTAAGTTTAATTAATCAAAGGAAGCATTAATGTTGAGTGAATTCAAGCTCAATTAAGGTGAAGAGACTCATTTTTGATGTATTCACTCTTAAATAAGCTAAAGCTACGTTTTATCAAACACTTTTCAATCTATCAATAACATGGTGTATTCTGAATTGTATAATTATCCTGATATGTAGTGACTTAGACTTGATGTATATACTCTTAGAATTCAATCACTAATTACATCCATTAACCTAGCTAATTGTCTAACCCAATGACTTAAATTTAATGAATAGGCATCAACAATCAACCATGAATCAAGAAGCAAATAACGAAAACATTAAGTAATAAGACATACTTCATAGATGAATAAGAACATTAAAATGTCATTACCAATATCAAAGATTCATTATAACATGCCCACAATCATCTATCCCTAAACAAAATCAACAAGACATTAAAAAAAAAAAAGGAAGATAAACAACAATAGAGGAAAAAGGATTAAAAGCTTCACTCAAGACAAGTGTTTTAAATGAGTTACCTTATAAATTAATGTTAGAAATTCCCAAATCTCAAGCTCCCAAAACCTCTTAAAGTTGTTCCAAGACCTTAGAAATAGTCAATCTCCCTCCTCTCTATTAGATGCCCTTAGCCCCTTATTTATAGGTGTAACAACTAGGATTTTTGAAATTTTTCTAAATTTGCTAGCTATAGCCAAGACCCCTATTGACTATATCGAGTGTACTAGTTTATTATAGTGGGCTATAGAGAATATACCAGTTTGCTATAGCAAGAATGTGGTTCGCTATAGCGAGTTCAGACATTCCATACAAAATCCAAGGAGTTTCTTACAATAGCATGTGTCGTAGCATGAACAGAGGCTTAGAACTGATAAGTGCTCACTTTAGTGAGGGTTATTTTTTGCTATAACGAGATTTGTTCTAGAAAATATGTGAAAAGTGGATTTTTGCTTCTTAAAGACCCCAAAAGTTTCTCTTCCCCTCTAACCGACATATGCTTCTTCTAAAATAGAGGAGAAGGCTAGAAAAAGAGAGAGAGAGAGAGAGAGAGAGAGAGAGAGAGAGAGAGAGAGAGAGAAACCAAGAGAAGTCAAGAAGAAGAAAGAAAATTAAGGAAGAAATGTAAAAATCTTTAAGGATTTTCATGCTTCCTCTTCTTAAAACTTTGTTCTTCTCCTTCCAAGCTCCCTTTCTATAAGTTTACTGAGTAATATGGTTCTATTTTGACCTTAACTCAGAGGGGGAAAAGTGGTGTGCTAAGGAAAGGTTGGGGAAAGTAAAAAGACTCTTGAAAAAAGATTAAATCCAAGGAGAATTCTTGTCTTTGGTTGCTTCTTCCTTCTTTCTCTTCTTTATGGGTGTAATGCCTAAAATCAAAACCATCTAGGGAAGGAAAATTTTGATTAGAACTAATAAGAAATCATGAAATTGGAGTGTGGGGAGTTGAAATATGCCAAGAAAGTATAAGAGAAATTTATGAATTTCAAGTTAAGGATATGTAGAGCTCTTGAATGTAATGTGAAAATTGATTTGGTTCATAAATCCCTTAACATATATGATTGTTTGTTTGAGTTCTTAAGATCCCTAAAAAGCTTCCTAGGTGCCTTTCTCTTCAAAGAAGATTTAAAAGCTTTATTCGACCTTTTATGGAACAAAAAAGGAATCATAGTGTATGATGTCTTGGCTTTATTCCAAGAGTGTAATTGAGTGCTATTTGTTATGTCTAGGCCAAGGAACTTAAGTTCCATTTAGTTGCAGTTGTGAGATTGAGAAGGGAAAAGATAAGTTAAAAGGGAAGGATTGTGTTTAACTACCAAGGTAGCTCTTCACTCTTTCTTATTACATTCTTATATGTATAATGGTCATTATATGCTTGTGTATGGGCTTGCATTATGAGACATGCCATTTGATATTTGCTATTACCTTAATTTATTGATACCAATATGCTTATATTTTAGATTGTAAAAATTGCTCTTAAAAGATGAGGTAGTGCCAAAAGTCCTTTGTGATGGGTGAAGTAGAGCAAAAAATCCCTAGGAATTAGTGAAATAAGGCCAAAAGTCTCATAAATGAGTAAGGCCAAGTCAAAAGTTTCTAGACCAAGAGTGAGACCAATCTAAAAGTTCCCAAAATAGGATGAGATTAAACCAAAAGTCCCTAGAGCTTATATGATTTCTATGGCATGCAAATCATGTGTTGTATGATTTTAATGGTTGAAAGCTTACTTGCATACTTTGACATGTTTATATGTCTTGATTACCTTTTTGAACGAGTGCATAAGCTATTGAGATTCCATGAATCTCACCCCTTTCCCTCTCCCATTTTAATATGTTAGGTGGAGCTCAAGGAGACCAAGATGTAAGTCAATGAGCCTAGTTGAGCATACTTAGTTAATTGTATAGTTTGTTTTAGTTCTTTTGATATAAAGAAGTGCCAAAATGTATATGTATATATTATTTTTGACATATAATATATAAACAAGTATAAAGGCATGCATATGTGATGTATGAATCATTTGTAGAACCAAAGCAATGAGAATGCAAGTTTTGGATACTTGGTAGCCCATTCCTACATGTGTATTCTTATATATAGTATAGTGAATTTAAGATGCATGATGGTTTGAATCACTTGAAAAATTCATATGTGATGTATTAGTGTTTTTAAACTTGCCCAAGAGGTGCCAAACACAAAAAGGGGCCATTTAGACTAAAGAGTTACATAATGAGAAGCAAAAATTACCATATTGGTGGGTTGCATCACTTTTTATCCAAATGAGCTCTTCTTGATCTAAAATTTGATATTCATCTAGAGTTTGTTACGACATTTTTGAGAAGCTAAAGTGTAGAATATTTTGAGGTCTAAGGAATTTTTGGAGAATTTTTGAAGTTGAAGAATTTTTTAGTTTTGGTTAGTGTACTGTGCTATTGGTCTGAAAATGAATCTGTGTCATTCATAGGGCAAACAATGTCCAAGTACCATGAAATCTTATAGGACAAAATGAGACATTAACATGACCTATAACAAATAGAAGCACCTCAATTGGAGGTCTGTGAAGGGAGAACTGATTTTCTAAAGTTCTAAGTCAGTATCAGGGACGCTAGCCGACCTTAGCTGTTTTTTCTATTAGTTTTTGAGGTCCAAAGATTACTGAACTAGTCTAAACTTATTTTTTTCCTCTAGTTAACATCTATAGCTTTCCAAATGGTATATTTTGCCTAAATTGGATTTTTTTGGAATTAGTTATAAATTTTTTAATTTTATATCAAAAATTTGTATAAAAAATGCTAGACAGTCTAACCTTTTGAAATTTTCTACTATCAAACATAGTCCAAATGCTGAAATTTGGTTTGAAATTGTTTTTAGTATAAATTTAACATCCAAAGCTTTCTAGAAAGCTATGTTTGCTTAATTCTCTTTTTTTTAGAATTAGTTATGATTTTTTGAAGTTAGTGATGCAATAACACCAAGTAATATGAACCAGACTCATGTAAGGAAGGATGCTCGTGTGGAAAAAGACTTGATAATAGATGGCCCAATGACAAGAGGAAGAGTTAAGCGTCTACAAAGAGCAATTGGGCTTCAATTTGCTGAATTAGAAGCCCATAATGTTAGTGCATGCATTGAGGAAGCAAATAGAGCCTTAATCATGCTTATTCAAGCCCAAGTTGATGCTTAAAGAGCCCATTAAAGCTAGAGGACGTGAATAGTATTTCAAATACAAGATGTCCAGCCCATTAATATTAATTAGTTTTGACTAGGACTCTAGTTTTGACTAGAACTCTTTTTGAATTTCGTTTTTTATTATTATATTATTTTTTTGGACTTGGTCAAGGAGCTTATCTAGGAGATTAAGTTAAAATTAATATCTTAATCTTATTCCTTGATTTTAGGGATTGTTTAAAATATTTCTAATTAGATTTTAAGAGTTTTAGTTTAAGTAGGATTTTAAGTCTTTTAGAAACTTTGCCTATAAAAGGCTCCCTATTGTACTCTATTTTGAATCATGAATGAATGAATAAATTTGAGTATTATTCAATACTTTGTGAGGCTTTTGCTTCTTTGTGTTCTCTGAGAGTACACGTGACTTATCAAAGGATTGGTCTTCCTTTGTGGCGTCTTGAGGCTAGGGTTCTAAGAGACAGGTTCTCTTAGGGTCTTTCCTTTGACCAACAATCTTGTTTCTAGCCGGTCCCGGGCATAGTTTCGAATTGTTGAAGGTTCTCTAGGACATGTTCCTAGTGGGTCTCGCATCATTTGGTATCAGAGCTTTGGTTCGCTAGTACAAGGTATATTTTTGTGTTTTTCCTACCGTTGTTCTTTCACACCTTTTCTCCTTCCATTAGTGTTATCTTCTCATCTTCATCTTTGTCTTCTATCTTCTTCCTTCTTCCATTGTTGCGTGCCTCTATACTCATTCAAAAAAAAAAAGGGAGAGTGCGATACTCCAAAAAAAAAAATTCAAAAAAAAAGTGAAAAAAAAAAGAGAAAAAAAAAGAGAAATTCGAAAAAAAAAAGTGAAAAAAAAGAGAAATTAAAAAAAAAAGTGAAAAAAAAAGACAAATTCGAAAAAAAAAAAAAGTGAAAAAAAAAAGTTGCAAGTTGTGGAGTTAGTTTCCTAATTGGAGACAATTTCCTAATTAGAGTTAGTTTCCTAGTTGGAATTAATTTCCTAATTGGACTCAATTTCCTAATTGCACTTAGTTTTCTAATTTTTATATTTTCTTAAAGTTGGTTTCCTAATTTCCCAAGTAGTTTCCTATTTTTTAAGTTTCTTATTTTCAGATTTTCTCCTTTTCTTCTCCTTCCTTCCAAGCCATCCCAACCTCCTCTCCCCCCTTGTTTTCCTTTCCTCTTTAGCTTTTTTGTTATACACCTCTTTTTCTCCTTTGTTTGATTCTTTGGGAATTTGCATTTTAGAATTTTAGTTTTTTGATTGCCACTACTCTGATCTTTTCTTTTGATTTGCTTGTGACTTGCTTAGAACACTTGTAAGAAGCAAATTGTTGAGTGGTAAAAGGCAAGAGTGCAATTAACATTAAAGAAAAAGCCAAAAAGAGTTAAACACGAGCGAACTTATCATCTTTTGAGTGTAAACATGTGAGCTAGTGAGTTGCGAGGTCCTATATCTTTCTTTGCTTGTGTTTTTGTACAAACTAATATTTCAGGATGTCTGGAGAATCTGAGCATAGTGACTTTGACATGAAAGTCTGGGTTAAGGCTGTTCAAAGTACTCTTGAGAAACTAAGTGCCAGATTAGATGATGTGGAGTCTTCTTCCAATAAGAGGACCCATAGAAGGCGAGCTCAAGTGGAGCTTGATGATGATGCTGAGTCTGACTTTGGGGAGTCCCATACTCAGAGAGGTAGACAATCATCATCCAATAAGGATGGTGGTATCGGAAATATCAAGATGAAGATTCCATCATTCCCTGGGAAAAATGACCCAGACCAGTACTTAGATTGGGAAAGAAAAGCGGAGCATGTATTTGAGTGCCACTCTTACACTGAGGCGAAGAAAGTAAAACTTGCTGCAGTAGAGTTTACTGACTATGCTAGCATCTGGTGGGATCAACTCTTACTCACCAGAAGACGTACCGGTGAAGGTCCAATTCGTGATTGGCAAGAGATGAAAATTATCATGCGCAAACGGTTTATCCCTAGTTACTATTATAGGGAATTGCATAAGAGGCTCCAAAAGCTGAAGCAAGGTTCTATGAGTGTGGAAGATTACTATCAAGAAATGGAGATTGCCATGATTAAGGCAAATGTGGAGGAAGACCGTGAAGCAACCATGGCCCGATTCATTGAGGGCTTAAATCCTGATATAGCTGCCCAAGTTGATTTATACAATTACCTAGATATGGAGGAGCTCTTGCATAGAGCTATCAAGGTGGAAAAGCAACTAAGGGCTCGACAAAAGCTGAAAGTGACATCTAACTCGAGTTCTTGGAGGGATTCCAAAGTCCCCTTCAAACCAAAGACTGATTTCAAGTCTAAAGAGGAAAGTAAGGTAAAACCCTTTCAGGTTAAGGGTAAAACTGAGTCAAAACCCTTCTCATCTTCTAATCCTACTACTTCCTCCTCTAAGCTTAGATGCTTTAAATGTAATGGTTTCGGTCACATTGCTTCACAATGTCCGAACAAACGAACTATGATTGTTCTTGAGAATGGTGATGTGACTAGTGCTAGTAGTGAGTCTGAGGAGGATGAGATGCCACCCCTGACTGATGACTCAGATTTAGAGTTAACGGAAGCTGTAAATGGTGAAGCCCTTGTGGCTAGGCGTGCTCTCAATATTCAACCTAAAGAAGATCTTGAGGTAGAGCAGCATGAGCATATTTTCCATACTCGATGTTTCATCCACAAGAAGGTATGTAGTTTGATTATTGATGGTGGTAGCTGCACAAATGTAGCTAGTACTTTACTTGTGGAAAAGCTGAACTTACCTACTTTGAGGCACCCTACCCCTTATAAATTACAATGGCTTAACGATAGTGGGGAGGTAAAGGTAACAAAACAGGTGCTCATCTCTTTTTCTATTGGTAATTATCATGATGAGATTCTTTGTGATGTAGCACCCATGTATGTTGGTCACTTGTTACTTGGTAGGCCATGGCAGTTTGACCGAAAGGTAAAACATGATGGATATAAAAATTATTATTCTTTTGTTTTTAATGGTAAGACCATTGTGTTGACCCCTCTTCGTCCTGTTCAAGCATATGAGGATCAGTTAAAAATTGAAAGAGAGTGTAAGAAGAGAGAGCAAGAAAAGAAAAGTAAAGTGAGTGTGAGTGTTGAGAATGAGAAGAAGCAGGAGAAAGGAGAGCTGAGTAGAAAGGAAAAGAAAATTAGAGAAAAACATGAGGAAAAGAAAGTGAGTTTATTTTCGGGTAAAAGTGAGATCAAGAGAGCTCTTATTTGTGAAAATGCCTTCTTATTACTTTATAAAGATGTTTATCTTACTATCGTTGATCTTGATCACTCTTTGCCTGCTAGTGTTACATCTTTATTACAGGAATTTTGTGACTTGTTCCCAGAGGAAATACCTGATGGATTGCCCCCGCTAAGAGGCATTGAGCATCGGATAGACTTTATCCCAGGGGCATCTATTCCCAATAGACCTGCTTATCGAGCAAATCCAGACGAGACTAAGGAAATACAACATCAAGTGGAAGAGCTCATGAAGAAAGGCTTTGTTCGTGAAAGTCTAAGTCCGTGTGCTGTCCCAGTGATTCTTGTACCCAAAAAGGATGGCAAGTGGCGAATGTGTGTAGATTGTCGTGCCATCAACAAAATAACGGTAAAATATCGCTATCCTATCCCTAGGTTAGATGATATGCTTGATGAGTTGCATGGTGCATGTGTTTTCTCTAAAGTTGATCTTAGAAGTGGTTACCATCAGATTAGAATGAAAGAAGGTGATGAATGGAAAACTGCTTTTAAGACCAAGTTTGGATTATATGAATGGTTAGTTATGCCATTTTGCTTAACTAACGCACCTAGCACTTTCATGAGTTTAATGAACCATGTCTTTAGACCTTTCATTGGAAGATTTGTTGTGGTTTACTTTGATGATATTTTGATCTACTCTAAGAGTCTAGAAGAACATGTGAATCATTTGCATGATGTGTTTGTTGTGCTTAGGGAGAATAAACTTTTTGCCAATTTAGAGAAGTGCTCTTTTTGTTTGGATTCTGTGGTTTTTCTTGGATTTGTTGTAGGAGCTCGTGGCATACAAGTGGACGAGGAAAAGGTCAAAGCAATCCGAGAGTGGCCAACTCCAAAGAATGCGAGTGAAGTAAGAAGTTTCCATGGATTGGCAAGCTTCTATAGGCGATTCGTGAAGGACTTCTCTACTCTTGCTGCCCCTTTAAATGATTTGGTAAGAAAGAATGTGATATTCAAGTGGGGTGAAGCATAAGAGCGTGCTTTTAACATACTGAAGGAAAAACTAACTAATGCCCCTGTACTTGTGTTGCCTGATTTTACTAAAGTTTTTGAAATTGAGTGTGACGCTTCTGGTATAGGCATAGGTGGTGTGTTGATGCAGGATTCTAAACCTATTGCATATTTCAGTGAGAAATTGAGTGGTCCTGCTTTAAATTATTCCACATATGATAAAGAGTTATATGCCTTGAAACGAACTTTAGAAACTTGGCAACATTATTTGTGGCCTAAAGAATTTATTATTCATTCTGATCATCAAAGTCTTAAGTTTCTTAAGTCTCAGGGTAAATTGAACAAAAGGCATGCAAGTTGGCTTGAATTTATTGGAACCTTTCCTTATGTGATTAAGCATAAGAAGGGAAAGGAAAATGTTGTAGCTGATGCATTGTCTAGGCGTTACACTTTGATTACTTCCATGCATGCTAGATTGATAGGTTTTGAGATGATAAAAGGCATGTATGAATCGCATTTGGTATCAGAGCTTTGGTTCGCTAGTACAAGGTATATTTTTGTGTTTTTCCTACCGTTATTCTTCATACCTTCTCTCCTTCCATTTGTGTTACCTTTTTATCTTCACCCTTGTCTTCCATCTTCTTCTTTCTTCCATTGTTGTGTGCCTCCATCGTTATTCAAAAAAAAAATTCGAAAAAAAAAAAAATTCAAAAAAAAAAATTCGAAAAAGAAGAATTCAAAAAAAAAAGTGAAAAAAAAAAAGAAAGAGTGAAAAAAAAAAAGTTGCAAGTTGTGGAGTTAGTTTTCTAATTGGAGACAATTTCCTAATTAGAGTTAGTTTCCTAGTTGGAATTAATTTCCTAATTAGAGTTAGTTTCCTAGTTGAAATTAATTTCCTAATTGGACTCAATTTCCTAATTGGAGTTAGATTCCTAGTTGGAGTTAATTTCCTAATTGGAGTCAATTTCTTAATTAGAGTTAGTTTCCTATTAACTTGGTTCCCAAGTAGTTTCCTATTTTTAAAGTTTCTTATTTTTATATTTTCCCTTTTCTTCTCCTTCCTTCCAAGCCATCCCAACCTCCTCTCCCCCCTTGTTCTCCTTTCCCTCTTTACCTCTTTGTTACACACCCTTTTTTTTTCCTTTGTTTGATTCTTTGGGAATTTATATATTAGGATTCTAGTTTTTTGATTACCACTAGTATGATCTTTCATTTGATTTGCTTGTGACTTACTTAGAACACTTGTAAGAAGCAAATTGTTGAGTGGTAAAAGGCAAGAGTGCAATTAACATTAAAGAAAAAGCCAAAAAGAGAGTTAAACACGAGTGAACTTATCATCTTTTGAGTGTAAACACATGAGAAGAGTGTGCGAGGTCCTATTTCTTCGTTGACTAACTTTTCAGGTGACAAGATGTCTAGTGAGTACAAATTCCTTGAAGAGGCTAACAAAGAACGATTCAAGCAATCTTGTGCATGGTTAGATGCATTCCAATCCAACTCCAACTCTACAAGACAAGATAAGGAAAAGTCATCTCCTGATTTCCATACTAGATGCCTTATCAAAGAGAAAGTGTGCAGCATGGCTATTGATAATAGTAGCTATGTAAATATTGCTAGTACCTTACTAGTTGAGAAATTAAATTTGCCTACTATAAAGCATCCTAGGCCCTATACCTTGTTGAAGGGTAGTGTTGAATTTAGGGTTAATAAGCAAGTTTTGATTTCTTTCTCAATTGGTAAATATCATGATAAGGTGTTATGTGACGTAGCTCCTATGTTTGATGGACATATTATGCTTGGTAAACCATGGAAACATGTGAGAAAAGCTAAATATGTTAAGCATAAATACAAATATTGCTATTGCTATTCATTTATATTCAATGAAAAACATCATGTATTAGTACCTCTTGATCCTATGGATGTTTATGAGGATCAAATGCGAATAGTACAAGCATATAAAATGAGAACAAAAGAAAAAGAGAGAGAACATGAGTTAGAGAAAGAAAAAGAAAAAGAAAAAGAGAGAGAACATGAGTTAGAGAGAGAAAAAGATGAGTTTGAAAAAGAAAAGAATATGAGTGAAAAGAAAGAGCTAGAGAGTTGTGAGAAAAGTGAGAAAAGCATGAGTGTGAGCTTGTTTGATGAAAAAAGAGAGGTTGAGAGCGTGTGTAAGGATGTTTGTTTATCTACTAACAATCTTAACCTATCTTTATCTATTATTGGTTCTAGCTTCTTGCAAGTATGTGAAGATTTGTTTTCAAAGAAGCTATCCAATGGACCCTCATCTTCAACTAGCATCGAAAAGAGTTGTGATTTAGATTTGCTTCCTATGAAACCACCTGATGGCGAAGATTCGAGGACGAATCTTTTCAAAGAGAGAGGGAATGATACAATATCAGTAGGCATACTCATTGGAGCACAACAAGTTCGAGAAATTCTCATCCATCAAAAACTTCATAGAGCTCAAGAGGCCCAAATTGTACTAGTATATGTCCAAAAATCTCAAAGAGCTCAAAATAATACCTATGTTGGACGTCGGCCCAAGTTTAGAGCCCAAGATCTATATTTGATCAACATCTCTTTAAATATGCAAAAGTGGAAGTCCAAGTGGAACCCAATGACAAGAGGAAGAGTTAAGCGTCTACAAAGAGCAATTGGGCTTCAATTTGCTGAATTAGAAGCCCATAATGTTAGTGCATGCATTGAGGAAGCAAGTAGAGCCTTAATCATGATTGGGCTTCAATTTGCTGAATTAGAAGCCCATAATGTTAGTGCATGCATTGAGGAAGCAAGTAGAGCCTTAATCATGCTTATTCAAGCCCAAGTTGATGCTTAAAGAGCCCATTGAAGCTAGAGGACGTGAATAGTATTTAAAATACAAGATGTCCAGCCCATTAATATTAATTAGTTTTGACTAGGACTCTAGTTTTGACTAGAACTCTTTTTGAATTTCGTTTTTTCATTATTATATTATTTTTTTGGACTTGGTCAAGGAGCTTATCTAGAAGATTAAGTTAAAATTAATATCCTAATCTTGTTCCTTGATTTTAGGCATTATTTAAAATATTTCTAAACAAATTTTAGAGTTTTAGTTTTATTAGGGCAAATTGAGCTTAACTTGAAAATGCCCTAGAGAACCTTCAACAATTCGAAACTATGCCCGGGACCGGCTAGAAACAAGATTGTTGGTCAAAGGAAAGACCCTAAGAGAACCTGTCTCTTAGAACCCTAGCCTCAAGACGCCACAAAGGAAGACCAATCCTTTGATAAGTCACGTGTACTCTCAGAGAACACAAAGAAGCAAAAGCCTCACAAAGTATTGAATAATACTCAAATTTATTCATTCATTCATGATTCAAAATAGAGTACAATAGGGAGCCTTTTATAGGCAAAGTTTCTAGAAGACTTAAAATCCTACTTAAACTAAAACTCTTAAAATCTAATTAGAAATATTTTAAACAATCCCTAAAATCAAGGAATAAGATTAAGATATTAATTTTAACTTAATCTCCTAGATAAGCTCCTTGACCAAGTCCAAAAAAATAATATAATAATAAAAAACGAAATTCAAAAAGAGTTCTAGTCAAAACTAGAGTCCTAGTCAAAACTAATTAATATTAATGGGCTGGACATCTTGTATTTGAAATACTATTCACGTCCTCTAGCTTTAATGGGCTCTTTAAGCATCAACTTGGGCTTGAATAAGCATGATTAAGGCTCTATTTGCTTCCTCAATGCATGCACTAACATTATGGGCTTCTAATTCAGCAAATTGAAGCCCAATTGCTCTTTGTAGACGCTTAACTCTTCCTCTTGTCATTGGGCCATCTATTATCAAGTCTTTTTCCACACGAGCATCCTTCCTTACATGAGTCTGGTTCATATTATTTGGTGTTATTGCATCATTCCCCCCCTCTTGAAAAGGATTCGTCCTCGAATCTGCAATATCAAAGGAAGAGAGATCAGTTACATTAAAAGTAGCACTAATATTTCCATAAGAACTAGGTAAGTCAATTTTATAAGCATTATCATTAATCCTTTCAAGAACTTGAAAGGGACCATCTCCTCTAGGTTGGAGTTTTGACTTCCTTTTCTCCGGGAAACGTTCTTTTCGCAAGTGAACCCACACCCAATCGCCGGGTTCAAATACTACACGCCTTCTACCCTTGTTAACTTGGTTGGCAATTTGCTCATTCTTTCTTTCAATATTGGCTTTCACCTTCTCATGCAAATCCTGTACAAACTTTGCCTTCCTAGCACCATCAAGGTTAGTAAACTCATGTGAAGGTAAAGGAAGCAAATCTAACGGGGTTAGAGGATTAAAGCCATAAACAATTTCAAAAGGAGAGAATTTTGTTGCAGAATGAATAGCACGATTATAAGCAAATTCGACATGGGGCAAACACTTCTCCCAATTCTTAAGATTCTTTTGAATGATAGCTCTTAATAAAGTAGAGAGGGTTCTATTAACAACCTCGGTCTGCCCGTCAGTTTGTGGATGCGCTGTAGTAGAAAATAAAAGCTTAGTGCCAAGTTTATTCCACAATGTTTTCCAGAAATAACTCAAGAATTTTACATCTCTATCACTAACAATAGTTTTTGGCACACCATGCAACCTAACAATCTCCTTGAAAAATAATTCTGCCACATACATAGCATCATTAGTTTTGGAACAAGCAATAAAATGAGCCATTTTACTAAACCTATCCACAACAACAAAGACACTATCTTTCCCAGTGGGAGATTTAGGCAAACCCAAAACAAAGTCCATAGAAATATCAGTCCATGGGTGAGAGGGAACTGGTAAAGGAGAATACAAGCCATGTGATTGAATTCTAGACTTAGCATGCTTACAAGTAATACATCTAGAACAAACAGCAACCACATCTTTTCTCATGCTAGGCCAATAAAAATGCTCATTTAAAAGAGCCAAAGTCTTTTCTACACCAAAATGGCCCATCAATCCTCCACCATGAGTTTCCTTAACAAGAAGCTCACGAATGGAACACATAGGAATGCATAACATGTTCTTTTTGAAAAGGAATCCATCAAACCTATAATAGTCATTAGCACCATGCAATTCACAAGATTTCCAAATATCAGCAAAATCAAAATCAGATTCATACATGCCTTTTATCATCTCAAAACCTATCAATCTAGCATGCATGGAAGTAATCAAAGTGTAACGCCTAGACAATGCATCAGTTAGAGCCAAAAATTTAACTTTTGGACCTATGAGAGAAATTACATTTTTTTAGTTTTTGGCCTCATATCTATGGTTCATTTATTGTTTTATGATATATATGAGTCGTATGAATGGATTTTGAATAGAAAATATAATTGATGGATTCACAAGACCCACGAGGTGAAATATGAGTGTCTAAACCCTCAGTATGTCATGGTTTTATTCTTTTTTGTTTTTTTGAAATTTTATGGAATCAAGCCTAAGTGAAGAATAGTTGAAGTTAACACATTATGGTGTTACAATAGGCTTTCTCCAAAACCATTGCTTTAGAATACAAAAGTTGTGCATTTTGCTTACTATACTTAAGTGTCATGGCTAGGCTTTAAGACCAAGAAATTCTTCATCATTCTCTCAAAGACAAAAAAGTCTTCATTCACATTTAACGATCTTACAACCATTGGGCTGCTTAATAGATGTGCTTTATTTATATAGAATCACTTTAAGATCTTTTCGATATCAGTTAATTGATGAAGAAGAATTCCATTTGTTAAGTGCTTGATTTGCAAAGTGAGACAAAGCTTTATTTGTCCAAAAGAAAATTCATAGAAAAAGGAAAGTATAACATGAATCTCTACAAAAATATGAATTACAAGCCATAGATGATTCATATTAACCTTAGAGATGAAGAGAACTTCTAAAACTTCACGCAAAGATCCTTTTTTCTTTGAATCCTAGCACTCCTCTCAAAACTAGCCTAGAGAAACTAAGAAAAATGAAAGACTCCCTAGAACTTCTCATAATTGTGTAGTGAGAAGGAATTTATAAAGATATATAACTACTGCTTATTAGATTTGGGCTGCAACAAGCAATAATGGCATATTGGTGAAGCTTCTACCCATCACAACTGATGAAGAGACCCATTGCAAACAATAGCAACCTTTGCCCCATCTATTGAGTATTTGCATTTTGGTCTTTGAGCTTTGACCTTTTTACTTCTTGAGCTTGATTCCTTTATTTATTTATAAAATAGTCCTATAAAACAAGGCAAAAATAACTAAATCAGAAATTAACTAAGTAAAATACAATGAGACACAATAATAATAATAATAATAATAACCTAATTATAAAATATTACTATAGCTTCTTAGTTCCACAAATTAGCCACAAATGTAGGAGATTTTCAAGTAAAAACCAAATTGTATAAAACTTTGCAAGTTAGTACTAAATTTGGGAGAGAAATTGATTATAAGCTATAATTACATCATATCATCAATAAATCCAAATAAGCAAATTATGGTATCATTAAGATTGAAAACAATGAAAAACCATGATAACTCCTTTGAAAAGCACTTAGAAAAACATGAAAAAATAAGACTTATTACCAACACACGTAGTTCAAATAGATTATGCATTGAAGGAATTGAAATAACTAGAATGCTCTTTCATTAGTTAACTTTGTGAGCTGTATGCTCACATCTAAATCTTTATATTATAGGTTGTGTGCTTACTTTGATTTCTTACTCTTATGAGCTATGTACTTCTAGTTTTGTTGGAGGTTCTCCTGCTCATTATGTTTTTAGTATGAAATCTGAAACTTTCTAAATGTCATATATATATATAGATAGATATATATATATATATATATATATGTTTATTTGATTTTAAGTTATTAGTATGTATTTTGTCTTCCTTAAGTAATTATGATAATTTTTATTTATTTGTTTCAATTAACAATTTATCCTTACTCTTATATTGTTGTACAATAACTTGATCATTATAAACTTAAATGCATTATTGACTACTTAAATGTGCTTATCTTTAAAATAGTTTCTTGTTTACATAATATAAAAGAAAAAATGCCCTAAACTTAGAAGGTTGTGCAATGTATCCCCTCAACCTTAAAAATTGATCATAAACACCCCTTCTTGGCCCCTTCCCCCTGAGAACCAAAACTAGCAATTTTATACAAACCTTTAGTTAACTTTTTCTTTCAAAATATTAACATCACTTTGTTTATGTAAGCTAAAAACCACCAAGTTAGCAACGTGTGTGTGTGTGTGTGTCTATATATATATATATATATATATATATATATGTTAAGGATGTTATTCCAGGTGATAAATAAAAAGTTTTTTTCTTTTTTTGCCCTATCAAGTGCAAAGAGTGACTTTATGTGAAATGTAAGGGGAGAAAATAATTAAATCAATGGTTAAGATTAATTCAAAATTTGTCTCACACACACACACACACACACACACACACATATATATATATATGTAATAAATATCTTTCTTGACTGCCATATTATTGATTTTCATTATTCTTAACTATTGATTTATGATTTAGAAGTGATTAGTTACTTCTCTCACTCCTCACTTAATATTACTTCTTTCACTTAATATGTGATACACATTAATAGCTCATTTCTTAGATTTAATTACTAGTCTTATTTTTAAAGCATTGTTTTTAACAATAAATTTGCAATAGTTATTATACTTTGGTAATAGAGTGGATGATTATTTAATTTTTTTAATACATGATTTTCTTTATAAAAAAGGTAGTTATTCAATAATTGTAATTTCTACATCACTTTTTTTTATTTTAAAATTAAAAAAAATACATAGAAGGCTAGTGATTAACAGTTAAGTTATTATTTTTAATAAAAAATTAAAGTTTATTTTTTTAATCAAAGTGATTAATTATTTAATTTGTAATAAAATAAATTAAAAAAGTGAGTTGTCATGCACTAATATGCTTGCGAAGGCACTGCTAATATATGACTTTTTGGTGCTAATGAATATTTAATAAATCTCTAGAGGACGTGTGCCGACTCCTCCCATGTGGCTTCGTGCCAACGCTTCAGCCAATCTTTTTTTTTTTTTGGAATCATTTCCGTTCTCTCACAGCAGCCGCTGGGCTGAGCTTTGCTTTTCATTTTTCATTTCCATGTTATTTTATTCCTCCGTCGTTGGTCCCATTCTGCATGCGCGATCTTTTCTTCCATTTATTTCCCCCACTTTGATCAAATTCGTTTTCATTATCTATGTCCGTAGTTTCACTGGAAATGGAGGGAAATTTTTCTCCATCTCTCCTTATAAGCCTCAATTTTTTTCAGGCCTGTCATGATCCTAAATATTCTTCCTTCGATTCCTCGAAATTGTAGGAACAAGTTTCATCATCTTTACACATATTTTGTCACGTTTATTGTAGCCCGTCGTCCAGTTAGAATTTTCGGCATTTTTATCAATTGCGTTCTCATTTCCTTTGTTCATCTTCTAATTGAAAATGGAGGAAGAAATTTTATATCCGTTGGATTCCTCATCACCAGATAACCTTGCCTACAGATTCCACAGGAAGAGGACCCGAATTTAACAACTACATACAGCATGTCTCGCTATAGGTATCAAACGAATGTATTTCTTTATTGTTTAGTATATTTTGTGTAAATTTGAAAAATACTTGGCTTCTGTACCAATTACCTACAAATATATATTTTCAACCTTTTTTTTTTAATGTTTTCATGCTTTCTCTGATTGACAGGACATTTCTATCTGCCATTAATGCTTCGGACGCTGCTTTGATCGTCTACATTCTTTCTCCGTTTGCGCTAATATATAGGGGTGGGAAAATGTTTACGTTGTTAATCGATAGTTTTGAATTTCAATATTTCCCAAATTTGCTTTACTAATGACACGTGTTTTGTTGCCTTTGTTTTCTGCATTTCTTTCATGCTTCAAAGACACCAAGGTCTCTGTTGAGCTCAATGCATCTTCTTTCAATACCAATGGCATCACTGCTTTAAATGGTATTGGCTTACATTACAATATCATGTTAAGCAAACATCTTCCTTTCTCTTTGTGCATCTTTCTGATTGTTGTCTTACGTTTTATGTATCAATTATTCATCTATTTTAATTCCATGTTGAACATATCTAGAGAAATCACCTTTTTACATTTGTTATGCTATTTAGTCAATGTAGAATTCTAATTTATTCTTGGATGCTGAGCTTATCATTTCTTTTCTTATTTCGATTTTCTCTAGCAGTGAAGCTCATAAAGCGAAGAAAGATGGGAAGATCCTTGGCACTTGAACAAAAGTTCCAAGAGTCCTTCGTGAGTCCAGGTCAATTCCATTTCCCATAAATGATATATTTCGTACCACGGATCTTATCATTAACCTCTGATAGTAAGCTCAAAGAATGAGGATTTTTGATAACTCAAATATTCTCTATATTTTTACTCATTAATTATGGATTTTTGTAAATGAATTGATGATGTTTTGAGCTTTAGTGAATATTATTTGGATTAGGAAATAAAATATTATCTTTTGAAATTTTAGTGAATAATTTGGACATTTTAATGGTATTCTATTTCCTAGATGAGAATTATATTCCATAGGCCAATGACTCTGTTTATTTTGACTAAGGGATTTTGATGTAAAAGGAAGTAGATTCATTCTTTCACATCTTGCATGGGCTTCCTCAAGTTCTTTTAACCAACCATCAAGCCAAGCATGTGAAGAGGCAGCTCCTTACATTCATTCCTAGCAAAGCTCTCATCCATTCCACCAAATAGAAGCACTTCCACGTAGCAAATGAGTCACACAAAGACTACATGATTAGCAAGGTTCTTACGTGGAATGAAGAAGCAACGTGGCTAGAGTAGAAGGAAGGAGAAAGAGGCAGCTATGTGAAGAGAAAATGCATGGAAAATATGTGGAAGAATTCATGTATAAGTTGGAGATTGGAAGAACAAAGAATAGCCATGAATCATGAAGACGCTGGAATGTTTGGAAGCTCACACTCATGCAGAAACAGCTAGAAACGAATGAAAGAAGCTGCACATAAGCTAGAACAGAAGCTGGAAGACGCTGCATGAATAAGCAAGCATGAGGCAGTTTTGAGCTAGGTAGAACGTGGATTAATGAAGCTTGAGAGCTGAAGGAAGAATGAGCTGAACTCGAGCAAAACAAAGGCAAATGCTGGAAGCCAACATGAAGAAGCTACGGGCAAGGAGCAGTAGAAGGAATTCATGTGAATAATAACGCGAAGAAGAGCTGCATGGATAACGTGAAGAAGCAAGTGGATTATTATATTCAATGGGGCCCACACTATCTGCAATGCAAGCTTGTGATATATATATATTAAAAGAAGAAGCTGAGCACATGCAGAAACACGTACAATATCAAGATGAAGAAATGCTGAAGCTAACTCGAGGGAAGGGAGACGCTGGATCGAGAATTAAGTGAGGAAGCTGCGAGTTGGAAGCTCTAGAACATGCAGAAGCTGAGCAGAAGACGTGGAAGAACAACGTAGGAAAGGTGACGTGGGAAAGCTGCAGAATAACGAAGAAGAAGCAGATGCATGAATGCAGAATGTTTACGTGGAAACAAATGAAGAATGAGCTGAACAACGTCTGGACTGGAAGTAGCACGAAGCAGGGATAAATTCTTTTATATTATATTCCAATGCATAACCATTCACAGAGGGACCCACACCAATATGCACAATCAAATTTAGAACCACGTGAATAGCTGAGCGTGAAGAAACCAAGCATAATACACATGAAAGAGAATCAGCTTTGGCACGTGATTTTTAATGAAGAAAGGAGTATATTTCATTCACGCCTCTACACTTTATTTATATCTCTCCAAGCCCACTCACGCCTCCTTCATTCATTGAATCCATTCCATTCACGCAACTCCATTCCATCATCTATATATTCATTCACTGCAGTCTATCCATCGGCGATTCAACCATTCCATCCATCCATCCATCTCCACATCCCATGATTTTCTAATCCACCTTGAGGCTAGCTAGGAGGAAGCTCTTGGAGAAGCTTGAATCCATGGAGAAAATTCAGAATTTTGGCTAAGAATTTCCTTATTTTTCCTACACTTTTTCTCTTTCATTTATTGTCTTGGTTAAGTTGTATTTGATAGGGGATTTGTGTAATTGTAATTAGTGGCTGGTTAGACACTAATTAGGAAGTATTTTTGTTGATTAATTGATCCGATTAATTCCAATATTATCTGAATTTCCCATGTATGCTTCGAAGGTGTTCGATAAAATACATGAGTGAGCTTAATTGTTTAATTTGAAGATTCCTTAATGTTTAGTTGGTTAATTAAATATTTAGGATGATTCAGAGGCTAATCAATTAGTTAATCAATCAAATTGAGTGTTCAAGATCTTAAAGACAAGAATTGACAATTTAATTTGGATGTGAGGTTTCAATTCAACATTAGACCATCAATCTCTTGTATCTTGAGTGGTTACCCAAGATTAATTGTTATGAACACGATTAGGAACTCTTAAACCAGAATCAATTACAATTAGAATAGGATAAGGATAGTGGATACCAAGGAACAAATCCAAAGCTAGTCACAAGACCATAATTCACCCAATTAGATAGCAATTAGGAATTTTACTTCAATTTAGTTTTTGCTTAGTTTAATTAAATCAAAACCCCCTTTAGTTTAGAAATTTTAGAGTCTTTTAATATTTGGAAAACTCAATTAAACATTGAACGCCAATTCCAAGGGAGATGACCTAGGTTGTGCCATTAGCTACATATTTTATCAGCCTAGTATTATTTTGAGGGTTGTGCGACAAGCCACTCAATTTTCCATTGGTAGGTTACACTAGGTCCCTCCCAATACAGGTGAACTCCATTTTTTAAGGATTCCATCTTTTGTCAAAAGGCCTTTTCTACCAACCAGAAAGGGAGCTCCAGAACTCAGGTCTACTTAATGATTTCTATTGTTTGCCCTTTCATGCTTTAATTTTTTCCTTACAACTCCTCTAATGAATTACTGCTCTTTTATTTATATTGATTAATGTTGTTTCTCTATAAATCATTTTTAATTTGTTTCGTTTCATTTCATTTCATATTTGATATACATACCACAGTTTCTACTCCCATAAAATCATTTGCTGCAAAACATTTTTAACCACTACATCATATTCTTAAGTACAAAGCTTCTTCTCATCGGCCTCTAACACATGCTACTCACATTCACCTTGTCATTTTCATGCCTATTCAGCCAACATTCATGATCTTTTCTTCTTTACAATTTAGGATTCCACATTTCTCTAGATGAAAAAGAAAATGCAGCACTCATTGAGATTGGCAAACTACTTCAAAGAAAATGGAAAAAGGTTGACTTACTTTCCTTTGTTACCTTCTCGTATTTCTGAGATGTTTGATATTTCCAACAATATGATTTGGAAGCCACTGAACTTTGATATAAAGACGCTTTATAATTAGAAGCTAACAAACTGGTCAACTCCGTGGCTAATGAGCAATGACATGTGTTTGATCAAATTGTGATCTTAACATTAACAAACTGTGGCAAAGTCTTTTTTTTTCTTTTCTCTATGGGTACGGTTGTTATTGGCAAAACCTTCTTGTGGAATGCATCAACAGCTGCACTGTGACCCAAAGGAGAAATTGTTCTTATTGTGGCGTCTAGTGGAATTGTCGCAATATTACTTCTAGTGGGCAGAACTACCCACTCTAGAATTGCGGTTCCTATTTTAATCAATGCAGATCTAACATGTAACATAAACCAAGGCTCTCCTTTGGCTGATCTCATTGAAAAAAAAAAGTTGATAGTATGGGATGAGGCACCTATGGTTAACAAATACTACATTGAAGCACTAGACTGAACAATGCAAGACATTATCCATGGTAACAACCCAGCCAGTCAAAATCTTTCATTTGGAGGAAAATCTTTTGTTATGGGAGGAGACTTTTGACAAATTCCTCCTGTCATCCCTGAAGGCACTAGAACACATATTGTTAATGTTTCTATAAACTCCTTATATTTGTGGTCTTATTGTAATCTCCTTACATTGGCTCAAAACATGCATCTACACCATGGTTTGGACATAGTCACACAAGAAACAGTGAAAAACTTCTCTAAATGGATTCTTCTAGTTGGTGATGACAAGCTAGAGGAATCACATGATGGAGAGGTTGATGTTGAAATTCCATTCAAACTCCTCCTTATAGATTTGTCTGACCCCTTGCTTGCAATTGTCTCTTCCACGTACCTAAATTTAGATCAAAACATCTCTAGCCTAGCTTATTTTACAAGACATGCAATTCTTGCACCAAAAATTGAGGTTGTTGACAAAGTCAATAATTTCCTACTATCTTCAATTCCTAGAGGGCCAGCTGAATATTTAAGTTGTGACTTAGTCTGCAAGACAAGCGAAGGAGTTTATTCATTTGAACAGTTGTACACTTTTGACTTCCTCAATAGTCCCCCCTCCCTCTCTCTCTCTTCCTCTTTAAAAACCAAAAAAACAAAAATCTCATTCCTAAAGTGGGAATACCTATTATGCTTATTAGAAATATTGATCAATCTTCAGGATGATGTAATGGAACCCAACTTATCATAAACTGCCAAGGTATTGAAGCTAAAACCATTAATGGTACACACGTTGGCCAAAAGGTGTTTATCCTAAGGATGAATATGAGTCCCTTTGATACTAGGTGGCCTTTCACATTACGAAGGAGCCAATTCCCTGTAATTCTTTCTTTTGCAATGACTATCAATAAAAGTCAAGGCCAATCATTGGATAATGTTGGGCTCTATTTTAAAAGACCATTTTTTACACATGGTCAACATATGTGTAGCAATTTCAAGGGTTAAAACAATGTTTGTCTTGAAAATCCTTATCCATGATAATGACAACTAGCCTGTAAGAAAAACAAAAAATGTTGTTTTCAAAATCCTAACTACATTTTTTGAAGGATTTTCCATCTTACAACTCAACACATTATTAGGTACTTAGTTGTGTTTCTTATGTCTGTTTCATATGCTTCATCCACATTATGCTTTGTTACTTTGTTATTTCTGATTGCTTTAACAGATCTTGTTAGAATTAGAAATCACTAGCATTGTTGCAGTGATTTCTATACCACAAACATTCTTCCATTTTTCTCTATTGCATGCCATACAAATTATTTTGGGCTTCTATCAATGTGCTTTTGTTAATCCTTAATTCATAGTATCTTATATGTGATTTCATATATATTTCCTCTTCCCACAGGTTGATTGAGTTTCCAAATATGTTCATTCTTTCAACCCCAACTCTTCCATGGCATCAACAGTAAGGGGTGAGATTAAATTTTTACACTTTGTTTCTACCTCTTTCAGTTTCAATTATCACATTTATTGTAGGTTTTGCCAAGGTTTTTATCTATATACTCATTGATTGCTTTAGTAAAGCCTGTCAGATTTCTTTATCACAAGCATTGTTGCAATGATTTCTATACCATAACCATTCTTCCATTTCTCTCTATTGCATGCCATACAAATTATAACAGGCTTCTATTAATGTGCTTTTATTCATCCTTCATTCATAGTATCTTGTATCTAATTTCAGAGATATTTGCTGTCCCAACAGATTCAATGAGCACTACAAAAAAACAAGAAATTTGCGACGGAATTTTGTGACGGAATTTTATTCCGTCGCAAGGTCATCGCAAATCTGTCACTAATTCCGTCGCAAAAATTAGCGACGGTATTTGTGACGGAAAATTTCCATCACAAATATTTCCGTCGGTAATCTGTCACAAATCAAGTTAGTGACGGAGTTCAATGACGGAAAGTTCCGTCACTAATAAGTGTGATGGTCAATTCCAGTTTTGCGATGGAATTTTGTGACAGAATATTCCGTCACTAATTTAGCGACGGAATTAGCGACAGAATTTCTATCACAAAATTTTTCTGTCGCTAATTCGTCGCAAATTATTTAAATATTATTTTAAAATAATTTATATGATATAATGACTTAAATATATATGTATATATAAAACCGTTGCAAATTAGTTAAATATTATTAATTGTGTGTGTATATATATATATTATAATTTAATAATTTATATATTATAATTTAAATTAATAATTTTATAATTTCAATATCAAAATAGTAAAATGTGATAAATAGTAATGTAGTTAATTATTCTATGAGTAATAAAAGGCCTCCATTCATGTTTGAAAATTAAGAAATGTATAATTTATTTATTTAAAGTCATAAATTAATATAAATATAAAATATATTTAATTAACTAAAAATAGTAAAAAAGTTTACAAATTTAAAATCATGATTTAAACAACTGTGTATAAGGAATGATTGAAATAAAAATATACAAAATAAATAAAAGTGAAATAAATATTTCACTCAACAAAATTCAAAAGATAAATGATATAAAAAAATTATGACATGTCTATTTTTCAAAATTGTATAAATATTAAAAATGACTCCACTTAGCCACTATCCTTTAATCATATCATGTCTCTCACTTCTTTGTGCTCCTAATCGGTTTCCTCTCTTTGTCATGGTGTAAACTTTCACTTAAATTCACATATTTTTCGTGGTGTTTCTTTATTTCTGTTAGCACTTTTTTAAGTGATTATGTCAAGGTTTTTCTTTCATTTTCAATTGAGATTTGTTTTTTGTTGATTCATATTTGTTTCCAATTACATTTGCAATGATTTTTCATTTCCTACTCATGAGAGTCCAAGGAATAAGAAAGCTTTTTTTTTCCCCTCCTAACAAAGGAAAAAAACTTGTCAAGATGATTGTTCTTAACATAAAAATTATCGTAATATATGATGTTAACTATGATTAAATCTTGCTAAGTAAATTATTTAATTACCCAACTCCTAATTTATAAAAAATAAAAATAAGTGTTAGTAAATTTAATTATAACATAATGTTATATTCGTTAAATAATATGAAATTTTTTTTGTAGACTACTTAGTAATTTATGTCGTTAAACTATAAAAAGGTATGTTACATATAATATTATTAATGTAAAATTTTTATATAAATTATGAGTCGTAACTTTTACTCTCCTAATAACTTATGTTGAGATTTGGCCTTAAGTATAAGTAATTTGTTTTTAACAATTCAATATTATTTAATTGGACTTTAAAATAATTTTTTTGTATTATATATTTATTGAGGGATTTGAAAATAAATATCTATAGAATTTTACCTAATTTTAGTACTTTAATATATACTTTTTTGTGTATGTGTATGTGTATGAGTTGAAATTATATACTATAGTAAAAGAAAAGTTCATAATTTCTATTCTCTCAATTTACTTTGAAAGTTTTTTAATCCTGCTTAAATTAGAGTTAAGCTCATATTTTTGTTAAAGTGCGTAAGCTTTTTAATTTACATATATATATATATATATATATATATGATAATATGAAAATTGTTGAATTTGATATAAAATTTTCCCTTTATTCAAAGTAGTGTGATGTAAATTAAAGATGGTCTTACTCTATCAGGTAAAAGTAAAAGGTAAAATATTCCTGTCTCATGCACAAAAAAAAAAAGGGAGAATGAAAGCTGTCTCTTTCTATGTAAGTATAGTTATGATAATGTGATTATTGTATTTAGAGTAAATTATATAATTTATTTTGTTTTTTTAAATTATATAATTTTTTTATTTTCAAAACATATATATATGTCATTTTTTAAATTAAAAAATATCTTATATTTTAGTCAAATTTTATTTTTTTAAAAATACTTTTAATTAACCTAACTATATTTGTTTAAACTAAAAAAATTAAAATTAAATTAAAGTGAGAGTTAACTCTTTGTTTTAAGGGCAATTTGTGCATATTTTAAAAATAGATAAGAAATTTTTGTAATGTATTCATGTATTTAATTTTTATTTATAAAGATAAGTGCATTAATTTGAGCTAAACATTTTTATTTAAAATTTATACTGTACTCTAAAACACTTTATAAATGACTATTTTGAAATACAATATTTTTGGAGACCACGTGAAGAATTGAACAAATACATACTATATATAATAATAATAATATACAATAAATAATGGAGCCTCAACTATTTTAATTATATTTTTTTAAAAGAGCAACGCATTGGCTGCACGTAGATGGTCAAATAAAAATGAAGACGGGGCAATCAAATCTACTACCAACTAATTATAAAAAGGAAATAAAAGACTTTGGAAAACCTTTTCCTTCAAAAAAGAATAATTCTACAATGACAGAACAAATATGACAATAATGGGTCGTTTACTATTCACAATTTGGGCTTTCTTTTCACTCCATCGTCTTTCTTTCAGGGCCATGCATCAGTGTTTCTCCGCCAAGTAAATTAAGCCTTTTTGACCGGTCCAAAACTTAAAATTATTTCTTAAAAAAATTGCCAAGAAATAACAATAAGTTAGGGTTTTGGAGTTCAAACGGTGAACTGAAGTCTGTGTCTCTTCCTCAACGCCGCTCCTCCCTATCTCTGACCTCCAACTTCAACGCTAGACAACCCCGACAAGCTTGCAGCTCCAGTTTTTGGGCCTTTACAGAGCTTGAAATCTTTGTGGTTTGTCTTCTTTTAGGATTCTTGCAGCGCTTAATTTCATTATAGACTTTGTTTAGTTTCAAGTATTGTCATGGTCATTGTGTTTTCTACTGATTTTGATTTTGTGGATTGTTATGCAATATATTTTTTAATTACAACAGAAGCATCGCGACACTCGCTGAAAATTTTTTTTTTTCAATTACCAAAATATTGAAAATCATGAATATTTCGATAATCAAATTTTGAATTGAAGCTTCTTTTTTTAAAACCAAAATTTTAAAAACTGAGTCCTGGTACTTTAGTTCTTCAATACTTGTATTCACTACTGTGCATAAGTAGTTCCATTAAGTGCAGCTTAAGTTGAGCCTCCTAAACAATTGCGCACACTTGTGAATCTTCATAAGAAACAAAAGGTTGTGTTGATTTTCCAGAAATTTCTTTCTAAGTATAATTATATTCCTGAACAAATGAGCTTCAGTAGTATTTATGGTTCAAGATCTCGGGTAGAAAACTGTAGATATATATCCTTTAAAGTTTATTAACCAAACATCCTTTCTGTAGCTTCGTTTATTGACCATCTCTTATAGACATTTTTACAAACACCAAGAAGTCATTGTATATTTGACATATATGAGGTGAAGCTTTTAAAAAGTTCTATAACCCAATTCAGTTTTGGACTAGGTCTTATAGACATTTTTCCAAACGCAAAGAGATCATTCCATCTTTGAATAGGACTCCTATAAGAGCTAAGTGTGTAAAGTGTTCTTCCAAGCTTATGAATAGGACTCTTGTAAGAGCTAAGCGTGATGGGGGGGGAAATAGATATATACTGTGTGATGCTTTTGGTAGAGAAAAAGAATGCATGTCCGAAATTAAAATATTATATATATATATATATATATTGATATAAAATAGACATTCTTCAATGTTCTCTCTATTGGAGAGAAATTTTGATTATATAAAATTTTTAAAAATGAAAATAAAAAGTAATTATAAATAAATAATAAAATATATAAAGATTAAGATAAATAAATACACATTTATATTAATATAAATGAATAAGTATGAGATATATTATATTTATGATACATATATTTAATTAAAAGAGAATAATATAATAATATAATATTTTATTTATATGTATTTTTTCTTATTTTTAATATAATTAAATAAGAAAAAATAAATAATTTTTCTCTCCTATCATACTAAGCAAGATGAGAGATAATTTATCCACTTTTTTCATAACAAATATGCTATTAAATACAACAAATCTCTCGTCTTTTGATAAAAAGGACAAAAATCTTATATGCTTTTGCATATAAGATTTCTTAAATTATTCTCTTTTTCTTAGAGTCCAATAAATATGGTTTAGTGATAGGTGAAATGTCTTTAAAATAAAAAAAAAATTTAAATTTTATTGAGAGCTTAAGTTAATGTTTTACTGGTAATAATGGCACATTTGAGTTTGCTCCCCCCCCCCCACCTCCGAAAAAAAAAACAAAAAGAAAAATGACTCTTCTCTTTATGCATTTTGTGATACGCCTTTTATTTATTATTTGTTATTAGCTTCAACCATGCAAGAATTAACGTTGCAAGCATAGAAATTTATATGATAGTCAAACTTGATCATTAGTGGTCATCGTAAGTGTGAATGCAATTAAGTGAGAATGATTGTTTCCCTTTTCCCATTCTCTATAAACAATTGTTTTTTATGAGCATACCATGTGATGAAATGAAAAAGAAAATTGCATATAATTTTTTATCTTTTTATTATTGGATACTTTAATTAAATATGATAAGTGTATATTTTTAATAATAAATACAAGTGTTTAACTTTTTATAAATAACTATTTAGTTTTTAATTAACTTGTAAACTTATCATGTCTTAATTAAAAAAAATTAATAACAAAAATATAACAAATTGTATCTAAATTTAATCCCAATAGAAATGGAAAGGCTAAATGTTATGTAACTCTGCTTTAAGATGTTGAGATTTTTCCTTTCATAAAATTTAGGTGTAATTTTTTAAATATTTGTTACAAAAATTTTTTCATAAAATAATATGTGGAAAAAATTATTGAAATCAATATTCATATAGTGTTGAAGTATAAAAAATATTATATGTCATTTTTTAATTAAAAAGTCTAAAAAATAAACATAATTATACCTAAACTTTTTTCTTTTTATCAACAAATATATTTTGAAATTCTACTTTATTTTTTTAAAATTTATAATGCAACAATTTTCAGTGATTAAAAAGGTCAAACTATTTGTAGAATTGGGGTAGTATATATGTAAATGTTATGTTGCTAATAAATCCAGGCACTAATCTCATTTTGATCCTGCAAACTTTAGACATTTTTATAGATCAGTGTCCTGATTCAAGCTACTTTAGACATTTACATATAAAAATGTCTAAAGTAACTAGAATTAGTATTTGACATAGATGGATCATGTGAAAGGATATTTGGATCATGTGAAAGACTAAACCAATTCATATATCTACATAAAGGATATTTGTTCATGAAAATACTAATTATTCGTTTATTGACCAAATATCCTTTCTAGCTTCCATGTCTAGCATAAAAATCAACTAAGAACCAATTCAATTATATATGAACCATTAGGACCATGTATTCACTATCTGTATCTTTGTCATACAATTAGCTTCTTAACAGAAGATATGTTTTCTCCCTCCTATCATTAGAATTAGAATAAGAGCAATGTTCATGGGTCCACTCAAATAGCAAGGGGCCTATGCATAGATACAATTTAGCACTTTAATAGTCCAAAAATTATTATACAACCCATAAGAATTGCTTCATTTAGTGAGACTTATTAACAGATGTAGAAAAAAGAAGCAAAACTTGATTGGCGCAAAGAAAGCGAGAAACCTATTATATCATAAATTTTATTGCTTCCAATTTTCATTCTTATACTTAACTCCCTTATGCGACCATGAGTTGAAATTCTTTACATCAGGCAATGTTCATTGTATCTTCATAATTTGTGTGCCTCTTTTTTTTCACTCTAAGATTAGAAGTAAAAGTCTTTTTGTTTGATTCTACTATTTTTCTTATATATCTTGTTGTAATTTAGGCTAACATTCTCCCAATCATGCATTTATATGTCTTGTTGCGAATGACTTGAACTTAGGTAAATTCATTTCCTTGAGCCTTTGCTGTGTAATTGCTATAACTATGTAGCCTTACCTATGTGCTGAAAGATAAACTCTAGGAGTTGAGATAATGGTATGGTTGAATCATAGGGAAGCCCTATGGCCATCCCTTTTTATGGCTCATGTTTATAAAAATTGAGAGATATTAATCATAGTTTATTTTTTGGTTAGAATGATTGGGAGATAGAATGGAGGTGCCAGAAAATCGAAGATGGATGTATAATAGAGTAGATTCGAGTCGTCGACACTTTACAACAGAGTTTGAACAAGGTGTTGAGGAGTTTCTTGCCCATGCATGCCAATTGCCTTCTTTTTTGCACTCGGAAAAGATTAGGTGTCCATGTGCCCGATGTAAATGCAAGAATCATCTAAGTCTTGATGAGGTTAAAGTGCATATTTATAAAAATGGATTCAAGCCGGACTACTATATATGGACCAGTCATGGTGAAACGTCTTCCTTGCATCATTCACCCATGTGTTCAGTGCCAGGAGTTGAACATGTCTCCTATGGGGCGCAGCAACTGACACAATATGAGACCATGGTAATGGATGCAGCTGGGCCAAGTTTTAGGGATAATCACAACGAAAGTACTGAAGAGCTACCAAATCCAGATGCAAGGGCATTTTATGACATGTTGCAGGCTGCACAACAACCCTTGTGGGAAGGTTGTGAAGAGGAATCTGAACTTTCAGCAGCTGTGCAGTTACTAAGCATTAAGGTAGAGACCAATATGTCACAACAAGGTTACAATTTAGTTTCACGTCTTATGCGGAGGACACAACCCAAAGATACACGCATGCCTAAAGACCTGTATCAAACAAAAAAATTGGTGTCAAAATTAGGGCTTGGTTATATGAAGATCGATTGCTGTGTCACTGGATGTATGTTGTATTATAAAGATGATGTGAATGCAACCCATTGTAAGTTTTGTGGTGAAGCACGGTATGCTGTAAGGAAGTGTCATGGAAGAAAGAAGAAAATTGCAGCCAAGCAATTATGGTACTTACCACTGATTCCCAGACTTCAGAGATTATTTGCTTCTAAGAAAATAGCAAAGGAAATGAGGTGGCATTATGAAAATCGTCGAGATTTTGGTATTCTTACTCACCCATCTGATGGAGAAGCATGGAAGGTGTTTGACAACACCTATCCTGACTTTGCATATGATCCACGGAATGTTCGGCTTGGATTATGTGCTGATGGTTTTACACCATTTGGACAATATGGGAGAAAGTATTCTTGTTGGCCAGTTATCGTCACTCCATACAATTTACCACCAGCAATGTGCATGAGACAAGAGTATATGTTCTTGACACTGATTATCCCTGGTCCTAGCAATCCCAAAGGCAAAATTGATGTTTATCTTCAACCATTAATAGATGAACTAAAATCATTATGGACTGATGGTGTACTAACATATGATGCGTCATTGAGACAGAATTTTAAAATGCGTGCTGCACTATTATGGACAATCAATGACTTCCCCGCATATGGCATGTTATCTGGTTAGATGACAGCAGGGAGATTGTCATGCCCCATATGTATGGAGAACTCGAAGTCATTTCAACTGAAGCATGCACGGAAAACATCTTTCTTTGACTGTCATCGACGATTTCTTCTACCAGATCATGCATACAGGAGAAATAAAAACTCTTTTTATAAGAATAGAGTTGAGCAATCTATGTCTCCGCCACGGTTAGATGGAGAGGAAGTTTGGCAAAGAGTGTGCAATCTGCCCAAAGTGACAGAGATGGGAGAACTTGTACCAATTGAAGGATATGGGAACACACACCATTGGACAAAACAGAGCATATTTTGGGAATTGCCTTATTGGAAAACTAACCTCATTCGACATAATCTTGATGTCATGCATGTTGAGAAAAATGTGTTTGACAACTTATTTTTTACCGTCATGGACATAAAGGGAAAGACTAAAGATAATACACAAGCTCGGTTAGACGTAGAAGAATATTGTCGCCGAAAAGAATTAGAACTTGTCAACAAAGGAGGGAAAGTTCTAAAGCCTAAAGCACAATATACTTTAAATATAGAACAAAAACGAGCAGTTTGTCAATGGGTAAAGAACTTGAGACTCCCTGATGGATATGCATCTAATTTGGCCCGATGTGTTGACATGAAGGAAGCAAAGCTATATGGAATGAAGAGTCATGATTGTCATGTGTTCATGCAACGCTTACTGCCCATTGCCTTTAGCACTCTGCCTGAAGCTATATGGAATCCTATAACCGAGCTTAGTCAATTCTTTAGAGAAGTTTATTCCACAACCTTAGCAATGGCTCAATTAGAATTATTAGAGCAGAACATTGTAGTGACATTGTGTAAGTTAGAGAAGGTCTTCCCCCCTGGGTTCTTTGACTCAATGGAACATCTACCCATCCACCTTCCCTATGAAGCCAAGGTCGGAGGACCTGTTCAATATCGGTGGATGTATCCATTTGAAAGGTAATAAAGCATATCACTATATGTGTAGAATGAATATATGTTTAAAAGGCATTAAATCCTTACTGGACTACTCTTTTTGTAGATTCCTCCATACTTTGAAGCAAAAAGTCAAAAATAAAGCTCGAGTGGAAGGATCTATATGTGAAGCTTATATCATTGAGGAGATTACCACATTTTGCTTGCATTACTTTGCGCATGATGTGCCATCAAGAATAACGAGACCTCCAAGAAATGATGATGGCGGAGAACCTGGCCTTCCTGTAATTTCTATTTTTAATTATCCTGGAAGGCCATCTGGAGAATGCAAGTCTCGTTTCTTGAATGATCAAGAAGTGAAAGCTGCCACAAAATATGTTCTAATAAATTGTGATGAAGTACAACCATATATCAAGTAAGTGATATTGTTTATTAAACACTTATTTGTAATATCACTTATTTGTAAATGTTAACTGCATTTCTTTGTTCTGTAGTTTATTTGTACATGAGTTAACTTTGTCCAATCCTCAAATTGCGGATATTGAGATAGAAGCTCAAATTGAATCAAAATTTTCCTCTTGGTTCCAAGCACATGTAAGTAGTAATATAGCATGGATATTAATTATGTCTTAGAACAAAGTGTCAACTCATGTACAATATTTTTAACATTCCACACAGGTTCAAAACCCAGCCAACAATGTTCTAGATCCATTTTTACATGACATTGCTCGGGGACCAAAGAGAAGCATTAGAACTTGGCCTATTTACTTTGTCAATGGGTATAGATTTCACATACATTCATTGAGCCATCGAAAATCAACCATAAATAGTGGTGTATGCATTAAAGGGACTGACTTTGCACAATCAGAGTATAACTTTTATGGCATTCTGGAAGAGATTGTGGAGATAGAATACACAGGGGTTCCTGTAAAGCGATTAGTATTATTCAATTGTCAATGGTATGATCCTTTACCTAATCGTGGGATGAGAGTTCATAGACAATATGGGATTGTTGAAGTTCATGAGTTAAGGAGGTATAACAAGTTTGATCCATTCATATTTGCTCAACAAGCAACACAAGTGTATTATGCGCATTATCCTAGTTGCCCTCAGAAGACTAATTGGTTAGCTGTTATTAAAGTTAAGGCCCGTAGTATAATTGATGCTCCTACGTCTGAAACAAACATAGGGGCATTTCAAGTGGATGGATTAGAAGTCATCTTACCTGCAATTGTCCCGAATGACGAAAGTCATAACTTAAGAGACCCTGAAGGCTCCTATGAGGAGATAGATATGTCAACCGCTAACATAGTTGAAGAAGAAGAAGAAGAAGAAGAAGAAGAAGATGACGATGACGATGATGATGATGATGACGACGACGACGACGACAACAACAATCTAGACGAGGGTGATGAAGATGATGAACAAGATGATGATGCATAAATTATGGTTGAGATTAATTTAATTTTGACTTCGATATTGTTTTGATAATGTATTTTGCTACTTTATTTGCGTTGTATTTATCTTGCTTACATTTTTTATTTAACTTTTTGCTAACTTATACTAACTTAAAGGCTTGTTATTGCATATATAGATGGCTGGTCGTGGCACTAGGCGAGTTCGTGCCTGGTGGAGTACATCTGCACCACTACCTCTGCATCCTCAGCCATCTCCTATAGTACCAGATGCCTCCACTGCACCTCCATCAGCTCCAATCATGCCTAAATCATCTAGGAGACCCTCAGTATCACCTGTATCATCTCCTCTGGTACCGTCTTCTGGCTCGCAACACTTGCATCCCACTTCTCAGGGTCCTTCCACTAGTTCTACACCTATACCACCTATCCAACCTTTTGGTCGTGACCCCACAGATGGTCGAATATGGTTGTATCCTGACAAGCATACGTAAGTTATAAAATTTGTACTGTTTTGTTTATTATTTAGCTAATAACAAAGTGTCATTATAACATTTGCAATTATCATTGTTAAATGATTAGGTTTAATCCTGTTGTTGCTGTTGTTCGTGATATTCTCCCAGTAATTCAAGCAAAATTTGAATATCCATGTCACAGTTGGAAAGTAACGCCTCCTGAGGTTCGACAGCTGTGGTTTGATGAATGGGCGGTATATATCTTACCCTATTATATATATATATATATATATATCATTTGTTGATTTATTTTTCCTTATTCTATTTGAAGTTTTGATTTTTCTTTTGTTTATGCAGAAGAAATATAAGTGGTTGTCACAATATGACCAAACAATTAGACGCAATTGGAACAAAAAGTGTGGTGACGTCTTGCGAAATGCAATGCACACAGTTCGGTTGGATTTGGAGAAAGGGATTACGCCTAGTTGGATCCCTGACGATGTAATGGTCCAATTGAAGCATTATTGGGAGTCAGATGATTATAAAGTTGTATGTCAAACAGCTAAAAATAACCGGGCATCTACCACAGGAGGAATGCAACATAAAGGGGGAAGCATTCCCTCAACTGAGCATAAGAGGAGATTGGTAAGCATTTAAATTCATAGGCAATCATCATTTATTTAATATACGAGGTAACTGATATTAATAAATAATTACAGACTTCACAGCTTGGAAGACCACCTACAATGTTTGAATTATTCAAGCACACGCATTATGACGAGGCAACTGGTCAATTTGTGGACCATAGGGCAGCTGAAGTTTATGTATGTATATATTTTTCTTTTTTTTTTCTTATTGGGTTTATGCTGACGGCCGGAGGCCTGACTAGTTGTAGTATTAGTCTTGCTGTGTGTTTTGATCCTTACTGGGATTGTGCTGACGGCCAGAGGCCTGACTAGCTGTAGTGTGTGTCTTGCCTTTTGTTTTCATTCTTACTAAGATTGTGCTTATAACTGAAGGCCTGACTAGCTGTACTGTCCGTTTTGCTTTTTATTTTTACGGTCATTGGATTTGTGCTGATGGCTGAAGCCTAACTAGCTATAGCATTAGTTTTTATTTTTCACTTTGCTTGGTTATTAGACTTGTGTTGACAGCTAAAGGTCTTATGGACAATATGTGAGTCTTACTTTTTTGTTTTGATTGTTATTGGAATTTTATGCTGACGGCCGGAGGCCTGACTAGTTGTAGTATTAGTCTTGTTGTGTGTTTTGATCCTCACTGGGATTGTGCTGACGGCCAGAGGCCTGACTAGCTGTTATGTGTGTCTTGCCTTTTGTTTTCATTCTTATTAAGATTATGCTCATAATTGAAGGCCTAACTAGTTGTACTGTCCGCTTTGCTTTTTATTTTTATGGTCACTAGATTTGTGTTGACAACTGAAGCATGACTAGCTATAACGTTAGTTTTTATTTTTCGCTTTACTTGTCACTAAACTTGTGTAGACAGTTGAAGGTTTTATGGACAATATGTGAGTTTTACTTTTTTGTTTTGATTGTCATTGGAATTTTATTGCTGGCTGAAGGCCTGACTAGCTATAGTATGACTCTTGTTTTTTTATTTCAATTGTCATTAGATTTGTACTAATGGCAAACAACCTAATTAGGTGTAGTGTAAATTTTGATTTTTTCTTTTTGATTGCCATGAATTTGTGCTCAAGGCCAGAACTTGTTGTTCTTTACATATTTATTTTCTATTATAATCATCAGTGGAATTGTGTGATTGTTTATTGAATGTTTTTTACTCATTCAATTGTCTCTATGGCTATTAGCCTCATTGCATATTTTTTCCATACACTTAATCATTGTTTTCATTGTGACGGATGAATATATTTGTAGTTTTATGGTATTTATTCTTTATCATATCATCACACTTCATGTTAATACTATATGACATATGGAATGCTTCAACATGTGCATATTCTTTTGTTCTAGATGCATTGTCACTGTTTTCCTTATTATAAACTTGTCTTCCTTTGTTCCCTTCAACAGGCTGATTACTTGAGGCTTAAGAATGCCAGAACTTCTACTTAGGATTCAACAGGCGTTGCATCAAATGATGTAGAAGATGATGATGAAGTTGCCTTATGGTTAGAGGCTGTAGGTGGTAAAAATAAGAGGGGTCGCATCTTTGGGGTTGGATCTGAGGCTCATGATATTGATGCTAGCTGCTCCCGGGGAACTTCTTCTTCTATCCATAACTCAGGACTTCATTCCGATTTTGAAGAGGAATTACGCAGGAGGATTGCCACAGAGACAGCACCTTTGAGACAAGAGAACCAAGAACTTAGAGAGCAAAATCAACGCATAACAGAGCAACATCAACAAATTTTGTCTCTACTGGGAGAGCATCAACAAACACTCGATAGATTACAAGAACTTGAACTGCGGTTATCTCGTGCCTCATCAGACCCTATCCCAGAAGCCTTAGTACCTGAGAAGACCGGCCTTGATGATCGTCCTCCTCCATAAGGATTTTCTGTAAATGCCTTTAGTAGAGAATTGTTACAATTTGTTTTTGAACTACTAGTGAAGAATTTGTTACTTTTTAATTAATCGTTATTGTATTGTACTTTTTTGGATTGGGAGAAAATTTTCATCAAGTATCATATTATTCTCAATTAACTTTCTTTTAGGTTGCTTTTATTATTTTTCATTGCATAGGCAAACAAAAAAAAACACATATAATATTAAATTAAGTTTAGAATTCATTTTCAAAAAAAATTAACACAATTTTTATGTCTGATTTCGTCGCTGAAATTAGTGATGAAAAATGTTGTCATTGATTTCGTCGCTGATTAGCGACGGAAATTATTGTCATTGAATCCGTCACAAATTAGCGACGGAAATTATTGTCATTGATTTCATCGCTGATCAGCGACGGAAGTTATCGTCGCTGAATCCGTCACAAATTAACGACGAAAATTATTGTCACTGATTTCATCGCTGATCAGCGACGGAAGTTATCGTCGCTGAATCTGTCACAAATTAGCGACGGAAATTATTGTCACTGATTTCTGTCACTAATTAGCAACGTAAATTTTTGTCACTGATTTTGTCGCTAATTAGCGACGGAAGTTATCGTCGCTGAATCCGTCACTAATTAGCGACAGAATATTTTCGTCGTTAGTTCGTCGCTGATTAAGGATAGGTTATCCTCAAATTTTGCGACGGAATTTTATTTTGCTACGGAAATTACCGTCAGTAAATAATGACGGTTATTTTTTTCCGTCGCTAATAATTTAGCGACAGCAAAATTTGCGACAAAAATTTTTCCGTCTCCAATTCCGTCGATAAGTATTTTGCGACGGAAAAATCCTTATTTAGCGACGGAATTTTCCGTCGCAAATTTGGCTTTTTCTTGTAGTGGAGATTCAAAATCTTTTTATTCTTTCATTTCCAACTATTTCATGGCATCAGCATGAAAGGGTGAGTTTACAATTTTACACTTTAATTCTACCTTTTTAAGTTTCAATAACCGTGATTATTAAGTCTATCAAGGTTTATTTATTTACTCATTGATAATCTTCTCATAGTCGGTCTCCTAGGTGTACATGTACCATACTTCATTGCATAAGATTGTGTTTGCTTTGTATGCTGTTATCCGCAGTGTGGTTTGTTACTTTGTTTTTTCACATGAATCAACTAAGTCTGCTCAGATTTTTATACCTAAACCATTTTTCAATTTTTATGTGATTATCTAATTACAGATATATTTGTTTTTTCAACTAATTGATAGAAAATTGAAATCAATTCATGCTTTCATTCGCAACTTTTTCATTCCATGAACGTTAAGCGGTGAGATTACAATTTTACACTTTGATTATATTTCTTTCAGTTTCGAATAAAATTTTTAGTCGACATTCTTTATTTCTTTATCTACATACTCATTGCCAATATTGTCACCCTTAATACCAACCTGTACTGCGTAAGCAGGTTTGTGTTTTCTGGATTGCATCCCATAAAATTTATAACAGGGTTCAATTAATGTCCTTTAATTAATACTTCATTCACAGAATTTTATTCCCAATTTTAGCTGCTTTTGTTGTTCTAACTAATTCATTCAGATCGGATAACTGTTCAGCTTGTCATTTGAAGCTCCTCCATGCCATCAGCAATAAGGTTTCAGATTACATGTATACACTTTGATTCTACGTCATTCAGTTATAATCTTGTTGTTTATTATCAATCCTTTATTTCTTTAACTATATACCCATTGCTCATCTTCTCATCCTCAGTCTCTTAAGAGAACATATTTCAATCATTATTGCATATTTGTCTTAAACTTTTACGCCTAAAATGATATTTCTGCTTCTCTGTTGTAGCTTTATATTTTTCCTCAATTTTAACAACATATTTGTGCTTTTTACATATCAAATTTCTCTTCTAATGGTTTGTTGTGCCTCCCAGGTAAATTCCTATATTCTTTACTAATATTTTTTCACACGGCTACATGTATTCTACTTTATTCAGCTCATAGCAACATCGGTTCTAACACTTTACTAAGAATATTGAAATTATCACATACAAATTGTTTATTTTAATATCTACTCATTTCTAACAACAGCTTATTATTATATTACCCTTGGTTTTTGATTTTGTCTCTTGTTGGACAATTTTTTCATTTCATGTAATACATTTTTAATGCATTCGTAATGCATTGGTTGTCCATGGATGTTTAACATACATTGTTCAGAAGTAATATTTATCAAATATAACAACATAATATCAAATTTTTACTATTTATTAAAGATTAGACTGTCTCTACCACGTATAAATGTCAATTAAATATCTGGTTCAACTATATTTGTTAACTCCCATCAATATTATTTCATACCAAACCAATTATTCCAATCAGAAACACAAAATACATCATACTGCAACTTTACACTAACCCAACTCCACTGTCCAGAATCCTTTCTCATGTTATTTACTACTGTTACTTTGCGTAAATCAACCGACGTCATTGTACCACTATGCTCATCTACTAATTTATCTATCAAACAAATTACACATTTTCCAAACAACCAACACTGTATAATATTCTGCCCAGAACTATATAGCTCCACAATCTCTTAGTACAAAGTTACTTTCATCTTGCCCGCAAAAATTATCATTGACAAGATTGTCAACTACTACCATTAATGATATTGGCTTACACAAAATATAAATCAGTCAGGTTTTAATTAGAAAAAGAAATATAATATCTCCTCTCATCGAAAAGAAATGTAATTTCTCCTCTCATCTTCCCCTTATATTGTCTCGCAGATGAACGTCTTTCTTCTCCATTTTCATCCATCACGTTTTTATCCAACGAAACCTACAGGACACAGCAAATAATACGGATCCACACAAAACCTCTCAGGCATGAGCCCATAATTATCAATCTATATTATGCGCCTTCTTTCTACATTCTGACGTATATTTTCAATACATTAATTTCTTTTTCTTTCGTCTGCATTTAAACGTTGAACAGATCACTCCTCCTCTTTGCATCTGATTTGTTAAAAAACATTTCAAACCTCCTATAATCAAGTCTATTCATGAAGGTATTTGGATCCTCTAAAGTCATACAAATCCAGTTATCAATTCTTCTCATGAAGTTCAACGAAACAGAAAAATCTTTTTTCCCCTGTACGATCATATATTATTTCATCTATTTCTCTTGCAACATTCAACTGCATATTTTAATTAACCAAATATTTTATTGGTTACCCTATGTCTATATATCTCAATTTTATTTTTTTGCAAACCCAGATGTTCCTTTTTTTTTTCTTAGAAAGACATCTATCTATATTGTTGGCAATTCTGGCAATAAGTTTCACATTCATTCCAGAGTTATTTGTTAGGAAATGTTTAGTTGAATGATATAGAAGAAAGAAGAATGTAAAATGTAAGTAGGTGAAAATATGTGAGATAAGAAATAATTTTTATAATTTTACTTATGAAAAGATAATTTGATAAATAGAGCAATAATTATAAAGAAATAATAAATATTACACAATTATGTAAAAAAAGGTGGTGATCATGGCAAAACAAATGGGGCCTTAAAAGTTCATTCTCATTTGTTATGAAATCTCCTATAAAACTCTACTCCTGATGAATAAGAATGATTTTTATTTATTGAAAACAAATAAAAGAAATGGATTCAGTTCCTGGCTTCATCTTAACAAGCCAGCGAGTATTTGATCACAATCTCTCCGTGGAACCCCACTTCCTTAATACAGATACTTCGACATTCTTGGTATTTTCTCACATGCCAACTATGTCGACATCATAGGAATTGCTAATGGTTCCCTATGCTTCAAACAACGTTCGCACTTTTAAAACTATTTCTACATTGTCTTGAACCCGAAAACAAGGGCATTGCTCATAACACTTGATCCTGAGGACGATATCCCCACAGGTATGTTCATAATTTACCGACCCGCCCTGGTTTTTTCTTATTGCCCTTATTCATTGTATTACTCACCAATTTCTCTGTTTTTTCCATTTTCCTCAATAACCACATCATATTCATTTGGCTACAACCCAACCAAAGAAGACCACTTCCTAGTTGCACAAGCCACTCGAAGTGATGATCCAACAATGGCATGTGGAAGATTGTTTTCCATCCCACAGGACAGATATGGTCAAAATTTCTCCACTGCAAACTTAGCGAAAGCTTCCTGTCATCTTCCTCGTTATCTGTTGACAAATTCATCTGTTGGCAAATGGATTCATCATTCAACTGATCATGACACTACTACACTTGAACAAATTGTTGCCCACAATTGGTCAACAGATTCACTTGATAAGATCAGGATACCAAGCTTCAACTACAAGGTCAGTGCAACATAGTTAACTATAACTGAAATCTAGCAATAGTCCCCTGCAACACTGAACCTCAGGCCACATACACCATGCAACTGTGAACCTTTAATGCAACTATATGCTTCTTCGCTTCATCGTCTCTTATCTCATAGATTGACATCCTACCATCTATATTTTGTCCATTGGCTATTGCTGCTTATTCAATAAGTCTTACCTGTGACGCACACCAATGCCTTGGCTATGGTGATGATGCATATGATCTACTTAGTGAACTTACTTCTTAAGCGTCTCCCTCTAATCCAATCATTCAATCCCAACTATGAATACTATTGGTTCACCAATGCACACAAACTATCTTCCATGATGTCACCTGAAACTTTGTTTATAATTTTGTCCTTTTATCCCAACATATGATCCTGCATTCTGTGATAATTTTTCTAACTATTTTTCATTTCGTCTGCCATACTGTTTATACCATTAACTTTCCTTTCTTCTTACCACTTCTTACAATTTACAGTTTATATTTTTAGTTTTTTATTACTGCTTATGATCATTGGTTCTGATTGACGCTCCTTGATGCAGTTATACTTTTTTGCGGCCATCTTCTGTATTTTTTAATAATAAAGCAAAAGTACACTGTTAAATCAGACTTACATGTGTTTTTGAGCACATTAGTATAAAGTAAGATTGATGGAAATTAAAGACAAATAAGTTATATATATAACAAATATATTGATGTGGACAAGACAACAGGTTTAATGATGCACTAAGATAAAATGTTATACGTAGAACTATATGCAAGATTTTATGTTTCTTTATCATTTTCATGTTAGCTAACTTATAGTTTTCCCCCTTCAATTATGGTAATCTTTTAAGCACATGTCTCTTTCAAGTTTTCCAACACCAATTTTCTTTATATTCCCAATCACAATACCACATTTTCCTACTCTCCTACTGATACAAACATGATATTTAACAAAATGATAACAGCATTATTACTCCGATTAGTGCGTATACAGCTTCCATCATAATTCATACCTACATTATATCCACTACTTTTTCTCTGGTTTGCTACCCCTGGTCTATGATCAAAGAACTTGCTTTAAATATTCAAATACTACAATCCTTACTGCAATTTCTACACGTGGGGTCCACACTATATATATAGATATAGATATATATGCATTTCTTCCAACTTACTATAAATTATTTGCAACAGCTAAATGCTGCAAGGTCTCTCAGAATAAGAATGTTGTATATGTTCCATCCATCATCATCATCATCATCGATGCATAAATACATGTTCAATAAGGTGATGCATAATCATATGCTATATTCATTAAAAAACCTACGTTCTCAAATATACCATCACTCAGTATACCAACCTAGGTAGTAGCATAGAGATTTTGTCAGAATATACTAATAAGTAATAATACGAAGGATGCATATATTTTCTTCTATTCATAGCTTTTAGGCCTAAACTCAACTCCTTCGATTACAAGGCCCTTTTTAGCATGACCTGACTCAGTCTCCCATAGTTTATACTCCACTACGACATCATCTTCATTTTCATTGAAGAAATCCCCCATCTCAACTTCCATCCATCCATCTTCTCTCTTCCGAACACCATTTCCAGGAGGGTTTAAAATCATACTTTTGTGAGACCGATTTATGCTTCCTTCACAGTGGACACTCAAATGCACATATTTATTTCTGAAACCATAAGTACCCTTTCCAAACTTAAAGATGAAGAACACAGCATATGCTGTTCTTGGGGACAGAATTTTAGTCCCCAACCTTCCCCTCACTTCAAGCCACCAAACAATCCTAAGTTCTGCCACTTCGGGAAATCTGTAAAGGCAGATTGCAGATTATATATCAGTAAAAGTTACCAAATAGTGAACTTTCAACAACACAGCATTGAAGGGCCCATAAAGAAAAAGAAATAAAATATTATTTTAATCCTTAAAAAATAGGTAAATTTTTAATTTGGTTCTTTTAAGATCATTTATTTCAATTTAGTCCTTACAAACAATATCACTAGATTAATGTCAACTCACACATCAAATTTGGTGCCCAAATTAGCAAACTATATTAGATTTAGGATTAAATTTTGAATAAAAATACAATGGAATGACAACATTGCAGACTTAATTGAAAACAAGTAATATGCGACGATCAAATTGAAAATATACATACCTACCTATCATGGACCAATATAAGATTATCTTCTGGAAAAAAAAAGAATAAAAAAAAAAACACTAACATTGAGGATTTAGCTAGGAGTGTAGTGAGTGACGGCATCGAATAAGATAACTACTAATTTGCACTTGCAAATGACAATTCCCGGTTTTCTGAGTCATGAAACTTGTAGCATCAATGCTAATATTAAAATTTCAATTAATTAATGTAAAGGAGAATAGCGCAAAGCAAACCTGGACTCTGGTGTAGAAACATACTCCCAATACTGAGGTGTATCTCCCTGACCCCAAATAATGCAAAGGCCCCTTGCGCCAATGGTGTAGCACTTTTTTCCACTCTCTCTCTCTAAAGAAAAGCTCTACTCCATCCACATCAAGGATTTTAAGGGCGTGTTCAAATGGAAGTGAATAGAGGAACATGTCATCGGTTAGAAAAGAGTAAATATGTAAATTATTGGCTATTTTGTTTGCATAATTATCAAATTTTTTCGCATAAAAAGGAATTTACCAATGAAAATATATAGATTAAACCATATGGACGTTCCTTAATTTTTATTAACATTACACAATTTTTTTTTATTTTAAAAATATACTCAAATCCCCACTAAAATAAAATGTTACACTATGCTTCAATTTAATTTTAAATTTTTCTACTTAAATATCTACCATTAACCTAAATACATATTTTGTTTTTTAATTTAATGATAACAAAATCTACTCTTCTTTATTTTTATTTGTACATAATTGAAAACAAAATCTATTTTTTATTTTTATTTGTACATAATATTTTACTCAAAAAAAATTTAAGACTAAACTAAAATATATTTTTTAAAATAAAATAAATATCTATATAAATTTTACAAAATTTATAAAAGATATGTGTAATTTGCCAATGAAAATATATAGATTAAACCATATAGATCTTCCCTGAATTTTATTAAAATTATACAAACTATTTTTTTGTTTCTAAAATACATACAAACTTCCATTAAAATAAAAAATTACACTATACTTTAGTTAAATTTTAAATTTTTTACTTAAATATCTTCTATTAACTTAAATACATGTTTTTGTTTTTAAATTTAATATAAAAAAATCTACTTTTTATTTTTATTTATATATATTTATAAACAAAATTTATTTTTTTTAATTTATGCATATTTGAATATAACAAATTTATATATTTAAGTTGATAGAGAATATTTTTCTTAAAAAAATTAAGATTAGACTAAAATATATATTTTTAAGATAAAAAAAAATGTCTCTATAATTTTTGCAAAACTTATAAAAAATCAGTATAATTTATTCAAATATATATTACATCATATGGAGGACAAGAAAACCTCCTTAAATATACTTTCTCCCACTTTACCTTTTGGATTCATCTCTCTATATAAACCATCCTTCTACAATTTGTAACACTACACATATATATTGAATTATACTCTCAAAATAAAATAAATATACAATTTAGTTAAATGAAAAAAAAACTTAACGGATAAGTGTTACAAAATGAACTAATTATAACATGTATAAAGGAAAAATTAATCAAAGTACTGAATGGATAGATGACCCAGTTACCTGGCTTTAAAAAAAAAAAAAAAATTGATGTTCATATATTCATTGTTGCCTAGCAAATTTAGTCAACAGGGAGAATGGCATCAGAATTCGATCTGATTCTCTTCCATAAACTTCCACTTCATTACTTTTTTTTTTTAATAATAAAAGCAGTTTCTTACTTGCAGACTTTAAAAAAAATAATTTAAATAAAAAATAAAAACATGAAATTTGCCCGATCCAGATAATTTCAAGGATGTGCAAAACCTACATATCAGATGTGCAAGGGATCAGGATTCATGTAAACAGTTCAATTTTTTAAAAAATTTTTTAAACTTAAACATTCTTTGTAAAAGAGTATTTTTATTTTTATATTTTATTAAACCTAAACATTATTTTTAAAACAGTATTTTTTATTTTATTTTTTTATTTTTTAAAAAATAATTAAAATTTTAAAAAACAATTGATCTGATCCATCCAACCATCCAAATTAATTTAAACAGGACAAATTTTCTAGAACAGAGAGCAAAGCAGGTTCTGTTTTGCATCAGAATTGCATGCTAGCGAGAGGAACTCAAGATCTATGGCAGGGGACTTCAAGAACATATCTAGTCAAAAGCGTAAACAATCAAAATAGTAATTTTGTAAAAAATTTCCTAGTTAAGTGCCAAAAAAATTGCAATAACACAAGGGTTTGAATCGCTTGAACAAAATTAACACAAATGTCAGAAAAAACATAAAGGCAACAAAATTGGGACGGAATGCAGTCTCACTGTCTTCCTCAAATCCCATAAACAAAAACAGTTTAATTTATCGAACAACATTACGATTCTTGCCGAAATTTCATGTTTAAACTAAAAATGGGTTGAAATCTTACCATGTTGCCATTGGCTAAAAGAAAAGGATGATGAGAAAGATGAAAGTAAAGGAAATTCAAGTTTGGGGATAGGGATTGAGCTACGATCTGTTTGGAATCCGATGGCAGAAAGGTTTCCCACACAGCATCTGAATCTGCGGCTTTTTCGAAGGCAGAAGAGACGAGGGACGATCTACACGCATCCTTCGGAGTTGTGAAGGATATGATCTTGGAGATGCAATCATTCGGCAAAACCGTACTCATATCCATCTCCTCCTTCTTCACAGTCAGCTATGTGCCAAGAGCTATTAGGGAGTCTTCTGCGTTCGGGTTATCTCCCGTTGTGGCGCGAAAATGACAGCATCCAGTCCAAGTAATCATAACCGTTGGATAGATCCGCCCATTGCACGAGTGACACGCATTCTAAGTGCTAAATGCAGCGTGAATCATAACCGTCCATTCTAACATGCCTACAAATTGTGACATATGTCCCATCAAAAATGTGAAAAACACAATATTTTGGCTGAAAAAATGCAGCAATCGAAACGCAAGAGCATCCCAAAAAGAAAACGTTCGGCCTCCTTGTACACATGAAGGACAAAAGCAACACAAAAAGAATTAGTTACAGGAACAATCCAAAAAAATAAAAGATTTAGTTTACAAAAATTTAAAAATTACAAAAATAGAAGATCCAGAAAAATAAAAAATTTTAAAATTCAAATAAATAAATAAATAAAATATCCAAATTAAAAAAAATCAGATCAAGAATAATGAAACTGAAACATAGCAATAGGAATGTTTTAGCGTGGATAAATTTGAGCTTATTTGGATATTTTATTTTTTTATTTATTTGAATCTTTAAATTTTTTATTGTTCTGAATTTTCTATTTTTCTATTTTTCAAATTCTTCTAATCTTTTATTTTTTTGGATTATTCTCTATAACTAATTCTTTTTGTGTTGCTTTTGTTCTTTATATGTATATTGGGATATTCTTGCGTTTCGATTGCTCACTTTCCAGCCAAAATAATGTGTTCTTCACGTTTTTTATGGAACACATGTCATAATTTGTAAGTATGTTGGAATGGACGGTCATGATTCATGCTGTATTTAGCACTCAGGACGTGTGTCACTTGTGCAATGGACAGATCTATCCAACGACCATGATTACTTGGAATGGATACTGTCATTTTCGCGCCACGACCGGAGACAATCCGAACGCGAGTCTTCTAAGCGATGCCTAGTACGGAGCAGATTTATAAACCGTTTCCTGAAGTATGGGATATAGAGAGTTGTCTGTATGTTACCTTCCAATGTAAAAACGACACGGTGGTATAATTTGACACGGTGTAAAAACGACATGATTACTTATATTCTTTTTATTCTTTAAGGTGTCTTTTGATATACCCAATATTCATGGATAGAAATGAAAATAGAATGCTAAATAAAATATCTTTCCATACTCAAGTAAGATGAAAATAATAATAAAATAAAAAATAACTCATGATAAATAATTAAAATATTTTTGAATTAAAAAAATAATATAAAAATTGAAAAAGAAAAGAAAATAATAACAAAATTACTTCTTTTTTTTATGAAAAAAATAGATATACTATTTTAAATTTAAAATTATGTCATTTAATTATTTCTAATTATTTCTTTTCAACATATAATAATCCAAAGAAAAAGAGAATAAGAATATTAATAATAATAAATATACAAATAATAAAAAATGAAAATTTTAAATATATTATTAATGTTAAATAAATTATCTTATAATTAAAAATAATAATAACATTAATTATTTATTTATTTTAAATTAAAGTTCTAAAGTCTATGAAATAATTAATTAATTTTAATTAAATTTCTAAAATCTATAAATTATTTCATAGACTTACTTAGATATTCATTTTATACTCATTAAAATTCTTTTGTATCTCAAAATCTTGAGCTAAAGTAGGTATTTCACCAAAATAAAATCTCAAAAATAAAGAGGGAGTCCAGCCGAATGTAGAACATGGATCCCATCAATGTTCCATTTCTTGTCTGCCACTATGCTGTGTCCAAAATTCAATTTTACTGCTTAAATATATTTAAACTAGAGTTTATTAATTAAAATTTATTTTTTAAAACAATATTTTAAAAGATACATTTCTCACATTAAATTGATGAAATTTTTTAAAAAAATTAAAAACTAATTTTAAAATGTAAATCCAAATAATCAAGATTAAAAATATGCTTTTTTAAGCATTGATTCATTTAAATATTCAACATTAGTAGATATGCTGTTTATCTATGCTAACTTCTATTTTTTAAAAAAAATTCTAAAATCAGTTAAATTATATTTTTCAGCTAGGATGTTGGTTGTAAACAACTTGATGATTCCATAAATGTAATTCCCCATAATATGGGAGTTCATGGGGTGACAAAAACAATGTGTCAATATTTCTTCGTAACATCGAGTAAAGCATATCTCTCCGGAGACATATAATTGGTGAAGCTCTCTTCTAAGATGGGAATGGCAACCTGCACAGGTGGTGGGGGCAAAACGGCCATTTTAGCGTTTTGGCTCCAAATGCCGATCCTCCTCATGCGCTCAAGTATGGGTAAGTGCACAATAGCTTACTTTCCTTTTCCTCCCCCAAATCTGTGAAGCATACGCGTCTAAGGTCAGAAATCAATTTCTCTTTCACTTTCTACGGATATACCAAATGGGGTGTAGTAAAATTTTGATGTCTTTCTTAGAAAACCGAAAAATTTTAGGAAAAATTATATTTCAGGATTATATATTAAAAATATTTATTATCAAAGACTATAAAGTTCAAAATTACTTTAATGAGCTCAAAGATCTTAGTTTTTCAGTAGTAGGATAAAAATATTTTTATTTAATTATACAAATTTGTAACCACTCAAGTTTTTTAGAATTACAAATGACTTGTATTATCTTTATTACTTGGTTTTACGTTTGTTATTACCCTGCATTCCTACCTCCCTTAATAGTGGATGCATGCAATACAATATTAATGAATTAAGGTGGTAACAAATACAAATCTTGAGAGTAAAAATAGAAAAAGTTACTTGTAACTCTGAACAACTTAAGTGGTAACAAATTTGCATTTTAACAAGTGAAAACAAGATAAGAATGACAGAATAGGGTGTTAATAAATGTAAAATTAAGTAGTAAAATTAGTAAAAGTTGCTTATAACTCTAAAAAGACTGAGTAGTAACAAATTTATATAATTAAGTAAGGATATTTATACCCTTTCACTAAAACAAGAGATCTTTGGGTCCTCTAAAATATTTTTGAAATTCAATTTATAATCATAAAGTGTAATTTTTTCAAAATTTAATGTCCAAACAGGGATATAATATAAAAATAATTTGAGATTGAAAGGTGGCGTGCACATCAATAATTTGGAAAGCCTGGGAAATAAATCGAGATCCTCTGTTGTGCACACTGCGCATGGGAGGAAATTTTGGATGGTTTATATCTAATATGTTTTTTTTTTAATTTTAATCATCATTTTTCTAAATTCACAATTAGAATACTATTTTTATTTTACATTCTTCTCCTATAAAAATTTTAAAAAAATAAATTTAGAATGTCTATATTTTAATTTAAATGGTTTGAATCCTTTTCCATGTGCATGAAAGAGAGGCGTACAAGAGAAAATCCATTTTCTTGGAAGATGCATCTTTCATGCCCCACGATAGGCGATTCCAGATACAATTGTTCGCTTATATTAGAAAATTAGTATTTGTAACCTTGTCATGCAGAGATGATAAAGTACTAGCTGAATTATTATAAAAGTTAATTAAAATTATACATATCATAAATCTTTCGTAAAATATGCAATTTTTTTGGTGAATACTAAGAGTATCCTCCTATCCAGTTGGATGAAAAATTAAAAAAAAATTATAATGAAAGACTCAGATATTATAAAACTTATAATAAGAGACCTTAAAAATTAAAATTATTTTTAAAAATTATCATTACTATTAAATTTTAAGAGATTTTACTACTAATTTTAAAAGATTTATTACCGAGTATAGAAAAAGTGTTGAGCTTTTTTATACCCAATAATAAATCTCCTAAAACTAATAGTAAAATTCTTAAAACTCAATTATAATAATAATCTTTAATGGTAATTTTAATTTTTAAGGTTTTTCATTATAAATTTTATAACATATGAATCCTTGTTTGTAATTTTTCAAAAAATTAATCCCTTTTGGGTCAAGAGCTAAACAAGTTAAAGCCTTCCCCAAATTTATACATACAAATATACAAATTCTTTTAATTAACAAAACAAGCGTACAAGCTTGATTATTTGCTAAAGATTACAAACATTAGTTAAATCACTAAATACAATAATTATGAGAAAATCTACAAAAAGAAAGAAACAATCAGTTAAAGATATTAATAACAATATATAAGTTGTAAAATATGCACAACAATATGTATACTAAAAATTTTGAAAAATTACTACATCTTATAAATTGTTGAGTACTTCTTTGTACAAAACATTAATAGATAAAGTTTTGCCTTTTGTCAATTATCAATATCTTTAGTCTGCTCTTACTTTGCATTCTTGAAATTGTAATGTATAATTACTTATAAGAAAAATCGAGAGTATGAAAATATAATTCAACATTTTATAGTAATTATAGATGCTTTACAGGTCTTCAATCTTCATAGATCCAAGACAGCTTAATTCACATTATAAGGCCCTCAAAACTTATGGTCACATGACCTCTGTTGCAAAATGACCATGTGGACAACATGCAATATTTGTTTATTAATTAACTTATATATTTAATTAATTTAATCAGATAAGTTCTAATAAGAGAGACTAATTAATTTAAGTAATTAATTATTATTAGATATGTTTTAATATAAGGGATCAATTAATTTTAAATAGGATTATTTATAATTAGATCAGTTTTGTTAAGATTTGAATAAATAAAATAATTATTTGAATTAATAAATCATTTGAAATTTAGTTTGACTGACAAAATTTAAATAATATTTTTTTTATTCAAATTTAATAGATAGGATTTATTCTTGAAAAGGATATATTTTCATCCAAATTTCAAATACCTTCATCATATCCCTTTTTAGGAGTTGCAATTTACTCATGTAGATTCCTTCTTCAAATGTAGAAGGCTTCTGTGCTGAGCAAAGCTTCTCCCTAAAATTAAACTTGGTCATATATTGTCTCTCTGGTAGTTCTCTTTAGGCACTATCATTAGACCTTGAAATTTTGGAATGTGTAAAAATATTGTGAAAGACTTTGGTAGCCGCTTCACTACCACAAGAAATGGGGAGTTAATCAAATCATGATTGTGTGTAGAGTATATTTGGATTTGCAAAGTACGCATTTCCTTGGCTTTAAGAGCATTACATGAGGTATGTCTGCTTAATTCTATCATCAGTAGTATCAGAGCCTTAGTTGCTTATTTTCATCCATTGCATGTGTCCTATAAAATGTTGTTATTTAATTAAAGATTATTCTTTATGTATACTAAAAAGACCATTTAATAGCATTTTTCAAAATAATATGTTTTATATAATATTCCCAAATTTGGACCTTAATTAAATTAATATAAGGCAAATTAAATAATAGAATATATTTATATGATAATTACGTGAGAAAATGTGAGATTTTCTTGAGTTTTAGCTACAAGAAAATTTGAGGAATTTATTAAAAATAAAATAAAATTTTATGAGACTAATTAAAGAATTGTTAAGAATTTTTAGGAATTAATATTATTTTAACAAATAATAGAAGAATAAATAATAAACATTTAGAAAAGAGATTTGGTGAAATCCCTTTGACCTTTAAGGCCTTAAGTATATAAAAAAATTATTTAAGAAATAAAAAATTTTAAGTAATAGTTAAAGATTAAAATATAATTATTAAAAATTTAGAATACCAATGCATAATATTAGTTAAAACTAAAACGTAATTTGTTAAAAAAAAAAAGTTGATAGTTTACTCCTTCGTGACTAAGGAAACGTCACTTGAGGGAGAAGTCAGACTTTTTCACCGCATGAAGAATTGCAAGCTTTATCTCTCATGTAGCTTGACATCTCACATTAGCCTGACACATGTATATAATGATGTAAGCATAGAATAACGCCTATATATATATATATATATATATATATATATAATCATATACTAATTATATAAAAAATTAGATTTAATTTAATACTTTGTTAAACAATGAATAAATTTTAGTAAAATTTATACAAAGAAAATATTTTACCTCAGAATTTTGGAAATACATTTCCTAAGTCAATTTTAGCTATAAAAATTTATAAGTCATTAGAAATTCAATTATAAATTAGCAAGAATTAAAATATAACTAAATCATAAACTATCGTCTATCTATTTATACATATACATATACATATTTGCAAAAAGAATTCGTTAAGCTTTCTTAAGTTTGCAACATGTAAAATCTAAATTTGCATGATGTCATACAACATTGCTCTTCCATTCACCAACGCAGCATAAAATTAATGAGAATGGACTTGGAGGTTAAGAAAAGCCTTATCACCATACAACGCATATCCGACTAGGCAAAAATCGGCGGCTTCATTTTAACAACACTCCTCTCCTCCTTTTAGCAGCATAATTCAAAATCAAGAAAGAGTAGAAAGGAGAGTAAGAGAAGGAAAGATATTGAGAGAGAGAAATTGAGAGTTTTAAGAGAGAGAAAAAGCGAAAGCTACAGAAGGAATTGAGTGAGAAATAAAAGGAGGAAGGAGGAGTTAAAAGAGAAGGATTCTTGAGGTAAAAACACAACCCTGTCTAAACATATATGGCTAGTTTACTTTCCTCTGTGCGTCATTTCCTCACCATCCTCTTCATCTCTTTCATCTCTCTCCTCTGTGTAATGAGTAAAGGGGGGAATTCAGGAGGCTTTAATTCATTTTAAGCTTGTTTTGAGGTTCTTTTATAGTTATAATCATATCAAAATAATTTAGGATGTACAAAGTAGCAACTTAGATCTTGAAAATGATATTTTAGAAATATAGGATGATACTTCCACAAAATAGGGGTTGTTTTGTAGAAGAAAGAACCCATCACAGAATAGACAGCGCCGTAGCATCGTATTCTACACACCGTGGCATCAGTCGTGTAAATTACTGAAATTTGGGATATTTAGCGCGAGTACCACACCACGGCGCCACCGTGAAAATTTAATTATATTATTTTCTTTGTGTTTATTTTTGCCTGCGATTTCATACCATTAATTTTTTTTAAGTTATTAATTTTAGAGAAAATTAGAATAAATGAGCCATATCATATAAAATTTATAATAAAAAATTTTTAAAATTAAAACTATTTTTAAGGATAGCCATTACTGTTAGGTTTTAAAAAATTTATTATTGGGTGTAAGAAAGTGTTGAACTTTCTTATACCCCATAATAAATGTTTTAAAATTAATAGTAAATTTTTCAAAAATTGATAATAATGATAATCTTTGATGATAATTTTAATTTTTAAAGTCTTTTATTATAAATTTTATATGATATAAGTATTTTATTATAATTTTTCTTTAATTTTAATTGTCTGAGAAGATATGATGGTTGGATTGTATAATTTGAATGATTGACACATCTTGATGTAGACTGCTGTATCTTTATTGAAATCAAGATTATGTTTGCTGCAATTATACATAAGTCACAAATAAATCATCTTTGGTTTGCTACGCGATAAATGAAGATATCTAATTATGTTGAACCGTTTATCTATAATTGTACACATCATAAAGTATGATTTGAATAATCTAGGATAGAAATTTAGGTAAAAATATGCTCATATGTGATGCTGACTCATTGTGCATGTATATATGTATATTTGCACACATGCTTGACTCGTGCCTGTGATACTTAAGTGTTTATTTGTATCAATGATTTGTATAATTAAAATATCTTGATTATCTACAACATGACAAATATGAATTATCTTTGTTGAGAATAAGATTTTGCTACTGATGATATATATATAGGCCATGAATAAATTCTCTTTGGCTTGCTAATACATTGCTAAATGAGAGCTTTTGATTATGTTTGTTGTTGTTGAGTTAATTATTCATGTTTAACTACCTTAAAATATTACTTGGATAACTAGGAATATAAAACGGCAGGATAATTATCCATAAATCAATATTGTACTTAATGATTTTGATAATAGATACAGAAGAGAAATTTAGGGTAAAGAAAGCATTTTCAAATAATAGACTTCTAATAGGAGATGATTTTTAGAGATAAGATTCTATGAATTTTTAATTTTATAATAAGTTTTCAAAAGATAAGGTTCTCAAGGGATAAAGTTCCAAGAGATGGTCTCCATTCACAAAGACAAAATTTGTGTCCATAAGAAAAGAATGATATGATCATATGGGAATAAAAGGGGTTAGAGCCCATCTTAAGTTTAAGTCCCTTTCTCCTTGGGACAAAGTTATGGCAAGGGAGTCATAGGAAGGCGAGAGACCTTCATGTAACTTCATATTTCAAGTTTCAAGTTAAGTTTATAGATACATTTCAAAGGACACCATATCTATGTTTACACCTGCCTATGATGCTATATTAGAATTGTAATACCCAATTGTTCTAAAAGTCTTAAACTAAGGAGATTACAAAAGGAGGTCTTTTAAATTGAATGATTAGAGGCCAAATAAAATTAGAGTGATAATCTAGACAATTGAAAATGAGTATACAAGGCTAGAAATGCTCATAAACTAGAGACAGAATAGTTAAACAAAATTAGATAAAAAAGTAGTGGTATTTTTGGTAATTTTGGGTAATTTTTAGAAAAATCAAAGGAGGGATCTTTAAATGAAAAAATTAAGTTTTCTAGAGTTCTGAAAAGGCCTTAAAAATCATAAAAATTCTTAGAATAGTTAAAACCCCTCCAATATGCATTTTAAAGTGTTAGTTAACTAAAACCTTGACTAGACTGTTCAATAAGATTTTAAATCCAATTTGAGTGAAACCAAAGGCATTTTATAAATTAAATAACCTAAATTTTATGATAGAAAAGATGGTTCTTGAAAAGGAGTTGAAATAGACCCAAATGAAAGGAATCAAGAAAAAGGACTAAATTAGAATTTTGAAAAAGTATTAAAATGACCCATCTTGCTCCCCATTTTAGCACACCACCTTCTCTCTTCATTTTCCAATGACTTTATTATGCTCCAAAATAGAACTTAGACAAGCTTGAGGTGGTTCACAAGAAGGAAAGCAAAGAAGGAAGAAACCAAGTGGAAAAATGTAAGAAATCTATGGTTTTTTATGTTTTCTCCTTCTTCCAACTTCTTCTCCTCTTTCTCCTCTCTTTTCCTATAGTTTTGATGACTTATTTGGAGTTATTCCATGGATGGCTCAGTAAGGGAAGGAGAGAAATTAAAGAAGAGATTAGAAGCAATTGAAAGCTCCTTGAAAAAGCTTGCAAATAAGGTAAGACATCATGGTTTTTCTTGCTTCATCTTGTCTTCTTCTTCCATGGATGTTTCGGCCAAGCCTTGACCCATCAAAGAAGGAAGAAATTCAGGTCATAGCAAGGTAGAAGCAAGGGTTTTAGAGCATGAGAAATAAGAATATGTAATTAGACTTAAAAGAGAAGTTTTAGAATTTAAGTTGTAATTTCTAGGGTTCTTGTTGTGCCTAATAATTTTTAAAGCTTTCTAATGATAATCTAGCCTATGTAAGAGCATGTATGAGTTCATAAGAGGTTTAGGAAGTTCCATAAGTGCTATTTCCCTAAGAAAAACCAAGCAAACTCTATGGGTTCTAACCTTGCACCATGTCTCGCCCAAGAAGGAGTTTGGGTGCCTAGGGAGATTTTTCTTTGATTCCAAAGATAGAAATGGTCTAGATATAATTACTAAACACCAAGGTCAGTATTAGTTTGAATTTTAAAGCCATAATTTATAAGATGGAAGTTAAGATCCCTTTTTGGACATGAAGAAGCAACCTAGTAATTAGCTTCTTGAATTGAATATAAGATGACTCTAATGAATTTACATGGAGTCATATGACCTAGATTGAATGAGAAATTAGAGCCAAAATCATAAATTCTATGGGTTGCTTCATTATGCCCTTATATGAAACCATATTAATGTCATAAGATAAAATAAGCTTGTATAGAGTATGCATGAAACTAGAATTGGTTCCAATGATTGAAGTGTATCTTATTCGATGTGTTTAGGCCAAGCAAATCAAGATTCCCCTAGGTGTAGGGGTTAGGCTGAGAAGAGGAAGAAATAACCAAGGAAGAAAAGTTTGTGTTTCTTAGCACAAGATAGCTCTCTCATTTTTCTTGCTTGCATTTCTTGGATATTTGATCGTCATTGGATACTTGTGTATGTATGAACCATGAGATATGTTTATAGCCATTAAATAAATGCTATAGTACCATTATTGGTTCTTGAAATATGTTTTGAATACAAGATGACTTAAATAGGTGAGGTTGTGCCAAAAGTCTCTTAAAATGGGTGAGGAGAAAGCAAAAGTCCCTAAGAATTGGTGAGACAAAGTCAAAAGTCTCATGACTGAGTAAGGCTAAGTCGAAAGCCTCTAAAAGTAAGTGAGACAAATCTAAAAGTCCCAAAAAATTGGGTGAGGATAAACCAAAAGCCCTTAGAACTTATGTTTAATATATATGAGTTTATGTGACATGAAAGTATGTTTATGTATGCTTACTGTTACACCTACACTTTGCATACGCTATAACTTACTATAAGAAAGGATCTTGTACTTCTAACAGAAGACCCTGTTGACAAGGTCTTAAGTTTTACAAGGCAAAGTCCAAGATCCTGTCGACAAGGTCTCTAATCCCATATTGTAGAGTCCAAAAATCCTGTCAACAAGATCCTAGACCTAGGAGGATAATTGTTATAACTAGACAACCTTCACCATTTTCACAAGAAAACCATAAGTTGATAATGTTAATATGCTAGAACTACTTCCATGGTTATGATCATCAACTTCATGCAAATGCAAACATAAGAGTTTACTTGTACAGGGAGTTCGGTAGCCCTAATAAACATCACAATGAACTTACGGCAATTTTCTCATGTGTAGAATTTATACATAACCAACAAGGAGGTAGTAAACAACGTTAAATATTCACTATAGTCACGCTTTCTACTTTTAACATTATCCATGGAAGTTACAACAATTATAGCTACTACAGTTTTCAAATTGGTTCAGTTATCCTCTGTAGAGTGGGCTCCATCTGTAGTATGGGTATTGCCTAAAAAATAGTTAGCTTTATAATGAGATATAATCCCAGTAGATAACAATGGGTTCATAATTTATACATACAGAGAACACTGAATAGGAATACTTTGGTACACCATTCGATACAAGAGCATGTAAACTCAAGATAGCAGCGTACATTCACTCGTTAGGCTATTATACTTCGGTCATTGGCCAATAACAGTGATCTAATACTCAAGAGAATCACATTAGTGGGCATATGCATCCATGCACAATATACAAAAATTTAGAAAATCATTCAGTGCAATTATGTATGTAAACATACAGAATGCCGTGTAATCTAGCTGTTTCGTTATTGCCATTTGATCACGTTATTTCTCAATTCTTATGGTCCCAATTGCCTTCCTAAATTCAATCATGCATTACCTTAATTAAGTACGAGTCATGGTTAATATTTAAATAGCAATTAAAGTACTAATCCCCCTGTATGAAATTCCTAAACCCCCTTCGTTAGTTGACGATTGGAATTCTTAACTGTAAACAATTACATCTTTGTCTTCTTTTCCTTCTCATTAATTAGTTATTATTTAAGTTATTCATGTGTGGTCTAGTGCTTCAAATTTAAGTACTCAGCCCTTATTTCCAAGCTGGATTCTCTAATTTTTCCATGCAAATTCACACTACAACAGCGAAAAACAAAAACTACCATGGTCTCAATTTAACTACCTTTTCGGACTTGTTTTTGTGAAATTTCTTTCCTCCACTAAATGACCTTCAAAAATCATAAAAATTGGCAGAGTGACCCCTTATTAAGCTAATTATAAGCCACATAAACATTTTTCAAGAATTCCCAAGGATAACCCCTGAACTCCTACTGTTTTGGTCACTACCTCAGTTGAGTTCATTGTACGCTTCCCTTGCTATTTCTGGCTTTGTTATCCTACCAAATGAGCCCAGAAAATTATAATACTTTGTAAAACTAAATTTATACGTCTTATATACCTCCCCACTAAATTTCATGCACTAATTCCTTCATTTACCCATTTAACAAAATTCTTTATGAAATCAGCCCCAAGCTGTCCCGTATAGAAGCTAAATTGAATTAGTAGGTTATTTCTTTAATTTACCTTGCTCCAAAAATTCTGTAATTTTCCAGATTTCAAGTATAAGGGATGTACAATATGTTATAAAAATTTTGGCTTCAAATCCTTTTCTAACTAATTCTACAAAGGCCAAAACGTCCCAGTCTAGAACAAGGAAGCAACTTGGAACTTACCTTCTATGGAGTCCTTGTACTTTGGTTTTTCTTCTCTTCTCTCCTCTTCTATGGCTGTCCGAAATTTCTTCCTTCTTATCACTACTTCCCTCAGCCTAAAATGAGTTAAGGTGGATGGTAACTAATGCAACGGACAGCTCTTGCTTTTCACTGCTATTAGGTGGCATGAAGGCATATCACAATCCTTGACTCAGTGCAATTGTTAGGTGATAGCAGATATGTGTCTTACTCTCATTCAAACTATACATTTAAGGAAATATTTAACTCCTGCTATTAACCAAATATGGGCATTAGCAAATTACAATTGAATATATATATGAAGGTGGGTGGTGCAAGCATGAGGTGGCTTCCTTTGATTTAATTTTCTTGATTTGTTTTCCTTTCCTTTCTACGACCGATGCAATCCATATGGCAGTAGATCCTCCATCTTATTCCCACCTAATATATCCATTATATGTCATTTAACTCCCACGGCAATTGCAAATTCAGGGCATTAACCAATTTCCAATTGAATAATGTAAGTGGAGGTGTAAGCATGAGGTGGCAAGGGTGAAGACTAATTCCTTTCCTACTTAATCATCCAACCATGCATCTCTTCCTCCCATTCTCCACTCAAATGCTGCCTCTTATATTTATCCTAGCTTCTTCATGGCTGGACACACCCATTAAGTCAATTACATACCATCTACATACTCATATGCAACATTGCACATAAGGAAGCATGAAGTGTCAAGGGAAGGTTGTGAGTTAAATCCTTTGTTACTTCATTTTCTATTCGGTACACATGTTAGGTGGCAGCACATGATATATATTCTTTTTTCTCCATTAAGCTACTAAATGGATGCTTTCTCCACTTCACAGCTAGGGTTATTTCTATGCCTTAGTATTTTAGTGGCCACATACACACACACCTCTTTGGTGGAGCCTTTCAAGAGTAGGTTTGTAGTTTTCTTATTTCATTCTCCCCCTATCACATTCATTCAGCCATGTATATGTTGGTAATTCAACGAATCAGTCTAAGATTTTGGTAGTTTTAAGCTTACAATAGACAAGGCTAATGGGGTTGCTACTTGGTCGAGTGCACATACTCACATCCCTACGTAGGTGGAAGTAAGGAGGTGCTATCATAAGTGGTTGCGGGCTTGTCTTAAAGTATCCTTACTTACTCTCATATTAAACAAATGAATGTGTTATTATCTCTGTTAGGTCTCCTAGCATCTACCCTCCTCTTTAGTATTTATTATGCAAGTTAGTTCCTCACCAACTTTGTTCATGTTAATAGTTACAAAAATTTGGAATGTGACAATTACAAAAGGCTTTTAGTGCATACTTGCATTCTTTGATATGAAAATATACCATATATGAATGTTTGAAAGGGTAATGGAGCGATTGAGAATCTTTGAATCTCACTCTTCCCCACATATGTTTAACCATATCTAGGTAAAGCTCAAGAAGCAAGAAATAGGAGCCAAGCTACTTGAAGAATGTAACTTTGACAATAGTATAGGAATATATGTATTTTGATGTCAAAGTTTGTAACTATATGATGTTTATGAAATGTAAACTTTTGAGCATTTATAAAAGTATGTAGTTATTATGTATGAATGAAATGTGGAGTCAAATGAATGATTATGTGAGAATTTGACATCTTAGTGCCTTGATATGTATGTGTATGAAACCAAGTGGAAAGGTGGTTTTGAGATGTATGATGATTTGGACCATTTGGGAAGTTTCTATATACTGTATTTATGTTTTTGGATGTGTTCAAATGGTCATGGTATGAGTAGAAGGCCATTTGGTGCATTTTGACCTTATTATGGTCCTAAAATTGGCTACATTCTTGATCTAAATCCCAACCTAACCAAATGGATAAATTTGTACATGAAATTTGACAAGCAAATAGGTTTCATCTAAATCTTTTTATAGAGCTAAAGAGTACTATTTTTGAAACTCTAGAAAATTTATTATAATTTTTCAAAGTTGGCTAAATTATACAGAAACTGTCACTATTATTATTTATATAGTCAGTTTGCTTCTCTATGTTACTTAAGGGTCAAATGAAGTTTAATGCTAATAAAATTTTACATGCATATAGTAAATCTGAAGCTTTCCATAATTACTGAGAGCACTTAATTTGGAGCTTTGTAGAGGGAAATATGAATTTTTGAATTTTTTAGTTTGCTGCATAATGATCACAAGACCTTATGTATTATTCCATCAATTTTTGTGGGTCAAACATGGTTGTTTTGATTTGAAATTTTTATGGCAGCTATATGAAATCCTAAGCTTTCTATAAAGCTATAGCTAGTATGATTTGGATTTTTCTAAAATTAATTATGATTTTCTAAAGTTTATATTAGAATATAGAATTCATGGCAAAATGCAATTTGTAATGCAATTTTGTGTTATATGACTTGGACCCAAATTTTGAGCTCCATTTTGTGATATTTCTGATTGAACAAATATGCTAGGGATGGAAAATAAGTTTGGTAAGCTCACATGGTCTATCAAGCTAAGAATGAATTAATTTAGCTTTCAATGACACAATTATCCATTGCTAAAAGTGTAATTTTGATTAAAATGAATGTTATAAGCCAATTGTGCCATAAATTAAGACCTATATAGATATAATATTACATTTATTGGTATCAAAACAAAGGTTAAGAAATTTTAGTGTTGGTTATGGTTAAGGATGTGATTTGTTCAGTATATATAACCTATATAAGACATTTTAGGTGCTAAAGCGTGGCATATGTTCAGGTTTTATGTTAAGTTATGTTGAAATGGTAAGCGTTTCTATAGTAGAGCCAATTGATCCTATGGCTAGAGCTCTACAGGCTATTGTAGCTTGCCTGGATCAATAGCAAGCCATGATGTACTAGCAGTAAGAGGTTATGATATAGCTATTAGAGAGAGGCTTGCTCAGAGGGTAAACAAAAGACTTAATCCTCCCTAATCACCACACTCAAACCATTCTGAGATGTTTTGCTTGATGTAGAGACAGGTAATAATGCAGTGTAGTATAAAGTAAAATTACAACCATGAAGAAAATAAGTTTAGAGGGGAAAAGAAACAGAGAGTTGCCCCCCAGTTACGACACCTAAATGTCTAAATGAATTAGAGCAGTTTAGAAAGCTATTCCCTCAAACCAGAACCCACAAGCATTACTCCATAGAGCCTTGACTGCCCCAATTCCCCATCTAGCTATGAATGAGTAGTGCAAAATATAGAATGCCCTAGCCTTGATGGTAGGCTAAGTACAGAGACAATTGAGGTTCTAATCATATAGTTAGAAAAGGTATGCCAAGTAATGGAGTGTATTTCAAAATAGAAAGCCTTGTTGGTCATATTCAAGCTAATATAGGAAATAAACTACTATGGGTAAAATAGAGAAAAGAAAGTTGAGGCCCATAGTTTGAACAAGATAAAAGATAGATAAATGATCCATTTAGCAAGCTTATAGAAGATAAATAAGCAATAAATGTAACACCATAATGTCTTCTGACACTTAAAATGGTTCAAAGTGGGTCCAAATGGCCTCCCACATGTTCTAGCACCTCTTGGGCAAATTTTAAAGCATAAACATAGTATATATGAAATACCCAAATGGTCCAAATCATCATACATGTCAAACTCACTATGTTACGGGCCAAAACACACTATTACGTATAAGCTACAAAAGGGCCAAATCTCATATTTTCATTACTTTGGCTCTCTACATAGTTCATATATCATTCATATATACTTTTACACTTGCTCAAATATTTACATCTCAAAAATAATATGTGCATATTCATTTTGGCACCTCTTTACAACAAAAGAACTAAAATAGTTATACAACTCCCTAAGCATGCTCAACTAGGCTCCTTGGTGTGCACTTGAATCTCCTTGAGCTCCACCTAATATGTTAAGATAGGAGAGGGAAGGGGTGAGATTCATGGAATCTCAATAGCTCATACACTCATTCGAAGCAATCAAGGCATATAAACAAGTCAAAGCATGCAAACCATTCATAATTACATAACATATGATTTTCATGCCATGATATCATATCAATGCCAAGAATAAGCTCCAAGGACTTTTGGTCTAGCCTCACCCGAGTTTTGGAACTTTTGGATTGGCCTCATCCTTGGTTTAAGGACTTTTGGCTCTACCTCACCCATCTCAAGGGACTTTTAGCACCACCTCACCTGAGCAATTTTCACAATCCATATCATAAGCATATTGGTACCAATGTAGCAAGGCAACATCAAATGACATGGCTCACAATACAAGCATATACACAAGTATATAATGATTATATACATTTAAGAATGCAACAAGAAAGAGTTGAGATCTACCTTATCGACCAACACAAGCCTTCCCTTTTAATTTCTTTTCTCCCTTCTTGGTTTCACAATCATAACTAGATGGAGTTGCTTCTTTTGAGCCTAGGCACAACAAAGAGCAAGGAATTACTCTCTCATCAACAATTATTCACAAAGTTAGGGGTTTCTCCAGAGTAAACCCTACAAAGTATAAGAAACTAGGGATTCTCTCTCTATAATTCCACTAACTCTCATTCCTCTCTCAAGTTCTCCAGAAAGGAAAGCAAAGAAGAAGAAGTGAAGATACATGAGTTTTAGCCTTCTTCAAGAGTAGTTTTCCACTTTCCCTCTTTTGAACCAAGCCCAAAACATAGCTAAGTCAACAACCAAAACCATAGAAAGAGAGGGTAAAGAGAGAAGAACAAGATTCTAAGAAGAAAAGCTATGGAGATCTCAAGTTATGCTTACCTTTTTCTTGTTCTCCTTCCTTCTCTAGATCTCTCTCTCTCTCTTCAGCCCTTTTCTCTGCCTTAGATAAAGCCTAAGTCTGTTAAAAGGAAAAGGAATGAATTGGGATGCTTTAAGAAGTCAAATTCTCTTTCTTCACACTTTTTTGGACTAACCCTCGCTATAGCGAAGAATTACCCTTACTACGGCGAGCACGTATCAGTCCCAACCTCTGTTTTCGCTATAGCGCTACGGTGAGCAACTCCCTAGTTTTTGTATGGGATGCCACTAAAAGCATTTTTGCTATAGCTAAAAGGCACTATCACTGTAGCTAGACCCATTCTCGCTATAGCTAGCAGACTTAGAAAATTTCAGGACTTCAAAAAATTTTTAGCTTTTTTTTTTCTGGTTGTTACAATAAAAGAGTAGCAAGCCTAGTGTATGAGTATAAGAAAGAGAATAACATATTTTATGACTGAGCTCGAGGATATTTAAGAGTAAGTAGCAACTAGAGTTAAAATGTTAGGCACAAGAGTAATAAAGTTGTAAAGACTCACCCATAAGGCATAGACTCTAACCTAAAACGTTACCCTGTGTGATAGTGATTGATAGGCTAACACCATGAGCTCAAGACATGTAGAACATGTCGTAAGTATATATGCAAAAGAATGATATAAGTACACGAGAAGAGTATACCTTAGAGGTGGTGCCCTAAACTGAATGTGATTAGCTTTGTGTCAAAAATTCAAAGAAGAGAAAAAGATCAAAAAGAGAAGTTTGAGAGAGTCTAGTAACAATATACATTAAGCCTATGTGAGCTAACTAGACCCATGGTAAGTTGCAGCCTTAGTGAGACAAGTGCCTTGGGCTGAGTGTAAGTTGAAACCCAAGAAAAGCAGTAAGTAGAGTTTCACTTGCAAGGCGAGATAAGTAGAAAAGAGAACCTCAATCTAAAGAGAAAATAGATAAAAAAAAGATAACTAAATAAAGGTTTTCCTTAGTTTGATAAGAAGTAAATAAGATATAATAAGATGGATGACCACTTAGTTAGTGGTCAATAACTCTCCCAAGAGATAAACCCCTAAATTAGTAATTACAAAGATATGGGAAAGCGGGGAAGAATTGATAAACTAATACATAGAAAGAGATACCTTCACTTTAATAGTGACTAAAAGAGAGTTGATAGGGTAAGCACAGAAAAAGTAGCTAGATAAGAATTCAACACTTAGTCAGATAAGTTTCCCTAACATAAGACTGGTACAATGTAAAAGCACACGAGTAGTAAAAGTACTAAGTGGAGTATAAAGTTGCCAATAAAGTAGATTTAGGACATTGCGGATATGTGACCTAAATCATGTTAGTAAAACTCTAAAATTAGTAAACTATACTCCTAAAGATGAAAATAGAAAGTTTAAGCAAAAAGAGAACTTAATCCCTTATTAGAATGTAGAGAGAAGCTGAGGCAAGCAGCTAGTGCCTCAGTACCCAAAGGAAGCTAGAGGAAGTGAAAGCCACCTAAGAAGGTGAGTTCGATAATTATGTAAAGTAGCAAGGTAAGTTTGAGAGCCTTAAGAAAGACGAACTTGGGGGTTCACATGAAATAAAGTTCCTTACAGAAGGAACGATCTAGTTAAAAATAGAGAATGAGAATAAGATGAATTTAACTCCCTCAACCTTTATAGAAAGTAAGTAAACCAAGGTGAACCCAGAAAGAATGAAAATGTTCTTGAGTATGGAAAAGTAGAAAAAGTAAAAGAGAAAGCATGTGACAACGTCAGCATCAAAGACATAATAAGTTAAGAACAAATAAAAAGGTAATACGAATTAGGGCATTAGAAAGTACTGTTGTCCTTGGTATAGTTGTCCATAAGGTATGATGTAATAATAGAAATAACGGGGCAATATAAAATGATCTCGAGATAGAACAGTAAATGGTGTAAGAGATTAAAGGAAGAGTTTCCTTTGTTTCCTTAAGTGCCATATGATATGGAGAAAGAATATAGAGAAGTAATAGAAGGGTACTTTAAATTATTGGGAATCTTGTAATATACTAGTGATAATGGCTTGAGCTAAATCATGATACACTTGTGTATTAGTGATTGATGTTATGATTTACTTACAATAATGCTTACGTGATATTGAGCTTAGCCAACTTAGTAGTAATGTAACTCAAGTGCATAGCAAATAATATCATCAACCATAAAGAGTATCCCAATGATTGAAGAGCATCCTAGTTAGTTAAGTTAAAGGATAAATTAAAGAAAAAGAAGTTAAGAGATTTTAGCAATGCTAGAACTGCGAGAAAAAGTATTAAGAGTGAATCCCCAGTATAGAATGATGTAAAGGGAATGTGCTAGTAGCATTAGAATTTAAAAAAAAAACTAAACAACACAAGTTTAGCATATGTAGTATGAGTCCATTATGATATAACTAAATGAAATAAAAAGGGACCAGTATATGGTACTTGTCTTATGAGAGATATTAGACACACTTGATGTATGAGATGCCTTAGTACTAAAGGCACTTAAATGTAGAACATGGGCATAGTAAAAAATTGCAAGATAAGCTAGAAAAGATAGAATACATACAAGTAAAGTCAAGCAAGCTAGTAAGAGTAAAGAAAGAAAGAATGACAAGAATGTTAGAAGTAAAAACATGATGATCCCATAAGGAGTAGTGAGTAAAAGCTGAAATACTCCGAAGTATCATTACTTTACGATCAACAGATAAACAAATGATACAAAATGCACTTCACATGAAGAGCATAGTCGACATTTGAGTTTAACCTTGGAGATATAAGCAATGGTTGCCAGACTTAATGAAAATGAGTTCTATTTACAGATACAGTGATCTTAGGCTCTAAAACCTATAAGAGATGGATCGCAGTAGAATCTAACACAATACAGCGGGTAGCAATAGACCTTAGCAGGGCTCTAAAAGTAAGCCGTAGACCTAAGAATTGCAGTAGATCCCACATAGTTAAAAAGAGCTCACAGTTACAATACAATAGTTCTTTGGTAAGATGATAACCTATGATAATTTTTATAGATCAGTTTAGTTTTAGAGGCCAGTACAGTTTCAAACAATTTTTGTCTCAAATATTAGAGATTTTCTAATCCTGGTGAACTATTGCCACAAAGATATTAGGGCTATACTCAGATAATCAAGCCACCGACTAAACTTCTTTGGTAAATGAGCATAGATGTGGGATGAGGAAGGCAAGAAAATAGCTTTTAGAGTTATAGTTAAATGGACCACTACCCATCAGTTATTAAGTTTATCAAGGGAGAAAGAAATCCCTATATGCAAGAGTTATGTATTTAGAAAGGGGTCAAGTGTAGTTCTTTATAATAAGGTAAGTGGTAAACCATGTCTCTAGTAGTTAAGAAAATGAGAAGTTAGTACTCCATATAAATACAATATTAGTCAGTGATAGTCACTCTTCAATGCTAGCACGAAAAGCTAAGAGTCATGCTAGTTAATATAAAATTTAGAAATTGAATAGTACTGACTCTCAAGTAAATAAAGAGAGTAAAGAAAAGATCAGGCCTAAAAAAGCAAGCATAATAAGAGTAAAGAAACTGGAACAATTAAGAATAGAAACTCCTTAAAGGAGCTATGATCCAGTAAGTGGTTAAAATAGAAGGCCTATGAGAGAAAGAGATATAAACCTTGATTATAGGATGAGCTAGTAACAAAGAAGGTGAGGTTAAATAATGGACTGAACACTTAAATAAGTTAAGTAAGCAGGTAGAAATCTCTGATGACTTGCAATGAATAGAGAAAGATAAACAGACTTTGCAGAAAGCCATTAGAAGATGATATGGGAGATTTAATATGAATAAGATATCTCTAATTGCATATTCAAGTAAGTCCACTAAGTAGGAAAGTTTAACTCTTATGAATTGGGTTAAGACCAATCTGATATGAAATAGTAAGTTCTCCGAAGAAATAGGCTAAAGTTATTAGAATATATTTTAGTATCAAAAGCTAGTCCCCCTTATGACAAGAAGAAGTCAATGCTCTATATAAATAACAGCGGGAACGAGAATCATACATAGCAAGCTAGCAACATTAATTCTCTAGCCTAGTCCTTGAGAAAAGTAAATAGAACTAGGCAAAGGGAATGGAAGGACCAGTTAGAAAAAGAATGAAACAAGTATGGTAATGCCTATATCTCTAAATTTCAAGGATAAAATTTTATTTAAGGGGAGAGAAATGTAATACTCGATTGTTCTAAAAGCCTTAAACTAAAGAGATTACAAAAGGAGGTATTCTAAATTGAATAATTAGAGGCCAAATAAAATTAAAGTGATAATCTAAACAATTGAAAATGAAGATATAGGGCTAGAAATGCCCAAAAAAAAAAAGCCAAAATAGTTAAACAAAATTAAACAAAAAAATAATGGCATTTTGGGTAATTTTGGGTAACTTTTAGAAATTCAAAGGAAGAGTTTTTAAATAAAAAAATTGAGTTTTCCAGGGTTCTCAAAAGTCCTAAAAACCATAGAAACCTCTAAAATGGTTAAGACCCCTTCGGTATATTATTTAGAATATCGATTAACCAAAATTTTGACCAGACTGTTCGATAAAGTTTTAAATCTAATTTGGGTAAAACCAAAGACATTTTATGGATTAAAGAACCTAAATTTTATAATAAAAGGATAGTTCTTGAAAAGGAGTTAAAATGAACCCAAATGAAAGGAATCAAGAAAAAGGACTAAATTAAAATTTTGAAAAAAGTATTAAAATGATCCCTTATGTTCCCTATTTTAGCACACCACCTCCTCTCTTTATTTTCCACTAACTTTATTCTGCTCCAAAACATAACTTGGACAAGCTTGAGGGAGCACACAAGAGGGAGAGCAAGGAAGGAAGAAACCAAGTGGAAAAGTGTAAGAAATCGATGGTTTTTCATGCTTTCTCCTTCTCCCAACTTCTTCTCCTCTTTCTCTTCTCTTTTCCTATAACTTTGATGACTTACTTGGAGTTATGCCATGGCTGGTTCAGTAAAAGGAGGAGAGAAATTAAAGAAGAGATTAGAAGCAATTGAAAGCTCTTTAGAAAAGCTTGCAAATAAGGTAAGACATCATGGTTTTTCTTGCTTCATCTTGTCTTCTTCTTCCTTGGATGTTTCAGCTAACCCTAGACCCATCAAGGAGGGAAGGAATTCAGGTCATAACAATGTAGGAGTAAGGGTTTTAAAGTATGAGAAACAAGAATATGTAGTTAGACTTAAAAGAGAAGCTTTAGAATTTAAGTTGTAATTTCTAGGATTCTTGTTGCACCTAACAATTTTTGAAACTTTCTAATGATAATTTAGCCTATGTAAAAGTATGTATGAGCTCATAAGAGGTTTAAGAAGTTCCACAAGTGCCATTTCCCTAAGAAAAACCAAGCAAACTCCATGGGTTCTCACCTTGTACCATGTCTTAGCCAAGAAGGAGTTTGGGTGCCTAGGGAGATTTTTCTTTGATTCCAAAGATAGAAATGGTCTAGATATGCTTAATAAACACCAAAGGAAGCATTAGTTTGAATTTAGAAGCCATTATTTATAAGATGGAAGTTAGGATCCCTTTTTAGACATAAAGAAGCAACCTAGTAATTGGCTTCTTGAATTGAACTTAGGATGACTCTAATGAATTTAAATGGAGTCATATGACCTAGATTGAATGAGAAATTAGAGCTAAAATCATGAATTTTAGGGGTTGCTTCATTATGCCCTTATATAGAACCATATTGATGTCATAAGATAAAGTAAGCTTGTATAAAGTATGCGTGAAGTTAGAATTGGTTCCAATGATTGAATTGTATCTTATTTGATGTGTCTAGGCCAAGTAAATTAAAATCCCCTAAAGTATAGGTGTGAGGCCAAGAAGGGAAAGAAATAACCAAGGAAGAAAAGTTTGTGTTTCTTAGCACAAAGTAGCTTTATAAACTTTGGTGTATGCATTTCTTGGATATTTGATTGTCATTGGATGCTTGTGTGTATGTATGAACCATGAGATATGTTTATAGCCATTGAATAAATGCTATGGTACCATTATTGCTTTGTAAAATATGTTTTAAATGCAAAATGGCTTAAATGGGTGAGGTTGTGCCAAAAGTCCCTTAGAATGAGTAAGGAGAAGCCAAAAGTTTCTAAAAATGGGTGAGATAAAGCCAAAAGTCTCAAGAATGAGTAAAGTTAAATAAAAAATTCTTAAAAGTAGATGAGACAAATCCAAAAGTCCCAAAGAATTGGATGAAATTAGACCAAAAGCCCTTAAAGCCTATGTTTGATATGTATGAGTTTATGTGACATGGAAGTATGTTTATGTATGCTTACAAAAGGCTTTTAATGCATGCTTGCATTCTTTGACTTGAAAATGTGCCATATATTTATGCTTAAAAGGATAAAAAAATCTATTATGATTTTTTGAATCTCATTCTTCCCCACATATGTTTAACTATGTCTAGGTGAAGTCTAATGAGCATGAAATGGGAGCTAAGCTACTTAAAGAACGTGACTTTGACAATAGTATAAAAATATATGTATTTTGATATCAAAGTTTGTAACTATATGATGTTTATGAAATTTAAACTTTTGAACATGTATAAAATTATGTAATTATCATGTATGAATGGAATGTGGAGTCAAATGAATGATTATGTGAGAATTTGACATCTTAATGCCTTGATGTATATGTGTATGAAACCAAGTGGAAAGGTGGTTTTGAGATGTATGATGATTTAGATCATTTGGGAAGTTTCTATATGTTGTGTTTATGCTTTTAGACATGTTCAAATGGTCATGGTATGAGTAGAAGGCCATTTGGTACATTTTAACCCCATTATAGTCCCAAAATTGGCTACATTCTTGACCTGAACTCCAAATTGGCCAAATGGATGAATTTGTTCATGAAGTTTGGCAAAAAAAAGGTATAATCTAGAGCTTTTCACAGAACTAAAGAGCACTATTTTTGGAGCTCTAGAGAATTTATTATAATTTTTTAAAGTTGGCCAAATTATGTAGAAAACGGTCGCTGTTATTATTCATATGGTTAGTTTGCTTCTCTATCTCACTCAAGCATTAAATGATGTCCAATGCTCATGAAATTTTACATGAATATAGTAGACATCTTATCTTTCTATAGCCACTAAGTGCACTTAATTTGGAGCTCTATAGAGGGAAAAATGAATTTTTGAAATTTTTGGTTTGCTGCAAAACTACCACCGACCTGATATATTGTTCCATTAGTTTTTGTGGGCCAAACATAGTTTTTTTTATCTATAATTTTTATGGCAATTAGATGACATCCTGCACTTCCTAGAAAGTATAGGTTGTATGATTTGAATTTTTCTAGAATTAGTTATGAGTTTTTAAAATTCATATCAGAATGTGGAATTCATGGCAAAATGCAAAGTGTAATGCAATTTCGTGTTATGTGGCTTGGACTTGAATTTTGAGCTTCATTTTGTGATATTTCTGATTGAACAAATGTGTTAGGGATGGAAAATAAGTTTGGTAAGCTCACATGGTCCATCAAGCCATAAATGAATTAAATTAGCTTTCAATGACGCAATTATCTATTGCTAAAAGTGCAATTTTGATGAAAATAAATGTTATAAGCCAATTGTGCCATGAATTGAGACCTATATAGATATGGTGTTATTAGAATGATCATAATGTCTAAGGAGAATAATTTTCCTCTTTGACAGCAATTAAAACCTAGGTCTCACACTAAGTAATATGGAATACTTAATGAGTTACCTATAATTGTAAAAATTCAAGTTTGTATCCAATAGTATGGGATGCTTGGTATAGTACTTCAGAAATTGTTTTCCACATGACCAACACTTTCAAAGTAGGATTATCTATGTCTTCTTAGAAAGGCATGCATAATGATTTGAAGTGGTAATGTACTCATTGGAGAATGATGTATATGAAGTATGAAACATGTTAAAGCCTTGTAAATGATGAAGCATGCTAGAAAGTACCAAGCTTATGTGGTACACAAATATGATAAATTGGCTATTATGATCAAGCTAAAATGAATGATCTCTATATGTATATTATTATATCTATTTGCAATTATGCATTAACTATCATGAGGCACATGATATTTGAGTATGGGAAGTTTAGCATGATGCTTCATATGCATAAATAAGTTAATTAAGAATATAGTTTGAATATGATAAGTCTATATATATATGTTGTATACTTTTTTATGTATGTTCTTTTGTTTATATTGGGTATGCTATGATACGTTACTATCTTTATATGCCATAGACAGGGGGATACCACAGAAAACATTTTCTGCACATGTAATAGCTAAATCATTACTAGTTTTAAAAATAAGCTATGTATTTATTAGGTAATGTGTTTAGATAAGGTTATAGTCTTGATGATGATGTGTTGACAATATATTGATGAGCTCAATATATGTTGGAGTTGTAACATCTATAAAATTATTAAATTGATATTTTTGAAGGAAAATAATTTAATTAGATATTTACTTACTTTTTTGAGGTATTAGGGATCTACTTCAAAATAATAGAAAAATTGGGATTTTATAAAATTATATAGAAAAATACAAGTTTTACGGAATTATTGAGGAAATTATTTAGTTTTAGAGGCTTAATTAATTAATTTGGGAAATTTAAAATCTTGCCCTCAGAAAAATTAATTAGGAATTTGGGGAAATTACCTAAGAAAATTTAATTAGAGCTTATTTGCCCTTTTAAATCAAATCAAATGGAGTTGGAAATAATTTAAACTTGAGACTTTATATTTCGTTAGTTTTAAAAGTCAAAACCTAACTCATAAAGCCTAAATTTGAGGAAATGAATGGAGACCTGCATGACCTAGTTACCTTTGGGCCTAGACCTATAACGTAGACCCTTCTTACTTTTAATAAAAAACACTCTCTCTCCCTCACTCTAGTAAATGCACATATGTTCAATCTATAAGAAAAATGTAGAGGGAGGATGCAGCATGCAAAGAAGGAGAGAACCTTGGGTTTTTAAACTTCAAGGCTTTGATTGGCTAGGAAGGAGGTGTTTTGGCTTAGGTGACTATTATGAAAAATAATCTACTCCTTCTCCTTTTTGTTTTGATTTGAATAGTTTATGATTTGCTTACTATTATGGAACTGTAGGATTATGGATTTGGAGATTTTTGTGTGTTTTTAGCAAAAAGATGAAGAAGAAGTGAAAGCAAGGTATGGGTATAAATTTTCCTTCCATTTATAGCTATTTTCCCCTCAAATTGCTCATTGAAGCATAACTTCGGTATATGGTTTTTGGTATGTGCCAAAATGGAAGGACTTATTGGGAGAGCTTGAGATTTTGGTGCTAGAGGTTAAGAATTTATAATTTAAGAGGCTTGAAAAGGTAAGTTATTGATTTTATAGAACTTATGTCATTAGAGATATAGATTTTCTTTATATTGATAAAGTGTTTTGATGATATATGATTATGTTAGACTTAGGTGTCTACTTGAGACATGTCGGTAGTTGCATTAAAAGCTGAACATACCTTTGAGAGGTAACTGGAATTTAATTCCATTTATATATATAGTAATATTATATTGTTTGCTTGTACATGTGATTATAGGATGCTAATGATGTGTTTTAGGGCTTAAGAAGCTTTGTTTGGATGATAGATTTATGTTTAGATAGTTTTAAGGAGAATATGATTTGAATTCCACATATTGGGTTTAAGATAGTTAAAAGTCATATTTCAATTTAAAAGTGGTATTTCATGGCTTAAACTAGCATAATTTCATGTTTGAGCCTTGTCTAAGGTGTTATGGTATGTTATAGAAGGGTGTGACCAAATTTGTAAGTCATGGGTATAGTGGAACCATATTCTTTTAGTGTGGACAATTTGAGAAACAGCAATCATATTTCCATTTGTTAAGACTTAGGTATTGGTTAAACCATTTTAGGGATGATTCAAAGTATTGAAATTTTATTAAAAATAGTTGGTTATATTTGGAAAAGGTTAGAGTGCCAATTGGTGTAATGTCCCACATCGGGTAAGAAGACCCTAGGCTAAGGCCTTATAAGTGAGGGAGAATCCCTTCCTCCCGACGGCGCGTTTTTAGAAGACAAAACGCCACCACGTGGGAAATAAGAGTACCACGGGGTGTCGCAACGGAGACAATACCGTCGAGGGCTCTGTGAGGTAGTGGTATCTTTAACCGACCTAAGCTTCGACCAAAAGAGAGAAAAGGGCTGTGGAGAGAGAAAGACCTAGAGAAGGAAGGAGAATAAGCAAAAAGGTAAACAAGCTTGACCTTTCTATAGCTTTTCTTCTTAGCATGTTGTTCTTCTCTCTTTGTCCTCTCTTTTTATGGTTTTGGTTGTTGAGTTGGGCTTGGTTCAGAAGAGGGAAAGTGAAAAACTACTTTTGAAGAAGTTAGAACTCATGTCTCTTCACTTCTTCTTCTTTGCTTTCCTTTCTTGAGAGCTTGAGAGAGGAAGGAGAGTTAGTGGAATTCTAGAGAGAGAATCCCTAGTTTCTTACATATGTAGTGGGGTTTGCTTTGATGAAGAGCCCCTTAGCTTTGTGAGTGTTTATTTGAGTTATAAGAGAGTAACTCCATACTCTTTGTTGTGTCTAGGCTCAAGAGAAGTAACTCCATCTAGTTGTGATTGTGAAACCAAGAAGGGAGAAGAGAAATTGAAAGGGAATGCTTATGTTAGCCGATAAAGTAGCTCTCCACTCTTTCTTGTTGTATTCTTGGATGTATATAGTCATTGTATGCTTGTGTATATGCTTGTATTGTGAGCCATACCATTTGATGTTGCCTTGATGTATTGGTACCAATATGCTTATGATATAGATTGTGAAAATTGCTTGGGTGAGGTGGTGCCGAAAGTCCCTTAAGACGGGTGAAGTGGAGCCAAAAGTCCTTAAACCAAGGGTGAAGCCAGTCCGAAAGTCCCAAAAACTTGGGTGAGGCTAGACCAAAAGTCCCTAGAGCTTATTCTTGGCATTGATACAAAACCATGGCATGAACAGCATATGTTGTGCAATTGTGAATGGTTTGCATGCTTGACTTGTTTATATGCCTTGATTGCTTCCTTGAATGAGTATGAGCTATTAAGATTCCTTGAATCTCACCCCCTTCCCTCTCCCATCTCATATGGTCCAGGTGGAACTCAAGAGCCTAAGAGTGGAGGCCATGAGGCATAGAAGGCCTTATTTTGCTACTTTTGCACACTCACACCTAACTTGATGTATAGGAAGATCGAGTGCTTATGTATATATATTATTTTTTAGATGTAAATATTTGAGCAAGTGTAAAAGTATGTATGAATGATGTATGAACTATGTAGAGAGCCAAAACAATGAAAATGTGGAATTTGGCCCTTTTGTGGCTTACATGTAAGAGTGTATTTTGGGCCGTAGCATAGTGAGTTTGAGATATGTATTGATTTGGACCACTTGAGTATTTCATATATACTATGTTTATACTTCCAAACTTACCTAAGAGGTGCTAGAACATGTGGGAGGTCATTTGGACCCACTTTGAACCATTTTGGGTGCCAAAATCGTCATATTTGTGAGCTCCATCAAAGTATGACCAGATGAGCTCTTCTTGATATGGAATTTGGCATGCCTCTAGAGTCTATTGAGAGATTCCCAAGAAGCAAAAGTGGGTAATATTTGGAGGTCTAGGGAATATTTTCCGAATTGTTGAAGTTGGAGAATTTTCTGGTGTTGGTTATTGTACTGTGCAACTAGGTCTGAAAATGAATCTATGTCATTCATGGACCAAACGGTGTCCAATTGTCATGAAATTTTATAGGTATAAACTAGATATCCATAGTGACCTATACCAACTAAAAGCACCTCAATCGGAGGTCTGTAGAGGGAGAAATGACTTTTTGAAATTCTATGTCAGTATCAGGGAAGCCATCCAACCTTCGTTACTGTTCCATCAGTTTTCGAGGCCCAAGGGCTACTAAAATGATCTGAACTTATTTTTTCCTCTAGTTAACATTTGTAGCTTTCCAAATTGGTATAGTTTTCCCAGATTATATTTTTTTGGAATTAGTTATGGATTTTCGAAGTTCATGATAGCAAGCTACACCAGTACCAGGGACAACCGAACCTCTGTCTCTTTTTCGATGTCAAACATGGCCCAAACACTAAGATTGTGGTTGGGCATTATTTTTATTGTGAAGTTAATATCCAAAGATTTCCAAATAGATATGGTTTGCTTGATTCCAATTTTTCTAGAATTAGTTATGATTTTCCAAAGTTAGAGCCAAAAATCTGACTTTTGGGCTCATTTGAGAAATTGCATTTTCTTAGTTTTTGGCTTCATATCCATGGTTTATGAGTTATTTGATGCTATTTATGAGTTGTATAAGTGGATTTTGAGTGGAGTATGTGATTGATGGATTCACAGGACCCACAAGGCAAAATATGATTGGTTAGACCCCGACTTAAAGTAGTAAAATACCATGGTTTTGGTCATTTTCATTGGAAATCATATGGAATCAATCCTAGAGGGGGATTAGTTGGAGTTAAGTCATTATGGTGTTACAATTGGCACGCTTAAAGTGCCAATTTTGACAATTTATGCCTAAACCAGGAAATTTCAAAGATGTCTGCACTTGAGGGTCCAAATGATTGAATTTTGGTGTGAGTTGTAGGTTGATGTTAGACCTCACTTAGATGTTCTAGTATGTCAAATTTGGTGATTTTTGGAGTACCATACGATCCCCAAATAGCTAGGCAAAGTTAAGGAAAATATTTGTGGATGTTTTCCCTGTTTCTAGGTGATTACATGACCTGTGTTGCCATAAAATTTTCTAGTTTTTAGTGTTCTACATGCAAGGTAGACAATTGCATGGCAAGGGCATGTTTGAAAATACATCTTATGTTTTACTTATGCCTCACCCACTTTGTTGTTTTATACAATTTTGCCTTGTTTTGTCCCTCAAGTAGTTGTACCTTGCACTGTTAAGCCCTAGTTAGATTGAATGGAAGTTAATAAGTTCCTTGAGTATCTAAGGAATAATTTCTTAGGTGACTTTATTATTATTTAAAGGAAGAACCTTAGATAATATATGGTAGTTAACAATACATTAGGCTTAAGGATTCAAATTTAATATTTTGTAATTTTTTCTTAGTTGTTGTAACATCTGAGTTTTTCGTAGAAATGAGGACTTAAGGTTTCAGAATTTTTCTAAGTCTCCTTGTTATAGCTAGGACACCAGTTCACTATAGTTAGGATTCCAATTCACTATAGAGAGTTTGTGGCCACACAAAATCTAGGAAATTTCTAGAAATACCACAGGCTATGTTGAGAACAGCTAGGAAGGTCTTGTAATAGCAAGAGGTATCTCGCCACAGCTGGGAAGGTCTTGCAATAGCATGAGGTGTCTCTAGCTATAGTGAAACATGGCTAAGTAAACACCAAAGAGGTATTTTAAATGAAAAATTTTAGTTGTTCAAAGTTCTCAAAGGCCTTAAAAACTATAAGAATTCCTAAAATTGTTTAAACCCCCTCCAGTGTACATTATTTACTGTCAATTGATCCAAACTTTGATCTCTTTATTCTGGAAGGTTCTAGATCCAAATTGAATAATTTCAAAGCTATTTTATAAAATTGAAAACATATATTTCATGATAAAAAAGACAGTTCTCAAAAAGGAATTAAAATGAGCTAAAATGAATTAACTAAGAGAAGGGATGTAAATAGTATTTTAATGAATAAATTTTCTTCTTATTTCCTCTATATAAGAGGCGTTCCACTTGGAGCTTTTTCTAACTGACTTATTCTACCCAAAACAAAGGGAACTTTTGCCTAAAAGAGAGATGCTCAAGAGAAGGGGAAAAGGAAGAGGAAGGAACTAAGGAAAAGGTATGGAATTCTAAGGTTTCTCATGGCTTTCCTTTTGGAAACTTTGTTCACCTCTCTTTACTCTCTCTTTCCATAGTTTTGGTTAGTGATATAGGTTTGTTTTGGCCTTGATCCAGAAGGAGAAAGTTAGTCCTTGAAAGAGGAGGCTAAGGCAAAGAAAGAAGCTTTTGAGAAAAGCTAGAAACCAAGGTAAATTTATTGCTTTTCATGCTTCTTCTCCCTTACTTCTATGTGTGTGATTTAGCCACTTATGGGACAGCCAAGGGGAAGTTATTTTGACCTAAACCAAGTGCGAAACTTAGGATTTAGAGTGTGGAAAACAAGATGGTGCAAAGAAATCCAAGAAAGAACCCTTGAAATTCAAGATACAATTTTTAGGGATTTTGTTGCACCATGGTTTCTGTGAAGCTTCCTAGTGGTATTTCCAATTGTCTAAGAGTTGGTATAAGTTCTTAAGACATCAAAGAAGCCTCCCATATGCATCTCCCATTAAAGAAACAAAATCAAGTCCTTAAGAGCTTTATGCAACTATAATTGAACCAAATAAGAACCCAAGCTTTTCTAAAGTGTGTGTGGTGCTAGAGTTGTTTCAAGAGTGTAATTAAGTCCTAATTGATGTGTCTAGGCCAAAGAAATCCTATTTCACCCACTTACAAGGGTGTAACTAAAGGAAAGGAAGAGAAATCAAGCAAAAGTGTGTGTGTTTACATTCAAAGTAGCTCTTTAACCTTTCTCTCATGCATGCTTAGTTGTTTTTTTGGCTTTGGATGTATGTATGTATGATTTTACCATGAGAAATATTTCTAGTGATTTTTTACATGCCATGGTACCATTATGTGCATAATAGATGCTTTATGAATAATGGTTAGTTTGAATAAATTTGGTGAAGCCAAAAGTCCTTTAACAAAGGTGGGGATGAGCCAAAAGTCCCTAGAATTGGATGAGACAAAGCCAAAAGTCTCAAGAGGAGTGAGCCTTAGTCAAAAGTTCCTTGAAAATGGGCGAGACAAGTCCAAAAGTCCTAAGAAAAAGGGGTGAGACTAAACCATTGTTATTGAAGGCCAACATATGATGTGTATAAGTTTCTTGCATATGAAAATGATTCTATGTATGATTATTAGTAGCAAAATGTTCATACATGCATCCTTTAGTTTGAAAGCACGGCTACTATGTATGATTGAAAGGGTTAAGAGTTATTGGAATTCCTAGAATCTCACTCTTCCCTCTTCATTACCTAAACATGTTTAGGTAGACCAAGTGAGTAAAAAGATGGAAGCCACCACACTTGAAGAGAAAAGATTGACTAAAGAATTATGTATCTAGCCATTTTGTAACCATACTATTGGCAAATGATGTAACCTCATTATGTATATGATATATAGCCACTTATACATATGTAAATATATGGATATATGATGTATGTATGAGAATTGGAAGCATATGAATGATATTGTATGTTTTTTACTATTGGCAAAGATACGCATGTAAGATCATTGTGTATGTCAACAAGTGGGAGAGTGATTTTGTACTGTATAGATATCTAGACCCTTTAGACATGTTTAGAAGGCTGTTTTGAAGCTCTCACATGTGTCCAAGTGGTCTTGGTTCAAGGGAAGAACATTTGGCACATAAATGAACCACTTTATGACAAAAAATTACTCATTTTGTGAGCTGAACCTTAACTTGACCAAATGAGCGATTTTGAGGTTGAAATTTGCAAGTTTAGCTTAAAAGTTGGTTTTGGTCTAGACACTGTTTACTTGAGTAGATTTTATTTTCATGTCATCCAAGGATCAAACGAGGTCCAATGATTCTAAAATTTTACATGGAGAAACTAAACTTTCATAGCGACCTATAGCAACTAGAAACACCTCATTTGGAGGTCTATAGAGAGAAAAATGAATTTTTAAAGTTTTGCATCAGAACCAGTGATGCCAGCCAACCTTGGGGGTTGTTTCATTATCATTCAGTTCCTAAACGACCTTAACATGGTTTAACTTATTTTTCCCTTAAATTTAACATCTATAGCTCTCAAGAGTGGTATGGTTTGCTGAGTTTTTATTTTTTTAGAATTAGTTATGAATTTTGAATTTCATATCAATAATCTGTGACAACAAACTAGGATAGCCAAACCTTTAGTGCTTTTCTATTTTCAATCATATTCCAGCTAGGTTTTCATGGTATGGAATGATTTTTAACCTATAGCAGACATCCAAAGCTTTCTGGAAAGTATCATTTGCTTGATTTTGATTTTTTTAAAATTAATTATGATTTTTCAAAGTTGGTGATAGAAACTGGGCTTATTTAATTTCCAAAATAGTTTTTTATTTTTAAGAACAAAAATCAAAAAAACTTGTTTGATAATGTGTTTTCAATAAAGTGTTTTGTAAAACAAAAAAGCATAATTACTGGCCTGTTTGATTGTGTTCTACATTTTTTTGTTCTTAAAATAGTTCTGTAAAAATATTCTGTAGAATAAGTTTTGGGAACAAAAAAATAAAAAAATCTGTTTGAATAATTGTTTTAGAAAATAAGTAAAAAACTAAAAAAACCAAAAAATCTATTTGAAAAAATTGATGTGAAAACAAGTTTTGAGAATAAAAAAACAAAAAATTTGTTTGATTAAATTGTTTTTTTGTAATTAATACTAAAATGATTTTTTATAATAATTGATTATCCATATAAAATTAATACATTAATAATGATAAAATTTGTATAAAATAAAAAGAGAATAATATAATAAAAATTCAGTGTCACATTGTTTTGATCAAAATAGTAAAACCAAGACTTATACAAATAGAATAAGAATACATTTAATTAGTAAGATTGTTATATTGTAGCCACATCCAAGCTGCAATATGATCACGAATTGATGCCATCTCCACTGCACTTTCATCTGATAATCTTGACAAGTTATCCACATTATAACTTGTACTTTCTACATTTGTATTTCCAATTAATTCGTCTACTTGTTCAGAATTCATATTCTCCCATTCATTAAATAGCATATCACGTTCACTGTTCTTACGTATACAATTATGAATTGCACAACATGCTACCACGATAAGATGTTGTCTTGAAGGCTTGTACTATGACATTAATTTTATAATTGGAAACCGAGTTTTCAATACTCCAAAACAACGCTCAATGGTCATTCTTAAAGATGAATGTCTAAAATTGAAAAGCTCTTTAGCACTCGTTCATCGATGACCTCTTCCTTGATATTCTTGTGCATGATATCTTTCACCTCTGTATGGTGGAAGAAAACCTCCAGTGCAAGGATATCCAGAATCCACAAGATAAAATGATCCTATAAAACAATAACCAAAAAACTAATTTATTATATTCATTCAAAAATTCATCTAAGTTAGATAAACAAGAAGACCAATGATATGTTAAACATTTTACTTCGAATAATACCTCTAGCTGGCCACGGGAAATTTGCTTCAGAATTGGTTATTGCATCTAATAAAACCTTTGCATCATGTGCATTGTCTTTCCAACTTGAATAAACGTAAGTAAACATTATATTAAAATCACATATGCACATAACATTTTGTGTGACAACTGCTTTCTGTCCTCTGCATGATGCTTGCTTTTCAGCCGGTGACCAAGTGCTTATATGCATACCATCAATTGCACCAACACAATCCTGATTCAATGATAATATAATTAATAACATTTATGATAATATAAATAATATCATGGTAAAATCAATAACAAAAACTTACCTTGAACCAGGAAAAATATTTTGGGTCATCTTTAATATGGTTAGGTAATTCTGTAGTCTCTTGTTTTATGAGTTCTTTCCCCAATCAACATACTGCTCATAACACTTCCTTAAAATAATAAGAAACAGTTTGTGTGGAATGTTGGAATCAATTTGCAACTACTTGCGTGGAATGTTGGAATCGATTTGCAACTACTCTTTGTCTAAGATTATGTCCTATAATGTATAAAAATATTACAACTTTCTCTTCCAATAACAAATCTCTTGAATCCTGTATATAATTGGAACTCCTTAACTCATTACAAAAATTGATGAAACATGACTTTTCCATTCATAACAATTCATAACATTCAGTTCCTGATCCTTGCAGGAGTTCATTAATAAATTCTCGACCTGTAAGTGCAAATGTACAAACTGGAACCTTATTAAGGAACTTACTTTCATACTCACATATCATAGTAATTAATAGTAACTCTGCTAATTCACTCTCATCTTCACTTGAATCGGATGAAGATATAGATCTGTGAACAGTGTTAGTTTCACAATCGAAAGAGTTATCTCCTATGTCCATTGCACACAAAGTCTGTTAAAGTAAACACCAAAATACAATCAAACAGGTCTTTAATCACCATTCAACATGTAATACATAAATAGCCAATACAAATTACATAATAACATTTATAACTAATCAAACAAGTCATATTAAAGTTTTGCTTTCAACATCCGATACATAACTAATTGTAAAATTAAAATTTTCAATGACCAAACATTTAAAAAAGATATTTAGTTAACACATAACATAGAAACTACCGACAAACACAAGTCATATCAATCTATTTAACCATACTTTTTTCCTATCTAGAGGTACTACTATAAATAACTCCCTCCAATTGTCATCAGTAAACTTATCCATTGCCTTGACATAAATATCATCAGATACACCCTCAATCTCATCAAGAACAGATATACATCTAGCAATGGAACAATCAGATGATATGGCTCCTGTGCTACTAGCTTCCATACTCTTCGCCCTCAACCTCTTAGCTTTAGCAAGTTGAACTTATGCGCTTGCCTTAGAAACCTCAGTCAATGCCTTAATGGCCTCTCCCAATTGATTAGACTTTTTTTTTCTTTCGATCATGGAGTTCAACAACACGCTTTCCACTATGTGTAACCCGCTCAATTATTTCTGGAACAACATCATCATCATCATCATCATCATCCCTATGAACACCCACATGAACTCCTCCACTAATATACTCATTTTCAAGTTCATTCTCATCTTGAGAGTTTGGTGGATCTTGTGTAGATGAATGATGAAGAATTCCTGTAGCGGTGCTTCTGTTAAAAATGATGCCTAACAAATTATAATGTTCAAATCCTTACTTTTTGTATTGAGCGGCCTCAGGATGTACCTACAAAAAAAATACACAATGAATAATCTAATATACACCAATTATCTAGAAAATTAATTTAAAATGATTACATACCAGAATATAATTCCTCCAAACCTCCTCCTCTACAGTAACTGTGTTACTTTCAGCATCCCAACCAAATCCAGTGTGTTATATCAATAGAGAAAATTCTCCATGTTTTGCTCACAACCTATTGAACTTTTGCTTGATTTGTTTCAAATTAAAGGGTCATTCACTCTTAGCATTCAATTTTTCTAACATACACTTCCAAACTTTTGGGCTAAACACACCATTGCTCATGTTTCCCTTAATAACTTCTTCAACCATAATATCTATGTAGCATTTAATAATATGCTTTGGCCAAATTGAATTGTTCGAAGCTTCTATTGTCCCACTAGTTGCCATCTATAATATAATGTATAAGAACACATTGGAGAATAAAAGTAAAAAAAAGAGCATAAATAATTGAGAGAAATGGTAGCCCATCTCATATTTATTATTAATCAAATATTGAATATTTATTTTGGTCAGATTTCATCAGATATCCTAAAAGCTTAATCAAATTGTTACTCCCACGTAAGTTAAGATAAAGAAGCATTCATCAAACTTCTTATATTAAATGGTTTTATTTTGAATTTTTGAGTTATAAACGAACTAGCCAGTAAACCTATATTTATTCTAACAATGCTATTGCCAAAGATTAAAGTGGAAGAAAACTCGAACATTTTATGAAGATTTGGGAGCTAACCTTGTTCTTCAATGGGAGCTAATTGTTGAGCAGAACTTTATAAGTTAAGAAGTTTCAAAATATTGAAATCCTGCAAATAACAAAGGGGCAAGAGGATTAGAATTGAGCAAAGTGAAACACAGAAATGTATATAGTAAAAACCACCTAAAGGAAGATGCCTATTTCAACAGTTTCATTAGACTTAGCGTGCAAAATAACATCACCAACTAATATCACCAAAAAAAATTAAGTGTAAATTTATTGGTTAGGAATTAGGAAGTATGAGAATTTCAAATGAAATGGCTTAAGAACAATACTACAAACAACGGGCATATGGAATTATTTCTCTGAATTAGTCTAATCAGTTTGTGACTCGTTTGAATTAGAAAAGTATAACTAACGACTAATCTAAGTTATATCTATGATTTAACATATATAGCCGGTATTCAAGATGCTTCTCTTTTATTATTGTCCCCAAAATGTCCAAAAAATGAAAAATAAAGGTAAGCAAGCAGTGTGATAATTAGCACGATCAATGGGGTCTAGAAGCTCCACAAGACAAAGACAATCGCATGAATGATATATTACAACTGAGGCCAAGAAACAAAAAAGAACAATGTCAATTAAGACTGGCTGTAATTATGGACATGATACAAAAAAACTTATGTCAATAATCATCTCTTAAGTTCATATTGGCAAGGAAAAGAGTAAATTTGAAAAGTAGAAAATCTCAATTTCTTATTAAACTAATTATTCCACAAATCTTTAAAGCCAACTTGGTAAAATAGTCAAGTTGAACAATGAATGCTATATTGATAATTCAATTGAAGTTTATTTCAAACGACAAAACTGTTTATAGGTAAACGGTTGAATTCCAAAAATATTTTGTTTTTTGGGCTCAAAACAATTATAAGAAACAATAATCTTAGCCCTCCTAAACACATGTGCATGTAGGCGTAGGCAATTTTGCAATAGCCCACACACACTAAAAGGAAAAAAAGAAAAAATCAGATGGACTACCCTTGGTTTCATTGCTTTAAAATGTGCATTACTTAAACGCAGCCAGAAAAGACTTTTAACATACAAACTTAAAGAAGCTCATCATCATTATAAAAACACAATCCTACAATCGATTAAAACCCTTACAGACCAATCAAAGCTCTTCTTATTCAGCCAAACTAGAGCAAAGTAGTAGATGTAGGCCTCTCCAACGCACTGCAACTCTATATCAAGAAAATATTTTACAAGACATGAAAATAAAAGTCATAGTTTGTAACATGCAACAAAGCAACGAGTGAAATTGAAATCGGTATCCATCTTCGCCACCAAAGTGTGACCAATCATTTAAAAAATTATCAACCATCCAACATGAACCAATATTCGATCTCTTGTTTTTCCAATTAAATTATTTATTAATTTCCTGGTAATTTCTGCAACATACGACATCAAAAACTAGAAACAAAAAAGTGAAAATTTGGGGATGCTTTGACGTATCTCGAGGGGCAACTTAAGATGTGGCTTTTACTTGTAGCAACGAAAAGCTTACCGGAGGTAATCAAGTATAGAAGTTTGATTAAGATGAGCTCGAAGTGCGGCAACCCTGCAGTTCTGCCCAATGGCCACAAAGAGCGACACTCTGCGTATTTGTGTGTTACCGGTTATCAGTATAAGGCAGAAAGACCAGAACAGAGAAGGACATGAAAGGTTTGGTATACGAGAAAGGAGAACCTCCCAAGGAATTGCTCCTGGCTAGAATGGAAGGCAACAGCGACGAATTGGTAGGCGGCAGCGATGGACTGGCGACTAGGAGCAGAGAAGCCCTTCTTCAATTCTGAGGAGAGTTTTGAACGAGCTGTGCTTAGGGTTGCTTCAGTTTTATGCTATTTACAAAATTTGCCATTAATGAGTGTGTATTCTCCGCTTTTTCCCTTGTTTTCCAGTGTTGAGAATGATAAAACATATAAAAATTGTTTCCGTCTTTTAGCTCCCCAAACACATATCCTATTTTTTATTTTTTGAAACAAATTATTAAAAACAATTAATCAAACATGTTTTTTTTTAATTTTAAAAACAAAAAAATTGTTCTAAAAAATTAAATCAAATAGGGCCTATGTTTTTAGAAACAGAAAAATCAAAACATTTTTTAGATTTTTGTAACTTTTGTTCTGCAGAATAAAAAAAATAGAAAATAACGATTTTTCAGAATAATGATTCAAACATATTTTTTAATTTTTTTGGTTTTCAAAATTTGTTCTAAAAAATATTTTTTTAAAAAACATTAAAACTAGAACAGAATCAAGCAGGCCCTTGAATTCTGGATCCAAGGCAAAAACTCTATTTTTATGATGTGTGACTCATAAACCGAAATGTATAGAATGTTTTGCAATGGTTATAACTTGTTTAGATGAAATATGAGTAGGAGATAATATTGGGGAGTCCATAAGGTCCACGGAGCAAAATTTAAACTTTTAAAGTATTGCACAATGCAAAAATATGACTTTATTTGATTGCTTTTCATATGAATATCATATGTGTGAAGCTTGTTTATGGAAAAGATATCTTAGGGGCTTAAGGTATTACAATTGTTGCTTCTCAATAGCTATGTTATTTAAGGTGTTGGATTCCCCCTAAATTATATTTCTCTTGGATCTTTCTTTAGGCATATTTGAAGTAATTGAAAGTTGGATTGCATGCTTAAGGTTTTATATCTAACCCTTATACCTTTTTTGACAGTTTAAGTTATCTAATGATCTCTCTTTAGAGAATGATGTAACTTAGGAGTTATTTGGGTTGTGATTGATATAACGAGGTTGTAGACAATTTCAGCTAGACTCAGTTAAAGATAAATGGTATTAATTAATCACTTGTTATTCAAGGCTTTTCAATAGTTGTTTTATGAAAGGAGTACCTTCATTAATAAGAATACTAAGACAAAATTTTGGGATAAGAAGGTTAATAAGAATAAATGAAAATTTACCTTTAACTTGTTTTGGACTCATTTGTCATGCTTAAGGCCCTTATCTTATCATGTTCAAGATACATAGTATCCAAGGTGGAAATCAATATCATTAGAAAGATAGTTGACCTGATCTTGAAAGGTTTAATTTTTTATAATTTTTAGGATGGTATGAATTAGTTAAGCCTTATACAAGGTAAATTCTACTATTATTGATTAATTCCCTAAGTTTAGTCTTTATTTTGAAGCTTGGTGTTACAAAAGTCCAATATCAAAGTTAACCTTTACAAGCCAAGACAAATAGATATTAGTTGCTTTTAATTATAATAAGTGATAATTATGAGACACCAACGCATGTTCAGTTTTCTAGCTTAGGAATTGGTTGTACTCTTATAGATTGATGTTGAAACACTTCTAATGCAATTTAGTGATTTTATTAGTAATTATTTATGTTAGATATATGGAACCAATTACTTATTATACTGTCAGCTAAAATTTTATGAGATATGTTTTAGAATTAATGAATTAAAGAAAATTTAACTATTAAAATTTTACCATAAATCTACCACTCAAATAAAGTAATATGATCCATAGCACTTTGAAACTCAAGGGCTTACATTTTAGGCTATAAAAATTAAATCAATAAGATCCTTATAACATAAGGAACTTGCATATAAAATTTGGGATTAATTGGATAAACTATTAGATCAAAAATTAGAAATTTTTATTCTATGAAAAAGTGTTCAATAACCCATGTTTTGAGGTTGAGTATTCTCTCCTTAGGCCACCACTGTGTATGGGCCATGTATCATTGGAAAGTTTGTTCTACAAGCTTTCTAATGATATATAGTGTATACGATTTGGACGCAAAACAAGGGATGTATGAATGCTCAAAGATTGTTGTGTGACCATAGGTATTCTCAAAAATTTGGAAAATTTTGAAGTTGCAAGGATGAAAATGTAGTGGGATCCCCACTCTTGAAAGAGATACATGAACCTTACCTTAAATTCCTATTGGATAAGCATTCCAATAAAACATTAAAGGCATGAGGAAGCCAATGGTTGTTCAAGTGTCATAAAAAACACTGCCCATGTTGGTGTGTGACGTGTTCTAAGCCATATTTTCTTTTTTTAGGATTTTTTTGCTAGTAGCCTCTTAAGAAGGTGTGCGGGGGTATGTGTAAACTCCTTTTTAGATGGTTTTAGTCTTACAATTTCCTTAAAATTATGCTCTATATATTGATACATAATATAGCTATGTTTGGGTAATTTTTCTTAGTATTTCAAATGCATGTCTAACATATAAGAGGCCTAATAATTGTGAAATAATATATTTTGCAATTTTTTGAAAAATATCTTTTTCTAAATTTTGGATTTACACTTTAATTAGCATAATAACACCTAAATATTCATATTAATTATGGATATTATTGAAGAGCACATGTTTTATTTATGTTTGATATGTAGTTAATTTTCCTAATTTATTTTCCTTGTATTTTGCTAATTAAGAGATATTATTTTTCATTTGTTTCGATTTTTTTTGTGGGATTAAATGGATTCTGGTTGTAACCATCCCTACTATTTATGTAATTGAAAGAGCATTGTGGAAAAGAATAAATTCAAAGGACATAAGTTTTGATTCTTAACATGGTATCAGATCCTAAAATGGCTTGCATGATTAGACAAGGGTAAGTGATGGAATTAAATGCCTCAAAGGGTGAATCTGCCATCAAAATTTTCCAAACAATTGCTTTGGTGTGTCTAATGCTAGTTCGTTAGTCATAGAGCCTTATTTGAGAAAGAGATCTAAGGTAAAAACTATCCTTTCCTATGAAAATATGAACATGCACCCTCTTGTTAGATTTAGAAGGAAAGGTTTGACTAAACCCTAAAGTTTAGCCATTGTCTTTTGCCCTATGTGTTGCCATGTGCCTTCAAGTTAAGAAGGCTTCCATCCTACATGTTGGTGCATAAGGGCATGTGACATGTCATCCTTTATCACCATTTGTCTAGAGCTTATCAACTCAACGTCCTTTGTATGCTTGCTAATGAGGTAGTCCAAAGTTCAAGGTTCATGGTGAGTGTTTTAGCATTGTACAAGAACGAAAGGCATATTTGCCTCTATTTGTTCCTTCATCTCTCTGTTCCTATGCGAAATAACAAGGAAAGGAGAATAAAACCCATGACTTGAATACTAAAGGAAGGTTTGATTGGAAACAATTACAAATTATGCTTGAGAGTTACTTTCCTTCAGGCCTTATTACTTAATTGAATAGCACATTAATGGCCTTAAGCACCAAAAGTCAAACTACTAATACATGGACTGTAGATTCAAGTACTACTGACCATATGATAGGAGGTGTTACTATTCTTAATGATGTCATCCCATGCCATGAGAAAATGGTTGTTATAATTACAAATGGATCTTTGTTTGAAGTCATTGGCATTGGTTTGCTAAAACTCTGATAAACTAGTCTTAAAAAATGTGCTTTTAGTCTTAAACCTTACTTGCAATTTGCTATCCATTAGTAAACTTGCAAAGGATTTTAATTGCATGGCTAAGTTTTATTCTAATGAATGTCAATTTTAGGATTTGAAGTGAGGGAAGACAATTGGCAGTGCTAGAAAGTGCGCAGGCTTATACTACCTTCATGGTCAAGAGAAGACAAAGATAGCTTTGTCCACAAATTCTATTCCTGATGAAGTTATGATTTTGCATTATCATTTAAACATCCACTATCTTAAACATATGTATCCCCATTTGATCACCAAAGATATCCTTCAATTTTAATGCAAGATTTGTTAACTATCTAAATATTTCAAAAGTTCCTACCTTCCTCAAACTTACAAACAAACATTACCTTTCACTCTTATGCATAGTGACATATAGGGTCCCTCAAGGATTAAAAATATTGATGGGACTAGATGGTTTGTCACCTTTACAGATGATTATACCCATTTGACATGGGTGTATCTCCTAAAAGAGAAGTTAAAAGTTGCCACCACATTCCAAAATTTTCATACCCTCATTCAAAACCAATTTTAGACTAGAATTAAGGTTTTAAAAACTGACAATTCCAAGGAATTATTCTTCAAAACTCTTCTGTCAACACCTCTCAACAACATAGGATATCTAAAAGAAAAAATAGACATATCTTAGAAGTAACCATATCTTTCATATCGCTTTAAATGCTCCTGAAATCTTTTAGGGGAAGCCATTCATATTGTTATATACTTCATAAATTGATTGTTGTCCAAAACCTTGAGTTTCCACACACCTCATCAAAAACTCTTTGAAACTTATCCAAATACACCTATCATGTCCATTTTACCCCAAAAAAATCTTTGGCTATACCTCCTTTGTTCACATTAATAATAAGAGTAAACTTGATCCTCGAATTCTTAAATATATTTTTCTTGGCTACTCTTTCACAAAAAAAAAGGTGCAAATGTTACTCATTTGTTGCTAGAAAAAAGAAAAAAAAACTACACCACTATGGATGTTACCTTCTTTGAAACCCAACCTTTTTTCCCTAAAACATCAATTCAGGGGGGACTTAACATCTTAACACATAAGAATGGCTATTTTAGGATGACGTTGAATCTACTCATCAACCTAAACCTGATATCAAAGTACCTATTGTCCCATCTTACTTTCAACCTTTGCCCATACTTGACTATGTCCCTAAGAGGCAATTATCCATTATAAATGAATTCTTAATGTCATTGAGTAAAAGAAATTGTTTGTTTACTCAAGGAAGGAAAAGGAATAGCAATGCATGAATGAGCAATAGTGCATGTAACCTCATCCTCCCTTATTAAGAATTAATTAATAATATTTAATAACATTTAAGTAATATAAAGTAAATTAAATAATAATAAGAAAATAATTAGGATTTTATTTATGGTCAAATAATAAATATTTAGTAAGTTTTATATTTGTAAAACTTAAAGAACATCTTCTAGGATTTTCTAGGAATTAATAGTAATTTTTAGAAATTTTCAAGGATTAATTGGTATTATTGGTAATTAGAAAATTAGGTGAAATTAGGAAGTAAATACTTGAAGAATTAATTTCTAGAAATTTCTATGGGCAAAAATACCCTAGAAGTCTAAGAAAAAATTTGGAAGATGAAAGTTTTTAAGCCTCTTTTTAGGATCAAAATATAAATATTAAAAGTTTAGGATTAATACTCATAATTTTGACCTAAGACAAAATGTAATGTTTGCCATGAAAGAATGTCACCAAAATTACAAGCAAGAGAAACTAAGAATTTTAATATACACCTTTCCAAAAAATAGAAATAATTTATATACTTAGTATTAAGCAAAATAGATACCATTTTTTTCTACAAAAAGACAAATGTTAGAAACCCCATTGTCAATACGCATCTAAGAGCCAAATCTAAGGAAGATTTTTGAAAATTTCATTCACTTATTCACTCTTATTTAATCCCTTCAGCTCACTTTATCCCTTTTGCTCCTACTAAATGAAAACAGAGAGAGAGAGAGAGAGAGAGAGAGAGAGAGAGAGAGAGAGTAATAAAGGAAGAGAAAGAAAGGAAAGGAAGAAAAGTGTAGCCATCTAAATCTAAACACCATTTTGCCTAAAGGTAAGACTTCGCTTGTCTTATTGAGTCTCTTGGCCCTCATCATCTTGTTATTTTTCATGTTGCTATTTGGCGTTTTCTCTCTCTAAACTTCTATGAAAAAAATGGTAGGAGTTTGTATGGTTATAAATCTGAAAGGGACTTTGACCCCCTTATTCTCACATGGTCAGACCTTTGCTTCTTTATACAAATAGAGAGATGTCTCTTTCTATATAGATTATCTTCTATTTGATGAAGATTATGTCATTGAAATTTCTTCTCTCAAGAATCCCATCTTTTAAAGACTTATTATAAAATTGAGAATTCATAAAGCTATGTTTTTTATGACTATCTCCTAGAGAGTTCATTTCTTAAAAACCTTATCTCCACCCTTAATTCCTTTTCTATTCTGACATTAAATCAACTTCACATTCATAGTTATCTGGCCATCTAATTGTATCCTAAGTTATCTAGGTCATGTTTCATGGTAAACAAATTGAGCAATACTAGCAACATAATTGGGAGGTTATATTTAAATGGGCATAGATAAGCCACAAATACATATTCACGACCCAAATATAATAGTAACATCATTCACAGGTTCAATGAAAGGTAGATAATCTATGTTTGTTATGATAAAAAGGAAATATGACATGTTAATCCACTTATGCATACAGACCACATATGAGTCTTTTGAATTAAATATGCATGTAAACATATGCTTGTATAATGAACCTAACATCACATATAAGCATATTCTTATTTAACTTAATATTTCAGGTTATTTAGGTCATATTCATAGGGCATAAATATTCTTTCTTTACAATTATCAAATTTAGACTAGCACAAGTTTATTAGAATGCCAACATGTATATATGTACATATCATAATATTTAACAATCACAAGATACAAAAAGGACTTGATTAGGCATATGAGAATACATTTATAGGCAGATGTAAACTCCCAGGGAACTATAACTCTTATAATGACTTTTCTGTTTTAAGTATTTTTTTAAAGCTCCTGTCCATTGAAATTTCATTCTATGAGAAGTTACTTATTTCTGCATTGAGTAGCCTTCAATGTGTAGCACATTAATTTAGAAGCTAGAAGACTTTAATCATTCTTCATTAACATAGTCAATTTTTGCTTCCGTCAAACAACAAATTTTCCTTATTCAACTTCTTTAAATCTCATACTGCCTTTTTTTTATCCCTAATCAATTATATCTCGATAAAAGCACTGATATCATTAGTGCAATTTAATGATCATCAATATATAATATTTTTATAATATAATCAATAAAGATATTTTTATATTTTACAAATTTTGACTCAATTAATTAAACAATTAAAAAACTTTCCATTTGAAGATCCTAAAAAATCTTTCCTTATATATGTAATGTTCAAATCATTAAAAAAAACACTTTCCTTAATTTTTTCATTCAAAAATTTTCCTTAAATCATTCAAATTATGATTGATATTAGGCTTTTTAACTAACATACTGTAATGACAAAAACTTAAGAATAAAATGCGTAGCCACAAGAATAAAATAACGCCTGAATGTTCGAGCCATATATGTGCGTGCGTGCCTGCGTGGCCTTTCAAGTGAATTGGATGAATGGGGTAATGGGGTGAGGAGGGGTAGATGTTATAAATATATATATATATATATATATATATAATAAATATAATATATTATCTTTATGGTATATAAAATTATATTATATATTATTTTAAATATTAAAATATAATTGATAATAATAAATTTACAATAATATTTTTTATTGATAAAATTATAATTATAATTATATTTTAATTTTCTTTAATTTATTTGCATCAATATATATATATTTTTAGTTTTATTAAAAATTTTATATGAAAAAAATCTCTATTTATAAGATTAAAAATCATCTCAACGAAAAAAAAAAAGATTTTATAAGTTGATGTCACTATGTATGGCTTCCAAATTCAGTAGAGATTTAACAACCCAAGGCAACCCAGTACCTGCAAATCAATTTTTTTTTCTTTTTCTAAATATTCAACTTAATGAATTAACAACCCGAGGCCTATTGTATCCTCCAATCCAGCGGGTGCATACATCTTTCTCTTAACGGTAATGCTTGTAAAAGAGAGGGGCAATGCATTAATCCAGAGCACAGAGCATTAACAGTTTGACACTCTCAGAACCACCATAGTGACGTCAACTAAGAAGCAAAATGGAACAAGATTACCCGAAAGATAAGAAGCCATTCATAGTTACGTTAACTTATTTGATTTTTAGTCTTATAAGTTGAGATAATTTTCTATCTAAAATTTTTAATAGGATTAAAAAATATCTTTTATGCAAGTAAATTAAAAAATTAAAATATAATTTTACAAATAAAAATATTATTTATAAAATTTATTATTATTAATTATATTTTAATATTTAAAAATTAAATAATATATATATGAAAGCTACTCTCCCCTCCCCGCCCAATTTTTCCCCTTCTGCCAATTCACTTCAAAGTGTTTATATATATATATAGCTTGAACGCGGAACATTCATCTCCACGTTTAGCCGTTATTATATTTAAAAAAAAAATTAATGGGAGTGCAGATGATGCCCCATTGCATTCCTATTAAAAAAAATTTAACTTCTAAGCATATGAGAAATTAGTTTTGGCGGCTATGCATTTTATTCTTAAATTTTTGTCATTACAATATGTTAGTTAAAAAGCCAATTAATATTATTTAAAAAGTTTTTTTTATAAGTTCTTTGACTCAATTAATATTGTTTTTGAACAATTTTTATAAAAGCATTGACCCAATAAATGAAATTCTTTTGAGCGCTTTTCTTTTTCATTCAAATCACGTAATATCATTATTATAAATAAATAAAACACATTTTAGTGGATGAAACAATATGGAGTCCAGCAAAAACAATTTTGGCCCGAAGACAATATTTTCTAAAAATTACAACTTTGGCCCAATAAATCATTTTCCAATAATCACATTAATTAAAATTTCCGGCATAAAATTAAAAAAAGAATCCTTTGATCCAAGGACTTGTCAGAGATGGTTCTTGCAGTCTTGGAAGACAAAGGGAGATCCTGGAACGGGAAGCTTCTCAGTTAGGTTCAATACTAGTGGAACAGCACAGTTGTTTTTGTATAATAAGAACCTTCCATGGTGGCGAGTTGGATCCTTCAATGGAGAAATTATGTGGGTATACCTATTATAAAACGAGCAATGTCAAGTGCTTGTAAACATTTCCTTAATGGACGACGAGAATGAGGTTGGATTTTGATATAACACCTTTGACAAGACCATCATGGCCAAAATCGTAGCTCTTTTAGTTGGCATACTTGCAAATGTTTTAAGTGGGATTACGATAAGAGTGAATGGAAACGCTACTGGTCTGCTCTAGGAGTGGATTGTGACAATTATGGATCCTGCGGCACCAACAGCAACTGTGACACAGTTAACTACGCAGATTTCAGGTGTTTTTGCCTACCTAGGTTTAAACCCAGAAACCTCAGCGATTGGTATCAGAACAAGGATGCAACAGAGGGCTGTGAAAGGAAGAAATGACCATCCTTGTGTGTGAATGGAGAAGTTTTCGTTAGCGTAGAAAGTGTCAAGATTCCTGATACATCTACAGCGATTGCTGAAATGGATTTGCGCATGGTGGAATGTGAACGACAGTGCTTGGGAAATTGTTCTTGCAGTGCCTATGCAATTGCTGATGTAAGAAATGGTGGAAGTGGGCGCTTAGCATAGCCTGGGACACTGATGGACACACAAATATTAAGTGAGGAAGGCTATGATTTATATGTTCATGTTGGTACTGTTGAACTAGTTAGGTATTTGCTTTCCTTTATTATTTTGTTTTGTTTTGGTTTTTTTTTTTTTTTTTTTTTGCTTTTTAAGACTTTTCCTTCCCACTTTTCTCAGCAAAATAGGCCAGTAAATGAAAAAGGAGCACTTGCTAAGTCTAGGATAGTGGGAATTCCAATAGCTTCTATCGCTTTGATTGCACTTGTTGTTGCCGTCTGTGTTTCGAAATCGGAAAAGAAGAATTACCTATTTTACTTTCATTTCTTGATTTCTCAAGGACAAGTAACGGATCGAATAAATGGGTTTCTTCATATGTGGGTACAAGGGTAAGATTTTAATTTTAGGCCTTAATTTGGAAATTAATAGAAAAGCAAAAATAGTTAGTTGTAGATTGCATACGAAATGGTTGTATGCAATGATTTCTTTCCTTTCACCGTAATTGACTGTGAGAACTAAGAACCTAACATATGTATTGGCAATAAGGGGTTTTAATTATTGGGTGAGAAAATTATATTAAACAAGGCTACTAACCCCTTTGAGTTAGATGTTCACAAAAAGTTAGATAATTTTCAAAATTCTTTTTCAAAAGTTTGTTATTAAAATTATTTTAAAGAGTATTAAGTAAACCAACAATTATATTAATTAAAAAAAATTTATATTGATATTTGAAGTATGAAAAGCATAACTTTTACTACATAAACTTTAAGCACTTAACAATATATAGATAACCTTGATGCAAAAAAATTATTTCGATTAAATTAGAATAATTTTATAATATCTACATAAGAATATGTCTAATAAGAGATAATTAATTTGTCAAAAAAAAAATAAAAACAAATCACTAATCAAAAACTTGAAATGTAAATAGTATAGGAAAAAAGAATGCATGCTCCAAGATTTATCTTGCTTCAACTTGAGATTTCTTTATTAATTCCACAAACTTAATGAGGCACTTATGAGCCTTTAGAGCATTTAATTCAATTTAGAGTTGCTTCTCACTCTAAAACAAAGCATTCATCACTTTCTAAAAAAAAATTATTCCAAAAGCTTCCCTACTCTTTTACTCTCATAAGGGATACATCATCCTTGTCTTAAAATTGTTCAAAGAAACTCTCTTAAAAAGTAGATATAGAAGATGAAGCTCTAAAAACTCACATAATAAAGATTTTGCAAATTTTGGGTTTCTCTTTTTAAGGCTCAAGAACAAGTTTAAGATCATATTATATCACTTGATTCTACTTAAAAACATGTTTGAAAGGTATATATATATATATATAGGGTATTAAGAAATATAGCCATTTGGGACAAAAACGAGTTGTTATATACTCTAAAAAAAGTTGTTGCAGATGTCGCTAGTTGACTATTAGGGTGTACCAATCGATTACCAAACAAAATATAATCATTGTTTCAAAATTGTAGCACACTAATTGACTCTCGGGGGTATACCAGTAGACTGTTGCTTTCTAAAACACCTTCTCAAATTTAAATGGTTGTATCTTTCTTCTTTTAAATTTATTTTGAGTAAATGAGCTATCATAGACATCTCTCTAAGCCTATTTTTTAATGTAACAAATTTTATATTAAAATTCAATAAATTTTGTGAGATATGATTAAAGGAATAGCCAAAGGTTATAAAAGTGTTTTGTGTAAAATCCATATATCACTAAATTTTAAATAATCATAACTTTTTTTATCAGAACTTATTTTTTAGTGAATAAACTATTTTTGAAAAGCTCTTTAAGTCTATTTTCAAATGAAATAAATTTCACATCAAAAGTTCATATAGGCTATGGGATATGATAAAAATAGTGACAAAAAATTAAACTAAGGTTTTTGAAAAAAAAAATATACCTTATTATCCTTTGGGTCCAAATATATATATTGAAAGCCAAAATGTTTTGAACCAATAAATGCAACTAAACCATTAAATTTTACATAAAAACTTTTAATTTATAATAAATATATCTATTTGAGTCCATTAACTATTGTAATGCGATTTGGCTTCCAAATATTCAAATCTCTAAGTTCTTTAATTTTTGAAACATCCTTCTTTGAGTAAAATATGATATTAATATTCTATTCTCTTTACTTTAATGCTTATTTTTCTTTCTTTGGCCTATCCCACATGAAAAGATATTTAACTTACAAAATAAATAGTTAATCCAATTCACATCTATCAATATGTATAACATAATAACATTTAATATAATGTAAATAATCTTATCAAGCATATGATATTCTTATAATTCATATATGTAATTTAAATTAAATATATCACCTTAAAACCTATTGATATATTACAAACAAACATATTTTATATATAAGAGATAAAGTATGATTAAAAAATAAAGTATTATGAGTTAATAATTAAACAAGTAAGCACATATTAATGTTATATTTATCAACATTTTTCATTATCAAAACTTATAATATAATTAGAATAAGCAATCTCTTTTACAATTATGCATAGCTTTTAGGAATTAAATAAGCACATGTTTGTAACTTATTTCTCATACATTTATTATCATCAAAACATATAATATAAAATCTTAAGACTAACAAATTAGATCTGATTGGTCGGTTCATTTGAGAATTAGTAAATTGATTATAGTTCTAATCTATTTGACCTTTAAAACTAGCTAAAAAAAATATTAGTCGAGAATTATCAAAACTAGTGTAAACTAATCGAGTTTGGCATTGAATCGGTTTTTGATTTTTTTTGTTCCAAATCATAATTTTGTTATTTTGTGATAGAGATTTGTAATGTTTAACAAACTCCATCCAACTTATTTTATATAGATTTAATGTAATATTCAAAATACTTTAACTAATTTTTTTATTATAAAATACTTATATTTATTTCAAATATTTCATTTCATAATATATGTATCAATTTAGTTGTAATATATATATATATATATATATTCATATTTTAATATATATTTCAAAAAAATCATTTGATCCCTATTCAACTATAGTAGAATCACTGAATAATGAGTCACTGCCTTACTCGTCATTACTTAAAACATTGGTATTAATATATCTTTTATCTTTTTCTTAATATTACTTTCCTGACATTCCTTAAAGTTACTTTATCTTTATTTTTGCTAATTTTAGATAAAATGACCGAGCACCAATTAAATTTAGATTCGCCAACAGAAGAGGAGCATAATGAAAATAGAGTACGATCAAGCATACCATTTTTCAGTATTAAAACCATAATGGTTGCTACACACAATTTCTCAAATGAGAATCAGTGAGGGCAAGGTGAATTTGGTTATGTCCACAAGGTAAGTGAAATTTTAAAATCCCATTGTTATGCAACTATAGTGGGAACTTCCTTTAATCTCATTATCATTTAATCGTTTCGTAGGAAATGTGATGCTATTCTAGCATAGATAGTCTTGCTCAAATTACTAATGTAATAACCCAAAGATTTAGAAGATGAAAAAAAAAATAGTAAGAAATTAATTTACAAATTTAAATAAAAAAGGATGAGTCTAAATTTAAAAAAAAAAAGAATTCACATGATGATAATAATAATAATGCTGATGAAGTAATTAAGCTAAATCAATTTAGATTATGGGTAGAATTAAAGAAATTTAAATAAGAATTAAACTCATTTGGATTTAAAAAAATGATAATAATAAAGTTTAACTAAACATTCTATAATATTTTTATTTTGCTTTTCTCTCTAAATTATCAAAATGCCTTAAGGATCTGACCCAAAACGTTGATTTTCGAACTGCCAACTATAGCATTACACAATTTGGAAAATTTCTCTTGAATATTTAGACCAAGAAATGCTTATTTTGAAGCTTCCGCACTCCAAAAGGGTTCTCTGCTCTTGATCTTGAATAAGATTTTATTTTATTTTTTTTAATTTTAAAAGAAGTAAAATGTAAACTAAAAATAGTTTTTAATTATAAACTTTTTTAAAAAATAATATTTGATTATAAAAAAATAAAAAAGATGTATAATATTGAAATTAAATCTAGACAATTTAGATGTTCTTGAAAAATAAGAGTATGAGTGTTCCTATTTCTTAAGAGCAGAGAATCCAGTTTCTTTTCATGCTATATTGGATTCTCATGTTATTTTTTACTTTTTCAGAGAGATTTTTTAAGGTATATTTGATTGAGTGATATAAAAAAATAGAATATAAAATATGAATAAATAGGATAAAATAAGTTTTATATTTTTACTTTTAAAAAGATAACTTAATAATTAAAATAATAATTTAATAAACAATAAAAAAATAAAATTATAATAAACATGACCCGAAGAAGAGTACATACAAATGTAACCGTAATCTCTTTCTTTACGTTTTTTTGCTTTTCCAAACTTTGCAAGTGGGCTCTTCTGCTCCCAAAAAATATTCTCCACTAAGCATCACTCCAAACCGCTAAAAACTTTTCTCTCTTTTCTTCATTTTCGGTCCAACCACCCCTTTTTTTTTTTCACTCCACGAAGCTCCCTCTAATCCTCTCTATTTTAAGCAGAAGTCATCTCCGTTTCATTCCAGCTGCAGCTCTCGGTCTGAAGCTCTTCGTTGCTGTAGCTGAAAGGTGAACTTCGTCCCCTGTGTCTTTCCAACAAACCGTGCAAGCTCAAGCATTATTTTGGTCTGCAACTCTAATAATTCTGCACTTCTACGTTCTGACTTCTATTTCAGCACTTTTCTTTCTCATATCTGTTCTGTGTTGGTGCTGCATTTTTGTTGCACTCTGTTCATTAATCTCGGCCTCAAGTCCTTAAAGCTAGAGCAGTAGCAACCTTAAGTAGGCAGCTCGCGTTTCCTCTGTTTTTCTTTGTTTCTTCCTTTAATATGCTGTCGTAATTCATGTAATGGTTGCCGTGAGCTATAGTTATCCTTTGGGGGCTGGTGAAATCCAAAAATCTGAAAGTTAAATGGGGCACCTTTAGTCTTGGTTAACATGTTCTTGTACTTGTTCATAATTTTTTATATGCTTAGGATTTAGTCGTTGAATATGAAAAACCTAGATTGAGGGTTAGTTGTTAGAATAGGAAAGTTAATATTTAAGTGGGGCTTTAGGGTGATTGGCCATTGTTGAGCTAAATTGAGGCTGAGTTGTTAATTTGACCTTAAGATAATGATTTGTTAACTTGTTGCTATGAGGGTCTCTTATGGTTTGGTAGTTGCTATGAGCATATTTTAAGAGAAAGTATAGATGTTAATGTAGGTATCCTATTATGTTGCCCAAAATATGCATGCCAGGTGTTTGATAAAATGTTTGAAAGAAAAAAATTAAAATTATTTTCCAATTGTTTGTAAGTGTTATTTCTATATGATCCATCACAAATAGTATGTCCATGCAATTGCTAAGATATATTTTGACAAGGTAAGTTTCAACCCATTTGATATTCTAGAAAAAAATTCAATCGAAAATGATTTGAGTTAAGATTAGTTTAAAAGCAAAAGTAGACCATATGGTGGGTCGAATATTAAACAAGTAGTGGAAGTGACTTGGTAATATGACCATACCTTGCTAGATGGTGAAGGTGGAAAATAGATAAGATTCTCATGAATCAAAGTATTGCTTAGAAGGGGTAAATCTAGTTCTAAATGTAATTGTAAGAAAAATTATGACAATAAGTGTGTTGTGAATAATTTTAGGAACCTTTGGAGATGTAGCCTACTCAGGAAATTGTTGAAGCAGTAATAGAAATCATTACTGTAGCATCATGATCAGTGAGTAGATAACATCCTTGTGTGTTATGTTCTGTGATCAGATTTTAACAATCAATTTTCTTTTCATTATGTCACAAGCAAGATATTTTATCACCGAATTTCTTATAATTATTGATACTCATTTTAACAAAGGAACAAAATTTTTATTATGTTCTATTTCTACGAATTATGAGTTGTCGATACAATGTTTACCTATCTTGCATTTTTTGTTATTATCTTGAGAAGTATCATAGTTTCTCAAATCATCATATTTTAATCACATTGACATTTAATCAAAAAATATTTCAATTATATCAAAATTCTTGATTGGTGAGTTGATGACACCAATAGGAGTAATCTCGAAAAATTTTCACAAATCCTCTTGTTGACTACAAATAAGAAATGTTTAAGTATCAATTTGAATTGAAGTGATTCCATATTAGTAACATTTTATGGAAGGACTAATTGCAAAACATTAGTTGCTAACCATAGTTCTGTTAGCTTTTGACACGCCATGGTTGATGCCCAGCTAGCTAGTAGGGGATGTAGGAGATCCTAGCCTTGTGTGACAATCGTCACATGTGGAACGAGTAGATGTTATATTACTTGAGTTGAGGACTTATGACAAATTGATTATTACCTGCTTGAGCTACGTGCCCAGGATGGATCAGTTACTTATTCATGTGGGCTGTGTGCCCACAATGGCTACTTTGTTCTAACTAAGTCCTTCCAACAAAAAATTTATTATTTTTTATTTTTTGGGGAAAAAGTTTAATTTTGAAATCTTACAAGAAATATCTTGAAAGTTGTATTTTATTTTATTGTTATCATGCTCTCACTTGATCATGGTTATCATAACAGCACATAGTCAATATATATTTTTTGGTTTGTAAGTTTAGAATTTGTTCTTTTATTAAGAAGCATGAGTTTCCAATTTAAAAGTCATAACAAGGTGTTCATTTGTGGTGTTTCAATTAATCATTTATTAATGTATTCACTATTTTATTTATTTAATTATTTGTGGGATGCTATTTATTAGATAAATATTTGGTATTTCAAATGATAGGACTGAACCAGAATTCTTACTGACGGTGTATAAGGAACTAGCCTCTCTTGGTAAGTCCTACATGTGCTCTGTGTGGGTGTTCCTTATTTTATTATCTGTATATAAACATATTGTATAATATAGATTTAGCTCCACAATATTCACTGGCATAATCTCCCTCCTAGTATAAATGGTATAGCTAATAGTGATTGAAAGCGGAACTCTCTTTTATTTAATTGTTGTAAAAATTTCAAGATGTCCTATTTTTAAAGGATACTCTGTCAGAATTTTTATGAGACAGTGGGACCAAATAAATCCTGAATTGAAAGGATTTAACTTAAGGAATTGAATCTTCTTCTTGTTAGTAATTCAATAGGGTAAGGAAGTATTATTTTAGGATGTTTCTTTAGGCTTACGGATGTGAGATTCATCTACCCGTGCCGATCACATTTCTGAATTTGGGTTTTGACAAAGTTGGTATTAGTGTTTTCGTTTTCCTATGGTTTATGGAGCAAGTGTTTTTTAATGGGACCACAATCATCATTATAGGATGTTGAATTTGCTTTCCCTTAAGCGTCTTTCCTTAGTAAATGTTTGGTTGTGTGTATATGACAGTGTATGTTCTAAAAAATTACCCCTCTGACTATTCATATTCTGTGAAGATGCCATCAATAGTTAATCCAATTTCCATTTTCTTGGGATCCCTTCTTATGCTTAAGGGGTTAGGATGAGTATTGGATGAAAACTTTGGTCCATTTCAAGTGTCTTGGGTAAATTGAAGGTTTGTATATGCAATTGTGAGTTTTACTATGATTAAGACATGTGCCTGGTCTTGTTTGGATTTTATTTTTGGATGCTTAAATTTTGCATGACATAAATAAGGAATTAATGCTGGAATTTCGCATGCTGAAATTAAGGACTGGGTGTTGAAAATTTACACAATACAACCTTAGTATGGCACGTTGAAAACTTGAAATTGTGTCAAAAATGTCATGAAACAAATGCCATATTGCTTTTAGTAGTTTACTTGAAGGAACTCAGTACTTGAAATCTTGAGCAGAGAGTTTTTGGTGAGGGGGTTAATCAATAGGGTTGCTCTGGCGAGTTTGTGGTCCTTATAGATGGCATTATCTTAAGTGTGATCAATAATCAAATTGTGTGGTTATGTTTTCTTTACAATTGTAGGTGAATTACTGCACTTGCCTCTTGGACAAGTGTTAGGGTTCTTCCTCTTAGACATAAGAATTAAGTCTATTGCATCTATCTGAGATTGCTTTGTTAGTTGTGGATGCTGTAGCTTGTTTATTAGTGCTCCGCCCCTTTTCTAACCTTCTGATCTATTGGCCAATGGGGGTGGGCCAAACAGGTGGTCTCACTGTCCTCCCTCGCTGAATAAACTTGCTAAGAAGTTACAATGCCCTAGTGGAAAAATCAAGGCTGTTTAAGAAATATTGAATTCTTCAGGGTGGCAGTTACGTATTTGAAGGTTTGTTGTAAACCTGGTATTTTCTATTGATTCCATTCATAACACACACACACATCCTTGGAGATATTGATGACTTTAAATTATGTTATCCCTTTGCTACTGGTGAGTTGGAAATCAACTAGGAATGCACATGCGTGTACCACACACACCCACATATATATCCTTGGAGATGTTGATGATTTTAAATTATGTTATTCCTTTGCTATTGGTGAATTGGGAGATCAACTAGGAATATATGGATTATAAGTTTTTCCACCATTCCCACATCTGCAAGAAAGTACTTGCACCCTTTCCATTAAAGAACCAGCATAAGTGCCTTTGTGTGTTAATACTTGGGATTTGATTTTTTCATGTGTTGCTTATCTTAACTAGGTGCTAATACTGTATGATAGGAGAGATTGGGCCAGGGTCCTTGTTGGATGATAAAGGATGTTACACTAGTTAGCGTTGATAGTTAGGAATAGGAGTTGCGGATGTTTAGTTACGAGGAAATGAGGCTATTGGGAAGTTGTTGAGTTATTTTTATAGCAGGATGAGGTGAATAAATTACCAAATATGTTATGGCATGCGAATTAAGTAGTTTTCAAATACTAGATCTGATGATAATGTCAATTGCACCTTTGGGATCTAATGTTTTTTTATATGCTCAGATGGTTCAAATTCTCTATCATGGACTTAAAAAAGTGTAGTTATAGTAGCTAACTTGCCAATAGTTTGCTTGTATGGAATTTGGGCTTAATTTCTAAGTCATATTATTGGGTGATAATGGTAAGATGAGGGATAGTTAACGATAAAATTGGGAGAGTGGCAACAAAAAAGGAAAAATACCATAAAATTGGGAAGAGAAAGGAGATTATTGAGATGGAGGAAAATTGACTACCAAGTTCCAGTAAGTGTTACCAAAGAATCATGCTAATGAAGGCTCAGGTTTAAGGCATGCATGATATTCTTCTCAGCTTAGTGTGTAGATTCATTGTTCTAAATTAGATAAAAGACTATATAGGGGATGAATTTTGGCATAGGCGATGAATTTACCATGATTTAGCTCTAGTCTTAAGTTAATTGAGTAGAGTTAACTTGTTACTTATTTTTTGTATGACATTTTTCCTCAGTCCTAACTTGAAGTGTAAGAGCAAATGCTGTATAGAGTTGAGTTATTGTTGCATTGTGCTTAGGAGGTTTAGTTGGACCATGTATTTTTATGTAATTGCAACAATCGTACTAAGAGGCTAGAGATGAGATGGTAGAGGGCTGTATATCCTGAGGAAAATTATACTATTGGGGTGGTAAATGAACTTGATATAAAATATAAGCACACGGATTATTAGGGAGGTTCCCCAGGTCATGGTTTTGTAAGTATATTAAAATTAATGATCAAAGCTAGAATTATAATAATAAAGATGTACCACGTGTGGATTAATAAAGTGACGGTGGACAAGTTGCCTTTAGTTCTATTAAAATGCATTATGAGGTTAGAGTTAGCACAACCAATATTATGTGGACATCTATGGTAAATTAGTAAATTAAATTGTCTAACCTTTGAAGAGGTGGTCTTAGCAAGTGATCTTGAAGCCAAGGTTAAAGTTAAACAGAATGAGATTAAGGTTTGAGTATAGCAAATAGGATGAAATTTGATGTGATATTAGGAGTGGATTAACCATCTTGATATAATATTTAAATCATTAGTTGAAGGCACTAAGGATTGCCATAGTGGAGAACTAAATGAGTCATGCATAGAGAGATCATGGCTGGGCACCATATGAGATTATCTTTGCAACGATTATAAGGCTAGTGAAAAGGGATGGAGGTCATAGGGATCTTTCAAGGGTACAACGATTATAACAAGTCATTGGGGTGAGATAGATCGAGAGGCTATGGTATGTGGGATTTTATTGTGGGGACCCTATATGACGCAAGCAAAATCCCTTGGAGTAATTAGTTTACAAATAGATTCTATAAGTTTAATGAATGACATTTTAGACATTTATGGGTGGAAATATTGTCACATTCTTAGATGACACCAAGGTATATTCTGAAAGTGAAGAGGGCATAGGCATCATCTTAGAACTATTTGGGAATTACTTGGAACATTAATTTTGTGTTGAACACCTAAGTGCAAATCTTGTACGGGAGCAAGGCATTTCTTAATCACATCACCCAATGATGGTATTTAAAAAGAGTTGAACAAGGTTGAAGCGAGGAGTTATTGATCAAGTGAATTGTAGGGACGTGGGTGCTGGACTTCTTTGGGATCTAAATGAATTTGCTTACATATTAAGTACATAAGGGTAATAACCCGTCTTTTAAACGACTTGCTAGGAGTAGTGAACATGGTTATATAGTTGCGTCCCTAATATAGAAAGATTATAGATTTATCCATTTAAGATGATAACAAATAGCCTGGTGTAGGGCAGCGTAGTGGAAATTTTGTATGGGAGGCGATTTAGATATCCTACGAGATAGTCTAAGGTGAATGAATTAAGACAAACTTTGGAGACTAGAAACAATACAGGTGGGTTAAAGGAATGATATCAATTAAAGAAACTTTCATGGATGCTTATGGTATCGTATGTCTATTAACGAAGTCTCAAAAATGCATGTGTTATTAAATTAATACCATTAGCATACAGGTAACTTGTGTTTTCTCATACAATGGGTAGATATAAATGGGGTAGAGGTTGAAGTTAGCTTCTACACATGTGAGGCCATTCAGAGATTCGTAAAGGAACAGGATCTATGGTATATCATATATCATAATGTTCAGCCTTTGCCTAATGTTTTAATAAGGTATACGTAATTAGGCCACTAAAAAAAAAAGGCATCAGTAATTGCTAGATCTGCGGGATGACATTAAACCTCAATAGATTCAGTTAAAGAAGTATATATACTATGGGGAGGCGCACATGAAGTATTTAATTATGAGTGTTAATTATTAAAGTAGCTATTAATTGTCAGATGTTCTCAAGGAGTTTAGTTAGACAAGAAGTGACATTGTAGGGAGGTTAATTACCATAGTGTGTAGCAAGATAAGTATTCAAACTCCAAATTCGAAGATTAAATTTTCTTAAGGAGGGGAGAAAGTAAATTTAGAAGATGAACAACAATAGTAAGAAATTAATTTATGAAATTAATTAAAAAGGGATGAGTCTAAATAAAAAAAAACTCACAAGATAATAATAATAATAACAATGATGATGAAGTAATTAGGCTAAATTAATATAGAGTATGAGGAGACAAACAAATTTAATTAGGAATCAAACTTCATTGGATTTAAAATAATAATAATCTTTGGCTAAACATTCCATAATTTTTTATTTTGCTTTTCTCTAAATTACTGAAATGCCATAGAGATCTGACCCAAAATGTTGACTTCGAAATGCCAACTCAATTTGGAAATTTCCTATTGAATGGTCAGACCAATAAATGCCTATTTTGGGGCTTCCACACTATATTGGATTCCCACATTATCCTTCCCTTTCTCAAAGATGTCTTTTAGTCTTTTCCTGTATGGTGTTTCCCTTCTTCAGACTTGCCAAGCCACCAGGGGCCATTGTGCTTTATAAAACAACAACAACAAAGCCTTTTCCCACTAAGTGGGGTCGACTACATGGATCAATCGATGCCATAAACATCTATCATAAATCATATTTTTAGACAAACCATTTAAATCTAAATCTCTCTTAATAATTTCTCTTATAGTTTTTCTTGGTCTTCCTCTATTTCTCATTATTGGACTATTCTCCATCTTATCTACTTTCTTAACTAGAGCTTCTATAGGTCTCCTCCCAACATGATTAAACTATCTAAGTTTTGATTCTACAATCCTTTTCACAATAAGTGCAACTTCCACATTCTCTCTAATGCATTCATTTTTTAATTCTATCTTGTCTAGTGTGTCCACTCATCCAATGCAACATTCTCATCTCTGCAACATTGAACTTATTTTTTTATTGACTTTTTATTGTTCAACACTCAGTTCCATACAACATTGCATGTCTTATAACTGTGCGGTAAAATTTACTCTTAAATTTGAGTGGTACTCTTCTATCACAAATAACACGCGAAGCACTCCTCCACTTCATCCACCCCACTTGAATCTTATATTTTATGTCTTCTTCTATTTTCCCGTTATGTTGTATGATGGATCTAAGATATTTAAATCGTATTACTTATGGTATAATATATTCTCCAATTTTCACTTCTATGCTAGAAGTAGTGTGTATCTTACTAAATTTACACTCCATATACTCCGTTTTACTTCTACTTATACGAAATCTATGAGTTTTTAAAGCTAATCTCCACCTTTTCAACTTCTCATTTATTTTCGTTCTCGATTTTTTAATTAAGACAATATCGTTTGCAAAAAGCATACACCGTAGCACCGGCTCTTGGATATGTTCAATAAGCACATCCAATATTAAAGAAAAAAGATAAGGGCTCAGAGTTGATCCTTGATGTAGACCAATAGTTATCGGAAAATCTTCTGTAGTTCCACTTTTTGTTACTACACTTGTAGCTTCATCATACATATCTTGCATTGCTCGAATATAAGTTATACGAATTCTTTTTTTTTTCCAAAGCCTTCTATAGAACCTCTCTTGGGACTCTATCATATGCTTTTTCCAAATCGATAAATACTATGTGTAAATCTCTTTGATTCTCTCGATATCTCTCCATTAATTTTCACAACAAATATATTGCTTCCATAGTTGACCTTCCTGTCATAAAACCAAATTGATTTTCCGTAACTTGGGTCTCTTTTTTTAATCTTCGCTCAATTACTCTTTCCCATAATTTCATAGTGTGGCTCATGAGCTTAATTCCTCTCTAATTTGCATAATTTTGAATGTCCCCCTTACTCTTATAAATAGGAATTAAAGAACTTCTGTTCTACTCGTCTGGCATTCTCTTAGATCTCATAATTTTATTTAATAACTTTGTGTGCCAACTTATGCTTTTCACTCTTAAACCCTTCCATACTTCACTAGGTATATTATCCTGGCTAACTGTTATGCCACTCTCCATTCGCTTTAATATTTCTTTTACCTCTGACTCACAAATCCTATGATAAAAAGTATAATTTTGATCTTCTTCTCTAGTGTCTAATCTATTTGATTACAATAAAATCTCGTGGTCTTCATTAAAAAGCCAATGAAAGTAACTCTTTCATCGTTCTCTGATATCTTGTTCTGTGACCAAGACTTTCCCTTCTTCATTCTTAATGCATTTCACTTGGTCCACGTCTCTTGTCTTTCTTTCTTTATTTTTAGCTAACTTGTAAATATTTCTTTCTCCAACTTTAGTACTTAAAGATTGGTATAATCCATCGAATGTCTTCGCTCTTGTTCGCTCACTGCTTTCTTAGTGTCTTTCTTAACTACTTTATATTTCTCTCAATTTTTATTATTTTTATGTAATGAACACACTTTATAACATTCCCTCTTAATTTTAACTTTATCTTGCACGCTTGCATCCCACTACCAAAATTCTTTATCTCTAGGTCTAAAACCTTTTGATTCACCTAATATTTCCTTTGTTACCTTCCTAATCTTTTTAACCATTTTATTCCACATATCGTTAGCACATCTTTATATTTCTTAAAGCCCTTCTTCCACAATTTATCTCTGCAAATTCTTTTCTTTATCCCCCTTTAGTTGCCACCACTTAGTCCTTAACACCTTATCTTCGCTTTTGCTTTTTACTCTCCTCTTAACTTGTACATCCATAACCAAAACTTTATGCTGAGTAATTAAACTCTCTCCAGGTATAACTTTGCAATCCATGCAAAGTTTTCTATCCGATTTCCTTATAAGAAAAAAATCAATTTGAGAACATATCCTTCCACTTTCGTACATGATAAGATGTTTTTTACGCTTTCTAAAGCAAGTATTAGCTAATATAAGATCGAATGTCAATGAACAGTCTAGAATAGTTTTACGCTCTGCATTTGCTACCCCTATGACATGTCTTCCATGAACACTCTCGTAACCTGAAGATGCACTTTCCATATGACCATTTAGATCTCCTCCTAGAAGAATCTTTTCTCCTAATAGTATTTCCTGAACTAAACATTCTCAATTTTCCTAAAACTTTACTTTGTGATATTTTTCTAATCCTACTTGTGGTGCATAAGCACTAATAACATTAAAGATTTTCTTTTTCACTATGAACTTTAAGGCAATGATTCTATCTCTTAACTTTTTTACATTCATTACAATATTTTTTTAAAACTTATCTACAATTATACCTACTCCATTTTTAGATTTAGTCTTACCAGTGTACCAAAATTTAAAACCTGAAGTATCTAATTCTTTTGCTTTTTCTCCTACCCATTTAGTTGCTTGTAAACACATAAAATTAATCTTTTTCCTAATCATAGTATCTACTATTTTCATTGACTTATCCGTAAGTGTACTTATATTCCAAGTCCCAAAACAAATCCTACTCTTGTGAACTAATTTCTTTACCCACATTCGTTCACGAAAACGTGGAAGCTCTTGCTTATTTTTCACTATACCCAGCCGATGATGCAGCGGCTCTTGCTCATTTGTCACTGTACTCAAGCTATACAGCGCGTTACTTCTGGGCAACGACCTAACATTACGTTTAATATATCGATTGTCCATGTTATAAAGATTCTACAAAGTTTTACGTTGGCTGTCGATTACTTAACACAACCCTTTTCTTTTTTCTGGGCTTGGAACCGGCTATGAAAAATAATTTGCATCAAAACTCGTCATAGGCAGAGTTGGCCATTGTGCTTTATAACCAAAAAAAAAAGAAAAATTCTAGGAAGCATCACTCCAAATCTCCAAAAACTTCTCTTCCTTTTCTTCATATTCAAGTCCAACCATTCCCATTTTTTCCCATTCCACGAAGCTCCCTCAAATCTCCTCTATTTTCAGCAGATGTCATCTCCGTTCTGTTACAGCTGCAGCTCACAGTCTCAAGCTCTTTGTTGCTGTAGCTGAAAGGTGAACTTCCTCCCCTATTTGTTTCTAACAAATCGTGCAAGCTTATGTATTATTTTGGTTTGCAACTTTAATAATTCTCCTCTTCTACATTCTGTCTTCCTTTTAGCTCTTTGTTTCCCTGCTCTTTTCTGCGTTGGTGCTGCATTTTTATTTTACTTTTTGATTAATCTCGGTTGCAAGTTATTAATGCTAGTGCTGTAGCAACCTTGAGTAGGCAGCTCGTGTTTCCTCCATTTTTCTCTGTTTTTTCTTTTACTTTGCTGTTGTAATTCATGTAAGGATCCACAGTAGTTCAAACGATATATATATATATATATATTATCAATTCAAAACCTGTGCTATTCAGCCCTTCTCTCACTTGGGCTGTGAGATATAGTTATCCTTTGGGGGCTGGTGAGAAAGTTGAATGGGGCACCTTTAGTCTTGGTTAACAGGTTCTTTTACTTGTTCCATATATATATATATATGCTTAGGATTTAGTAGCTAAATATGAAAGACCTAGATTAAGGGTTAGTTGTTAGAATATGAAAGCTAGGATGTAAATTGGGGCTTTTGGGTGATTGGCCATTGTTGAGTTAAATTGAGGCTAAGTTGTTAATTTGAGCTTAAGATAATGATTTGGTAACTTGTTGCTATAACGGTTTTCTTATGGTTTGGTACATGCTATGAGTATATTTTAAGAGAGAGTCGGGATATTGGTGTAGGTATGCTATTATGTTGCCTAAAGTATGCATGGCATGTGTTTGTTAAAATGTTTAAAAGTAAAACTCATAATTAAAATTATTTTTCAATTGTTTATAAGTATTATTTTTGCATGGTCCGTTACAAATAGTATGTCAATTCAGTTGTTAAGACATATCTTTATAAGGTAAGTTTCAAGCCATTCAATATTTTAGAAAAAAATTAAATTGGAAATGATTTAAGATTAGTTTAAGAGCAAAAGTAGATTATATTGTGGGTCAAATATTAAACAAGTAGTGGAAATGATTTGGTAATATGCCCATACCTTGCTAGATAGTGAAGGTGGAAAGTAGATAAGATTTTCATGAATCATAAGATAAATTGTGACAATAAGTATGTTGTGAATAATTTTAAGAACCTTTGGAGACATTGACTACTCAAGAAATTGGTGAGGAGGTAATATATATATATATATATACACTTTCTTGTGTTATGTTATGTGATCAAATTTAAAAAACCATGTTTCTTTTCATTATGTCATAAGCAAGATATTTATCACCAAATTTCTTAGAATTATTGATACTCATTTTAATTGTAGAATGAAATTTTTGTTATGCTCTTTTCCTATGAATTATGAGCTATCGAGACAATGTTTATCCATCTTGCATTTTATTATTATTTTGAGAAGTATCATAGTTTATCAAATCATCAAATTTTATTTGCATTGACGTTTAATTGAGAAATATTTCAATTATATCAAAATTCTTGATTGGTGAGTTGATGACGCATGTATAGAATCAATGGGAATAATTTTGGGAAATTTTTACAAATCCTTTAGTTGAATATGAATAAGAAATGTTTAAGTATCAATTTAAATTAAAGTGATTCTATTCATGATGGTAACATTTTATGAAGGGATTGGTTAAAGAACATTAGTTGCTTACTGCAGTTTTGTTAGTTTTTGGCTTGCAATAGTTGATATTGTAGCTAGTAGGAAGTGTAAGAGATGCTAGTCTCGTATAATGACTATCACTTGTGGAATGGTGAAATGTTATTTTATGTGAGCTAAAGATTCATAATAGGCTTGTTATTTGCCTTTATGGGATGTGTGCCTATGATGGATTAGTTACATACTCATGTGGGTTGCGTGTCCACGATAGCTACTCTAGTTTGAAGAAGTCCTTTTAGTGCAAATTTTTTTTTTAGAAAGTATGATTTTGAAACTTTATAAGGGATTTTTTGAAAGTTGCATATTTATTTTTTTATTATCATGTTCTCATTGGATCATGGTTATGGTAATAGCACATACTCAGTACACGTTTTCATATGTGGACATTTAGAATTTGTATATTTATTGAGAAGCATGAATTTTCTATTTAAAAGTCATCACAAGGCACTCATATATTGTGTTTAAGTTAATAATTTATTTATGTATTCATTTTATTTATTTAATTATTTGTGGGATGCTATTTACTAGGTAAATATTTGATATATCTAATGATGTGGTTGAACCAAAATCCTTGCTGATAGTGTAGAAGGAACTAGCCTTTCTTGGTTGCCCCACATTTGCTCCATGTGGGTGTTCCTTATTTTATTGTCTGAATATGAACATATTGTATAATCTAGATTTAGCTCTACAACATTAAGGTAGCATTCTCCAGTCCGGTGTAGGTGGTATAACTGATAATGATTGAGAGCAAAGCAATCGAAAGGATTTAACACGAAGGAATTGAATCATCTTGTCAATAATTCTATATGATAAGGAAGTATTATTTCAAAGTATTTCATTAGGCTTATGAATGCAGAATTCATCTCTTATCCATGTTGATCACATCTTCAGATTTAGGATGTGATAAAGTATAAGTAAATATTTGGTATTTCAAATTATAAAGCTGAATCAGAATCCTTACTAATGATGTAGAAGGAACTAGGCTCTCTTGGTGAGCCCCACATTTGCTCCACATGGGTTTTTCTTATTTTATTGTATGTATATGAACATAATGTATAATTCAAATTAAGCTCCAGAACACCTATAGGCAAGAACTCTCACCGCAGTGTAGATGGAATTAGCTAATAGCCATTGAGAGCAAAACTTTCTTTTGTTTAATTGTCATATTTGGGCTGTTGTAGAAATTTTGATGTGTACTATTTTCAGGGAACACTGCCAAAATTCCTGCAAGGCGATAGGACCAAATAAATCTTGAATCAAAAGGATTTAACTTATGGAATTGAATTTCTTGTTAGTAATTTAGTATGGAAATAAAGTATTATTTCAAAGTGTTTCATTAGGCTAGCAAATGCGAGATTCATTTGGTACTCATGCCGATCACATATCTGAATTTAGGGTGTGACAAGTATGATATAAACTCGTTGATATTTCTGGGCTTGCTAGTTAATAGGCAAGAGATAGCAATGAAAGTATTATCTAAAAGTTCTGGGCATGGGACCAAGTTCAAGAAGGAGGTTGCTTGTTGATCTATGAGTGCCTACCCAACAAAAGCTTTTGGACTTATTTCATTTTGGTGTCCTCCTTTTTGGTCTAACTGATATTGTTTTCAAATATCAAACACAATCAATTTGCATGCCTAAATAAATTAGTGAAAGGAAAACATTTTATATAGGTATCTTGTCAACTTATCAAATTTAGAATATAAATATGGTTTTTAACATATTCATGTCAAATTATGCAGATGTTTAGAGCCAATACAACTACCTATGCATATATAATAAAAAAGAATTGAGTCAATTTTTATATTTAATCTTTTTCATAATTAATAGAGTTGTATATAATTACAATATGGTTCTGAGTTGTTGGATACGATTGGATATTTTAAAAGTATCATATCTTATTTATTTCAAAAATGGTTGTCCTTGTAATCCTAATGTGTCATGCTTAATTTCTATATGTGCTTAGTATAACTAGATTAGTTTCCTTACATTTTCAATGTTAAGAGGCTTTTATGATTCATTGTAGATATGAATCAAAGATTATCATTAGATTGGAATAATCATTTTCATATGATTTTTGGAATTGCTTGAGGTGTTCTCTATCTTCATCAAGATTCAAAGCTAAAATCAATCTATAAAGACCTTAAAACTAGCAATATTTCAAATTTTGGTGTGACTATAATATTTGGAAAAGGACCAAATCCAAGAAAAAAAATTCTTGGGACATAGTAAGGACCGAATTCTTGTACATCTTCTACAATAAAAAGATTGCTTTGCACAACGTTATGTTCCCAAAATATGTTGTAAAAGGACAATATTTAACAAAGTCTGACGTCTCTAGCTTTGGTATCCTATTGCTAGAGATTATCAATGGCAAAAGTACAAATCATGCAAAAGAAGAGCATCTTAAAAACCAATGAGGATAAATCGGTCTTTTTCCATCTCTTCTCGTATCTAACGACTTATTATCAAAAACCAATTTTTATTATAATTTTCTTAGATTGAATTATCATCGATCAAGAATGCGGCAAAGAATGTATGAATTAAGCCGTATTAAAATAATGTTTGTAATTTTTAAAGGTTTAGCTAACAGTTAAATATAAAATAAAATTCAAAGCATCCTCGATGGTTAGTTCTTTAGCCTTAAAAGCCTTAGAAACTACTTAATTGAGTCTTGAAGACATAATTTATTTTTCTTTTCTTTTGGAATTATATGATGTTGTATTAATTTGTTGGTATGGGATTTGCGGAGAGAAAGAAAGGCCTTGGAAACTGTGGACTCAACCCTTGGTGAATCATATCCTGTAGACGTAATTCTAAAGTGTATTAAAATTGGGCTCTTATATGTTCAAGAAAGTGCCTTCTATAGGCCTTCCCTCAGCTTGAAAGCCTATATTCCTATTCAATTCCAACAATGACCATTCAAAGTCATCAACGGCTGGAGAACCATTAGTAAATGACATAACTGCTACTGTAATCAATGCTCAATAAACATGACTTAGGTTGGTATGAGTCAAATGTATTTTATGATTCGAATGTGTTGTTAGACTTTGATTATTCAACTTCTATAAGCATCACTCTTTGATTGTGTATCAAAATACGCACTTGAGCAAATGTTACTTGTACAAAGTAGATACCTTCCAAAAAAAAAATGCAATCCCCTTAGTTTATAAAAAAAATTGCAATTAACTCTTATAAATTTGATTATATAAAATTATTAAAATACTCTACTTATTGTTTTAATACTCATTTTGCCTTTACATTTTAGGGTGAATTACACTTGTCTCCTCTTGAGAGATGTCAAAATTATACGTTTATCTCTTATATTTTGAAAGTCCACACTTCTATCCACTTAAATTAAAAGATAAGCTATATCTATTATGACCAAAATAATCTTATATTTATTATAACAAGTATTAAATATGTATTTGACCTATTTAAAAATAGTCAATTTTCTAAATTTGAAATGAATTAAATATATACTTTTCAACATTAAAAGAAAAAGTTGAGTTTAGGTACTTACATGCAGTGGATAGATCATTGATTTCACTATAACATGTGGTATAGTAGATGTCACAATTTGAACTCTACTTTTGTTTAATAACAAAAGCACTAAACACTAGAGATGATGAAAGGAAAAGGAGAAATTTTCTCTTCTACATTTTCTCAAAAAAAGAAAAAAAAAATCTCCATTTTATTTCTCTTTTGTCTCCCACACAATTTCAATGCATTGTTTTGCACATTAAAAAGTTAGTTTTTTAATTGTCAATTTTTCTTTTTATTTGTAACCACTTAATTGAAATTTTTTTTCTACATTTCAATTCAAATTAATTAATATTAATTAATTAATTAATTAATCCTATTTGAGTTACTTATTAATAAATTTAGATCAGCCTATCATAAACAGTTTAATAATTCAACAAACACAAAATAAATAATATTAAAATAAATTTTTAATAAGTTATATTTTTAATAAAAAATTAATATTATTTTTGAAAATATTTTTGTCATATTTTTAACTTAGTGGATTTGCTATATTTTTATAATAGAATAAGAAGTTATATAATTTAAGTATCTCTTAGAAGAAAGAAAAATAATTTACTCTTCTTTTTATCTTATCACCAACTCTCTTACCGACCATGAGAACCTAAGCTTGAGAACAATAAGATGATACCTTCGTAGCCCAAAATCAACAGAAGTTAAAAAATTAATAGTAAAATATATTATACATAAACAAAGGATGATTTCAACACAACAGAAGTTTGCTCAATTCTGACTTGTGCTTCGTTGGAATATCAAGTAAAAGATTTTACCAAGAGAAAAATTAGTCCCAAAAGATGACCCATTTAAGGACTCGAAAGCTTTGCAAGGAGGTTGATGTATCAGAAGCTTTGGAAACCTGAAGAAAGCAGCCCCTCGCACACAGAAACTTCATTGGCGCTCTTGACTCTCCGGCAGATGTATTAAAAAAAAAAAGTTTGCAATGAGATTAATTATTAAATAATGACACTAAATTTCATCTCCTGGTTAATAACAATCTTGATATCTTTACATTAAGTTATGTTAGAGTTGGTTTTATTAATTGTTTAATCACTTTTTTTGGGTTTAATATTAATTGTTCCATCAGTCAAAAAAAAAAATATACACACACACATGCACACAGACACGATCAGAAATGGGGGATTTACATCTTTTGCACTTTAGCAAGTAAATATATGACATATATTTGAAGAACGATAGAGAAAAAACAAAGAGAAAATGGAAGGAAGAGAAATGGATGTTAAACAAAGAGAAAATGGAAGGAGGAGAAATGGATGTTATACATACTTCTACTCTTTTGCATTCTTCTCTCTCTTAGATACACAGTTCAATAATGGGCAAAGAATCATATTTCCCAGGATGGGACAGGTCGCAATAAATGTTTAACACCTCTTGAAAGGGTAGACTAAAACTCATATACCCATGTTTCTTATTTTCTTAAACAAGTTTATGAAATACAATTCGGGTTTTGGGATGATATTCCTCTGTCTTTTGCTTCGTTTGTTGTGTTATACAAGGTTAAAAGGTGGATACAAATTTGTTAGCATCTACTAAAATTTATTATTATTTATTCTATCATATAACATCTAACACAGAATAGGAATGATCAAAATATTTGTATGTTATGAATACTAATAAAATTTTATCCCTTAAATTTAGATATAACAATTTTATTATAAACATTTTAAAATATCATAATTATTATAAACAAGGAATAGGAACATTGAAGGAATGTTGACAAAGAAAATGTCATAATTATTATAAACAAGTAACAAATATGTTGACAAAGATCTGACCCATTCTCGTTGAATTTAAAAGGGTTTTTATTAGACCTTCCAATCAGAATATCAAACCTTTCAGCGCGATGAGAGACTTAAAAACACGCTACAACTGATTATGAGATCGCAATTTCTAAGTCCTCCGGTGACTGCGACCCTGATGCTTCAAAAGTCAATTAGCTCGTAGTTGCTATATATATAAAGAAAATGAAGTGGCTGTCAATGGATATCTTTAATAATAAAATATTTAACCCATTTTTAGAAAATCATCTACATATTAATGCTACCAACAAAATTGATCAAAATTGGACCACTAATAGCAACAATTATTCTACTTCAATACATTCATCATTAGAAGAGATAAAAATTAATATAGGAACTTGTGAAGTAGTAACTCCGCCTTTTAAGTTAAATCCCTCAAATTTAAAACAAATTATTGTGAAAAAAGGTATACAAAATATTTAAAGACAATAATTATACTAATTAGGTATTACATATTGTGGCAAAATAGTTATATCAAATAGAACTTAGTTTAGAAAATAAATCTTCAAATACAGCTTCAACTTCTCAACAAGCTAATATTCAAAGACCAATCTTTATGTATTAACCTTTCATCCCTAAAGGAGCAAAGAAATTTAATTATAGAGAAACAGATAGATTGTTAGAAGAAATTAGGAAAAAGATAGATAAATTGATGATTAGGCCAAAAACATTAATACTATTGAACAAATTGGGCAACAATTTTATGAACAAGAACCATTTATTAATAAGATGAAATTAGTAAAAAATAATTATCCAGACCTTTGTTCCCACACCTTCAATATGAAGAAAGAAATACATGCAGTGCTATATATTTTGAAGGAAATAATATTTATGACTGGAATATCGATGAAAAAAGTGAATATGAAACTATAAATACTATTCAAGAGATGACAGTAGCCATTCTGTTCATCGAAAAACAAATATTGAAAAAAAAAAATCTTTTAAGAGCCATTGCCACAAGATTCACAGGGTCACTTCATGGATGGTGGGATAATATTATAACTCCAAAAAAAAAAAAAACAATTATTAGTCAAGCTATTAAAATAGAACAATATACTCAAGGACAATAGAGATAAGTAAGTGATTGTGTAGCAAAATTATTTTACACTATAGTTAAGGATTTTGTAAGAGATCTTACTCAATACCAAGATATACAATTTACAACCCTTATAAATCTAATTTGTCCTAGTTTATCTTGCTTTAGCTACCACAAAGATATTTTTATTCCAAAAGTCCATCTTAGGCCAAACAGACATACATATTTCTAGAAAGAAAGATTTATATTTGGACTTCCAAAATTATTTGCAGAAAAGATTAGGGATGAAATTAAGGGCAGCAATAATGGAATGATTCCTTCTGAAAAAATCCCTTGTGGACAATTAATCAATATCATCAACATTGTATGATTAAGAGTGTGTAACGATCTTAAACTACAGAAAAAAATTACATTATGAGAAACATTTAGGAAGAAAGAAATTAGGAAACTTTTGTGAACAATATGGATTTGAAAAAATTATTGCTCCTTCAAGAAAGGCCAAGAAAAATTTAAAAAGAAATATTTATGCTAAAAAATATAAACCATTACATAGGCATTATTCAAAAAAATATTATTCTAAAAAAATCTAAAGAATTACAACAAAGAAGCTAAGCAAAAATTTAGAAAAAAAACTTATAAACATAAACAATCCAAAAAGGAAATAGTTTGTTATAAGTGTGGAAAATTTGGGCATTATTCAAACAAATGTACTACATAAGAAAAAAATTACAAAACTAAATTTGAGGGAAGAATTAAAAAATGCTTCAAGTGAAATAATGATAAATCAAGATTTCTTATCATAAGAAGAGGAAGATTCTTTAGAAGAAGAAAAGCATGTTTATACAATTGAAAAAAAAACCCTTCTAGTGATGAAACCATAAGTCAAGACTCAAAGGAGGATATTTGTCCAAATCCTTGTGTTTTTAAAGATTGTGTAAAATCCATTAACATAATAACTAAATAAAAGATTCAAGTATTAATAGAAGTAATAGAGAAAATTGAAAATTTACAAAAAAGATCAATATTTACTAAAATTAAAAAAAGAAGAAAACAAAAAACCCATCAATAATAACATAGATCCAATAACCATTAATGATATCTATTAAAAATTTAGAAAAGAAAAACAACCCATTGCTATACAAGATTTATAGCAAGAAATTAAAATTATTAAGGAGGAAATAAGAGAAATCAAAGAAAATAAATTAGAATAAGATTTAGAAATATTACAATTGAAAGTTCAATTAGAAGCAAAGGTAGAAATTCCTAATCAACTAGATACTAATTTAGCCTAGGAAGACATTAATCAAGATACACCTAGAGAAATAAATAAAGAAAACTTTATTCATCGAATCCAAAAAAGCAACCTACCAAAAATGGTATTGCCAAATGAAATTAGTAGTCGACAAAGAATTTTATAAAACCATTGTAGCTCTGGAAGATTCTGGAGCAGATATGAATTGTATGTAAAAGAATTAATTCCTATTGAGTATTATGAAAAGACATTAGAAAAACTATTAGCAACCAATAATTCAAAATTGAAAATGGATTACAAACCATGTAATGATTAAATATGCAATTAAGGGATATGGTTTGATAATGTATGTATGTTAGTAAAAACACTTAAATGAGGCAGTAATATTAGGAACTTCCTTTTTATAACAAATTATGCCTTTTAAGGTCGCCCTTAGAGGCATTACCTCAAAAATTTTTAATGAAGAAATATGTTCCGAATAGATGAAGCCACTTATTACCAAATAAAATAGATTATTACAACAAGACTTAATTTTTTTTTCTATAAACATTATAAAAAGAAAACGTCAACAAATTAATTTTCTCAATAAATATATCCACTATAAAAGAATAAAGGAACAAAGAAAATACTTAAAAAATCAACAAAGAATACAAGCTTTAGAAGGAAAATTTAGGCAAGAAATATGTGCAAGTTACTCAAATGTTATCTAGAACAAAAAGAAACATCAAATTGAATTGCCTTATGAAGAAAATTTTAAAGAACCAAACATAACTACAAAGGCTAGGGCAATCTAGATGAACTGAAAATTATTAAAATATTGTAAAAAAGAAATTCAAAATTTGTTAGATAAGAATCACTACAAGAAAAATAGAAATTAGCAACAAAATTTTCTATCGCTAAATGTGGATAATTTTGTCATAAATTAATTAGCGAGGAAATTATTTTTGTTGCTAATTTTATTATCGTTAATTAATTAGTGAAAGAAATGGAAATTCCATAACTAATTAGTGACAAAATGTTCTGTCGCTGATAAGAATTCTATTGCTAGTTTTTGGTATAGTGTATTCTGAATTTGCGATGAGTCAGCGATAGAATTTTTTGTCACTAATTAGCGATGAATCAGTGGTAGAATATTCTGTCACTGATTAGTGACAGATCATTCGCAATTAGTGACGAATCAATGACAAAATATTCTATCACTAATTAGAGATGAAATATTCCGTTATTAATCCATCACAAATTAGTGATGGATTAACGACAAAAATTTGTTATTGATTTTTTCTCTCATTATATTATGTTTTTTTAATATAGCTTCAATATTACTTTGCTACCTATCTAATAAAATAAAATAACACAACAATATTCAATAAAAAGTAACAAATAGATTAAAATGATCCACAGTTAAATGTTTATAAAACAAAATATAACAATCCTTAACTTAAAATAACATGAAGAAAAATAAAATCATATTTATAAAAGAGAACAATCATTAAGGCTTGTCTTCTCAACTGTTGATTCTTTCGGTATAGGATTTGATGGGGCACGAGATAACCGCGATTCAAGTTCTTACAACCTATTAAGTGTTTGCTGATGCTAGTTTAGCAGAGACAAGATTCGTTGATTCTACTCTTTGAGCTCTTGGTTTTCTTGTCTCAAAGGTGGCGTCTCTGTGGCAATCCTCCTGTGTAATTTCTCTTCAAAATCTGAATGGAGTCCTAAGTTATGAATGGAAGAAGAGGTCCCACAATAACAAATAGCATCAATATCATGAGCCTCAGATCCTACCCTAAAAATACAACCCTTCTTATTTTTATCACATAAAACCTTTAACCATAAGGCAACTTTATCATCATCTTCTACATCATTTGATGCTATGCCTATTGAGTCCTAAGTAGAAATTATGGCATTCTTAAGCCTTAAATAATAAGCCTATTAAAGGAAGCAAAGAAAAACAAATTTACAATAAAGAAAACAATGACAATTTATCCAAAACTAAAAGTATGTACATGTTTAAACATCTTTTATATCATATAATATCAACATGAAATGTGATCATATAATAAAAACTAAGTATCTAAAAACTAAAAATATATTCAGCCATTATAATTAAAGCTATCAAATATTGAAATTGGACGATTAGGTATATGAAAAGAATATGCAATGATATTGACAGACACAACAATTAAATAAGTAAAAGACATTAAATAAAAGATCAAACAATTCTAAGAACAAAACAAAAAATGAAGACTTACGCTACAACTAGTTAGGCCTTCGGTAGTCAACACAAATCCAATGACAATCAAAACCAAATATCAAGACCTACATTACATATTATGAAGCATTCGACCATCAGCATAAGTCCAGTGACAATTGAATTAAAAAATAAAGACGCATATTATATCTAGTCAAGCCTCCTACCATCAGTACAAGTCTAGTAACAATCAAAAAAATAAAATAAAAAATCACACTATAACTAGTCGGGCCTCTAGCTATTAGTATAAGTCCAGTTACAATCAAAGCAAAAAATAAAGACTCACACTACAGCTAGTCAGCCCTCCGGCTATTAGCACAAGTCCAGTTACAAACAAAATTAAAAATCAAGACTCACATTATAGCTAGTCAGGACTCTAGCCATCAGCACAAGTTCAGTTACAATAAAAACAAAAAATAAAGACACATTACTGCTAGTAAGGTGTTTGGCCATCAGCATAAGTCCAGTTATAATCAAAACAAAAAATAAAGAATCACATTAAAACTAGTCAAGTCTCTGGCCATCAGCACAAGTCCAGTTACGATCAAAATAAAAAGAATCAAAAATCACACTATAAATAATCAAGATTTTAGCACAAGTCCAGTGATAATAAAACCTAAAAGTAAAGACTCACACTATAACTAGTTAGGCCTCTGGTCGTCAGCATAAGTTCAGTTGCAATCAAAACAAAAAATAAAAACTCACACTACAGCTAGTTAGGCCTCCGGCTTTCAGCATAAGTCCAGTTACAATCAAAATTAAAAATCAAGACTCACACTAAAGCTAATTAGGCCTCTGGCCATTAACGCAATCCTAGTAAGAAAGGAAAAGATAAACATATACATACATAAACTTCAATTGCCCTATGGTCCACAAATTGACCAGTTGCCTCGTCATAGTGTGTGTGCTTAAACAATTCAAACATTGTTGGTGGCCTTCCAAGTGCCAAAGTCTGTAGTTATTTATTAATATTAGTTATCTCATGCATTAAATAAATAATGATTACATTTGAATTTAAATGCTTACTAGCCTCCTCTTATGCTCAATTGAATGAATGCTGCCCTTTTTATGTTGCACGCCTCCTGTGATAGATGCCCAGTTGTTTTTAGCTGTCTGGCACATGACCTTATATTTGTCTGAATCCTAATAGCGCTTTAACTAGACCAATATGTTGTCTGGGATCCAATTAGGTGTGATCTCCTTTTCCAAGTTTAATTGGACTATGTGCATTGCATTTCGTAAAATGTCTCCACACTTTTTGTTCCAATTGTGTCTAATAATTTGGTCATATTGTGGTAGCTATTTATACTTTTTCTACATAGACACCAAAAAAATCAAAATTGACACAAATTGACGAAAAAAATTATCAACACATGATACAGATAATGATAGGATAAGATATATACTGCCCATTCATCAAACCATAGTTGCCTGACCTCATGAGGCATTACTTTCTAGTTGTAACATGGATGTTCAAATTTTAATTGGATTATAGGGAGAATATCATGAACAACGGCAACAATAGGATTAAATATAATCATTTAACATTAATGATAAAAAATGTTATAATGGCATTAAGTTGTTAAATGAATAACAAATAAAATAATATAAACTTGATGACTTACGTATGCTTGTTAGGATACAAATATGTTCAACCATCTGTGGGGTCACAGCCAAATGGTTGGATAGGTGACATTAATGTAGAACTAGTGGAAGGACCCTGAGGAATGGGATGTGAGTGCTGGGATCTAGGATATGGTACAGGAGGAGATGATACAGGTGATGTCAAAGTTCTCCTAGATGATTCAGGCATGATTGGAGTTCATGCAGGTGTAGTGGATGCATCTGGCGTTATAAGAGTTGAGGCAGGTGTTAAAGTTAAAGGATAATGAGATGATTAAGGGTGTAGAGGTGGTGACATAGAGGTACTCCATCGGGTATAACCTCGCCTAGATCCACGACTTGACATCTACATATACAATAGTAAACTTGAGTAAGTATAAGTCGACAAAAAATTAAATAGAATGCAAACAAAACAAATTCAGACTCAAAACAGGAAAATATATTATAAAAAAAATCAAATGCAAAATTAAATAAAACCCAACCCTAATCTATGCATCATCATCTTCATCATCTTTATTCTCATCGTCGTCATCATCATCATCATCATCATCATCTTCTTCTTCTTCACAAACTATGTTAGTGGTTGACATATCTATTTCTTTATAAGAACCTTTAATGTCTCTAAGTTTATGAAATTTATCATTTAGGACGATTGTAGGTAGTATGACTTCTAATCCATCCACTTGAAATGGCCCTATGTTTGTTTCAAACAAAGGAGCATCAATTATGCTATGAGCCTTAACCTTGATTATGGCTAACCAATTAGCCTTTTGATAGCAACTAAGATAATACACATAATACACTTGCATTGCTTGTTATGCAAATATAAATGGATCAAACTTGTTATACCTCCTTAATTCATGAACTTCAACAATCCCATATTGTTTTTGAACTTTTGTACCACGATTAGATGAAGGATCATACCATTGACAATTGAACAACACTAATCATTTCACAAGAATTATTGTGTATTCAATCTCCACAATTTCTTCTAAAATGCCATAAAAGTCATATTCTAATTGTGCAAAGTCAGTCCCTTTAATACATACACCACTATTTATTATTGATTTTTGATGGCTCAATGAATGTATGTGAAATCTGTACCCATTAACAAAGTAAATAGGCCAAGTTATAATGCTTCTCTTTGGTTCCTGAGCAATGTGATGTAAAAATGGATCCAGAATATTGTTGGCTAGGTTTTGAACCTATGTGACATTTTTAAATATTTTATGTGAGTTAAGGTTAGTTTTAAGACATAATTAATTACAATTTATTACTACTTACATATTCTTGAAATCATGAGGAAAAATTGGCTTCAATTCGAGCTTCTATCTCAACATCCACAATTTGAGGATTAGACAAAGTTAACTTATGAACAAATAAACTACATAACAAAGAAATGCGTTAAGCATATACAAATAAATGATGTGTAAGCAATATCACTTACTTGATGTAAGGTTGCACTTTATCACAGTTTATTAGAACATATTTTATGGCAGCTTTCACTTCTTGATCATTCAAGAAATGAGACTTGCATTCTCCAAAAGGCCTTATAAGATAGTTAAAAATGGAAATTATAGGTAGGTCCGATTCTCCACTATCATCATTTCTTGGAGGTCTCATAATTCTTGATAGCACATCATACTCAAAGTAATGCAAGCAAAATATTGTAATCTCCTTAATTATATAAGCTTCACATATAGATCCTTCCACTTGAGCTTTATTATTGACTTTTTGCTTCAAGGTATGGAAGAAGCTACATAAAGAGTAGTTGAACAAGTATTATTACCTTTCAAGTATATATTCATTCCAAGCATATAGTAAAAGGCTTTATTACCTTTCAAATAGATATATCCATCGATATTGAATGGGTCTCCTAGCCTTCAATTCAAAAGGAAGGTGGATGGGCAAAAGCTCCATTGAGTCAAAAGACCCAAGGGGAAAGATCTTTTCTAACTTGCATAAGGTCATAACAATGTTCTGCTCTAATAACTCTATTTGAGCCATCGTTAAGGACAAAGTTCTCTAAAGAACTGACTTAGCTTGGTTATAGGATTCCAGTTCCACATAGCTTTAGATAAAGTACCAAAGGCAATGGGAAGCAAGCGTTGTATAAACACATGACAATCATGACTCTTCATTCCGTACAGCTTTGCTTCCTTCATGTGAACACATCGAGCCAAATTAGATGCATACCCATAAGAGAGTTTCAGGTTCCTTACCCATTGACAAACAACCCATTTTTGTTCTATATTCAAAATATATTGTGCTTTGGGCTTTAAAACTTCCCTTCATTGTTCACAAGTTCTAATTCTTTTCATTAGTAATATTACTCCACGTCTAACCGAGCTTGTGTATTATCTTTAGTCTTTCCTTTTATGTCGATGATGGTGTAAAACACATTGTCAAACACATTTTTCTCAATGTGCATAACATCAAGATTATGCCGAATGTGTAACGAATGCAATTTTTGTAAAACGATGAAATGAGCCATATAAAAGAAAGTCCTCGAAAATGAGCTAGATAATGCCCTAAAAAATTGTATAGAGTCTTAGGCTCCTAAAAATGATAATTCTAGGTTTAGATAGAAAGAAAAATGGAGCTAGGATGGTGAAACAATTTGTGACAAAAATTGATGAAACGTAATGGCCTTTTCGTAAATAAGTGCAACTTTTGGAAAAACACATAGGAGGGCTTTCTAAATTGGAAATTTGAGTTGCCCAAGGTTCTCAGAGGCCCCAAAAACTTTCAGAAGCCCAGGACTGGTAAAGCCCCTCCGGTGTACATTTTCCAATAGTGGTAAGCCCAAACTTTGACGGATTTGTTTAGAAAGGTTTTAGCTCCAAATTGAGTAATTCTAAAGGTATTTTATTAAATTGAGAATCTAAATTTTATAATGTAAAAGATGGTTCTCAAAAAGGAGCTAAAACAAAGCCAAAACAAAATTGCTATTACGGAAGGATGAAATTAAAATTTTTGAAAAAGTGTGTTTCTAGAAGCTCCCACACACTTCTCCTTTCTTTTCCCACCTTCTTAAGCATGACTTCCTTTGCACAAATTACAGAAAAATAACAACTGTCTTAGGCACACAAGAAGAAAAAGAAGAAGGAGGGAGAAAAGCCAAGAAAAGGTGAGAAATCCATGGAATTTCATGCTCTTTCTTCCTCCAACCTTGCTCTCCTCCTTCTATGCTTTCTTTCCATGATTTATTTGAGTTATTTAGTTTTGTTTTGGTCCATAACAGAGGGGGGGGGGAGTTTGAAATTTTTTAAGGGAAGCAAACCAAGGAGAAAGATCATTGAAAGGAAGCTACACCTAAGGTGGTTTTCCATCTTTATTGCTTCTTCCTTTTGTTCCTCGCTTGGTGTGATTTTGGCCTTGTACATAACCATTAGAGGGGAGGGAGTTTTGTCCAAAAATAAGAGAGAAACAAGGGAATTAGGCCATGGGGAGATGGAATATGGCAAGAAATTCTAAGAAAAATTCATGGAGAACAAGATAGAAAAGTGTAAGGTTTTTTAGGGTTTTGTAAAATTTGATTTTGTGTAAGTATTTTCGTGGCTATTTGAATGTTTCCTTGAGCTCCTAAGACCTTTAGAAACCTCCCCAAGTGGCTCTCCCATCAAGAAAAATTTTAAAACTCCAAGAATCCCTTTTTGTACAATGTGGTTGATGCTTTGGCTTGTTCCAAGAGAGTAATTACATGCTATGTATTGTGTTTAGGCCAAAGAAATTAAGCTCCATCTAGTTGCAGTTGTGAGACCAAGAAGGGGAAAGAGAAATTAAAAGGAAGAATTATGTTTGAGTGCCAAGGTAGCTCTTCACTCTTTCTTGTTGCATTCTTAGATGTATGATGGTCATTATATACTTGTGTGTGCACTTGTATTGTGAGACATGCCATTAGATGTTGCTTGGTTGTATTAGTACCAATATGTTTATATTTTAGGTTATGAAAATTGCTCTTAAAGGGTGAGGTAGTGCTAAAAGTCCCTTGTGATGGGTGAGGTAGAGCTAAAAATCCCTAGGTATGGGTGAGACGAGGCTAAAAGTCTCATGGATGAGTGAGGCAAGTCAAAAGTCCCTAGACCAAGGGTGAGACTAATCCAAAAGTTTCAAAAATAAGGTGAGGTTAGACCAAAATTCTCTAGAGCTTATTCTTGGCATTGATATGATTTTCATGGTGTATAAATTATGTGTTGAATGATTTGCATGCATTGACATGTTTATATACCTTGATTGCCTCTTTGAATAAGTGTATGAGTTATTGAAATTCTTTGAATCTCACCCCCTTCCTTCTCCCATCTTAATATGTTAGGTGGAACTCAAGGAGACCAAAGTAGAAGTCAAGGAGCTTGAAAAGCTGTTTCTTGCCACTTTCTATAGTTTTATATGGCATTTGATGTAAAGAGACGCTAATATTTATATGTACATGTTATTTTTGAGATGTAAATATTTGAGTAAGTGTAAAAGTATGTATAAATAATGTGTAAACCACGTATGGAACCAAAGCAATACATTGTAGTGCATTCTTGCCTGTAGCATAGTGAGTTTGAGATGTGTGATGGTTTGAACCACTTGGGCAATTCTTATATGTTGTGTTTATACTTTAAAACTTTTCCAAGAGGTGGTAGAGCATTTAAGAAGCCATTTGAACCACTTTTGACCCATATAGGGTGTTAAATTCACCATATTTGTGAGCTATGTCAAGATATGACTAAATGAGTTCCTTTTGATCCAAAATTTGGCATGCATATAGGTCATACATAGAGATTTTTAGAAAGCTAAAGTGTAAAATTTCATAGCCATTGGATATCATTTGACCCATGTGTGATAAAGGTGAAATTATTGACCATTTGCACAATAATAATGTCATTTCTATCAAATTTTGACAATTTTGAAAATTCATTAAAAATTCTCTAGAGCTCTAAATAATATACACTTTAGCTTTCTAAAAATCTCTATGTAGGACCTATATGCATGCCAAATTTTGGATCGAAAGGAACTCATTTAGTCATATCTTGACATAGCTCACAAATATGGTGAATTTAACACCCTATATGGGTCAAAAGTGGTTCAAATGGCTTCTTAAATGCTCTACCACCTCTTGGGAAAGTTTTAAAGTATAAACACAACATATAAGAATTGCCCAAGTGGTTCAAACCATCACACATCTCAAACTCACTATGCTACAGGTAAGAATGCACTACAATGTATTGCTTTGGTTCCATACGTGGTTTACACATTATTTATACATACTTTTACACTTACTCAAATATTTACATCTCAAAAATAACATGTACATATAAATATTAGCGTCTCTTTACATCAAATGCCATATAAAACTATAGAAAGTGGCAAGAAACAACTTTTCAAGCTCCTTGACTTCTACTTTGGTCTCCTTGAGTTCCACCTAACATATTAAGATGGGAGAAGGAAGGGGGTGAGATTCAAAGAATTTCAATAACTCATACACTTATTCAAAGAGGCAATCAAGGTATATAAACAAAATTAGACATTCAGAGTGACCTATAACAACTAGAAGCACCTCAATTGGAGGTCTGTAGAAGGAGAAATGATTTTTTTGAAGTTCTATGTCAGTATCAGGGATGCCAGCAGACCTTGGCTATTGTTCCATCAGTTTTAGAAGTCTAAAAGCTTCTAAATTGGCATGGACTTACTTTTTTCCCCTAGTTAACATCTGTATCTTTCTAAATTGATATAGTTTTCCCAAATTGAATTTTTGTGGAATCAATTATGAATTTTTGAAGTTTATATTAGTAAGTTATATTAGAAATGTTGGGTTATCTGACCTTTCGAGCTTTTCTATTGTCAAACATGGTCTAAAAAATGTTATTATGACTTGGAATTATTTTTAATCTAAATTTAACATCTAGAGCTTTCCAAAAAGTTATGGTTTGCTTAATTCTCATATTTCTAGAATTAATTATGATTTTCTAAAATTGGAGCCAAAAATATGAATTTTGGACCCGTGAGAGAATTTGCATTTTTTGGTTTTTGGCCTCATATCTATGGTTCATGGATTGTCTTATGATATATATAAGTTGTATGAATGGAGATTGAGTAAAGAATGTGATTGATGGGTTCACGGGACCCACAAAGCGAAATATGAACTTTTAAACCCCGACATAACGTATTAAAATGCCATAATTTAAGTCTTTTTCTTTGGGAATTATATGGAATCAAGTTTAAATGATGGATAATTGAGGTTAATACATTATAGTGTTACAATAAGTACTAAGAAAAGCAAGAAAACATGAATCCTTTGTTAGTAATAAGGGTGGTGTTAGACCCAAGGTATAAACTTACATATGTGAATATTACTTTTGATGGTATATATTTTGATTATGATGTGTGTAGGGCCATAAAAATAAGGACCAAATATGACTTATGTTGTTTATATGAGTAATATTCTTTAGGTGTTGTTAATGAATCAATTAAAATCAATGATGATTTTCGTGGATTTGATGCAAGGGATGCAGTGGAGAGGATACTAGCATTTGTTGATTTAAAAAACAAGTGGATTGCATCAAAAAAATTAAAATTTTCTTGCAAGCAAAAAATGCAATTTGATAAGTATCTTGTAACTGATTTAGTTGAGGAAGAGGGGTCTCTTGATATCATAGCATGGTGGAAAGAAAATGTTGAAAAGTATAAGTGCTTTTTATGGTTACACGTGATGTGTTAGCTATGCCAATATCCACTGTGGCTTTTGAGTTTGCTTTTAGCATTAGTGGACATGTACTTGATGTATTTAGGAGTTCATTATCAATAAAGATGACTGAAACACTTATTTACACCCAAAATTAGCTATTCCCTAAAGTGTTCAATTCTAATGATCATGACTTTAATCAATATGAGGAGTTTGAGAATATTATTGAATTAGATAATTTCCAGACTTTTAGAATAAATTGGCTATGATGCATTTTTTGCTTGTGAGTTCAACTTTCTAATTTTCCATTGTTTTATATTTTGCAAAGGTTTCAGAAGGAACAAATGTTACTAAAGATGTTACGAACATCAACTGATATGCTTTTATTTAACTTTTCTAATTTGGAATTTATGTATTGTATTTTTTATTTTATGACTTCTAGCACAATATATTTTAAATTTTATGTAGTCTCATTTCATTATTGTTTGTTAATAGATGATGGTGATTAATTGTGATCACAAGAATTTGCATATTAATGTGCAAAATTTTTTTTTTAGCTTTGTGTTCAATAATTTTTTTTATTTGATTCTTAATTGATTGATTTGGTGCTTGCTAAAAATGTTGGTAATGAGCACTTAAATGGGGATGGTGACTTGGGCAATGCTATAGTGAATAATTATTAGTCTTGTAAGGTTAGTTAATGTTTTCATTCTTTTCTATATATTTAGTAATTTTTATTTTTGAAGCTTTAGTCTAAAATTAACTTTGGTTATCTAATTGTTGATTTGCTACTTGCTAAAAGTGTCATGTATAGCACTTTAATAGGGATAGTGACTTTTTCAAGGATTGGATAGATTACTTACTATATTTTAAGGTTTGTTTGTGTTTTAAATCTTTTTAGAATTTTTATCTAGTTTCTTTCCATGTCTTTGTCTAAAATTCAATTTTGATTCTCCAATAGTTGATTTGCAACTTATTGGAAATGTTGAGAATATGTACTTTGATAAGAATGGAAACTTTGGTAAGACAAATAGTGGATGATTACTTTTATTTTGAGGTATGTTATTATTTTAAGTCTTTATAATATTTTTAGTTCTTTGTCTTTTAGATTTTAGTTTATAATTGAATGGTTAATTAGTGCCTTTACTGAAAAAATATATTAGCTTTATATTTAGGAGTATTAACATTTGTTTTGAGTTAACTTTTGATTCTTCAATAGTTAATTTGTTATTTGCTAAAAAAAAATATTTTTTGGGTTTAACCAAAAAAAAAACTATTAGCTCGATCCACCCTGGCCCCTAACATAAGTCTAGACTTATTCAAACTAAGCCGAGCCATAAGCATAAAAGCAAGCATATTGCCTTAATTAGGCCAATTGGGCCTATTAAATACTGCTTGATCTTGTCTATGAATATCTCTACCTCCCACCCCTTGCACCCTAGTCCTAAGCTCCCACCATCCGCCTTTCACTACCTACTCTTCTTTACACCTTCTCATCTATCTCCTCCTATCTTGTCATAAGGTAAGAATTCTTGAAAATATTTAAAAATACAAAACAGGAGAAGTTAGAGTATGTGTCCTACCTTTCTCAACAAAATGAAATCTAAATAAATATGTTTGTTGGATATGATTTTAACTAAAAAAAATATTATTTTAATAACAAAAAGCTCAAAATTCTTACTAATTTCATATAGGGACGGACCTACATATTTCCATTTTGGGGTGCCACTAAAAGAAATTCATAAGTCTAATTCAATTAGCATGGAGAAAAGTGTTGAAAAGTTAAATTATGTAAATGGTGCAGGACATTTTGCCAATGTTATTATAACTGGATCGAACTGACTGGTTCAACCGGTTGGACCAGAACCAAACCTTGGTTTTGTCTGAACAACTTTTCAAACTGATGTTTTGAAGAACCGGTCAACTTTCATCAAAAATTGGGTTTGACTGACCGATTTTAGGCTAAAATCGGTGCAACCAATCTCCTTGAATTGGTTTTCTTCAGGAAATTTTCAACCCATTCTCTCACCTAGATTTGAACACACAACACATTGCCTCCAAAATATATTCACGCCATTTGACCTGCAATCCACTTCTGGTTTATGTAAGCAAATTTTTATATAAATAGGTTTATAAGTGGGTTGTCTCTAAAATATGCATCCTTTCCCAGATTCGAACTCTTATACGCATGGATTCCAAAGCAACCATATACTAGTTAAGCTGCAAAGCAAGTTTAGAGTATATATGCGAATTTTTATATAAATAAATTTTTAATCAGTTTTCATTTTGTTATATAACAATCCATAAGCCAAAGGAATATCAACATCTTAACCATTGTGCCACTTTTGCTTTTAGTTAGGATAGTGCATAATATTATATAAATATAATTATAGTATTATCTTTATAATTTTTATATTTAATTTAAATATTTATCAAGTATCATATTTTTACACTATATTTAAAATTTTAGGAATCAATTAAATTTTATTATACAAATCTTTTAAAAAATTAATAATAAAACATTAACATATTAAATAGTTAATTTTTATAATATCTAAATTTCAATACTTGTTTCAATATATTAATATTTAATGATTATATTTATTAATAGATAAATTATTTTAGAATCAAATTTTAAAACTAAAGAATTAAATAAATTTAAATATTATATTATATTTGATTTATTTTTATATATAATTAATAATAAAATATTTTAAAATTTATTAATATTTATTTTTAATTATTTATTATGCTAAATTTTAATAATAATATATATAATTATTACCAATTCAACTACAATCTAATTAATATTTATTAAACCTGTATTTTTATCAATTCAATAATCAATCTAATTTAAAAAATATTGCATTTCTTCTCTCATACTATTTTTTTAGTATTGTCACTGGTTGCATTATGCGGAAGCGCAAGTGAGACAACTTGCTACCTGTAAGCTTCGCCACCACTTGTTCAAGATTTCAGGATTAAATAGTGGAAGAATTTATGAAAACCAGACGTACAAGGAATGTGCAGAGAATGTTGGAAAATATAGATATAGTCCAAGTCTAATCCCAACTACCGGTGTCCAATTTTAAAAGTTCCATTCAACCTTCTAAATGTGTGTTTAAAAAAATGACAGAGTACCAAAACCACGTTTTCACAAAGCACAAAATCCTTGCTTTTAGGCAACTGGAGTTGGCCAAAAATGATTCTACGCAGCAACCAACATGTTTCCAAACACACTATAAGTCTGCCGGCTGCTGTGACGCGCTTATGCCTCAAAAGTCAATTAACTCGTAATTCTCATATTCCAATTACAAACCTTATTAAAAAAAAATTAAATTTAATATTTTATTATTATCAATTATATTATAAATTAAATAATATATTATATATTATATATTTTTTATATAATATAATACATTATATTAAAATAACTACCTCCCCATCCCATCCCCCTGCACCCCGGTCACACGCGGCCCCATTCCTCCCTCACCCGTCGCTCTTCTCTTCCCCATCCCATCTATCTCCTTCTCATAAGAATTCTTGAAAATATTTAAAAATACAAAAGGGAGACATCAGAGCATACTGTCTTTTTCCAAAAAATGAAATCTAAATAAATATTTTTGTCAAATATGATTTGAACTCAAAAAATATTATTTTAATAACAAGAAGTTGAAAATTCTTACTAATTTCATACAGGGATGGATCTACGTATTTTCATTTAGCGGTATCCCCGGAAAAAAAATTTCATAAATCCAATTCAATTAGCATTGAGAAAAGTGTTGAAAAGTTAAATTATGTAAATGGTGCAGGACATTTCGCCTCTCATACTATTTCTTTTTTAGTATTGTCACTGGTTCCATTATGCGGAAGCGCGAGGGTGAGACAACTTACTACCCGTAAGTTCCGCCGTCACTTTTTCAAGATTAGATAGTGGAAGAATTTATGAAAAGCAGACTTTCAAGGAATGTGCAGAGAAAGTTGGAAGAAATACATTTAGTGTAAGTCTAATCCGATCTCCATGTTGAATTTAAAAGTTTGATTAAACCTTCTAAGTCTGCCGGTGGCTTGGACCCTTATGCCTCAAAAGTCAATTGACTGGTAGTTCTCGTATCCCTCCTAGAAACATCTCAATGGCAAACAGCCCTTGCAAGGAAGTTGCTGGTAGCAGATATTTTGTACAAACTTATTCATCTTTTTTCTAAAGAATTTAATTTGTCTTTGAGATATATATATATATATGAGCAGAGGAATCAGTTGATATCCACTTTTACACTTTTCAATGTATGTATGGGAGAAAACCTGATACAATTTTTATATCATTACTGGATGTTACAACAATTTCCTTTCTTGCTTTCCTATTTAAAAAGGTTAAGAAGTAAGACAATTAGCAGTTGGGCATGGGACAGGACATGAAATCACTTTTATGAATGAAATCTTGTCTGCCTGTCTATTTATGGGACGGGATAATGAAAATAGCAAATGGGATTGTTATTTTGTCGGTTATACTCCATCACTGCTTCTTGTTTTGTGCAGCTACAGACGCCATAACCATTGACAAACCCATCAACGATGGTGAGCTTCTGATTTCTGAAGGAAAAAAGTTTGCTCTTGGTTTCTTCGCTCCACGCAATTCTAGCTACCGTTATGTGGGAATTTGGTACAACAATTTGCCAGAGCAAACTGTTGTTTGGGTTGCGAACAGAGACGATCCCATCAATGACACCTCTGGAGTTCTCTTCATCAACCCAGATGGAAATCTAGTACTCCATCACAACTACACTAACTTCCCCATCTGGTCCACGAATGTTTCTGTTACTGTTCAAAATACAATGGTCTTGGCTCAACTCTCAGATTTAGGTAATCTTGTTCTGATTCAAAATGACTCCAAAACTGTGGTCTGGCAAAGCTTTGATCATCTCACCGACACCATGCTTCCATATGCAAAACTGGGAGTCAACAAAAGAACTGGTCAGAGCTGGTTCTTGCAGTCATGGAGGTCAGAGGAAGATCCTGGAACAGGAAGCGTCTCAGCTAGGTTCAATACTAGTGGGAAAGCTCAGTTCTTCTTGTATAGTAAAAACCTTCCATGGTGGCGAGATGGATCCTTCAATGGAGAAATATTTGTGGGTAACCCGTCTATGAAAAGAGCAATTTCGACTTCTTTGAACATTTCTATTACGGACGATGATAATGAGGTTGGATTAATGTATCACCCCTTTGACGAGACCATCATCTACAGGGTCGTAGCTCTTCCATCGGGAGACTTGCGACTATATCAGTGGGATTACGATAAGAATGAATGGAAGCGCTACTGGTCTGTTCCAGGAGTGAATTGTGACTATTATGGATCCTGCGGGCCCAACAGCAACTGTGACCCTTTATTTAACTATGCAAACTTCCGGTGTTCTTGCCTACCTGGGTTTGAACCCAAAAACCCAACCGATTGGTATCAGAACATCGATGCAGCGGAGGGTTGCGTGAGGAAGAAAGGACCATCCATGTGTGCGAATGGAGAAGGCTTCGTTAGAGTAAAAAATGTCAAGATTCCTGATACATCTATAGCGAATGCTGAAATGAGTTTGAGCATGGAGGAATGCGAACGAGAGTGCTTGAGAAACTGTTCTTGCAGTGCTTATGCAGCTGCTGATGTAAGAAATGGTGGAAGTGGGTGCTTAGCTTGGCATGGGACTCTAATGGACACACAGATATTAAGTGCCGAAGGCCAGGATTTATTTGTTCGTGTTGATGCTGTTGAACTTGGTAATTACATTCGTTTTCTTCTCTCTCAAAGTTTTGCTCTGCTTTTCATTTGCTTTACTTTTTTCTTCCTACTTTTCTCAGCAAAATATGCCAGGAAATCTAAAGGAGCACTTGCTAAGTCGAGGATTGTGGGAATTCCAACAGCTTCTATCGCTGTGATTGCTCTTCTTGTTGCCTTCTGTGTGTATTGCTTTCGGAAAAGGAAAAGAAGAGGTGAGTTCTTTATTTCATTTCTTGATATCTCAAGGACAAGTTACGGATTTAACAAGCGGGTTCCATCACATGTGGGGACAAGGATGAGATTTCTAATTCTAGGCCTTAATTTGGGGATTAATACAAAAGAATAAATAAAATAAGGAGGTGTAAATTGCATGGAAAATGTTTGTATGCAGGCATCTCTTTCCTTTCTCCATAGCTGATTGTGAGAACAGAGAACCTAACCTATGCATGAGTAATAAGGGTTTTCAATTATTATTGAAAAAATAAGACCGGACTGATCGTTGCTTAAAAAAATCAGTAAATCGGTTATCACTCCAGTCCATTCTACCTTCAAAACTGATTAACAACCACTATGACTAGCATGAACTAGTTAAATTTGGCACTGGACCGGTTATGCACCTTCTTTTTTTTTTTTTTGCCCAAATTAGAGTACTAGCATTCTCGGAAAAGATTTATGACATATAATAGACTCCACCCAACTTATTTTACATAGATTTATTGTCATGTACAAAATATTTATATTTATTTTAAATTCCTTTTTACAATATATGCATTAATTTAATTGTATAATATTATATATACTAATACTTTTAATATGTACGTACAAAAAATTCAACTTTGATTTGATTGTGGTCGATTTACTAAAATGTAAATCACTCTTTATTACAATTCAATAATTGATCTGATTTCTAAAACATTAGTTTTAACATATCTTTTGGCCTTTTTTTGATATTACTTTTTGAAATTTCTTAGAGTTATTTTATTCTTTATTTTCGTTAATTCTAGATAAAATAATCGAGCAACAACTAAACTTAGATTCCCCAACAGAAGAGGAGCATGGTGAAATTAGTGCACAACCAAGCTTACCATTTTTCAACATTAAAACCATAATGGCTGCTACAGATAATTTCTCAAATGAGAATAAGTTAGGGCAAGGTGGATTTGGTTCTGTTTACAAGGTAAGTGAGATGCTTAAAATCCCATTGCTATGCAACTAGAATGGTAACTTCCTTTAATTTTATTATCTTTTAATTTTTAAGTAGTTGTGATGTAATTCTAACGTAGATAGTCTCGCATAAATTAGTATTATATAAAAACTCTTTGACATTTCAGGGCTTATTACTTAATGGACAAGAGATAGCAGTGAAAAGATTGTCTAAAGATTCTGGACAGGGAACTCAAGAGTTCACGAATGAAATTAAACTAATTGCAAAATTGCAACACAAGAATCTTGTAAGGTTGCTTGGATGTTGCATTCATAAAGAAGAAAGGATGTTAATCTATGAGTACCTATCCAACAAAAGCTTGGACTTTTTTCTTTTTGGTATGCCCTTCTCCTTTTTGGTCTTACTGATATTGCTTTCAAATATCACACATAATCAATTTATATAGCTAAATAAATTAGGGAAATAGAAACATTTTATATGAGTACTTTGTTAGTTTTTTAAATTGGAAATATGAATATGATTTTTCACATATTCTTGACAAATTAAGCAAATGTTTTGAGTCAATACTTTAAAATAGCTCAAAGTATTTGCGTTCTGTCACACCCCAAATTTTAAGTACACATGCGCGGAAGCGGAATTATAGAGGAAATACTTATAGGCTTAAGTTTGGATCATATGAAACATGCAAACTTTTCTTTGAAGGGCATTTGTAGAAATTTCGGCAGAGTCTCCTCTATAACGTAGACCTCCCGAAATTTCTACAAACGCTCAGCCAGTACAATAAATCCCAACAGGGGTACAATTAGACCAAAAGAAAACATCTGGGGTGTGGGGATACCCTAACAATGATTCAGTGGAGCCAACTTTTACAAAGCGATACAAAGTTTCAAAACAAAATGCAGATACAATCAAAAGACACCCACAGAAGCTCCGCAGGCTCGTCCAAGGACTTCTCAAGGGGTCGGCCACTAGAAGGCGGCCGGGGGCAGATTCGAGTCTCTACTGCTCTCTGAAAAATATATATATAAAAACAAAAATGAGTCGAATACTCAGTGAATAAGCACACCGACCCTTTTGAAAATAAAGGTAGGTCAAGTAGGTTTACATATATATATATCCAGATACAGACCATATGAAACAGATTTTAAACAAACTCTTTTTTAAAATACACCGAACGTATCTAAACAGAACCAATCGGAACACAGACGCAGAGCACACAGCTCGCGGGAAAAATCACACAGACGCAAAGCTTCCAGCTTGCGAGAATAAATGACTCCACGTGTGGTGGCCTGCACACGGGGCTAGCACCACCCCTGCTAGCTGAGGTTCAGATCATGGTGCACCAAGGCTAACATCGACTGCTGTTAGCTACAGGGTTCTGAGCAGATAACTTCCTAAAATCAAGCAGTTTTCCAGACAGAATACCTTTCAGATCGAGTTCATCATAAAATTTCCAAATAATTCAAACATCTATCGATTTTAAACATATCCATGTTCGAATCGATTTTGGAGAAATATGCATATGACCAAGCATTGAAATATATATCTTTATAAATAGATAATCAGATTGGTGAAACACTGCAAGGAAACTTAGTATCGAAACAAGAAATTTCTGAGTCTTTGGTCCGCATACTTACTCACCTTCCGAGATATTACAAGAATTTCCCTGACCCGTTCCTCGGCTACACCTCAACCTTCAGAATCTCCTACAATACCCGTTCACCAGAGTTTAGAAACTGAATCAAATTTCATACAGGACTCAGACTTATCAAAAGTTAGAATTTGTTCCTCTACTAATTTCACGCCTTCCAACTCATAAGGTAAATTCCTTGGTTCCACTTAAGAGTTACACCAAATTTCAAAATGTATTCTAATTTAACAATAAAGAAAAGAGCACAGGGGGTTTTGATCTTTAATTCAATTAGGTGTGTATACATATGCAAACTTTTTGGGAGGGATTAATATATAGAAAAGTGGGTATACCATTTAATATGAGGAAAATCAAGTTCAAACCAACTAAAGTCACTTTTGCATCCCTTTTTCTCCTGTACGAGACTTCCCTTCAAACTGCCACAACAGAAACATTTTATTGCATTATGATACAGGGGAGAAAAAACGCTGGAAAATTGACCAGAAAAAGCAAGACATATTTCGAAAATTCCAAGCTTACAATTTAGCAACTCTGGGAGCAACTTGCAAGTAAATTTTCGGACCAAAACAGCGCTGAACCAAGTGTCTACTGGAGGCGCTGAACAGAGGAAAAGAAGCAGAATTTTCTGGCGTGAGCTTCCCAAAAATCAGCAGCAGAACAGCATCAATTCAAGGAGAACTTGCAGCTGGAATTCAACCTCAAACTCACCCAAAAACAGCAGTAAAACCCAACCAGATTCGAAGAGAGCTTGCAGCTGTAAGTTGAACGAAATCAGCGCTGAAACAGAGAAGAAAAAGGACTTTTTCGGTCAGCTTTAGTCTTCATTCAACCAGAGGGAATATGCGACTGAAATGAAGCTTTCCTACCAGATAAATAACAGCAACAGCTCGTACAGCATAAAGGAACTGAAGGAACAACTTACAGTAATAACAGAAACACTGGACAGGGCAGGACAGCGCTGGACAGAGAAGCAAGACTTCAGTGTTTATGCAGCAGTACAATTCGTCCAGCCAAGAGCCTCCATGCGACGGATGAAGCAACAGTTCTGGAGCAGGTTTACAGCATGAAGAAACAGCCACAGCAGCGCACAGCAGCTTGAAGAAGCAGAGAAGCCAGCAACCAGCGAAAACAGGGGATGAAAATGGCGGTTCTGTGCCTGCTGTGCTGGAGGATATATCTTGCAAAAAGTATGGATGAGCAATGACCAAAAACCCAGCTGAAGGAAGAAGGAGAGGAGGGGTACTTCGGTAAAATAACAGAGAATTACTTGGTGCATGGCAGCTGTCCGATTTTTGCATGGGGAGTCAACTTCATGCATTCCTCTTCACGTCATTTTTCTCTTCCCCTCCTGCATTCACGTCGGGTTATCACAATCTCTCCCCCTAAAAAAATTCGGTCCCCGAATTATATATACATAGACATACTAACCTTAGTTCTCAAATAAATAGGGGTATTTTGCACGCATTTCGCTTTCCATCTCCCATGTAGCTTCCTCTGGTGTATGGTGACGCCACAGAACTTTCACTGACATAATTTCTTTAGAACGCAGTTTCTTCGTTTGTCTATCCAGAATTGCAACAGGAACTTCTTCATAAGCTAAATCTTCACCTAAAGAAACATCTTGGTTCTGTAACACATGAGAAGGATCAGGTAGATATTTCCTTAACATTGAAACATGAAATACTGGGTGAATATTAGATAATTCTGGTGGCAATGCTAACCGATAAGCTACAGCCCCAACTCGTTCCAAGATTTCAAATGGTCCCACATACCTCGGGGTCAACTTTCCTTTCTTCCCAAACCTCATCACACCTTTCATAGGTGACACCCTGAGAAACACATAATCTCCAATCATAAACTCCAAATCACGGCGTCGATGGTCCACATATGCCTTTTGCCTGCTCTGAGCTGCTACCAATCTCTCCTTGATTACTTTCACTTTTTCTAAGGCATCTTGCACCAACTCAGGTCCTAATGATTTAACTTCTCCAGTTTCAAACCATCCAATGGGAGACCTGCACCGTCTCCCATATAATGCCTCGAATGGTGCCATCTGTATGCTAGCTTGATAACTATTATTATAAGCAAATTCCACCAATGATAAATAATTATCCCAGCTACCACCAAAATCCATAACACATAATCTTAGCATATCTTCTATAATTTGTACAGTCCTCTCAGATTGCCCATCAGTCTGAGGATGGAAGGCAGTGCTAAGATCCAATCGGGTACCCATAGCCTCTTGAAAGGCTCTCCAAAACTTAGAAGTGAATTGGGGTCCTCGATCAGAAATTATAGACACTGGTATACCATGAAGCTTCACTATCTCATTCAGATACAGCTGTGCATACTTTGCCACATTATAGGTGGTCTTCACAGGGAGAAAATGAGCTGTCTTAGTAAGTCTGTCCACAATCACCCAAATGGAATCATAACTCCTTACTGTTCGAGGTAATCCTGTTACAAAGTCCATAGTAATTCTCTCCCACTTCCACTCAGGTATTTCGAGCCGTTGATGTAGCCCTGCAGGTTTCTGATGTTCGGCCTTAACTTGTTGACATGCCAAACAATGGGAAACAAAATTTGCTATGTCTCTCTTCATACCTTCCCACCAGTATACTTGCTTTAAATCTTGGTACATCTTGGTAGAACCTGGATGGATCGTATATCGAGAACAGTGAGCTTCTTCCATAAGTTCCCTCTTCAATTCATCCACATTTGGCACACATAATCGAGTACCGAACCACAAAACACCGTTTAAATCTAAAATGAACTCATTTTTCCTTCCACCTTTGACATCCTCTACCAATTTCCCAATATGTGCATCCCTGGCTTGGGCACTTTTCAACCTCTCAAACAAGGATGAATGAAGCTGCACATGAGCCAATAACATTCCTGGCTCTCTAATCTCCAATTGGATTCCTGAACGCTCAATCTCATGCAGATCTAAAATTAGTGGTCTCCGTATCTCCGCAATATGGCTCAAGCTCCCCATAGATTTCCTGCTCAGAGCATCTGCGACTACATTCGCCTTACCTGGATGGTATAAAATGGTACAATCATAATCCTTGAGTAGTTCCATCCACCTTCTTTGTCTCAGATTCAGATCCCGCTGTTGAAAAATGTATTTAAGGCTTTTATGATCTGTATAAATCTCACATGTCTCCCCATACAAATAGTGTCTCCAGATTTTGAGAGCGAAAACCACTGCTGCCATTTCTAAATCATGGGTCGGGTAATTTTGTTCATGCTTCTTAAGTTGTCTAGAGGCATAAGCAATCACATGACCATGTTGCATCAATACACATCCCAGACCAATCCCAGAAGCATCACAATACACCACATAACCTCCCGATCCTGAGGGTAATGCCAAAACTGGTGCAGAAGTCAGACAATCCTTTAATTTCTGGAACCCCTCTTCACACCGCTCAGACCACTGAAATTTCACATTTTTCTGGGTTAGTTTTGTCAGTGGGGTAGCTATCTTTGAAAAGTCTTTAACAAACCGACGATAATAGCCTGCCAAGCCCAAGAAACTGCGAATCTCAGTAACGGTAGTAGGCCTCGGCCATTTTTGAACTGCTTCCACTTTACTAGGATCAACTTGCACCCCATCTCTTGAGATTACATGGCCCAAAAAGGCAATCCTTTCTAGCCAAAACTGGCATTTGGAAAGTTTAGCATACAGTTGATGTTCCCGTAATACTTGTAATGCCATTCTCAGATGTTGTTCATGCTCTTCATAACCCTTAGAATAAATCAAAATATCATCAATGAACACGATCACAAATCGATCCAGAAATGGCTTAAACACTCGATTCATCAGGTCCATGAATGCAGCCGGGGCATTGGTTAACCCAAATGGCATCACTAGAAATTCATAGTGACCATACCGGGTTCTAAAAGCAGTTTTTGAGATATCTTCCCTTCTGATTCGCAGCTGATGATAACCGGATCGTAAATCAATCTTGGAGAAGTATTGAGCCCCCTGCAATTGGTCAAATAGGTCATCTATACGAGGCAAAGGGTACCTATTCTTCACTGTCACTTTATTCAACTGTCTATAATCCACACATAGACGAAGAGAACCATCCTTCTTCTTAACAAAAAGGACTGGTGCGCCCCAAGGAGATGTACTAGGGCGAATAAAACCCTTATCCAACAGATCTTGCAATTGATTCTTTAGTTCACCAAGCTCCAGAGGTGCCATTCGATAGGGAGGAATAGATATAGGCTGAGTGCCTAGTAACACATCAATACAAAACTCAATGTCCCTATCAGGAGGCAATCCTGGTAATTCCTCAGGAAAAATATCAGGGAATTCTTTTACCACAGGAACCTGTTCCAATACTGGGACTTGTACTTCCAGATCCCGAACCATCGCCAAATATCCTTGATACCCCTTCTTTAAAAGCCTCTGAGCTTCTATCGCAGAGATTAAATTGTTTGGTGCCTCACTTCGGTCACCTTGAATGACAAAGGATGATTTTTCAGGAAAATTACATCTCACTTGCTTAAGATGACAATCCACCACGGCATAGCAAGACGCTAACCAATCCATTCCGAGTATTACATCGAACTCCGCTATTGAAAGCACTAGCAAGTCAACCAACGTCTCACAATCAGCCAGTGCAATTACACACGCCTTATATACCCGATCTACCTCTACAGATTCCCCCACTGGGGTTGCCACAAGCAACGGGCACTCTAACTTTTCAGAATTCTTACCAATCTTCTTTGCAAAATAAGGAGATATATAGGAATGCGTAGAACCAGGATCAAATAAAGAGTAAGCAGCATGTGAACAAACCGTAAGTGTACCTGTCACCACGGCATTTGAAGCTTGTGCGTCTTGTCTATTTAGGGCAAAAACCCGAGCCTGACCTCGTCCTGCAGTCGCCTGTCCTCTGCCCCCTACGGTCCTACTGCTACTACCTCGACCACTCTGAACCGTAGCTACACCAGTAGATGGAGTCCCCGTTGAAAATTGCCTGGCAGGTCGAACTGAAGCCTGACTCGACTCAGGGTAGCGCTGAGGACAGTCTCTCACCAAATGTCCCATCTGCCCACAACGGAAACATGCTCCCGTCTCTCTGTAGCAAGTGCCTGAGTGTATCTTCCCACAAAGGGAACAGGGACTTCTAGCCTGGCGGGATGGAGTAGTAACTGGGGTAGACATCGTGCTAACCCCTCGGAAAGATGCTCTGGGCCGGTCAGTACCAGTGGAAAAGGAGGTCGGAGGCCCCGTAAAAGCTGGAGTGAATCTCTGATAACTCTGAGGTCTGGGACCATAAGAAGGTCCAGCTACAAAGGAACTACCTCCCTGTCTCCCATCACCATCACGCTTCCTTTTTCTCTGAGCAGTGTCCTCCTCTCTATCTCTCATCTCTATCATGCGTACACAATCCACCGCAGCTGAGTATGAAGGAAAGAGATTCATCTGTGGCGCAATCACCCTATACAACATGCGAGGTAGCCCATTCACAAACCGCTTGATCCTATCCCTCTCAGTAGGGACTAGGTGTGGGGCATAGCGGGACAGCTGAGTGAACCGGATGTCATAATCAGAAACGCTCATGCCTGGAATTAACTTGAGACCTTCAAATTCTCTGGCCCGAGCATCCCGGACACTCTGTGGTAAGAAGCGGTCCATAAAGAGTCCCTTAAACTCTTCCCATAACATCGGAGGAGCTCCTATCGGCCTTTCCCCCAATAAAGTCTGATACCACACGTAAGCCGCATCTTGTAACTGAAACCCGGCAAATTCAGAGGATTTTGCACTTGAGCAACTCAGAGCTCGGCATATCTTCTCAATGCCATCAAGGAACAACTGGGGATCCTCCTGACTATCTGTCCCGGAATAAGTGGGAGGCTTCAATTTTAAGAACTGGGAGAGGGTTACTGGGACCTCTCTCTCCTCCCTCATCACCCGAGGCCCGACCGGTCGTGGTTGAACTGGCGGTACCACTTCCTCCACAGGCTGTGGAGGCTCTACCCGGTCCACAGGTGAGACCTGTCTAGGGGGCCGAATAGTTCCTCGACCCCTACCCCGACCTCGACCACGGCCTCTGACAGGTGGAATAGTTTGTTGGGCTGAGGCACTTGCAGAAGCCTCATCTACAGCCTCATCCACGGCTGCTAATCTGTTAACCGAACGAACTTTGGGAGGCATCTCCACACACTACAAAAGAATATGAACATAATTCAAATCATTGTCCAGATTGGAAGTAACATGTAACAAGACAATAGACTCAAAGGAAGGATTTAGAATACTCTATAAGGTTTTCAATGACATCTCAAGTATAGTTACGCCCGGGTTCATAACCATAATTGAGATTCCACTGAAAATTCTTGCTCCACAGGACCATAGAAAGACCTAAGCTCTGATACCAAACTGTCACACCCCAAATTTTAAGTACACATGCGCGGAAGCGGAATTATAGAGGAAATACTTATAGGCTTAAGTTTGGATCATATGAAACATGCAAACTTTTCTTTGAAGGGCATTTGTAGAAATTTCGGCAGAGTCTCCTCTATAACGTAGACCTCCCGAAATTTCTACAAACGCTCAGCCAGTACAATAAATCCCAACAGGGGTACAATTAGACCAAAAGAAAACATCTGGGGTGTGGGGATACCCTAACAATGATTCAGTGGAGCCAACTTTTACAAAGCGATACAAAGTTTCAAAACAAAATGCAGATACAATCAAAAGACACCCACAGAAGCTCCGCAGGCTCGTCCAAGGACTTCTCAAGGGGTCGGCCACTAGAAGGCGGCCGGGGGCAGATTCGAGTCTCTACTGCTCTCTGAAAAATATATATATAAAAACAAAAATGAGTCGAATACTCAGTGAATAAGCACACCGACCCTTTTGAAAATAAAGGTAGGTCAAGTAGGTTTACATATATATATATCCAGATACAGACCATATGAAACAGATTTTAAACAAACTCTTTTTTAAAATACACCGAACGTATCTAAACAGAACCAATCGGAACACAGACGCAGAGCACACAGCTCGCGGGAAAAATCACACAGACGCAAAGCTTCCAGCTTGCGAGAATAAATGACTCCACGTGTGGTGGCCTGCACACGGGGCTAGCACCACCCCTGCTAGCTGAGGTTCAGATCATGGTGCACCAAGGCTAACATCGACTGCTGTTAGCTACAGGGTTCTGAGCAGATAACTTCCTAAAATCAAGCAGTTTTCCAGACAGAATACCTTTCAGATCGAGTTCATCATAAAATTTCCAAATAATTCAAACATCTATCGATTTTAAACATATCCATGTTCGAATCGATTTTGGAGAAATATGCATATGACCAAGCATTGAAATATATATCTTTATAAATAGATAATCAGATTGGTGAAACACTGCAAGGAAACTTAGTATCGAAACAAGAAATTTCTGAGTCTTTGGTCCGCATACTTACTCACCTTCCGAGATATTACAAGAATTTCCCTGACCCGTTCCTCGGCTACACCTCAACCTTCAGAATCTCCTACAATACCCGTTCACCAGAGTTTAGAAACTGAATCAAATTTCATACAGGACTCAGACTTATCAAAAGTTAGAATTTGTTCCTCTACTAATTTCACGCCTTCCAACTCATAAGGTAAATTCCTTGGTTCCACTTAAGAGTTACACCAAATTTCAAAATGTATTCTAATTTAACAATAAAGAAAAGAGCACAGGGGGTTTTGATCTTTAATTCAATTAGGTGTGTATACATATGCAAACTTTTTGGGAGGGATTAATATATAGAAAAGTGGGTATACCATTTAATATGAGGAAAATCAAGTTCAAACCAACTAAAGTCACTTTTGCATCCCTTTTTCTCCTGTACGAGACTTCCCTTCAAACTGCCACAACAGAAACATTTTATTGCATTATGATACAGGGGAGAAAAAACGCTGGAAAATTGACCAGAAAAAGCAAGACATATTTCGAAAATTCCAAGCTTACAATTTAGCAACTCTGGGAGCAACTTGCAAGTAAATTTTCGGACCAAAACAGCGCTGAACCAAGTGTCTACTGGAGGCGCTGAACAGAGGAAAAGAAGCAGAATTTTCTGGCGTGAGCTTCCCAAAAATCAGCAGCAGAACAGCATCAATTCAAGGAGAACTTACAGCTGGAATTCAACCTCAAACTCACCCAAAAACAGCAGTAAAACCCAACCAGATTCGAAGAGAGCTTGCAGCTGTAAGTTGAACGAAATCAGCGCTGAAACAGAGAAGAAAAAGGACTTTTTCGGTCAGCTTTAGTCTTCATTCAACCAGAGGGAATATGCGACTGAAATGAAGCTTTCCTACCAGATAAATAACAGCAACAGCTCGTACAGCATAAAGGAACTGAAGGAACAACTTACAGTAATAACAGAAACACTGGACAGGGCAGGACAGCGCTGGACAGAGAAGCAAGACTTCAGTGTTTATGCAGCAGTACAATTCGTCCAGCCAAGAGCCTCCATGCGACGGATGAAGCAACAGTTCTGGAGCAGGTTTACAGCATGAAGAAACAGCCACAGCAGCGCACAGCAGCTTGAAGAAGCAGAGAAGCCAGCAACCAGCGAAAACAGGGGATGAAAATGGCGGTTCTGTGCCTGCTGTGCTGGAGGATATATCTTGCAAAAAGTATGGATGAGCAATGACCAAAAACCCAGCTGAAGGAAGAAGGAGAGGAGGGGTACTTCGGTAAAATAACAGAGAATTACTTGGTGCATGGCAGCTGTCCGATTTTTGCATGGGGAGTCAACTTCATGCATTCCTCTTCACGTCATTTTTCTCTTCCCCTCCTGCATTCACGTCGGGTTATCACACGTTCGACATGTATCAGACATTGATACTTATGCATATGTAACCAAGAAGATTCAAGCCACTTTTTATATTTAACTTTTTTCATAATTAATAAAGCTTTGTATAATTACAATGTAGCTTTAAGCATCTGGATACGATTTGATACTTAAAAGTATTATATCTTATATATTTTAAAAATTCTTATAGGCTTGAATTCCGATCATTTCATACTTAATTTTTATATGTGCTTGTTATAACAAAGTTAGATTCTCAACGCTATCAATGTTAAGAAGCTTTTATGGTTCATTGCAGATATGAATCAAAGATCATCATTAGATTGGAATAAGCGTTTTCATATTATTTTTGGAATTGCTCGAGGTGTTCTTTATCTTCATCAAGATTCAAGGTTGAAAATAATCCATAGAGACATTAAAGCAAGCAATGTTCTCTTAGACATTGCAATGAATCCCAAAATTTCAGATTTTGGCATGGCTAGAATATTTGGAGAGGACCAAATCCAAGCAAGAACAAGGAGAATTGTTGGGACATAGTAAGAACCAAACTCTTGTATATCTTTTGAAATAAAACTTGCACAACAATGTTATATTATAACTATTTTTGGGTTGTTGCAGTGGTTATATGTCCCCAGAATATGCAATGACAGGACAATATTCAACAAAGTCTGATGTCTTTAGCTTTGGTATCTTATTGCTAGAGATTATCAGTGGGAAGAGAAACACGAATCATGGAGAGGAAAAAGTGTCCTTAAATTTGATTGGACAAGTAAGATTAAAAAACCTATAAGGATTCAATATAAATCTAATCATTAATTGGTCTTTTTCTATCTCTTCTCATATTTAACAAGTTATTATCAACAACCAATTTTTATTATCATTTCTTTATATTGAATTATCAGTGATAGTGTAGTAAAGAATGTGTGAATCAAGCTATATTAAAAATAATGTTTGTATTTTTTTAAGGGTTTGACTAACAAATTGCAATACAAAATAAAAAATCCAAGCATGCCTGATTATTAGTTCTTTAGCCTTAAAATCCTTAGAAACTAATTAATTAAATTTTGATGGTATAATTTTTCTTTCTTTGAATCATATGATGTTGCATTAATTTGTAGGTATGGGACTTATGGAGAGAAGGCAAGGCCTTGGAACTAATGGACTCAACACTTGGAGAATCATATCCTGTCGACGTAGTCCTAAGGTGTATTCAAATTGGGCTCTTATGTGTGCAAGAAAGTGCCCTCGATAGGCCATCCATGTTAGAAGTTATTTTCATGCTTGGCAATCAAGTAACCCTTCCCTCACCTCGAAAGCTTGCATTCCTATTTAATTCCGACAATGACCATTCAAAGTCATCAACATCTATAGAACCTTCAGTAAATGACATTACTACTTCTACAATTAGTGCTAGATAGAGAGGAATTAGGTAGGTATGAGTAAAATGTATGCCGCGATATGTATGTCTTGTTAGATCATGACTATCCTACTCCTATGAACATATTCTTTGATTGTGTATCAAGGTATGTACTGATGCATATGTTACTTGTACAAAGTACAAATATGTCTTTAACTTGTAAAGAAATAGTGTTTTTCTTCTTTAAGTACAATATTTTTCTTATTTATCAAAAATTACATTTGACCCAATGTAAAGTTAAATATGTAAAATTATTAATATTAATTTATCCTTTATCTTATCTTTTTGAACTCTCTTACCCTACAACTTCTCTATAGTAATGGTAACCCATAGTTAAGAATGACAAAAGAAACCTTTGTAGCTGAATGGAAGTTAAGAATTAGCGATTAAATATATTACGCTTGCACACAAAATGATTTAAAAATTAAAACCAAAGTGGAAAGAGAGACAACCACTTTGGCATGTAAAGCATAATGAACAGAAGTTTGCATAGATTTTACTTGTGCTTTGTTGGAATATCAAGCATGTTTAACACCTTCGAAAGGCTAGACTAGAACTCACATGCCCATGTTTTTTAATATCATAAACATGTTTATGAAATGCAATTTAGGATGACATTCCATTGTCTTTTACTTCATTTGTTATGCTATAAAAGGTTAGAATTTAGATACAATTTTGCCTATTCTATCTTTTAAGCTCCTAAATAACATAGGTGAAGGAAGAAGCAATGCAAAGAAATAAAAGAACACAATAAAAATAAGGGAGCAAAATAATTTTCGATTCTGCTTCTTTCATATATATATGTGTGTGTGCGTGCTTGCTCATGCACATGTGAGCACAAAATATTACAACCAAAACCAAGCGATGTTAAATGATTAACAACAACTCAAAAGTATGGTTATGAAGCAAAAAACTATGCATTGGCATTACTTAGTGCCAAAAACTCTAGTTAATCATTAGGGACCCTTGGTTAATCAACACTGAGCATCATACCAAGGTGCAAAGACCAATTAACAACATAAAAGGATAGTTACAATGTAGTAGAACAACTATCATCACTCTTCATTGATGCAAGTGTTAAGAACAACACTAAGCTTTTCTTTAAGGAATTCAAATGTATTCTTTTATAGACACTTTGTAAGAGTATCATCCAATGGTTTTCATTGCTACAATGAACAATTTGAACTTCATTTCCTTTTTATTGCTTCTTTAACGGAATGATATTTAATTTTGATATGCTTGGTTTCTTCATGGAAGACAAGGTTTTTCACCAATGCCACAGCTAATTTGCTATCACATAGGATCTTTGTAGTATTGTTTTGATGTATCCTTAGGTCATTCAAAATTTTCCTTAGCTATAAAGCTTGGTTCATAATGGTAGTGTATTCTACTTTTGCTAAAGATTAAGTAACTAAGGCCTACTTCTTTGTACTCCAACACACACTTTTAGATCCAACTAAGAAATAATATCCAAAAGTTCTCTTCATATCATCTAGAGAACCAATCCAATCGTTGTTGTAAACCCAAGCAAGTTGGTATCATTAAACCTCTTTATATCATGTCATAATCAATGGAGCCTTGAATGTATCTCAAGACTTTCCTAGCTGCCATAAAATGATCTTTAATAGAAGATTGCATGAATCTAGATAAAAAAATTGTATTTTTTTTCTTTCAATAATGGCAAGGTGGCAACATGTGGTTCTTGAACTTTCTCCTATTGTTTTACTGTTCCTTCTTCTCCCATTGTTTTGTTTCTTTAATCCACCTTTACTTTAAGGTTTTGGCTTTTAAACAACCACTAGTGTAGCCTTACTAGTATTCTCTTCCTTTTTAAGAGCCTTTTTTTATTCCACAACTTGTAGAACGTTTGCAAGATCTGTTATATCCCAAGTGTCACCATTAACTAAAGAGATTTTGGCTTCAAATCTTTCAGAGAATGTCCCCATTAACTACAAGAAAATAGGAAATTATAAACAAAAATTAGGGATGGAATTTTTTTTTAATATCTAATCAATGGAAATTTTGTTTCAAGTCTACACAGAATTTTTTTTAACTGATACTAGACAAAATTTTTTATTTCAAAATATTCCATATCTAATCTATTGCAAAAGTGTTTTTTTTTTCAAAAAAAAAAATAAAATTTGAAATTGGAGACAAAATTTCCATCTCTAATTCCATCTTAGAATAGTTATTTCTTCTTCTTTTTTAAGAAAAGCAAAGATTAGATTTGAATTTAAGGTTAGAATTTTTTGTCTCAAAATTCTAAAATTGAAGGCAAAATTTTTTCACCTTAGTTCCACTTTAGAATGGTTTTTTTTTCCTTAAAAAAATCTTAGATTAGAAATAAATTTGCAGATGAAAATTTTCATTTCAATATATTCCATCTCAAAATATATTTTTGGTGAAAAAAAATTAAACCTAGAGATGAATTTAGAGACAAAATTTTTTGTCTCTAATTTATTTTTAAAATTAGAGATGAAATTTTTTATTTTTAATTCCATCTGACGATTTTTTTTGGGAAAAACAAAACAAAGGTTAAAGACAATTTTTTTTGTCTTAAATATTTTGTTTCTAATTTGTTGGGAAGATATTATTTTCATTTTTTTAAATTAAAGACAAAATGTTTTGTCTTGAATTTCATCTCATGATGGTTTTTTTAAAAAAAGAAAAGAAAACAAGATTTAAGACAAAATTAGAGACAAAATTTTCATCACAAAAAATAATGTTTGTAATTTGTTCTAAAAATATTCCTTTTAATTTTTACCTAATTAAAAAACACCAAAGAATTACACTCTAATAACAAACCCTAAAACATAAGAAATCTATCACATAAATTCCAAATATGATTATGTTATGGGAGTTGACTACCCATAAATGACTAAATCAACCAACTTGGTCTAACCTGCTTTCAAAAGGCCTATAAGAGTCAATGACTACTATTCATTAAGCCTAATACGAGAAACTGACAAAGCAAATTGCTTAACCAACTTTGAATAGAATGGTTCCTACACAACAAGCCACCTTGATCATATGGTTTCTACAACTCCACTAAGCAACTTAACCTGACTACCATCATTAGCTTACCATGCATAAAGCTTATGAATATAAAGCTTACAACCTCACCAAAGAAGGATTTGTTCATACATAGATGAACATCATAAGATCAAGGCTACACATATAGCATTCTTTTAGCTCTGTTTCATTAAGCCTAAGAGACATAGTCTTTTTCTTTATCTTGCCATTGTGTGTGTGAGTGTTTTTTTTTAATAAACCCCTTAATACAAGCATGAGCAAAGTAGCCAAGTGTATATAATATTATATTAGTTATACAATATTGGTTTAATTAATAAATACAAAATGAAAAATACATATTATGTTTAATTTTCATATTAATTTAATAAATACACTTTATAAAATAAATATCCACTTTCTATTAATTTGTTATTCTCTCTCTTAAATTTTGTTCTTCCCTTAATATTTTTCTAAATTTTCACTCTTATACCTAATTATTCTCTCATAAATTTGCCAACTTTTTCACTCCTTCCAATCCAACATAATTGTTTATTAATTATTAAGAGAAAGAGAAAGATACCCACACAGAGAGAGAGAGAGAGAGAGAGAGAGAGAGAGAGAGAGAGAGAGAACATATCTAAAAATCAAAAGCTCCCTCTCAGTCATTCATTTCTTCACATGCATGAGTCTTCAACCTCCTCATCCATCACGGTGTTGGCTTACCGAAATCCACCATCTTTAACCAATCGAATGCATAAAAAATCTCCCATACTATTTTGCATATTTGCTCTTCTTGAGTGTTTCCCTTATCTTTGTTCATCATAGCATATTCATCCTTGTGTCACCACTACTTCTCCAATCAACTAGAATCTTGCCAAAAAACTTGCCATCTTCATCCAGCCATCCTTTACTTGCTAAGAACTCATGTGCATCCCCTCTTTTGTTTTTCTCATGGGTTCACCAAAAATTGCTACATTTTTAGTTGTAAACTGTTCAAGATTAAGGCATTTTGCTATTTGGAATTGTTGCTTTTTGTAACAACAAAAAAAAAAGCTGAAAATTTTTAAGGGTTGACAATTTTCTAAGTTTATTAGCTATAGCCTAGCTATAGCGAATGTACCTGTTCGTTATAGCGAGAAATGGTCTAGCTATAGCGAGAGTGCTTCTAGCTACAGCGAGTGGGGGCACCCCATACAAAAATCATGGTGTTGCTCGCCGTAGCGCGCGCCATAGCGAAAACAGGGGTCTGAGACTAATACGTGCTCGCCGTAGCGAGGGTTATTCTTCCCTATAGCGAGGGTAAGTCCATAAAAGCATGAAAAAAAAGAATTTGACTTCTTAAAGCGCCCTAACTTATCCTTTCTCCTTAAATCGACCTAAGTTTCGACCAAAGGAGAGAAAAGAGCCGTGGATAGAGAGAGAAACCTAGAGAAGGAAGGAAGAACAAAAGAAAGGTAAGATTTACATAGTTTTTCTTCTTAGTATGTTGTTCTTCTCTCTTTGCCCTCTCTTCCTATGGATTTGGTTGTGGAAGTAGTTGAGTTTTGAGCTTGGTTCAGAAGAGGGAGAGTGGAAAACCCCTCTTGAAGAAGACCAAAACTCATATATCTTTACATCTCCTTTTTTGCTTTCTTTTCTTGAGAGCTTGAGAGAGGAAAGAGAGTTAGTGGCATTTTAGAGAGAGAAACCCTAGTTTCTCTTCATGAATAAGGTGTTAAGAGAGTAATTCTATGCTCTTGTATGTCTAGCCTCAAGAGAAGCACTCTCATCTAGTGGTGATTGTGAAATCAACAAGGGAGGAGACAAATTGAAAGGGAAAGCTTGTGATTAGCCAATAAGGTAGCTCTTTCCACCTTCTCTTATGCATAGATGTGTGCTTACATTATCTTGCATGTGTATGTATGTTTACACCATGAAAAGTATGCTAGCATGATGATGTCTTATGTATTTCAATGATGTGTTATGTGATTACTTTGCTTTGCTTTAGTATGGAAAAGCCAACAACCCTCTAGCCATGGTGAGGATGAGTCAAGAACCCTAAAGTTGGTTGAGACAAAGTAAAGAGTCTCCCAAAAGTGAGGTTGACTCCCAAGAGTAAGATTGAGTCTAAGAACCTCTTAAAGAATGGGTGAGGTAAGTCCAAAATCCACAAGTGAATGGGTGAGGGTAATCCACTTGCTTGGCAAGCTCTTGCATGTTATGTATGGCCTACTCAAATGTTGAAAATGCTTTTCTTATGATTTCACATGCTACTATGCCCATGCATATATGTGTGAGACTAGTAATGCATGCTTTATGTATGATTGAATGAGAGATGAGCTATTGAGATTTTTTGAATCTCACTCCCCCTCTCCACCATCCTAACATGCTAGGTGGACCAAGTGAGATAAGAGATGGGAGCCATCAAGCTTGAAGCTAGAAGATTGGCAAAGGAGTTATGGAGTAGTCATGTTATCACTATTTTGTAGTTAGGCAAAGAGATGTACTTTAATGATGTACATGATGTAGCAAGTATGAATACTTGTAAATGAATGTATTTATCATATATGTATGAGAATTAGAACCATCTTGAATAATGTAGCAAGTTTTGTTATGAATAGCAAGATCTTGGCATTATGTACATGGTGTATGTTTTGGTGTGGGAGAGTGAGTTTTGCAAATCTGGGTTGTTAGACATTTGAGCCATATTTAATAGCTTATATTGATGCTTTCCCACGTGCTCATAGAGCCTTAGAAGTAGGAGAAGCTAATTTGAACCCTTGGAGTTCTCTTTAGCAAGAGAAATTGGTCACTTTGCCCCATGATGTCCAAGTCTGACCAAATGATCTCTTCTTGCCTTGAAATTTGGCATGTGACTAGAAATTGTCTAGAGATTTTTGGAAAGCTAAAGATCAGGTCATTTAAAGGTCTGTGGAATTTTCTATGATTTTTCAAAGTTGGTATCAAAATTTCGGATTTGCACTAGCACTGTTCATTTGGTTAGTTGTGAAATTATGTCATCCGAGGGGCAAACGTGGTCCAATGGCTACAAAATTTTATAGGAAAAAACTAGACAGTCACAATGACTTGTAACAACTAGAAGCACCTCAATTGGAGGTCTAAAGTGGAAGATATGCATTTTCAAAGTTTCTGCCCAGTATCAGTCATCTTGCCTGACCAGAGGTACTGTTCCATCGATTTTTGAGAGTTTGGCTGGTGAACTGATCTGGAGATATTTTTTCTCTCTAGTTAACATCAAAATATTTCCATATTCATATCATTTGAATACATTGGATTTTTTTGGAATTATTTAGAAATTTTTGAAATTCATATCAGTAAATTGTGACAACATCAGGACCCACTCTGACCTTCAGATGATTTCGCGTGTCAAACGCATTGTGTGTGGGATGTTATGACTTGTACATATTTTTAGCATGAATTAGACATCCCAAGCTTTCCAGAATGATCAAGATTACATGTTTTCTAGATTTAGTTGTGATTTTCCAAACTTTGCCCAGAAATGAGGCCAAGCCTGGCCGAAAATGAACATGTATGTTCCATACCTCTTTTTGGTTTCCATGGGCTAAAAGCATGTTTTTGGGATTGAAATAAGTTGTAATGGTGCAATTAAATATGAGGATACATAGAATGAGCTCACACGGTCCATGTGACACTAAAGTGAATTTTTAACCATGTCGTAACTCTAAGCAAATGTATGAATCCAATAGGGAAGATCTCACTTTATTCTTCCTATATCTCATATGAGCATGTAAGGCATGATGGGTATGAGCTAGAAATGATGGTGTTACACTTTTCCTCCTTGGTTTCTACTTGTCAGTTTTGTTGCCCTTTTCAGGACCAAGAACTTCTAGACCTGAGTTGGTTTAGTATTAATCTTCCTTCAATTCTTGGAGCAATTTCCTCAATTACAACCTACTAATAGCTACATTTTCTTAGGTCTTTTATGGGTGATTTGGGTAAGACTGAATTTTGCTTTTACTTTAACTATAATCTTGCATCCTTAGTAATGTTGAATCTAATTAGTCTTTCATATTGGGGACAAGGGTAAGATTTCTAATTTTAGGCCTTAATTTGGGGATCAATAGAAAAGTAGAAATAAGTAGTTGTAAATTGCATGTGAAATGTATGTATGCAAGGATATCTTTCTTTTCTACATAATTGATTGTTAGAATTAAAAACCTAACATACATTTGGGCAATAAAGGGTTTTAATTACTATTGAGAAAATTGAAATAAACTAGACTAGCCTTTTCAATTAGAAAATCAATGTCAAGAATCGACAAAACCTATGTAAATCAACTAAGTTTGTCATTGAATAGGTTTTTTATTTTTATTGTCCAAATCATAAATTTGCCATTTTGTGGCAGAGATTAATGATGTTTAACGAACTCTACCCAACTTATTTCTATTAGATTTGCTGACATTGGCAAAATACTTTAATTAAATTTTATATTATGAGATATTTATATTTATTCCAAATTTTTTTTAAAAATATTGATTTAATTGTAAATTATTATATATTTATATATTTCAAAAAACCATTCAACCTTGATTTGATTACAATCGAACTATTGAATAATGAATCACTTTTTATCCCAGTTCAATAATTGGTCTTTATTTAAAAAATTGGTTTTAATATACCTTTTGTCTTCTTTTGTTGATATTGCTTATTCAAATTTCTTAAAGTTATTTTGTCCTTATATTTTTGCTATTTCCAATAAAATGGACTAGCATAATTAAACTTTGATTCCCAACAAAAGAAGAGCATGGTGAAAATAAAATACAACCAAGCTTTCCATATTTTAGCATTAAAACCATAATGGCCACTATAAACAATTTCTCGAATAAGAATAAATTGAGGTAAGGTGGATTTGGTTTTGTTTACAAGGTAAGTGAAATGTGTAAAATCCAATTGTTATGTAACTGGAGTGGGAATTTCCTTTAATCTTATTATCATTTAATTCTTATCCAGGTTATGTGATGTTTTTCTAACCTAGAACATCCAAAATTAGGCCTTTAACTAAATTAATTTTGGACAAAATAAATAATAGAAGATATTTAGTTAATAACTACATGAAAAGAATGTGGGATTTTCCTGAGTTCTAGCCACAAAGGAAATTAAAGAATTTACTAGGAAGGCAACAAAATTCTATAGGATCAATTAGGGATTTAATAGAAATCATTAACAATTATTTATAAATTATCAAATAACAGGTTGTTAAATAATAAATATTTAGAAATGGGATTTTTGTAAATTCTTTGGACTCTTAAGGCCCTAAAAACATATGAAAATTAATTGAAAAATAAAAGTATTTAGGAGAAATTTAAGAGTTAAAAGATCATTACTAAAAGTTTAGGTTCAAAGTGTAGTTTTAACTAGGGACCAAATTATAATTTATCCTAGGGTTAAAATAAGATCTTTCCTAAAACTAAAAAGTGAAATTAGGAAAATATCCTAATATGAAAATAATCGCATCAATGATTGTAACAACTTTCATATCTAGAATTTCCCTTAAATTAGAGCCCAAAGAAAGATATGTTGGGTCAAAGTGGAGTTAACACTTCATCTCCATAAGTATCTACATGAAGTTTTGAGGGAAAGAAAGAGAAATGGCATCCTAAAGAAGTCACTGCCATTTCCTTCCTTATAAATACCTTATCCCTTTAGAATGTGAGTAAATACAAATTCCCATACCCCTCACTCCATCTCTATGACACCTTTTAGAATAAGAAAGAGAGCATGGAAGAAAACAAATGATAGAGGAGGAAAGAGAGAAACAAAGAGTGAGAATAGAGAATGAAAAGATATTATCACTTCCATCTCATATTCCCTTTAAAATAACTTTAGAGAAAGAAAGTTTGAGAGAATGGAGAAAAAGAAAACATGATAGAGCAAGAGAAATGAAGTGAGGGAATGAAATAGAGACAAAATGTAACACCATAAAGGGTTAACCGTGATTATCCATCACTTAAACTTGATTCCATATGATTTTCAAAGAAAAGGACTAAAACCGTGGTATTTTAATGCTTTAAGTCAAGGTTTAAATAGTCATACTTCACCCTGTGAGTCCCGTGAACCTATTAATCACACTCTTTACTCAAAATATATTTATACAATTCATACATAGCATAAAACAATCTATGAACCACGGATATGAAGTCAAAAACCAGAAAATACAAGTTCTCAAAATGGGCCTAAAAGTCAGATTTTTAGCTCTAACTTTGAAATATCATAACTAATTCTAGAAAAATGAGAATCAAGCAAACCATAGCTTTCTAAAAAGCTCTAGAATTTAAATTTACATTAAAAATAATTCCAAACTACAATCGCAGTGTTTAGATCATGTTTGATATCGAAAAAGAGATTGCAGTCTAGCTATCCCTGGTACTGAAATAGCTTGCTGTCATGAACTTCACAATTCATAACTAATTCCAAAAAAATCCAATCTAGAAAACTATATCAATTTGGAAAGCTACAGATGTTAACTAGAGAAAAAAAAATAAGTTTAGATCATTTTAGTAGCCTTTGGACCTCAAAAACTAATGTAACAATAACGAAGGTCGGATGGCTTCCCTAATGCTGACATAGAACTTCAGAAAGTTATTTCTCCCTCTATAGATCTCCAAGTGAGGTGCTTCTAGTTGGTATAGGTCATTGTGGATGTCTAGTTTATATCCATAAAATTTCATAAGAATTGGACACCGTTTGTCCCATGAATGACAGATTTAATTTCGGACCCATTAGCACAGTACACTAACCAAAACTAAAAAATTCTCCAACTTCAAAAATTCGCCAAATATTCCCTAGACTTCCAAATATTACTCACTTTAGCTTCTCAAGAAGCTCTTAACAAAATCTAGATGTATGCCAAATTTCATATCAAGAAGAGCTCATTTGGTCATGTATTGATACAACTCACGAATTTGGAAATTTTGACACTATAAATGGTTCAAAGTGGGTCTAAATAGCCTCCTACATGCTCTAACACCTCTTGGGCAAATTTTAAAGTATAAACACAACATATATGAATTACCCAAGTGGTCTGAACCATCACACATTTCAAACTCACCATGCTGCGGGCAAAAATACACTACTACATACAAGCCACTAAGGGATCAAATCTCATATTTCCATTGCTTTGGCTCTATACATGGTTCATACATATTTATATATACTTTTATACTTGCTTACACATTTATATCTCAAAAATAATATGTACATATTCATTTTGATACTTCTTTACATCAAAAGAACTAAAACAAGCTATACAACTAACTAAGCATACTCAACTAAGCTCCTTGGCTTGCACTTTGGTCTCCCTGAGCTTCACCTAACATGTTAAGATGGGAAAGGGAAGGGGGTGAGATTTATAGAATCTCAATAGCTCATGCACTCATTCAATGAAGCAATCAAAGCATATAAATAAGTCAAAGCATGCAAGTAGGCATATAACCATTTACAATCATACAACATATGATTTACATGCCATGAATATCGTATCAATGCCAAGAATGAGCTCTAGGGACTTTTGGCCTAACCTCACCCTATTTTAGGAACTTTTGGATGGCCTCACCCTTGGTCTAGGGACTTTTGACTCGGCCTCACTCATCCATGAGACTTTTGGCCTTGTCTCACTCATCCTTAGGGACTTTTGGCTCTACCTCACCCGAGTAATTTTCACAACCCAAAATATAAGCATATTGGTACCAATGCATCAAGGCAATATCAAATGGTATGTCTCATAATATAAGCACATACACAAGCATACAATGACTATTACACATCCAAGAATGCAACAAGAAAGAGTAGAGAGCTACCTTGTAAGCCAACACAAGCCTTCCCTTTTGATTTCTCTTTGTCTTTCTCGGTCTCAAAATCACAACTAGATGGAACCGATTCTCTTGAGCCTAGACACAATAAATAGCATGCAATTACTCTCTTATAACTCAAATAATTACTCACAAAGGCTAGGAGATTAAATCCCTAGTTTCTCCCTCTTAATTTCCACTAGTTCTTCTCCTAGTTCCTTTGCATTTCTTAACTCCCCACACTCTAATTCAAGGGTTTCTTACTCATTCTAGGTCAGAACTTCCTTCCTCTCTCAAGCTCTCAAGTTGGTAGAACTGACATACACAAGAAGCAAAGAAGAAAAAGTAAGATACATAAATATCTACCTTGAGTTCTAGCTTCTTTCAAGAGTGGTTTTCTTTTGCCTTCACCTTCCTTTTTATTCTACACTCTCCCTTTTCTGAACTAAACTCAAAACAAAACTAATTCAACAACCAAAATCATAGAAAGAGAGGGCAAAGAGAGATGAACAAAATTCTAAGAAGGAGAGCTATAAAAATCTCAAGTTTTGCTTACCTTTTCCTTGGTTTCCTTCCTTCTCTCTTAGCTTCTCTTGGTTTCTCTCTCTCTCTCTCTCCAGCCCTTTTCTCTATTTTGGACGAAGTATAAGTCGGTTAGAAGAAAAAGAGAGGATCTAGACTCTTTAAGAAGTAAAATTCTCTTTTTTCACGTTTTTCCAAACTAACCCTCGCTATAGCGAAAAATAACCCTCGCTACGGCGAGCACGTATCAGTCCTAAGCCTCTATTTTTGCTACAGCGCGCTATTACGAGGAACTCTCTAGTTTATAGCTAGAAGCATTCTCGCTATAGTGAACAAGTATATTCGCTATAACTAGGTGGATTTTTATTATAGCAAACAGGTACATTTGCTATAACCAGGCTGTAGCCAACAGACTTAGAAAATTTTTAGCAATTTTGGTTGTTACATTTCTATCCCCCTTAAAATAAATTTCGTCCTCAAAATTTAAATACATACCTTAAGGGAATAACTCTAGATATTTTTGCCTCATTTCATCCTTTAATTCCCAGGTTGCTTCCTTAGATATCAAGCCTCTCCAAACCACTTTCATTGGAGGAATGTTCTTGCTTCTCAGCTGTTTTAGCTTAGCATCCACAGTTCTCTTTAATTTCACTACATAGGAAAGATCTTCCTACAATTGCACATGCTCATATTTTATGACATGCGAGGGGTCTGATAAGTATTTTTTTAATTGGGAGACATGAAAACACTGTGGATTTGGGCTAGGTTAAGAGGTAAGGCTATTCGGTAAGCCACGGGTCCAATTTTCTCAAGAATTTCAAATGGACTAATATACCTAGGACTAAGCTTCCTTACCCTCATTGACCGACTCACTCCCGTCATTAGAGACACTCGAATAAATACACAGTCTCTAATCTTAAACTTTAACAGCCTCCTTCTCTTATTGGTATAGCTTTTCTGCCTACTTTAGGCTATGAGGAGTTTCTTTCTAATCAATTCCATTTGTTGGGTGGTCTAGTCCATAATCTCAGGTCCTATCATACTTCTCCCACCTAACTCAACCCAGCATAGAGGAGATTTGCACTTTCTCCCATATAAAGCCTCATAAGGGGCCATTTGAATACTAGAATGGTAACTATTATTATACGCAAACTCTGCTAGCGGTAAATACACATCCCAGTTACCCCTCATTTCTAACACACATGCCCTCAATATGTCTTCTAAGGTCTGGATGGTCCTCTCAGTCTGACCATCTGTCTGGGAGTGATATGTAGTACTAAACTGTAACCTGGTCCCTAAGGCATACTGCAATGACCTCCAAAAATTCGATGTGAACTTAGGGTTTCTATCCGAAACTATGTTACTGGGTACTCTATAAAGTCGCACAATCTCTCTGATATACAATTGGGCTAATTTATCCAGTTTATGAATAGCCTTGATAGCTAAAAAATGTGCAGACTTCATTAGTCTATCTATAACTACCCAAATAGCATCGTGTCCAGAGGATGTCCTGGGTAACCCCATAACAAAGTCCATGGCTATACTATCCCACTTCCACTCAGGGATATCTAGGGGTTGCAACAACCTAGCGAGTATCTGATGTTCTACTTTTACCCTCTGACACACTAGGCATCTAGCCATGTAATCTGTCATATGATTCTTCATCCCTGGCACCAGAAAATTCGTTTTAAATCCTGATACATCTTGGTGGCACCTGAGTAGATAGTATACTTACTCGTATGTGCCTTTTTTAAAATATTTTCTCTCAACTCATTTTAACTAGGTACATAGATTCTATCTCGGTATACTATCATACTATCCTCAGATGTTCTAAAATTTAAGGTCTTACCTTGAAAAATCTTATTCCTGATTCGATTCAGGAACTCATCCTCTCTCTGAGCATCTAAGATCTAGGTTCTCAATAAATTCTCAATTCAGGTTTCACTCAGATACAATTTACCCAATACCACTTGACAGGAGAGGTTCAAGTTTCTAAATTTCTCTTGGAGCTCCTGCTCCCTAATCATCACATGGGCAGTGTGGATGGATTTTTTACTTAGGGCATCCACCACCACATTGGCCTTGCCCAGATGATATTTCAACATATAATCATAGTCTTTCAGGAACTCCATCCATCTCCTTTATCTCATATTGATTTCCTTTTGATCAAATAGGTATTTTAGACACTTATGATCACTGTAAATCTCTATGGTAGTACCATACAGATAGTGCCTCTAGATTTTAAGAACAAACACTACAGTGGTTAACTCCAGGTCATGCATGGGATAATTCTCCTCATGAGGCCTCAACTACCTAGAGGCACATGCTACTACTCTATCCTGCTACATCAACACACATCCTAACCCTTTGCCCGAGGCATTACAATAAACCACAAATGGTTCACTAAGGTAAGGGATAATCAGTACAGAGGCAGTGGTTAGACAGAGTTTCAACTCCTAGAAACTTCTCTCACATCTATCATCCCACATGAAAGGTGTCTCTTTCCTGGTCAGCCTCGTCAGTGGTAAGGCCATTTGAGAAAAGCCCTAAATAAACCATCTATAGTACCCTGCAAAACCTAGGAAACTTCTAACCTTGGTGATTGTTCTAGGTCTATTCCACTATAACACAACCTCAACTTTATGGAGATCAACAGCGATCCCATCTTGTGAGATCACATGACCTAAGAATCTCACCTTGGTTAGCTAAAACTCACATATACTAAGTTTGGTATACAACCTTTTATCTCTCAGAGTCTCTAGGACTAATATCAGATGCCTCTCATGCTTTTCAAAGGATCTATAGTATACTAGGATATCATCAATAAAGACCACCACAAACTAATCTAGATACATTCTGAATACCTTGTTCATGTAATGCACACAGCAGGTGCATTCGTCAGCCCGAATGGCATCACAAGGAACTCATAGTGCCCATATCTAGTTTTGAAGGCCGTCTTGGAGACGTCTTCAGTTTTCACTTTCAATTGGTGGTACCCAGATCTAAGATCTATCTTGAAAAACACAGATGCCCCAGCTAATTGATCTAATAAATCATCAATTCTAGGGAGAGAATATTTATTTTTAATAGTAACTTTATTCAACTCTCTATAATATATACACAGTGGTAAGCTACCATCCTTCTTTCTCATAAATAACATCGGAGCTCCCCAAGGTGAAACACTAGGGCGGATAAACCCTTTCTCTAACAATTCCTCTATTTGCTTTTTCAACTCAATAAGCTCGGTAGGAGCCATCCTGTAAGGAGTCTTGGACACTGGTCTAGTCCTAGGCACTATGTCTATAGGGAACTCTAGCTTTCTCTCAGAGGGTAGACCATTAAAGTCAAAATCTCTAGGGAAAACCTTTGGGAATTCCTTGACAACTGGGGTTTCCTTTATCCCTTCCTCTACCTTAGCCTGAATAAAGAAGAAGACTAGAAACCCTTGACATCTACACTCTAAATGCCTCTTAGCCTAAGCAGTAGTCACAAAGGATAACTCAGCTCTTATTCTAGGTATGGTCCCAAGAGCAGGTAAGGAAATAGTTTAGTGTTCACAATCAAGTACCATATTATTCATAGCCAACTAGTTTATACCAACAATTAAATTAATATCATGGAAGGGCATACATATCAAATCAATAGTGGTATGACAGTGATTGAACTGCATAGTGACATTTAAGCAAGTATGAGAAGTAATCACATGGCCTCCAGTGGGTGTGGTAACAGATAAATCAAATGACAAGACACTGATAGCCAGATCCAATTGCCTTACACAATGATAGGATATAAATGAGTAACTAGCACCCAAATCAAACATAGCAATTACAGGAAAGCCATTCATTATCAGCGTACCTTGGATCAAACTGGGAGACGCACTAGCTTCCTGTTGAGTGAGGATAAACACTTAGCCTTGGGTCTGTGGCCTAGGAGGAGGCACTGTATCCATCTGGAGACAATTCTTAGCAATGTGCCCTGACTTCCCACACTTGAAGCATGTCATCAAAGATTGCGGAAGGATGATTGGCTCCGAGGAGGAGATATCAGCTTGCCCCGCTGTGACCTTCTATTCCATGGCACCTTGCCTCTCCTCTTGGTGCTAGGTATCATGCTGGAACCCTCTTCCAGTCTTGTCCTTTTCAAATCCAAAGCCCACTTCTGATTAGTTGTAGTTGTAGTAGGCATGATTGCTCACAGGTTATTCTCAATCACCCTCTGACTTCCACAAGGGTATTGAACTTTCTAATTGGCTATGGAGTAACTCTGTCTCTAATCAAGGGCTTCAACCCAGTCTCAAACTACTTATATCTTCAGGGCTCATCGTCATACCTCTGGAGATAAGAGGAATACCAAGACAACTCAATAAACTTGGCCACATATTGATCAACAGTCATCTCATCCGTCTATCTCAAGCTCATAAATTCCATCTCTTTCTTCTTTCTCACCGAACTAGGGAAATATTTCTCATAAAACTCGACAAGAAGCTTTCTCAAGTGATCTGTATATTCTTGGTCTCCATCAGGGGTTTTGTGCTACGCCACCACCTATTAGCTTCCTTCTGTAGCATGAAAGTGGTGAGCCGAGCTTTCTATTCTGTGGTTCAATCCATCACCGAAAATATTTTCTCCAGCTCCATAATCTAAGCCTCCGCCTTATTTGCATCCAACTCCCTGTCAAACGAGGGTGGACTATTCTTCCTAAACTGATTCAACAGTTTCTAGATAGGCATTTGGATCTGAGCAGGCTCTTGGGGAGGTGCAGGTGGAACACCAAATGTAGATGGTTAAGGTACAGGGGCTTCTCTCTCGGCTTCTCTCTCGCCTAGCCATGGTATCTTGTAACTGTATGATCATATCATACTGTTGCTGGGCAATATACCTCTGTTGTTCCAGCATCTCCTAGTGCTGACCCATCATGGCCTCATACTAATTAAGCGTCTCCATGATGATCTATAGAGGATCTTCAGGCCAAACCGGAACCTCTGGCCCAGTTCTCTAAGCCCTTGGCAACCTGCCTCTACCCCCTGCCCTGTCTAGTCTCAACCATGTTTGAAAAGAAGTAGCAACCCTTAATTCATAATCATATCACAAGCACATATGCATATGTATGCTATCACTTCTATGGCAATTCACACTAAACATAGACAAATACACCATTCAAGAGCTTAACACCAAGAAAAAGTACCTGAACCTTTGCTCTAATACAAAAAATGTAACACCATAAAGAGTTAACCATGATTATCCATTACTTAAACTTGATTCCATATGATTTCTAAAAAAAAGAACTAAAATCGTGGCATTTTAATGCTTTAAGTCAGGGTTTAAATAGTCATACTTTGCCCCGTGGTCTTGTGAACCCATCAATCACATTTTCTACTCAAAATACATTTATACAACTTATACATAACATAAAACAACCCATGAACCACGGATATGAAGTCAAAAACTAGAAAATGCAAGTTTTCAAAACGAGCCCAAAGGTCAGATTTTTGGTTCTAATTTTGGAAAATCATAACTAATTCCAGAAAAATGAGAATAAAGAAAAGTATAGCTTTGTAAAAATCCCTAGATGTTAAATTTACACTAAAAATAATTACAAACCACAATCATAGCGTTTGAATCACGTTTGACATAAAAAAAGAGACCGAGGTCCAGCTGTCCCTAGTACTGATACAGCTTGTTGTCATGAACTTCAAATATTCATAACTAATTCCAAAAAAATAAAATTTAGGAAAAATATACCAATTTGGAAAGCTACGGATGTTAGCTAGAGGAAAAAAATAAGTTCAGATCATTTTAGTAGCCTTTGGACCTCAAAAACTGATGTAATAGTAACGAAGGTTGGATGGCTTCCCTGATGCTAACATAGAACTTCAGAAAGTAATTTCTCCCTCTACAGATCTCCAAATGAGGTGCTTCTAGTTGATATAGGTCACTGTGGATGTCATGTTTATTTCCATAAAATGTCATGAAAATTGGACACTATTTGTCCCATGAATGACATAGATTTAAATTTGGACCCATTAGCACAGTACACTAACCAAAACTAAAAAATTCTCCAAATTCAAAAATTTGCCAAATATTCCCTAGACTTCCAAATATTACTCACTTTAACTTTCCAAAAAGCTTTCAACAAACTCTAAATGCATACCAAATCTCATATTAAGAAGAGTTTATTTGGTCATGTATTGATAGAGCTTACAAATTTGGTAATTTTGACACTATAAATGGTTCAAAGTGGGTCTAAATAGCCTCCTACATGCTCTAGCACCTCTTGGGCAAGTATTAAAGTATAAAAACAACATATATGAATTGTCCAAGTGGTCCGAATCATCACACACCTCAAACTCACCATGCTACAGGCAAAAATGTACTACACATACAAGCCACCAAGGGATCAAATCTCATATTTCCATTGCTTTGGCTTTATACATGATTCATACATCATTTATACATACTTTTACACTTGCTTACACATTTACATATCAAAAAATAATATGTACATATTTATTTTGGCACTTCTTTACATCAAAAGAACCAAAACAAGCTATACAACTAACTAAGCATACTCAACTAGGCTCCTTGGCTTGCACTTTAGTCTCCTTGAGCTCCACCTAACATGTTAAGATGGGAGAGGGAAGGGGTGAGATTCATAGAATCTTAATAATTCATGCACTCATTTAAGGAAGCAATCAAGGCATATAAACAAGTCAAAGCATGCAAGTAGGCATATAACCATTTACAATCATACAACATATGATTTACATGCCATGAATATCGTATCAATGCCAAGAATGAGCTCTAGGGACTTTTGGCCTAGCCTCACCTTATTTTAGGGACTTTTGGATGGCCTCACCCTTGGTCTAGGGACTTTTGACCTAGCCTTACTCATTTATGAGACTTTTGGCCTTGTCTCACCCATTCTTTGAGACTTTTAGCTCTACCTTACCCATCACAAGGGACTTTTGGTACTATCTCACTCAAGCAATTTTCACAACCCAAAACATAAGCATATTGGTACTAATGCATCAAGGCAATATCAAATGGCATGTCTCATAATACAAGTACATACACAAGCATACAATGACTATTACACATTTAAGAATGCAACAAGAAAGAGTGGAGAGCTACGTTGTAAGCCAACACAAGCCTTCCCTTTTGATTTCTCTTTGTCTTTCTCAGTCTCAAAACCACAACTAGATGAAGACAATTCTCTTGAGCCTAGACACAACAAATAGCATGCAATTACTCTTTTAGAACTCAAACAATTACTCACAAAGGCTAGGAGATTAAATCCCTAGTTTCTCCTTCTTAATTTCCACTAGTTCTTCTCCTAGTTCCTTTGCATTTCTCAACTCCCCACACTCTAATTCAAGAATTTCTTACTCATTCTAGGTTAGAACTTCCTTCCTCTCTTAAGCTCTTAAGTTGGTAGAACCAACATACACAAGAAGCAAAGAAGAAGAAGCAAGATACATAAGCATCTACCTTGAGTTCTAGCTTCTTTCAAGAGTGGTTCACTTTTGCCTTCACCTTCCTTTTTATTCTCCACTTTTCCTCTTTTGAACCAATCTCAAAACAAAATTAATTCAACAACCAAAACCATAGAAAGAGAGGACAAAGAGAGAAGAACAAAATTCTAAGAAGAAGAGCTATAGAAATCTCAAGTTTTGCTTACCTTTTTCTTGGTTTCCTTCCTTCTCTTTTAGCTTCTCTTAGTTTCTCTCTCTCTCTCTCTAGTCTTTTTCTCTGTTTTGGACGAAGTATAAGTCAGTTAAAAGAAAAAGAGAGGATCTAGACTCTTTAAGAAGAAAAATTCTTCTTTTTCATGCTTTTTTGGACTAACCCTCACTATAGCAAAAAATAGCCCTCACTACGGCAAGCACGTATCAGTCCTAGGTCTCTGTTCTCGCTACGGCGTGCACTATTATGAGGAACTCCCTGGTTTTTGTATGGGATGCTCGAACTCACTGTAGTTAAAAGTATTTTCGCTTTAGCGAACAGGTACATTCGCTATAGCTAGGTGAATTCTCGCTATAGCGAATAGGTATATTTGCTATAGTCGTGCTGTAGCCAGCAGACTTAGAAAAATTCAGAACTTAGAAAATTTTCAGCAATTCTGGTAGTTACACAAAAATGAAGGATAAGCAAAAAGGATGAGGAAGAATTCAAAGAGAATTTTAGGTAAGAACACATTTTGTCTAAGCATGAAAGGATAGCTTACATATCTCTTATATCACTATCTCACAATCTTCTTCATTTTATTTTTCCTTTCATACATGAAATGGGTAAAAATTTTAAGAGGATTCATGGCATATTTCTATGGAGTGAATTCACTTTATGTTTTTTTAAGGCTTTTATATAGTTATAATCATATTAGAATGGTTAAGGATGCAGAAAATGGCAATTTGGAGTGTTGTAGAAGCATGAACATGAAACAAGTGTGTATGACATGGCCTAGCCATGTTTCTCAACAATGGGCCATGCTAGAACCTCTTTTATAGTGCAACTTAGTGCTTGACATAGCCAGGTTATATTATTAAGGCCAAGAACACAATACATTGTGTTATGTGTTATTTTGATCCAAAAATGGGGTTTTCAACCTTAAATCCAAGAGGAACACACTTGGCTATGTACCCATACACGGTCCATGTATTCCTTCCTTATTTTGAGTATTTTAAATGTCTCACAAGTGCACGATTTGGCAATCAAGAATGGCATAAGTTGTGTACAATCTAAGAACTTGCATATGTTGAATTTCATATGCTTTTAGGAGTATTTTACTTTGAATGTCTTCATATTTACGTGCTTTAAGCATAAATTGCCTAAATTAGTTCCCTTAGAACTTGAAATGTCTAAATATGGCAATATTTTATTTAATTAAATATGCAAAGAAGAATATTTAAAGTGGAAATCTAAACCTTGGACTATTCCTATTCATAGAGGATCATGACATTGAAATACCTTAATTCCTATGCATTAAATGCCTAAACCTATGGATAGATGACCTTAACACTTGGAGTACCTTGATGCAAACCTTATATGGACCTAATTAAAATACTACTAATAAAACAAAGTAAAAAAGAAAGAGTTCCATTAGAATTGATATAAGTAACTGGTAATATCTATATCTTACATAAGATATATAAATAAGCATATTATGCTTGTATAATGTTTAATTCATATATGTGTGTGCTTACATACATAATATATGTATACATGCTTGATTTATATATATACATAATAAAGCAAGCATGTGTGTAAACGTATAAATATATATATTTATATGTTTACATACATGCCTGCTTTATGATGTATATATGTGTATGTCTATATGCATGATTCATGATATACATATGTTTGTGAGGATTTAATACTTGTTTAGAAAGATTATTTTTGTGTAATGAATATAGCTTGGAATATACATTTAAGTTACACACTACTTATGTGTCACCATATCCTTATGTAACTACATCAGCTTAGGTATGTTTAATTTACATGATTGACTCCATTGTAGTGCCTTAATTGTGACAAGTGTTTACACCTATATAAGATTATGCTTTATACAATGCAATTAGTTGTGGTTTGTATCACACAATCTATTGATGTGTTGTTTATTTAGGTTTGAAAGAACACTTCCATGATGACCATGAAATATGACATAGATAACCTAGAGCATGGAAATTGGATAATATGATAACTATATGTGGCATTGATATATGTTGTTGCACCTGGTCATTGATATATCTAGTTGTACGGTATTTGGTTGATTATGCACTTGAGAGGAGTTTTTTGCAAGTAACTTGAAGACAAAGATAAGGCTCTCAAGGAATATACTTCTAATAAAAGATTGTATTCAGATATGAGATTCTAAGAATTCCCAATTTTTACAATAAGTCTCTAAAAGACAAAGTTCTTAAGGAACAAAATTCTGATAGGAGATGAGAACCCTTAGTAAGGATAGAGTTTCTTTCTACATGAAAAGAAAAGTATAATCATCTGGAATCAACCTAAGGGTTAGAGTCCCTTATGGTTTGAAGTCCCTTTTTCCCAAGGATAAGGTAATGATAAAGAGGTCACATAAGAGTTAAGAGGCCCTCATATGGCTTAAAGGTTTCATGTTGAACAGGTGGTCCACTCTAGGTGACACCTTAGTTATATCTACCCTTGTTAGATAATGATTCCATTGACCATAATAACTAAAGAGAATATTCTTCCCCCTTGATAGCACTAAAAACCCAAGTCTCATGCCAAGTAATATAAGATGCTTGGTAGGTTACTTATGATTGTGAAAATCCAAGCTTGTACAAGTGGTATAAGACACATGATATGTGGCTTGTAGAAATGTTTTCTTTATAACCAATGCTTTTAATGTAGGATCATCTTTGTCTCCTTAGAAGGATATTTACAGAATGTACACATTAGAGTACTATACAGACTCTATGAATAAAATGATAAAGCATGCTAGTATATACCAAGTTATGGGATAGACCGATATCAAGAATTGAGCTTGTTATAGTTAAAACTGAATTAATGTTATCTAACAGATAGTTTTGAAAGATCTAGCTAAATACAAATGCTACGAACTACATATTTGTTTTATCTAAATGCAATTACATATGACATATTGACTATGCTATGAGCCATGATGTTTTGATAAGATAAACTCAACATGTCACTATTACCTAAACATGGTTTAAGATGAATATGTATACATGCCTATATGTTATATCCTCATATATGAATGCAATTATATTTGCATTTGGTATGCCATGTTCTATTTACTATTCTTATATGCCATAGATAAAGGAATATAAAAGAAAAGATTTTCTACATACATGGCAACTAGACTATTATTAGTTTTCAAAACTAATAAGTGTTTTTATTAAAAATATAAATTTTTATTGTACTTGGTAATGTGTTCAAATAGGGATCTAAATTTTGCTTGTTCAAAGCTAATAGTAAACTAGAGTACCTAAGGTAGGATGGGCTTCCAAGATTTGGATTGTAGCATAAAGAAGGTAGAGTAACCTTATCTATTCTATTATATGATAGTAAAAAAATAATAAAGAGACATTAACTTATGCTCAGTCCTATAGTTCTGGATGAGTTATATATTGATGTTGGAACATTTTAATATTACCTAATGATCCTGTAATTTTGGTAAGTATTAGACCTATGATACAAACTATTCAATACTAGATATTTGATATTTGGTTAAAAAAATATCTATAGGATTATTTTAAGGGGGTTACAGATAGTCTTGCACAAATTAGTACAATATAAACTCTTTGACATTTTAGGGCTTGTTAATTAATGGACAAGGGATAGTGGTGAAAATGTTCTTTGAACTCTAAAAGTTCTAGGAAAGGGACTCAAGAGAGTTCAAGAATGAAATAAAACTAATTGCAAAACTACAACACATGAATCTTACAAGGTTGCTTGGATGTTGCATTCATAAAGAAGAAAGGATGTTGATCTATGAGTACTTGCCCAACAAAAGCTTGGACTTCTTTCTTTTTGGTGTGTCTGTCTTCTTTTTGGTCTAACTGATATTTCTTTCAAACATCGTGCATAATCAATTTGCATACCTAAATAAATTAGGGAAGGGGAAACATTTTATATAAGTATTTTGTCAATTTATCAAATTAAGAAAGTAAATATGATTTTTCACATATTCATGTCACATTAAGCAAATGTTTTGAGCCAATACTTCAATATAGCTCAAAGTATTTATGTTTGACATGTATCAGAGACACTAATGCATATTTAACTAAAAAGAATCAAGCTATTTCTTTTTTTATTTTTTAGTAATTAATAGAACTATATATAATTACAATATTGTTCTAAGTAGCTAGATATGATTCGATACTTAAAAATATCATGTCTTATATATTTCAAAAATTATTATATCCCTGTATTCCTAATGTGTTATACTTAATTTGTATATGTGATTTGTATAAATAGATTAGTTTCCCACCATTTTCAATGTTAACAAGCTGTTATGGTTCATTATTAGATTGGGATAAGGGGTTTCATGTTATGTTTTGGAAATGCTCAAGGTGTTCTCTATCTTCATCAAGATTCAAAACTAAAAGTAATCCATAGAGACCTTAAAGCTAGCAACATCCTCTTAGATATGGCAATGAATACCAAAATTTCAAATTTTAGCATAGCCAGAAATTTTGAAAGGGTTAAATCCAAGCAAGAGCAAGAAGAATTGTTGGAACTTAGTATGGATTAAGCTCTTATGCATCTCTTGTAATAGAAAGATTAACTACACAACAATATTATATCATAACTATTTTAGTTATTGTAGTGGCTATATGTCTTTAAAATATGTAATGGAAGGACAATATTCAACAAAATCTGCTGTATTTAGCATTGGTATCCTATTGCTAGAGATTATCACTGGCAAGAGGATCATAGATCATTAAAAAGGAAGTGCATCTCTAAATTTGATTGGACATGTAAGACTAAAAAGCCTATAAAGATGAATATAAACTATTCATTAGTTTTTTTCATATCTCCTTTCATACTTATTATCAACAATTAATTTTTATCTTCATTTCTTTATATTGTATCTTCAATATTGTTAGAGAGCGTGGTAAAGAATGTGTGAATCAGTTGTATTAAAATAACATTATGTAAATTTTAAAAGGTTTGACTAACAAATTATAGTATGAAACTGCTTAATCAAATCTTGATCGCATAATATATTATTTTCCTGAGAATCATATAATGTTGTATTAATTTATAGGTGTGGGAATTGTGGAGAAAAAGAAAGGCCTTGGAAATAGTGGGCTTAACACTTGGTGAATCATATCCTGTTAACATAGTCCTAAGGTGTATCCAAATTGGGCTCTTATGTATGCAAGATAGTGCCCTCTATCAGCCATCCATGTCAAAAGTTATTTCCATGCTTTGCAATGAAGTAAGCGTTCTCTCACCTCGAAAGTTGACATTCTTATTTAATTCTTCCTATAATGACTATTCAAAGTTATCAACATCTGGAAAACTCTCAGTATACAACATTACTGAAACTGCATTAGTGTAATACTCATTACTAAAATTTAGAGTTTAAATAATTAAATAATTAAAACAATGATAATTTATTCACAAACAGTAATAACAATAATAATATAATAATCATTTAAAGTAGTAAATTTGAAATTTGAAATAATTACCAAATTGCTAGGCATAAAATGGAGATTTAAATTTAAAAAAGAGTGTATTTAAACATAAGTTTGTCATAATTCTATCAATTATAATCTTGCACTTCATTTGTATTCTAGCTTCATACTGTTACCAAACTTGTTAATTTTTTTTTCTTATTTTCTCTTCCTTTCTCCTTCCTATACAATGACCATAGTGCTTGCTTCATGAGGGATCATATTACTATTTCTTAAAAATTGTTTTCTAGCCGTTGCCTTATTTTTCAATTTACTGATTAGCCCCCCAGATTTTTCTTCCTTAAAAACACTTGTCCTTCTCCTAGTGGTTAATCATAAGTCATTCTTCCATCATAAGTGTTCTACCTTGTTTTCTTTGTGCTCCAAGAAGAAATCACAAGAAACTTCTCTGCATCTCTGTCTTTCTTGTACGTAGGTGACGTTTGGTGTTATTTCTTTATGGGATTACCAGAAATTGAAAGCTTTATCCTTTTCTTCCTCGTATGAACTGCTTAGTTGTTCCTTGTTTGTGTGAGTCTTAGACCTTCATTTTCCTAGTTGAAATTCTGCTCAAGTTTGGAGAAGTTTGACTCTATCCTAATAACTGACCTTCGCCGCAAGTGTTAGATGTTTTTTTTTTTTGGATCCTGGCCATTTCCATTGTGAAAATTTGTGCCTTTCTCCTTTACCGAATTCTTCATCTTTTCTTCATTTTGTTGCTATTCTAGCATTGAGGTAGGTTTGCACCATGTTATTTTGCAACCATAAAATTTGTTCTTCAAAGTTGCAAGGTACCCTTCCTCCTCCATCAATGCACGTGAATTTTTGGGGTAAGATATTGCAAATTTCCAGTCATCATCTCTTTTGCTTCTATCCACGATTTTGGCTGCTTTAGATATTGAGATTGAATACCTGAAGGGCACTAAGCTAGATGCTCTTGAATGATTAGAGCCCATAAGGATAATGGTAAGCAAGGATGATGACGGGATTCTTACCTGCCTACAATACTTTGATATCGAATATATCATTATTTACCCTCATGGACTATATACCCACTTAATATATATGTACGTATGTATGTATATATTTTAAAGTTCTGCATTGACCTTCCTAATGAAGTGTTTTATTAAATTGTTTTTATACAACAATTATTTTCTATTCAACATCAAACTTTTAAATATTTAAAGTTAATCTTTATTTATCCTTCATAATCATTTTCTATGAACCTTACATCTTGATTAAAATATCACATGTCTACATGTTCCTTGTATTTTTCTGCTTTAATAATGTAATAAACAAGTTTTTAAGTAAATCCAATTCTTTAACTTTATGTATGTGTACCAATTATGTCATATCTCTTTCTATTTAAAGATTTATATATATGACCTTTTATAAAAAAAATTATTATTTCATTCCTTTCCTTGCTTAAAGTTTTTGTTATTTATTATTATGTTAAAACTTACTATTGTTAGAAAAACTTTGTGCCTACTCATCTTTTTTGTTATCATGCTTTATCTTTTACTCACTGAGTACCGTAACTCATTCCATTATTTACTTTTACAAATAAGGGACTTATGTCTAATGCTCCTCTAGTGTAATTCAAGAAAGTTGTTAGTTGTGATAACTAGCTCTATATAAACATTTTCACATCAACTATTGTCATAGGAGACAAAAACAATTGTTTCAAAACTTTCAGCAGCAATTTCATAGCTATTCACCATCTCAAATGAACTCATGGGACCAAAAATAAAATTTCTTTCCTTTTTACTTCATAGCCTTTATATACAAATTTGTTTTGATCTACTTGATCATAAGATAATCCCAATCATAAGAGAGTTATCTAGCCCATTTTGGCCTCTTTTGACATATTATGGTCCAAATTTAAAAAATTCATAACTTTGGCTATACAACTTCGATTTATGCGAATTATGTGTTTACAAAAAGCTTATGATTTGAACTTTATGCAATAAAATTTTCAAGGTAAAATGAATCCATTTTGCCCCTCAAAAGATACAAAATCCGAGAGCTATTAGAATAAACAATAATTGCATAATTCAACTTTTTAGGACTAGTTTCAAAAATTCATTAAATATTTTATAGGACTTAGAAAAATGTAAGATGTCCACCAAATTTTAGCCCCAAACTAGGTCATTTAAACTATTAAGGGTAAGGGTGCAATTTATGGTTTATTTAGACTAAATTTTGGTTCTAAAATGGTCCATTCAAGCTCTAATGTGCAACCTCTTCCCTTGAACAAATTTTTATCCATTCATACTTCATTTCTATAGGGGACAATGCAAAAAATATGACTAGCCACTAAAAATCACTTGCAACAAGTCACATAGAACCATGTACTACTTATACATAAAACATGTTCCATTTACATCTTTTTGCATCAAAATAACATATATACATAGTCTAAAACTTATACATGGAATACCATTAACATCATCATCATCATCATCATCATCATCATAGTTACCACTAGTTTGTGTTAAAATACATATCAAATACATATATACATCAAAACTTCCTATTATATCTTCTTTAAGCTCTAGTCTTTCTTTGATTCATTTTCCTTGCTAGTGGTACTTGTCATGGTTAGTGGGAGGAAAAAAGAGTAAGATTCTTAAGAGACTCTTGGTAGCCAATCTCATACCAAATCAATGCACACAATAGATGAGCATGAGGAAATGCAAGCATATATGTTTGATGCATAAAAGCAACTCGAACATGAAATTGACATGCAACTCTTGTACTCATCCACCTAATGCATGGAAACATACTTAGCTAGGCTCAACTAGGCTTAACTCTAGGTTAGGGAAGAACTTCTGTGCTCAAATCCCTGCCATCTTATGCTAAGAGCCAAATGCTAAGAGCCAAAGTTTAACTTGCTTATGCATAAATATCATGATAAAATGCCAATTCAATCATAACTCATGTAGTCATCATACAACCAAACATACAAGCATTTCAACTCATATATACACCTAAATACATGCAAGATAGGAAGAGATAGCTACCTTATGGAACTAGAAGCCTTAAGCTACCATTAACCTACTTGATCCTTCTCTTTTCTTTGTTTTTCTTAGGTTGACACACACACAAATATGGACTTGCACTAGCTCGGCCTACATACATCAAATTAGATATAAGGCAACTCACTGGGATTCATTTTAACCCATTTTACTATCATATGGGGATGAGAACTTAAAAGGAAAATTTGAATTACTTTAAGTCCCTTAAATGGAAACTCTCATAATTCAATTTTTACGCTTTAAAATCTTACTTAATATAAGCCATGTGACTCTAATGGAACTCATTAAGGCCATTATATGCAAGTTTAAACAAGCCTAATACTAAATTACTTTATTAGCCCTTTTTGAATTTTAAATTTTCACCTTTCAAAATAGGGCTCATAAATTTGTTCCAACGGTTCCATTAATGTTTATTACTCATATTTAGACCATCTATAACTTAGAATCCATAAAATCACTCCTTAGGTGCCACATCCTCTTCATGGCCAAGACATGCATACTTATTGTTTCTATGGGGTTTTTGTCATTTTCATGTAGAATTTGATAAATTTAGGATATCTAGGACTCATTTCTAGTTCAAATATAGTTTTAGAAGATTCAAATTATCTTCCTAGGGTTTTATATCTTCCATAGCTCAATTGGAACCCTAGGTGGCAACAACATGCTTTCTTTAATATCCTATGATTTGTTAATTCAAAATAGTTCCTAAAGAGTGCAATAAATTATTTAAGCAGAGTCACAGACTTAAAGAAGGGCATAATAAATTAAGAGAAATCGAAAATTGAATCAAATAGTTGATGAAAGAGGACCCCAGAATAAAATGAATTGAGGAAAAGTAAAACTTGAATGCTAAATAGGGCATCTAAAAATGAGGTTGGAAAACTAAGAATAACTTGAAATCGGAGCTAAAATGGCAAAATAGAAGAACCGAAAACCCAATGGAAAAATCATAATTTTAGGCAACTTTTGAGAACCTTAAAGGAAGAGGTTTTAAATGGTAAAATTGAACTTATTAGGGTTTTCAAAGGCCCAGAAAATTAAAGAAATTGTCAGAATGGTTAAAACCCTTCCGGTGTATAATATAGATTATCAATTGACCTAAATTTTGATTGGATGATTTGGTAAGGTTTTAAATTCGATAAATTTGGGACAAATTTTTTTTAATAAACTAGAGGACCCAAATTTTATAATAAAAAAGATAATTTTCAAAAGGAGTTAAAATGAGTTTAAACAGAAAGAGACATAATGGTGAATTTTGAAAAATATTATAAAACATCAGTTTCCTCCTTATATTAGACTAACACATCCTCACTAGTCCCATAACTGACTTTCTTTAGCTTCGAACAAAACTAAGGTTGTGGAGAAGAGACCAAGGAAGATGAAGGAAAGAAGCTTCATAAAGGTAAGTAAAGATGGAGTTTTAACTTCTCTTACTCTTGGAAATGCTTTTGCACTCCTTTTCCTCTTTCTTCCTATGGTTTTAGTTTTATAATAAGAAGCTTGTCTTAGCCTAGAGTTAGTGTAATACCCGGTCTTCCTAAAACTGAATCTAAATTGATGAATTATAAAAGAAAGACCCTAGAATAAGAGGAATGGAGGCTAAAAAAATTAGAATAATAATCTAGGCATCTAAAAATGAGGATACAAAGCTAAAGATGCCCCAAAATCGAAGTTAGAATGGTGAAATAAAATTTCCCAAAAATACAGTGGTAATTTTGTAATTTTGAGTAATTTTTTTTAAAGTTCAAAGGAGATATCTTTAAATAGTAAAATTAAGTTTTTCAGGGTTCTTAGAGGTTTTAAAAATTATAAGAACCCTTAGAATAGTTAAAACTCCTCCGATATATATTTTAGGCTATCAATTGACCCAAACTTTAACCAAATGATTTGGGATAGCTCCAAAACTCATAAAGTTGAAAGTACAATGTTTTTAATAAACTATAGGATCTAAATTTTATATAGAAAAGACGGTTATGAAAAGGGAGCTAAAATGAGCAAAAACAGGGAAATTGAAGTTAAGGGACAAAATGAAAATTTTAGAAATTATTATAACTCACCCCCTTTCTTCTTAAATCAGGCTAGCATGTCCTCCACTCTCCAAGACCAACTTATTCTATGCCAAACCAGAACTCTAGGGTGCAGAAGAAGAGAGAGGAAAGAAAGAGAAAAACTAAGCAAAAAGGTAAGATTTAGCCACTTTTTATGAAATTTCCTTTGCCAAACTTCTTCTTCTCTCAAAGCTTTTTCTATTAATGGTTTTAGCTTCTTGAAAGGAGTATTTTTATGGCTAAACTCTAGGAAGAAAGAGAATATTTGAGGAAACCAAGAGTAGCACCAAATATCCCTCTTGATAAGCTATAATATGGTGTATGATTCATGGCATGAAAATGGCTTATCCTTGGTTTCTTCTTCTCCCTATTCAGCTAGACCTAGAACCATATGGGGGAGGATGAATTTTGATTATAGCAAGGTTGACCTAAGGGTTTTGAGACATGAGAAATAAGAATATTCAATTGGAACCAAAAGAAAATCTTTAGAATTCAAGATATAAAAATTAGGATTTTAGTTGCACCTTAGAAGTAAAGGTATTTTAAGCCATATGAATTCATGATTAAGATGTAGAGAAGCCAAGGAATATGGGTAGGTATCAAATTCCTAACAAGAAAGAACAAAAGTTTATAATGCTCTTCCATAAGTGATGTCTCAACCAAGGGGTAGAATGCATAGATAAGGAGTGTTTCTTTGAATCCTAATGAATTTAGAGACCTAGATATGACGAATAAATAATTATAAGGGCATTGGAATGAATTTAGAAGCCTTAAAATGAAGGTTGAAAATTTAAGGCCTAAATGACTTTAATGAAGCAAGTTAGTTCTAAACCTTTCTAACCAAGCATGTAGTGATCTAGATAAGTTTCTTGAGAGTTATAAGACTTATAGCAATCAAGAATTTAGGGTTAGGAAAGCAAAATCCAAAGGTAGCTTCATTATGGACCTAAAACTAGCTTTATATATCACATTGAGTTCTAATAAGATTAAATAAGGATTATGAAGCCTATAATGAGTTATATGGGATTAATTTGTCTTGCAATTGTCATATGTAGGTTAAGTTAATCCAAACTCACTCATTTGTGGGTGCCAAGCCAAAGAAAGTAAAGAAAAAGGAAGCCAACAAGTGGGTTAGTGATAGATTCAAGTTCCTAGAATCACAAGGTAGCTCTATCTCCCTTTCTTGCATGCACATGAATGCTTGAATGAGTTGAAGTGCTTGTATATGTTATTACTTAATACATTCATGAAATATGTTTTAGTATGATTTCCATAATGAGTATGACAAGTTTTTCGACTTCTAATTCCACTAAGGCATGGAATTAAGCATAGTAGCTCTTCTTTGACCATGAGTTGAGAAGAGTTGAGCCTAACAAGTTTATGATAATGTCATAGCTAAGAAATGAATGAATTTTCATGTTTTATAATGCATTTAATTCATATGAAGTATAAGCATAGCATTCTTGCACCACATGCATAACATACACTCATGGTGTAATGTCCCACATCAGATAGGAGGATCCTAGGCTAAGGCCATATAAGTGGTAGTAGTACTCCCTCTACCGTGGATGCATTTTTCTAGTGATGGGAGGAACAAAACCTAAAGAGGTGTGACCGCTTGAGGTGCCTCCAGTCCTAGACAATATCCATGGAACACTACACATAGCCTTCATGGATATTGCCTTAGACTAGAGGTACTTTAAATGGTCATATCTCTTTGGGTTTTATTCTTCTCATCACTAGGAAAACACATCCACAATGGGAATAGTACTACTCCTACTTATATGGCTTTAACCTAGGATCCTCCTATCCGATGTGGGATATTACATTCCACCCCCCTTTGAGGCCACCTTGTCCTCAAGGTATACACACAGCTAGGCCGACTTTGATACCAAACACCACACACAGCCTCCATGGATATTGCCCCAGACTAGAGGCACCTCAATCGGTCACACCTCTCTGGGTTTTGTTCCTCCCATCACTAGGAAAATGCGTTCACGGTGGAGAAAGTATTACTCTCACTTATATGACCTTAGCCCAGGATCCTCCTATTCGATGTAGGATATTATATTTCCACCTCCCTTTGGGGCCACCTTGTCCTTAAGTTACACACATGGCTAGGCCAGCTCTAATACCAAACACCACATAGAACCTCCATGAATATTGTCTTGGACTAGAGGCACCTTAATTGGTCACACCTTTTCGAGTTTTGTTCTTCTATCACAGGGAAAACACATCCATAATAAAGGGAGTACTACTCTCACTTATATAGCCTTAGCCCATGATCCTCCTATCCGATATGGGACATTCCATTCCACCTCCCTTTGGGGCCACCTCGTCCTCAAGGTGCACATGCGGCTAGGCCGGCTTTGATACCAAACACCACATAAAGCCTCTGTGGATATTGTCCTGTACTGGATGCACCTCAATCAGTCACACCTCTTCGGAGTTTTGTTCTTCCCATCATTAGGAAAACGTGTTCACGATAGATGAAGTACTACTCCCACTTATATGGCCCTATCCCAGGATCCTTCTTTCCAATGTGGGACATTACATATGGCATTCTTATATGTATTGAATTGGTTGAAATTGGCTACTAAGATTCTCCCAAATCTCATCCCCATGCTCTTACTAACCAATTTTAGGTTCACCAAGTAATGACAAGGATGTTGAAAGAACTTAGATTCTATACTTCATGTATTAGGATTTTATTTTGTACCAAACTTTGATGTATATATGTATATGATACTTTACATATACCATGATGGACGTCTGATGTATTTGATGATGATATTTCATATCTTATAATAGAACCATGTGTAAAAGTATGAGAATACCAATGTATGATGTAACATCCGATTTTCTGAAAATCTAAGAAAACGTAAGGAAACGTGAAAAACGTAACATATGGTTTCTCCGTCAATGTACAAAATTCACCGGATATGAAAGGAAGTCCCCCAAATAGAATAAATTGAGGTCTAATAAAATTAGAATAATATTCTGGATCGTAAATAATGATGAGTCCAGGCCAGAGGTGCTCTAAAATTGGGGCTAAAATAGATGAAAAAAAAAGATCAAAAAAAGGTCCCAAAGAGCCTCCAAAGTCAAGTATGAAGGAGCCAGGGACTAAAATGCAAAGAAAAGTTATATGTCGGGCAAAATGTATAAATTACCCTAAAGTTCAGGGAACCCTAATTTCACCCTCTATTCGTGGCTTTAAGCACGAATATCAAAAAATCGAGCAAGAATCTCAGAAATCCGTGACCCACAGTTAAACTCAATTTGATGAAACGGGTCCAATGATACCAAGTTGTCCGAATGGCCAGGCGGGATCCGGTCTGGGATCTGATTATCCCAATCAATAGCCATGAGCAAAATAGAAAAAGAAAATTGTAACAACTATAGAAATAAAAATAGCTAAAGGGTTAAGAAACCCTGAAGGAGTTTTAGGGACAGAATTGTAGTAAATAAAAAGTTTATAGCTCAATCATAATACAGAACGGTAAAAATTACACCTATAGACCCAGGTGTCCGATTGACACCAAAATTTATGAGGATTGAGGTTAAGGGCCCCTGAACTATGTTGAAGCTTAGGATGGCCAGAAAGTAGAGGAAATAATATTTATAAATTTTGGAAAGTCTAAAGGTATGTATTATACCGTAAAATCTTAATTGGGCTCAGACACTGATTTTTAGACTGCTGTAAGGCCCAATAGTTGATTCTAAAGGCCTGATAAGAGAACAGAAGATATGATTAGGGTTTTAAAGAAGATGAAACCCAAATATAAATATAGAATGAAAGGAAAAGAAGAAAAAGATTTTAGTTATTTTAAAGAATTAACTATGGTTAAGTTAGAAACTAACTATGGTTGAGTTAAAAGTTGACCATGGTTGAGTTAAGAAATTAACCATGGTTACTCTCCATAGCTTAAGGGCTAAGGCAAGGCTTCCAAGTGTATGGCCAAGAATTTTTGGAAGAAGATATTTAGTTATGAAATTAGAAAATTAAAAGAAAAAAAGGAATGTAAGGTTAAGATTTGATCTTGAAAAGGTTGATCCAAGGGTCCAAATTTAGTATGACCATTTAACTTCATTAGATTCATCTTCTTCATCTCCATTCCACCATTTTCATGCCACACACAAGGAAGAAAGACAGAAAAACGTGAAGAGAGAGAGAGAGGGAGAAAAAGTGGAAGATGAAGTGAAACCAACCAAGAAGATATTTAGTTATGAAATTAGAAAATCAAAAGAAAAAAAGGAATGTAAGGTTAAGATTTGATCTTGAAAAGGTTGATCTAAGGGTCCAAATTTAGTATGACCATTTAACTTCATTAGATTCATCTTCTTCACCTCCATTCCACCATTTTCACGCCACACACAAGGAAGAAAGAAAGAAAAACGTGAAGAGAGAGAGAGAGGGAGAAAAAGTAGAAGATAAAGTGAAACCAAGCAAAACTACCACCATTCTTTACAAAATTTCTCCATCTTCTCCATCCTCCAACCATTTCTTCCAAAGGGAAGCTGCATATTTATCTTTTCTTTAAGGTGAAATGTTGCTCTAAGTGGGAAGAGAAAGGATTTTAGTGTGAGAAAAGCAAAGGAAGCAAGGCTTAAGTTTAAAGAGTAAGTTTTCTCCATCTTATACTTGTAAATCACATGCTTTAAGCTAGTTTTGTTAAACCCTAGCTATGAGTTATTTTTGGACAGCATATGATTCATTAGAAATGGAGTTTATATGTTGAATATGAAGGCCTTGAAATGAATTTTATATGTTGAACATGAAGGCCATATGAGCTTAGTTATTGTTGTTATGTGCTGAGACTTTGGAAAACACAAAGATTGTAATTTTTGGAAAAATAGAAAGCATGGGGAGATGCTGTCCGAATTTTTCCAAAATTTTTATGGTGTTTTCTTAATGTCTTAAAGTCATGTATACCAAATTTCAAGTCCTAAAACATAAAGGAAAAGGCTATGGAATTTTTAGAACCAAAGAAACCCACTTTGAGCCTAAAACAAAGCTAGATTATGTGATGACCAAAACGTGATGTTGGGGCTGGAATTTGATAATTTTATCCATTCCAATGGATTCCAAAGGGTGTTTTTAGCTAGGAATACCTATGGGAAAGCCCCCAAAACTCATGGGATAAAATTCCTAAATTTTAGCCAAGAAAGGCATACTATTCGGCCATAGTGAATGGGAAGGGAAGGAGTTAGATTTTTCCAATTCCAATGGTCCCATTAAGTTTAAAAGAGTCATCCTACTTGAGAAGTTAAGGTTTATATGTTGATTGTAATGCATTATCATTATGATTATAGGGTTTGATGTTGTTTTAGGAACTCCAAAAGCAAGTAAACCGAGTCCCAAGGATTGAGGAGCAATGTTTGCTAAGGTAGTAGTTTTCCTCTCTCTTTCTTTAAGCTTGTATGTTTGTATAATGATAAGTGGTATGCTATATTAAGTTTTCATTTATGTTATAAGATGAGATATGTATGCTTAGATTGTGCTTGGCCTTGTATGAAATCCCTTGTATTACTATGTGGTATACGACACGTTGATTGGCATTATGTTATGTACTTACATGCTTGCTTGTGAATGAGACTGGTTTACTACTACCAAGATTTCATAATCTCACCCTAAATATAATCCATGCTAGGTCCGAGTTCAAGCAAATAAAGGGGCAAAGGATGTAGAAGTATAAATTGAGGACCTTACTTTTATGTACCATGTTTTGTTATGTAATTAAATATTTTAGATTACTGCATGTATGAGTTATATTATGACACTGTAAGGTACTCAGGTATGAAATGGAAAGCCATGTATATACCCAATCCTGAAGTACAAAGAGTATGACTATCGTGCATAAGTTGCAAGAATGCCTGTGCCTATATAAAGGCAAAATAATAATAATAATATGACCAATGAGGGGTAAAACTGCATAGTTTGTCGTAGGGGCAACTTTATACGAATTTATATGTGCTCCGCTAAGTAAGCATTTTCCCCGTGAAAAGGGCTTAAAGAGCTTGAAGTATAGCCTTGAATTAACCTCATATGATTTTTCTATAATTATGTATGTATTTTCAAAGTTAGATAAGAATTTGGAAATGACTAAATGAATAGTAAAATTATATGAGGAAGTTTTAAAATGAAAAATTTTTTATCAGTTCAGGTTTCTGTTGACTCCTCTAAGTTTTATATGAGGTAATTATAGTAGGAAAAGTATTATAAAATAAGGTATGACAAATGACCTTTTGTGACAATGTATATGCATTATGGTAGAAATTGGTATATGAGATGGTATGATGAACATGTGAAATCTTGAATGTCAAGGGGTTAAGTTTGATCCAACCTTTTTGACATATTATAAAATGGTTAAAAATGACATTTAGAATGAAGGAAATGTGCTCAATATAATACCATAAGTTGTTATCTCCCTTAGACTAGCACTTACACTTATTCATACCACACTCTAAAGAAAAAGGAATAAAATAATAACATTTTCTTGCATTACGTAGCATTTTAAAAATTCAAATTTTGCTCTGGGGACCCCTTGGACTTCCCAATATCTTCTTCTACTCATATTCCATCTAAACAAGTCATAACCATTGCAAATCATTTCATATATTTTGCTTTGGGAAGCCTCACATTAGAAAATTCACAATTTGGTCTTGGGTCCAAAATTTAGATTTTTGGCACCAAATTTGAGAAATTATAATTAATTTTAGAAAAATTAAAATCAAGGAACCCATGCCTTTCTGGAAATCTCTAGATGTTAAATTTACATTAAAAATAACTCTAAGCCATAATAATATCGTTTGGATCACGTTTGATAATAGAAAAGTGATATAGGTTAAATTGCCCTATGTTTCTGATATAGTTTACTGATATAAATTTTTAAAATTCATAACTAAATCCACAAAAATCCAATCTAAGAAAACTATACTAATTTGGAAAGATACAAATGTTAAATAGAAAGGAAAAATAATTCTAGACCAATTTAGAAGCTTCAGACTTTGAAAACTAATAGAATAATAGCTGAGGTTTGAATGCACCCCTAATACTGACCTAGAACTTCAAAAAATTAGTTCTCCCTCTATAGACTTCTAATTAAGGTGCTTCTACTTGCTATAAGTCACTATAAATGTGTAGTTTCTCTCTGTAAAATTTCATAGCCATTGGACACCATTTGTCTCACGAATAATAGAGGTGAAGCTACTAACCAATTTTATAGTACCACTATCAAATTGGAAAATTTTTGCCAAATTTGGAAATTCACCAAATATTCTTTAGAGCTCCAAATAATATTCACTTTATCTTTCCAAAATGCTCTAGAAAAGACCTATTATCATGCCAAGTTTTAGACCAAGAAGAGGTCATTTGGTCAAATCTTGATGTAGCTCTTGAATTTGACAAGTTTAGTAGCATAAAATGGTCAATATAGTTCCAAATGGCCTTTTAACCATGCCACCACCTTATGGACACGTTTTAAAGCATAATTACAATATAACCAAGCCTCTCAAATGATCTAAACTACCATGCATCTTAAATCCACTAGGCTACATGCAAGAATACATAAGCAAGAATGGGCCTTCAAGTACCCAAATCACATTCTACCATTGATTTGCTGTCAAGTATGGTTCATACATCATTCATGCATACTTTTGCACTTGCTCAAATATTTACATTTCAAAAATAATATGTACATATACACTTGGACATTCATTTACATAAAAAATTACACTATTGTCAAGATATAGCCAATCATATTCCTTGACTTCTATTCTTGGGCTCTTGAACTCCGCCTAGACAAGGTGAGATGGGAGAGAGAAAGGGGTGAGATTTATAGAATCTTAATAGCTCATACACTCATTCAAATAGGAAATCAAGGAATATAACATGTCAAAGAACACAAGTATGCATTCTAACACAACATAAAGCATTCATTTCAACATTTCTATGCCATAAAATCATATCAAGGCTAAGAACAAGTTCTAGGGACTTTTGGGTCTTGTCTCACCCCATTCTTAGGACTTTTGGATTAGTTTCACCCTTGGTCCAGGGATTTTTGACTTAGCCTCACTCATCTAAGAGACTGTTGGCCTTGTCTCACCCATTCCTAGAGACTTTTGACACCACCTCACCCTTAAGAGCAATTTTCATAACCAAAACAACATTCAAGAAAATATATTTGTACCAATGCAATAAGGTAACATCATATGACATATCTCATGATACATGTCATACCATATTATTTCTAGTATTATCTTACTCATTCAAGGTGGATTACACATACTATCAAAGGAAATCCAAGAAAATGCATTAAAAATAATAAATTTAATGGCGTTACGTTAGGGTTTAAAATTTAAGTTTTGATCCGTGGACCCCAAAAACTTACTAAAAAATTTCTTTATTATTTTCCATCCATATAAATCACAAAGATTCCAAAATCAAGAGCTAAGAACCAGAAATATTCACGTTTTACCTTAGGTCAGAATTTCAGTTTTCTGCTAGCAACTTCAGAAAATCATAATTAAATCTAAAAAAATTGAAATCAAACAACCCATATCTTTCTAAAAATCTTTGGATGTTAAATTTACACTGAAAATAATTCCAAACCATGAAAACCTCATTTGGACCTCTTTTGACAATAGAAAAGGGGCAAAGGTTAGACTGCTCAGTGCTATTGATTCAACTTACTGATATGAACTTTAAAAATGCATAATTAATTTCAAAAAAATCCAATTCATGAAAAATGCACCAATTTCAAAAGTTACAGATGTTAAATAGAGAGAAAAAATAGTTCCAAATTAATCCAAGAGCACTCAGACTTTGAAAATTGATGGAATAGTGCTGATGGTCTGACTATGTGCCTAGAACATAATAGAAACTTCAAAAATTCATATCTCCCTCTCTAGACATCCAATTGAGGTGATTCTGATTCATACAGATCATTGGGAAGGTCTAGTTTCTTTTTGTAAAATTTCATATCCATTGGACATCATTTGCCTTATGAATGCAAAGATACATTTTTGGACCATATGAACAGTACCACAACCAAAATGAGAAAAATTGCCAACTTTAAAAATTTGCCAAAAATTTTGTAAACCTCCAAATATTATACACTTTAGCTTTTCAAAAATATCTCAACAAGATCTATATATATGCCAAATTTTAGATTAAGAAAAGCTCGTTTGGATAGATTTTTTCGTAGCTCACCATTATGGTCATTTTTGCGTCTTATAAGGCACCAACTTGGTCCAAATGGCTTTTCCTTGTGTTTGGCACCTTTTGAGAAAGTTTAAAAGTATAAATACAACTTGTATGAACTACCCAAGTGGTCCCAAACCTAATAAATCTCATCTTAGTCATTCCACATCTAAGAATACACTAATAATCATGAGCTATACAATGTGCAAGTCTCACAATTTCATTACTTTGATGCTAATTTTGGTTCTTACATCATTCATACATGCTATTATATTTGTTTAAAGGTTTAAATCTTAAAAATAATATATACACATTCACTTTGACAATTAAATACAAAGAAAGCTACACAATTGTCCAAGTTTGGTCTCTTAAGATCCTTGGTTTGCATTTCTTGCTTCTTGGGCACCACCTAGACATATTAAGATGAAGGAGGGAAGGGGAATGAGATTCATGGAATCTCAATAGCTCACACACCCATTCGCATACATATTCATGGCATACATACGTCAAGGGCACAAGTATGGGAGATGAATCAATCATAAACATATAAAATCACATTTCCATGCCACAATCTTACATCAAATTCAAACATGAGTTCTAGGGACTTTTGGTTTTGCTTTATCTCATTTCTAGGACTTTTGGATTTGCCTCACTTTTAGTCTAGGGACTTTTGACTTGGCATCACCCATCCAAGAGACTTTTGGCCTTGTCTCACCCATGCCTTGAGACTTTTGGCATCTCCTCACCTTCATTAGGAGGCTTTTGGCATCACCTCACCCTTATGGGTAATTTACATAATCAATGTTATTCAAAATAATACATTGGTACCAATGCAATATCAAGACATCAAGTGACATGTTCTCAAGTCACAAAAGTACACACAAGCACATAATGAAATATATACAACCAAGAATGCAAAGAGAATGAGATGGAGAGCTACCTTAGTATTTATGCAAGCTTTACTTGGTCTTTCTCCTTCCCTTTTTCAGTCCCACAAGCACACCTAGGTGGATTGGGATTCTCTTGGCCTAAACATCACAAATAACACTCTTAAGAGCATAAATGGTTCCATAGGTTACATAATGGTTCCATTAGTGGTCTATTGAAGAAAATTTCACATATCAAGTTCTAAACTCCATTCTCTTCTCATTTCTAGGCCTCTTGACCTCATTTAAGGCCTTTGAAACCATCACACACTCATTTACACAAGTCTAGATACATGTTGCTTCATAAGGCTCCATTATGGAAACCATTATCTCATCTCCCAAACCATGGCCCCTAAAATTTTTCCAAGGGTTCCTCCTACCTTCTACCATCACATGAAGTCACAAACTAAGGCTAGAATAAATTAAAACATTCCCTAACCTCATCAACTAGCCTAGGCCAAAACATGCACACTATGAAAAGTTCATGGAGCTTTTGATTTATCCTTGATAGGAGAGTCACTTGGGAGGCTTCCTAGAGGTCTTAGGAGCTCAATTGAACACTTACATATGCAAGAAAATTCAAGAATCAAAACAAATTTTACAAACTATTCAAGAGCCTTACACTTTGCTAACTTGAAATCTATTGGTGTTTCTTGCAATTTCTTGGCATATTCTACTTCCCCATGGTCCAAAACCCAAGTTTCTCTCTTGTTCTTGGATAGAAAATCCTTCCCCCATATGGTTCTGCTTTGGGGTGAAACGTACACACATAAGCAGGAGAAGAAGCAAGGTTACTAAGATATCTACCCTGGATTCAAGCTTGCTTTTAAAGGCTTTTCTCCTTGGTTTACTTCTCCTTAAATTTTAAGCTATCTCCCCTTTAATTTGGACTCAAAACAGAACCATTTCATTTAAACAAACCATAGAAAGAAAGCTTGGAAGGAGAGAAACAAAGTTGCAAGAGGAAGAAGCATGAAATTCCTTAAATTTTCCTACCTTTTTCCTTGTTTTCTTCCTTCTTTCTTAGCTCTTCTTGTGGCCCACTTTTGGATGAGGTCTCCCCTGGTTTTTGGCAAATGGAAGATCGATCTAAGAAGAGGGGGAAGTGGCATGATTTATGTGGAAGTTTCAAGAATGTTTCATTTACAAAAATTCCAAGTTTACCCTTCTGTTGTGGCATTTCTGTTTTAGCTTCATTTTAGCTCCTTTTTTAGAACCGTCTTTTCCATCATAAAAATTAGGTTCCCAATTTAATAAAATACTTTTGGAATCACTCAATTTGGAGTTAAAACTTTTTCGAATGAATTTATCAAAGTTTGGACTCATTGTCATTGGAAAATGTACATTGGAGGGGCTTTAATTGTCCTAGAGCTTCTCATAATTTTCAGGACCTCTAAGAACCCTGGGTAATTCAAATTTTTCATTTTAAAAAAAATCTTCCTATGAGTTTTTCCAAAAATTGCATGTAATTACAAAAATATCACTATATTTCGTCAATTTGTATTACAATTTTACTTCACCATCCTAACTCTATTTTTATTGTCATCTGAGCCTAGGATTATTATTTTTAGGAGCCTAGGGGATTACCTAACTTTTTCAGGACATTACCTAACTTATTTTAGGGGACCTACTTTTATACAACTCATGTCATCATTTTATGAAATTTACTGTTCGTTACAATACAAATACACATATAAGCATCCAAAGGCATGTACACAATGAAGAACGCAAAATAAGAAAGAATGAAGAGTTACCTTGGTGGAAATCCAATCTTTTAAACTTGATTACCCTCTTTCTTTTCAGTTCTACACCTATAAATAAATAGAGTTTGATTCCTTTGGCCTAGACATAACAAATAAGATCTCATTACATTCTTGAAGCAAGCCAAAGCATTAAACACATACCAAGGGAGCATACTTTGTCTAATGGTTACATAATAGTTCCATTAATGACCTAATGAAGCAACTACCATAATTCAAGTTCTTGGTTTCATTCTTTTCTCATCTCTAGATCTTTTGGTTCCATTTAGACTCCTAAAAGTTCTCACAAACTCATTTTCAAGAGTCTAGGTGCAAGTTGCTTCTTAAGGCTATATTATGGAACCTATTGCCTTATCTCCCAATCTATGGCTTCTAAATTTTCCCAAGGGTTTCTTTCACCTTCTTCCATCACATAAAATCCCAAATCAAGTTTAGAACAAATTAAAATACTCCCTAGTCCTTTCAAACCCTTTAAGCCAAGGTAATGGAGGCATTATGGACCCATGGACTTTGTAATTTTTCCTTGAAGGGAGAGGTACTTGGGAAGCTTCCTAAAGGTCTTAGGAACTCAAACAAATACTCACATATATTAGGAAACTCTTGGATCAAAACAGAATTTACACTAAAGTTATGAATCCCTAGCTTCCTATTCTTGTATTTTACTTGTTTAACTTCCAATTTCTTTACACTTCTTAAGTTCCTACACTTCAAATCAATGGTTTCTTGCTTCCTATAGGTCAAAACTTTCTCCTTTTAGGCTATTCTATTTTTGACCATAACACACACTCACAAAGCAAAGAAGAAGAAAGCAACAAAGGTAGAAAAATTACCTTGATTCTAAACTTACTTAAAAAGCTTCTTTCTTTGCTTTAGCCTCCTCCTTCAAAGTCTATCCTCCCTTCTTTAGACCAGACCCAAAAAATCACCATACGACACACAAAAAACCATAAGAACAAAGGCAAGGATGAGGAGAGTAACTTTAAAGAAGGAAGAAGCTTGAATTTCCTTAAATTTCCATACCTTTTTTCTTCTTTTCCCTTCCTCCTTGAGCTTCTTCTTGTGCACTTTACTCTTAGGTCTCTCTCTCTAGTTTAAGCAAAACAAAAATCGGTTAAGAGAAGGGCTAAAGAGGATGCCACATATAAGAAAGAAAACAAACTAAATTTGTTGCTTGAAAATTTTCATTTCGTCCCTCATTCTTGGCTTTTTTGTTTTAGGCTTGTTTTAGCTTCTTTTCAAGAATCATTTTTTTAATCATTAAATTTAGATCTTCTTTTATAAAATATCTTTGGAAGCACTCAATTTGGATTAAAAACCTTTTCGAACAAATCGGTTAAAGTTTGGATTAACTGACGTTCAAAACCATACATCAAATGGGTTTTAATTTTTCTAGGGCTTCCCATGATTTTTAAGGCATTTGAGAAGTTTGAAAAGCTCAAATTTTTCATTTAAAAAGCCCTCCTGTGAATTTTCCAAAAAGCGCCATATGTAATGTTCGATTTTTCGTAAAATACCGAAATGAGTCAGTTTTCAAAACAAGTCCCTTAAGATGAGTGATTCAAGGCTAAATAAAATTTGGATAAAATTTTAAATAATAGAAAATGAGGATTTGAGCCTTGAGTTGCCCAAAAACCAAGGTTAGAGTGATTCAAAAAATTTGTCGAAAGGCCAGTGACATTTTTGTAAATAAGTACAATTTTGGAAAAGCACCTAAGAGGGCTTTTTAAATAGAAATTTTGAGTTGTCTAGGGTTCTCAGAGGCCCCAAAAACCATAAGAAGCCCCGAGACCAGTAAAGCCCCTCCGGTGTACTCTTTCCGATATTGGTTGACCCAAACTTTGACCGATTCGTTCAGAAAGGTTTTAATTCTAATTTGAGTGATTTCAAAGGCATTTTTCTTAATTGAGAACCTAAATTTTATGATGGAAAAGACGGTTCTAAAAAAGGAGCTAAAACGAAGCTAAAACGAAAATGCCAAGATGAAAGGGTAAAATGAAAATTTTTGTAATTGTTTGGTTCTTGAAGCTCCTTATAAAAACATCCCCATCTGCCCTCCCTTTTCACTGACTTTCTTTTGAACAAAAAATAGAGAGAAGACCAGAACATTTGGGTGCACAAGGGAGGAGGAAGAAGAAGAAGAAAAAAGCCAAGATAAATGTATGAAATCAATAGAATTTCTTAGCCTTTCCTTTAGCAAAGTTGTTCTCCTCCTTCTCCTTTTTCTTTCCATACTTGTGTTGAAGTTTTAGGTCTGTTTTGGGGGCAAAAAAGAAAAAGAAATTTCGAAATTAGAGAGAGCAAGCCAAACAAAGAGAGAAACATCCAAGAAAGATAAGGAAATCAAGGTAAATTGTTAAATCTCAAGCTTGTTCTTTCATTGCCCTCCTCTTGAATGTTGTGTCCCACTTCTGGCCAGCCAAGAGGGGTTGTTTTTTTTGATAGAATCAAGAGTGAATCCTAGGAAAAATAATGTAGTAATTAAGACTATGCAAAGAAGACAAAGTAAAAATCATGAAATTGGAAGATTGAATTGTTAGGAATTCAAGAACACATTGTAAAAACTGATTTGATACATGCATTCCCTAGCATATATGAGTGTTTGTTTAAGTTCCTAAAATCCCTAGGAAGCCTCCCAAGTGACTCTCCCATCAAGGAAAAATTGAAAACCTTATGGAAGGCCAAATGCTCCCATGTCTCAGCCAAGAGGGGTTCTTGTAGGTGGAAGGAGTTTTAAATTTTTCTAAGGCCATTCTTGAGTCATATTTCATAAATGAAAGTGAGAGGAAGCCTTGGAAAAAATTTAGAACTCATGGAAAGTGATTTGGTGCCTTAGGTTCCATATTATGACCTAAAGAAGCAATATGGTGTTAGGCCTCTTGTTTTGATGATGTAATGACTCCAAGAGGTTTAAAAGGAGTCAAGAATCATATTTGAAAGGAAAGAATGAGGCCTAGAAGTCATTTGAGGGGTGTTGCTTCATTAGGTGCCTTTATGGACTATAATAAAACTTATAGAGCTATCTAGGGTTTAAGCAATTTGTGTAACCTTAGAATGTGTTTCATGAACCTAATTGGCTCCTATAAATTGCATCTAGGCCAATAGAAATCATCTCCACCAATTTGTGGATGTTTGGCCGAAAGAGGAGGCTTGAATCCAAAAGAAAAAGTGTGCAATTGTGTGTGCAAGGTAACTATCTCCACTTTCTCTCATGCATGGATGTGTGCTTAGCTTGTTTAGAATGTGTGTATGTGCATTTTCAAGCTATGAAAAGTATACTAGCATGCCTTTATATTCCATGATCCTTGATGCCATGTTATGTTTCAAATGAGCACATGATGTTTGTATGAGTTTGCTTAAGTGTGGAGAGGCCAAGAACTCTTCCCTTTAGTGAGGATGAGCTAAGAACCCTTGAGCTTAGTTGAGACAAAGTGAAGAGTCTCCCAAAAGCAAAGTGGGCTCTCAAGAATATGGTTGAGTCCAAAGCGCTCAATGAATGGGTGAGGCAAGTCCAAAATCCATGAGAAGTGTGAGGCCAATCCAAGCACTTAGTGAACTCTTGGATGTCTTGTATGAATTGTTCATATGCTAAGTTTGTTTTTAAAATGTTCATAGCTTTTATTTTCCATGCATGCATTTGTAAAGCTTGCTTTGCACATATTATATATGATTGAATGGGAGATGAGCTATTGGGATTCTTTGAATCTCATCCTCTCCTTTCCAATGATCTAATATGCTAGGTGGACTAAGTAATTATGGTGAAAGGAGCCAACAACCATGAAGAGCAAAGATTGACAAGCTTATGTCTTGTTTTGTCTATTTTGGAACCATAATGATGATTCATAATGTATATGATGTTGTATATATATTGTGAACCTTGAGACATGTATAAAGATGCTACTATGTGATATTTATAGCTATGGATATGATGTATGAGTTATAAAATACAATTTGAGTATCTAACGCCTAAATATGCAATGTGGAAGTATGAAGTAAATGTGCATGAGTGTGGGTTGAATAGCCAAAAGATATGCATGAGGTTTGGGACCATTTGGGCAGCTCATACAAGTCTCAAATATACTTTTAGACTTACTCAAAAGGTGCCAAGACCAAGGGAACTCCATTTGGTAACTTTGGCACCCTATAAGGAGCCAAAATTGACTATTATAGAACCCTATATCACTTTTTGGCCAAATGAATTAGTCTTAATATGAGATTTGGCATGAAATTATTTCTCATTGAGAGCTTTCTAGGAAGTTAAAGATCATAATTTTCAAAAGTCTACAGAATATTTGATTATTTTTTAAAGTTGACAAAATTTATGGAAATGGTCTGATGCACTGTTACAATGGTCCGAAATTGTTTTCTATCACATGAGACTCAAATGATGTCCAATTGCTATGAAATTTTATACAAAAAAATTAGAAAATCATAGTGACTCGTGCCAATTAGAAGCACCTCATTTGGAGTCTAGAGAGGAAGATATGAATTTTTGAAATTTCTATCCAGTATCAATAACCTTGCCTGGCCAGAAGAACTGTTCCATCAAATTCTGAGGTCTGGGCTTGATGAACTGATTTAGAGATATTTTTTCTCTCTATTTGACATCCATAGATTTCCAAATTGGTATTATTTTCATGGATTGGATTTTTGTGGAATTAATTGGACATTTTTGGAGTTCATATCAGTAAACTGTGACAGCATCAGGACCCAGTCTGAGTTCCAGATTATTTTGCATGTCAAAAGCTCTGTGTGTGGGATGTTATGACTTGTGCATATTTTTAGTATAAATTAGACATCCCAATATTTCTATAATGACTAAGATTATATGATTTTGATTTTTCTAGATTTAGTTATGATTTTCCAAAGTTTGCCCAGAAAAGATGCCAATTCTGACCGAGAATGAAACCCAATGTTCTACTTTCCAATTCAGTTTCCATGAGTTGTAAGTATGTTTTTGTGATGAAAATGAGTTGTAATGATGTAATTAAATATGATGATGTATAGCATGAGCTCACACGGTCCACGTGACACCGAAATGAATTTTTAATCATGACGTAACGCATGGAAGTGTGTTATATTAATGGAATTTCTTATTTCCTTCTCACTATATATCACTTGAACATGTAAAGGTTGATGGATATGAGTTAGAAATTATGGTGTTACACCATATTTATGAAAATGCCATTATACTTGTGGCAAATTTTTTGAACCACTCTGGCCCCAGTTTCTGGACAACTCAAGACTCAAATCCTTATTTTTAATTATTTAAAATTTTATCCAAATTTTATTTAGCCTTAAATCATTCATCTCAGAGGACTTGCTTTTCAAACTAACTAATTATGGTGTTTTTACAAAATACTGAACATTACACTCAAAGTGGAAAGAAACCAATTGAATCTTAAATGGTCCAAATTGGAACCAAGAATATTTTTAAATTTGCCATAAACAACTCTAATGTCAAACGTGGCCTAAATGACTTAGTGTGAGTCTAAAATTTGGCATGAATTTAGACCCTTCATAGAGTTTTCTAATAAGTCAGAACCATAAATTTTGGAATTGTACAAAATGTTTTGATAATTTTTTAAATTGTGTAGATTTTTCAAATTGGTCCTGGTACTATTCACACTATATAGTCCTAATGTTTCGTATCTTTGACTAAATGAATTCTAGTACTCATTAAATTTTACAAGTACATAGTTGATATTATAAGCTTTCCATGGCCACTAAGATCATTTAGGTTGAAATTGTGTAGCTCCAGATATGTATTTTCAAAGTTTCGGTCTGTCATATGCCTTTCATTTCGACCTAGTGTACTGTTCCATTACATTTGGTAGGGCAAATGAATTCAATTTCGCCTGAAATTTTTACAGCATGTAGTTCACATCCTAAGCTTTCCATATATACCTAATTTACATGATTTATAGTTGAATAGCCCAAGTTATAAATTTCAAAGTTAGTGTAACTTTTTGGGCCATGCTGTCATTTTAGATTTCATGCACTTCTAGGGTCTTCCACAAGCTAAACATGATAAAATGAGTATAAACCAAGTTATTTATGATGAAAACAAATTAAGAAAAAGAATGAATCAAGTTTGGACCCCTATAACTCAAAATGACCCATAAATGGACCGATTTTGTTGTTGGAAAACTTATGAATGGAAGTGAACCATGTTTGAATTATCATGAACTATATGAATAAGTTAAGCAAAGCTAGGTATGACAGCTAGAAGTGTTACCTTGGGAGAATTTTTTTTTTATTTTAAGGCTAGAAATGGTCTAGATATGAATTATAAATACTAAAGAATTATTGGTTTGAATTTAGAAACTTTGTTTTGAAAAGTGAAAGTTTAGGGTTCCATTATGCATAAAGAAGCAACTTGGTGTTGGCTCCTTGAGTTAAGTTTGTGATAGTTCTAATGAGTTTAAATTGAGTCATATAACTTATATTATGTGAGATTTTGGAGCCAAGATATTGATTTACAAGGGTTATTTCATTATGCCACTTAATCAAGCCATATGAGAACCTAAAGTCTCAATTAGTTGTATAAGGCTTATATGAGTCCAAATATGGTTCCATTGATGATTTTATATCTCATTTGATATGTCCAGGCCAAGTAAGTGAAGTATCCCTTAAGTGTGGGTGTAAGGCCGAGAAGACAAACCAAGAGCAAAAAAAGAATTGAATTGATTTCTCATATAAATGTAGCTCTTCATTTGTTCTTGCATATGTATGTTGGTTGCTTGAGTGTCTTGGCTTGCTTGTATGTTATGGTTCCCATTTATATGTATTTTTGGTGAATTTTTGATGGTTATATGCAATTGCATAGCATTTCTTTGCATATGGAATTGGTTTGGCTCTTGATGGGTGAGGTTATGACAAAAGTCCCTTGAAATGAATGAGGTGAAGCAAAAAATCCTTAAGTGTAGGTGAGATTAGGCCAAAAGTCCCAAGTTATAGGTGAGGCTAAATTAAAAGTCCCTATATAAAGGTGAGGGAGGCTAAACCAAAAGTCCATAGAGCATGAGATTGCTCTTGTTGGAGCCATGGAATCCCTCATGAAAGAATATAAATGATTTCTAGTTATACAACATGCATGCTAACTTTCTTTGACATGATGTGTGTCATATATGTGTATTTGAATGGTGAATAAGCTATTGGGATTTTTTGAATCTCATTATTTTCCATATTTTCCCTAACCATGTGTAGATAGCACTCATGGAAGCAAGAATGATGATAAAAAGGCATGAAAGGAATGAAGCTCATTTTGAGACATAATATTGTAAATATGGCTATGTAATTGTATACTTAGTTGTATGATTCTTCTAACATATTCAAAAGTATGAGAATATGATGTAAAAATTAATCATGGATGGTAGTAAGTAATAGTATGTATTTTAATCCCTTGAGTTATGACTTATAGATATATAAAATGGCAAGTGTGAGGGTCATTTTGAGCGGTATGATGTTTAAGACATGATAATCCAGCCCTACATGCTTCATTTAACATTTAAAATGTGCCCAAATGGTTACATGACAAAAAGTGGCCCATTTTGAACTATTTAGAATCATAAATCCAAAAAATTGGAGCCACAAGTTATCCATGAACCTAAAACTAATCAAATGGACAAATTTTAGGTGAAATTTGGTATACATTTAGAACTCATTTAGAGCTTTCCATAGAAATAAAGAACACAATTTTAGAGCTCTATAGAATTTGTTATAAATTTTCAAAATTGGCTAAAAATTGCAGAAAATCCTATGCATTGTTCATATAGTTCAAGTAGCTGTTTTCATATATTTAAAAGACCAAATGAACTCCAATACTCATTAAATTTTACAAGCATATAACTGGCATTATAAAATTTTCATAGCCATTGAGTTTGCATAAAAATTGGCACTGTATAGCCAAAGATATGTATTTATGAAGTTTTGGTTCTGATTTATGCCTGATTATTGTAGCAATTACTATTTCATTGTAATTTCATAACTCAAATGAACATATTTTCACTTGAAAATTTTCTAGTATGTAGCTCACATTCTAAACTTTCCATCGACATATAATTTATGTAAATTGGTATTTTCTAATCCAAGATATGAATTTTTAAAAGTTGACAATCAACATGAGCAAATGTGCAAATGTGGTGTTTTGAAACAAATGCCATGAAATATGAAATTTGTGCTTATTGTTGTGATGTTCCAAACTTAACAAACTTGTTAAGCAGATCATTTAAGAATTTTTATGATGAAGTTATATGATTATGTACATTTAGAAATTTTGGGCCTTTAATAATAGTAATATTTACTTTCAAAAGTCTTCAAAATGAGAAATTGGTGCTATAAGAAGAATATGATATAAAATGTGTGCACATTCTTTGATGGTATGACACTTTCTGTGGCTTTTTTTTTGTAATTCTCTTTGCATAATCTTATTCTCCTCCCTTCTAAACCATTGTTTATATCAAACAAAAGCTTACTCCTCTCCCTCTTTATTTAGGCTAAAATGTAGAGGAAAAAGAAGACTAATGAAATGACATGATCTTGGCTTATATCATAATTTATTTGGAAACTTGTTGAATGGTGATTTTTGAGCCATAATTGGTTGCTTCAAATCTCCTTTTTGCCTCAAGTGGTCAGCTACCAACTTAACTCTTTCAAGAAAGCAAACTACCACTAGAAAAGGCTTGAAGAGGAAAAGAAATTTTCTAACAGCATGTATCAAGAATTAGCATGTTTTCTTAACTATTTACCTTGCTTTCCTTTCTCTCTCCTCCCTTCTTCCTCATGCCATCCATGGCTAAAATGAAGCTGGAGGATGTTAGTTTTAAGAAGGAGAACCAGCTGGCTTGATGATATATTAAAAAAGGAAGATATTTTAAAAAAATTTAAAATTTCCATTTACATTCCTTCTATTTTGACTCTTCCATTTGGGCTCATTTTGAAAAATGTCTTTTCCATACTAAACTTTAGGCTTTCTATTTTATTAAAAATATTTGCTTTGAAATTTTTGGGTTTAAAAACAATCTAGAAAGGTTTAGTAAAAAATATCACTATTAGGAAGTTGAATTTGTACATCGTCAAGGATTTAACTATTCTAGCCTCATCTAATTAATCTACTACTCTTATTATATCTTATTATGATGAGGAAGATGAATATTTCATGTTAAATCTCATTATATTTAAATCCCTAATTTTTCCTAATTGTTTGCCTTGACTAGCCCCTTTTCCTTTTTTTTCTTTTTTCTTTTTATGATTTTTACCCTTTTGGCCCTTTTCTTTCATCTTATCTAAATCTCTAGTCTCTCATTATCATGTTTATTAACTTTTCTTTTAATGTCTAAGAATTTAGAAAATACTAGGTATGACATTGGCGTAGTGCCAATAGTTGATTTATCCAATATTAATGAACTATTATCTTCGTATGTGTATAATTGTACTCTATAGTCTACTCTACAAACTATAAGCAAAATCTTTGTCTTATTAGTTACGTCTTTTATATTGATTAATGGTAGAGAGCAGAACTATCTTGTTGTTTATTTGGTTGGATAAGTTATAAGTAATCTAGCATGTCCTCATTATAGGGAAAACTTTGCCAAATTTCTTATAACAAGCTAATTGTAATTCAAATATAAAGTATGGTTAAGTTGTGAAATTGTGATCCTAATACAGATGAAAGTAGACTTATGAACTGGTGTTTTAATTCAGAAATGTCATATGAAATTTAATCATACATAAGAATTATATAAGGATTTATGTGTCTATTAGACTTATGGGTGCAAAGTCTCCTTATGTTCCATGCTAGTCACGTTTCCAATTTGGGATATGACAATCAGTGCTTGATAAAGATATTTTATGATAAGTATGTTTTGTTGACTTTGATTACCCAATTCCTATGAGCATCACATTTTTTGATTATGTATAAAGTATGTACTTATGCATATGTTATTTGTGCAAAGTATAGATGTGTGTTTTACTTGCAAAGAAAAAAAAAAAGCAACCCCCTTAGTCTATAAAAAAATTACAATTAACTCATTTAAATTTAATTATATAAAATTACTGAAATACTCTACTCATTGTTTAATATTTATTTTGTCTTTACTTTTAGAATAAATTGCACTATCATATCGTAAGAAATGTTAAAATTACATGACTCTCACATCTATTTTGAAAATCTACATTCTTCTCCCCTAAATCAAAAGATATCCTACATTGACTTTCCTTGAAGTAAAAAATAAGTCATAATTACACCTACTTTGACTATATAATACTCTTAAATTTATTATCTATATAATAAAATAGGTATTAAATATGTATTTGACTAATATAAACATAGTCAATTTTATAAATTTAGAATAAATTAAAATTATATTTGTCAACATAAAGTAATTAACATTTAAATAAAAATTTAAAAATTTTAATGAAAGAAATCAATATTAGTCTTAAAGGTATTTTGATGTTTATGTATATTTTTATAATAAAAAAGATAGTTGTGTAACTTAAATATTTTTTATTCAGAAAGTGAAAGTAATTTACTCTTATTTTTATCTTTCTTTTTTCAACTCTCTTACCTTGTAAATTTTCAATGCTCATGACAATCCAAGCTTAAGAGCAACAAGAATGTACCTTGTAGCCCAAAATGGACCAAAGTTGAAAATTAATGGATAAATATATTATATATAAACACAAAATGATTTTAAGATGAACAAAAGTTTGCTTTATTTTACTTGTGCTTTGTTGGAATATCAAGTAAAGATTTTACCAAAAGAAAAGTTAGTCCCAACAGATGACCCATTTAAGGGCTTAAAAGCTTTGCAAGGAGGAGGTTGAGGTATTAGAAGCTTTAGAAACCTCAAGAATAGAGACACTTGTAAAAACTTCATTGGCACTATTGAGCTTTAACTCTCTGGTAGATGTGCAACTTAACAAAATTTTTTTTCTTTTTACTCAAGTTGGAAAAAAATTCTGACCATAGCATTTTTTTTAAGTTACTTAATAATGAGATTAACAAATAACCCTAAAATTCATTTAATTATTAATAACAACCTTGATATCCATACATTAAGTTATGTTAGAGTAAGGGTGATCATAACCCAGTCTAACCCGATCACATTGGATCAAGTCGGGTTGGGTTCTAACAAATTTCAAGGCTGGACTGGGTGTAACTTTTTTTTGCAATTAGGAATTATTAATAACACTTAAGTAATTTAGAATAAATTAAATAAAATTATGAAAATAACTAGGATTTAATACATGATCAAATAAGGGAGATTAGTTAGCTTTATATTCACAAAACATAAAGAAATTTGTTTGCAATTTAATATGAATTTTCTAGAGCTTTCGTGAATTATTTGGAATAAAGTGTAATTATGAAATTAGAAGAAATTATGAAATAAATAATTAGAAAGTTAATTTCCAGAAACTCTTAAGGCTGGAAATACATAAGAAATAAAAAAAATATTTAGGAAATAAAAGTTTTTATATAAAATTTTAGGGTCAAAATATAATATGTAAAAGTTTAAGGCAAAACTCATAATTTTTATGGGACTAAAATGTAATTTTGGAAAGACCAAAATGCAATTTTAGCTTGGGCCAAAAAGTAATTTTCCCTAAGAAATGAATGTCGCCAAAATTACAAGCACAATGAGTTGAAAATTTTAATATATATTTCCATAAATGGAAATAAATTTTACATTTAATACTAATGAAATAAAAATTTATCTATCAGTGGGTCAAGTCACTAACTTCCTCATGAAGTCAGTGAATTGAGAACATACGAAGGAAAGATTGGAAAGGATATGCTCTTGATTTCATGAACCATTTATACACCCTATTTATTTGATCCATTTTGCTCTCTCTATTCTTTATATCAGAACCAAGAGAGAAGTGAGAGAGTTGAGAGTGAAAAGAATGAGAGGAGAGAGAGAGAGAGAGATAGAGAGAGAGAGAGAGAGAGAGAGAGAGAGAGAAAGTTATAGTAAAGGAAGAATAAGCTCAAGGGAAGAATCAAGCAAGAAGGAAAGAGAATTCAGATCAAGAAATTAAGATAAGACCATTGTCTTATTGAGAATCTTTGTATAATGTTTTCCATTTTCATCTTCTTGTCTTCCTCTCTTTAGAAAAATTGGAGGTTCCATCATGGAATTTGAAACTTATATGTTTATTGAGTTTGATGTTATGAATGAATTCCTTGTTACGTTTATAAGCTTAGAGTATGTTTGCACCCTTCCATAGCCTTATCCTCTCTCTGTCTCTGTCTCTTTCTTGTCATTATCTTTAATTTTCTCTCTCTATATGGTCTCTATATTAATTCATTTTACATATGTGATGATGTTGTTTTGGTCTTAGATGGAGTCCTATTAGAGTTTAATTTCTTATGAAATGCCCAGAACTAAACAAAAACCTTATCCTTCTCATTTCTTCCACTTCCTCTCTATAAGCTAGTTTAATGGTAAATCTTAACTTAGGCATTCAAAATTCAAATTGATGGTTTTTTTGATGTTTTAAGATGTCTATAATGTATTTTAAATGCTTTATTGAGGTCACAGATGTCAATTATGAAAAACCCATGCATGAATAGTAAATTTGCAATAGAATGTGTAAAGAAGAAGCTCAACCAATTGACTAGTCATTAAGTAGCAATTAATTGTTAGATCCCTCACATAACAACACTGTGAGTGACCAATTGACTGCCTATCTATACCTAGTCGACTAATGAGACTTGAGATAAAGAAACCCATTTTGTATAACATTGGTTGAACGCCCCTTAGTCATCAGTTAATTGATGGACCATTGTTACCAATAAGATAGTTGATTAGTCCTTCTAAAATCATGAAAATTTGGGTGTTTTGAAACTCTTTTTAGGTTCTTGCATTATGGTTATTGTAACACCATAATGACTTAACTCCAACTAATCTCCCTTTAGGCTTGATTCCATATGATTTCCAATGAAAAGGACTAAATCTGTGGTATTTTCCTACTTCAAGTCGGGGTTTAATCAATCATATTTTGCCTTATGGGTCCCGTGAACCCATCATTCACATTCTCTACTCAAACACCATTTAAAAAACTCATACATAGCCTTAAACAACCCATAAACCATGGATATGAAGCTAAAAACCAAGAAAATGCAATTTCTCAAATGGGCCTAAAAATCAGATTTTTGGCTCTAATTTTGGAAAATTATAACTAATTCTAGAAAAATAGGAATTAATAAAATCATAGCTTTCTAGAAATCTATAAGTGTTAAATTTACACTAAAAATACTTTCCAACCACAATCTCAGCGTTTGGATCATGTTTGATATCGAAAAAGAGACAGAGGTCCGACTGTCCCTGGTACTGATGCAACTTGCTATCATGAATTTTGAAAATTCATAACTAATTCCAAAAAATAGAATCTAGGAAAACCATACCAATTTGGAAAGTTACAGATGTTAACTAGAGGAGAAAAATAAGTTCAGATCATTTCAGTAGCCTTTGGACCTTGAAAACTGATAGAACAATAACGAAGGTTGGATAGCTTCCCTGATACTAACACAGAACTTCATAAGGTTATTTCTCCCTCTATAGACCTCCAATTGAGATACTTCTAGTTTTTATAGGTCTCTGTGGATATCTAGTTTATGACGATAAAATTTTATGACAATTGGACACTGTTTAGTCTATGAATGACGCAGATTCATTTTCAGATCTAGTTGCACAGTACAATAACCAAAACCAGAAAAATTCTCCAATTTTAACAATTCGGCAAATATTCTCTAGATCTCTAAATATTACCTACTTTGGCTTTCCAAAAAACTCTTAACAAGCTCTAGAGGCATGCCAAATTTTATATCAAGAAGAGCTCATTTGGTCATATTTTGACAAGCTCACAAATTTGGCAGTTTTGGCACCAAAAATAGCTCAAAGTGGGTCCAAATGGCCTCCCATATATCCTAGCACCTCTTGCGCAAGTTTTAAAGCATAAACATAGCATATATGAAATGCCCAAGTGGTCTAAATCATCATATATTTCAAACTCACTATGCTACGGGCCAAAATGCATTATTGCATACAATCCACAAAAGGGTCAAATCCCACATTTTCATTGCTTTGGCTCTATACAAGGTTCATACATCATTGATACATACATTTGTACTTGCTCAAATATTTACATCTAAAAAAAATAGATACATATTCATTTTGGCACCTTTTTACATCAAAGAACCAAAAATAAACTATATAACTCCCTAAGCATGCTCAACTAGGCTCCTTGGTGTGCACTTTGATCTCCTTGAGCTCCACCTAACATGTTAAGATAGGAGAGGGAAGGGAGTGAGATTCATAGAATCTCAATAGCTCATGCACTCATTCAAAGAAGCAATTAAGGCATATAAATAAGTCAAAACATGCAAACCATTCACAATTACACAACATATGATTTTCATGCCATAATATCATATCAATGCCAAGAATAAGCTCTAGGGACTTTTGGTCTATCCTCACCCGAGTTTTTGGGACTTTTGGATTGGTCTCACCCTTGGTTTAGGGACTTTTGGCACTACCTCACTCGAGCAATTTTTACAATCCATATCATAAACATATTGGTACCAATATATCAAGGCAACATCAAATGGCATGGCTCACAATACATGCATATACACAAGCATACAATGACTATTACACATCCAAGAATGCAACAAGAAAGAGTAGAGAGCTACCTTATAAGACAACATAAGCCTTCCCTTTCAATTTCTCTTCTCCCTTCTTGGTTTCGTAATCACAACTAGATGGAGGCGATTCTCTTGAGCCTAGACACAACAAAGAGTATAGAATTACTCTCTCATAACTTAAATAAACACTCACAAAACTAGGAGATTAAAGCCTTAGTTGTTCCCTTCTTAAATTTTTACTAGCCCTTCTCCTAGTTCTTTTGTATTTTCTCAACTTCCCACACTCTAATTCAAAGATCTCTTGCTTGCTCTAGGTCAAACTTCCTTCCTCTCTCAAGCTCTTAAGTTGGCAGAACCAACATACTCAAGGAAAGCAAGGGGAGAAGATGAAATAAAATAGAAAGAAGTTATCTTAAATAAAGCTCTTTCCAAGAGGCTCCCTCTTTGCATCAATCTTCTCAAATCCTTATACTTCCCCCTTTGACTTAGGCCCAGAACAAAGCCAACTCAATAACCAAAACCATAGAAAGAGAGGGCAAAGAGAGAAGAACAACATGCTAAGAAGAAAAGTTATGGAAATCTCAAGCTTGCTTACCTTTTTCTTATTCTTCCTTCCGTCTCTAGATCTCTCTCTCTCTCCACAGCCTTTTTCTCTCTTTTAGTTGAAGCTTAGGTCGGTTAAAAGAGAAGGAATGGATTTGGACGCTTTAAGAAGTCAAATTCTCCTTTTTCATGCTTTTCTAGACTAACCATCGCTATAGCATAGAATAACCCTCACTATGGCGAGCACGTATCAGTCCTAGACCCCTATTTTCGCTACGGTGCATGCTATTGCAAGAAACCCTTTGGTTTTTGTATGGGATGCCCGCACTCGCTATAGTTAGAAGTATTCTTATTATAGCGAAAAGGCACTCTTGCTGTAGTTAGACCATTTCTCGTTATAGTAAATAGGTACATTCGCTATAGTTAGGCCATTTCTCGCTATAGCTAGCAGACTTAGAAAATTTCAAGACTTCAAAAAATTTTCAGCTTCTTTTTTTTTCTGGTTGTTACAGTTATAACACTTTATGTTTTCTTTAACTTGTAACCTTATGATCATGATAAAGAAATGTATATAGTTGCTTTCACTAATTCCTTTGGAACCTTATAAGTTCTTAATCATTAAATCCTAAACATTAAGTCCTTAAGTAGGAAAAGCAAATGATAAACCCTATGCATAAATGATTTCACCTAGACGGTACCTATGCATGGATGACTGTATTTCCTTATAAACTCTAATTCCTATGCACGGAAGACTAAACGCCAAGCAATGCTTGTGCATAGATGACCAAATTCCTATGTATATATATATAAGTATTCTTGTACACAGAAGCTTGGACCCTAAATGATACTTGTGTATGAATGACCAATGTTCGAAAGATCAAATGTGGACTAAATACTATTAAAACACTTAAGATTCTAAAGGATATTATAAGAATGGGTTCTAGTGGAAATTAGGAGCACTTTTGATTCATGAGCCATGTGCTGATATTTATGCTAATATGCAAATATGCATATTCTGAAGAATTAGTATAAATTAATGAGTTATTCTTTTAAGAATAGATGTTCATTGACATAACTAGTTTTACTAACTTTCATTTTATACATTTAAGCTCAATATCACAATAAATCACTAATTAAAGGAATTGAATAGTGAAAGATAATTGGAGATTTTTCTTTTCTTTCATAAAACTAACAAATAGGGTCTGATATTATTTCCTCTGTATTACATAGAAAGGTAAGTTAGATTTCAGTCAACACTTGTGAAAAACATACTTAATATAAATATACAATGCATACAAGTAACAAGCACTTAAGTAAATCATTATGCAAAACAAGAAGGAAGAAAATACTACCTGGAGAGACCTTAGTCCAATGCCACAGTTATTAAATTTTCTTATTCAAGACTATGCTCTTCTCAGCCAAATACAAAAAAATGATGGCCAATTTTACTTAATTTGCTTAGAATATCAAATTAGATACAATTATGGTCAAATAATGCATAATCAAGCTCATTTCACCTTCACATAGTACTAAATATAGAGTAAAAGCTACTTTAGGCACACTTTAACTCCACTTTTCCATATTTCTACTTGCTAAACTTTTCATGTATCAATTCCATCATTCAAGATACTCATTTTACTTGTTCTTGATAGTATACTCTTTAATTAAAAGCATTACAATAATTCCTTTCTCCATTTGCCCTACATTTAAGGCCAAAACTAGAGTTTTTCCTCAATACATTTTCTTAACTAAGTTAAGCTTCCTAAATTCGTAAAATTGATCATAAACAACACTTTTACTATTCATTTGGTCATTAACTTCAATTGACATATCTAGGCATCATGGTACAACTTTGGGCTACAACAAGTGCCAATCTTTTCTCAACATCTCAACTTCATTTTCATGACATATATGACCCATTTAGACTATAAGAAACTTACTTGGATAGCTATAATCATACTAAAACACAATCTCCTTCCATATGGTCAATTAGGCCATTCTTTGAACTCAATTTTTCAACATATCAAAATTATGAGTTTTTGACTCTAAAGTTCATTTAAATCATCTCTATAATTCATAATTAAGCCTCTTTTATCATCAAAATGACAAAACAATTATCATAACTACATGATTCTCCACTTGTCCAAAAATGACCATACATGCTTCAAACTTGGTTTTTCTAAGATTTCAAGCCAAATATATGTCATATTCACCATCCTAATCATCATAAACATCAAATTTCACTAAAAAAAAGAATCATAGCATCCATTTTCTCTCTCTAGGTGAAATTACAAAGGTATTGGGTTTCAAGTTAACACACACTTCCATGGCTTAAATCATACCTTGTTTGAAAGAACTCTTGGTGATGATTTTCTTCTGGTGAAATTCAAAATTCCAAAAGAGCAACATTTTCCCCTTGGACAACCACTAACTTCAACATTTCAAGATGATATTTGAATCAAAAGAACGCTCTTATGCAGCAAAAAAAGTTTCATGACTATAAGAGAATCAGAAAGTGTCATTTACATATATAAATTTGTCTTGAATTTTTCTCACTTCCTTTCTTCCAAGACTCCATTTTTTGGCTCTCTCAAGCTCCAATTCAACATGTCAAGGTCAATGATGAAGTGAGAAAAATGAAAGGTTCATCTAATTTTTTTTAAAAAATTGTTATGATTACACTTTTTTCAAAATGACCATTTTGCCTTTACAAGCTTTCTCTAGTGTTTTTTGAATCTAACTACTCCATATCAAATCTTAAATACTCTTTTATATAAAAAGTAAAATTTCATAATTTTTAGTAGCTTAAAATAGCTCAGTGCAGTTAAAATTGCATATGTGTTATTTTTCTCATTTTTTTTTGCCATCAATATTTTATACCATAATAACTCTTTGGCTGAAGTATTCATCCTCTACTTTTGTATTCTAATGAGGAAAACCAGTTTCTTTTACTATATTTCAAGTTATACCCATATATGATTTTTCCCACTTCTAATGCTCAATTGACTCTTTTACCCCAATAGTCATTTTTCCATATGTTTTAGCTTTTTAACGTTGCCTTTTTTGGACCACTCTATTCTATACATTATTTAACTTTCTCTTTTGCTCAAAAAGTAAAAATTTAGAGCCATAGTGACTTAAAACAACTCAAAATAGCTCAACCTACACCTATGCCAATGGTTATCTTGGTTTATGTGCAATCAGAGTTTTAACCAATTTTATCAGTTTTGGTTGATTTGGTAATCTTATTTTATCATATAATGATGAAAAATATCTTACTCTCTTAATATGCTACCAAATATTTAAAATTTTTTATTTTTCTCATATTGCACTATAAGAACTCTTAATTAAATTTTAACCATTTATGAGTTTCTTTTCTCATCTAATTAGGCTTTTACTTCCTTTCATCATTTCTCAACCTTATCTTAGAGTCTAATCCAATATAAAATACTGGATATTACATTTATCATTTCACTGCATCACAATTATGTTTTCTTTAGGCATATTTGAGATAATTTTGAAACCATTTATATGCAAGGGAAATGACTCTTACAAGGATGATCTCCTTAGCGTCTTATATGAGATGGATTTAGCTTCCCTATGGGGATGGTCACCTTCTCTTTAGAGATGAATTTAACTTATCATATGAGATGGTTAGCTTCCCTACCAAAATGGTCAACTTCTCTTTAGAGATGGATTGAGAAACCTTAGCTATACATGTGATAAGGTTTCCCTCTAAAAGATTCTTTAGATAGCATGGTTATGATTTGTTTTCGATTATTGTTGGATACTAATGATTATCTTTTGTAGATACAAAAGAGCTAAGGAAAATGATCCTTCGTTCTTAGTTATATGGTAATTTTAAAAACTTAGGTTTGTGTTTAATGGCATGAGACATTGGATGTAGCTCTTATGAATATTCTCAAATTTACTCCACCATATACTGAGTCATGATTCCAAAAAATAAGATTATGATAATTGCCTAATATGCTTAATAGCAAGACATTCTAATTATTGAGAGATGTTAATGATAGCTTATATGCATGGCTTGTTTATTATTGTATATATTGACTTATTGAGATAGTTCTTACCATAAATTTCATTTGAGTTATACATATGATATGGCAAGAGAAAGGAAAAAAAAATTTTTTTGCACACGTGGCAAATAGACCATTATCTATTTTCAAACTTATTGAATTTTTATGATTCTCATATTTATGCGATAGTATGTTTACTTAATCAAGATGCCCATTGTCAAATATATAGTCAAAATTAAGTGGATGGTAATAGAGTTACCAAGCATTGGACCAATGAAGGTAATTATTAATATGAGGACCACCATTAGGACCACCATTGTGATCAAGGAGACAAAGCCTGTCCCTTCTTCCCCAATCATGCTTAATCTTAATGACTAAGTCCCTAGTGGTTTAGGACGTAGCTAATATGGAGCCTTTTTGTTTGTATATGTGCTCCCCAACTTGACTTTTTATGATAAACTCAAGATACCCTTTTGATTTGTATATGTAAATATATGGTCCTAAGTACTAATTAGCTAATAGTTTGTGCTTACAATGTATTAATGGTGAAAACCCTATTTGAGGTTGTTCACTTAAATCACTGAAGCTTTAAGTCTTATGATAACCAAGTTAGTATGTTATAAGTTCCGAGATCCCTTTTTCCCCATTATGACCCTATTAATATAAATTAAATAACTTTTGCTATGAATATTTCACTCTTAAAATAATTATTTAGTATATAATAGGTAAGGGAATTACACCAGGCCATTCATGTTGGACAATGTGGCTCAAGGTAGCCCAGTGTCCTTAATTTTTTTTTAAAAAAATTATTTAATAGAGATTCATATGAAAAATTTTTTTGTCAGGGGCAAAATGTAATTTTATAATAACATATAAAAAAACATTTCTTTAAAAAGTCATTTTACAAAATGTGATTTTAAAAAGGTTTGGCCTAGAACACTAGCTCAACCTAACTCAATTCTAAGCAAAACTGAGATAGACCTAGACTTAAAATTTAGAGCCCAATACAAAATTGAGTTGGGTACTAGGCTAAGCTAATGCCTAGCTTAACCCAAAGTTTGAATAGCCTTATGCTAGAGTTATTTTTATTAATTTTTTTCATTCCTGATGGGATCGGTTCCAAGAAAAGTTTAATACCCTTTCAAAGAGTAGACTAAAACCCATATGCCACGTTCTAAATTTCGTAACAAGTCTATGAAATGCAGTTAGGATGATATTCCTTTGTTGTTGTGCTATAAAATGTTAGAAGTTAGACACCAATTTGTTACCATTTAATAAGTAATATTATTTGTTGAGCAAAATACTCAAATCTTATGAGTAAAATTTACTCACTTGGCGCTTGGATCTAAATATGAAAATTTTTATAAGAATTTTAAAGATTTGGATAGTATGATGTTCATTTCGCCCTTGATGGATCATTGTGTGTGTGTGTGTGTATATATATATATATCTATCTACACTTACATTTATCAATATAATATATCAAACAAAAAAAAATATTTAAATAGCATTATATGAATTTTGAATCACATTACTAATTATTTGAGACATTTTATTTTTTTTTATAATTTTATATGAATATATTTGTTGTAAATAAATCTCAACTTTAAAAAGATTTGTTAATTATAAAATTTTGTAAATAAATTCAAGTTCAAAGATTTAAAGATTCAATACAAATTAAAAAATTATTCACTAAATATAAATCTAAAAATAAAAATTATAATATCTTCCTTATGCTCTCCTCATAATCGTCCATAGTGACGATGAGAGTTTCGTGTGAGTTTTTTTCATTGGGAAGTTTCTAACAATCCATCATCCATTTTAAGCAAATAAAATTGCTTATTGTGGACAAGTTTCAACAACTTCTGCATCATGGTTCTAGAAACCGGCCACAACTACCTAAAGGTAGATTCAATGTTTCACGATGCCAGCTTATTAAACCAAGCAATTGATGTTATTGTTATTATTTTTCAGGGTAAGTATATTTTATCCATATAAATTAAAACTTAAGTACAAAATTGTACATATATAAATTTTAAAATATAAAAAATATTTCCTAAACTTTAACAAAAATAAAAATAAAAATGTTAAATCTTAATCAGAATTAATTACAAAAGGCCATATGATCTTCATATGACCTTATATATTTATATCTTCATGACAACTACATGTTATTTTGTGAAAATTATTGAAGTAAGAAATAGTCTTGAATTTAACATTTTTACTTTAATTTAAAATTTAAAGATCATGTGTTTCTGTTTTTATGACCTGAAAATTGTGTTACATTTTAGAATTTATGGACCAATTTTATAATGAATTTTTCTTTTATTTTTTCTCTTGAAAAGTCATCGTTAGCGCTTGGTTGACTTTCTGATTAATAATGAATTTCTTGTTGTGACGGGAAGAACAATGTTTACTCTAAAACATTTATTTAATTTCTAGCCATCTGAATCACTTTAACTGTTTTCAGTGGGTTGTTGTTGAATGAGAATTTCAATACTCAGCCAATTTTCAAAAAATAAAATAAAATACATAAATTTTTAAAATTTTGTTAAAATAACACAAACTTTTTATATAGTTTCAAAATATACACAAATATTTTTTTATAACAAAATGTTACTCTATATTTATTATTAGTTCAATTTTAAATTTTTTATTTGTTTCAATTAAAAAAATTTAAAATTAAATATAAGATAACCTTTATTTTAAAAAATATATATATATTAGAAACAAAAGATATATATATTTATAAAATTTTAACGAAACCTGAAAAAAAAAGTGTAACTTAAACAAAAATAATAGTATATGTCATTTGTAAAACCGCGTGCATCAAACAGGTCAATGAAAACTCATTTTTTGTCTCAAATTAATGAATTTTGAACGATCATCTGGGTTGAAAACTTAGACCAAAGACTATAAGCAATAGGAGCTTTCAAACTAATGAAGCAAGATATCTTGAGAAAATCATGGATATGAAGAAGCCTAATTCTCCATTGTCTTCTTTGAGGATCATCTTTTCCCTTTGCACTTCAAGAACATGGGAGGTTTTCTTGACCTCCTCCATATCAATCTCTTTTGGAGCTTTGCTTTACTCACTTTATTTTCTGCAATTTCAATCTCTGTTGATACCTTAACTTCAAACCAATCTCTTGGAATTAACCAAACCCTTATATCTTCCAATCAAGTGTTTGAATTAGGCTTCTTCAATTCAACCGCTTCCACTTTCAAATGGTACTTAGGAATCTGGTACAAGAACATTCCTGAGAGAACAATTGTCTGGGTTGCAAACAGGGACACCCCACTTGAAAATTCCACCGCAACTCTGAAAATCGGAGACAGAGCAAACCTGGTTCTTCTTGATCCAGCAGGAAACTCCATATGGTCCTCGAAGAATCAATCAGAAGTTACAACTTCAAACCCCGTGCTTCAGCTTTTGGATTCTGGGAATCTGGTTCTTAGAGAAGTAAATGAAAATGACACCACCAAGTTTCTCTGGGAGAGTTTTGATTTTCCTACAGACACTTTGTTACCTGGTATGAAGCTAGGATGGAACTTAGACACAGGCATTGAATGGCGTATAACATCGTGGAAGAGCGAAGATGACCCTTCAAGTGGAGATTACTCTTTCAGACTAGAATACCAGGGAATCCCAGAGGCTTTCGTGTATGACAAAGGGGTCAGAACATATCGAACTGGACCATGGAATGGTGTAAGATTTGGTGGACTACCAGTACTGACATCACAAGCTGTTGTTCAAGATACTTTGGTTGAAGATGCACACGAGGTGTACTACACGCCCTCTTCGGTTTTAAATGGGAATCAGTCTATACTTACAAGGCTTGTTATAAACTGGACAGTTGAAGCTCAACGATTTGCAAGAACAGAAGGCAGCCAAAGTTGGAACATATTATGGTCTGCCCCTAAAGACCAATGTGATGATTACTTTCAGTGTGGTCCATATGGTATATGCGATGCCAATGCTTTTCCTGTATGCAAGTGCTTTCAAGGGTTCAACCCAAAGAATCAGCAGGAATGGGATTTGAGAGATTTTTCGGATGGCTGCGCGAGAAGCACTGGGTTGGATTGTGGTACAGACAAGTTCTTGCAGCTGCAGCATGTGGAATTACCTGATACGACGAATGTGTTTGTGAACAGGACCATGACCCTTTCAGAATGTGAGGATATGTGCAGGAAAAATTGTTCTTGTAGTGCCTATGCTAATGTGGAGATCACTAATGGAGGCACAGGTTGCGTGATGTGGACTGATGAGCCCAAAGACATGAGGCAGTTCTCTGAAGGTGGCCAAGATGTCTATATCAAAGTAGCTGCTTCTGTTGTTGGTAAGTTTCTTCTATGTTCCATTCCCTTAACTAGTTGTTTGCTGTAATTAGGTAACATATCTAAGTTCATAGAACAAGACAACTATGTTAGGCCAAATCAAAGGCACTTGACCCTACTGAAAAGTTTTGTTTATTTCTCAGCTGACTCAGGACCTGCAGATGGTTCCGGCAAGAAGCAAAATGTAGCCATGATTGTAGGCATTACAGTTGGTGCAGCTATCATTGTTTTGGGGTTGATTATCTTTCTTTTGTGGAAGAAGAGGAAATCACAAAATATACCAAAAAGAAGAGCAGAACAGATAGGTAATACAAAAGAAAGTAATGTGTATAATTTAAAGTGGATGCTGAGGTGTTATTTCTGCTAGATATAATGTTTTCCCTGTTCTCTCCAAAATAGGTGCTTTGGGAATAAGTCAAGAAATGTCATTATTTTCAAGAAATACGGAACATTCAGGTGACAGGAACATGGATGACCTTGAGTTGCCATTGTTTGATTTTAATACCATGACAATGGCTACAGACAACTTCTCTGAGGCAAACAAACTTGGACAAGGAGGCTTTGGTAGTGTTTACAGGGTAATTTATGTATATACTTGTATATATATAGATCCTTAAATTCTAAAAGAAACCCATCAATCACCTCATAGGATAACACTAACAAGAGTGATTGTGATAATTTCAGGGTAGGTTGTTTGAAAGTCAAGAAATTGCTGTGAAGAGGCTATCCAAAAGCTCTGGGCAAGGAACTGAAGAATTCAAGAATGAAGTTAGATTAATTGCAAAGCTTCAACATCGAAATCTTGTACGATTGTTTGGTTGCTGCGTTGAAAAGGATGAAAAGATGTTGATCTATGAGTACATGAAAAATAGGAGCCTTGATGGTTTCTTATTTGGTGAGTTGTTTTCACATTAATTATCATCAACCTTTCAATATTGCTTTGTAAGAATATATGATTCTAGAATAAAATTTCTATTTAAACACTTGATATTTATGATGACTATTTGGAAACTGTTTATAGACAAAGAAAAATGTTTTTTATTGGACTGGCAATTGCGCTTCAACATTATATGCGGAATAGCTAGAGGGCTTCTTTATCTTCACCAAGACTCCAGATTAAGAATTATCCATAGAGATCTCAAGGCAAGCAACATTCTACTTGACAAAGAAATGAATCCAAAGATATCAGATTTTGGAATGGCCAGAATTTTTGGCAATGATCAAACAGAGGCAAATACATTGAGAATTGTTGGAACATAGTGAGTACCACAATAACATATTTAACATTATCCGAAAGGCTAAAAACTATTATTTCAATGTTACATCGTGTTTGATTCATATCTACCACAATACAAATTTATTTTACAGTTGAAAAGTTATACTCTAACCTAATAATTCATAAATTCTTTATATGCAGTGGTTACATATCTCCAGAATATGCATTGGATGGACTCTTCTCTATAAAATCTGATGTTTTTAGTTTTGGGGTTCTTGTGCTAGAGATCATAAGTGGCAAGAAGAATAGGGGATTTTATTATTCAGGCGAGCTAAACCTCCTTGGACATGTGAGTACAAAACCCATATTTTCTCAAGTATTTTCTTGTTTAAAGTATCTTCTGCTAACAGAAAACTTCTTGTGCTTTTGTGATATATAGTCATGGAGGCTGTGGAATGAAGGGCGTGCATTGGAACTGGTAGATTCATCATTTCGTAACTCATATTCTTCATCTGAAGCTTTGAGATGCATACAGGTTGGTCTGATATGTGTTCAAGAGCGACCAGAAGATAGGCCAACAATGTCTTCTGTGGTGTTGATGTTGAGTAGTGAAACTGCATCAATACCCCAGCCTAGAACCCCTGGTTTTAGCCTTGCAAGGACTCCTGTTGATGCTGATTCTTCTTCAAGTAAACAAGAAGAATCCTACTCAGTGAATCAAGTCACAGTCACAGTAGTTGATGCCAGATAGAGAAAGAGGCACCAACTAATTGTATTTGTACATTTTAAAAAAAAAAATTCTTGTATTCTTAAAAATCAATAATTCTAAATTGAATTATAAGCTGCATTTTTGAGAGTGTTGTCCATTTTGTAATTTTATTCTTCCATAGACTCATAAGCTACAGGTTTTAGAAAAAAAAAATTTATATTATTCTGACATGTGTAATTTAGTTTCAGCAATTTTGATTGTATTAAATTTATTTCTCACGGCATTAAATCATATCTACTTTTTATTCTCTTCCTAGTATGTCTGTTGTAATTTATTACAAAATAGATGATGTCATATTATTGTAAAGTATTTCTGAAATGATAAGGCTATATATGTGCATGAACCATGTTTAATTTGACCCTTTTTTCTCGTCTATATTTTAAAATTTGAATTCTATCTAGAATGTTCGTAATTAGATCTTTTTTTTTTTGGTGAGGAAACTGGGCACTAAGCCCAAGGAACAAACAAAGAGAAACTATAAACGACGGGGTAACAAGGTCCCCGTTGCATCAGAGTTAAAAAAAAAATAAACTGAGAAAGGTTGGTAAGTGATCCCAAACATGAAGTCCTCGAGTGAGAGTCAAACTGTGGTTTGCTAGCGTATCAGCACAACATTGGCCTCCCTGAGCACATGTGAGATTCTGACATCCCAATCCTTATGCAGATTCGTATATTAGCTTCACAAATTGGCTGGTGAGAATTCCCAAACCTCCACTTCTCTTGGGCTTGCACATCTTACCCCGTTCAATAACATGCGTTTTACGGATATTATGGTCATGCCTCAGAATAAAGTCTTGTTGAGGTTTCTCAAGAGCCTTACAAGTCTGCTTAGGAAGCTTAGCTACCATCGTTGTACAGATAGGAATTGACCCCAAGACTAATTTCGCAAGGGTAATTCTTCCCGCCATATCCTGGCAATTTACCTTCCACTTGAATTAGAAATTTAAAATTTAAATAAAAATTAAAAAATTAAAAAATTTTTAGGTGCACTTACTACACAGTGCATAAGGTGTAATCAATGCTCAGAACTTAATTTATATAAATGAGATCTATAAATAGTACATGTGAATTTTATATATAAAATAAATCTGAGTTGTTAGTGTATAAATAACGTGACACACTAAATATATATAAAAATTATTTTAAAAATTGTGCCACATGCAGCAACACTTGGATGACGTAAACAATAGTTAATCAAATGAGAAAATTATTATATTCATCCTTAAAAGATTTTAATATTATCAATTTAATCACCCGTTAAGATTAAAATTTTTAAGAATTAAATTAATGATGATATTTTTTAAAGATTAAAATAGTAATTTATGCTTTATTTCAAATATAAGAAAAGTAATAGTAAAACTATATAACTATTAGTTTAATTAGCACCAAATATTACGGAGATTGATTATTGAATAAAATATTAAGGCCGAACTAAGAAATATATAACTTATAAGATTAAGAAATAAGAAGTATGTTGAAAAGTAAGATAAATTTCAAGGCTCCAACTAATATTGTAGCGCCTTTCATTTTCTTTTTTACAAGTGAAAACTTCCTACCGACAAGAATTTGCTTATTTTTCAAAGAAAAGACTTTGTAGAATGGAAATTTCATTGGAATGCTCTTTCACGGCAATCGCAAGAGCGAACCGAGAATGGTCCGTTGAATTCATATAGGTATTACAATATTTACAGATATGATATTTAGAATTATAAAATAAAAAATTGCTGAAGCTCGCACCTTACTTTTCCATTGCGATAGAGTAGGAAAGGATGAAGATTGGCCTAGTCCTTTTCTCAATTGGCTAGTTTTGTTTGCAACTTTCAATCTAATATAATTTTATTATTTTTCTACTTATATCATTTGATTGAAGTATAAATACGTGGTTGATTCAAAAACTAATTTTCCATCCCATGGAATGCAAGAAAAATTTTATGAACAATAATTTTACATTCCATGCATCGCATAAGTTCTAAACTAGTACCAATCAAACTTAATCATATTTCCCTTCGTCTTATTATAAAATAAATGTCGATCACATTTAATCCTATGCCAATTTTTAAAAATCATAAATAAATACAAATCCAGCCAATTAGAGAGAGGCGTGTAAACTGATTTGATTTCTCACCATATCAAAGAATTAATTGGAAAAAAAATTGATGTTCGGACTTAAATAGTATACTTTGTATCTTTCATCTCAAAATTAATTTTCATATTTCTTGTGTCATCTCTTGTCCATTCCTTAATCTCACCGATTTTAAATAATTTTTTAATAACATCTATATATAACTAAAAATACAATTAAACAATTTAAGTGTATATATATATATCAATTGCCAAAGAAATGAGATAAATAAATTATTGTATCTTACGTAGTGAAGGAAATATAAAAAATGAAAGATTAAATTAGATGTCAAAGTAATAAGATAATTGAACCTATACTTCTAAACTTTTGATCTCATTTGACACGTAATATCAAGGCATCGCCCATTAACGGACTACCTTGACTTGCTCTCCAATTGTCTTTTAAGAGGGGTTTTTTTAAACGATTTATAATTTTGAACCATATCTTAAAAATAGAAGAATTCTATGGATTAATATACGACAGACTAAGCACGTTGTTATGTTAGTATTTACAGCAAGTATCGCAATAGATCATAACACAGAATGTCCAATCATGAACTACCATTTATTTTCTCAACAGGCTTGGATACTTTTATCAAAGAAATAAGTTCAGAAAATAGGAAGATTTTCATAGATAAATAAAAAAAGTATAATAATAATAATAATAATAATAATAATAATAATAATAATAATAGTTTAACACTTGGTGCTCGTCATTTAACATAATAATTAGAGTAAATTACATAAACTTTATATCTATTTTTAAAATATATACATCTTTTATTGAAATAGAATATTATTTTATACTTTAATTCAATTTTGAATTTTTGATCAAAATATCATTTATTTAAATTTTTTCAAGATAAAAAGAATAATGATTTAAATTAAGAGAGTATTTTAGTTAAAAAGTTTAAAATAGATTAAAGTGTAAAAAATATCTTTATTTCCAATATATATATATATATATCAAAATACAAGGAAAGCCTGTGTAATTTCAATAAAATTTAAAGAAATATATATAATTTACTTAAAAAATTAATGAAAAGAAAAGAAAGCAAAAATAAAAAGACAAAATATAATTTTGTAGATGAAAAATAATTTTCATACTCATGTTTTAAAAAATAATAAAAATGGATATATAATGTTAAGTAATGGTTATATAGGTAAAATGTTTTTTAAATTTGATGATGATTTGTATTCATGAATTAAATTTTAAAAAATAAAATATAAATTTTCCATAAATTATTTAATTAATCAATTAATATCTGATCGTATATTCTGAATTTTAAGCCATGTTTGGCCATTAAGTAATTAAACAACCTCGCGGTTGAGCCCGGCTAAACCCCACCATGCAACCGCGTCTTTTAGCCACCTCGGCTCTGCTATACCGGTGAGGTTAGTTTTCATTACAATTTAGGATGAATTTTTTGGGTAGAATGGTTCTCCATCTACAATATTCTGATTTGCTTATGTTAAGATCAATATTTTTTTAAAGAACTTTTGTTTTTTTTTTTGCAGAACTTTTTATTTTTATAGATGAATAACACTCTGAAAATGTGTCACACCGCAATGTGGTTGTGGCATGTCCTACTTTGAATTGGTATTTTATTACTAATTTCAACAATCAAATAATTATTAGATTTCAGAGCCATCAAGGGGACACCTAGAAAATGATAGGTCTACCAAATTGATTTTGTAAACAAAATCAGAGGGATGATAAGAGATTAGAGAAAAGAGCACTTTGTCAACAAATATCCCCAGTCTATAACAATTATATGATACTTGATTGATGGAAAAAAATATCAAAAATTCAACTTGACTTTGACAAAAAGAGATAACAAATGAATTTTTTGTCCAACTACAAATAATTTATGCCTTCAACAAATTTGTGGGAAGAAATAACACTCATATTTCCTTAGTTCACATTTTATTTTTAAATTCAAAAAATCATATCCTATTTTAGGATATTCTATCACTCAGGCTATAACTTGGAAAACAATCATTCACAAAATTTCGAATTGTTTTATTTGAGTCTCTCCCTGTCTTCCCTTCCCTGTTTACTAGGATATTTTATTCCTAAACAAATTTTGCTTGTATTCAAACCTTTTTGATTTTTGTGCATCTTAGAATGTATAACAGAGGCGCTGCTTTGTGCCTTTGAAATTGACAATAATATAGGATGAAGAGGAGGGTTCATATGTATAATCTTCCAATCTTTGTTTTTTGTTTTCCTTGTCTATTTGTCCTTCATAAAACATCATTTGCAACAGATACTTGAACTCTAAAACAATATATTATAGATGGCCAAGAACTTACTTCTACTGGACAAATTTTTGTTCTTGGATTCTTCAGCCTTGGAAGCTCCAAAAGTCACTACGTAGGGATACAATATAAAAATAACATGCCCCAAACTATTGTTTGGGTTGCCAATAGAGAGATGTCACTAAATGACTCACTTAAGAACTTCACCATTAGTGTTGATGGGAATCTTGCTCTTTTGGATGGAGCGGAGAACATTGCCTGATCCACAAGCTCATTTAGAGCAATTTAAGAACCAATTGCAAAGTTGTTAGACTCTGAAAATTTAGTTTTGATTGATGGAAAAGACGGTGATCATGGTAGTTACATATGGCAAAGCATTGATTATCTAATTGATACTTCATTAATAGGCATAAGGATTGGTTGGGATAAGAATTCAAGCCTAAACAAGTACTTGACTTCTTGAAGAGTGCTAATGACCCCTCTTGTAACATCCAATTCCTTTGTAAACATGAGAAATATAATGTCTGGTTTCTCATAACATTATTAGTTCATTGGATTTGATTCTCTTTCTTTATGTCATTCCTATAGAGCATATGACAAGCTCTTATTATAAGGAAAAGAAACTTTTGATACTGAAATATACTCGAATATCTCTGGTCTACATAATGAGAGAGCTTACTATTTCACCTATGTTCAGTCTTAACCTGTTTACAAGAGTTGACTTTCTTGCTTAGTGGACTTACTTGCATATGTTATGGGAGATAACTTATTTAGTATTAAATCTCCCTTATGGTCTCCTGATGGCTTCTATAAGGTTTCATTATCTTTCCTTCATTCTCAACAGCCATTAGAGAACTTCTACCTACTTGCTTACTTATTTTAGTAGTCTGTCCACTGTTTATTTTCATTTTCTTTCTTGTTAGCTCATCCCGTAATCATAATTCATATTTCTTTCTATCATAAGCCTCACATCTTAATCATTTATTGGGATTATAGCTTCTTTAAGAAGCTTCTATTTTATTTATTTTATTTTTGTCCCAATTTCTTTGCTTACTATTATACTTGCCTCTTTAAGCCTGAGCTTTTCTTTACTCTCTCTACTTACATGAGAGTAGGCATTATTCAACCCTTATCTTAATAACTGACTAACATGACTCTTTAACCTTTCGTACTAGTATTGAAGAGCAACTACCATGACTAATGTTGAATTTTTGTGGGATGCTAACTTTTCTCATAGTCTCTATTGCTGGAGACATGACCTACCACTTCCTCGTTATCAAGAGCTGTCCTTGACCTCTTTCTAAAACATAGCTCTGGTATATAGGGATCTCTCTATCCCTCGGTCATGTTCAATATCTAGGTAATAGTTCATCTAACTATAACTTTAGGAAGCTATTTTCTTGCTTTCCTTATCCCCCATACTCTGCTCATCTACTAAGGAGATCTAGTCAGTGGTCTAACTATCTGAGTATAGCCTTACTATCTTTGGTAGCAATAGTCTACCAGATTTAAGAAGTCCCTAGTCTTTGAGATTAATTGCTCTGTAAAAACTATCTCAGAATATTATCTCTCTAAAGATCTATTGTGTTATAACTGTGGGCTCTCTGTAACTCTGTGAGATCTACTGCGACCTCTCAAAGTCCAGGTAGGGTCTATTGCAACTCGCTATACTATACTAGGATCTACTGCAATCCATCTCTGGGAGACATCAAGGTCTAAGATCATTGTATCTAACTGTAAAACATATGCTCACTAAGTCTAATCACCATCACCCATAATCTCTATGGCTAACTCAAATATCTACTATGCTCTTCATGTGAAATGGGTTTTATATCATCTACTTCTTTATTGATCCCATCATAAGGATACTTAGAGTAACTTGGAAGTATTTTGACTTTCACTTGCTACTCCCTGTGGGATTCTTAGATTCTTACTTCAAGCCTATTCTCTCAGGCTTTCTTTCTTTCCTTACTCTTGCTGGCTTGCTTACTTTCTCTAATTAACATACAAGTAGGCACGTAGTTTGCATACTTTCATTCTACCATCTCTCTCATATCCTGCCATTTCTGACTCTGCCCATGTTCTACTTTCAAGTGCTTTTAGCACTCGGACCTCTCATACGTCAAGTGTGCCTAACATCCCTTGCAGGATATAGATCATATGTTGGTCCCTTTCCATATCATTTATTTACATCATAAGGGACTCACACTGTGTATACTAAACTTATGTTATCTGACTTTTAACATTCTCATGCTAGTAGCACATTCTCTACTCGTCATTATTCTTTATTAGGGATTCCTCTTTACATATTTTTCTTATGATTTTCACATCACTAGAATCCCTTAATTTCTTTCTCTTTAACTTATCTCTTTACCTCATATGACACTCAGGAAATAGGAGACTTTTTCCTTAATTTCTCACATCATTTACTATTCTATCTCGAAGTCATTTATGTTACCCAATTATCTCTATTTAGGGCATCATATCATGCTTTATGGATGCCCATACTAAGGACAATAGTGCTTACTCAAGCACTTATCCATGTCATCTCTATGTTTATTCTCAAGTATTATGTCCTCAGTTTTATCCTCATCCCAAATTCTAGGGTCATCTATCACTTGATTATTCCTCTGCTATTGTTCTGCTTCTCTATGCTTAAAAGTATTTTTATTCTTCTTGGGTTCACCTCTACTTGCTCACTTTCTGAAACAATGGGGGAGGTCTAATTCCTTTTACTCTCTTGCTTTATTCTTAATTAGACTGTTCCTCTATAAGGGCTTTTTATTTCATATGAACCCTGGAGCTTATCTCCTCTAAGACTCTTGAGCTTACACTTCTTCTCTATATAGTATTGGAACTCACCTTTTTAGGTGACTTGTGACTTTCTCTAGCTTCCTTGGGAGCACTAAAGTACTAGCCGCTTGCCTTAGCTCATTTCTACAGTCTAATCAGAGCTAAGTACTCTTTTTACTTTTATCTCTATGAGCATAGTCTACCAATTTCAAGGTTTTCCTAATCCCATCCAGGCCACACATCCTCAGTGTCTAAGTCTACTTTATGCCCTACTAAGTGCTCTTATAACACATGTGCTTTTACATTATATTAGTCTCATATCAGGGGAGCTCATTTGGTTCCCTACTGAACCCTTATTCGTTTGCTCTTTTTATACTCATCTGATTGATTTTCATTTAGTCACTATTAAAGTGAGGACATCTCATTCTGTAAGCTAGCTCCTCAACTCTTCCTCGCTTTCTCATATCTCTTTAATCACCAAATCAGGGGTCTATCTCCTTACATCTTATTTTCTTCTTATTAAACTAGGGAGAACCTTCCTATAGTTATCTTTCTAAATTATTTCTCATTTTTGAATTTCTAACACCAAACTACTTATCTTCATTTTAGGGTATCACCCCTAAGGTATACCCTCCTTGTATACTTACTACATTCCTTGATACTATTAGAGTTAAATCATGTCAATTTAAAGGTTATAAAAACATCTTATCACCAAGATTCAGGATCTTGTCAACAAGGTCTTGTATTCTGTAATGTAAATTTTGAGACCTTGTCAACAAAGTTTTCCTAACAATGAGTACGAGGTCTTTTAACAGTGAGTTATAACATATAATAGGTATGGGTATGACATTTATTCTTTTCTATAGTTATGTCCTTCCTTTTCGTATATACTCACAACATGATTTACATATCTTAGGCTCATAATGTTAGCCCATCATTCACTAGCACATGGGGTAGCATCCTAGGTTGGAGTCAATGCCTTATGGACGGGTCTCTACAACCTTACTACCCCTATACCTCATATTCTAGCTTTGGTTACTACTCAATCTCAATTATCCTTAGGCGCAGTCATAGCACTATGCTAGTCTCTTTCTTACTCTCATACATTAGGCCCATTACTCATTCATCATTTAATGATCCTCTGTGTCTGTTAATGGGTCATTTATTTCTCCTTCACTTTGTTCATACTAGGGGTCTTAACTCTCTGTGTTTTGTCTATCCCCATAATAGTTCATCTTTTAGGTTAGCCTGAATATGACCAATAAGGCCTTCCATATGGCAATATACTTCATCATAACTAGATACTTCTCCTCTAACTATACAATTTGAGCCTCATAGTCTCAGAATTCAGCCCACCATCCATGCTAGAGAGTTCTGCGTCTTGCTTTATTCATTCATGGCCAATTGGTCTATCTAGGCTATTAGGGCTCTATAGAGTGTTGCCTATAGACTCTAGTCTATGGCTTGAGAGACTAATTTTCTAAGCTTTCTAATTCATATAGACATTTGGGTGTCATGGCTTGGGGAAGTAACTTTCTTTCTCATTTCCCCTCTAAACTCATTTGCGTGCAGTAGCAGTTTCACGTCATACTACGCTGCATCACTACTTGTCTCTGCCTCAGGCAAAACATCTCATAATGGCATGAGTATGGTTACTAGGGAAGATTAGACCTTTCATAATCTCTTTGGGTAAGCCCCCCTAGCGGCTATCTACTAACTCTTACTACTAATACACATGGCTTGCTATTGATCCTGACGAGCTATCATAACCTGTAGGGCTCTGGCCATGGGATCACTTAACTCTACTCTGGAAACTCTAAAGGACTACTTATCCTAATGATTCACCACCTCATCTTGCCCCATTCCAATATAACTTAACATGAATCATAGGTATATACCACATTTGAACACCCACTACACCTTGTATAAGCCAACACATACTTCTACAAGCCTATATATAATTGTAACATCACATCCTCAAGCCATATCCAACTTAAGAAGGTTTGGAACTTTGCTCTAATACCAAAAATGTAATACCATAATACTCTAACCTTCCTTACCCATTTACTTAGTTCCACATCCTTGGTATAACAATATTCTCAAGAAAATCTATGCAAATAATGTGTTATTTTGTGTTACATAGGGTTCAAAATTTGTGTTTTACATTTCGTGGGTCATATGAATTCACCCATATTATTTTCTACTCCAAATACATGCATACAAGTTAGAACCATCCTAAAATGTTCCATTTTTTCTGAGATTAGGACATCCACACACAAAATCACAAGTTAAGTCTCAGGGTTTTGGTACTAGATTTTTGATGCAAACTTTGGAAAATCATAATTAAATCTAAAAAAATTGAAACAAGCAAATGATGGTTTTATGAAAATCTATGAATGTCAAATATAGGTTACAAATCATTCTAAGCCATGAAAAAATCAATTGGACCATGATTGACAATAGAAAAGCACTAAAGGTCTAGCTACCCAGGTTTGCTACCACAAGTTACTAATCTAAACTTCCAAACTTCATAACTAATTCTAGAAAATCAAAACCCATCAAACCATACCATTATAGAAAGATATGGATGTATACTAGAGGGAAAAAATAACTTTAGACCAAAACAGAAGCATTAAGGCTGCGAAAAATGATGGAAATTACCAAAGGTCCTGCTACACCTTTGATACTAATATGGAACCTCAAAAATTTAGTTCTCCCTCTACAGACCTCCAAATAAGGTGATCTTAAATGATACAAAAAGATTATTATGTCTAGTTTATGCATGAAAAATTTCATAGCCATTGGATACTATTTGTCCTATGGATGACATAGGGAAAAGAACTGACCAAATGAACAATATGCCTAGCCATTCTGAAATTTTTTTTCCAACTTTGAAAAATCATAATACATTCTATAGAGCTCCAATTTGGGTGCTCTTTAGCTCTATAAAAATCTCTAAAAGAGACCTATATGCAAGCCAAATTTTATGGAAAAATTCGTTCATTTGGTTACTTTTTGGTTTAGCACACAAAAGGGTAACGTTTAAGGCTTCAAATGGTTCAAAATGATGCCAACTTGCTTCGTTCATTGTTCAAGGCCACTTGGGCACAACCAAAACCATAATCACAATGCTGGAAGACATGCCATTTGGTTCAAAACCTCCTATAGCTCATTTTCACTATGCTACATGCACACATACACATCAAAAATCAAGTTACATAAAGGGTATTTAGTGTCAAAATCATACATCATCATTCATATTGCTTCAAAATCATTACATACACTATGTCTACATATATTTAAGTGCGCACAAGTGTCTGCATCATATATACAACTCATAGTCATAATTCTTGACATCAAAATACATTTACAAGGCCCATTTTGCTATACATATCTCAAAGTATTGCTCCTTATGCTTGTTGGCTTCTACTCCTTGGCCCACTTATCTCACCTAGGCATGGTTAGATAGTGGAGAGAAAAGAGTGAGATTTCAAGAATCCTAATAGCTCTAAACCCTTTCAATCATACATAAAAGCCACGATTCCAAGTCCAAGAATGAATGCATGAACCATTAGCTACTAGTGATCATATATACAATAATTTTCATGTTTAAGAAACTCATACATATCCTATATTGGCTTTCAAGAGTATTGGTTTCGCCTCACCCCCTTTTCTTAAGAATTTTGGACTTGCCTCACCCATTTTCAATGGACTTTTGACTAAGCCTCACCTAATCCTAGGGGCTTTTGGCTCATCCTCACCTTTGCTAAGAGACGTTTGGCTTCACCAAACTCATTCAAGCCAATCAATATTCATAAAACACATATTATGCACATAATAGTACCATGACATGTAAAAAATCACTAGAAACATTTCTCATGGTAAAATCATATATAGACATATCCAAAGACAAGAAAACAACTAAGCATGCATGAGAGAAAGGTTAAAAAGCTACCTTGGAGCCAATGTTACACACTTTTTCCTTGAACTCTTCCTCCCATTTTTGGCCAAGTTCATGGAATTAGGTGGCACTTGATTTTCTTAGTCTAAACACATTAAATGAGACACAAATCAAGCTTTGGACTAAATTCTAGCTTCATAGAAACTCTATGCATGCCTATTCTCTCATATGGCTCCATTATACTTCTATAAAAGACCTATTGAAGTAACAATGAAAATTCATGATCTTGGCTCCTATTTCTCATTCATTCTAGATCTCTTGACTCCTTTAGACTCCTCAGAGTCATCACACATTCATTTTAAAGAGTTGAAATAAGGCCAAATGGAGAAACCATGGTTTAGGGACTAAAATGAAAAGCGAAAAAGTGTGTATAACTTTACCTTTTTTCTCTTAAAACATGTTCTAGCCACTTCTCCTTCCTTTTTCCATGAACTTGAAGCAGCTTCATACTGGTTTGAGATGGCGTCCAAAGAGGGAGGAGAGAGAAGGAGAAAGAAGGCAAAAAAGGTATGGAAATTCTTAGTTCTTTCACCAAACTTGTTCCTCTCCTCCTCCTCTTCCTTTCTATGATTTTCATGACTCATATGGGGCTATTTTGGGCTTGGTCCAGAGGATAGAGCTTAGAGTTTCAAGGAAAACCTTGGAGCAATGGAAAAGGCTCTTGAAAAAGCATTGAAACAAGGTATGAACCATGGCTCTTCCTTGTATCTTCTTGTTTATTCCTCTTGGTTCATTTTCATTCAGCCATGGACCCTACCAAAAGGAGATGAGCTCTATCCAAATTAAGGTAGGAAGAAGGGTTATGGAGTGTGAGGATTAAGATTATGCAATTAGAAACAAAAAAAGGAGCCTTAAAATTCAAGTTAGCACAACTTGGGGTTTTGAAACAAATGATAAAATCTAATTTTTCCTAGAGGTATTCTAGCTTATGTAAGACATGGTATGAATCCCTTAGACCCCTAAGAAGTTGCATAAGTGCCATCCCCTTTGAGAAAGTGAAGCAAACTTCATGAATACTCAAAGAAGGGCATATCTTGGCCAAACAAGGTCTGGCTACCTAGGGAGTGTTTTAATTGGTTCCAAGGCTTGAATGGGACTAGCTATGATGGAAGAACATTAATGGAATCCTTGAAAAAAAAATTAAAAGCTTTGGAATGTGAGATGGAGATGTAGGTTCCATAATGTGACATTAGACAGTAACTTATAGTTAGGCTCCTTAAAATGAATGTGTGATGACTCCAAGGAGTCTAAAAGGAGTCAAGAGATCTAGAATGAATGAGAAATAGGAACTAAAATCATGAATTCTCATTGTTGCTTCATTAGGTCCTTTATGGAAGCATAATAGAGCCATATGAGAGAATAGGCATGCATAAAGTTTCTATAAAGCTAAAATTGAGTCCAAAGCTTGATTTGAGTCTCATTTAATGTGTTTAGGCTAAGAGAATCAAGTGTCACCCAATTCCATGAGCTTGGCCAAAAAAGGGAGGAAGAGTTCAAGGAAAAAGTGTGTAGCATTGGCTACAAGGTAGCTCTTTAACTTTTCTCTCATGCATGCTTAATTGTTTTCTTATATTTAGATGTGTGTGTGTATGATTTTATTATGAGAAATTTTTCTAGTGATTTTCTACATGTCATGGTACCATTATGTGCATAATATGTGTTTTATGAATCTTGATTGGCTTGAATGAGTTTAGTGAAGCCAAAAGTCCCTCAACAAAGGTGAGGATGTGCCAAAAGTCCATAGGATTGGGTGAGACAAAGCCAAAAGTCTCAAGAAGAGTGAGAATTAGTCAAAAGTTCCTTAAAAATGGATGAGGCAAGTCCAAAAGTCCTAAGAATAGGGGATGAGGTTAAACCAATGCTCTTGAAAGCCAATATCGGATAGGTATGAGTTTCTTAAACATGAAAATGATTGTATATATGATCACTAGTAGCTAAAGGTTCATGCATGCATTATTGGACTTGAAATCATGGCTTTTATGTATGATTGAAAGGGTTAAGAGCTATTGGAATTCTTGAAATCTCACTCTTCTCTCTCCACTGTCTAACCATGCCTAGGTGAGACAAGTGGGTCAAGGAATGGAAGCTAACAAGTATAAGAAGTAATACTTTGACATATGTATAGTAAAATAAGCCTTGTAAATGTATTTTGATGTTAAGAATTGTGACCATGAGTTGTATATATGATGTAAACACTTGAGCACACTTAAATATATCTAGACATAGTGTATGTAATGATTTTGAAGCAATATGAATGATGATGTATGATTTTGACACCAAAGACCCCTTATGCAACTTGATTTCCAATGTGTATGTGTATATGTAGCATAGTGGAAATGAGCTCTAGGAGGTTTTGAACCAAATGGCATGCCTTCCTAGGCTGTGATTATGGCTTTGGTTGTGCCCAAGTGGCCTTGAACAATGAAGGAAGCAAGTTAGCACCATTTTGAACCGTTTAAAGCTTTAAAAGTTACCCTTTTGTGTGCTAAACCAAAAAGTGACTAAATGAGTGAATTTTTCCATCAACTTTTGCCTACATATAGGTCTCATCTAGAGCTAAATAGCAACTAAATTAGAGCTTAATATAATTTATTATGATTTTTCAAAATTAAAAAAAATATATTTTAGAATGGCTAGGCGCACTGTTCATTTGGTCAGTTTTTTCCCTATGTCATCTATGGATCAAATGGTGTCCAATGCCAATGATATTTTATAGACATAAACTAGACATTATAAGCTTTCTGTAGCACTTGAGAGCACCTTATTTGGGGGTCTATAGTGGGAGAACCAAATTTTTGAAGTTTCATATCAGTGTTAGAGGTGCAGCAAGACCTCTGGTATTGTTCCATCATTTTTTGTATCCTTAATGCTTCTGTTTTAGTATGTAGTTATTTTTATCCTCTAGTAGACATCCATAAATTTTCAGAATGGTATGGTTTGTTGGGTTTTGATTTTTCTAGAATTAGTGATGAAGTTTTGAAATTCATATTAGTAACCTATGATAGCAAACCTAGGCAACTGGACCTTTGGTGCTTTTCTATTGTCAATCATGGTCCATTTGATGTGTTCATGGCCTAGAATGATTTTTATCCTATATTTAACATTGAAGGCTTTCCAAAAAAGCCATCATTTGCTTGATTTCAATTTTTATAGATTTAATTATAATTTTCCAAATTTTGCATAAAAAATTTGGTACTAGAACTTGAGACTAAACTTGTGATTTTGTGTGTGGATGTCCTAAGCTAGAGAAAAATGGGACATTTTGGGATGTTTCTACTATATGCATGTATTTGGAGTAGAAAATAATATGGGTGAATTCATATGGCCCATAAAACGCAAAATGCAAATTTTGAATCCTACGTAACACAAAATAACACATTATTTGCATAGATTTTCTTGAGAATGTTGTTATGTCAAGGATGTGGAACTAAGTAAATGAGTGAAGAAGGCTAGAGTAATATGGTATTACACCTCTAAAGGAAGCTTTTCCTACACCTTTGATCATATTGGATTTTCCTGAAATAGTTCTTCACGAGGGATCGAACATCAGGTACCAAACTAGGATTTGGAGTGGTGTTCAAATTAATGCAGACCCTTGGACATCATTTATAGCCTTCAAGCCAGAATTGTCAGTAACTGACAATCAGGTAGTATATTGGGATGAATCTAAGGTTTTGTGATGAGAGATGATAGGCTAGCTGAAAGATATATATTAGAAAACAAAAACCTAAAGTGGATTAATATTTTTGAAGCAAGAAAAGACTTTTATAAGGATTATGGAGCTTGTGGGGTGAATGATATTTGCAATATCAATTATGTGCCTATTTTCTATGATTTCTTAAAGGGCTTCAAACCTAAATCTCAAGAAGAATGGAATGCATTAGACTGGTTTGGGGGATGCACTAAGAGAACACCATTAGAATGTGTGTAGGGCGACAAGTATGAAAGGTTAAGCTTGGTGAAATTGCTAAAGTTACTGCAATTTTAGACAAATGATAGAACAAGTCTTGAATAATGTAAGGTGGAGTGCAAGAGCTGTTCTTGTACAGCTTATACAAATTTTGCCCTAAATGGAAGGCCTTATGGTTGGTTGCTTGCTTTGGTTTGGGGACTTGGTTGACATGAGGCTCTTTATAACTAAAGAAGGTCTACAACTAGATCTCTATGCAAGGTTAGCCACTTCAGAAGTAAGTATGCACTAGTTCTACTTCTGCTTTAATATGGCACACACTGCCGCCTTCACAATATATTTTTTCTAGTATGAAAGAGGAAATAAGAATATTGGAACTCAACTTCCTCTTTCAGTTTTATTCATAAACTTCACTCTAGGCTTGTAGCAATCACGTATCAATTTGTCCTAGCGACATGTTTCACTCTAAGCTAAAGTTACATTTTTATACCCAACCCTTTGAAATGAGCAGTATAGATACAGACAATTTATTCATCCACTTACACTTCAATACACTTCATTCTTGTTCAGATTTTCTATGTACATATAATATATATCCTGCATCTTCTTGAAGATGAGTTCATGCTACGAATTAGTTTCTTCTTCTTATTCATTATTATCATTATTATTATTATTTTCCATGGATGCGAAGAGTCCAATCCTAATGCTAGTAAAAGGAAAGTAGCAGTGGTGGTTATATTAATGTCTTTGGCAGTGCTTCTGTTGCTCCTCGTATTGTACCTTGCTAGGAAGTATAAAGAGAGGAAGATCTTGACTGCCAATTTAGGTAAGATTCTTCAACTTGTTTTTGGATAATTCTCTTATCAACTTAGATTGCGCCATCTAGAGCTACTTCATATCTCTGTTAGATTCTGCCATTTCAAATTCCACTTCTTAACAATTGTTATAGTTTGTTAAGAAAAATGGTAAGATTGTTTCAAGATTGAACTGCAGAGCAGATTATGGACATAGTTCAATGATGTTTCTAATTATTCCTTTTGTCTTTTTAAAGAATAAGAGGAATAAGAAATCACTATTGAGATAAGTAAACTTTAAACTTGACCATATTTGTTGTTTTTTTTTTGAAAAGACCTTTTATTAGGAATTCTATAATGCTATTAAGTTTTTTTCTTTTTTGGTTGCCTAATATGTAATGCTATTAAGGTCTAACTGTCAATAAACCTTAAAAAGGTAGCATTTATGTCAAGGTAAATCATGCAATGGTCAAACTAGTCAAGCTATTATGATAGTCTTAAGCCATCATTATGGAAATTGTTTCTCTAGGTTATAGGGCATAGAAACCAGAATGAAGAGCAAGCATTGTCAATTTTTGATATGTTTACTATTCTAGCTATAACAAACAATTTCTTTAAAGAGAACTAAGTTTGAGAACGTGGTTTTGGCCTTATGTACAAAGTAATTCTTCTCCTTAAAAATGCATTAAGAAGTGTTCTTTTATTTTCAAGTATAAATTTTACTTTCTGTACATTAAAATTTAATATAAGTTGGCAGAAGGAGAAGAAATAGATGTGAAAAGGCTATTAAAAGCCTCAAAACAAGGGATTAAAGAATTTTTGAATGAAGTTGGATTGGTTGCCAAACTTCAACACTGAAATCTTGTGAGGGTTTTGGGTGGATGTGTTCAAGGGGAAGAAAGAGTATTGGTCAATGACTACATGCCTAATAAAAGTTTGGAGCATTTCACTTTTAGTAATACCACCTTTGAAAAACTATAGTTTGTCATGATTGACTCTTACATGTAACCTGGAAAAGCTCTGCATGCATACCAATAAATGTTCTCTTTTAATTTAAATAACTTGCACTATAATAGCTAATTAAGTTTTGGTTGACCTTGCTTAGAGCCTAGACAAGTCAAATTTTAGAATTGGATGAAACGATGTGAAATTATTATGGAGATCGGTCGAGGACTAGTTTATCTTCATCAAGATTGTAGATTAACCATCATCTATAGGGATCTGAAAACAAGTAACATTCTATTAGACAATGAATTGCACCCTAAAATTTCTAATTTTTGTATGGCTCATCTTTGAAGGAGATCAATGAGCAATAAAAGCAAAAAGAATTGTTGTAACATAGTAAGTTGTATGATGGATTACTAAGAAACTTTTCCATTACATGGGATAATATAATGTCTCAATTGCATAACAGAAAAAACTAATACTATATGGTGTTTGATAATATACAATTGTTATATGTCACTTAAATATGTAGTATATAGGCTTTTTTCCCTCAAGTCTGATGTATTTAGCTTTGGAGTTATGATGTTAAAGATAGTGAGTGGCATAAAAAATAGTCACTATGAAAGTCTAGATCACTGCCAGAATCTATTGGTGGAGCTAACATCAAACAATTACTTGTAATGCAATATTGGATTCAAGTTTAATCCTTATCTTGATCCATTTGTTTTAGAACAAGACTTACATCCAACTTCTTAAGTATTTGCTATGAATTGTTTAATAGAAACATATGTGAGTATTATTTCTAACTCAATAGCATATCATTGATTGCTTTGAAAGAGCTCTTCCACACATTATAATTTAATTGAAGAACTTCATAACAAATGCCTATAGAATTGCATCTAAGTGTTTTTATGTGCAATTTGTTTTTTAACTTTTATTGGTATATCTAGGCATGGATACTGTGGAAAGAATGACAATCCTTGGAGTTTATGGATATAAACTTTGACCTCATAGCTATGTCAATTAATCTAATTAGATGCTTGTAAGTTGGTCTCTTGTGTGCGCAACAATTCCCTGAAGATAGACCAACTATGTTGTCTGTGGTTTTCATGTTGTACAATGAATGTATGACACATCCCAAACCAAAATTGCCTAGGTTCTTTGTGGAAGAGTTTTGTGATCATAGGGGGGATTACTACTGTAGTAAGAATGCTATGACTATTACACTTTTGGGAGCCCAAAATTAGCAACTTGTCTTTGTTTTACACTTCACTCTTAAACTTTGTACTTGTAGTCTAAACAAATGCAAGTGAAGATCTGGTGTGCTTCAATTTTCTAAAACCATTCTTCCTTCTTCCTTTCCAATTCCTCTCTTAAGACAGTTAGGCATAAAAGCTTAGGCAGTTTGGTTTAATCTTATGGAAGCCTCATTTTGAAGAAAAGAAAATAATGTTCTCAAAAAAAGATAAAAAATGATCTCAAAGATGCCCTTAACTACCAAATGAAGGAAAATTTACACTTTTTTGTGAAGTCATTTGAAATCTACAAATATGCTAGGTGAGGCCATACATCCAAATCCTTTTTCACTCCTTGGCATCTAGCTTTGTGACTGGGACTTGGCTCATAATGCTTGCTTACTTGAAGAAGAATCTATTTCATTAGGATTTATTCTAATAAAAGCAAATCTTCTAGTGTCCTGGAAGAGCTTTTCAGAGAGAACTAAGTGTATTACTGCAATACTATGTTCCAACAATGATATCTTTGCATTTATTCCCCTCTCAAGTAAAATATTACTTGTCTCGAGATCCCTATTTACAAGTGGGTGACCAACATAGGGCTAAGAAAGGTGTGCATCTTTTTCAATTTCTTTTTTGTAATTCCATATATAGAAATGCAATCAAATTTACATCACTATCAGGGTAAGAGTACCCTACTTATTCTATAGGTAGATTTAGATCTTCGATAGGGTGTCCAGCCCAGTGCATCAAAAGTTCTAGTGATGGTGACCCCCCTCATTAATCCATCAATGTCCCAGAATTTTGGCAGGTATTAAAATTAGTTCCTAATCAAAATTAATAAGTAAAGGAAGTGGTGGTGTGGATGGCTGCTATCCATGAGCAAGACGTAATAAGGAAACATGAAAAATGGGGTGAAATTTGGTGGACACAAGGAGTTCCAACTTGTAACACCATAATTATAGAACTCATCTAATGCAAATTCTATGGTTCCTTCCATGAATAACATAAGAGGAAGAAGGAAAACCACTAAAAATAATCTATTTAATTGCATTACGTCATGTATACATTTTTCATTTCATATCCCGTGGACCATATGGACTCATCCATTTCATTCTCATATTTAATTATACAAATGCAACTCAAATCCATCTTAAGAAGTGGCCTAAAACTCGAGCAAAGGAAGTGGATACATAAAAACAAAGAATGAAGCCTTGGGTTGAATTCTATATTTCTGTCCTAAACTTTGAAAAATCATAACTAATTCTAAAAAAATTGAAATCAAGTATACTATACCATTCTGGAAAGCTACTGATGTCTACTTTATGTTAAAAATAATTCTAAACTACAACAGAGACTTTTATCCATAGGAAATTGATATAATAGTACCAAAAGTAGTCTATCATTACTGGTACTATCATCTAACGTCAAAAATTCATATCTCCTTGCTCAAATGTCCAATTGGGGTGATTTCAGTGGCCACAGAAAGTTTATTATGTTTTTCTTGTAAAATTTCATGCGTATTGGACACTATTTGGCCCTCAAATGACACAGCCCAAGGAGTTGACTATATGAATAATGTTTGCATCAGAACAATAGAAAAAGGCCAACTTTCAAAAATTATAATTAATTTCACAGGGCTCCAAATAATCTGATCTTTGCTTTCCAAAAAGCTCTAGATGAGATCTATATGCATGCTAAATTTCATGAGCAAATTCATTCATTTAGTCAGATTTTGACATTAGATTACAAAATGGCTTATTTTGTGTCTTATAAGGGGTCCAAATGGTCCATTTTGGTTTCTAAGGCAACCATGGCCACTTGAACATGTAGGAAAGCACCAAAATGGTTTACTAAACTTGTCTCAAAGATACACAAATCCAGAAATTAAAACTCACTCTTTCACCCCATGCCATACACAAGAATACATACACTTTATGTTGTCATCCAATGTCCAAAAACTACAATATCATTCATTTGGCATCAAGTTCCATACATACATCAAATATTTGGATATTTACATGTGTTCAAATGATTATACAACATTTCCACCCTAGGATTATATCATATGCCATCCATATGGCTACAAAATGAACATAACAATAAATCTTTGTCAAACTCTCATCTTCTGTCATACCATAGAATGCCATATTTCTCAATTCAAGATAGTTTACACACATTCTCAAGGAAAAATCTAACAAAATATATGAAAATAATAAATTTATTTGCGTTACGTTAGAGATTAAATTTTTATTTCATGTCATATGGACCCCATGAGTTCCCTAACATCATTTTCTAATTATTTTATCACTTATGCAAATCATGCACAACTCAAAATATCACACAATCCACGATTTCAAGCTCTAAACCCTAAAATTTCCATTTATTCTTCTCAGATAGCAAGTGGCAGATTTTAAGGAAAACTTTGAAGATTCATAATTAAATTTAGAAAAATTGAAATCAAGCAAACCATAGCTTTCTAGAAAGCTTTGGATATTAACTTCACACTAAAAATAATTTCCAACCACAAAAATCTCATATGGGCCATGTTTGACAATGAAAAAGGCATGAAGGTTAGACTTCCTAGAATACTAATACAGATTACTGACATAAATTTGAAAATTCATGCAAATTGTACCAATTTAGAAAGCTACAGATGTTAACTAGAGGGGAAAAATAGTTATAGATCAATCCAAGAGCAATCAGATCCAGAAATTTGATGGCACAATACTGGAAGTCTGGAGATACACCTGTAACAGAACAGAAACTTCAAAAATTCATATATCCCTCTCGAGACATATAAATAAGGTGCTTCCGATTGGCAAAGTCATTAGGAAAGTCTACTTTCTTCTTGTAAAATTTCATAGCAATTGGACATCGTTTGCCCCATGAATGACAGAGTTTCATTTCGGACCAAATGAACAATAACTCTGACCAAAACTAGAAAAATTTTCAGCTTAAAAAATTCTCCAAAAATTCCACAGACCTCCAAATATTCTACATTTTAGCTTCCCAAAAAGATCTTAATAAGCTCTAGATGGATGCCAAGTTTTAGTCTAAGAAGAGCTCATTTAGATAAAAAGTAATACAGCCTCACAAAATGGCCAATTTTGGCTCCCATAATGCATCAACTTGGTCCAAATGGTTTCTATTATGGTTTGGCACCTATTAGGCAAGTTTAAAAGTAAAAATACAACTTGTTGGCATTGTCCAAGTGGTCCTAAATACCATGCATCTCAATTTAGCTATTCTACATCTATTAATGCATTAATGCACATAAGCCACTAAGGACTCAAATCACATATTTACATTACTTTGGTACCACCAAAGGTTCATGTAATGTTTATACATCATTTTACATTTACTCAAGGTCTTATATCTCAAAAATAACATATACATAATCAATTTGACATTCAAATACAAAACAAACTATATAATGATCCAAATGTAGCTTTTCAACTCTCTTGGCTTGTATTCTTTTGTTCTTGAGCACCACCTAGACATTTTAAGAAAGAAGAGGGAAGGGGAATGAGATTCATGAAATCTCAATAGTTCACACACACATTCAAGGCATATACACATCAAAGCATATGTATGGAAAGTTTGACAACCATAAAATATGCAAAGTCACAATTTCTATGCCACCAATTCACATTCAAGCCAAGATCATGCTCTAGGGACTTTTGATTTTGCCTCACCCCATTTTTAGGACTTTTGGACTTGCCTCACCCTTGGCCTAGGGACTTTTGACTTGGCCTCACTCATCCAAAAGACTTTTGGCCTTGTTTCACTCATGCCATGAGACTTTTAGCATCTCCTTACCTTCATTAAGGGACTTTTGGCATCACCTCACCCTTATGAGCCATTTCCATAGTCAATGATATTCAAGACAATGCATTGGTACCAATGCAATCTCAATACATCAAGTGGCATATTCTCAAGTCATGAGAGTACACACAAGCACACAATGACATACATATGCACACAAGACTGTAAGAAGAATGAGGTGGAGAGCTACCTTGAACTTATGTAAGCTTTTCTTAGTCTTTCTCCTTCCCTTTTTTGGCCTCACAAGCACACCTAGGTGGGTTGGTGTTCTCTTGGCCTAAACACCATAAATAGAACATAATTATGCACTTGAAGCCAAGATACCAAACTCATTTTTAAACACACATTTGGTTCTATAAGTGGTATAATGGTTTCATAAATGGCCCATCGAAGCAACTCTCATCATGCAAACTCTAAGCTCCATTCTCTTTTCATTTCTAGGCCTCTTGACCTCATTTAAGGTTCTTGAAACCTTCACACATTCATTTGCACAATTGAAAAACCAAGTTACTTCATAAGGCACCATTATGGACACCATTATCTCATCTCTCAATCCATGGCTCCTAAATTTTTTTCCAATAGTTTCTCCCATCTTCTAACATCATATGAAGTCCCAAACCAAGGCTAAAACAATTTAAAACACTCCCTAGGCTTCTCTTCCTAGCTTGGTCGAGACATGCTTCAAGAAAAGGGTTCAAGGAGCTTTTGATTTTTCTTTGATGGGAGAGCCACTTGGGGAGGTTTCTAGGGATTTTAGGAGCTTAGTGGAACATCAAAATGGCCAAGGAAATACACACACAAAATTAGATTTCACAAAACCCTAAAGGATCCTACACTTTTCTAGCTTGATTTTCATGGGTTTTTCTTGTAATTTCTTAACATATTCCACTTCTCCATGGTCTAAACCCCTAATTCCTCTCTTGTTTTTGGACAAAACTCCCTCCCTTCTCTTGGTTCTAGTTTGGCCAAACTCACACTAAAGGAAAAGTAAGGGAAGAAAGCAACTAAGAACAAGATGTACCTTGGATTCAAGCTTGATTTCTAGACTTTTTCTCCTTGGTTTGCTTCCTCTCAAGCAATTCAAACTCTTCCCTTATGTTCTAGAGCAAATATAGAACCATTCATCTCAACAAAACCATAGAAAGAGAGAAGGAAGGGAGAGGAATAGGATTGGAAGAAGGAGAAGCATGAAATTTCATAAAATTCCTCACATTTTCCTTAGTTTCTTCCTTCTTTTCTCTCCTCCTCTTGTGCACCTAAAAGAGAGCTTCTTCTTTCTGTATTTTGGGCAAAGCGGGTTAACCTATATGAAGAAAGGAAAAGTCATAAAGCTTATGAAATATTCAAGAAACTACCTTTTTCAAAAATTTCAATTTCGTCCTTTCATAATGGCAATTTCATTTTAACTTCGTTTTACCTCCTTTTTTAGAATCATCTTTTCCATTATAAAATTTAGATTCCCAATTTAATAAAATGCCTTTCGAATCACTCAAATCAAAGCTAAAACTTTCTCGAATGAATCCATCAAAATTCAGATTCACCGACATTGGAAAACATACACGGGGGACTTTAACTGTCCCAGAGCTTCCCATGCTTTTCAGGGCCTCTGAGAATCCTAGGCAACTCAAACTTTCTATTTAAAAAGCCATCCTATGTGTTTTTCCAAAATTTGCACATATTTAGGAAAATGTCATTACGTTTCGTCAATTTGCAGCCTAATTTTGTTTCACCATCCTAGCTATATTTTTCTTTCTATCTAAGTTTGGGATTATTATTTCTAAGAGCCTAAGACACCATCCAAATTTTTTGGGACATTATCTAGCTCATTTTAGAGAACTTGCTTTTATATGGCTCATTTTGTTGTTTCATTGAATTTACCATTCGTTATATCTTCCAACTTGATGGCTTCCATTACCTTGCTCATTTGATCCACCTAGCATACTAAAATATTGGAAAGGAGGAAATGAGATTCAAAGAATCCCAATAGCTCATCTCCCTTTCAATCATACATAAAAAATGCAATTCAAGTCTTAAAAATGCATGCATGAGCATAATGGAAAGCGTGATCATTCAAGAAGCATTCTTAGCATTTGAATAAGTCATACAAAGCATACATAGACTTGCCAAGTAAGTGGATTAGCCTCACCCATTCTCTTCAAAGTTATTGGACTTGCCTCACCCTTTTTCTTAAAGGCCTTGAACTAAACCTTACTCTTGGGAGACTCTAGACTTTGTTTCAACTATTCTTGAGGATTCTTAACTCATCCTCACCATGGCTAGTGAGTTATTGGTTTCACCATACTCAAGCAAACCAAAGCAAATACACAAAGTGTTATTTGAATGCACAAAACCACATTATGGTACCATGGCATATGAATACATGCTAGAATACTTTTTCATGGCTTAAAACACACATACACACATTCAAAGACAAGACAAACATTCATCCATGCATGAGAGAAAGTAGAGAAAGCTACCTTTATTACATAAGCATACTTTTCTTCTTGGAAATGCACTCCCTTCCTTGGCCACACACTCACAATAAGGTGAAACTTGTTTCTCTTGGCCTAGACACAGTATATGGAAGCCAATTAAGTTCTTGAAATTATTCCTAAAGCTACACATCTTCTTAAACACTAGCTTGGTCTAATTGCTCATTTATGGTTTCAAGATGTACTTAATGAAGAAACATCCATAATTTGAGTTCTTGGCTTCATTCTTTCATTTCATTTATGATTCTTGACTCTATTTAAATCTCTTGGAGCCATCGCACAATCAAATTAGGGAGTCTAGCTAGGTGTTGCTTCTTTAAGCTATAATATGGAACCTAAGATACCATCTCACTATTTATGGCTTCTAAAATTTTTTCAAGGCTTCCTTTCATCCTCTTCCATCATACATGACTTAAAAATAAGATTGGAATAAATTAAAATTACCCCTAAGTGCCTTAAGTGTCTTAAGCCAAGGCTATACTTCTTCTTGGTATCCTTGGAATTGCTTTGCTTTCTTTAATGGAAGATGCATGTGAGGAGCCTTCTATAGATCTTAGGAGTTCATCCAAACACTCATTTAAGCCTAAGAATTATTGTATCAAATCAAAATTTCAAGAAAACCTATGAAACCCTGACTTTTCTATCTTGAAATCTAATGGCTAGTTTGTTGTTTTCTTTATATATTCTTATTCTCCACACTTAATTTCTTAAGATTTACCATTGGTTCAACCCAAAATCCATGCCCTCTTGGAGTTCCCTCTCCTGGCCAAACCTAAAAGGAGAAGGAAACAAGAAAGAGCTACCATAGGATAAAGTTCTACCTTGTTTTTCCTTAGTTTCTTGGATGATTCTTCCCTTGCTTGGACTCCTCTCCTCAAATCCAAAAATTCCACCTCTGTTCTTCCCTCCATATTGATCCAAAAATATCATGAAACCCATGAAAATAAAGAAGAGAAGAAGGAGAAACATCTTGCTAAAGAAAAAGCTTGAAATTTCATGAAGTTTCCTACCTTTTCTTATCTTTTCCTCCCTTCAAAATCTCCTCCCTTTGTGTACCTAAGAGCTGGCTTCTTTCTTTGGTTTTGGGGCAGAACTAGGTCAGTCTAGAAAAGGGGAGAAGGAAGGCGAATTATAAGAAGAGTTCAAGAAGCTTCCATTTTTCGAAAATCTTAATTTTACCCTTACATCTTGGCATTTTTGTTTTAGCTTCGTTTTTGCTTCTTTTTTAGAATCGTCTTTTCTATCATAAAATTTAGGTTTATAATTTTATAAAATGCCTTTGGAATCACTCAAATTGAAGCTAAAACCTTTCCGAACGAAAGGGTCAAAGTTTAGGTCAACCAACGTTGGAAAACATACACTGGAGGGATTTTAACTGTCCTAGGGCTTCCCATGATTTTTAGAGTCTCTAAGTACCCTGGGCACCCCAAAATTTCTATTCAAAGAGCCCTCCTGTGAATTTTCCAAAATTTATGTGTAATTACGAAAATGCCATTACATTTCGTCAACATTTCATTACAATTTGTTTCTTCATTCTATCTCTTTTTTTCTTTCCATCTGAGCTTGGAATTCTCTTTTTTAGCAATCTAAAATGATACATAAATTTTTTAGGATCTTAAATAATTCATTTTAGGAGACTTTCTTTGAAAACATATCTGTTTCCATCATTTGACAAAAATCGGACATTACACAACTCATAAGCAATAGGCCTAACACAACGAATCACTTTGTAAGGACCAAAGAATTTAAGGGATAGTTTTTCACACCTATGTTTACCGAAGTTAGTATTAGTGGTATGGTTAAACTCTGAAGAAAATTGAATCATCAATATTAAAGTGTAGTTCCCCCCTTTTCAAATAGCTTGGGCCTTCATTTGTGATTGAGCTCAAAGTAAATTTTCTTTAAAAGTTTGTATCATATCATCATGGGTGATTAATTATTCTTAAAGGTTTGCTATGTAAGTTTCACTATAGACATAAGGTTGGATGATAGGTGGGTCTCATCCATATACCACTTTGAAAGGTGAAGTCCTAAGAAAAGAATGGAAGCTGGTGTTAAATGAGTATTCAGCCAAATGAAGAAACTTGCACCAAGAACGAGGTTGATCCTACGTAAAACACTGTAAATAAGTTTCTAAACATTTATTCTCCACCTTCGTTTGCCTATTGGATTAAGGGTGATAGGTTATGCTCATACATAGTCGAGTTTCACTAAGTTTGAAAACTTCATGCTAAAAAATGCTTAAAAAAATAACACCTATATTTAAATCAATAGATTTTGGGATACTATATAAGCACACAATTTCCCTACAAAAATAAAGTCTACCATCTTTATAGTATAAGGATAAGACTAGGGAATAAAATGAGGATGTTTACTAAGAAGGTCCACAACGACCAGTATTGTATCAAAACCACCAGATTTGGAGAGTCCTAAAATGAAGTCAAGTGAAATGTATTCCCATATTTGGCTTGTAAAAGATAGGGGTTGCTAAAGTCTTACTGGTGCTAAAGTTTGATATTTGGTTTATTAGCAAACCAAACAATTTTGAACCTATGACTTAACCTCTTGCTTCATTCTTGGCTAAGAAAATGTAGAAGCTAGACGTTTCAGCATCTTCAAGTATCCTCCTTGTTAAGTAGTTAAAGTATTGTGAGACCTAGAAATAAGTTTTTGCCTAAGAGTGGGAAGATTGAGGATCACTAAGTGATTCTTATGATAAAGCTTTTTGTCCACCACTTGAAAATTTGGATATGAATAAGGATCTTGTGATAAGGAGGCCATAATATCCCGTGTGTAGGGATCATTTTGTAGAGCATTTTGCAATTCCAAAAAATCTAAAGGAAAAGGAACAACTAAAGATAACAACTCAGCATGTTAAGGATACCTAAAGAGGGCATTTGTGCCTTTATTTTCTGCACCCTTTTATTACAAATGGAGAAGTTAAATGAGAGCAATTTAATGAGGAAGAGTTGTTACTCACTTGTGGTGAGACATTGATCCAAGAGAAATTTGAGATTGCAATGACAAAATTTTACAAAGAAGTGTCACCCCATTAAATGTTTCCATTTTTTGTAAAAGCTAATAAGTCCCTATCATAAGCAAACTTCAAATGATTAGAGAAAGAAAGTCCTTTATTAAAATAAGCAATTGGATGGCCAGGTTGAAGAAGAATGGCACCAACACCCTTCAATGAAGCATCACACTCCATTGTAAATAGTTTACTTAAATTGGGTGGACGTAGGATAGGAATGGTGGTGAGTGCATGATTAAGGCATACAAAGGCATTCTCTATTGCAATAGACCTTGCGAATTCATTTTTCTTAGTAAGATTTATTAATGGCTTTGCGATGACTCCATAATTTTTTGCAAATATGTGGTAATACCCTATGAGTCCTAAAAACCCACAAACATCTAATAGCATCATATCTATGATGATATTCTTAAGGTTTTAAAAGAAAATTTACTTTGAACTCAATCATAAATGAAGGCCCAAGCTGATATGAAGAAGCAGGAACTGCACTTTAATATTGATGATTTAGTTTTCTTGAGAGTTCAACCATATCACCAATTCTCACTTACTAAACATAGGTATGAACAAATATTAGTGATATATGATCCCTTTTTAATGATAAATGCCAAAAATTGATAGGAGGAAAAGGAATAAAGTGAGTAAAAGGAGCGAATATTATTGGTAAAACCTAGTGCAGGAATCTCAACACATAAATTCTTCAAATAAGTGTGTCTGTAAGGAGAAGACAAACTCTTGATGCAAAAATACAAACTACTTAATTCCCCCTTTCAATCTAATCCTAAGGGGATAGACTCCTTCCAACTCAGTGTAGGATGTGGCAGTTAGTTGGAGATCATGGAACTAGTCAACACTTGTTGGAAAAACTTGATTCTCATGCAACTTCTTCCTTTTGAAATAACTATGCAATGGTGGCGCTGTATCACTCACCCTCCAATATTCTTTAAATTTTGTATACTTTTGTCTTCCACATGTGAATCATGCTTTATGATGTCTATTTTCTTATTATTTAGGACATAGAGTAGTCTAGCTAGTTGTATGTGGATAATAGCTTCAAGAAGTTCAATGATTAATATAGGAGATTTATTTGCCCGTGGATTTGTTGGAGATTGTGCCCTAGGCCAATCATTGTATTTCGAACATTGTTTTTATTACGAAATAAGAGTTTTCTTTTATAACATTATTATATTATTTGCATGTTTATATATAATAATATCCATGGATAAATCATTTTTTTTGAATTATCCAAAATATCCCTAATCAATCATCCTTGTGGGAACAACGATGAATTAAGATTAGTATGATTTTGATTAATTAAGTGTTAATCATGTATGATGATATGAATCAAAATCATAGGCGTGTGTTAGAGAACAGAATGTTGGATAGACCCATCATGAGATAAACTACATGGATTAGGTCATAAGTTTATCTCATATATAACCATGTCATTGATTCCTTGGACCTGAGATCACCATAGATTCCTACATGAAGGACACTGTACTTTGGCATAGTCTAATGTCACCTTTGACCGGGTGATTATAAAGACTGTGATCAGGTATAATGGAATCCATGCAGAGGAAGATGAGTGGTCAAGATGGAATTTGTCCATTTAATTAATAGAGAGATATCTCTGGGCCCCTCGATGAGTGTGATTGAGAAATGCATGGCCATGCTCAGATGGAAAGGGTTCCATCTTATATCAGTCTGCTCGAAGATCGAGAAAGTTATGATCGAGCAAGTTGAGGATGACATTTCCATGCCTCATACTCGATCTAGATATCATGTGACAAAAGGGATATGATAGGGTTATAAGATAGGTTACATTGGATCACCGATTCCATATGATTTGGGTAGTCACAATGTCTTGCTAAAGGCCGCTTGTGATTTGTGGGTCAAATAGTGCAGTTGACCCACTGCCAACATCATATGGGCCTGCAGGGTCGCACACAAGAACGGACCAACTCGGGCTAAAATGTCCACATTCATTGAATCAGAAATGTGTCTAAATTCAATGAATATCTAGGATGGAGGAATTATTTATATATATATATATATAAATAATTAAATGTGAAATATATTATATATATATATATATGTATATTATATTTGATATTATATATATATATATGTATATGAATTAAGTTAAATTTGATTCTATTAGATAGATTTAAATTTAAACTAATCAGATAATTTAAATTTAATTCTAACAGATAGATTTAAATTTAAACTAATCAGATAATTTAAATTTAATTCTATCAGATAGATTTAAATTTAAACTAATCATATAATTTAAATTTGATTCTATCAGATAGATTTAAATTTAAACTAATCAGATAATTTAAATTAAGCTCTAGATATTGTTAGTTTAAATTTAAACTATAAGATAGATATAAATTTAAACTAATAGATATATTTAATTAATTTTGATTAATTAAATATATCTGAAACTCTATAAATAGGGGTTTCCATATCAGAAGCTAATAATAGAGCTGCCTCCAAAATCTTTAGAGAGAGAGAATCGTACGGACTGTACGGACACTCCAAAAATCCTTAGAGCGGACTGTACGGAATTGTACGGACATGCTGCTAGCACACCGTTTGAGTTGCTGAATTCCGTTCGTGTAGATACCAGTAGAGGGAGCTGATTTGCAGTCAGTTCCTGTGATCCAAACAGAAGAAAAATAACAAACTCAAACGACAAAAAAGGTAATTCTCTGAACCTATTCAGTTTAAGCGACTTTGACGGATCCTTGGTGGGAATTGGAATAAAATTTTTTAAACGTTTCCACTGTTTGCCTCTACTTAAATTCCCAACAGGATTTGCATGCATTTATCCATTTCTTTATAAATGTTCAGATATTGATAGCTAGGGTCTTGTTTACTTAGGGTTTGGTGATAAAGTGGTGTTCTAGGAGTGAATTGAATGGAAGACTATCAATGTTTGAGTATAAGAGACAAAAAAAGATTAAAAAAATCAATAAACATATATTGATAGCTAAGGTCTTGTTTACTTAAGGTTTGGTGATAAATAAGGCATCTAAAGCCTATATTTCATCTTTTTAGGTCATATTCTCCCTGAATGAAAATGGAATCTGTGACAACTCTATCTTCTAAACATGGTAATTATGGTTAAATACACAATTAATAATTAATAATCAAGATTTGGAGTCGTTACAATTTATTACATTATGAAAATATAGGAAAATTTGAACCTTGATGTTATGATCATCACTAAACAACCACAAATGTGAGAATGCATAAAAGAAATTATACTATCATTAGGGGTTTGTGATTCATCTATCCATCAGTTTCAACATACAAAAACTTCCTACAAGTGTCTCTATATCATTTCCTAGCATTATCATTGAAGAAATTGAGATTTCTAGGCTAAAGGTAGGAGTTTGGGGACCTGTGCCGCGACTTGAAACCCTCCCATCAAGGCTAAGTTGGGTACTGGAGCTCGAAAACTATGTTTTTCACCTTATGTCGTGGCCTCGATCTTCCACGCTGCAGTTAAGTTACACTCGAAAATCATTAGGCAAATCACACAAGTTTCACCGCGGAGATAAGGCCATCGCCGCAACTAGCCTATATGGTGCCATGGAGGAAATGGCTCTTGGGACTACTATTAGAATTCCCACGATTCTCGCCTCGACGAAAAACTTTGCCACGGTGAGGTTCGCTACTGGACATTCCTTACCTAGTTTCCTCGACTAGCGCCACGATAGGACCTGTTGTGCCGCGGCGAGGTTTCTCTTTGCCACCTTCCTGGGTAATTTTTTTTTTTTGCACTGAGCTGCGGCAAGATTCTTCAAGCCACGGCATCCCTCGCCATTGTCACTCTTCAAGCCGTGGCGAGGCCTTCTTAGCCGCGGCATGACTCCCTCTTGTAACTACATCTCCTAAATTTCATCTCATGCATTCCAATTCTCTTCTTAGGAACACCCTAAGACCACTTCCCTTCATTTTATATGACTCTAATGGTATTTATCTACCTTATTTACCCAACTATTCTACCATTACTAATTTAAAACTTAAGTACTAATTTCTACTCGTCCAACTACCACATGTCAGCAAATTCATGGATTAATGACAGCAAGAATTCATGCACTATCAACAATTATCATCCGATACACATTTTGTTAAAAATTTCATACATCAATGGTTCATATCAACATCTAATGCATCATATAATTATATTTCCAATAGTATATCATACCATAAATTCAGTAAAATTCATACATTAAGTGTTATAGGTTTATATATCCAATACCAAGCTAAGATGAGGCCTAACTCCTTAATAGATATATCCTATGTAATCAAAATATAAGAGCCTATACTTGGCAACATGATTATATAATGATGCTATATAAAACGAATACAAAATTTAGCATCTATTCTAAATAAACCAGTCTAAGTGGGAAATGGTAGATTTCTTGCCCCAAACCCTAGCCTCTCTTCAAACCTCTGAAAATGAGTTGTGTGCTTATATTTCAGCAAAATGTGGAGGGCTAAATTGTTTAGGGTTTTAGTTAGGTTTAGGTTAGGTCTAATGTGGGTCATGGGCTGACCAAAAGGTCCAATTGCAAGTGAGTTCTAATTTAAACCTTGTTGGGCTAGCTTTAATGTGTTGGGTTGCAGAAATTTAATTAGGTTTAGGCCAAGTTTAAAAAACTCCATTGATTTGGGTCTGCACAAGGTTTATTGGACCATTTATAAGAGCTTATGGAAGTTGGGTCTTAGGTCTCTAATTCATTAAATCAGATTGGGTCTGCACCTAACTTATTAAGCCTTTATTAGCCTCTTATCATGATCTCCTACATTAATTTGGGCCTAGATGAAGTTTCTATCCCAATTAAATCTCAAACTCATTAATAATTTATCTCTCTAAAATTTTCATTCACTTAACTTACCCGATTATTCCATATTAATTATTCCTAACTAATCCAAATCCATGATTAACACCTTAATTAATTTTTGGGGTGTTACAAAATCTTTTTAAGTTTAGTGTTAAATAAAAAAAAGATATACAATACATATAATTTATTTAAATAATAGTTTACATTTAAATGTATAATACCTATCTAAATAATAAATTCTAAATAATACATATTCTAAAGCTATTTGGAAGAAGGAAGGAATGTTAAATCATGGTTAATTTTTAATTGGAGTTCTATTTCTAGTATGATTAACTTTGCCTACTGTGATACTTTGTTTCTTGCATGGAAATTGGTACAAAATTTGTTGTTATTTTAGTTGTGGTGTCTAGTTCCTAATGTGACTTGTCTGGAATAAGCTCTTTCTAGTTGATTAATGTGAAGGCTTGGATCAGATCTCTTCGGTTAAACTTCTAGCAAGGCCCACTTTAATCTTGCTTTTGAAATTATCATCTTGTCTTTTTAACATGAATTTCTAGTCTAATGATTGGGATCAGTTTTATTTGTCTTGTATTTATAGATTATGTTTGATTATGATAACTCATGAAATACTTCTTTGAAATTGATTCCGAACAATGAGTCATAAGAAATACAATAGTTATCATAAGGCAGAAAACCTTGGTTTGAGTTTGGTGTGATTAGTATTTATGACTCCTTGTCATTGATTTTGAAGCTCAAATTGTTGGATAATGCGCTTATTGAATCATAAAGATGCCTTGCATGCAACACACCTCTTTTGTGTTGATTAATACTTATGCTTCAAGTTTAGAGATTATGTGTCCAAAAGTGTCCGAAATTGTCTCTATTTCATTGTTAAGTTGTTACTTTGAATAAGTCAAGTTAGCATTTTTTTTATTAATTCTTTTTCTGTACTATCAGATAGTGGGCCATGTTTACCACTTAGTTTGTTTTCTTGATGCTTACTTTTCGGTTTATTAGGTATAGTTGTAAGCTTATATATATTAGGCATTTGATATTGATTTTTAATGCAAGCACAATAAAGTTCAGTGACTCACTCTCGAAATTGGCCTCCGTTTTGTATTTTTTATTTCTTCTTCCTCTACCCATGAAATTTTGGTATCAAAGCCTTCACCTCACTTACTCTTTCCATGTCTTTCTCACATCCTTCATCACCCTATATTGCAAATATTCGACCATGGCAAGCAACACAGTAAATGCCACAACTTCAACGACGTAACCTCTCATTCCCATCTTTAAAGGCACCAATTATCATTTTTAGAGTCTTAAAATGTAGACCATGTTCAAATTACAAGAGTTGTGGGACTTGGTGGAAAAAGGATTTGATGACACCCATACCAATGAGCCTGATCAACGATTGCATGAGAATCATAAGAAGGATGCAAAGGCTTTATTTCTCATTCAGCAAGCCCTTGATGATGAAATTTTTCCTCGTATTACAGCAACAACTACTTCCTTTGAAGCATAAGAGATCCTAAAGTAAGAGTACCTGGGTGACAAGAAGGTAATCATGGTAAAATTGCAAACTCTTCGTCGTGATTTTAAAACTTTGGCTATGAAAGAAAAAGAGTCCGTGCAAGAATTTTTCTCTAGGGTGTCTGGGATTGTTAATTATATGAAATCTTATGGTGAAAAAATTAGTACCGAAACTGTTGTGAGCAAGATTTTAAGGAGTTTAACTCTAAATTTTGATCACGTTGTTGCCACCATTGAAGAGTCAAAGTATTTATCTATTTATACCTTTGATGAACTAATGAGTTCTCTGTTAGCCCATGAAACTAGACTTTGCATATCATATGAAAAGGTAGAAAAGAAGGCTTTGAAGCCAATAGGGACTTTGGTCCCAAGCAAAGTCAGAACATTTAGGCAGTAGAAGATGGGGCAGAGGTGGCTTTCGTTGTAAAGGCCACGATGAAAGAGGAAGAGGTCGATTCAATGATCAACCACATAATAAGAGCACAATTCAGTGTCGATATTATAAGAAAATGGGTCACAAAGAAGTTGATTATTGGGCCAAGCAAAGAGATGAGCAGAAGCAAGCAAACTTTACAGAGAAATTTAAAGAGGAGGGTAGGCTATTTATGGCTCATTCTCCTATTGATGATTCTAATTTTAAAGAACTTGATGAGTTACAAAAAGGTGAGATTCGCCTTGGAGATATCAAACAAATGCAAGTAGAAGGGAAAGGTGCAATTGCCATCAAAACATCACATGGTAATGTAAAACTCCTCCATGATGTGCAATATGTTCCAAAACTTACTCGTAATCTGTTAAATGTCAGACAATTAATGGATATTGAATACTTAATATTGTTTGATGATGGTTGTTGTACTATCTGTGATAAAAAATCTGGTCAGGTAATTGCTTGCAATCTTATAACAAAAAATAAAATGTTTCCACTTGATGTGTCTGATATAAAACAGTATGCTTTGATTACTACAACATGTGATGCAAAGATATGGTATTTGCGTTATGGGCATTTGAATGTAAATGGGATGAAATTGTTGAATGAGAAAAATATAGTTGTTGGGTTGCCAAAATTTGATGCTCTTGACTTTTGTGAAGTGTGTGTTTATGGAAAGCAAACCAAAAATTCATTTCCTATGAATAAGTCATGGAAAGCTTCTGCTTGTCTTAAATTAGTGCATGCTGATGTTTGTGGCCTAATTAGTGTTCAATCTTTTGGTGGAAGTAGATATTTTCTGCTATTTATTGATGACTACAGTTGCATGTGTTAGGTATACTTCATGAAATACAAATCAGAAACTTTTGACAATTTCAAGAAATTTAAGTCTCTTGTGGAAAAATAAAGTGGTTGCAACATCAAAACACTTTGTTTAGATAAAGGTGGTGAATTTACCTCTAATGAATTTGCTACTTTTTGTGAGGAAAATGGTATATGTAGGGAACTAATTGCACCATGCATACCAGAGAAAAATGGTGTGGCTGAACGAAAGAATTACACGGTGGTTGAAATGGCCCAAAGTATGGTGATAGCAAGTGGCCTTCCTAAGCATTTTTGGGCAGAAGGTGTAGCTACAATAGTTTACTTGTTGAATATTTCACCTACGGAGGCAGTACTAAACCGCACACCATATGAAGCTTGGAAAGGTAGAAAGCCACAGGTAAGCCACTTGAAATTTCTTTTGTTGTATAGCTTATGCTATAGATAATTCTCCCTCTTGCTAAAAACTTGATAAAAAATCAGAAAAATGTGTTTTCATTGGCTACAGTCCTCAATCTAAAGCATATAGGCTTTATAACCCGGTTAGTGGCAAAGTAATTATAAGCAATGATGTAAAGTTCAATGAAGAATAATTTTAGGCTTGGAACAACAAACCAACATCTACAACATCTAAATTTTCAAAAGATGATATTGCAATTTCTGTCCAAGAACATGCAGCACCTAACAGTCCGAATAGCCAATCTCATGGCAGTCCCTCATCTCTAATTACAACTTCACCTACATCAACAAGTTCACCGTCTTCAAGCTCTTCTAAAACTCCTCCAAGGAAATTTTGATCTCTAAGAGGGATCTATGCTTCATGTAGTTTTGCTCTGTATGCATTTGACCTCATTTTTTATGAAGATGCTGTAGCAAATTAGAAGTGGATGGATGCAATGAAAAAGGAAATGACGGCTATTGAAAGAAATGAAACTTGGGAGTTAGTTGATCTACCAGAAGGGAAGAATGTAATTGGACTCAAGTGGGTATATCATACAAAGTATCATGCTGATGGCACAATTCAAAAGCACAAAGCCCACCTGGATGCAAAAGGATACTCACAATAGCAAGGTATTGATTTTGAAGAAACTTTTTCTCCTGTAGCTCATTTTAAAACAATGAGAACCTTTTTAGCCTTAGCCGCACAATTTCAATGGTTTGTTTATTAGTTTGATGTTAAATCTACTTTCTTGAATGTTGAAATAGAAAAGGAGGTATATGTTTCTCAACTTGAAGGTTTTATTAGTGATGATGGTAGTAAACTTTATAGGTTGAAGAAGGCTCTATACGGCCTTAAACAAGCCCCACAAGCCTGGTACTACAAGATTGATATTTATTTTCAAGAAAATGGATTTGAAAGAAGTAAAAATGAGCCAACTCTTTACATAAAAAGGGAGGTAAATCTGATTTGCTTGTGGTGTGTCTTTATGTTGATGACATGATTTATATGGGGTCTTATGAGTCTCTTGTTGAGGAATTTAAAACTTGCATGATGAAAAGTTTGAGATGTCAGATTTAGGCTTGCTACATTATTTTCTTGGACTTGAGGTAAATCAAAGTGAAGATGGAATTTTTATTTCTCAACAAAAATATGCTATTGATTTGTTTAAAATGTTTAGAATGCTAAATTGTAAATCAGTCCCAACTCCCATAAATGTGAATGAGAAGCTTGTTGCTGATGACGGTACTGGTATGGCAAATGCAAAACTTTATAGAAGTATGGTTGGAGGTTTGAACTATTTGACTCAATCAAGGCTTGACATTGTATTTTTAGTTAGTATAATTTCAAGGTTTATGCATAAACCAAGTAAGCACCATATGGGAGTAGCAAAGCATATACTACGATATGTTGTTGGAACCAAAAATTTTGGAATTTGGTATTCAAAAACATCAAATTTCAAAATGGTTTTATTGATAGTGATTGGGCAGGTAGCTTAGATGATAGGAAAAGTACTTCTAGATACGTCTTTTCTTTAGGCTTAGGTGCTATTTCATGGAGTTCAAAGAAGCAAGAGATAGTTGCTTTGTCATCTTCAGAAGCTAAATATGTTGCTGCATCTACGTCAGCTTGTCAAGCAATTAGGATGAGAAGATTACTATTTGACTTTCAACAGGAAGAAGCTAGTGCAATAGAACTTTTTTGTGACAACAAAGCAACTATAGCTTTTCATAGCAGGACAAAACACATTGACAGTCGTCACCATTTTATTAGAGATCTTGTGGTAGAAGGAACAATTACTTTGAAGCATTGTGGAACAAATGAGCAAGTTACAAATATACTTACAAAGTCATTACCACAGGCAAAGCATGAATATTTCATATTACAAATGGGAGTAATGAACTTTGAAGCAAGGGGGAGTGTTGACTAATACTTGTGCTTCAAGTTTAGAGATTATATGTCCAAGAGGGTCTGGAATTGTCTCTGTTTTGTTGTTAAGTTGTTACTTTGAAAAAAGTCAAGTTAGCATTTTTTTATTAATTCTTTTTCTGCACTATCAGATAGTAGGCCATGTTTACCACTTAGTTTGTTTTCTTGATGCTTACTTTTGGTTTATCAAGTATAGCTGTAAGCCTATATATATTAGGCATTTGATATTGATTTTTAATGCAAGCACAATAAAGTTCAGTGACTCACTCTCGAAATTGGCCTCCGTTTTGTATTTTTTATTTCTTCTTCCTCTACCCATCATTTTGGTATCCAAAAAAATGTATGCTTTTGGAACTATATCTCGTTCACATTAAAGGGTTGGTTGAGGATTTATATGCCATAATATGATTTTGGATAACAAAATTTGCTTAAAGGTTTTATCAAAGGTATGAGCTGAATTTCTTATATATGGCTATTTCAACTTTGTGTTCAGTTATGCCGAGGACTAAAAGATATGGCACCATGGGTAGACAAAGCACTTCAGTGCAAGCTACACCAGCACCTATGTTGGCACTTAGTCCACCATTGTTGGCACCTAGTCCACTGACTACAGCATGAGGATCATCACTGACATTAGCACCAAATGCACCATCAATTCTAACACAAGAATATATTGAAGAACTTGTTCCTCCACCAAGTGGTTCATCTAACAAAGTAGGTTGTGAGTCCAACAAAACTGTGGATGTCATAGCTACACTTGATTAGTGCTTTTTGTATTTAAAGATGTCTTACATCATGTTAACTTTATTTTACAAATGAACAAAACATCATGAAATGAGTGTAGCTCAACATAAAAGATTTGTGGATGATGTTGCCAAGACAACGTATAGATATCCTTTTCAATAATGAAAACCAACCTATCGGTGAAGCAAGTGGTCTTTTGGGTGGCTTCTTAGGATTACTTGGTTTCGACGTCACATTATTTCCTATTACCTTTGGTTCTTGGAGGGACATTCCAAATGCTGATAGGGAAAGGTACTACAGAAATACAATACTAGTAATCAATATCATTAATGTTTTTATCAGTGTGAGTTACTAAATTAATCTATGATTTAATTGTTGTTTATTATGTTGCAAAGGGAAAATGTCAACTTGAAGATATTATTGCATAGATGTAGATCATGTCAATCCTTTAGCAAAGAAGAAAACCTACTGAATCATTCTTCTTGGATTTCGCAAGACAAGAAGATGGCTTTTCTTAATTACTACTTAAATCCAAAAGCATAAAAAAAAAAAAACTTTATACTCTACTTGCAAACTGTTGCTTATCATACTAAATCTTTCTTTGTTTCGATTACAGAAAATGTGCAAGACAAATGCAACAAATAGGAAAAACCTCATAACACAGCACAGGGGGAGCTAAGAGCTTCACTAGAAAAGACATGAGATGAGTACATTTTCGTCTTTTAGACACAAATGATTTAATAATAACATTTACATTTAATAAACCAAGGAAATTGCAAGTGGAAGCACTATGATCAGGGGTCCTAATATGTTGCAACACGTAAGAAGAAAAATGGCTTATACGTAAGTGATGAAGCAAAGACTTTGTAAGTATGATCAATGTTTAAATTTTGTTTATTTCAATTTTTTTTGGGCATATGGATCATTTAGGAATTTTGTTTGTGGGAAAGGATTTCAGATATAGAGATCCAAGAAAGTTCATATCAAGAAATCAGCCAACAAAATTCTCTTACGCAAGTATTTGGCCTTAAGCACTCAGAAGAGTTTAGTGCTTAGGTTTAGGCCCAAGCGTGTAAAATAATAGTAAAATGAATACAATTAGGTATTTTATAGAAGAAAAATCAATAATAAATAAATTGGTTTCCCAAAAGAAAAAAATTATAAATTTTGCATTCCCCGTGGTTATAACCTAAGCCCCGAACTCTTTTTGGGTGCTTGGACACAACACACTTGCGCAAGGGAATATGGCTGGCCAATATCCCAGGAAGAAATTTCTTGGATTTCTATCTTTGAAATCTTTTCCTGCAAACAAAATTTCTAAATGATCCATATACCCAAAAAAAATGAGATAAACAAAATTTAAACATTGATCATACTTACACATAATATGTACTTCGTTATATACATGTAAGCCATCTTTCTTCTTGCATGTTGCAACATATAAGGACCCTGCCCCAATGCTTCTACTTGCAAGTTCCCATGTTTATTAAATCATTTGTGTCCAAATGATGAAGATGTGCTCTTACCATCTCATGTCTTTTTCTAGTGGAGCTCTTAGATCTTCTTATATGCGGTGTTATGAGCTTTTTTTTTTCTTTATTTACTACATTTGTTTCGCACATTTTTTATAATTGAAATAAAGAAAGATTAGTATGATAAGCAACAGTTTGCAAGTACAAGATAGAATTATTTCTACTTGTTGGATTTATGTGGTAATTAAGAAAAACTGCCCACATGTTTTGCAAAATCCAGGAAGGATGATTTAAGACGTTTTCTTCTTTGCTCAACGATGAATCATAATAAAATGCCAATGTAGAAGCTTGCATTTTAATTATTTAATTCAATATTTTATAGATTTTTCACATGTTGAAACAGTACAGCATCTCATACTGCAGCCCAGCGTCTTGAGAAAATAGTACTATTTCTTTTTCTCTCTTGCAGAAGTATCAAGTGGTACTTGTTTCTAGAACACCTGTCATTCAATCTAATCGATGGTGAAGAGGTTGTGAAAATACGCTTTGAAACTTCTGTTGGATGGAGTTGAACTGGGAGCTCCCTTCAGTCCAAAATCACAGCAAGAACTTCTCAGCTCATTTTGTGCTGCAAGGAATTCCCATTTCTGAAGCTTCCGCAATTTCAAAAAGCAAAGATGAAGAAAGAGAATAGTGCAAGCTAGGAGGGTAAATGAGGCTCCTTTATATATATGTACTCTACCTAGCTTTGATTGGGAAAGCAAACTTTGCTTTTATTAGACTTCTTGCATCTACCCTGAGGTATTATTTGGCTGGAGGGTTTTGGAGTGGAGGGGAGGGGAGGGGAATTCTTCTCCTTGTTTGGTATGGAAAAATTCCCCCCCCTCCCCTCCAAACCCTCCCCTCCAAAAGTGAGAATTTTTGGAGGAGAGAAAAATTTTTTGATTTTATTTGACCAAATTGTTCCTATTTTGTTTTTACTTCAAATATAATATAGATCTTATTTTTTTTAATAGGGTTCAAGATAATTTTTTATAAAAATAAAAAATATTTTTGAATAAAAATAAAAAAATATTTTTTATAATAAAAAGTAAAAAAAAAAATTTTATAAAAATATCTTAAAAACAAAAAAAATTAATTTTAATATCATAAGAGTATAATTGTCCACTAATTCCTCCCCTCCCCTCCCCTCTCCTTATCTCCCCTCCTCAACCAAACAACATATCATTAAAACCCCTCTCCTCCCCTCCATTGAATCAAACACTCCTTACATAAAAATATGGACTATTATCTATTGTGATTCTGTGAGAATAACAAAGCGCCTCCTTTTTGACAATTTATGCTTTAAAGATAGTTTTGGATGCAGGACACATCATCTGAGGAATATTAAAGGATTACACAATCAGAAATTAAAAAAAAAAAAACACATAATAAAAGGGGTCTACCGGGAAACCATGCAAAACAAAATTTACCCAAAAATCACCAGATTAAAGGAACTTTAACTCACAAGAAATCACAAGAACATTGCATGACATGAACTAGCCCTTTTGCTAAACCAAACAGATCACAAGACTAACTCAGTAAACAGAAGTTGTTTATTATATCTCATTCATGAACAAAGACTAAGAGAGTTCAATTAAACTAGAAAAGGCTAAGAAACTGAGAAACAGAGTTTTAACCAATTTTCATTTGCCTGACACATGGAGCCACCGAAATTGATGGTGACTTCTGTTAAAAACTTTCAGAACAAACAACAAACCCAGAATTTATACACTTGCATAAAGTATGCTTTCTTGGACTGAATTTTGCTACAATCAATTATATGCTTGAAGACAATGTCGTACTGTATTGTTCTTACTCCACTAGCTAGCTTTAGGTCATACTAAGAACATTATGAGAAATTTGAGGGACATGGATTTGATGAGAGGTTAAAATGAAGGTTAGAACACATGTGAAGTAAATAATCTGACAAGTAAATTTGCAGGCTTATTATTTCACTACCATTTTTATTTTCTGAAAAAAAAATAAAAGTTGAAAATGCTTCTTTATGAATCGTTATTTCCACTTGCAAAATCTATTAAGGGGACACTTACAATTGGCTTAAATCCAAAAGAAAGCTACTTTTACGATGAGGAATGATCAATTAAATGTTGGGGATTCTCAAAGTAAATAGAAGAGATATATACATATATATATATATATATATATATGCATAGATATATAATCTCTTCTTACCCTTGGTGTCAGTCTTCTAGATAAAAGGCTCACCATTTTGGCATTTTGGGATGATGGTATGAGTGTTTAAGACGTTATATAACAAGATGGCTTGAATCCCAAAGGGCCTTGCAGTACCATTACAAGGTCGGCAAATCTTTGATGCTAATTTTGAAAAGCTGGCAGAGGTCTCTAGGTTCATGAATGGGTTTTAACCAATTTTCATTTGTCTGACGCATGGAGCCACCGAAATTGACCGTGACTTTTGTTAAAAACTTTCAAAGCAAACAACAAACCCATAATTTACACACTCACACAAAGTATGAACTTTCAATTGGAACAGAGGAATTGAAAATAGGGGCATTGATTAGAACAAAGGATATTACCTGACAATAGAGGAATAGCACTTAAATGTGGAAAAAAGCTAGAGCCCTATTGTTCCTTCCTTCTTATTCCATCGAAGTGAAGCCAAATCAACTTTCTTGTGTAAAAATGGTACTTAAAATTAGAGACCCCGTGGGTGAATCCGAAACTCGAAGAATAAAATTTCCTCCCTCCTCTTTCGATTGCTCTGTCTCTCTCCACTGTGTTTCTTACAGCTCTCTCGATTTTTGCCCTCTTCCAATTTTGGTTGCTTCTTCCTTCTCAGATAGATTTCTTCTCTCTTCTTATTTCGAAACTTACCCGTCCCTTCTCTTCTTTACTCTCCCTCTCTCTCTCGGTCTGTGTTCTTTCTATCTCTCCCTTTGATTATCGCCTCAATCCTCTGCATCACGCCAAAAGATACGATTTCCAAACGTGCCTCTCAGTTCGGTGAAGGGAAGCAGTTCGATGAAGCAGCAGCTGAAAGTGTAAAAGTGAGTGTATAACAGTTCGATGAAGCAACAGCTGAGAGTGCAAAAGAGAGAGTGTATAACAGTTCGATGAAAGGAAGCAATTTGGGATTTAAGTTTTGCTTCAGACATTTTAGACTTGCGACAAAAGAGGATTTAGGATTTCGCCAAAAATAAGGATGCGCCAAACGAAATATGGGACTGAGAGGCTAGAGAGGCGCCAAAGGAAAAATGATAAGGATTTATCAGAGAGGGTTACGAGACCGCCCCTACTTTCTATTTTGCGGCGGTTATTAAAATCTCACTCCAAAAAAACCGCCGCAAACCATCGCCCTTTTAATAGTGGCTGTTAATACAACAAATTTTATTTATCCAATACACATTAAGATTGTTATAGTCAAATAATAGTAAGGGTACAATCAATGATGCATAGACTCACGCAGAGCTCTCAACATTATAGTAATGACTCACTTAGAGGATCAATCAATGATAAAGCACAAATAAGTTGGTAAACAATAGAAGCTTAAAAAAAAAAACAATTGGCATGGCTTTCATATTCTTCTTCAATGCTTCTCTTAAATGCCACTTGTGATTCTTCGAACTGTTGTACAAGATGAATCTTCTGCTTTGTTTGTTCTCGATGGCTAGTGCAGCTCCATTAAATGTAAGAACTGTTGCCTTCTTCACCAATGTTCGCAAAAGCAATACGTGTTGAGACTTTAATGGTTCTTCTCACTCTTTGGATGCAGCTTGTAGGAGAGAGGTATTTTTGTTTCTTTTAGCCTATGCACCATTTGAATTGATTTCTTGAGCAATAAATAAGATTTGTTGAGATGGAACAGCTTGTAATATGCTTTTTTGCACATTCGACTTTGTATGTCGGTAAGTGTACTTCTTACTTTGTTAAGGAAGCATTTTTTCTTACAACCATTTGGGTTTCATTTGTCTTCAACATATTTTTGTTCAGTTCTTTAAGTATTATTTCGCAACCATTTGTTCTAAAAGGATCTGAAACTTAAGATATATTAGCTCTGAAACTTTGTGGACTCAAAAAACAAGTTTTCCTTTTCCTTATAGGACCAAAACATTTCTTGAAATATTCCATTAGAATATTTGAAAAACTCATTCTAACACTTTTTGGTTGTAATTTTTTTCTAATCCAAAACATCTTTTATTAGCATTTTTGCATGAAATCCATTTTAATTAATTTGGACATAATTAAAATTCATTTTCAAAAATATATTCCCTTTTTCTTCAAAAATCTCCTCATTTTTTATTAGGTCCAAATTCTTGTTTAAGTATTGCAAATGATATAATATTTCAAACGAGAAAATTCAGAAATTTGCTTCCCTAGCTAACGCTCCCTCTAGATATATACATGGAATTCAAGGAAGCCTTTTTTATTCCTCTTACTTAGATGCCCTGCATTCTTAAATTTTCTCAACCAAACATATCTCCCCATTGTTGGCTTAAGCAAAAAGGAAATCAACAAACATCGTTCAACAATAGCATTAATATTGACATATATATTCAATGATGCTTCATGCATTTAACATCATGATAAACATCATCTGACCATCATTTAACAAAAGATAATTCAAAATCTCATCACTGAAAATACCAAATATGATCATTGATCAATCATTCAACAATCCTTATGGAAAATACTAAGTATCATTTTAAAATACCATAGTAGCATCATAGGATAACCTATGAAAATACTAAGTCATTAAACCATAGTTATCCCAAAATATAAAAGATATCCAAATAAACATAGAAGATTATAATTAACCATAATTCATGAAAGCATTTGAGAATATTAATGATTATAGAAGAGCTTTCTTGAAAAGGATGGTATAGTCCATAGGTTTCACAAATGGTTCCTCAAGTTGTGCATCAATGGGAGGAGGAGAAAGAGTGATGACATAAGTAGTTGATTTAGAGGCAAAATGAGTAGTTTGAAGGATGATAAGAGGTGCTACAGGAGAAGGAGTTTTGAAGCTAGAAAAGATATCTTTCATTGACCCAATGCCGTTGAGAATCTCTTCAACTTCTACATTCACATAGGCTTTGTTGACTAGATCATTAGGAAAGATGGGTGAAAATGTCTTGAGAGGATCAAGATTAGCCCTGGTTGTTACTTCTTGATTATCTCTTTTCATCTTTTTCCTTTCTTAATTTCCTCATAAGTAAAGAGTAGTTGTATCCTTAGAATGCCTTGACTCTTTTACTTCCTCCATAGACAGATTTTTAAATTCTACAATAGTTTTGCTTTCATAAGAGTTTTCACCCAATAATTCCACATATCCTTTTAAATCTTTCTCTAGTTCTTGTTCATTAATATCTAACAACAATTTTAACTTTTGCATAGGAGAAGCCTTTTTCCCTTTCTTGGCAGAACAATTTTTTGTCAGAAGAACGTACCTTTTTCTTTTACTTAAGACTTTCCTCTTCCTCAAATGGATTCTCTTCTCCTTCTTTTCCAATTTTGTTCCAGCTTTTCCTATATTTCCTAAATTTCATAGATGCCAACATTATTTCACCAAAATTTGCTTAAAGATTAGTTTTTTTAAGTCCATAATTATACTGGTTAACTTTCAAAAGCTTGGCAATTAGGGCAATAACCTATTATAGGTCAATAATTTTAACTTTGAGAACAACCTTTCATGTGGTTCAAGATAATGTAAGGCAAGTTTGGTCTTATTCCTTTTGAAACACATCAGGCATAGAATAACTCTAGGTGACTCAAATTATTTGACTTTCCTAATTTGGGCAAAATCAATTCATTTATGGCATGCAATAAAGTCCTAAAATTAGCTTTTAGAGCTTGAACATTCACAGATACTACTTCCCATCCTAACAAAGCTTCACATACATTGGGTTCTAAGTAACCTAAGAAATTTACTTCATACCCACTAAAATCTTGTTCAACGCCAATAAAAGATCACTTAGTAATTTCCCCATTGGGATTGGTAATCTAACCATATTCTTTCACCTCTAATAAGTAGTTTAGCTCTTAATGATATTCTTTCAAATGTTAAATTTGAATAAAATTCTTGAAACATCCTAGAACAAATGAATTCCTTAATATTGAAAAATTCCCCCAAACCTATTTTGCTAATTAGTTAAAGCATTCAAACCTATTCTTCTTAAAGAAATTGAGGTTCATCTCTCTGGTGGGTGTGACCTTTTAATACTAGTAATCTTGTTTGAAATTAACTTATGCTTCATGGTCATCAAGTCATATAAGGATCTTTTTGCATTTTTTCAATTAAGGCCAGTGAGTCATCAAAGATTGGTTGCTTTGGAAGTCATGGAAGTGGTAATGCTAGGGGTTGGAAAACATAGGAAAACGAAAAGTTTCTAGAGAATTAGAAAGTTGAGAATTAGGAGTGAGAAAGAATCTTGTAAATCTAGGAATGGAGTGGAGAACCTTTGGTTATAGGAACATGAGAAATAGGAAAAAGTGACTAGTTGTGTGATGTGAGGGAAAGATGATTTTACAGAAGTAATAAATGTGAAATGTGCCTCAAAATGGGAAGTTACAAGATAATCATGTCGGAATTAAAAATTTTAATTTCAAGATTACAAAATTTAACTAACACAATAGACTTATGAACTTTACACACTAATATCAAAGAATTCATCATGTAGTTTGCAAACAACATTTTTGCACATGAATTGCTATGAAGCATGCATATTTTAGATACAATACAATCAAATATAAGAGGTTTCCCTAACAAGACAAGGACACACAATGAAATTAAAAATTCAAGCATTCCAAATTCTCTTTCAGTCTTGCAAAATGTTTCTTCATTTAGTAGGTTCATGAAAATGTCAACCAAATGATTATCATGATCTCTTAAAAAGTGATGCCTTATTTTTATGTGCTTTGCCCTAGAGTGCTGAACAGGATTCTTAGATAAACTAATTGCATTAGTGTTATCACATTTTATAATGATTTTATCTATATTTAGCCTATAATCCATAAGTTGTTGCTTCATCCATAGTACTTCTGCACAGTAGCTTCCTATAGAGAGATATTCAACCTTAATAATGGACAAAACCATAGAATTTTGCTTTTTACTATCTCAAGACACAAGACAATGCCTCAAGATTGACATGTTTTACTAGTACTTTTTCTATCAATCTTACATTCACCAAAATCAACATCAAAGTAAGTACATAAATCATACAAATCAACTTTAGGATACCATAACCCTAGGTTTTATGTTCTAATAAGATATCTTAAAATTCACTTTAATATAGTCAGATGTGATTCTTTAGGATCAAATTGATATCTAGCGCACAAACACACATTAACCATAATATCAGGTCCACTGATAGTTAAATAGAGTAAGAAATCAATAATAACTTTGTATTTATTTTGATCAATAGAAATGCCTTTTTCATCTTTATCAAGCTTGAGTGTCGAGCTCATCGGAGTGCTAATAAGTTTAGCTTTATTAATCTCAAATATTTTTAACAACTCCTTGGGATACTTTGCTTAAGAGATAAAGATTCCTTCTTTCTTTTGCTTTACTTGTAATCTACGAAAGAAGGTATTTTGCCCATCATACTCATAACAAACTCTTTTGTCATAAGTTCTGAAAATTCCTTACACATCTTTTCATTAGTAGCATTGCAGCTAATATCATCAACATAGATTTTAACAATTAATATGTGATAATGCATGTCTTGTTTTCTGAATAACGTGATGTCAACCTTCCTTTTTGTAAAATCTTTTTCAATGAGAAATTTGCTTAACCTCTTTTACCAAGCTCTGTAAGCTTACTTTAAACCATAAAGTGATTTGTGAAGTATATAAACATGAGAGGGTTTGTCAAACATTTTGAACTTTGGAGGTTGTTTTGCATACACCTTTTCCTTTAGAAAACCATTTAAGAAAGCAATTTTAACATTTAATAGCTTATAATCTAACCACATGAGCATAATTTTCTTTATACTACTTGACACATAACCTTGCCTTATTTCTCATGACATTACCTTTCTCATTTGATTTGTTTCTAAGTGCTCATTTAGTTCTAATGATTTATATCCCTCCAGTTGTAAGAACCAAAGTCCATACTTGATTTCTTTCAAACTAGTTGAGCTTCTTTTGTAATGCCATTATCTATCAGTCATCATTAAGAGCTTCCTTCACATTCTTTAGTTCCAATTATGACATGAATGCAATGTGATTCTTTGTTTTGAATGAGGACCTTGTTCTCAAACCTCCCTTGGAATCACCAAGTATGAATTTATTTTGATAAAAAGTTAAGTTTCTCCATTCTCTTAAAAGCTTATGTTTATCAAGTGTCATAGCAAACCCTTCATTTTCTTGATCAAGTTGCGCAAAAATCCTTTCATTTTCGCCGTGGCGAAGAAGCCTCCTGGAACCTCCCTCGCTCGCCTCTCGTTATTGGCCGCAGCCAATACCTCCTTTCGTTGCGACCAATTTCTCTCTGGAATGCCTGGCTCATTTTCATAAAAGTTTACCGCGACCAATTTCCTACTTCGCTGCAATAAATTACCCTTTGAACGAATCCCAGTTTAGTCTCTCATATTTCGCCACGGCCAATTCCACATTCACCGCGGCGAATTTCTCTCTGGTGTTCTCCCTGGGCAACTTCACCACTATTGGCCATGGCGAACAATATTTTGGTGCAGCGAACAATGCCTTCTAATCCTATTACTCTTAAGACCTTGCCTCATACTCTCCACTCTCTATCTAGGGACTCTCTAGGGCCACTCTCCCACTTGTTATGAGGTTCTATTAGCATTTATCTACTAAATTCCCTAGCCATTAGATCATTACCCATCCCACAACTAAAGATGGATTCTCCTACTCATTCATTGGTCTTATATCAACAAATTTACAAATTTCTTACAATGGTCATTTAATCATACTTTCATTAGGCATTTCATGCATTAATAGTTCAAGTCTACAATCAATATATCATAGGATTACATTACTCAAATAGTCAGTTATATCATAGATTCACCAGCTTAGATAAGTGTCAAAGTTCATATATCCATCAACAGCTAATATGAACCCTATTTCTCAATGGTTACATTCTATGTTAACAAAATACAACTCCTACACTTGGCAATACAGATACATGATGATGCTATACAATGGTTAACAAAAATTTAGCATATACTCTATTCTACTCAGACCAAGTGTAGCTCCCCACACTCGACCTCAGTTCATAGATGTTCATCCACTTGCTTGCCCTTATCCTTACCCAAAGAGCCTTCACCTGAAATGTTTAATCCCATAACACAGGGTGAGATATGAATCTCAGTAACTAAGGTAATTCCATCATATATTCTAGTTTAATTAGCATACATACATAATTTTATATAAGCATAAGCAAAATATCAGTCATATCAGCAAATGAAATAATTAGGCTATCATGATTACTATCCCATACTAGCAATCATATTTTCACATGTTGAAGGCCATTAACACCGAGAAAAGCCCATCCACGGCACCTACTCCCCATTGAGCACAACCAGGGCTCAGTGCATGTAACACCTTCAATTCTAGCTCATACCCATCATGCCTTACATACTCATATGCATATGGGAAGCATAAAAGGGAGATTATTTTCTCTAGGTTCCTATTATTTCCCTATGGCATCATGCATGGGTAGATATTCACTTTAGTGTCACATGGACCGGGTGAGCTCTTTCTATGCATCCTCATGTTTACTTACACTATTAAGACTCATTTCTATCCCAAAAATATGCTTTAAACCCATGGAAAGTAAAAAGGGATATGAGACATGCAATTTCGTTTTTGACAGATTTGGCTTCATTTCTGGGCTGAGTTTGAAAATTCAGAACTAAATACATAAAAATTGAAAACATATGATCTCAGTCATTCTAGAAATCTTAAGACGTCTACTTCATGCTAAAAATATGTAGAAGTCTTGAAATCTCATGTATAAAGCGTGTGACATCCAAAAACATCTACTGGTCAAAGGGGGTTCTATTACTGTCACAGTTTACTGATATGGACTTTAAAAATGTCTAACTAATTCCACAAAAATCCAATGCTTGCAAACGATATCACTATGGAAAGATGTGGATGTTAGATAGACAGGAAAAATATCTCCAGATTAGTTCATCAGGTCAAACTCCCGAAAATCGATGAAACAGTACCTCGGGTCTGGCTGGGTGACTGATGCTGGGCAGGAACTTCGAAATTGCATATCTTCCTCTCTAGACTCCAAATGAGGTGCTTCTAGTTCCTACAAGTCACTGTAACTATCTAGTTTCTGTGCATAAAATTTTGTAGCCATTGGACTACGTTTTCCCCTCGGATGACACAATTTCCAAACTGACCAAATGAATAGTATTTTCTGAAATCCGAATTTTTGATGCCAACTTTGAAAAAGCATAGAAAATACTATAGACCTCTAAATGACTTGATCTTTAGCTTCTCAAAAAGCTCTAAACAAGATCTAGTCACATGTCAAATTTCAAAGCAAGAAGAGGTCATTTGGTCAACCTTTGACATCATGTGTAAAAAGGCCATTTTCTTGGTTAAAAAGGGGCTCATGGGGTCCAATCTTAGTTCTTCTACCCCTAGGACTCTTTGAGCACATGAGAAAGCATCTATATGGGCAATCAATCATGGCTCAAGTGTCTAACAACCCAGATTGGAGAAACTCACTACCCCACACCCACTTATATACTCATGTGGCCTATGCTAACATCATACTTTTCATAATAAAACTTGCTTCTTCATTCACAATGGTCTCATTCTCATATATACATGGTAATTACATTGATTTACAAGCATTTTTAGGTACTACATCATGTACATCATTAATTTACATCCTTTGTCTTGACTATAAAATAAATACAAGAGGCTCTTTTACACTTCTTCATTAATCTCCCTAGCTTCAAGCGTGGTGGCTCCCATCTCTTACCTCACTTGGTCCACCTAGCATGTTTGGATGGTGGAGAGGGAGGGTGAGATTCAAAGAATCTCAATAGCTCATCTCTCATTCAATCATCCATATATAGCATGCAAACAAGTCACACCATGTATGTATGGCATGTTAGCATATAAAATCATAATGAAAGCATTTGCAACATTTGAATTGGCCATGCATAAAAGAAAAACATTCTCAACATGTGAGTAGGCCATACATAACATATAGAAGCTTGCCAAGTACATGGATTAGCCTCACCCACTTCCTTGTAGATTTTGGACTTGCCTCACCCATTCTTAAAAGGTCCTTAGACTCAACCCTTACTCTTTGGGAGTCAACCTCACTTTTGGAAAACTCTTTACTTTGTCTCAACCAACTTGAGGGTTATTGGCTTTTTCATACTCAAGTAAACCCAAACAATCACATAAAACATCATTAAAACACATAAGGCATCATCATACTAACATACTTCTCATGGGTCAAATCATACATACACACAAGTAAGACAATGTAAACACACAATTATGCATGAAAGAAGGTGGAGAGAGCTAGCTTATTGGCTATTCACAACCTTCCTCTTCAATTTGTCTCCTCCCTTGTTGGTTTCACAACCATTTCTAGATGGGAGAACTTCTCTTGAGCCTAACCACACAAGAAGCATGGAATTATTTCCTTAACACCTGATTCATAAGCTAGGGATCTCTTTCTAGCAACCCTACTAAGCATGTCGAGCTAGGGTTCTTTCTCTCACTAGAATTCATTAACTATTCTTTCTCTTCTCTCAAGCTCTCAAACTCTTAAGAAGGGAAAGCAAGGAAGAGAGGGCTACATGACTTCTAACCTTCCTCAAGAGTGGTTTTCTACTCTCCCTCTTCTGAACCAAGCTCAAGACCTAACTACTTTAACTACTAAAACCGTGGAAAGAAAGGATAAGGGGAGAAGAGCAACATACTAAGAGAAAAGCCATGGAAATCCTTACCTTTCTTATTCTTCCTTCCTCCTCTAGGCTTCTCTCTCTCTCCTTCACCTTTTTCTCTCTCTTAGAGTGAGCTTGAGTCCGTTAGAAGAAGAAAGGAGAAATTGGGAGCTTTTAAAAAGTCAAATTCTCTTTTTTCTCGCTTTTCCGGACTTCCCTCGCTATAGCGAGCCATAACCCTCGCTATGACGAGCTCGTGTCTGTCCCAGACCTCTGTCTTCGCTATGGCGTACGCTACGGCAAGCAACTCTCTGGATTTTGTATGGGATGTCCGCACTCGCTATAACTAGAAGTATTTTCGCTATAGCGAGAAGGCACTCTCGCTATAGCTAGGCCATTTCTCGCTATAGCGAACAGGTACATTCGCTATAGCCAGGCTGTAGCGAACAGACTTAGAAAATTTTCAGCCCTTGAAAATTTTTAGCTTTTCTTTTCTTTTCCTTTTTTTCTTTTCTTCTTCTTTCTTTTTCCTGGTTGTTACAGTGCATCTGGGGTTTGATCATAACCCAATACCTAATCTAAGCACATACAAGGGTGGCAGTCGCACTAGAGTTCCACCATGGACTTATAAGATTCAATCACAATATAATGATAACCAACCAATTCATTCAACATTTCAAATCATTCATGTACAGTAAAATATGAAATTAAAGCAGTTATATGCATGAAATTAATATAAACTCAGTTACCTCACTTGTAGATAATTGCAATAGCCACCAATGGTTCAAAAATCTCCCTATAACTATAGCATTAAAGAATTACTACTCTAATTCATCATTAACAGTTGCAACAAGTACCCAAAGAATTTAAAATATTAATGACCACTTAGGGAACACTTACCCAGCCACTACAAGTCCCAAATTCGGATTGAAATGTCCTTTACCACAAACCTCAATATTTTACCCAAAATTCTAAGCAAATTCGTACAAAATTAATACCCATATTATAAATCAACTATGGGGGTCTCAAACTAGCAAAGAAAGCATCAAAATGGAGGGTTTATACTTACCTAATGTCAGCCCTAGCCTCAACCTACGAATTTCATCAAGAAAATCTCAAACACCCATATTTCAGATTTTGGGTATGGTGAAAATACTCTAAATGAAAAACTGATCAGATCAAATTAAAGAGAAAGATGAGAGGATTAAGTTATATAACTATTACCTTGGCTGAATCTTGCTCTAAATGTGAGAAAATGTGGAAATATGCTAAGAACCCTAGCCTCTCCTTTGGACCTCCAATTTTCTCCTTTGTGTTTCAGAAAAATGGGATAGTGGCTGAAGTATTTAGGGTTTTAGTTAGGTTTAAGTTGGGTCAAATATGGGTCATAGGTTGCTCCAAGGTCCAACTCCTAATGGGCTCAGATTTTTGCTTTGTTAGGCCAGATTTTAAGTTGTTGGGCTGTAGAATTCTGTTGGGCCAGACCTAGTTTTAGGATCTCCATTATTTTGGGTCTGCACAAGGTTTATTGGGCCTTCCTAAGAGCCTATACAAGGTGGATCTTGGGCCTCTATCACATTTGATCAAGTTGGGTCTGCACCTAGCTTATTAGGCCTCCATTAACCTCTTATCATGACCTCCTACATTAATTTGGGCCTAGATGAAATTTCTCTCCCAATTAAATCTCAAACCCATATTAATAATTTATCTCTCTAAAATCTCCATTCACTTAACTTGCCCAATTATCCCATATTAATTATTCCTAATTAATCTAATCCATAATTAATACCTTAATTAATTTTTGGGGTGTTACATTTTCAATATTGTTATTCAAAATAAAGCTCTTACATTTAAAGGTGTGAAAATAACTTTATATTAGGTTTCCTTTCTTTCCACAATTCATAAAGGGTTTTATTTAAAACAAATCATATAGTAATCTATTCAATACATAACATGCAGTGTTAATAGTTTCAGTTTAAAATTTCTTTGAAAGATTATTTTCACAAAGAAAGGTTTTGGCCATATGAAAGAGAAACCTATTTTTCCTTTCTACTACACCATTTTGTGGTAGTGTCCTAGGTGTAGAAAATTATGAGAAATACCAAATTGATTGTATAAATCAGTAAAGGGCTTATCTTTAACTTCTTTGTCATGATCATTTCTGATAAATGAAATGTAGCAGCCTTTTTCATTTCGAACACATGCACAATAACTTCTAAGTAAGTCCAAACAATCATTTTTGCCAACAAGAAAGAAAACTTGAGTATTCCTCAAAAAGTCATCAATAATGAGAAATCTATAAAACTTACCACCATGACTTTATGTTCTCATTGGACCGAATAGATCCATATGGATAAGCTGCAAAGGCTTTTGAGTACTTACGCGACCCTTTTACATGAAGGATGATCTTGTCTACTTACCCATTTGACAAGCCTCACATATAATCTTTTTTCATATTTTAGCTTTGGCAATCTAGTGACAAGATCCTTTAAAACTAGTTTAGAGATTAGTTGCATATTAATATGCCTTAATCTTTTATGCCATAACCAATGTTGATCATTTATAGATGAAATGCATTTTTAGTAGATAGCATAAGATGTTTAAAATTCATAACATAAACATTTTCATGTTGTTTCCTTTCATTAGCAACTTTTCATTATCATGTTTGTCAAGTATCTTATAGGAAAGTGAATTAAATGTAACTTTATAACCTTTAGCACATAGTTGGTTTATGCTAATTAAGTTATGCTTTAATTCTTCAACAAAATAAACATAGTTAATAGTAATAAATGGATTTATGCTTATGCTCCCAAATTCAACTAATTTGTTTGTCTTGTTGTTGCAAAATGTGATAGTTCTTGAACCCCTTGCTGCAAAATTGATGAAATTTGCCATATTTCTAGTCATGTGTCTCAAACACCCTAATTCTAGAAACCAATTTTTCTTTAATGAGACTTGTAAAATAGTTATTTAAGTTTAGGTACCCACTGAATTTTAGGTCTTGAATCCATTAGATCTGTGTCCTTTGGATACAAAGACTTCTTTAAGAACCCAAACTTCCTTGAACACATATTTATAGGGTGCACTGTAACAATAATAAGATATACGACATCATTTTTCATAGTTAAAGCAAATTCTAGGATGTATGTTATGTGAAGCTTTAACAAGTCTTAATTTAGTTATGTTAGCATTTTCTTCAAATATGTTATAGCCTATTCCTGTTGTATCCAAAGATTTTTTCTAACTTCTTAAGAGAGCTTTTAAGTTGTTAGCATTTGCTTGAGCTTTCAACTTTTTCTTTTAGCCTATTGTTTTTAGGGATCAATGCATTCAAAGAATATTCATCTTTTATTACTAGCAATCTTTCTTCAAGCACATCCTTTTCTTTCTTAATTAGACTAAAGCTTTTTAGACTTTCAAGATGAACATTTTTTAATTGTCTGCACTTAACCATTATCCTATTTGAATTTTCTAAAACTTCATCAAAACACTTTGCAATTCATCATAAGTCAATAGATGGTCATTTACCTCTTTGCAACTTTCTTCGTTTGTTTTATTAGGAAGCTCATTTTTCATTTGACAAAGGTGATATGCTTCTTGTTCTTCCATCTAGTCATTTAAAAGATCATCATCACTAAATCAATCAATAGTGGCAAGGAGGCACAAATTTGCAAAGTTTTTATTTTCCTTATCATCTTTAGTGAGTTCAATTAAGAAATCATCAATGCTTTAAGATGCATTAGGGATCATTACTTCTTCTTTTTTCTTGCTTGAGCTGGGTTTTTACTATTATAGATAGTATGATCTTACATGACTAGTCTTCTTGCAACTAAAACAAGTAGCAATGATCTTCAGAGCTTCTTTCTTTGATGTGCTTCCTTCTATTTGACTGTTGTTCCAATATCTTCTCCTATAGAGATTATACATTTATCTGGTCAGCATAGCCATTTCTCTATCATCAATATCATCCTTAGAAGGTTCTTTTTTATCTTCTAACATTCTTGAAGAGGCTTTTAAAGCAATCTCTTTTCCTTCCTTTGATTCGTCAAAGGATATATTTAGATAGCTTGCTTTATACGCATTGAGATTTACCTTGGATTCATTAAAGCTCATGGATCCTAATTTTCCAATTATAAGTGTTCCAACAATAATGGATTTACAAGAAGGTGTGAAGCTCCTTAGCACCTTTCTAATCAAGTCTTCATTTAGGTATCTTCTTGTAAGAGCATCTAGATCATTTATTATATATCCAAATCTCTTGAGCATTTCTACAATATTTTCTTCTTCCTTCATTTTAAACAGCTTATATTCATGAACAAGTGTATTAGTTCTAGTTTATCTCACTTTAGTCATTCCTCCATAATTTATTTAAAGTTTTTCCCACATTTCCTTGGTTTTGTCATGTCTAGATTATTTTTTGAATTCATCTTACCTTATAACACAATATAAGAGAGTTTAGCTTTGCAGTGGATCTTATATCTTTTGTCTTCTTCTTTGAGTCCATTCACTAATTGGTTTGTGTACCTTTTTATTACCAACCTTCTTCATTAGAATATCTAGTCTATTTAGTATCATCCTCCAGTCTTGGATATTTACATGTTAAATAAACACTTCCATCTTGATTTTTTAGTTAGTGTAATTATTCCATCAAAGTAAGGAGGCTTGGTATTTGACTAGCTTTCATTTTCAAATATCTTACTCATCATTTTAGATTAGATCTTTTTTTAAGGACATGAGTCTTACAAAAACAAAAACTAAGACTAACACTATTACCAATTGTTAGTCCAAAGTAAGGTCAAGAAGGTTCAATTGGCCTTTTTAAAAAAAATAGATATTTTTTAAAGTTATCATATGAAAATTTCCTTCCTAAATCAATAAGTGAGTGAGCTTCCTTAATACATAATGGATTTTGAAAATTAAGCACAAGTGATCATATGTGTGATTTGATTAATCAATGTAACAAATGATTAAAGGACAAGAAGAACCACACCACAAAATTTATCCTAGTTCAAACTAATGTGGTCTTATATCCAATCCCTAAGTAAATAGCAAGAGATTTTTATAATCAACTGGGAAACACAAAGTTACAACTAGACAACTTATTGCTTGAGATCAACTCTTACACTTTTACTCCCTACTCCCTAAAGCAATCTCACAAGATCACACATCCTTATATTTTACAATTTGAACTGAGACATCCTTTTAGTCTCACTTCATTGAGTATTACCACCTATTCCACAGTAACTCAAATATAGGCTCAACCACTAAAGGCTTTTACACTCTTAATATAAAAACTTGTATTTACCCAATATACACTAGGCTTCTTATAGGCTTAAATGAAATAACATGAAGGTTATAACCAATGAAGCACTAGCTCACACAAAGCTCTTAATAATATAGCAATAACTCACTCAAATGATCGATCAATGATAGTTTTTAGCACAAGTTAGTGAATAATAAAAGCTTGAAAAAAATTTTACTTGACTTTCTCATTATTAATGATAGTGCACAAACAACTTAGTGAATATAGAAGCTTGAAAAAATTTCTACTTGGCTTTCTTATTATTATTCTTCTTCAATGTTTCTCTTAAGTATCACTTGTGATTTTTTAGACCAGTGTACAAAATGAATCTTTCTACTCTATCTATCTTTTAACAACTAGTGCAATTCCATTAAATGTAAGACCTATTGCATTATTCACTAACATTCACAAGAGCAATAAATGTTGAAGTTTCAATAGTTCTTTTTACTCTTTAGGTGTAGCTTGAAAGAGAGAGGCATTTTTGTTTCTTTCTACATATGCACTATTTGAACTAATTTCTTGAGCAATAAATAGGGTTTGATAAGATAGGATAGCTTGTAATATGCTTTTTTTTTTCACATTTCACTTTTTGTGCTAAAAAGTGCACTTCTTGCTTTGTTAAGGAAGCATTTTCTTTGACAACAATTTGTGTTTCATTTGTCCTTAACACATTTTCATTCAATTTCTTAAGTATTACTTGGCAGCTCATTAGTTCTAAAAGGATATGAAACTTAAGACATATCAGCTTTGAAACTTTGTGGGATCAAAAGACAAGTTTTTCTTATTCTTATAGTCCCAAAACATTTCTTAAAATACTCCACTAGAGTATTTGAAAAACTCATTCAAACACTTTTTAGCCCATTTGAATTTTGTCTAACCCAAAATGTCTTTTATTAGCATTTTTCCACAAAATCCCTTTTGATTAATTTTGACATAGTTAAACTTCATTTCCAAAAAGTATATTCACTTTTTCTTCAACCCATTTGAATAGGCCTTGTTCATCCACTTGCACTTTGTTACACCTAGTTCTAGATTAGATTTTCTTATATATATGCTTGCATTTTCTTAAAGGTGAATTCATACTAAGAATTAGTGTCTCTTTTTCTTTCATGAATTTGAAGAGTCCAATCCTAATACTAGTTTTTAGAAAAGTGGCACATATGGTTATATTAGTGTCTTTGGTAATGCTTTTGCTATGTACCATATTGTACCTTGCTAAGAAATATAAAGAGTGAAAGTTCACATATGATTTGTTTAGGATTCTTCCAATTGTTTTGAGGTAATTCTCTTATCAAACAAGATTTTTCCATCCAAGACTACTTAACCTTCATTAGCAATAGGTGGGCTATAATTTGCTGGGAAAACCAATATGATTGGTTCCAAATTTGAGCCACAAGTCAAATGATTGATATAGTTCAGTGATATTTCTCATTATTCCTTTTGTCCTTTCAAAGAATAAAAGGAATGAGAAATCACTATTGGGATAAATTAGTTTAACACTTGACCATATGTGTAAGAAGACTTTTTTATTAGAAATTTCATAATAGTATAAGAGCCCTATTATGAATAAAGCTTTAAAAAGATAGCATCTCTTTAATGTGACTTATGAAATGGTCTAATAAGTTAAGCTATGATAGGCTTCAACCATCATTATGGAAATTGTTTCTCCAAGTTATAAGGCATTAAAACCAAAATGAAGAGCAAGTAACTTTCTAATATGCTTACTATTCTAGTAGCTATAAACAATTTCTCTCAAGAGAATGAGGTTGGGGAAAGGGGTTATATCCCTTTGTACAAAATAATTCATCTTCTTAGACATGCACTAGTATGTGTTCTTTCTTTTTGTTGTTTTGTTTTTAACCATTAAGTTTACTTTCACTACATTAAAACTCAAGGAAAATTGGAAGAAGGTAAAAAAGTAGTTGTAACAAGGCTATCAAAAACCATAAAACAAGGAATCCAAGAGTTTATAAACGAAGCTGAATTGGTTTCCAAATTCCATCACCATAATCTTGTAAGGGCCTTGGGTGGATGCATTTAAGGAGAAGAAAGAAAGCTAGTCTAAGAATACATGGCTTATGGAAGTCTAGACCATTTCGATTTTGGTAAGACCACCATAAACTATGTAATCTATAATGACTAACTCTTAAATGTAACCTACAAAGGCCTTGTATGCATATCAACAATAATTCTCTTTGAATTCAAATAATCTACGCTTTAGTGGCTAACTAAACAATTTTGACTGAACTTAGATCTTATATAGGGAAAACTTTTGAATTGGAGAAAATTGTGCAAAATCATTATCGGGATCACTTAAGGACTATTTTTTTTAATCAAGATTAACAATCATCCACATAGAAATAAAAACTAGTAACATTCTTGTATTGGTTTCTAGTTTTTTTAATCAAGATTAACAATCATCCATATAGAAATAAATCCTCACTTGCATTTCTCTAAAATACTAGTACAAACTAGTTTTTTTAATCAAGATTACCCTTAAGTTTGTACTAGTATTTTAGAGAAATGCAAGTGAGGATTTATTGTGGTCTGAAATTTAAAATTAGGCAATTTGGTGTTTATGGAATAATCATTCTAATGTAAGTGTGAAGACAAGGAGAGCATTGTATGCAAGATGTGTAACATCCATAAAAAAATTAGGATTTTTTAATTATTTAATATTTTATGAAATGAATTTATTAAGCTTTAATAAGACAAATTTGAATGCTAACTTCATTTATGAAAAGTACGAGACAAATAGAACCTATAAAAAAATTTAGATTTTAGAAGGGTCTAAGGGAAAAATGGTCATTTGTCACTTGAATGAATTTTGATAATTTTTTCAGAGGACTAGATGATCAAGAACTAGTATAATATATATATATATATATATATATATATCAAGTGTTAGAGAATAATACGCAAAAAATTATAAAGTTTGTTTTATAAAATTCTAAAATCATTAGACTGAAAAATGGCCCCGAGTGATTAAGAGCTTATATTGAGATAAACTAAACTACCCTGAAGCCCAAGATAACTACTTCTAAAAATTCTATGCAGAAAGATCTACTAGGTGGTGGTAACAAAATTCAAAGATGAAAGGTGGTTAAAACAAAGATGTTACCCTTCCATTAAGGACAAAACAACTATTTAGACCCTAAAATAATAAAATATTAAAATAATAATAATAATATATGACTGAAAAACCTAAATGGGACTCACGTTTGGCCAAATAATATTAAAATAAAGTGGAGAACATAGAGAACATAGGCCGAATAAAATATTATGGAGAACTTACAAAAAGATACATTGATGAAATAGAGACATTTCCATAGAATTTAGGCAAGAAGGTGCTGATGTGGTGCCATGAGCAAGGGAAGAGATGATGAGGTGCCACGTGTAGAGAATTTTCTAGAAACTACACATGTTACAGAGCTATGACATTGGCTTACATTAGCAAATCTTGTGTTTTATGAAAAAGTTAACACTAACACCACTATTGACACTGGATGACATAGCCATTGAATCAAGTAATAATAAATGGAAAGTTAACTTCACATATTACGAGGAAAGTAACCATGGTTAAAATTTAGCTGCAATTAAAATTCCATTTCTAATATTCATCCATAAAATGAGATACGATCTCAATCATTGATGTAATCCTATGGCCTAGATTTTTCTACTTTTTAAGATCGAATCATACCCCTCCATCTAATCCAAAGGCTCACATCTAATCTTCTATTTCAAGACTTAATTTTAACCATCCGTTTGATCCAAAGGCCAAGATCCTCCATCTTAAAATACATTCAACCATCCATGTAGAAATAAAACTTACATGAAACACACACATATACACTCACCATTTAGCCAAACCAAGAAAGAAATGAGGGAGGAGAGGCACAACGAAGGAAGAAGAAGGAAAAAGGAGAAAAGAGAAAAGAAAAGCCCCAGGGGGGAAAGAAACACTACAGATTCCAAGATAACATAGATATACTCTATTTTTCTTAGTTTTCTTTTATTTTTCTCTTGTCTTTTCCTTGAGTTTTAGCCATGGCAAGAAGAAATTGGGAATTTTGTTGTTTTCATGAATTCAAGCTAAGAAAAAGGTAGAGAATCTATATATGTAGCTTATGGATTCATATGATTCAAGAAAATTTCTATTCTTGGAAACTTTTCTATAAACTATGGAATTTTGTATTTCAAAAAGCCATGGAAGAATATGAAGGGAAAATGAATGGGAGAATAATGGAAGAAAGCTTAAAGAAGAGATAGATGAATAGAATCTTGATTTTCATGAAGATTATGGCAAGAAACTCTTGAATTTCATTTTAATAGAAGTGTAGAATACTCATGGAAATCCTAGAAATTGTTCTTTGGCTTTTATCTATCTCTTTTGATTATGTATTATTGGCTTGTTAACAAGAGAAAATGGAAGAAAATAACACCTACACACCACCCTCTAAGTTTGGCCAAAGACCATTCAACATACCTAGGAAGGAGTATTTGAAGAACCAATTAAATTAGGCTAATCTACACTAAAAATAAGGCTTATAGTGAAATTTTCGTGAATTATATATAACTATATAAAAATTCAATTTTTTGAGAAAAAATGTTGACCAAGAGCTTCTTGAATTTTTACTTATGTTATTTGATATGTTTTGGATGATTTATGTAGTCTACTATGTTCTATATTTTGTTTAAATTATGTTGATATTTGTTCTGCAATTTTTAGAGCCTATTTATGAAAGTTAGAAATTTATGAAGCATCCCATTAATATTTGAATATACGATGAATAATTGTTTTGGTATTGTGTTGCCTGCTGTCTGATTTTCTAATAATATGGATAATATGCTACTTATTGTCTGATTTCATGAATATGGGTTGTTTGGTAAAGGACTTGTCTATATATATATATTGTCAAAGTTGCCTTGTTCAAGGGATGAGCTTTGTATGTGCTAGAGTTGGCCAATTGATAGTTATTATTATGCTGGATGTCCAATTTTAATTAAGAAAGATACTTAAAAATATCTAAAATACTAATTTGAACTGTTAAAGGCCATTTGAGTATTTTGAAAATATTTGGATTTATTGGGCTTTATTAAGCCTCCCATATATTTAAAAAGCCTCTTATGGCTACATTGGACCTTATTTTGTACCTTGACTTTGGATCCTAAATTATGGACTAAGTTGGACACTTAGAAAAGTGAAAAGATAAATTCAAGTATTTAAATATAATTTTTTCATACTCCAATATGCTTTCATATTATTGGGATTATTTGTTTATGCACAAAGTTGTGCAAGGTAATTTTTTCTTAAATATACCTATTATGTCTTGATCAAATGATGGATTAAATGACATATTATTATAATATTTTTATATGACTTTCCTTGAATACTCATTGGGGGACGCCTCATTAATGAAAGCAGCAGTGAGCCTGCTAAGTTATGGTAGTGCAATATGATCTGAGTATTAAGCCTAACAGTCTTTAATGCCTAATGGTCAAGTTGAATAATTGTTGTTGGTTGTATTTTTATGTATTCTATATATGCTGATATCTTGTGGTTGATGAAATCAGATTATGTTAATATCTTGTTAATTGTATTTAAACCATATTCCACTTACATGTGCAAAACCTTAAAGTTTATATGATATTCTTTGTTATATATTTGTATAAAACTATGTGTTACTCTTTGTTTTCATTATTTTGTATTCATATTAAATATTACAAAAATAGTACATTATTTTCTACTTACGTTGTTATGTAAATTCAATATTCTTCATAGAACATTCAGTTCATATTATTTGCTTTATACTTGGCTTTTCTTCATGGTTAATATTTTATATTAATCATATCTATGTCATTAAGAAAATTATTTCTCACTCTATTGTGATTTTTATTTTTAGATACCAATTTATAGAGTGACGTTAGAGTTGCAGGTGAAATGAATGCAGTTCCCTTTGTAGGGTTGGATATATGTGATCCATAATATATGTATCATATCCTATGATGATGCTGTACTAACTATTCTGGTGATTTTTATAGCATCAGAAGAGTTGGGGACTCACTCATTTCCTATGAGTGGATCCTCTCCCTCATTTCTATAAAAATATGTAGCTATTAATAGTTGATAGTTTCTTTTTTGTATAAATAGGGGACTAACTTTAGTAGTTCTTTTTTATTCTTGGGATTTCTTTTTGGATAGTCTAGACTAAATCCTTAGTGTTTTTACTTTGGCCTGTACTTATACACATCCCACTCCCTTTTGTCAAAACTTTTTAAATAACATGTGATAAGAGTAGTTAATCTATGTCATTTTCATAATTGCTACACTATATAGGTTTAGTTGAACAATTAAAAAGAAAGAACAATTAAAAGAAATCAAGAACCTCTATCGTAAAAGAACAATAAAAAAGAAAGAAAGTAATTAGACATAAATTGATTAGAAATTATTCACACACAAAAATTTACTAAAAATGGGTAAATAAAAGAGGTGTTATAAGATGTATGACTTCATTTTCCTTAAGTCATTTGAAACTTTTTCCCATGACATTTGTGAAGTCTACAGTGAAAAAGGCATTACTTCCTTTTTCGTTCAAGATTTTCCATGGCAACTACATGATTTTGATATTCTTTATTGCCTTACTAATAATAATTGTATTGTCTAATCTCATGTAAAACATAGTAGACTAATTTACCATTGAATTTTTTTTAGTTATTGGAATAAGCATTGGATAAAGAAACTGTAGTTATTCAATTTAAAAAATTTATTTTATTTTCTAATTAGTAAGTTAGTTCTCTCCTTTGCTTAGCTTATTCATAATCTTAGAAGGTTTCAACAACTAGACTAGCTAGAATACTTAAAAGCTTGATTCTATTTTAATTTAATTTGTTTCCTATTAATAATGCCATGACCCAAAATAGAGACTATATCTTTGAGTGATATAATGTAATCAAATGTCAATTTTATGAGGTAGCAGAACTAAGTATTACTATTTAGTGAAAGTATCTCTCCCATATACACCAAAACAAGATCAAAGATGATCTTAAAGATGCCGTAACTATCATATGTAAGAAAATTTACATGTTCTCTACAAAATCATTTGGAATATATAGATATGTTAGATGAGTCTATACTTCTTTCACTACCTAGCATCTAGCATTGTGACTGTGACTTCATTCACTGTGCATGATTGATCTTGCTTGCTTGAAGAAGACTCTGTTTCATTAGGATTTCTTCCTAGGCAAAACCCAGGGCTTTTAGGTTGTGGCATCAATACAGTTTCACTACTTAGCATCAATACCACTGTAGACATTGTTGGCCTATCTTCTGCACGCTCTTGGACACACAATAGCCCAACCTGTATGCATCGAAGAACTTCAGATGGTGAATATGATTTGGCGATTGATGAATCAATGACTTCGAATGCTTTTCCTTCTTTCCATTGATTCCATGTCTACAATAAAATACAATCAATTATTTGTTAGTAACAAATGATATGACAAATCATCAACAAAGTAATTCTCCAATAAAAGTTACTTTTCCACATACATGTCCTAGAAGATTTAATTCACTATTTGAGTAATAAAACCCTCTATTCTTCCTTCCACTAATGATCTCCAATACTAGAACCCCAAAACTAAAAACATCAGATTTCACTGAGAAGAGGCCATCCATAGCATATTCTGGTGACATATAACCACTGCACAACAAAAAAACATATAAATTATGAGATCACAATGTTTGGTCTCTTAGAGAGTACTAGGTGTTGTTCAAATACTCACTATGTTCCAACAACTCTCATTGTATTTCCTTGTGTCTGATTTGTGCCAAAAATTCTTGCCATTCCAAAATCTGATATCTTTGGATTCATTTCTTTATCAAGTAGAATATTACTTGCCTTAAGATCCCTATGGATAATCCTTAATCTAGAATCTTGGTGCAGATAAAGAAGCCCTCTAGCTATTCCACATATAATGTTAAAGCGCCTTTGCCAGTCTATGAAGGATCTTTTTGCTTTATCTGAAACATTAGCGGTTGAAAAAGTCAAGTGTTTGAATAAAAGTTTAGTTCACAATAAGTCAAACTTGACTGCACAAGAGATATTAATAAAGCTTAAAGATATATAATGTTAATAAAACTCACCAAACAAAATGGAATCAAGGCTTCTATTTTCCATGTACTCATAAACCAACATTTTCTCATCCATCTCAATACAGCAACCAAACAGTCGAACAAGATTTCGATGTTGAAGCCTAACAATTAATTTGACCTCATTCTTAAACTCTTCAGTTCCTTGTCCAGAGTTTCTTGATAACCTTTTCACAGCAATTTCTTGGCCTTCCATTAATCTACCCTGGCATAACCACAATGATTCTTATTAGCTTTACAATGGTGCTTTATGATATTGAGGATGCATTAAGAGATGCCAACAATAAAAATAACTTACCCTATAAACACTGCCAAAGCCTCCTTCTCCTAGTTTATTTGCTGCAGAGAAGTTATTTGTAGCCGTTGTTATGGTATTAAAATCATACAATGGCAACTCTAGTTCATCCATGTTATTTTCACTAGAGTATCCTCTATTACTTGTGAACATCGCCTCGCTCATTAGAAAATCTTGACTTCTCTCAACAGAACCTATAAAACAAGCAAAACATTTTATTAAACAACTCAACTACACATGATAGGTATTCATATGAGAAACATTACTTATGTATTACCTCCAAATGCTGTCTTCCTTTTCAATATTCTTTGCAATTTCCCTTTCTTCCATAAGAAATAGATGATTAATCCCAATAGTATAATAACTATAGCAATTGTAATGCCTACAGCCTTAGCTTTCTCTTTTGTCTTCTGAGAGCCACCTGCAAATCCTATGTCATCTAAGTATAACTGATATTTTGGTAGAGAATTATATATTCACTCTTAAATTTGATCTAAAGTAGGTTTTGTGCAAAATTAAGATATTTTTATAAGTTAATATAACATGCAAGTTCTAACATCAAAATGTGTAAGCATTAGTAAATAAAAAGTGAATGTAGTATGGAAATTAAGTCAAAATAGAAAACTATGTAGCTCATTCTGAGCTCATGTCATGAAAACTACTACATAATTCCATTGGACTACTTGTTTTTATAATAAAGTACAAGTGCATAAAAGATATATAGACATATATATTGTGTTAAAAATCAATAAAAATTCATCCAAATGAGTGTTTCAGAGGATACAATTTGCTCACTTGTCTGAGCTTCAATTAGTTATTATGCTGTGCATAACAAAAATGTGTACGTTTGATGTTTAGTACGATCCATCTTGCTTGGCTTTTTGCCTAATAATTATTATGTAATGTGTACAAGAAAAACACTTTGTGTTGCTCAATTTAACTTTGTGCACAACACTTCTTGTCAAAGTCAGTATAGTCATAAATTCAAATTAGCAATGAAATTTCACTTCAGGTACCAGTAGTAAAAAACAAATCCAATTCGCTTTGTTTTTTTGTTTTTATATTTTTGTCCCTCTTGTGAAAATTAAATCACTATTATTTTTTTAATCAAGAACTTTGCAATTTTTCTTTAAAAAAATCAGAATCCTTAAAAGGGAAAAAAGAAAAAACTAAGCATATCTTTCGTTAGTTTTGAATTTTAAGACCGTTTGATAGTGATGGGCAAAGGTGGGAAGGCAACTATTCCCACTAGAATGGCTCAAAAACACCTTTTTTTTTTTCTGTTTTTTGGGTCCCACCTTGAAGGTGGTGGGTGTGGGTTTACATTTCACCAAATTCCATTCCCCTTTTAGGTACAGCCACCACAATCCTCCTGCTTTCCATACTGAGGCTTTCGAAGTCTCCCATTGATGAAATGTTTGAATGTGGGGGTGATTGAATATTAGACTAAAATATATATTATTTAGATAATATTTGGATTAGGTGTTTTATCTTATAATATTTGGTTAAAAAATATTAATACATATGCAAATCTAATATATGGTAGGCTTCAAATCTCACACTAAAAAAACAAATGTGTATGTGTATGTGAATACTTAAATAGAATGTGTCCTATTTATATAATATTTACATTAAATGTTTTGTCTTTATTCTCAAGTCAAAAATAAAGAAAAAAAAGACACCGTAATCTGTGTGTTATATAAAAAAATATATTATACAAAAATTATACATTTAGTAATTTAATTACCAAAGATAAGAAGGCACAAGAATTGAATTACGCTTATTTGGACTTCAAGCGCTTATATATTTTTTAAAAAAAAGTGCTATTTGAACTAAAAAATTTAACTACTCTTTTTTCTTGGTGAAACTTCTACTTTTTTATTATACAAAACAGTGCAATGCATTGAAAATATTTTCTTTAAAAAATGTGTTAAATTGAATCCATCATATAAGGAAAAAATTATTTTTATTTTATCAACATGTTTTTATTATCAATTATATATATAATTTTTAAAATAATTCAATTTAATAAGCTTACAAAATTATGGCAACAGTGTAGAAAATTCACTCATGTTTTCAACATTAATTATGTAAACAAAAATGTGAAAAAAAATATATAAAAAAACTACTCAATGTGGACCTAAGGATAACTAACAAGTCAAAAAGGTCGGCCCAACGCTTACATTAGGTTTGGTCGATGCTGGCGCCATTGACAGTAATTTTCGGGAAGCAAAATCTAAGCTTCCTTCTGGTGGGCCCACAAACTTTTTAGGAAGTCCTTTAATTAATCATTTTGGAATAAAATTTTATTTTAATTTCTCTAGATAATATATTTATCACTTTAATCTTTTATAAAATTATTATTTTTAATTTGATCTCTTATAAAAAAATTATCTTTTAATTTGATATTTTATAATTTTTTTAATTCCTTATATATAAATATTTCTTCATTTAGTTTCTCACAAATAAAACTATTACTAATAATATCATTATATTAAATTAAGAAATTCTTAAATATGAGGAATCATTATTAATAGCAATATTTATTAGTGATAGAATAAATTAAAATACCTATATATAATGGACCAAATTAAAAAAATAATTTTATAAAGGATCAATTTAAAAAATACCTTATATGTTAATAATCAAATTGAAAAAAGCAATTTTATGAATAATTAAATTAATAAATACATCATTTATGAGAGCCAAAATAAGGTTTTATTCTAATCATTTTCATATCAAGATTTTAATTAAAAAAAGAAAAGAAAAGAAAAGGAAACATATATAATATATTAACTTTCGTAAATAATCAAGGGAGAATGAAGCCATCCTCCAAGCCAAACAGATTTTGAATATTATAATGCTTCTAACATTTTTTTTTTGTTATACGTTCCAAACTGTTTAATATGCCCATATTTTAATTTTATTTATAATGTTGAAACGGAGTTTATGAAATTAAAATATAATTATATCATTAATTATGAATGTTTTATGGCAAAAAAGGGGCGGAGGTTATGTTATTATGTTAGAGTTTTATGAATTTTTCAATGAAAACTTTGATGAACAAATATTCTAACTTTTTTTTTCTGCCAGAAAACAAATATTCTAACTAGAAAGATTATTAATTAAATAAAATATTTAGGCACTTTTTTGTGTGCCTAATTTTATGACAAGGAATTGACAACGCAAACAGTTTCAGCATATGGCAGACAAGTAATAACCAAAGGGGGAAAAAAATTCAAACCCAAAATGATAAAAATTTTTAAACGCATGGCCAATGGGGATTGAGTTTGAAGTTAAATAACGTTGTTCTCTAAATTTATTTTTTAAAAATGATTCAATTTTACTTTTCCATTTCATAATTTATTTAAAATTTAATATCAAATTTAACAATATATTAACTTAAATGTCAAATAAGTGTGAGTTAATTATACTAAATAAATAACATTGAAGTTAATATATTGTTAAGTTTAATGTTAAATTTTGCATGGAATATAAGATAGAAGAACAAAATTAGATCATTTTAAAAAAATTAGGAGGATAATATTACCTATTTATAAATTAGAGGAACTAAATTAAAGCTTTTATGAAACTAAAAAGATTAAAAATACATTTAAATATATTTTTTTAAAATTTTAGAATTAATTAATTAAGATAATTTTAGAGGTACTACATTTTTAGATCATTCACTTTTCATTTTAAACGGTGATCAAATAATTTTAGAATGATGCTTCAAAATATAACCAAAAATTGAAAAATCATTCAACATCTAAATTTATCTAATAATTAATAACAATATCACCTAAAAAAACCTTTCAATATATGATGGATGTGAAAGAGTTATCTATTCTCTATATATTGTTTCCAATTTTCAAAAAAAGTTGTAGAAAAACCCTTTTTTTAATTAAATCACACAAATTTTCTTTAAAATTATATAAGCATTTCTTCTATTTTCAAAATATATTTGAATTTCTCATAAAACAAAATGTTACATTGCACTTTAATTCAATTTTAAATATTTTGACTAAAATATCCTTCTTTAATTATTCTCATATAATTTATATAGAAAATTTTTTAATCAAAAATTTTAAAGTTAGATTAAAATATATATTTAAAAAAAATTTACGTAATTTTAATAAGATTTAAGAGAAATCTACATAATTTATTTATTTATTTTTTGTATCAACTCTTTGTTGATAAATTTTATGAGGTTAAGAACTTAAAAAGATATTCAGAGCTAACTATCCCTACTCTCTATGGTTTTAAACATTGAGTATAATATTATGCCACAGTCGTAACTCATTCCAAAAGGATTATTCCCAATAAAGATGCTTTGTAAGCTAGTGAATGAAGTAAGGACCACCAATAACACTTCTCCCAATTCTCCCATCCTTTTCCATTAAAATCCTATCTATTCCCCAAAAGAAAGCAAAAGAGAATAAGTTCACTTCAATTGTTTTAAAAGCAGTTAAAGTTGAGTTAAAAATTACAAATAGTGAGGTTTGATCCTAAGACAATGCAAGTCAAACAAGTTATATCTCAATTCACAACTACGAAAAACGCCACTAGCCCTGCAAATGTTCTGTCCCTGTTTTTTCCAAAACCATCACCTCCTTTGGTCAGGTTTGAGTTGTCTATTCATTCACAAATAAAAGTGGATCACTTATAACCTACTTTATTTAAGTATTTTCTAGTTTGATTAAATAAAACTGCGAAAATTCTAGATATCTTAACCTGGATATAAACATGAGACAGATAATCAAACCCAGAATATAGTCAATTGAAACTAAGAAACAGAGAATAGAAGAAAGAAACGTACCTATATCAGAAGCTGCTAATCTGACATACAGATCTTGGCCGCCTTCAGTATAGACCCTCATATCTATGAGCTCATCATTCCATATCACGCACCCAGTTCCTCCATTAGTAACCTCTATATTAGCATAAGCAGTGCATGAACAATTCTTCTGACACAAACCTCCGCACTCCACTAGGTTCATGCTCCTGTTCACAAACACCGAGGTTGTGTCCGGCAGCTTCACGTTCTGCACCCTTAAGAACTTGTCACTGCTACAGTTCAACTCTGTGTTCCTCACACACCCAGCGGAACCATCTCTCAAATTCCATGCTTGTTGGTTCTTAGGCCTGAACCCTCTCATGCACGTACAAACTGGCGAAGCGTTTGTGTCACATATCCCGTATGGACCACACTCTCTGTAGTCATCGCATTGGTCTTTAGGTGCATACCAGAATGTATTCCAAACTTGCATATCTTCTACCCATGTCAAGCGTTGAAGCTCACCACCAGAAGTCACAGTGAGTCTCGAAAGCAAAGATTGGTTTCCAATGGTGAACGTGTAGTATACTTGGTGTTGGTCTTCATAGAAGGTGAAGTTGATGGTGTCTGTATCTGGTTGCATTTCTGGAACCCCACTGAATCTAAGACCATTCCATGGCCCACTTCGGTACACTCTGTTCTGGTTGTTCCATAGGAAAATCTCTGGGAGGCCATGGAAATCGAGCTTGAAGGAAAAATTTCCGGTTGATGGATCTTGGCTTGTACCCCATGATGTTATGTACTTCTCCACACCTGTATCAAAGTCATATTGAAGCTTCATGCCTGGCAAGAGTGTGTCTGTGGGGTAATCGAAGCTCTGCCAGAGAGAATTTGAGGGGTTATTCTCGTTTGCTTCTCTGAGAATCAGATTTCCTGTATCAAGGATCTGAAGAACTGGGTTTTTGGCGGTGGTTTGATTCGAGGACCATATGGGGTTCCCTGATTGATTAAGAATCACCATGTTTCCTGTGCTTCCGATCTTGAGAAACCCTTTTGAATCCTCAAGTGGGGTGTCTCTGTTTGCGACCCAAACCACTGTTTGATCATCAATATTCTTATACCAGATTCCCAAATAGTATCTAGACTCATCGGGAGAATAGAAACCCAGCAGGAAAGTCTCGTTCGCTGATAAAAGCGTCTCGTTCGTTTTGAGAGATTGGGTTGAATTCAATATATCTGCGGAGATTGAAATTGTAGGGAAGAAAGTGAGGGAAGTGAAGAACCAGAAAAGAAGGCTAGGGAAACCTCCCATACTGTCTGGTTTGCAGAGCGAAAAGTGGGAGACTCGTTTGTGAAATCAGGTGAAGTAGTTGGTTTGCGTTTATGTCCAAAAACATATTGGTTTAGTTGTACAAGAAAGCAGAGCATGTTGACAATGGCCCTGCTTTATTGGTCCTAGTTCAACATTCCTGATGTCTCGCCTTTTCTCCTTTGAATAAAGCAATCCCTAATTTGAAAAGACAATATATTGGTAAGATTTGGTGCAACACGTGCTTTATGTAGCCTAATTGGAATGCAAGATCCGCAATCATTTCATAAGACGAGGATGATCAAGTAATATAATTTTATAATATCTGATAATGTATTTTTTTCCCCCACATTGCATCATCCTCTGGATTTTATGCAAAAAATGGACGTTATCAATTAATAGAACAATGATAATATAATTTTTGTTTGAAATCTGTTCTTATTCAATTAATAATTAAGATAAGTTATTTTCTTTTTCAAAAGATATCTAAATTATATGACTTAATTATTTATTTTAAAAAATTACAATTATCACCCTTAAAACAACAAAAAAGTGTTATGTTTATTTTCCGTATAATTAAAAAAAGTTACAGTTTATCTTTAAAAAAAATATAATTATACTTATTTTAATCAAAATACTCTTATATACATCACTTATATAATATATCAAATATTATATATATATATATATTCACCAATATAAAATAGTCACTTTTTATAATTGATCAATTTTTATAATTATTTAATAGAAAATAAACAATTATGAAAGGCAAAGAACATATTCACCAAATGGTTTTTTAAGATTAAACAATTAAAAGTTAATAGTTAATAATATTTAATAATAATAATAATATGTGTATTAAATATATATTAATAAATAAAAACATGATTATGAATTTAATAAAATTTTAAAATAAATACTAATTTTTAACACAAAATAAATAAATTTGAAATAAAAATTTGAGAAATACATTTATTATAGTAAAATTTTTATTTATTAACATGATATGACATAATTTCAAAAGATGCAGAGGGATCCAGAGAAGAGAGAATAGCAACAAAAATTCTTGTCGAAACAAATTAATTACAACAAAAATAGCAACACATTATTTGACAAAAATATTTGTTAAAAAAACCACGATTTTCGAGTGTTTCCAATAGAAATTTTTATCAAAATCAATATCATTCTTGTAGTGATATTAATCAATATAATAATTATAAAAAATAACAAAAAGTAAAATAGCATTATATGGGTTTGAACATTATTAATAGTTGTTTGAAATATTTTATTTTATTTTTTGATTTTATATGAACAAATTTTATGTAAAGAGGTGTCAACTTAAGAAAAATTTTTATTTTAAAAATTTTTTAAGCAAGTGAATCAAGGTTGGGAATTGAAGGATTTAATGAGGATAAAAAAATGTTCTACAAACTAAATATGGGTCCAAGCGGCTTGGAATACCAAGTCTAGAATCGATGCAATTTTGTATTGTTTGTTTTCATTTTTATATTTTCATATATTGTAAGCTCTTTTCAAAAAATAAAAAAATAAATCAGGCAAATTACTTTCTCCTGATCAATCTTTGGACTCAGTTTAATTGAAGTTAATTGTATTGCTGACTATATTTTTTGTGCAGCTACCAAATGAAACCCTAGTTATATAATTGTATATTCCTCTGTCATCAAAGTCTTTGGCTCTTTCTATGAGTCAGTAAACATGAAAGTAAATATATATTTCTTCAGCTTAATTAACTCTAGTTAGTCAATTAAGCTATGATGTTTTATTGACCAATTGGTATGTCTACGTAATGAAAATATATCGTTTGCTAGATAATAAATTCTGCATTTTGAAAATTTGAATCAAATTTCTGTTAGTTTTGAGGCTGGCTTCTAGATCCTCATTACTAAAAGAAAGTTGTTGAAACCGAACCAATATATAGAAAGATGTAGTATGAAGAATCAAACTGTGGAATTTTCAAGCAAGTTATATTCAACTTGAAAAATAATGATAAATCAATATAGAAGCTTCCAAACAGAAAATGACAGGGAATTCTATATTTATTAAGATAAACCATCATTTTCCAATCCTTTGAATCCCTGAACTTGAGAGATCTCCGACTTGGTCGTCATAGGATAACAAAGGATGCTATATAAATGAACCGAGTTTTAGTTTTGTGCTACTTAATTAGTTTGATTCATGAAATATTTTAATTTGGCTTTTATTTAAATGAACTATTTTGAGCATCATGCTAAACTTGTTTAGTTGAAAAATCAAGTTAAAAATACTCAACGGGTAAGGTTGAGTAGAATTCATTTATTAATCAAGTAATATTATTGTTCAATTTATTTATATTATCTCTTTAAAATTAATCAATGATAAATAGAATAATATACATTGTTGGAAATTATAATAAAATCTAAGAGGGGAATTTGAATCCTCTTATATGATAAAATGTCTCTCAAATAGAGAGAGAAAGAGTAATAGTAATACAATAAGAGAGTGCATGTATAGGGTTCCCTTTCTTTTTATCCATTCCTTTTTTTCCCCTTTCTAAAAGGGAGGAAGTATAATCTCTTGACCCCAAGATTTCAAAGTGTATTAGATAGTGTAATACAATCCTTAATATTGTGTGATTAAGAGCATTAGTCAGTAATTAAAACCAAGTTAAATCCTAATTTAATCACATTGAAATATTTTCTTTTAGGTGAAGATTGTGCGGAAGTAGAAAAGGATAGAAATGAAGGGCAGACTTGGACTTTAAAGCACAATTGCAATATCACATACAAATAAAGAAACAACTGAAGTTAAAAAGTTGGCTGCCAAATTAGAGAATTTAATTCCAGAAATCAAATTACACAATTAAATCGAGGCCAAAACTTCAGTAGAGGATTACAGTAACAGAATTAAAGAAAAAACGGCTAAATGCATAATGAAAAAGCTGTAATCAAGTGGAAGACATGCTATAAAATATAAATGACTGCAGCGAAATCAAATGACTTAATTTTTTCTTATTAAGAGGGCACAATGGCTAATTTCCTTTAGAACAACCAGAAGAAAGCAGCGAGACAATGCAACGATTTCCCAACTTCATATCCTCATTAAAATCACTGCATTGAAGCTTAGATGCTGAATTCAAGGCCAAAAGACGAAGCTGTAGACTCTCCGACGGTTAAATCCCCATCAAAATACAATGCATTAAAGAAGGAATCAAAGCTGCTTTCACACACACTAATGGCTGGTACATCAATCAAGAAATGGAAAGAAGCTGCTCCATGATTTTTGCAATGGCCATACTGCATATAAAAGGAGAGTGACTTTTTTTTTTCTTTTTTTTTTCAATAGAAAAGGGGCGAAAGCCCAAACAAAACACAAGCTTAGCATGAGCAAAAAGCTGAACCAGACAAGTCAGCTTCTAAGCGGTGTTTACAATCAAGGGGAGAAGTATAAAGAATATGAAAACCAGCGGGGAGAGAATGGGCAGCAACAGCCGACCAATTGGCACTCTCATTGACTTACTTAGAGATATGAACAAGGATTGCCTCCCAAGGACGTTCCACATGGGCCCAAATTGTTGGAAAGTAAACTTGAATTTATGGTTCTTAACATTCAAAGTTTTTGGTTCAAGTTCCAAAAATCATATCTCATTCATTTATAAATGAATTTGGATGAATTATTACTTGTTGAAAAACTTAATAATTCTATTTTGAGATGCATTCAACTTTGCATGAATTGAAATTTATTAGTAGAAGTTATAGTTAGCTGACTGAATGTTGTGTTGGCTACTTAGGAAATCTGAATTTCACTTAATTATTTGAGTCTTGTTCATATATTTACATTTTATCAATCATTAATGTGTGCTTCTACATTATTTTCTTAAGTAGTATAAATACCCCTTTTTGGTATGCATTTGGTATGAAGCAAGAGTCGTAAACGACAGTGAAAAATCAAAGTTCCTTTTCTCCTCTCCTCTTACTATTATTATTATTATTATTATTATTTGGTAAGGGAGTGAGTGCCCCCCATTTCTGACTAAGTAGTATAAGAGCTTGGCTGGTGAGAAGTGTGGCATCAAAAAGCACTTGTCAATATCCACAACTCAACAAAGAAAACTATGGCAAATGGGTAACCCACATGAAGGCTATATTTGGTACTCAACTAGTGTAGGATGTTGTTAGCATTGGCTATAAGGAACCTTAAGACCAAACAACCTTGAATCAAGAACAAAAGGAAGCTTTGGAGAAGGAGAAAAAGAAAGATCAATATGTTCTTCCTATCATCCATCAAGGCTTGGATGATGAAATGCTCGAGAAAGTTGCTAATGTCATCAATGCTAAACAAGCATGGGAAATTCTCTAGAAATCCTTGAAAGGTGTTGATCAAGTGAAAAAAGTTTGTCTTCAAACTTTAAAAGGTGAGTTTGAAAAACTCTTTATGAAAGATAATGAACCTGTTATAGACTACACCTCAAAAGTCTTGGGGGTGTTCAATTAGATGAAAAGGCTTGGTAATGACATACAAGATGTTCGAGTGGTAGAAAAGATCCTTTATTCTCTTAATTCCAAGTTTGAGAGTATTATGGTTACTATTGAGACACCTAAGAATATTGAAAAAATGTCCATTAATGAGTTGTATGGCTCTCTTCTTGCCCATGAAGAAAGGTTGAATAAAGGAAAGTTTGAAATAGAAGCCAAAGTATTGCAAGCAAATGTGACTCCAAACAATAAGGGAGATCTTCATGGAAAAGGTTCAAGAGGCTTTGGACGTGGAAAAGGTCATGGCCAAGGAAGAGGAAGAGGAGATTATCAAGGTTCTTCTAACTCAAATAGAGGGCAGAGTTCATTTCGAGAATGTGGAAAAAGAAGAAGAAGAAGTTGTAATTTAAGAAATTATAAAAGGAGCAAGACAAATCCAAAATTGAATGTTATACTTGTGGCAAGTAGATCACTACTCTTGGGAATGTTACAACAAGGATAAATAGGAGTCTAACCTTATGGAGAGGAAAGAAGATCAAAAGGAGGCATTATTGCTCATAGGCAAAAAAGATGTTAAAGAAGAAAGTAATGTTTGGTACCTCAACAATGGTGCTAGCAACCACATAATCAATGATAAAAGTAAATTTGTGAATATTAATAGCAACTTTCATGGGCAAGTGATGTTTGGAGACAATTCCCAGGTGGAAATTAAAGATAAAGGTATGATTATGGTTCAATTAAAAGATGGTAATCATAAAATGATTCCTAATGTCTATTACATTTCTTGACTAAGAAGCAACATTTTAAGTTTAGAACAATTCTTAGGAGAAAGTCTTTGCAAATTTTACATAGAGGATCATTGTCTCTAGCTTCATGATAGAAATGGTAATCTTATTGCTAAAGTGAAAATGGCAAGAAATAGAATGTTCTTACTCAATGTTCAAACTATTGGAGCCATATGCTTAAAGGCCTGTGTGAACATTTTTTTCTTAGAAGTGGCATGTGAGACAAGGACACTTGCATTTTGGTGGAGTTAAGGCCTAAAAGAGACGAAGATGATGAAAGGCATTTAATCAACTATGTGAAGCATGTTCAATGGGCAAACAAATAAGGAGGAGCTTCCAAAAGTAAGCTATCTTAAGAACCTCTAAGCCTCTTGAGTTAGTTCATGTTGATATTTGTGGTCTAATCAAACCTCTGTCTCTTAGTAAAAATTCTTATTTCTTACTCTCCATTAATGATTATAGTAGAAAAACATGGGTGTATTTTTTGAAAGATAAAAGTGATGCTTTTTATGCATTCAAGAAGTCCAAAGCTCGAAGGACTGATCGAGGAGGAGAATACAGTTCCAATGACTTCAAAAACTTTTATGAAGGAAATGAAATTCATCGTCCTCTTACTATGCCTAGATTACTCCAACAAAATGAAATATTTAAAAGGAAGAATCAAACTATTTTAAACATGGCTAGATCAATGATAAAAAGTAAAAATATGCTAAAAGAGTTTTAGGCTAAAGTTTCCTCCTATGCAGTTAATCTCTCTAACCAATTTCCAATTAAAAGTTTAAAGGATGTGACGCCTTAAGAAGCTTGGAGTGGATGGAAGCCAAGCATCTCATACTTGAGAGTTTTTAGCTCTATGACTTATATTCATGTACAAGATCAAGAAAGGTCTAAACTTAATGATCGAAGTGAAAATTATGTTTTCATTGGCTATGATGAAAACTCTAAAGGTTACAAGTTGTTTAATTCAAATTCAAAGAAGATTATAATTAGTAAAGATGTTGAATTCATGAAGAATTTTGGGATTGGAGTTCTCAAATAGAGGAATCTTAAGATTTCTTCCCATTCTTTGAAGAGGAAGAGTCCAATGATAAAGTTATTCATAGTCAAGACACTTTAATATCTTTACCACCTCAATTGTCCCAAGAAGCTGCATCACTATCCTTATCTTTAAGTTCAAGTTCAAGCTTAAGCAAAAGGAGGAAATTTAGAATGCTTTTTGACATATACAATGAAACTAAAAGGTTAGATAATATTTCTTTGTTTTCTTCTATGCTAATCATAGACCTTTAAGCTTTGAAAAAGTTATCAATGATAAGAGAAGGGTTCAAGCCATGAATGAAGAAATCCAAGCCATTGAGAAGAATGTGGGATTGGAGTTCTCAAGTAAAGGAATCTTATGATTTCTTCCCATGCTTTAAAATGGAAGATTCTAGTGATGAAGTTATTTAAAGTCAAGACACTTCAATATCTTCACCACCTCAATCGCCCTAAGGAGTTGCATCACCATCCTTATCTCTAAGATCAAGTTCAAACTTAAGCAAAGGAAGGAAATTTAGAACACTCACTAACATCTACAATGAAATTGAAAGGTTAGATAATATTTCTTTACTTTGTTTTTATGCTAGTCATGAACCTTTAAGCTTTGAAGAAGCTGTCAATAATAAGATGGGTTCAAGCCATGAATGAAGAAATCTAAGTCATTGAGAAGAATGAGACTTGGGAGTCGACAATACTTTCGAAAGGACATAAAGTTGGACATAAAGCTATCGGAGTCAAATGAGTGTTCAAATTGAAGAAGAATGCAAAAGGAAAGGTAGGAAGATACAAGATAAGACTTGTCACCAAGGGATACAAGAAGAAAAAAAAAAGGCATGGACTATAAAGAAGTATTTGTGCCTATTGCTTGTATGGAGGCTATTTGCTTAGTTATTTGTCTTGCTACCTATAATCATTAGAAAATTCATCAACTAAATGTCAAATCCACATTTCTAAAGCTCTATCCTAAGAAAGAAGTCTACATTGAGCAACCTATGGGTTATGTGGCGAATAGCATGAGGATAAAATACTAAAGTTGAAGAAAGATGGCTTAAAGCAAGTACCGAGAACTTGGAATAGCTATATTGACAAATATTTTTAAGAGAATGGCTTTACTAGATACATGAATGAGTATACCCTCTATGTCAAGAAACAAAATAAAGATATACTAGTTGTTTGCTTCTATATAGATGATCTCATTTTCACTGGCAATAACTCAAGCATGTTTGAAGATTTCAAGAAGACTATGTCAAAGGAGTTTGATTTGACCAATATTGGTCTTCTAGCTTATTATTTAGGTATGGAAGTAAAGCAAATGGAAGATGAAGTTTTCATTTCTCAACAAGCCTATGCAAAAAAAAAGTGCTAAAGAAATTAAATATGGTGAATTGTAGCTCATTATTACTCCCTTAGAGTGTGGTGTAAAGCTATCCAAGAAGGATGCTTTTCAAAAGAAGGTGGATCCCACATTGTTCAAGAGTCTTATTAAAGGTCTTCAAAACTTTACTTGCACAAGACTTGATATTCTCTACGCTGTTGGCTGGTGAGTTGCTTCATGGAAGATCCTTTAAGTTCTCATTTTAAGGAAGCTGAGAGAATTTTTCACTATATTAAAGGAATAATTAATTATGGGTTGTTTATTAATCCTTGAAGGATTTAAAGCTTGAAAGTTATAGTGATAATGACTTTGCTAGAGGTATTGATAATAGAAAAAGTACAATGAGTTTGCATTCTTCTGTGGAGGAAATGTAATTTCATGGTGTTCCAAGAAGCAATCCATTATCACGCTCTCTACATGTGAATCAAAGTGTGTCACTACTACTTCTTGTGCTTATCATGCAATTTAGTTAAGGATATTATTAAAGTAGTTACATTTGCTTCAAGAAGAAGCCATTAAAATTATTATTAATAACAAATCAACTTAAGCCTTGGGAAGGAATCTAGTGTTTCATGATCGAAATAAGCACATAGAGACAAGATTTTATTTTATCAAGGAATGCATTGCTAATAAGGAGATAGAGCTGAAGTTTGTGAAATCTCTTGAATAAGTTGATGATATTTTCACAAAGCCCTTCAAGTTTGATGTATTTCTCAAACTAAGAATGCTACTTGGAATTTGTAAAGATTTATATCTAAGGGGGATGTTGGAAAGTAAACTTGAATTAATGGTTCTTAAAATCTAGAATTTTTGGTTCAACTTCCAAAAATCATATCTCTTTCATTTATAAATGAATTTGGATGAATTATAGCTTATTGGAAAGCTCAAGAAGTCTAGTTTTAGATGTGTCAAACCATGCATGAATTGGAGTTTATTAACAGAAATTATGGCTAGTTTATTGAAGGTTATGCTAATTGCTTAGGAAATCCAAATTTCGCTTAGTTATTTGAGTCTTATTCATGTATTTACATTTTCTAAGTCATTAATGTGTGCTTCTATATTGTTCTCTTAAGTAGTAAATACCGCTTTGTAATATGCATTTGGTATAAAATAAGAGTTGTGAACAATTGTAATCAATCAAAGTTCCTTTTCCTTTCTCCTTTCTTTTTTTTTTTTGGTAAGGGAGTGAGTGCCTACCATTTCTAACACAAATAAAAATCTAATTGAAAGGAAGGACGCTTAGTGTGACAACCCATCGCAAGTAGGTTTAAAGCATCTAGCAAGTTAGTATGAAGTAAAACTTCCTTGAACTTGTGTATCCAAGCAAGGTTTAGATCATAATAAATGCCCCAAAGTTTATCCATAATTATATAACAATGACTAGGATTGCTATTGACTTTAGTGAGCCAACACCCCTTGTCATCACAAAGTAGCCTTCCATATAAGGCCCCACCATTATGCTTAACCAGACTATCAACATTAATTTTAACACACCCTTTCTCTAGAATGCTCCACTTGATAACACATTCCTGAAGGTTAAGAGTAATATGTGTCTTATGCACCTCCATCTAGATGTCTTCCTCAGTACGATGAATGCAAGTTTAGAACAACTTCTTAACTGAACTATCTTGATCATTAAATAACTTTGAGCATTTATTGGTTTATAAGATCTTTATAGCATACCCAAATACTTTCCTCCACTATAACTTTTTCACAGCACTAGCTCTGCATCATTTAAAAAATTACAATTGATTTAATCCTCCACCAACAGTGAAAAGAATACACTCTAAATAGGAGGATCAACTAAGTTCTTCTATAGACATTTTGCTCTCTCACAATCACGAATATAATTAACAGAGGTTTTCACCATGTTCTAACTGAAAGGACAAAGATGATTCTATGATATACCATATTCCAATCTCAAAGAATTCATATGAAGTTGATTCAAAGTTAAAAGCTAAAGAAAACTTTGAATTTCTCAAATAAGGGCTACTTCCATGTCCTTTTCCAAATGATATTGCTTGAGGCAACTCGACTGTTTAAGATAAAGCTATAGGACAATCTTATAGAGAAAGACCTATTATATGAGGGTTTCCAAAACAACATGTCTTTGTCAAGATGAGGATGCAAAGGAGGGGTATTAGCTCAAACCTTAATCACTTGCATAAGAAGCCACTGAGAAAGAAACCCCTAATCCCATCCTCCAAAAGCTATAGCCATATCACTCAAGTGTGCATTAAGAAGCTCCATTGGAATAGAAAAAATAACATAATCAATGGGGGGGTAAGAAGGGAGGTCCACTTTCAAACTAGAAGCTAGGCTCAATACTATCACCAATCTTCCACCTAAGCCCATTTTTGAAATCCCCCTACATGTTCACAATACCATGCCAAGTAAAAGAATTATTTCTTTTACTAAAAACATTGGGTACTTTCCCATAACCACATCTATACTTAGATTTCAAGACCTGTAGCCAAAGGGCCTCCTTATGATAAAATAAACTCCAATAGAGCTTCATAAAGAAAGCTTATTATGGGTTTGTAAATCCTTAATACTAAGGCCACCTTCTTCCATAGGTCTCCTTACCTATCTTATGACATAAGGTGAATTTTCCTTTCTTGATTAGAGGAACCCCAAAGAAATTGCTTATTGGTTTTTTTCCAAGATTTTGGCAAACATTATTGGAAAGATACATCCTTTGCGGGTAATATCTTGGTAAAGTAGATAGCATAGATTTTATAAGAGTAATATGCTCTGCAAAATTGAGGAACTTACCTTTCTAAGTAAACAAGTGCTTGTGAGCTTTATCTAAGATGGTTTGAAAGTAGATGTAAAGATGCATTTGTAGAGAAAGGAATACCAAGATATTTATCCAAGTCTGCAGTGAGAATGACTTCAAAAATATTGCTAGACTCATAAGCTTGAGAAAAATTAACATTTTTAAATCAATATTACTTAGCCTTACCAAGATTCATTTTTTGGCCAGAAGCATCACAAAAAACTTTCATGTAGTTCCTCATAATCTCAATATACTTCACATTACCTTTAGCCAAAAGAGAAAAAAATTATCCCCAAAGAAAAGGTGAGTAATAGGAGGGCCATCCTTCAAAAGCCTAATAGGCTTCCAATAGTTATTTGTCTACATCCAATTGATATAATGGCTTAGTCTTTCTATACAAATTACAAATATATGAAGATATAGTGGGTCACCCTATCTAATTCCTTTGGTCAGGATAAAAGAATATGAAGGCACCTCATTCTAAAGTACCTAACAATTTGAAATACAAGACATGCTAATATTAATAAAATGAGCATTAAAGCTAATAAGCTATAGAGTATTTTTAATAAAGCACCAATCAAGCCGATTATATGTTTTTTCAAGGTCTACCTTAACCATAACAAAACCTTTCTTTTTTTGCCTCTTGGGATCTCATTGAATGAATTACTTCTTACGCAATAATAATATTATAACTAATATGATGCCCTAAGATAAAACTACATTGGTTAGGAGTAATTAGATTACTCGAAAGTTAAGGCATGGAAGAAGTTTGCATTGCAATCTCTCAAATTGAGCCAATTGGATCTTGTCTTTTAAGATCAAATTAATTCTTCCTTTGCTATAATTTTCTCATATTCATCCTATCACTAATACTCAAGTCTATGTAGATGCAGTTTATCATTATGAAAATATCTTCTCTCTACAATTTTAATATGTTTCAATGCTCTTCTTTTTTTTTCCTTTTTTTAAAGGGATATTACCCATAGTATTTTTATTCCACTTTTCAACAATAGAAGAGAAATGTTTGATGCCTTCAAGCTAACTTTTATCTTGCTAAAAGGCTTTAACAAGATCATGAAACATCTCTTTTAGCACCCAAGTGACCTAGCACTAAAAGAATTTCCTACCCAAACCTTTTCAGTGATGTGTGAACAGAAAGACTTTTAAAGGATGGTGGTTTAAACCATCTTTAAGCAAGTGGTAAACAATAGTATCAGGGAATTTTAGGTGCTAATTAATGTTGCAAAAAGCCTAGTATATGCACTCTTTAACTCACTTTCCTACCTAGACCTAGGGAATTCAAGGTCAATAAGATAAGAATCATCAATACACTTTGCAAAGTGAGACATAGATTTCCAGTTCAAATCAACTCCCTTATACTTATCATTCATATCTAAGTAGGCATTGAAGTCTCCAAAAAGAAACAAAGGTTCCTTTATATCATTACCAAGCATCAAAATAGCTTCCCAAAGTTCTTCACAAATATAGGGATTTAGATCCCCATAACTACAAGAATAGAAAAAAAGAGTCACCTGATTCCTTAATTTTCACATAGCAATGAAGAAGTTGAACATGTAGCAACATAATTAACTTTAACATGTCCCCTTTCCAAAGGGTCGAAATACCACTAGCAAAACCCGTGACTTTCATTCCAATCCAGTTAAAAAAACCTAATTTATGAACAATCCAATTGGCCTCGAACCTACTAATCTTAGGTTCAATAAGAACCAAAGAAAAAACATTAACAAAGTTCATGATATCCCTTACACAAAGAGGAAAAGTCTTTACACTCACACCTTGACAATTCCAACAAATAAAATCCATAAAGAAATTAATAATAAAGAAAGAGACATTGTAGTTGTGAAGTCCCACATCTGCCAGGAATGGTCTGGGGCTAAGGCTTATAAGTGGGGGCGAAGCCTTCCCCCACCAGAGGCGCCTTTTGGGGATAAAATCCCAAGGGGACAAAACCCCTACGAACCGGGAAGGCAGGGTAACCAAGCCCACGAACCGGGAAGGACGGGGACACACCTACAGAGCCACCAGAGGTATTGTCCCCGTCCTTCCCGGTTCGTGGGCTTGGTTACCCTGCCTTCCCGGTTCGTAAGGGTTTTATCCCCTTGGGATTTTATCCCCAAAAGGCACCTCTGGTGGGGGAAGGCTTCGCCCCCACTTATAAGCCTTAGCCTCAGACCATTCCTGGCCGATGTGGGACTTCACAATCCACCCCCCTTTTGGGGCCAACCCGTCCTCGGGTTGCACATGGACCAGGCCCGCTCTGATACCAACACCTACAGAGCCACTAGAGGTATTGTCCCCGTCCTTCCCGGTTCGTGGGCTTGGTTACCCTGCCTTCCCGGTTCGTAGGGGTTTTGTCCCCTTGGGATTTTATCCCCAAAAGGCGCCTCTGGTGGGGGAAGGCTTCGCCCCCACTTATAAGCCTTAGCCCCAGACCATTCTTGGCCGATGTGGGACTTCACAATCCACCCCCCTTTTTGGTCCAAATGTGACACCTTAACCTCTAGCTCATACCCAACGTGCCCTCTAGTCCATATGGGCAATGCGGAACTCATAAGGGAGACAATTTCTCTACCTTATGCTTACTCTTATATGGCACTATGTGTGGGTAGAGCTCCACTTAGAAGTAATATGGACCGGTTGAGCTCTCTCTCTAATTCCTCATGCTCATATCATTCATACACACAAGCAAGACAATGTAAACACACAACTATGCATGAGAGAAAGTGGAGAGAACTACCTTTGCTAGCTATTTTCAACTTGTTCTGACAATGGCCTCCTCCCTTGTTGGTTTCACAACAATTCCTAGATGGGAGAGTTCCTCTTGAGCCTAACCACACAAAAGCATGGAGTCAATACCTTAATACTTAATTCTTAAGCTAGGGATTACTTCTAATCAGTTCTACTGAGCTTCTCACTCTAGGTTTTTCCTCTTACTTAGGTCTATGAGCTATCCCTATCTTTTCCAACTCTTAAGAAAGGGGAAAAGCAAGAAAGAGAAGACTAGCTACTTGTAATCTCTCTCAAGAATGGTTTCCCACTCTCTCTCCTCTGAACCAGACTCAGACCTAACCATTTCTACCATTTAAACCGTAGGAAAGAGGGGAAAAGGGGAGAAAGGCAACATACTAAGAGGAAACCATGAGAATTCATACCTTTCTTGTGCTTTCCTCTTTTCTTCAGCTTCTCTCTCTTTCCTCCGCCCTTTTCTCTCTCCTAAGACGAGTTTGAGTCGGTTAGAAGAAGAAAGAAGAGATTTGGAAGCTTTTAAAAAGTCAAATTCCCTTTTTCTCGCTCTTCTGGACCGCTCTCGCTATAGCGGGTTAGTGACCTCGCTACGGCGAGCTCGTGTCTGTTCCAGACTTCTGCCTTCGCTATAGCTTCGCTACGGCGAGATCGTGTCTAGTCTCGACTTTCGCTATGGCGTCGCTATGGCGAGATTGTGTCTGTTCCAGACCTCTGCCTTCGCTATAGCGCCGCTATGGCGAGCAATTCTCTGGTCTCTATATGGAATGCCACACTCGCTATAGCTAGGAACAACTTTGCTACGGCGAGCAACTCACTGGTTTCTGTATGGAATGCCGCACTCGCTATAGCTAGGAATATATTCGTTATGGCGAAGGGGCATTCTCGCTATGGCGATTCCATATCTCGCTATGTCGAGAAGACTTAGAAAATTCTCAGCTCTTCGAAAATTTTTCAACTTCTCTTTTCCTTTCCTTTCTTTTTCTGGGTTGTTACACTCTACCCTCCTTATAAAAATTTCGCCCCCGAAATTTAAATAACATACCTCATGGGAAGAGTTCTGGATGTTTCTTCCTCATATCCTCCTCCAATTCCCATATGGCTTCTTCAGGTGACAAACCCTTCCAAACCACTTTCACCAACGGTATCGTCTTATGCCGTAACTGCTTGAGTCTAGCATCCACGATTCGTTCTGGTGATACTATGTATGACAGATTCTCCTGTAACTGCACATTCTCATATTCTATGACATGTGAGGGGTCGGGCTGGTACTTTTTCAATTGGGAAACATGGAAGACATTGTGAACTTGGCTTATGTTCGGAGGAAGGGCTAGTCTGTATGTCACAGGTCCTACTTTATCTAGAATCTGAAAAGGACCTATGTACTTGGGACTGAGCTTCTTCCTCTTAATGGATCGACCTATACCTGTGGATGGAGATACCTTAATGAAAACATGATCTCCGACCTCAAACTCTAACGGCCTCCTACGGTTATCTGCATAGCTTTTCTGTCTACTTTGGGCCGTCAGAAGTTTCCTTCTGATAGTTTCTATCTGTCTAGAGGTCTGATCCACTAACTCTGGGCCTATAAGGCTCCGCTCTCCTAGCTCAACCCAACACATTGGAGATCTACACTTCCTCCCATACAATGCCTCATACGGTGCCATCTGTATACTAGCATGGTAACTGTTATTGTAGGCAAACTCTGCTAGAGGCAAGTATGTGTCCCAATTCCCTTTCAATTCTAGTACACATGCCCTCAACATGTCTTCTAGGGTTTGGATGGTTCTCTCTGTTTGTCCATCTGTCTGAGGGTGGTAGGCTGTGCTAAATCTGAGTCTAGTGCCTAGAGCATCTTGTAATGACCTCCAGAAATTCGATGTGAATCTGGGATCTCTATCTGATACTATGCTCTTGGGCACACCATGCAGTCTAACTATCTCCCTGATGTACAGCTGGGCTAACTTGTCTAGGGTATAAGTGGCTTTCATAGGTAAAAAGTGCGCTGACTTTGTTAACCTATCCACTATCACCCATATTGCATCATAGCTCGATAATGTCCTGGGCAAACCCATAACAAAATCTATAGCTATGCTATCCCACTTCCACTCTGGGATATCTAGAGGCTGAAGTAACCCTGCTGGTTTCTGATGCTCTATTTTCACTCTCTGGCATACTAAACATCGGGAGACATAGTCTGCTATGTCTGCTTTCATCCCGGGCCACCAGAACAATCTTTTCAGATCCTGGTACATTTTATTGCTACCCCGGATGAATCGTGTACTTACTCTTATGTGCCTCATCTAGGATTTTCTCCTTGATCTCAGCATTCTTAGGCACATACAGCCTATCCTTATACCTCACTATGTCATCCTCAGACAGATTGAACTCTTGAGCATTTCTTTGAGTCATCTGGACTCTTACTTTCCTTACATGATCATCTACTTGCTGGGCCTCTCTTATCTGATCTCTCAGGTCACTTTCTATTCGGGTTTCACTCATTACTAACCTTTCCGAACACACCCTGCAGGAGAGACTCATGTCTCTGAACCTCTCGATCAATTCTTGCTCTCAGATCATCATACAGGCCACGTGTATGGATTTTCTGCTTAGGGCATCAACCACCACATTAGCCTTACCTGGATGGTATTTCAATGTAAATTCATAATCTTTTAAGAATTCTAACCATCTCCTTTGCCTCATGTTGAGCTCTTTTTGCTCAAACAGGTACTTAAGACTCTTGTGGTCGCTATACACCTCTATTGCTGCCCCGTATAAGTAGTGTCTCCATATCTTTAAAGCGAATACCACTGCGGCTAACTCTAGGTCGTGTGTGGGGTAGTTTTCCTCATGAGGCTTTAACTGTCTGGAAGCATAAGCTACCACTTGGCCTTTCTGCATAAGTACGCATCCTAACCCTTTCTTAGAGGCATCACTGTATACTGTAAAACTCTCTCTTGGGTCAGGGAGTACTAGAACTGGTGCCGTGGTCAACTTGCGCTTCAACGCTTGAAAACTACTCTCACATTTCTCATTCCACACAAACGACACACTCTTTCTAGTAAGCCGGGTCAATGGCATTGCTATTTGAGAAAAGCCTTGAATGAACCTTCTATAGTATCCTGCTAAACCTAGAAAGCTCCTGATCTCTGTCACTGTCCTAGGTCTCTCCCACTGCAATACTGCCTCTACCTTATGGGGATCTACTGCGACCCCTGCCTGGGAGATCACATGACCCAGAAACTGAACTTCAGTGAGCCAGAAATTACATTTACTAAGTTTAGCATACAACTGTCTTTCTCTTAAGGTCTCCAAGACTAATCTCAACTGCTGCTCATGTTCCTCTCCACTTTTTGAGTAGACGAGGATATCATCTATGAAGACTACTACAAACTTGTCTAGATATGGCCTGAAGATTCTATTCATGTAATCCATAAACACTGCAGGTGCATTCGTCAACCCGAAGGGCATAACTAGAAACTCATAATGCCAGTATCTGGTTCTAAAAGCTGTCTTGGGAATATCATCCACTTTTACTCTGAGCTGGTGATATCCCGACCTGAGGTCTATCTTAGAGAACACTGACGCTCCTGCTAACTGATCTAGGAGGTCATCTATGCGAGGGAGAGGGTACTTGTTCTTAATGGTAACCTTATTGAGTTCCCTGCAGTCTATACACAATCTAAGGCTCCCATCTTTCTTCTTGCCAAATAGAACTGGGGCTCCCCATGGTGAGACACTAGGTCTGATGAAACCCTTTTCTAAGAGTTCCTCTATCTGCTTCTTAAGCTCTGCTAACTCTGTGGGGGCCATTCTATAAGGGGCCTTAGACACTGGACTTGCCCCAGGTACGATTTCTATTGGAAACTCGACCTCTCTCTCTGGGGGCAATCCACTCATCTCTCTGGGGAATACTCCTGGGAATTCCCTTACTACTGGGATCTCATCTATACCCTCTTCTACCTCAGCCTGTACTGAAAAGAAGACCATATATCCCTGACAACCATGCCCTAGAGATCTCTCTACTTGGGAAGTGGTCATGACAGACAACTCAGCTCTAGTACTAGGTACAGTCCCACATTCAGGTAAAGTAACACACCTGTGGCTACAATCTAGTGTGGCATTATTGGCAGACATCCAGTTCATACCAATTATGACGTCTATGTCTATGAAGGGCATGCATATCAAATCAAGGGTGGTCAGGCAATGATTAAACTGGATCACACAATTCAAGCAAGCATGGGAAGTGATGGCTCGGTTTCCAGTGGGGGTAGATACATGCAATTCATATGGCAATGCATGCATACTCAGACCCGACCTCTTAACACAGTCACATGATATGAAGGAATGGCTAGCGCCCGAATCAAACAAGGCAGTTACTAAAAAATCATTAATCTTAATAGTACCTTGAATCAGACTCGGGGATTGGCTAGCTTCTTGCTGTGACAGGGCAAAGACTCTACCCTGGGTCTGTGGTCTGGGAGGTGGAGCCATCTCTCTCTGCTGTGCGACCGGTAGAGGGGCCTGTGGAGGAACTTGCATGCAATCTCTGGCTATATGCCCCGGCCTGCCACATGATAGCATACATTCTGCCTCGCATAACACGGCCTGGGACCGTGATTCCTGCCACACTGGGGACATATGAGAGGTGGAGCGCTGCCTCTACTAGACTGAGCTTTCCTCTTCTTCCCTCTTTGGTTCCACTGACTTTTTCCACCTCTACGGCTCGTCACTGCCGGCTGGGAACCGTCTCTAGATCTCTTAGGCTCAAGGAGGGGAAGTAATGGTCTGGTGCTAGAGGTAGGTTGCATCATCCTGAGATTCGTTTCTGTTACTCTGCATACTTCTACTAGGGTATGGAAGTGCTTGATTCTCTGGGGCACTACCCTGTCTCTGATCTCAGGGAGCAAACCCTTCTCTAGCCTATCTGCCCTCCATTTCTCATCATCATGTCTCTGAAGGTATGAGGAATATCTAGAGAGCTCGATGAACTTTGCTACATATTGGTCCACGGACATCCCCGGTATCTGTCTCAGCAGAATAAACTCTGACTCCTTCTCATCTCTGATGGAGTCGGGGAAATACTTCTCATGGAATGCCTCGAGGAATGCCTCCCATATGATCGGGACGTTCCTCGCTCTCAGTATAGGTTCAGTGCCTTTCCACTAATATATTGCTTCTTTTCTTAACTGGAAAGCCGCCATCTTGGCTCTCTGCTCAGAAGTGCACTCCATAACCTCGAAGATCTGCTCAAGTTCTATAATCCAGGCCTCGGCTCTGTCTGCACTCATTTCACCATCGAAGGTGGGAAGCCCGAACTTTCTAAACTGAGTAACTACTTTTCTGATCGAGGGCTGTTGCTCAGCAGGAGGCATCTGAGCTGGTGGAACTGGGGCTACAGCCTGCATGTGTGGCTGTGCATCTGTAGGAGTCGCCCCTGAATGCTCAGGACGGTCAGAGTGTGGAACTGGCTGAGGAGGGGGAGGTGTAGGACCTTGGCTATCTCTCTCAGCAAGCCGTTCTTGTAGCTGCATGATAATAGCTTGCTGCTGATCCAAGCGAGCCACTATACTCTGTAGGGCTCCAGCTACTGGATCACTAGGCCCGGCCTCTTCTGCCTGAGCTGCTCTGGAAGGCCTACCTCTTCCTCTACCTCTACCTCTGCCTCTGCTTTGGCGAGTGTCAACCATCTTTCTGAAACATATAACATGGCTTAGCATACATAAAAGGGACACATGCCACTTTCATACACTCAATCATCCATAGCAAAACTCATAAACATCTTGGCAACTCTCAACATATGCCACAACTCACAATGAAGGCTTGAAACTGTTGCTCTCATACTACATCTCATAATGAAAGCCTGAACCTTACTGCTCTGACGTTCTAACTTATCATGAAAGCCTGAAACTTCAGCTCTGATACCAACACCTACAGAGCCACCAGAGGTATTGTCCATGTCCTTCCCGGTTCGTGGGCTTGGTTACCCTGCCTTCCCAGTTCGTAGGGGTTTTGTCCCCTTGGGATTTTATCCCCAAAAGGCGCCTCTGGTGGGGGAAGGCTTCGCCCCCACTTATAAGCCTTAGCCCCAGACCATTCCTGGCCGATGTGGGACTTCACAATCCACCCCCCTTTTGGGGCCAACCTGTCCTCGGGTTGCACATGGACCAGGCCCGCTCTGATACCACCAAATGTGACACCTTAACCTCTAGCTCATACCCAATGTGCCCTCTAGCCCATATGGGCAATGCGGAACTCATAAGGGAGACAGTTTCTCTACCTTATGCTTACTCTTATATGGCACTATGTGTGGGTAGAGCTCCACTTAGAAGTAATATGGACCGGTTGAGCTCTTTCTCTAATTCCTCATGCTCATATCATTCATACACACAAGCAAGACAATGTAAACACACAACTATGCATGAGAGAAAGTGGAGAGAACTACCTTTGCTAGCTATTTTCAACTTGTTCTGACAATGGCCTCCTCCCTTGTTGGTTTCACAACAATTCCTAGATGGGAGAGTTCCTCTTGAGCCTAACCACACAAAAGCATGGAGTCAATACCTTAATACTTAATTCTTAAGTTAGGGATTACTTCTAATCAGTTCTACTGAGCTTCTCACTCTAGGTTTTTCCTCTTACTTGGGTCTATGAGCTATCCCTATCTTTTCTAACTCTTAAGAAAGGGGAAAAGCAAGAAAGAGAAGACTAGCTACTTCTAATCTCTCTCAAGAATGGTTTCCCACTCTCTCTCCTCTGAACCAGACTCAGACCTAACCATTTCTACCATTTAAACCGTAGGAAAGAGGGGAAAAAGGGAGAAAGGCAACATACTAAGAGGAAACCATGAGAATTCATACCTTTCTTGTGCTTTCCTCTTTTCTTCAGCTTCTCTCTCTTTCCTCCGCCCTTTTCTCTCTCCTAAGACGAGTTTGAGTCGGTTAGAAGAAGAAAGAAGAGATTTGGAAGCTTTTAAAAAGTCAAATTCCCTTTTTCTCGCTCTTCTGGACCGCTCTCGCTATAGCGGGTTAGTGACCTCGCTACGGCGAGCTCGTGTCTGTTCCAGACTTCTGCCTTCGCTATAGCTTCGCTACGGTGAGATCGTGTCTAGTCTCGACTTTCGCTATGGCGTCGCTATGGCGAGATCGTGTCTGTTCCAGACCTCTGCCTTCGCTATAGCGCCACTATGGCGAGCAATTCTCTGGTCTCTATATGGAATGCCACACTCGCTATAGCTAGGAACAACTTCGCTACGGCGAGCAACTCACTGGTTTCTGTATGGAATGCCGCACTCGCTATAGCTAGGAACATATTCGCTATGGCGAAGGGGCATTCTCGCTATGGCGATTCCATATCTCGCTATGGCGAGAAGACTTAGAAAATTCTCAACTCTTCGAAAATTTTTCAACTTCTCTTTTCCTTTCCTTTCTTTTTCTGGGTTGTTACAGTAGTCTCATAAGCTCTTATAATAAATAGAAGTGGTTTGCAAGCCTGTAGAACTTTCTTTTGTGTGAATTTAATCATTTGATATATGGTGCATAAGGGTCAAGAGATTTACTAGGCTTTAGAGAGGAAACTGGCTTACTTTGACCATAATTTTTATTGGATCTCTCTAGAAACAAACCTATGCCAAGGTTTATCATCTTGGTTGGTTTAGAGCTCCTACCCAAACACTTACCTTTTGAGCTCAACTTAGTCATACCACCATGGGCAACACTATGTAGGCGTGAAGTGGGCTTCTTGTAGTGGTCCACCTTAAGCTTCTCATTTCTTGCTTTATACTTTAGGCTTTTAGAAACCTCAATCTTTGGTTTATTAAGGGAATGCTACTTAGAGGAATTAGGCCTATTGTATGTTGACCCATTTAAAAGCACCTTGTTTTCCTTGTCAGTAACAGTCAAAACCTCATTATGACTCAAGACTTGGATTCTCTATAAATCTAAGTATGTGCATCCCAATCTAGACTGTCTAGATTTTTTAAAATATTTTATTTATTTTTTTGATATAAAACATTATTTTTTTATATAGTTGTCAATTACAAAACTATTTTCATTTTGCATTATATATCTTATAAAATAAAAGGGTTTTAAAATTAAAAAATTTTATATAAAATCTAGAATGTCTATATCAAATCTAAATGGTCTAAAAAAGATACAAACAGGATCCATGCACCTTATTATGAGTAGGCTTTCCATTTATTGTGCTATCTTTAAATCATGAAATTGAATTTGGGGTCGAGAATTAGGCACCCCGTTGACTTTCATATCCTTGGAGTTTGTCACCTTAAATGAATTGCACAATATCTGTACACGTCCCATAGCCTCTCCCTCTAAATTAGAAATGGTGAATCTTAATGGAGAAATATCATTATGAATCCATGATCCTTGACCGCTTTGCTTTGCAATATTACATTTCGCATTTTCAACACCCTTCATCCTCTGATTATGGATCCTTGATGATTTAGGGACCATCATCGATGGCTTATATTCTTCGCCTATTAGAATAGCTTGACATGGAGGAGCCACCATAATAAGTGGTTAGTGGTTGTCTGGATTATCTTCTTTTAACTTTTCTATATCCATGGCAAAAACACATTTAGAAGGACATATTTCTTTTTTATGACTATATTTCCCACAACAAAAGCGAATTTGATTCAATCCCACGTATTCAATAGTAAGGATAAAATTCCTAACAATAAACTTAGAAACCAACTTTTTCTTATGGTCTATTTTAACACTAATCCAAGCAAACCTACCTCTTTCAACTCGCGTCTCATCCCCATGGCTATTAGATAGAATGTTTGGATCTAACTTGAGAGTCTAGCCAATGTGATTACCTAGTCTTCATAAGAAATGCTTATTATAATATTGAATGGAAAATTTGGAATTCTAACTCAAATTGTTATCTTTTTAATGTTGTTGATCAAAGTCTAGTGTCTATCTTTGTACAACCAAATAATGTTCCATAATCACCTAGGGCCCTTCATTTAAAACAAAATGGTAATCTTTTGGATCAAAAAAGCGAGCAAGGAAATAGTTTTTCTCGAGATCAATTAATTCAAAATCCATGATGTTCCATAGCTTCACGAGTTTAGATTTTAGATAATGATAACTAATTAAGTTGCTTTCCCAAAAGAGTGAGGACTAGTGCTTTCTTCCATGGTCAATAATACTCTTTCCATTTTTCTTATGGTAAGGGAATAACTAGATGAATCTTCACGAGTTCATGATCTCATCCAAAATAACCATTTCTTCATCCTTCTAAACACCTTATTCCATAGTTTCATCCAAATCCAAGTATGCACCCTTATTATTATCCACCCCATTGTAGCCAAGTAAGGAGTCTTTGTATAACATACAATCTCTAACAATTAAGACCAAGTGACCACCCTTTTGTGAAATGTTCATTTACTACTCCTCATCCACCTCCTCCACTTGCTCATTTGTTACTGTGAAAACTATATTATCATCACATTCATGAGAAACCCTTTTTACCATTTCAATGTTTATGCCTTCATTTAGGAAACCATCTACTATCAACTTAATATTATGACTGATTTGATCATCCTCCTCCATGGATAATTCTCATTCTACTTGGTCACTAATGGCATCACTTCAATTCAATATTAGTTAGAGAGAAAACTTTCAAGTGGGTTTTATGGATTTAAGTTTTATTTAAAACATGTCATTAATTAAAAAAAAATTTCTAAAGGAAGAACTAAAAACAAAAGAAAATATTTGTTTTTATTTTTAGTAGGAATTTTGGCTTTTAAAATTTACAACTTATCTCACCAAATTCTATAACAATGCCCTCCACATCATGAAAGAAGAAGGCTCCATAGAGAGAGTTGGGAGGCATATTGTCTATCCATAGAGATTTTCAAATATTCTTCTTGTTCATTTATTTTATAGTTGTAATAATGATTAGATTTTGTTGCTAATCTATTAGTAAGTGGTCTAGTATTTAGGCTTGGAGGTCATATGTTGCCTCTTGGTTATCTAGGTTTAATTTGTTTGTGATGAGGCATATTGCCTCCTTTAGTTGAAGATGTATTTTCCACAATGTATCAATGGCCATCCTTTGCTTTGCTACGACCTTAGTGCCTTTTTTATCAATGAAATCTATTGGACTCCCAAAAAAAAAAGAAACAAAACAAAACAAAATGCTAGACCAAAATAAGCTTGAGTTCTAAAATATTACTTGACTTTGGCTTAAGAAAATAAAATTTAAAATTGATAATTGGGTTTAAAGGTCAAATTTCAATGAATTTTTAACTAGCAAGTTTTGTCTAAACACTACCCAACAACTCAAACCAATTTTGATACATAATAAATATAACATATGATATATGCACTTAAACATTTTTGTGTGTTTGTGTCTAATGTATTCTATTTTTATTTTTTATATAAAAAACTTGAGTACTTAGGAGATGAAATATAAAGCAATATACTACATTTTAGTTCTTATATAATCACATGAACCCAAAGAATTTGTGTTATCATCAAGAATGGCTTGGCCTAGAGTTTTCTTCTTACTAATAAGGGAGATATTAAACAATTCTGACCCAAAAGAAAAATTAACAAAGTGATTATAAATTCTTGTTACACAAATATTTATTCTATTTTCCTAATATTTAAAAAATTAATATTATTATTAATTATATTGTAATAAATAAATTATTTTTATTACAATTTAAAATTAAATTACATAAATTTTACTAGCCCACATAAGTCTTAGCGATGTTGCATTGACTTTTCTATCATTGGTGCTCTTACTCGTGATAAGGCATCTACAAATACATCTCCTTTAAGTTTATTTTAGTATTTTTAAAAATAAACTAGTTATTAAATTCATAGAAGTATTAGTTTATAGTTTATTAGTCTAACAATAGTTAAACTATAATCAAACTAGTTTTTCTTAAGGTGTATTTTAACAATAGTAAGGAGAGAATTCCTAACAATAAGCTTAGAAACCAATTTTTTCTTAAGGTCTATTTTAACACTAATCCAAGTAAACCTACCTCTTTCAACTCTCGTCTCATCCCCATGGCTATTAGATAGAATGTTCGGATCTAACCTGAAAGGCTAGCCAATTTGATTACCCAATCTTCATAAGAAATGCTTATTATAATATTGAATGGCAAATTTGGAATTCTAACTCAAATTGTCATCTTTTTAATGCTGTTGATCAAAGTCCAGTGTCCATCTTTGTACAACCAAATAATGTTCCATAATTACCTAGGGCCCTTCATTTGGAACAAAATGGTAATCTTTTAGATTAAAAAAACGAGCAAGGAAATAGTTTTTCTCGAGATCAATTAATTCAAAATCCATGATGTTCCATAGCTTCACGAGTTTAGATTTTAGATAATGATAACTAAATAAGTTGCTTTCCCAAAAGAGTGAGGACTAGTGCTTTCTTCCATGGTCGATAATACTCCTTCCATTCTTCCCCTGATAAGGGAATAACTACATGAATCTTCACGAGTTCCTGATCTCATTTGAAATAACCACTTCTTCATCCTTCAAAACACCTTCTTCCATAGTTTCATCCAAATTCAAGTATGCACCCTCATTATTATCCACCCTATTGTAGCCAAGTAAGGAGTCTTTGTATAACATACGATCTCTAACAATTAAGACCAAGTGACCACCCTTTTGTGAAATGTTCATTTGTTGCTCCGCATCCACCTCCTCCACTTGCTCATTTGTTACTATGAAAACTATATTATCATCACATTCATGAGAAATACCTTTTACCATTTCAATGTTTATTCCTTCATTTAGGAAACCATCCATTCTTAGCTTTTTATTACTATGACCAATCTGATCATCCTCCTTTGTGGATAATCCTCATTTTACTTGGTCACTAATGGCATCACTTCCACTCATCCTTCTCTGTGGACAATCCTTGTTTTCCCTTTTTCTATTTTGGGATACTTCAAAGAAGGATTATATGGCTAACCAAATTGCAAATTCACTTGGACAACTTGGAGATTGACTTTCGACAAAGAACAATAGAACAAGACGTGTAAAACTATCCTAATATGGTTATCATTACAAAACTCTGTCTCTCTCTCCTTCTTTCAATTTTTTCAATTCAATATTAGTTAGAGAGAAAAACTTTAAGTGGGTTTTATGGGTTTAAATTTTATTTAAAACATGTCATTAATAAAAAAAAATTTCTAAAGGAAGAACTAAACACAAAAGAAAATATTTGTTTCTATTTTTAATAGGAATTTTGGCTTTTAAAATTTACAACTTATCTCACCAAATTTTATAACAATGCCCTCCACATCGTGAAAGAAGAAGGCTTCATAGAGAGGGTTGGGAGGCATGTTGTCTATCCATAGATATTTTCAAATATTCTTCTTGTTCATTTATTTGATAGTTGTAATAATGATTAGATTTTGTTGCTAATCTCCTGGTAAGTAGTCTAGTGTTTAGGCTCAACCTCTTGGTTATCTAGGTTTAATTTGTTTGTGATGAGGCATATTGCCTCCTTTAGTTTAAGATTTATTTTCCACGATGCATCAATGGGCATCCTTTGCTTTGCTACAACCTTAGTGCCTTTTTTATCAATGAAATCTATTGGACTCCAAAAAAAAAAAAGAGAAACAAAACACAACAAAATGCTAGACCAAAATTAGCTTGAGGTCAAGAATATTACCTAACTTTTGCTTAAGAAAATAAGATTTAAAATTGATAATTGGGTTTAAAGGTCAATTTTCAATGAATTTTTAAAGAGCAATTTTTGTCTAAACACATTTTACCCACCAACTCAACCCAGTTTTAATACATAATAAATATAAAATATGATATATGCACTTAAACATTTTTGTGTGTTTGTGTATAATATATTCTATTTTTATTTTTTATATAAAAAACTTAGTACTTAGGAGATGAAATATAAAGCAATATACTACATTTTAGTTTATATAATCACATGAACCCAAAGAATGTGTGTTATCATCAAGAATGGCCCCGCCCAAGGTTTTCTTCTTACTAGTAGGGGAGATATTAAATGATTTTGACCCAAAAAAAAATTAACGAAGTGATTATAAATCCTTCTTACACAAATATTTATTCTATTTTCCTAATATTAAAAAAATTAATATTATTATTAATTATTTTTTAATAAATAAAAATTTTTTATTACAATTTAAAATTAAATTACATAAATTTTACTAGCCCACACAAGTCTTAATGGTGTTGCACTGACTTTTCTATCATTGGTACTCTTACTCGTAGTAAGCCATCTACAAATATATCTCCTTTGAGTTTATTTTAGTACTTTTAAAAATAAACTAATTATTAAATTAATAGAAGTATTAGTTTATAATTTATTAGTCTAATAATAGTTAAATTATGATTAAACTAGTAATAATTAAATATATATTTTAAACTTTTATGCATTAAAATTTTAATATAACAAATAAATACTGATAAATTTTAAATATTTAATGATTAATTTTATATTTCTGAAGATGTTTGAGAAGTGATTGTGAAAATTATCTATGATTAAAATTTAAAAGTATATAATATTAAGCTTTTGAGATTCTTAAATTATATTAAAATTTTACCTGTCATTAAAAAATAGAAAAGGGTTTAGAAATTATAAATTAAAAAAAAATAATTTGTCAAATGAAAAAAAGTTAACCAAATTAAAACAATAGTTATAATAGTATATATATTAGTTTAGATGTTTATATATATAAATTTTTTTATTATATTATTTTATTAATATTTTTATATATTTTAAATAATGTATAATATTGTTGTAAGAAATATATAACTCATATCGGAAAAAAAAAGAAAGAAAAACTTGACATCTGGTGATAGGTCTTGTGTTTGAGTCCTTATTGCCATTTTTACCCCCACAAAAAAAATTAAGGAATTTTTTCAAATTGTGGCCTGACCAGTAGCGGTTCTTTACTTATTCAATTTCATGGATTGACCAATTTTCAATCCAACCGACCAATCCGACGCAGTCTACTTTTGATTACCATGCTTTTCCTATATATACTCTTGTGCGTTTCAGTACATTGACTTTTTTCCAATTTTAGCCATCTCTCTTTCACGCTGAACTGGAAAGCAACACATAGCAAACCAAGGAAACTAGATGGTGCAGCCCTTTAGGCCTGACATCATTGTGAGAAGAAATTAAGTTAACCTTTCCTAATAGTATTGATTATTGATATAACGTGCTCGATTCTGACAAGTAGCACCAATCCTCGAGACGTTTGATCCTTTAAAAATCTGTGCAATGATATTTAAAAAATTATTACCAAGGTGCTAACCAATCGATTGAAGCCGAAATCAGCTCTCTCCCTCTCTCTCTCTCTCTCTCTCTCTCTATACACACACGCCGTTTTAAGACCAGGATTTGTATAATTTGTGATCAAAAGATAGCTAGTTTTCTCTTGCAAATCATACCAAACATATATTAAAGTTAAAATTAAAACTTTCTTTAAAAGAGGAGTAAGACAAAAGTAACCATGCATGGCAAGTGTAAAAAACTAGTTATTAATGCAAAAATAATTATTTGGTCTTCATAACTTATTGGAGTTTTTAGTTTAGTTTCTATACTTCTTTGTTTTTCAAATAACGTTTTATTTTTTTTCCATTCTGTTTTGATTTAAGTTTTTATTTTCGAAATTTATGGATAAATTAAAGCTGAATTAACTGGTAGGCCCATAAGTTAAAAATAGAGACAGACTATTAAGGTTTAGATTCTCTTCATTTTTTTCCCACATGCTGCGTTGTGATCTTCACTGTCCTCTTCCCTTTCCACTTTCTGTACCACTTTACGCCTTCTTTTGTGCTTTTCGTTCAAGCAAACATCATATTCATAGCTGCAACTTTCTTGACCATATTCTCCTTGACCCTCTGTGATCATGATGCTCATCCTCCATTATCTTGGCTATAATTCAAGGTCATTTTACATCTTACCATGCAATGGATGCTTAAATAATGCAAGTGTACACTTTACCCTTTTCCATTTCCTACCAAAATCTCTTTCCTTTTATTTATTTATTTTGGGTTTTAGATTCCTTCACGGTCTATCTTCCAAAGATAGAACAAATTAAAAAGATAAAAACATGAAAGGGAAAGATCCTATGTGTCTGGGAATGGAAGGAGCAACGCATCACGATTGTCCTGTTTGTTTTAATGGACCACGAAAGAAGCCAAAAAAACAAAAAAACCACTTAGATGATCCAACTCCAATGAGCATACGAATTAATTACACTAAGTCGTTAACCTTTTTTTTTTTGGGCGATATGTTTGAATTATGAAATTTGACTATGAGACAACTCCTGGCCAATTGTATTACGAAAGGTATCTTTGAATATTTTTCTTTTCGGAGAGATATTAATAAACATAAATAACATAATATTAAAAGTTTATGAGAGTTGATAAATCCTTTTATCTCGAGATGTGAGATTTTCATGTATCAAATACAAATCTCTATTTTAGATTTTTTCTTTATACATAAACAAAATGATAATAAAGATAAATTATTGGCTTAACACAAGTAGCATACATGGATCTTTATAAGGAAATGGATTTTCTTTTACACAAGTTAAGTAATAATCTGGACTTTATGGATGGTCTAAATTTTAGTTTTTATTATTATTAATCTTTTCAATTCTATTCATAAACATATTTTTTATTTTAAAAGAAACAAAATACAGGATAAAGATAATCTTTTAATTTTTACTAAATGAATGAAAGTTAGAAGACTATTTTTATCTTGTATTTTGCTTTATTTAAAATTAAAAAATATCAAAATAAAAAAAGACTAGTTGAGATTTGATGTAAGGGCATGTGAAACACTTCTAATATTTACATTTTAAAAGTTTAACGCTTTTTTGTACCAATAAAGATATTAAGAGGCTTTTGTGTATGTGAAAGGCGTGCAATTATCAATCGTTGTATTATCATAACCTAGTCAATCGACAACGATCTTGCACAGGTTGTGCACTATCACCTACTTTTGGGAAATATCTACATTAAGAATTAAGTTACATAATTTTCAATACAATAATAACGTATATATATATATATATATATATATATATTTTTTTTTTTTCTGCCTCGATTGTTAACAGCAAAGGCTTATTTATCACGAGTTCTTTCGCTTTTTTTTGGGTAATAATCCTTTTCACATTTAAAAAACTAGTGGAAGACACCTGCTTTGCACGTGTTCTCTCTCTCTCTCTCTCTCTCTCTCTCTCTCTCTCTCTCTCTCTCTCTCTCTCTCTATATATATATATATATATATATAATTTTTTAATATTTAGTGTTGCAACATGTCTTCGAGTCCCAATACATTTGTTAAACTTGGAACGGGTTAATTGCACATGACATCTAAGTGCTGAATTAGGGGCCGAATGATATATTCTGCTTTTTTTACCAGGAGATGAAATACTTATGTACACTTACGGCTAGGAGAGATCTTTTACTATGGGTTTAGTGCGAAATTATATTTACGGATTTCATACTACATTTTGATGTAAAATCACATTAAATTTATAGGTTAATCTATTTATATGATCTTTATTTAGTCTACTTACTTTTATTTAGGATTTTTTCACTTGAATTCTAATCAACTGCCAGCACATACAAAAGAATATATGATAAAATGCCAATCATACAAAATACACGCCGTTTTTTATGACGTTTTAGGACTTCAGCAATGATTTTTTATGAATCTATGTCGGCCAAAAAGAACTGCATTTCTTGGCCAAAGTGAAGAGGAAAGCTCATTCTATAGTCAATAATGGAACTACTTAATTTCTGAGAAACTTTAACTAATTAATAGCATCAAGAGTTCAATCAAATTCCCATATATTAAAACATCGACTGCATATCATGATTATAAAATAATTGATACAACTTTATGCTTTTGGACATGTTTGTCACTTGATTAGATTAGCCCATTTGTAAAGTAAGTATGGCAAGAAATATAGCCATCCCCTCCTCCTTTAAAACATTATTCAATCTGACTTCTTACTCAAAGCCACGACATTGGTATAGGAAGATCTGGACTTGCAATTGGCAAAAGAGGAAATTTAAAAAGTTCCTTTGCACCAAAATCCACCAATCCGAAGATGTAAATGTAAACTAAGAGAATATTAGCATCGAAAGCAAATAAAATTTTTTTGAAGGTGAACTAACGGAGTAGCCTCAGGTACCAAACCCATTGTCTTAGAAATGTTAGCAGAAATGCCTCTCAAACAAAAGGAATACAAATTCTAAGGCAAATTCTACAAGTGAAAAGAAAAATAAAAATTGGTCAAATACTACTTGGAAGCATTGTACTTGGACCACGACCATCATATACCTCTATTGTTGTAGTTATTCCATTTTACCATTTTCATGGAGGAGATATAAAGACAGAGCTAAACATTTTACCATTCTCAGCTAATCAGTTCCCTCTCTACCTACAATTGTGCTACACCTCTCGTTTGAACAAAAGATAACTTTCATAACCAAAAAAAAAAAAAGCAGACTAATAAAGAGATCTCAAATGATAAGACTCCACTATCCTGTAGGTTTGGTGATGTGTAAAAGTAAAAGTAATAATTTATCATAGGTTTCTTTTAGAATGGTTGTCACATAACCTTTGCTTAGCCCAATCTAGATTTCTTCAATTTAGTTGGTAATTAAATTGAAGAAGTGAGTTTATGAGAGAAAAAGAGAGAGAGGGTAAATGAGACCCACCAAGTGGGCTCTATGGATTCTCTCTCTCTCTCTCTCTCTCTCTCTCTCTCTCTCTCTCTCACTAGATCCTCTTTATTACTAGAAAAATTTTAGTTTTTGCTAATACAGACATAGAGAGAAAGGTCATTAAAGACATAGAAATATCAATACGGGGTTACTAGGCCCAGTCACCTAAGATAGGTCCTCCACCTGCAGCCCTTGCTACTTTTTAATCTTTTGTAAGTTCAAAAGCAATTGTCACTGTGCCATCCTCTGTAAATTCAAATGCAATGGCGTCCCAAGGAAAGGAAAAGTGAAAAAGAAAAATGTTTGGAAGGCTATTAATGAAGGGAATCTCAATATCTTATTATGGGTGGTTGATTTTGAGTGAAAATTTATGGGAATGTGAAGGAAATAAGAAAAAATGGAGGGAGGGTTGAGTTGCGAAGTTCTGTATATTGCAGTGGAAGGTGTTTTCAAGGTTTCTATATGGATATAGAAGTGTAGAAACGAGGTGGATTCTGGTTTTGATTTAATTACAAAAATGTCATTAGTTTTGACGTTGTAGTAAACAACAAAGCCTTTTGAGTTAACTACGGAAGCAAACTAAGAAGTATATATTTTATATATATATACTGTTCAAGTTAACTATAAAGGTGGGTTTAACCAAATGAGTACATTCAATGACTCATTTGTTAATAACTTTTACAAAATATTTAATACTTTAAATAATATATAGGCCCACGCTATATAACTTATAAACTCATTATATGATAAATTAAACTTTAACTCAACAAAATTATGGAAAATTTTCAAGACACCCAACACTTATTCAACACCCCCTTCATACTTGATGAGCTTTCAATAAATGTAATTATTTATATAAAACTAGGGGAGTCACATTTATGTGTTCTTTGATGGGATGTATATGTTGTTAAGCATAATATACTTATTAGACTAAGCTAGTCTTGAATATGACTTAGTTTATGCATTATTGATGGCCTAGGGATTTTGGATCTAACAAATTATAAATAATAAAATAAAAAATATACATGATGAAATTTATTAAAAAATTAAGAATAAGTTATAAAAATATGTTACTTTAATTACTTTTGTATTCAAGTTAAGTTGTTATAGCCTTTTTATCATATGCTTAGTTGAGTTATTTGTTAAAGGAGACCAAAAAAAAATCTTTTGTAAAATTATATAATAAAATTTTACAATTAATTATGACTCAATGAAGTTGTGTTTCACCAATTTTTTGGGTCCTTTCGACCTACTGAGTTAGTTTGATTTTAAGACATTGGTCACAACTTTAAGTTAAAATTTAACTTTAATAAAAAAAAATTTGGTTAAATTGCAAGAAATATGGTTCCTAAAGTTTCTATATATTGTTTCGATTTAATTCTTTAAATTTGTTTTGTGCCAAATTAATCATCTAATTAATTTCTACAATTAGTATCATATAATCCAAAATTGCCACTTCCATCCAGTGTTTTAAAAACTAGATCAGTCATTAAATTGAGATAAGAAATGATTTGTGATTCAATGGTTTAATTGTAATTGAATTGAAATCGAATTGTTTTCTTAAATATATATAAGATAATATAAATAAATAAATAAATATAATATTTTTTAATTAAATTAATAAATATCATGTAAAAATAGTATTTAAAATAAATATAAATATTTAAAAATATAAAAATTGGTTAAAGCGTTTTAATATAACAGCAAATTTGTATGAAATAAATTGGATAAAATCAATTAAACATTATAAATTTCTATTGTAGAATATCAAAATTTTTATTCAAACAAAAATTTAAAAAAAAAATAATTTTTGACTGATTCAATGCCAAACATGTCAATTTTTGCCGTTTTTATGATTTTTTTTATTAATTGAACCAATTTTAACCAATTTTTTAACTAATTAATTTTTAGAATTAACTAGACTAAAATCACAATTAATTCACCGCTTTTTTTATTTAACTAGTCAATTTGATTTGATTTTCTAAACTAGACTTCCACCTACTAGGTTAATTAACACATTACATGCCAGCTTTGCACCATTAGACTTGGCTATCAACTAAGTTGACAGTTTAGAAAGCAAATGAAACAAGAATTAAATAAACAATTTGACCCAAAACAAATTTAAGGCACCACATTGAAATAATAAATAAATTCAAGGCACCAAAATATTAATTTAACCAAATGTTTTTTTTAATAAATATCCTAACCTTAGCATGGATCATTCTGTGTCCTGAGCGGGCTAGTTATTTACAATTATACATAGCTATACATTCAATATATGGTGTGTAATTAAAATTACTCAATTTCCTAACAAAAAAATGAACCAAGACTTTATATGCCTTTTTATGGGCATGTGAATCAAGTTCTTTTATATAAGGTCTCAAAAATAGATAAATATGTACAATGGACTCAATTTTAAGGGTAGTTTGAAAAGGAGAAAAATATGTGTATACCCTGCTTTTGTTTGTAGAAAGAAAGGGCAGAGCAAACAAAACTGATACAAAAGGAAGGGGAAAATGCAAATAATTCTATCTTCCTACCACCATTGTAACTGTGAGATCATTTAAGGAAAGATCAAGCCCATCCATATAAAAATCTCTATCTTCAGATCTCCTCCTTATAGAAGTGAGCAAAGGTTGCCTTGGCAAAGGAAGAGTGGTTGCTTCACTTTCTAGCATCAATACCACAGAAGACATGGTTGGTCTATGAGCTGCTGAATCCTGCACACATAACATCCCTATGTGGATGCATCTTAAAACCTTATTCTTTGGACATGAATCGCGAATTGAAGGATCGACAAGCTCCATTGCTCTGTGTTCATTCCACATATGCCAAGCCTGCACACATTCCATTGTAAACACATGATTAGCTTTGCAATTGAAGAAGACTCTCCTTGCACCCAAAAAAATGTATAAGGTAATAACTTGTTGAAACATGTTAGCAACTTCTATCAAAATGAGCACCTTGGCCGGAAATACCTTAGTTTACAAAGATTAACAACATGATGGTTAGTGTTCTATCCTATGTTAGTAAAATGTTTGTCAAAATAATGTTGAATAGGAGTTACTTACATATCCTATGAGACTTGAGTCATCTGAATGACGAAAACTAGTGTTCTTGCGGCCACTCAAAATCTCAAGTAGTAATACACCAAAACTATAGACATCAGATTTAACTGAGAATAGACCTTCCATCGCATATTCAGGAGACATATAACCACTGTAAATATAAAGTTTTATATAGAGATTAGTTTAGCTTTAAATAAGGATTGATAAGTGGATGGTTTAGTATAAAGGAAAAATTAAAGCATGCTTACTATGTGCCAACCACTCTAGTGGTGTTGGCCTCATTTTGGCCTCCCCCAAATATCCTAGCCAACCCAAAGTCTGAAATTTTTGGATTCATGTCTTCATCTAACAAAATGTTGCTTGCTTTTAAATCTCGATGAATTATTCGAAGTCTTGAATCTCGATGCAAATAAAGCAGCCCTCTTGCAATCCCTTCAATGATTTCAATGCGTTTATTCCAATCTAGTTGTGGTTGTTTGACTGGATCTGCACCAAAAAGTGCAAAAATCTTATTAGAACAATCCATTTGTCATGAGAATGTGCAGTTAATCTATTTTTTCTCATATCTAATGATTTTAAAAATGAAAAATGAATGTATAGGCAAGGTAAAATAGAGAGACTAACCAAATAAAAAGCAATCCAAGCTTTTGTTTGGCATATATTCATATACCAGCAATTTCTCTTCCCCTTGAATGGAACATCCTATTAGTCTAACAAGATTTCTATGTTGTAGTTTGGCTATTAGCATCATCTCATTCTTAAACTCCTCTAGACCCTGCCCAGATCTTCTTGAAAGCCTTTTGACAGCGACTTGTTCTCCTCCGCGAAGCTTTCCCTAGTAAGTTGAATGAACAAATTTTTATCAGATTTTATTTAACCTTTCATTCCTAGAATGCAAGCTCAACAGAAGCATTTTTACCTTGTAGACAGGACCAAATCCTCCTTGGCCAAGCTTATTTTCCTCTGAGAAATAGTCTGTGGCTATTGCAATACAATCGAAATTGAATAATGGCAGTTCTGGTCCACTCAGTTCATTACCTTCCAAACCTTGTTCAGCTGATCCTGAAAATTCCGCTGAAATTTGTCTACTCTTGCTTGTATTATCAAAAATCGGTACATCGCTATTCTTACAACATGAAGCTGCAGCAACTGTTGGCAAAAACAGAAAGGAAGGAGAAACATACATCAGTTGAATAATAAGAAACTTTTTTTTAAAATTTTAAATTTTAAATTATTCCATCAAAGAAAAAATATTTAGGGAAATGAATGTATTACCTTTTTTCCCCTTGAACCTCCACATCAGCCACAGAGAGATTCCTAGGCAGATTAAACCCAACACAACAGCAAATATTATCACAATCTTGCTCTTTTTTCCCCCATCACCTGTATTTGCAGACACAAAATTCATATACAGCAATCACAACCTGACTATCAAAGAAACTATGAGAACTTGTCTGAGATTTTTAATTTTAACAGGGATATCCTTCTTTCAACAATCTTCATAGACAATAAAATTAACAGAAGAGAAATCAATGTATTGACTGACAGTTGAGATGGTTAAATTGCCGCAAGATGAACTCAATCGCGACAAGAAGTCCTTTCCGAAGATTTGTCTACCACAAAAATCATTAACTACTACGCTATGACAAAAAGAGAAAAGAAGCTACAATACGGTTCTATTTCTGACTTTGGAGTGGTATATTCCTGCAATATCTCTTCCCCAGCAGCCCTTTGGAGGAAATTATTTCACATTCAGCCATAAGTTTTCTTCCAGATTGAAAATTTGGAACAAGACATGACTAATGATGGACTTTCTCAAATAACTTGATTTATCATAAGGAGAAATAACTTTTCCTTTAAGAGATGCGAAAAAAGAATTTCTGAATGATTACAAGGGTATTTTACCTTCTAAATCAGAATAAGCAAGGCGGATATACAATGTATTTCCTCCATTTTCAAAGTGTTGAATATCAAGTAACTCCTCATGCCAAATCAAGCATCCAATTCCATTAACATAACCATATGCAGTACAATTCCTATCCTGGAGACACTTGCTCTCACAATCATCCTCGTTTCCAGAAACCACCAATTTTGCGAAATCCGGCAACTTCCTGTTTCTCAGCTCCAAGAAACCATCTTCTCCAACATTCACCTCTGTTGCAGCAGCAGAACTAGCATTACTGTTATTCCTCTCAGCCTTCAATGGTGTCATCCTCTTACACCCACCAGACCAATTTCCTCTATTCCAGTCATCTAATTCCTTCGGTTCAAACCCTCTTATGCAAGCACACTTCTGTGAGGAAACGAAACTGCATTCTGCAAAACTTCCACACTTGTTATAAATCTCACAATTCTCAGACGGCTCCTCCTGTGCTATGATCCATTGTTTCTCACCCTCGTTCCATTTAAACTGCCTCTCATGCCCATCCCATCCTATCTGAAACCTCACCTTCTCAGTGATGTTCAGTGGGCTATAAGCTAAATGCCTTGCTCCTTTTTCATCAGTGTTGAGTCTGAATCCATAGAGATAACTCCCTGTCATGTTGGAAACTCCTGTGAATATTCTTCCATCCCAATACCCGCTTCTCCACCTCCTTTTCCCTCCTTCCCAAATCACTATCTGTGTCGATGCACGTGGATCAATGCCCATTGTGAAGCTTCCTCGAGCAGGATCTGTACTAGATTTCCATGACACAAAGGCTCGAATCTCCCCTTTTGAAGGATCCACTGGTACAGTCATACCAGGAAGAAACGTGTCAGTTGGATCATCGAAGCTTTGCCATATTTCTTTTCTGTCATCAGTTGTGGAAAGAAGAAGGTTTCCATCATCCTGAAGAATAGCTTCTGTGTGATTCTTGGGGTTCGATGCATTGCTAGACCATACTTGATTTTTTTCTCCATCGAAGATAACCAAATTGCCATCGCTTCCAATTGTTATAACCCCTCCATTGCCAGTAATGGGCATGTCTCTGTTTGCAACCCATATGATTGCTGCTCCGGGAATTCTGTAGTACCAAATTCCAACGTATCTTAAGGAGGTGTTATTAGCTAAACTGAAGAATCCAAGTTCGAAATTGAGTCGATCTGAGAGTAAAGTGTCACCGTCTCTGATAAATTCGCCTGGTGTGATGGAATTCGCTGCATAGGAGAACAGAGTAAGGAAACAGAGGATGAAGAAGAATGGGAAGAGAAGTAGAAGACGTATAGCTATGTGTGTAATAACCATGTTTGTGGTTGGTGTTATGAAAATGGGTATGATGAAAACAGAGTGATAATCAACGAGGAAGGAGATGGAGCTGAAGATGAAGACGAAGTCGAAGAAGAAGGAGTTTCAAGGAAATTGACCAGTTTTTGGTGGGGATTCTTCATTTGAAGGATGTAATAGACACGTTTTTAGGTGCCAAACGTGGAAGAAAATGAGGGATTGAAGCCAATTTGTCAATGACACGCTATGAGATTGAGGACCAAGTTGAAATTGATAATCAAAGTTCATCAAAAGGTGTACCCTTGTCAATTTTTTTTTATTTTTCTAAAAGAAATAAAATAATAATTAAAGTTTGCATTAAATGGAATTATGACTAATCATTGACCCTAATGGCTCCCACCTGAAAAACCACAGTTTACTCTTCCCAGCTGATCCACGTTAGCCCTTGATGAAATGGTTTATGCTGATTATTTTATTTTTATTTTTATCTTTTTTTTATTGTTATATTATTCTTTTTTTTCTTTTTTCTTTATTTTCACTTTCTTTTAATTTATCTTCCACCTTCCTTTTCTTCTGGGTAGGCATATACGTTTTTTTTTTTGGATGACCTCAAATTTTTTACTTCTTCTAATGTAAGATGAGCCTGTAAAATTTTAGAATCCTAATTTTTTTAAAATATTAAAATAGTTAGTAAAGGTTGCACAAATTCAAGGCAGCTTGAGTATTGATTTAGCATATTGTTCCATTTGATTTTACACTTGTATTCAAATTCTAAGTTCAGTGTTGGAGGTTGAGCTAATTCTCCAAATTGGCTAAGTCATTTTATTTTTTATTTTTAAATTTTTATGAAAATTATAAAATAAAATTTAAAAAATAAAATTTTTATATAAATTCTTATAAAATTATATTTTTTTAAAATAAAATTTTTATATAAATATTTATAAAAATAAATTTTTTAATTAATAAGAACAAGTCGAATCATATTAAACTACCAACATAGCCAATTCGGCTAGTCATGTGGCTCGACTTGATCAACAATTTTTTTTTTTTTGAATTCAACATAATTCCATGTGACCAAATTGAACTGAATTTTGATCACCCTTATCAATTGTCATATTGAATGAGAGATCAGGAAGAGTTTAATACTTCCTATATGGATAAGTTCTTTAAAAACATATGTAAAAATAAGTATGATATAATTATAAATGATTCATGCATTGTGTATGAATTGAAATTAAATGATTTCAGATTCTATCTTACAACAATAACAACTATAACAAAACTTTTTTTTACTAAGTGGGGTCAGCTACATAGATCAATTGATATCATAAAATTCTATCATAAATTATATTTTTAGACAAATTATTTAATTTTAAATCTTTTTTAATAATTTTTCTTAATCTCTTTCTATCTCTGACTATTAGACTACTTTCCATATGATTTATTCTTTTAATTGAGATTTCTATAGATTTTCTCCACACATGTCCAAACCATCTAAGTCGTGATTCTACAATTTTTTTTTCATAATAGATATGACCTTCACTTTTTTTGTAATGCATTCATTTCTAATTCTATCATATCTAGTGTGTCTATTCATCCAATGCAATATTTTCATATTTGCAATATTAAACTTATTTTTTTGTTAACTTTTTATTACCTAACACTCAACTTCATATAATATTGTAGACTTAATAGCTAAGCAGTATAATTTATCCTTAAATTTGAATGATAAATAATTTCACATTCTATCTTATTTAACTATTTTTTTAAATAGAAATCACAGTACCGCATGCTTTTATTTGAATTTATTAATTATTATCAACAAAATATTTATTCAAATGGCACTCTCATATATTTAGATTTGATTTCTTCCTTATTCCTTTGTTTCATCCCCAAATTCCTAACTCTGGTGCTTCATATGTATCTGAAAAAAAAAATTATTATTCTTTTGTCTCAACCTGTTTATTTAGACTTGATTATTGATTGGATTTTATATTTTATTTTAACCGGATGAAGAGTATACTAACAAATTTAATATACACACACAATCATAAATGGTATTTGGATGAGACTAATCATAATATTTTATGATGGGAATGGTACCTCTACCGCATGATTTGTTTAAGGAAGGCCATAGGTCAAATTATACACGTGCGATGAAGAATGGGTTAATTAAATTACATAATTAAGTAATGAAAGGATGGTTATTATTTACTTTTTTCGAGTGGAAGAAAAAGGAAGTTATTTGGTGACTATATATTATATTATATTTATATTTAGGAGTCTCAGAAAATTTTGAGAGTTCAAATTTCATAGACCCATTTTAACAATAAAAGGCACGTCAGTGGACCGGATTGGGTAGGATGGGGGACCCGCTAGTGATGGAATCCAACTCTGTGGAAATTAATGTAAAACTACTGTATGGGTTGCTAAATGATCTTATTACCATTCATTGACCTTTTAAATTTTTTGTATAATTAATTTACTTTTTATGCTATTAATTTAGTCTTAATCTAAAAATTTATTGCAATTAAAATCAATAGGAAGAAATATTTGTAAAACGTGAAATAACAAGCTCATCGAGACAAAACAATAATAATTCTATTTTAGTTATAAGGATGATTTAAGTAAATAAAATTTTGCTGTAAATGAAACATATTAGATTAAAAAAATATTTCCTATAATTAGTTTGAGAATTTATTGATGATTGGGCCTGTCATTATTAATTGTAGTAAGAAACTACAAATATTTATAGGCAAAACAAAAAAAATATTTATAGCAAAAATATTATAAGGAGACACTTTACAATTTCTTATAATAGGTAGAATCAAAAAAATCAATTACTAAGTAATTTATAAACTTTTGTAGATCATTAAATGAAATTAGTTCTAATTTAAGTGCTAATTACATTTTAGCTAAATTAAATTATGTAATACTAGATAATTAGATGAATTTTCTAAACAATTTCAATATTGTTATCACCAATTAAATGATGTAGTTCCAAAATTTTTGTTGAATCAATATTTTCATAAATGACTTCCACCTTGGTATGAATTATGTAATAATAATTATAATTAATTATTAGAAAAATCTAGAGCTGTTAAAATAGGCTAGAGTAGGCCATGCAAGTTGACCCATCATAAGTTGTAAGTTAAAGCTAATCGGTTTAAACCTATCAAGTTAAATAGGCTAGGATCTTGAACCTAGCTCACTAGGCCTACCTAACCTAGAAATGATGGAGGTAAGTTAGGAGACTTAAAAGAACTTGAACAAACTCAAGAGTTTGTAGAAAAAAAGGCTGGACGTGACTCTCAAAGATGGCCAACAAGAGATCCATTGTAGGACATGAGAGGTCTAATAACTAGGTAAGAGCTAAAGCTATGAAGCAAGTCTTAAATAGAGTGATCCAAAAACTAATAGGATGGGAGCCTATGCACTTAGCGGAATTAGAGGCCTAAGAAAAACATAATGGCATGAAGGTTATTTCTTTTCTACAAGATGCTAGCCCAAGCCAAAACAAAACATACTTGGAGGAGCTCACTTAAGTATCATATTTGACTTTAAGAATGGTGCCATTTTCCAATATGATTCTCTTAAAAATATTTTGTTTTAATTATTTCCATGTAATAAGGCTTAGTGGTCAAAGACAAGCTTCATATTTGAATGATTGTTTTCCTTTTTAGAATATAATCTTTTATTAGGCGCCACCTTTCTTGGTGAATTTGTCCATAATTAATGATTTTAATTTCCTACCATGTAAGAGGCGCCATTTAGGAGTTATGTTAAGTTTAGGGTTTTCATTTGCCTTCCCTATATATAAGGAGCTTATGTACTCAAGAAAGGTAGACTTGAATAAATATTATTTTTAGAATCATTTCTGAACCTTGTGAGTTTTCTCTTATGACCTTTTTGTATTAGAGAAAATCCTTAACTTATCAAAGGGGTGGTTCCCTTTGTGGTGTCCTGAACTAGAATTTTAAGAGATAGGTTCTCTTAAAGTTCTACACCATTTACCAACATTTTGTTTCTTTTCTTGTTTTTCATTCTCTGCTCATTGTTTCTTTTGCTGTCCAATTTTGTTCTTGCTTGTTCTTTGCATTATAGTTAGTTCCAAGCATGGTTCCACACCTTTGGGGATTTCTAGGACAGGTTTCTATGGGGTCTCTTATCAAAAAAAAGCAAGCAATTCTTGTTACCTTAAGGTTCAATATTATTAGTTTTGATAATGGCAAATAAGTTATTAATACAACACCAATATATATTTACTTTATTGTTATAAGCCATGCATGATTATAGGGAAGATTGTTTATTCCAATTATGTTATAAGTTTTGATGTTTAAAAATGTTGACAAATATAATATTAATATGTGCTTACTTGTTTAATCATTAACCTATAATACTTTATTTTTAAATCATATGTTATCTCTTATGTATAAGATATGTTTGCTTATAATATATCTAATAAATTTTAAAGCCATATATATATAATATCAAAATTAGATATATGAATTATAAGAATCTCATATGCATAATAAATTATTTATATTGCACAAAATACTATTATGTCATATATATATTGATAAATGTGAATTGGACTAACTACTTAGTTTGTAAGTTGAATATCTTTCATATAGAATGATCCAAAAAAAAAAGAAGACTAAACATTGAAGTGAAGAAAATAGAATATTCACATCATATTTTACTCAAAGAAATATCAAACATACAAAAGGATGTTCCAAGAATTAAATAACTAAAAGATTTGAAGATTTGAAAACTTGGTTGCATCAAAATAGTCAATAGATTCAAATAGATATATTTATCATATGTTTAGAGTTTTTATGTAGAATTCTATGGTTTAGACTTGTATTTATTGGCTTAAAACATTTTTCTCAAAATATGTGTTTGGACCCAAAAGGTGCTGAGATTTAGATTTTCCTAAAACTTTTAGTTTGACATTTGGTCACTATTTTTTTCATATCTCAAAAGCCATATGGAGTTATGAATTGCATTTTAAAATAGACTCAAAAAAATTTTCAAAGAAAGGTTTCACTCAAAAAGAAGTTAAAATAACAAAGTTATGACCATTTAAGGTTGAGTCTATGCAACAGTCAACTAGCAAGTTAGTTAGCGTCCTTTGCAAGTCGATTAGTGATGATTGTGTGACGCTATCTCAAATAAAATTAGGAAGCAAAATAAATTTTGTAGTTAATGGTGCAACTTAGGTCATTTTCCAAGGAGTTTGTGCCTCAATTTGTTATGAAAGAGTCTTCTAAGTATTGCTAATTAGAACTTATTTTGGGGTTTTGAAATGCTAGAATTTAATTGAACTAGATTTAATTGACAAGAATCAAAAACTTAAAACTAAATGAAGTGAGCAGTTGAAAAAATGTGGTAGCTAGCCTTGCATTGGACTCCCTAGAATTCAATAATCCTTGCCCTTTTTAGTTTACCAAATTTGGATTTAATTTCTTGCTATTTAGTGTATTCCCTATAAAGATTCTTGAATAACCATTCAAGATTCAATTCATTAATTATTCAAGGAATTTGCAACCACAAGAAACCTTGAAAAATTAATTGATTGAATTAAGAACAAGAACACACTAAAATCAATCCTAAATGATCAACAAAATCTACTACACAATCCACTTAAGATGCTAATTAACTAATTAGATTAATTAATTCCTCAAACAATTAATTGCACAAAAATTTCAACCAATTAATCCAACAACCATTGCATCAATTAACCAAAGATCAAGAGGAATTTAAAAATGATTTGCACAGCACTAATTCTGGAATTTTTACAAACATGTGATGATCATAATTAAAATTCCAAAATCAAATTATATTCAATTCATAGAACAGACCAATCCAATAATTTCCAACAATTAAGTTCCTAAATCAATCAACTAAACCTAGTCAAATTAATAAAAGATTTAATGCTGAAATTAAAAGATAGAGCAAAGAGTGTTTATCCAATTTGGTGAGAAAATATGGGGCTCAAATATGCATCTGGGAGTTTCCCAACTTCAGCTAGCCACCATGGATAATTCAAGCTGCCATGGAGATTTTAATCAAAGGAAAATTGATGAATTGAGCTGTAGCCATGGATGATTCACGAGAGAATGCTCCCAGCTTTCTCGCATTTCTTCCGTCCAGTCCGCCTCCTCCTCGAGCCCTATTTTTCTTTAGGTTTTTCTCTTTCGCTCACGAACCCACACTTCGTCTTTTTTTCATGCTTCAATGCCTTTTTTTTCATTAATTAATCATGTGCTTCTCCACAAATCAGCTCCTAGCTCTTCTGACGCGGATAAATTGATGCGTGGGCTTTCTTCGTGAATGGATGATGATTCTTCAGCAACCCAAGTTCTGTCCGTGTATATTTCCTTTCATCGCCTTACGTGCTCTTTAATGAATCACATGCAGCCTCCACATGAGCTTCTTATTTCCTTCTTCATCAGTCAGCTCGTAGATTGCATGCTTTTTCTCTTCTTAATCACATGTCTCCTTTAAAATCTGCACATGCTTCTCTTTCCCATTCCACATCAAAACCTTGCTTCTGAACCTCTGTTCCAATAACCCGTAACTATCCTTCTCTTGCATGCACATAAACTCAAGCTGCCCACGTGCTTTTTCAATATGTAAGTTTCTTCACATCAAAACCAATCCTTCTTCTCACGTATGAACGTGTAAGCCATGTGTAATATGGAGTTGTGAGCCTTGTTTTGTTGCTACGATGCGCTGCTTCTTCCATGCTCTGTTTTCAGCTCATCTTCATTAATCCACGTGAGCTACATTTTTCCCGTCTTCCTCAGCCACTTAATGCACCAGAACGTGGCTTCTTCTTTGTGCTTCATTTCCACATAAAAACTGTAGCAAACACATCAACTCCATGTTCTTCTACGTCAACCCAAGCTCCTTCTTTAGCTGCTGTACGAGTGGCACTTCTTCCAACTTCTTCGAGTTCGAATGAATGTGTGCATGTGGCAGCCTCTTCTTCATACCAGAACCCATAGCTTCTTCTTCATTTATTCTGCAGCTTTCCCACGTCACGTTTCCTACGTTGTTCTTCCACGTCTTCTGCTCAGCTTCTGCATGTTCTGGAGCTTCCAAAAATTCCAGCTTCTTCATGATATTCATGGCTATTCTGCTCAAGTATGTTCTCTTCATGCACCTCTCCTAAACAGAGGCTTCTTTGAAGTATTTTTCTTCACACGTTTTGCACGCCAAAATAGTAGCTTTGCCTTCTTCATTCCTTCAAACCGTAGTCTCTTCCTCATCAAACACATGCTCCTTTGCTGCCAGCTCTTGCTTCATGTTGCTCGTGGCTTTTCTTCTCCTCTGTTTTGCTCCTTCATCTATTCTATCTTCATTTAAACTTCAGCCCAAGATCTCTTTTGATGCTTCTCACGTGTTCAAGATGGCTGCCTCTTGTTGCATTGGTTCTGCCCCGTGGATAGTTCCTTCATGCATGTGTGTTGATGTTGAGTGAAGGGCTACTCAAGTATGCTTCTTTAATCATTCCTTTCTCTTCTTTAACCCATATTCTCATTCAAGCTATTTACCTATCAAAAATTATGCACAAAAGAATGGAAAATATTCAATAGAATTATCCACAAAATTTTTTAAAAGAATTTCATGCATTAAAACTCAATAAATTTGTCAATTAATTCACAAAATGCATAAGTGGTTGATGAAATCAAATTGTATCTAATTAAACCCTTAAGACCATATTCCATCATCAAAATGCCTAAGTTAGAGGATTAAAGTGTATAAAAATCATGCTTATCAATTAGCCTCTTCTAGAAAGGTAACAATCAATTGGTGTGCAATAGATTCGAACCTAATGGTCATATTTTGTCCAACAACCAACCGATAGTGTCAAGAATAACTTGTTTTGTGCATAATGGCTCTTTTTTGTCTCAAATGGCTATTTTTCATAAAGCCCTATAATATGACTTTGAAAACATGTTTTTAAGTAGCACTAAGTGTTATAATGTAATCTTTAACTTGTTCTTGAGCTTTAGAAAGAGAAATTATTATTCTGGAGTTAAAACTTGCAAAATCCCTATCGTTTGAGTTCTTAGAGTTTCATCTTCTATACTTAGTCTTTGATAGAGTTTCTTTGAGCAATCTTATTCTTCTAAAATTATTGTGAGGCAACGGTGGTATATCCTTTATGAGGGAAAACAATAGTGAAGAAACCATTGGAGTAATTATCCTCTAATAAGTGAGGAGTATTCTATCTTAAAGTGAGAAACAACTTTAAGTTAAATATTGTAAAAGTTTACAAGTGCCTAACTACACTTTTGGAATTAATGGAAAAATCTTAAGTGAAAGTTTAGGGATTGAATGTAGACTTGGATTAAAATCAAATTAGGATAAATCTTAGAGTTTGCCTTCTCTTTCCCTTATGTTTTTTTCATTTCAAATTTTGCTTAATTAATGCTTTGCTCTCATGTTAATATTTTGTATGAAGTATTAATTATCTATTACTAGATACATTCTCCTATGTCTATATCAAGTAAACTAAGTGTTGAAGAGATTGTAAAATTGTTCTAGTTTACTTGAAAATAAACTTTTGCATCAAATTTAATTATCTATTATTAGGTGCTCTATTTTTTGGAACAAAAATTGTACTTTTTATATCCCAAATATCAATATAAAGTTTTCCTTGATTGATATAATTGCTATTTTGCTCAATATTCTTCAAAGTAACCTAAGTAACAATTTTTGAAAATAACCCAAGTTTTATAAACACTCAATGCACCCCTCTTTTGGGTGTTAGTTGTTTTGTTTAACAATCCTCAATTCTACAATTATCAATGTCTCCATGTCACACCCCAAATACAGAGATGCGATCAACACAACATATGAGTGGAGAGTTGCATCGGTAAGCCTAGTAGAACAGTTGGAACTATATGTTTTTCATACTAAGTATTAGCATAAAGGTGATTCTTTTTAAGAACACCCTTCATAAAGAATAGCAAATCAATAATATAAAACCTTTTATTATGTATCTAATCCATCTACAGCTTTTTGCAAAAATTTCAACTAAATGTTATGTAGAAATAGGACACCCCAAAATTTTATGATAATCGAAACTTCACTACACAAACAAGAGAGCTCCGCTTTCAATCAATCAACTACTCAAACACTGAAAAAGGACAAGTACAAGATTATTATTCCTAGTTAAATCAATATTCTAAAAAAAGTATACATATAATTATTGTTAAATCAAGAAAACTGCTAATAAGAACCAAGCTAGAAGGGAAGCTCAAGGCTCATCATATGTCAAATCATGTAAGAGTGTAAAACTCACCACATAATTCCCTCCAACTCAATTCCTTTCCCAACAAACCAAATAATACCATCTATGCACTTTGTGGCACAACAATATCATACCATCCACACACTCTGAAACACAACCAAATCACTTTATTATGACCTCTATACACACTGAAGCGTAACCAAATCATAACCTCCATACATAGCAAAGTACAATTGGATCATAACCTTCATAAACTCCAAAGCACAACCAAATTGCAACCTCATATCATATCACATTGTATTATATCATTTTGGGTCACTTCATGGTGCACCATGGCTAGCAGTTACTATTTTTAGCTGTAGGGTTTTGAATTAGGAAGTTTCCTAAAGTTATTATCACATGATTTAAATTTAAGACATTTTTGAAAGAAAAACAAACATAAATATTTCCATAAATAAACATTTTCCAAATGCAAAATGAACATCTATTCAAACTTGCAGATAAGCTACACTGTAACCAAAATAAGAATTTCTGGAATCAAAATTTTTCTACAAGATCATGTCTTGAAACAACATAGGTAGGAAGCTTGCCCCAAGGTACAAGGGTGACAATCAAGAAAATATGCTATTAAATTAAAGGAATTAGGGCAACATATAAAATATGTTTAGAGAGTGCCATCTACTCACAATACATCCAATGGTACTTCTTATCCCTCCTTTCACGAACTACTGGTGTAGGGATGTTTTCATGATTCCCCAGAACTCATCCCATAAACCTTGTCACTTATGTTTCTATATTTGTGTAATCCATAAGAACTTACCCATGAAAGGGTGAAAGTCACAAATTTTTCAAGCACAACCCTACTTGACTAGTGAAATCATACGGCAACAAATAAAAGATAGCAAACAAATTATTGTTTCTTCCCTTACATCAATGTAAAATAAGTAAACCTTCAAATCAGGGATAATTCGTAATTCACTTATTATAATTAGGAGAAGCCCACCCTGAGTAAAGAAATAAAACCAAGTTCTAGCCTTCGGACAGTCCAACTTGATATTCATACTCACGAAGGAATTGAAGACAGAAAGTTACCCTTCGAAAAATAAAGTAAAACATATAGATGGATAATTTTGAGATATTTCTTTTAAAAATATATCAGTTAATTTCCCAAAAGAACACCACAGGAAGCAATATGAAGACTTTCAGGTTTTTATACAAAAATTTCTAACTATTTGAAATAAGAAAAGGGTTGATCGATCATCAACAAAACAAATATATATATACTAACAGAGCCATTATCCCCACTGTTTTCAATTGTAGACTGCAATTTGTGATGTGGCTGCAATATTTTAGATGCTGCCCACATCGCATCTGCATCAGTCTACCCACAACAATTCTTCTTATATCACCTGTAATAGTAGCAACGGCAATTTAAAACTATGATCATCCCACAAGATAGCACACTAATAAGTCGAGCCATACTAATCTAAAACAGCCTTCATGTCCAAAATAGCTTGAAATGGATTTGCAAAGCAAGACAAGTCTATGAATTAATTTCCCTTTCCTACACTTGAGGGAACAAGGCAACATTTGAACTTCTAACTTAAATCACTATCAAAGCCGAAAACTCCAACATCAAATAGAAACAAAACACAATACTTCATTTTCACACAATTTCCACTTAGTGTCTAGCCCTCATAACATCAAGCAAAATCGCATAACAACCGTAATTACCTATACGACTTCCCAGCACAGAATCACATCCCCAGCCATAAATCTTCACCCTACTTGCTCTTAATACCAAAATTTCATTTCAGTAAGAATTCGATGAACAACAATTATGCATAGAACTGAAATTATATATACAGGATTAAACAATGCATACCCAAATTTTTAGTGCAAAGCTAAATCATTTCATGCTTTGATGAAAATTAGAGTATTACAATTTCTAACACAAGACCCATAAACCAAACCTCTAAATTTCCCCCTATCTCGAGCATCCAACATTTTAAATTCAAAGCCAATTTCAAGCAATTCGATGATTTTAATATATTTGGATTCAGACACGTTGCATAATGTAAAAAATAAGATAAAATTGTGATACCTATAAGAGGAGTAAAATTCTCCAATTAAATCTGTTTATATCTACAATTAAATTATTTTCAATAGATAAAATGTCTCTACAAAGATACAAATGTGGCATGCAACATGTATCACGTGAAGATTGTATGTGGAAGAATCTTACGTATCTTCTGTTAAATTTAATTAGATAACTAGGAATGTAAAGTGATGATGAGTTATGGTATTGTACACACGTTGAGTTATTATATTAATTCTCTCAATTTTTTTCTCTTATATTTCTTCTCAATTTTGGAGAGAAATATAGACAAAGTGTGTGGTGCTCATCATTTAAGTAGATTTAACACATTCAAATGAGACCCACTACTTCCACATACTCTATATATATCTCTTTGAAATTGATAAAATAAAAAATAAAAAAATGGTGAAAATCAAAACTAATTATATTGTACCCAATATTACTATTTTAAGAATAATGTTCCTACTGTCTCGTACAAAGACTAAAACAAACGTCACATGAAGTATAAATTTTTTTTTGGTGTTGGGGGGGGGGGGGGTTTGTCCAGTTCATTCAGTAAGCAACCGATGGAAGACTCAAAGCAAGAAGTTGATATTAAAATGCTTGAATTCGTTTTGGTGATAAAATTAAAAAAAAAATACTAAATTTACTTCAATTATTACAACATCCATTATATGTTAGTTTGTTTGACCTGTTGGCCTTTATGAAATTTTTGGTCTTTTTATAGAATGTGAGGTGTATATATATGATATTTCAGTTTATGAATGGATTTATTCTGGTTTTTGTTTTTGTTTTTTGGGTTAAGATTGATTTTTTTTGTTTAATCAATACATAAAAAGCACGCGTCGCGGATTGTATATGTAATTAAGTGATTTTTATATTTTGATAAGTTTAATAGACTAACTTGTCCAACCTGAAAACCTTAAAAACCAAAAAAAGAAAAAGAAAAAATTGGGCGACAAGCAATTGCCCGAGGAGCTAATTGTATATCTAAATTTATCCCCTTCAATGAAAATAAAATATATCTACATGCATGATTTATCCCTTGAGAGTTTTGCAAGATCCAAGTACAAACATCGGCTGTGAAGACTTGTTGGTGTATAGTTGTAATTGCAATGAATCATCGTTTTTAGTATTAGGAAGCTTGATGGAGTTTCAAAAGCAATGTTTACCACCATCTTATTTTTAGCATAATCAATTAGCAAGTTTTGACACATTGAATTTTACAATTACGTGTGTATTATTAACGTGTGGAATACCATCGGATTATCTCAAGATTCATGATAAATAATATTTTTATTATCTTTGTATCTTTACCCTTAATATATTTATGGTACATAACGGAAACAGGCTATCTAAATATGTTCCATAAATTACCTCACATTTTCAATACCCGTGTGTGTGTGTGTGTGTATTTGTTAACTAAAATTTTTTTCAAGAATTAAATATATTAATTGAATTAGAATGATATATAAAATATAGAGTTAAAAAAGGTGGTTGTGTGTGTGTGTGTATATATATATTTAGCGGGATTAATGGACTCTTTTGTTTTTTCACATGTTTAGGGAATTAGTGAGCATGGATGACAGGATGACAACAAAATGAAAAGAAAGATAGTAAAAGGACGGTGTCAATGATAAAACTTTTGACCTCTTTTTTGTCATGTTTTACACGACAAAGAAAGCCTTCAAAAAAAAAAAGACAACGGTCCAATGAGAATGAGAAGACATTACCAACTTCAAAAAAGCATCTTGAATATATAAAGCCATTACCAAGTTTGATATGAGTTAGCTTCTAGATCCAAATGGGATTTTACCAGTTTGATGGGCAAACACACAGAAATCACGTATTGCTTCAGGTTGATGATGAACATAATATAATTACTTACTGGACTTTAGCTTCATGTTAAAACCTGTAAGCTTCTAATGCCATAAAATCTTCGAGTATTTAAATCCAAAACTTTATGTTGATAAATTGCAGAAGAACCAGATAAGATCGTATGAATCAAACTAGTGTTTATTTCTTTTTCAATTATATGAGTTAGGAGGAAATTAAGAACATTATATTATTTGTGTCGTAAGTGTATGCGATGTGGGGTCACATAGGTACTGTCACAAAGAGTCTAACCTGATTATTAATTGTTAGTTAATCATGTTGTAGAAAAGGAACATAAATAAAAGATAATGACAAATACTTACTCTATGTCAATATCAATTTATTATTATAATCAGGGCATGAGTGATATTCCCAATGATTAGAGCCTTATTTACAAGGAACAGAAGTAGTAATTCGAATGATACAAGGTGTAAGAAATCTTAAGCTATAGATGAGGTGAATTAATAGGGGTCTGGATAAAGCGTTGCAAATCGATCCTCCTACCGTTCAAAAAGAGAAGGAGAGGAGAGAGAGGAGGGGAAGTTATCCCTCAATTATTGATCAATTACAAATTTTAATTTTTAGAAAATAATTATATAATAAATTAAATAAAAATAAATTTCATTTATCATTGGTTTTGTTACAGGGAATGCCTTGTAAACCTTAATTAATTTTGGTGTGAATAGTATGCTTTTTTAACACAATGATATAATAACCTTTCGTGTTAGGCGCTGGTTTTACAAAATTAAATCGGCAGAAATCATATATAAGTATTGTTGAAGTGAGAATATAAAGCAATTGCATATGGTTAGAAACATGGTTGATGGAAGATCGATGCAGAAAGAATATATAACTCAAGCTTATATTAACAAAAAGAGTATAGATATAAATCAATCATTAGCCTCTTATGGTCATGTTCTCTTGAAACTCAATTTAAAAGATTTTAACAAATGCATTGACTAAAAATAGAGGTTTCACTTCTTTTGTGTTTTAATCATAATTAAAGGTTAGTGTCTTTACACTAAATTGAATTGAAAAAATAAAACTACGCTTGACTAAAAATTATAGCTTTTATGTGGTACGGGTTTGCATATGATTTAAAAAATTATTTTTAAGTTTACCATAAAAAAAAGATCTTTTCCCCTTTTATTTAATTGGATTATGATTTTTTTTTTCTGCTTCATTTTCTAATTGATGAAGAGAATCCATTTATAACCAGATAAATGTAAACTGTCAGAAACCTTTAATCGTGCATGTAACTTCAGCCTTCAAGGAAGAGTTATATGCAGGCTTTGATTCTTCATAGATATGTTACATTCCAAGGGAAAACTGTGATGGACCTGGTAGTACATAAGTTATACTTCTCGTGAGTCATAGCCATGGTGGCAGGTGAGGTCAGTGCTTTCATTATGAAGGGGATGAATACAATTTATGTTCCTTACGTTCCTTGTCTTAAAAAAGAATCTTCAAACTAGAGAATTGTGGAATCACGCCAGTAATAACTTTTTTTTTTTTTTTTGGAATTGGAACTACATGTGGTTCAGGTTGTCGGCAGGGGCCTTTGGAGGTTGTGTCCGTTAGACTTTTTTTCTATTTTTGGTGTTCAAACCATATATGGCTCTTGGTATCTTTTTTATGGTCGGTTAAGAAAATATAATTGGGTCTTGAGTAATAACTACAACTCGTAACTTAATGAAAAGTGCTTAATTCTAAGAATCGGTATCAGACCTACCTAACAATACGTGTTTGATCTTAATATTAGTATACGAAGAAGGTCACGGGTAAGAACCCTGTCGGTGTGGCCGGGGAAGATGAGATTACTAAGGCAGATGCAAAGTTCGTCATATTCATCAAATCCACTTTTGTTCGAAACAGAAGTGGTAAGTACTTACTTGATCATGACATAAATAAATTAGTGTTTTTAGAAACAGTGAAGAGGATGTTAAATGTGAATAGATGGAGTAGGTGAGAGAAAAATTAAATGTTTTATTTTTTATTTTTTAAAAAATGATTTGATAGATATAATAATAAATATAAAAATATAATAAATATTATATAAATTATATAAAAAAATACGTTCACCATTTTACAAATCAAACAAAGCCTAAGATGTACTATTAACCTGCTAACTTGGCCAATTTGATCACACTCAACTATGTCAAGTTAAAAGAAAATTTAATCGGACTAAGTTGCATATTGAGTTAAACATATTAACTAATTTTATTTGAAATTTTTTAAATAAAAACTTATCTAAAATTTTTATTTTTTTAGGACAAAATATAATTTTATAATATCTTATATAAAATTTTATTTTAAAAAAATTATTTTTAAATTTTTATCAAAAACTTTGAGTTAATCAAATTAGCTTGGGCCAATGACATATTGGGCCAATCCAAGTTGAACTAGACACCGTGGCCTAAAGAAATTGACTCAATATTAAATTAGGCCAAATATTAAATTAAAAAAAAAAATCTAACCTATGCGCTTGTGCCATAGGAAATCCCATGGACTTATGCGCCGCCAACCATAAAGACAAGGAGAAAAGCAGTTTCACCAAGAATCACAAGATTCATGCGTTTCTTGAATGCTGCCATATATTTACCAATTTTCTCACCGCAGTCTTCTAGTAGGCCATCTAACTGAAGTGAGAAAGAGTTTTGACAAATTCAACCAAAGACAATGTAAAGTTACAATATTTCTTCATTCCTCATTTTTCACATTTCCTAATTTGGTTAGTAAAGCCAACGTGTATGGATCCATCAGTTCCCATTACATTAGCATTGGAAGCAACATAACAGCTCTGTCAATTATTATATTTATATTTTATTTTATATAATAATTTGTCTAGCTTCAAAGTTAAATATTTTATATAGTAAAAATAATAAACACGGATCTTAAGCCTATAGTCAGTTCCTTTATTTGTGTATAACTGATAATATATATTATGATTAGATAATATTGTAATTAACTCACCTACGTTTCAGTTAGTTTATTTCTCAAGTCGGTGGGTGAAGAGTATACTAATCACAAGATAATCAACAAATTTTTAAAAATAAAAATAAAATCATGATAGTATTTTACCATAGTGCCACGTGATTCTTTAAGGAAGACAAGTGGAACTCAATAAATTAAAAGGATGACTATCGGTCAAATTATCACCTCATGAAGAATGGATTAATTAATAATTAATTACATAATTAAGTAACGATGGTTATTATTAACTTTTTTTTTTCTGGCAGAGAAAGGACAGTTACTACACAATTATGTATGATACTATATTTCTGTGGATTGCCGTACGGACAATTTTTTATGAGAGAATTATAATAGAGGACCAAAGTGAAAAAATTTATTCTTAGAGACTTGTTACTACTTGTTTTAAGATAATTATCACTGAGTTTAGTAACAATTAGTTGAACTTAGTAATAAAAGTCCTTAAAAATAAATTTGTTCACCTCTTGGTTCTTAAATGTAATTTTTTCATTTTTTATTATCCAATTACGCTTGAAATTATAAATATGATCATAAAAAATTATTTATTATAAATTTTAAAATAATCACCTGGATCTCAAAATAATTGATGACAAACCCAACTGAAACTCTCAATAATACAGTTTTATCCCTATCCTATTTGATATATAGAATAAAAGATAAAATAAAAAATAATTTTGAAAATAAAAAATATATTTTATATTTTATTTTAAGAAATAATAAAAAATAATTAAATAATATTATAAAAATATAATAAATATTACACACAATAAATAAATAAATTATAATAAAAAAATATCTTTTCATTAAACAAACCAGCGCCATAGATTCTGAGGAAATTTTGAGTGTTGGAGCTTAATAATTTTGACTGTGAAAGGCCTGATAATGAACCCGATTAGCTAAGATCAGGGCCCCATCGGTCATGGAATCCAACTTTTTGGAAATATTTTAAAATATTTAGAATTTAAAACTTTATTTAGTCCCTAAAATATATTTAAGGTTTCATATCGGTTTCCGAATTTTTTTAAAAATAAAGCTAATAATTTTGAAAATATTTTAAATAAATCCTAATTACTAAGCCCGCTAAGTAAATGCCGCTAACCCTTATGTGGTATGCCAATTGACATTTATTTTACTAAGTTCACATCACAATCAATCAAAAACATTTCATCTTTTAAACCACTCTTTCTTCCTCTACTCTTTGAAAATGAATTTTTTTTTTAAATTTTCCTAAAAGATTAACAATATCAATATCAATTTTAAAAAAATAAATATGAAATATGTGGCTCATTATTCAAGTGAATTCTATATATTCAAATCAAATTCACTACTCTAATAGGCCCTCTATCAATTCGATTTTTTTGTTGTGTCATAGCTAAAACTTTGTCAAACACCACTAAACTTCACATCAACCACTAGGCTTCGTAGTGGTAGAAAGACTTCGACTAAGAATATATTGAAACTCATGATGGGAAGACTTATAAAGACACTACTTAAAGTAAAGTTAGATCTTATCTCTAACTTTAATTAACATGTCTATCCTATTAGAAGCCTCTATTAAGCAAAGGATCACAGAGAAAGACCTAGCCTATCACTTACCAAGCTTTTATTTGGTACATCAGGTGGCTTACTATACTATATTATATGAGTAAGATCTTTTTCTTTTCTCTTAGTGCCTTATAATATAAATAATTCTTTTTGTATCTTTGATCCATTTAACTGAACATGACTTTTATCATTGGCACATTTGGGATCAAAAATTAATACTATGATTTAAATTATGTCCTTTTTAAAAATATTATTTTGGGCAATTCAATACATTTTGGGAGTGTTAAAGGCGCATTGAGACAATTTGGTATAATTTTAAAAATTTTGATTGGAAATTATGTAATTTTTTAGAATTAAGCTATTAGTTGACTGTTGCCTTCATTGACATGCCCTGCCTATTATATCTAACAATCTTTTTCATATTGTACCTTTAGAGTAATTTGGAGCTTGCCTTATTTTAAATGAATTAAGGCTTTTGAGAATTTTTAAATTTATGTACACATGAAATTCACATAGTTGATCCTAAGCCCAAAGTTATAGCATTAGGTATATAGTTTATATAATACGAATCATAAATTTAAAGGATTGAGGTCATGCTACTTGAATTTTGATTTATAATTGTTGTTCGTATCCTAATTGCAAAAATGATTATGAATGATAATTTGAGATATATTTGATAAAGTAGCTTATTTATTTGATCAAATACAAATTTTCTTAGTCTATGAATTTTATTTTGTAAAATTATTGTGTATGTTTATCACCAAAGTAATTCATCTATCAAAATTTTATAAATATGGTTAGTTCTATTATTGATAGGAAATAAAGCATGATCCCATTTTATCCTGGTTTGGAAATTTTATTTTGTAAATTGTTGTAAATGTTGTTTTACCAAATGATTCATTCATCAAAATTAAACAAAATTGTTTAGTTCACTTATTGATGGAAGGTAAGGCAATTTTATTCATTCTAATATAGGAATATTGTTTTGAGAATTGTTGCAGATGTTTATCACCAAAATAGTTCACCCCATCAAAATTCACAAAATTAACTAATTCTCTTGTTGATAGAATTATTTGAATTAATGTATATAATTACTTGCACAAAGGAAGTTATTGCATGTATTAATTTTGGTGCTACATGGAGTTTGAAGGTGGAGATACATAGTTGAGAGGTTCCATCTATCTAAGGAGAATAGATTCTTTGAGATTATATATTTTCTTATTGGATTGCAATACATAATTTGAATGATTTATTTGTCCAGAGGATAAATTCTTTACTATTGTGTATTTTCTTTTATCAATTAAGATATATGGTTTAAAAGGTTTATCTATCAAAAAGGAATTCTTTTAATACTGTATATTCTTTATATTTTAGTTAGCTTCATGCAAAAGAAGAATAATAACTTGTTATAATTTCTATCCAAAGGGAGGTTATAGTGATGCATATGATGTTCCTTAAAATAACTTTGACTTATTCAGTTTTTAAGCTATTTTGAAATTACCTATTTCAATAATTATATTGCAATTTTATATATCATTTTCCTTTATTATGAATAACAATAATGTTACAATGAAGATATTGATAGACTCCAATTATTGAAAATGAAAGCTAAGACATAAAATTTATAATTTACACACCTATTCCCTGCGGGCCGAATCCCAAATCCTCCCTTGACCCTGAAATCCAAAATTGCAAATCCCCAATCTTCCCTCCTTCCCAAGTCTGTCCACTGGAGATCTCCCAACCAAACCCTGTCCGCTGGAGCTTCCTATCTCCATTGTTTACTAAGGTGAGTCTTTCTCTTTCCCTTTCTCCATCGTCACTCTCCACTTTTACAAGGAAGGTTTGTTTCTGATTTCAAATCGATTTCCCATTGCATCCTAATTGCACCCTTTACTTCTACTCATAGAGAGAGCAGCACGAACCTCTGCCGCAAGTTGAACGAAGATACACAGTGAAAAACACACTCAAAGAGTCAAAGTCCAAGTCGTCAATACTCAAACAATGCACTCCACGTAAGATGCTCTCCTTCTCTGATCTTCTTCGCTTCCAAATTACTTAGACTTGATCGTTACAACAAGAGATTGATTGCAAATCCTTCAACTTTCGATAAGAGGGGGCAATGTGATTTTGTTATTATCTCGATTTCGATTTTATGATCAATTTGATCAATTTCATGTACTAGAACAATTTCCAGTATTTCTTTTCCGGAGAACCCGCTTTTGTAAGCATTTTTTTATAGTTTAGTTTGCTTAACACTGCATAAACCAAGGAAAATCTTTTGCTTTAGGATACCTTCGTGTGTTCTATTACCCTCCATTTTACCTCTTATTATAATACATGGGCTTTTTCCCGTGTTAGCTGCTAGCAATTTGTTATTACTAGGTTAGTAAGTTATTCATTTGATTGAAATTGTTAACACCAATAGTTAGAATAACAGAACCATTATGAGCTTAGCATTTGTTTATCAAAACGAATATTATTGTAGCCTAAGCGTTTACGCAAGGGGAATGTTTGTTGCAACATCAGGCTTTAAAGGTATTGAATCCTCTCTTTTTGTTCGATTTCGTATGCCCTCCTTTTGTGTTGCTGGTTTATCGGCTGGACTGTTACTCGATTTGCTGGTTCAATTTGGACGAAGTTTTGTCTGCTTTCTTTCCCCTAATTTGCCCTTTATGTATTTGGTTCTTCTCTTTTATTCAATCATTCTTCTCCTTTTGTCTACTTTCTTCCCCTACACAGAAACACCAGTTCAATTACGTTTATCAAATTCTGTGCTTGCAGCTTCTGGATCTGATTGATATTTTCTCAGCACAATCCAAAGCATCGTACCTGTAAGTGAGACAACCCTAGAACCATTTCTTAGTGTACTAAATTATTAATGCTCTGTTTCATTTCAGCTCTTCCAAATTTATCTATTTGATAACAGAAAATTCCTCTTTCTTTCTTTCCTGTTTGGCATGCCTCGTTCAATAATTTGATTTAAATATAGGACAAATCAACACTTGCAAGTATTTTTTATTTCTCTAAATTAAAATGCTCGTTGTGTTTTAAATAAAAATAATTTAAAAATCTTACACACACTAACAGAGTAGTCACATTTGCCACAGTAATCTTACATGTTGATTGAGAGCTAAAACAAAAGCACATGAAGTTTCAAAACTTAGACTGTTTGATTCAGTGTCTTATGAAAGTTTCCCTTTGCATAATTTGTGTAATTTTTATTATACTCTTATACTTATTATTCTATTTATCAAATCACTTTTTTAAAAATATGGATAAAACAATCATTTTTTATTTCACTTACATTCACCTATCCACATTTACATTCTCTTTACCGTTACATCTTCTAATCAAATGGATCATAAAGTATATAATTCAGCTATTATACCACTTGTCTTCTAGTTGGTTCAAGAGTTTATGTATGTAAGAACTTAGAGATGTTTGGATTGAAGAGTATAAAAGGAAAAAAAGAAGAAGGAAATGTTTGATTTTAGTTTTTTTTTTCCTTGATTTAGATCTTTGAAGAGTTGTTATCTTGATTTTCAAGCAAGTCATTTGCATAGGAGAAGCAAAGTTCATCATCTTTGACTGGCATATTGAATGGTAGTTTGCACTCCTATTTTTAGGAGTTCCAAGTACTATAGAGTTAAGCCCCTAGAAAAGAAAAAAACATTAAAGTTTCAAAGTGTATCTTCACAATTAGATCTGATCATAGGTCTGAAAGCCCGTCTGGCTGATAGGTTTGGCTTAAAAAAAATGGATATGAGCAAAGAAAAAAGCCCAATAAAAAATAAGCCCGTTTTAAAAAAGGCCGAATATAAAACTGGTTGGATTTAGACTTTTTTTAAAACTCAACCCAAGCCCGAGCTCGACCATATTATAATTATTTTTATATATATTATTAATAAATAATATTATTAGAAAATTTATTTATAACTACAGATATAAGTAAAAAAAATATATAACAAATATGATTATTATGTTTTTTTACTCTTACTTATTGCATAATATATTATTAGGAATAAATTATAATTCAAATAAAATAAATTATTAATCAGTAATATTATTTAAAAAATTATTATTTTGAGATGTTTTACTATCTTATATATATTTCAAGTTATTTAAGTTTCTTGTAATTTTTTTTTGAGTTATTTAGTATTTAAAATAAGAAAAAAAGCCTAACAAGTAATAAAATAAATATATCTGATATTTAAAATTTAAAAAAAGATAAAAATTTTAAAAAATAATTTTTTTAAAGCAAGCTGGGCTAGGCTTAGCCCATTTTTAACCAACTTAAATTTGGCTTGGTACTGTTCAAATAGGTAATGGGTTGGGCTTAGGCCCAAGTCTAAAATTTTTAAAAATTTTTTTGTATGAGCCCGGCCCATTTTTAAACAAGGCTGACCTGTGATCAAATATATTCACAAACTCTTCACCATGGAATATCATATTGAATGGGAGGAATTCTAGAAACAAGTGCCATTTGTTCTTTATTATTTTGTTATTTGATGTTCTCGGTAATTTACTTCATATTCGTTACTACTATTTTGTGATCTTCTAGGCTTAGGTATGGAGCTTTTTCCATGATTTTTTTTTTCTTTGGTGATCATTGTATCTTCATACCTAATTACTTAAAAAAATTCATGCAAAGTTATGAGGTGATGTATTCTCAAATTTTTCATTTCAATCTCATCAAAGCGGTTGATAAACTCTTTAAAATAGGATCAATAGTAAACACTTAGAGCATAAGAGTTTTTCAAGCAACTTCAAAAAAATAGTCACATTAAATATATAAATTTTGACAAGATAAGATCAGAAAAAATCAAAATATGAATTAAAAAACACTATAAAAGATAATATCGATCAATTGTCATTCACAAAGATTATTAAATCAAAATAAAAGTATATTCTCATCAATGCATGTTTCAAACTTTAGGCATATAGATGTATTAATGAATCATAAGATATTATGCCTCGTTCGATATACAAAATCTTCTTTGATAAAAGTGGAAAGGATATGTTTAATTGAAAAGATTGTGTTTGGTATAACAACAAAAAGAAAAGAAAATACTTTTTTTTATTCATTTGGTAGAATAAAAATAGTGATAAAATGGAAAGTAAGCAATGATAAATGACCAAAATATTGTTAAATTAAAAAATAATCTAAGAATGAATTTTTATATATAATTATAATTAATTTATTATTTTTATATAATTATTTATATCAATAAAAATAATTATTTATTTTATTATTTCACATAATTATTTTAATATGTATTAATTTAATATTTATTAATTTATTATCATATTTTAATTTATATAATAAATAAGATATATATATATATATATATATAATGCATTGCATTGTTGTAATGCATTATATGCATTATTTGACTAAGTGTGAGTTGGACCACTCAGTGTTAGTTGATCTTTTTAAAAAAAAATTATTTATATAATTTATTTCTTTAATATAAAATATTATTAGATATTATTATTATTTTTCTTTTATTTTCTAATGCCAACCAAATTTTATTCAAAAGTAAAACTTAATTTCTATGTTTTAATCAAAATTTAATATTTAAAGTAGCAATATTTTTAAATTTAGTATTTTTTTTAATTCATACTTAGCTAGAAATTGTTCTTTTTGTTATAATGGGAGAGAATGAGAAAATTGCACTTTATGAAGAAAAAAAAAGATTTTTGTAAATGTTTTTTGGACAAAGACACAATTGTCCCTAAAAATTTTAATCTTAAATAGCCCGTTATTAGTTAATAATTAAAGTATGTAGAATTAAAAGTAATGCTTATCAAATTAAAATATGTAAAATAATGCTTATCAAATAACACTATTATTATTTTCTTTTTCAAATCATAACTACTATTAATTATTTAATTTTTAAGTATTTTTATTATTTATTATTATTATTTCTTTTAAAAGTATTATTAATTATTTTTTTAAGTTACAAAATAATATGCATTGTAATTAATTAATATTTTAAAAATATTATATTATATTTTATAAATATTTATAGTCTATTACTTTTTTATTACATTTTTTAGCTTTTAGTTTTTGCTATAATATTTTTGTGTTTTTCTTATTTTTTTCATTTCATGCTCTTTTTCATTTATATTAGTTATTCTTCAGTTTTTTGTGCTTCATCTTGTTATGAATGTCAAAATTTGAATCCAGTAATGAAAAATGAAAAATCTTGTCTTAACAACACAAGGTATCAAACTAATAGGTTAGAGTGTTTGATTTAATAAGTACAAGAAGTGCATGACAGTCTTTTTAACAAATTGACTCCAAACTCTTTAAAAATTATTATACTGCAATGTTGGAAAATATCTTTCCTACACCCTTTTCGATGTGCTCAAGATTCTTCATACCAAATTGTGACTTGCTTAGGATTCTTTTTCCTTTTCCATTTTTGTAGCAATACCAAACGGGGCCTCGAATATAAAATAAGGTGTCAACTCATAATCTATTTAAAATATATTTTTCATGAAAGACTTAAAATGATAAGATATAAGAGAATTTTATATTCCTCTCATCCAAGGTTTTATGAGCTCTTTTTTTTTTCCACATGTACTTAATCAAAGCTTCTCTTGCATACATACCAACAAATTTTCAAAAAGTATAGAGTGCACATATATTTAGCAATAATTGAAATTAGAGCTAAGCAAAAGAATTTTATGAAACTTTCTCTCAAGGATTATGTGTGTACTATTCTTTTTTCTTTCTTAAGAATTGCCTTTTTGTTGATAGCATGAATTAAACAAGATTTATTGGTCAAAACAAAATAAGAGAAATTACGTACCTGATGAGGAATCTATAGATGTGCTTATTAGTCTAATGAGTAAGAGAGGTAGATCACACAACCTATTTTGCTTCTTAACGTTTTTCAAAATGGAGAAGAAGAGAAAGCGTTAACAGTTTCTAATATGATATATGTATTTATAATTAACTGCCTCCTTTATCCTTTCCATATGAGTTAAACTTGTGATAGAAAACTATTGGCTACTAAAGGGCTGTAGGTTAGGATCTCTACCCAATGGGTTAATGTGTAATTTAACCTATTATGGATTACACATTTTAAAACAAAACCCAATTCATTTAGGACGCAATACCAAATACAAAACTGATTATTTAAAATATAATATATAATTATCTTATAATTAATTAATGTCAATCAATATTTAAATAATGATTTATAAAATTAATATAACAATCTCTCACTTGGATAACATTAATTAATTGTGCACAAAATAACAATAAGCAATAAGTGTATATTAAATCATAGTTTCAAAATCACTAAATCTGATAGGGAATCAAGTGATTTATGATGCATTAACACAAAACATTGAATCCGATAGGGAAACTAATGATATTAAGTACATTGATAATATCTCAATATCTAATTGAGTAAAACAAAATTACATAAGTGGTTTTAAACCAAAACAAATAAGATAATCATATCTCAGTCTTCCTTTGAGTTAAGGCTACATGAAAGATTTAACAAGACCCATACAAGTTACATGATTTTGAAATACTCCTATACATAGGCCTTTAATCAATGGATCCACAAGCATATCTTCATTTGGGATGTGTGTAATGCGACTCCATGATTTAGCAACATTTTCTCTAACAAATAAGAGCTTAATATCAAAATGTTTAATATGACTATAATTCTTGTGATTCTAAGAGAAATACATAGCAGACAAATTATCGCAAAAAATGGTTAGGAGTTATGATATAGAATCAACCAAACGCATACTACAAATCAACTTTTCTTAACCATATTACCTAATAGGTAGCCTTATAGCATGCGATATACTCTGCTTCCATAATGGAGGTAGCTGTAAGTGTTTGTTTAACACTTCTATGAAACAACTCATCTAGATATTATAAAGATATATCCAGAAGTTGACTTGTGATCATCTATACAAGATGCAAAATCCGAATATGAATAGCCAACAATTTCAAGTATATCAGATTTTCTGTAAGTCAACATGTAGTCTTTAGTATCTTGTAGATACCTCATAACCTTTTTGGCAGTCTTCCAATGAATCATTCCAAGATTACTCAAGTATCTACCAAGCACACTAATAACAAAAGCTATATTTAGATGAGTGCATACTTGTACATACATAAGACTGCCTACAGTGGAAGCATAAGGAATCATATCCATTTAAGTCCTTTCGATATCATTTTTAGGACACTGTGATTAAGATAATGAATCACCTTTCTGAGTAAGTGGCAGACTAGATGCACAATTTTTCATTTTAAACTTCTTAAGTACCCTTTCAATATAAGTTGCTTAAGATAGACCCAAAGTACTATGAGATCTATCACAATGGATCTGTATCCCAATAACAAAAGATGTCTCACCAAGATCTTTCATATCAAAATGGCATGACAACATATGTTTTGTCTCATTTAAAAAATTTATGGAATTGCTGGCTAGTAGTATGTCATCAACATATAGTACCAAGAAGACAAAATTGCTCCCATCAAATTTTGGATAAATACATTGATCTGAATCATTCTCAATGAACTAAGAGAGGTGATGACCTTATCAAACTTCAAGTATCACTGTCTAGAGGCTTGTTTCAATCCATAAATAGATCTTTGTAGTCTGTATACTAAATATTCTATTCTAGATTTAACAAAATCATCTGGTTTAGTCATGTACATTTCTTCATATAAGTCTTTATTAAGAAAAGTAGTCTTGACGTCCATCTGATGAAGTTCAAGATTAAATTGTGCAACGAAGGCCATGACCACCCTAAAAGCATCCTTTGTAGATATTGCAAAGAAGATTTCTATGTAATTGATGCCTTCTTTCTAATTGTAACTTTTAGCTATAAATCTAACTTTATATCTTTCAATTTTATTAGAACTCCCTCGTTTAGTTTTATAAACCCATTTGCAACTAATTGGTTTGCACCTATTCAGTAATTCCATAAGCTCCCACACATGATTTTGATGCATGGAGGCAATCTTATCACTTATAGTCTCCATCGATTTAGAAGAATTAGGACTAGACATTGTTTGCTTAAAGAATTCGGGATTTGTACCTTCAATAGTATCATATTTGAATTTCTACAAATAAGCCATGTAATCAATTGATATTGCAGGCCTTCGGACTCTTTGAGAATGTCTCAATTCAATTATCAACTCACCTTTTTCTTCCACAAGAAGTTCTACATCTACTCTAATTGAATTTTCTACAATCTAGAGGGTGTCAAAATAAGCATAGGAAAAACGGTGCTTTCATCATGCAAATTGATAACTCTAGGTATGGAGCTCCCACTATCCAAGTCATCTTCAAAATAAAATACCCTATCAGACTCAATAATCTTGGTAGTATAAGTAGGGAAATAAAACTTGCATCTCCTTGAACCTACACAATACCTAATGAAGAATCCATTAACTATTCTTAAATCTAATTTCTTTAATTGAGGATTATATGGCTTCACTTGTACTCTACAACACTATACTCAAAAATGTTTTAAACTCTACTTCCTTCCAATAAAGAGTTCCTATAGAATCTTTAATAATATTTTATTGGGTACTTGATTCAAAATATAGATCGAAGTCTTCAAAGTATCACCCCACAAAAATTTTGGCAAGGAGGAATGGCTAATTATACTTCTAACTATGTCTATTAGAGCACGATTATGTCTCTTTGCAACTCTATTTTATTGTGGGGTCTCAGGCATTGTATAATGGGCTTCAATGTCATATTTTCACAGGAATAAAGCAAATTGACCTGGATTTCTACCTACCTTAGTATACCTCCCATAATGCTCTCCTCCTCTATATGATCTCGCACATTTTATGGCCCTGCTAGTCTTCAATTCAACTGCTGCCTTAAAATTCTTAAAGGCATCTAGTGATTCTGACTTTTTACGTAGAAGATCAATCCAACCATACTTAGAAAGATCATTTATAAAGGTAATATAGTATTTGAATCCGCCTATAGCCATAAGTGTAATAGGCTCACATATGTCAATATAAATTGGGTCCTAAATATTCTCAGACCTATTTATTTCTTTATTTCTAGCACTAGTGAGAAGTTTTCCTTTAATGCAATCAATACAAGTTTCAAAATCTGAAAAATGTAAATCTTGTAATACACTTTGTTTGACCAACCTCTCCAATCTCTCTCTAGAGATGTGGTCCAAGCGTCGATGCCATAACATAAAATAGTTTTTATTAATTCTTAGGCGTTTATGCCCAATCACAGCATTAGAAGATTTAATAGGACAACCACTTAAGTTTAAACAATATAATCCATTTTGTAAAGTGCCAATACCAACAACAATAGAATCATAATGAATGTCAATCTTTCCATTTCCTTGCCAAAAAGAATAACTATAACTATATAAAACTGAATTAGAAATTAAATTCCTTCTCACAAAAGGTACATAAACGACATTGTTCAAATTCATAATATGTCTAAAAGACAAACATAAATAAACTATCCAATGCATTCTACCACAGCCTTGATGCCTTCAATTCCCAAGATAGCTTTCTTTCTCACACTTGAAATCCTCCTGTTTTTGAGCCCCTACAAAGAATTTGTAGCATAGATGGTTGCACCAAAATCTAACCACTAGAAATTAGAAAATGTTTCAAAACTATTGGATTCAAAACACACTAAAGCTAGAAGGGTAACAACAAAAGATGTACATTCTCTCTCACGCTTACTCTTCAGCTTATAATAATAAGATATTTTATGTCTAGATATCTTATAATAATAGCAACTACCCTTGAATTTCTTTTATGAGCCCTTACTCTTTTCACTACTTTTCTTAAACCCAGGTTTTCTAAATTTATGCTTTTCTAGTCTCTTTCTTTCTTATCACTACCACCTGACTTGCTACTTGAATCATGAGACAAATAATTCATAGATGGTGTATAAGAATTGTTCTTTTTGATCGCCTCTTCTTCTTGAGTCACAATAGATATTATCTTATCAATCGACCACTCTACTGCTTGTGAATTATAAGAAGTTCTCAAGAATGTATATTTTGATGGTAATGATTGAAGGACTCGATAAACTAAGGTACTTTCTCCCATGTCAACTCCATATGATTTAAACTTGTTACAATAGTGGATAAGCTTCATGATGTGTGCTCTGACCCCTAACACTCTATCATAACAGGTGTTATCAAGTAACGAGAGATAATAGACCTTTTGAGTTTTATCGAATCTCGTAAATTTCTCCCCAACTACATTTATATACTCTAATGCAGTGTCTTTGTTTGGGAATGCTATCTTTAATTCCTTTCTCAATAGTATATTTAATCATGGTCAGACAAATCCGATTTGACTCATACCATTGCTTATGATAGGCCTTATTAGTACAACTAGACTCAGATGTGAGATGTCTTGGTTTAGGTTCTCTGAGTGTCAAATTTTTTTTAGAAATTGTCAAGCATATGTTCAAGGACTCTTTTCAATCATCATAATTTGTTCTATCAAGAGTCTTCACCACAGATAGTTGTTGGAAAGCAAGAACTGAAATAACCAAAAAAAAAAGAAGAAAAATAATTAATTATGCATGCATAACATAATTATAATACAAGATTCCCAATCAAGATTCAGTTAAGCAGCTATGTAATAAAGTAGTGTCAAGTTAAACTTACATATACCATAAAGTTTTGACCTTCATGGAGAGTCTACACAAGATGCATTCAATATAGCCATACCGATAAGGTATAAGAAATATTGAAAACATTTTAAAAAATGTTATTTCCTATCCAAAATAGTCAAATTCTAATAATGCTATACCGATAGGGTATATCTATTATCAATGTAGTCTATTCTTAGACATTACTAATTAGAACACTTCCATGGTTGGTCCCATGGTAGGAGGCGCAGCCATCAAGTGCAAAATTAGCCTATTACATTGCAAAATGTCCATTTTAAAAGTTTGAGAATTTATTTAATATGGCCACACTTATAATTGGAGAGAATGGTTTGTCACTAAAATACATAATATTGTAAAGTGCATCTATAAATTTTCTTAGGCCAAAATTCAATAAACAATGTGTATTTATTTATTGTAGAAATCTTCTAAAATTCAAAATAAATATTTCTTGGCCCAGAAAAATTACAAAAAAAATATATTTAAATAAAATATAAAAAAATAATTGATCTGGACCAAACACTAGGCCGAAAAGGCCTAGTGTGTGCTTCTCATGCTCGTTGAATCTCATGTGCGCATGTGCTGCTGAAGCTGGTCATCTCCTTCCAGCTCCAGCCGTGCAACAATGGCAATGAAACTACCATTTTTGAGTTCCCAAGCTCTAAAATCATGCCCTTTTGTAGATTGAACATTATAAAACACTTTCTGGCAATAATCCAACCTAGATACATCAAACAATTAGAGAAAATAAGCACTAAAAAGCTTCAAACGAAGGGCTCAAAATTTTCAAGCAAGAGGCTTTCGATATTCAGGTTTATGAGCACTTTTCTTTCAATTGAATTATGATTCTTGTTCATATGAGCATGTGAAAGGTTCAAATAACATTTAATTTCATTATTATTAGAAGGAAGAGAAGATTCAAAAATTAGGGATGAAGCATGAACATGAATAGATAATATGATGAATTACGGGTGAGAAAGCTCAAATTCAATGAAATTAAGCATGCTAATCATGTTAGAGAACTAATATCCAACCTAAATTTTGATTTATTTTATGTAATTAATCAGAATTCAAGAATTCCTAATTTCTAGGGTTCTTAAGTTCAAAAATTGGGATTTTTCTTTAATTTAACATAATTTAATGGTTAATCATCTTAGTAGATAAGAAATTATACTATCAATGTTGCTTTGATACCATGTGTTGATAACATGAATTAAATAAGATTTATTGGTCAAAACAAAATAAGAGAAATTGCGTACTTGATAAGGAATCTATAGATGCGCTTATTAGTCTGATGAGCAAAAGAGATAGATCACACAATTTATTTTACCTCTTAAGGTTTTTTAGAATGGAGAAGAAGAGAGAGTGTTAGCAGTTTCTAATATAATATATGTATTTATAATTAATTGCCTCCTTTATCCTTTCTATATGAGCCAAACTTGTGATAAGAAATTATTGACTACTAAAAGGCTATAGGTTGGGGTTTCTACCCAATGGGTTAATATGTAATCCAACTTATCATGAATTATACACTTTTAAACAAAACCCAATTCGTTTAGAACTCAATACCAAATAAAAAACTGATTGTTTAAAATATAATAAAAAATTATCTTATAATTAATTAATGCCAATTCATATTTAAATATTAATTTATAAAATTAATCTAACACTTTTTGCTTAAGTTTCTTATTTTAGTTCTTTGATATCATAAAAATAGATTAGCATATCAAATAACACAATACAAAAGATAAAGTAAAAGAACATAAAGACATCAAACCTTTTTAGAATTAATTAAGTTTTTGATAGAAAATTAGACTTTTTTTGTGATAATTAAAATTATATCCAACCTAATAATTTTTAATTTATTTAAGTTATAATATTTATTTTTTTATTGTTGTTGTTGTTGTTGTTGTTATTTTTATTAGAAGACTTTGACTAACTAATAAAGATACTTTAAAAAAAAACAATGTTCTCATTTTCCGTTTTCTTTTTTTTTGAGAAAGGAAATTGGATTTCAGTGTTTGCTAAGCTTACTTCATATCCTTAATTCTATTAAATAATCAAGCAATATTCTAATTTCAATCCTAATTTCCAGTTAAAAGTCTTTGGGTCATTACACAAAATTTTTTTGTTACAATTGTATTTGAATAATAGAAACTTCGAGTCCATTCTTTTCAAAGGAAAATGGAACTTGTAGGAAATTGATTTTCCAATTTCCAATATTTGCTGCTACAAAATAATTGTAAGAAGAAAAAAAAACTACTTATTCTTAATAAACCGAAGTTTTGCCCTACAATTCTTCATTGCTACTCTATCCACTTCCTAAGTTTTGGAAACCTCTTTTTCTAAAGAGAAAATCCGATCACTCACGTTATACCTCCAAATGGGAGTTGTCACCATCACATAATACAAGTTAAATCTTACATCCATAGATCAAACAAAATAATTGAAACCCTGCTTTTTCACCCACAAAACTTGAGGGTAATAAGAGACCTTTCAAAAAGAACACTCTTCATTTATAAATTCAATTTCAAGTTTTAAATCTCGTAATTTTATTGCTCGAAGAGTACAAGAAAGAGGTTGATTTTTGCTCTTAAATAGAATTTTAATTAACAAAAATTATTTTTATAAAATTTACTACCTCCTGAATACTATCTGAACTTTTAATTCCTTTATCTTCTATTACAAACTTATCTTGTAACACTTAGATGTTATCAAAGTAAAATTTTTAGGAAATTGAAAGTGAGGAGGAGTGGAGAATCAAGCAATAATTTTAGATTATGGTTTAGTGTTTCCATATATTTTTTGTGAGAATGAGAAACATATAAGATAAAATTCAAATAAATATTTAAGATTTATTTATAAAGGTTTAATACATAAAGTTAAATATATGTTACAAGTAATATGTGGAAGGTAATATTTGTTTATTTAAAGAATTTATCAATATAATCCTTATAGCAGGTGTTTGATTTATCTATGAATATATTATGTGGCAAATGTTATTCAGATTAAGTGGAAGAATGTTAGAGTATTGTTTTAAATTTAATTATAAATAATGGTAAGTTAAGATATTTCATATCCTATTTTTGAATTTAAAAAAATTTTAATTTAATGGTTCATAATTTTAGGTTTTTCAGGTTTGTTAAATATATGTTACAAACAATGGATGAAAGGCAATACTTGTTTATTTAAAGGATTTACTAATATAATTTTTATAGTATGTGTTTAAGTTATCCATGAATATGTTATGTGACAAATGTTATTCAGACTATGTGGAAAAATGTTAGAATATTTTTTAAATTTAATTAATATTGGAATATTTTTTAAATAATGGTAAGTTAAGATATTCCATATCCTATTTTTGAATTTTAAAAAAATTGTAATTTAATGGTTCACAATTTTAGGTTTTCAAGTTTCCTACACATTAGGGTTGGTTAGTTAAGATACACAATCATAAAACTGAAAATGTTTTAATGAGAGAGTGCATAAGTTTTATAGATACTAACATTTTGAGAGAATATCTAGTAGAGAAAGCTTCTCTGAGGAGATCTATCACTGAGTTGGTAATTTATTGAAAAATTGCCTTTAAAGAATACTCTTTCTACTCTTTTCTTTTGTGTTTGTGATTTCAGGTGCTAGATCTTGAATCTGATTATTTGAGCTTTTGTTTCGAATTCACTAACATAGCTCAAGGCTTTTATACTTCCGCTTAAAATATTTCGCTCTGTGACAAGCATGTATTTGTATGGATAAATTAGTGTATGTATATTTATTGTGAGTAATTCATAATGTATTGTATGCCAATCAAGACTTGCAAGAACGAGTAATCCCAAAAGCCACAAGAGCTTGTACGGTCAGCATCATGATTGGGATCACAGAAAACCCCATCACACTTGGCTTCACTTTCTAATTTGGAAATCACTCAAAGGCACTTGCAATCAAAACCAAGACATATAAAGGGAAAAAGAAGTAATTTCGTGAGACGAAATAGGGCTGAGATGGAATTGCAGCCTTGTTTGTTGTCCTTCCAAAGAAAAACAAATAAATAAAACTAAAAGGATACATACATCACAAATTAAAAATTAAGAAATTAAATTTAAATTAATAAATTAATTAAAGGACCAAAATGATAGTTAAACTTTAAATTAGTTAACAAAAGAAACTTTACAATTTCCTTTTAAAATATCTTCCCAAAATACTACTTATTCTTGATATGTTTTAAACTTGTAATTATTAAAGTTCTGTTTGTTGAAGAAAGTGGAGGAAAAAAAAAAGGAAGTGATATTTTTTAATTTCACAATTTTTAGATATAGATTCTAAATCTAATTTTTTTTATCTTATAATATCTTTATATTAAAGAGGATAAATAAAAAAAATTATTTTCATCTGAATAAATACTTAAATAAAAATATCAAAACTTGTAAGTATTGCTGATAAATGGCTATAAATTTAAAATATTTTTTTGAAATATCATAAGGATTCAGAAATTTCAAATATTTCATACGTGATTATTTTATAAATATGGAAAGATATTTCTATCTTAATAATTTTGTCACTGCGATTAATCTAAAATATACCAGTAGTAGGAAAGGATAATAAATTCAACGGAAAAAAAAGGACTACGTTCTCAAAGGACTCAGATCTTCTGAAGTGGCACTTCCCTGAAGTAGCTGAAGTCCCTCACATGTATGGTTTTTCTTTTGTTAAAAAGAAAAGAAAAGTCATGTCAACAAAACAGAAAAAAAAAAAAGTGAGAGACCTTACCAAACTTTAAAGAATGACACTTCAAAGGATCCGTTTCCGTTCTCAAAACACAGTAGTAGAAAAGGATAATATATTTACGTGAATCTTGTAGAATGGATCCCCATTATTCTTTTTAATTAAAAAATATTTAGAGTTGTTTTTTTTTTTTTAATGCTGGCTGTCTGTGGAATATAGCACTTTTGCTGTAGTTTGAGGCACAATAAAGGATTCGCTCTTTGAATCTTGACCCCATTCGTTTGGAACGCAAATGAACAGAGCAGTTTTCTGGTCAGTTAGACTATGGTGTCAAAATGAACAAGGATTTTCTACTGCAAACCGAGCAGATTTAGATCTTTTATTTTTTATTTTTTAAATCTCAATCATTTATTTTTTAAATATTTTTTTAAAAATAAAAAATAAAATAAATATAATCTCTCAACTTCAACTCAACATGGCTGTGCAATTTTGGGCTTTGCATTTTGCAACACGCCACTCTGCCTTTGCCGTCTGCAAGTTGAAAATTGGGGAAAGGCGTATGAACAGAAGGATTCTGGAAGAGATCGTAAAAGCGTTTCTGATATAAGAAAAGTATTTTAAAATCTTTTTATCTTTTTTTTTTAAATTTTTTCCTTTGAGTTATTCTTTTTAGTTTTTTTTATCTACTTTTCTATCTACTTGCAATACTCTATTTTGTTTCGAATTTTTTTCTTCAAATAATTTTTCTGTACCAATTTAAATTTTAATAAATTAATTTGAAAATTATTTTAGAAAATTTTAAATTCAATAAGTAATTTAAATATGAAATTCTAAAACTTTGAACAGATAAATACAAAATTTTTTTTATAAAATTATAAATAAAGACTACTTTTTATAGTCGACAATAATCTGTCACTAATTAAAATTTTTTGTTACAAATTTTAGTGAAAAATGTTTATCCATTACTAAATGTACAGATTTTGAAAGCAAAAGAAAGAACGCAATTTTCAATCTGTCACCAAATTATAAAGTTAGAGGAATACTGAGCTAACATATAAGTAAAAAAATTTCACTTTTTCTTAATTTTTGAAAACATATATCAAATGGGGCACAGCATTTGGATGCGCAAACAATAATGTTGGCCTCCAGAGTAAGAAGAAAACACATTTCACAGATAGGTGATATGAATATTGCAACTTATATTGATGGAGTTTTAAAAACCCATGAAATGACAATAGAGCTCAAGCTAGAATGAATACATGTCAAAAAAGTCGCAGGAAATTTATCTTTAGCCTCAGGTAAAGCAGGAGAACCGAGTTGCCTTCCTGCCTATCTATAATGTTTGAAAAAGAATTGGCGAAAAGTCACATAATACTAAACGAATTCACAAAACCAGATCAATTAGCCAGTTGAAGTTTGCTAATCTGCAGGGAATATATTGTTTGATATATGTCTTAATGGATTTCAAGACAATGATAATCAAACTATTACATTTACCTCTATATGCCAGCCCCTTGCTTGATTATGGAGATTATTCTTCATTATGATTATGATCAATTTAGTTGAACAAAGACAGTTAGAAAGTTTATGCAGAAAAATTCTGGTTTGATCGTCATCTCTTATTCTGATGTTGTTACGGAGGTTCTTTTTAGTCTTTGTGACACTATTTGAATTGAAGATCTCTTAATATATCTGTTGCGGAAAAGCTTTAAATTAGGCATACACTATAAACATATGCTTCCTTTTGATCATTAGTTCTCATCCTGCATTACTTTGATTCCTTTTCCATGGTTTTACCGTAGTTCCTAATGGGGAGATACGTTCCTTTTTACGCTTGTTGAAGTATATTTTTAAAACAAAAATAGTCATGAGTGAAAAGACTTGCTTACTTATACACTTACACACCCGCGCACCCTCTCCCTTTTTTTTTTTTTCCTTATTGGGGCACTAAACTGGATAAATCTGACTACATATGTTCATCTTCCAAGAAGATGACAACTCCTAGAGATAGCAACAAGGGATGACTATGAGACTACTAGTTCATAAATTAATTGTTAACCTTGAACTTATAGATGGAGGTGATAATTATCACAAATTATTTTTTACTTTTGAATTTCCACCCTAATTTGCATTATTAGAAAATAAATATTTAGTTGCAATGTTTTAACTACAATTAAAAAATTGTAATTTAATCTTAAAATTTAACTTTACTTTGACTAAAATGCAATTAAACTAACGGGGGTTCACTATGATTTGTGCAAAGCATAATAGCCTACACAAGGCATAACTGCAGTTTGGACTAAGGCCAGTTATGCCCTAAAGAAAACAACCTTAACCGAAGCTATGACCCGTACACTGCTCCCCCACACCCCATTAGGAAACCCTAGCCCCCTCCTTCAATCCAGAACCTGTGCAGCCATTTGTGATGGAAACCCTCGCCCCCCACCTCTATCATCCACCCATGATGAGAACAGCAGTCACCTGTGACTGAAATCGATGGCCTCCTTTGTTTTTTGCCCCCCTGGTGCGGAACCAGATCCTCTGCGAATCGCAGAGGACGCTTACCTCATGCGCAGCGAGAATACGACATCGTATTTTGCCTTCAGCCAATTGTGACTGTCTGTTTGATCTAAAGGTCCTCAACCCCCCACGTTGCTGCCAAGTCTGAGATGATCTTTGCCGTCCATAGTTTGCAATCTTAGCCATCGTTTTAAACCCCCAAAATGCACGGAGTCAACCTCTGCCTTTGCTTCGTTCGTCTTCGGTGCTTCAACCCTTTCGTCCAACACTCTCCAATTCTCCAGCCATAATTGCCAATACCACAAACTCCACGACACTCACACTTGCACCATCTTTTTCACTATTTTTGAATATAGTTCTCTTTCTTGTCGAAAGTTCTCGCAGAACCACCCTAGACCCATACATTTAGATTGTATCAGTGAAATTGCGTAGCTATGGCGATATTCGATTTCCTGAGAAGCATCTAACACGATTTTGATCCTCATTGTTCATAAATTCACGGCACTACTACATTTTTCTGTATTGTTCTCGTCATGTAAATAGTTGCAATTTTGATAAGCTTCTATGGCGTCTATAAGCTTAGGCATAGTGAACTCCTCTGCTCTGTCTGGGTGTTTTGTTCATGAGATTCCATTTCTCTAGCGTCTCATTATTGCTTAACTTGATACTTTTACTATGTTATATATCATTACAGTGGTCATATCCTAGGTGCTCGGCTTGACGTTTGTATTTACACTTTCATTTAGTTCTGTGCTTTGCACGCCTAATGTGAATGCTTGCTTCATGTGATATGCTGCTTATTTCTATTTTTTGCTATACATATGGGTTAACCAAGCATTCTCATGTACATCGTATCTTACAAGCAAGTTGCTCCATTTTGCCTTAAACTATTTTTCCTCCTCATATTCATACATGCATCTCTTAAAGTCAGTCAAGAAATAAGATTTACCCTTCATCAAATTACTTGAGTGCTTGATGCCATTTTGGATTAAGTGCTATATACATAGTCTATGACTAGTGTCAAGCATCACTTTTCTAAGTGTTTGGGTCATGTCTTTATCTTGATCCGTGCTTTTTTAACTTTTGCAATTTGTTTATGTTTCTAAATGCCTTTTCCTTTTCTCAGTTTTCCTAAATTTTAGAAAAATCCACTACAGATTGAAAACTATATTTGTTAAAATTAAATTTGCCTTGCCATTGTGGATAATAATCCTGTTTACTCTATAACTTTTGGTTGTTAATTATGGTGTTTGAATATCATTTTGAGCCAATACTTGACGTTCGGTTGTCATCCATTGTTATAGTATCTTTATGACTTTTGTTTAAGTTTCTTCTTTTAAAAGAAAAGTTATGTTCAATGTGGTTATGCTCTTTTACAAATGCAGATACCATCTCTCTTTGGTGGCCCCCCAGAAATTTTTTTTGGGTATCATGACTAATATCAGAATTTGAGGTATAAATAAGTCATTGAATTCTTCTCAAATTTCCCTTATAAATGTTAGCAAAAAATTAATGTTCTGCAATCTTTTGTATAAACTCATTTGATTTAGTTTGTCTTTCCCCTTGGCCTTTTTTAATGCGGTTTTGAGCCTTTTTCTTTCTTTTAATTATATTCCCATCAGTTACTCTTGGATGAGATGTCTGTTGAATGTATTCAAGATCACGCTGATGCTAAGATTGTTATAGCTAGAATACGGAACCTATTTGGATATAATCTTTTTTTCCATCAGTACTCTGTTGGTGTTAATTGTAAGTCCCCTTCACTTGTTTGAGAATTGATTCCTTCAGGTTGGTTTTGATTTTGTTTTGCCTATTAATGTTCCATAGTTGGATTTAGCAAAATTTGGCATAGGAGAACTTGAATTCTAATGATGGTCTCCACAAAGGAGCTGGTAAACTCAAGTTTCCAACGTCTCAAAGAAGTCAGTTGGTTCCTCTGGTTTCATAGTTTTTTATCTCAGATTCTCGGGCAATTTCAATTTATTGCTGTGTTGTAAAATTTAAAGCTATAGAGTTGATTTTGACAAATTAGTTTATATCTCTATTTTGATCAATGATCAATCTATGGGATCAAAGGACACAAAAATTGGGTAGAAAATGAAAGCCTGGGGGCCCTTAGTAATTATTCTCCTGAGCAGGGTACACTTGGGTCACTTTGAAAATGATGCTGTACACGATCACTAGTGTCAAGAGTGTGCACTTGGAAATTAACCTAAAAAAACTCGAGTTCAACTGATATTTATGTAATCTCAGTAAAAGGGCATTTGAGAACACATAAACAGAACCCACTACTCCACGTTCACATTCACGTTAACCAACACATGTAAATATATAGAGCAAATGGCTATAGCTAGCAAGTTAAAAAAAAAAAAAAAAAGGTAGACTGGAGGATAGATTTCCTTTGTCCTTTAAAGAAAGAATTTGTTATCTATGCTGATGCTGAGGTTAGGGAAAAAGCTGAGGTTTTATGTCTGAGGTAGTGAACTAGGAATAATAGTAGCCTTTATTTCTCTTCTTGTTCCTAAACTTGTGAATGGTTGCATACTTACATGGTATCATATTCTCATGCTTACACCACATGATGCAAGAAAAACCATTAAACTTAGTAGTACTAATTTTGATGGAATGTTTTTTATGTGTTGTGTCTCTTGGTTAAATAATGTGGTGTCTCTTGGTCCTGTTTACACGTAGAGTTTTGGGTCCTGAACAGATTCCTGATGAGGTAAACTTTTGGTCTTGTCTACAAGTAGAGTTTTGGGTATTCTTTTTATCTCTTCAGAGATTCTTATGTAAATCTGGTTTATTATAGTTATCTAAACTATAGATTCTTTTTTTCCCCTGGGTAGCTTGAGATGGAAGATGGCGATGAAATAGATGCAATGTTGCACCAAATTGGAGCTTTAATATTCCCCAACTACTTTATCTTATTCTTTGTAAATTTGAGGTCTTTCTCACAATGTGAGCTATGATTCTGAATTCGAGATTTCACCATAAAAGAAAATTTACTTCACCACAAAAGAAAATTGTGACTTTCATTTCATATTTTTTGTTTTGTAATGTTATTACTTGGTCAACACTCCTCTTCTGGTTGATTAGACATTATATGCTGGGTTGTTTAAGACATTAATCCTAAAGCCTTTAAACCTTTTTATCTGATTAATTTGCATACTTGATTTGTTAGTAAGTTTAAATATTTTTGGTGTTACTGTGCTGATAGTCATTTTTGAGCATCTTAAATCTTCATGTTTCCTTTCAATGATCAAATCATATAATTATACTCTGTTTTTCTGTGTTTTCCATCCATCAAAGTGTTGTCCTCCAGTGACATAGTTAAATTTAAGCTATAAATAGTCCAATTCATTGATTAGAGTAGTGGCCAATCTAGAGATAATTGGCCAATACTATAACCAAAGTTTTTTTTTTTAAAAAAAAAACCTGCATAATATTTAACTAAAACCACTACTAAAACCTACGCAATATTTAACTGGGATTGTTTTAAACTACGGTGTAGCTATAGTTCTTTAACTACAGTTAAACAATGATAGTACTTATAGGCAGAAGGTTCAATTGTACTTTATAAAGTCGCAATTAAATCTTTAGCAGCGGTTTAAACCGCAGCTAAATCCAAAAAAAAACCATACCTAAAACAAATTTCTTTTTGGTAGTGTTGCAAGACTTATCCTTCGAGAATTGATATGTTTATCAAAAATCCTATAAAAATTAATTGGTAAATAATTATAAAAAAATAAAGAGGCAAGTGCTTGTGAGAGTGGACTTCCCATTTATATTGTTATTTACATTTGTATGTTGTGATTCTGTATCTTGTCAGGTTCAAACATAGTTGACATAATAAATGATTAGCCTGTAATGCATTTTTTCTACTATGGGTATTCCTTTCAATTGTTGTATTGTAGCAATGCTTTTGTTTTTCTATATCAATGCCGTCTCTTTTATTACAACCTTTGTAGTCTGATTGCTTCTACAATGTTGGATGGACTGAAGACGTCTGTGCAGTGATTAATTATCTACAGGAAGAGCACCTTATTGGTGCTAACATTCTTGAAAGTTTCATAGCTCAAGTCTTGTATTGTGCTTACATCAAATGTCTTGACTTCGCATGCTTGAGTCTTAATTCAAAATTTTATACATTTACATACAACCATATCGAGTTGAGTTCTCAACTTGTTTTCTATTGAGTTTGGAAGCATGTGGATGCTTGTGATCTCTCTTTTTGGTGATGCTACCATTTATAGCAAGGAGCAACTAACTAAATGCTTATATACTTTCCTAGCAAGTGTCTGACATTTCTTGCTTCACAACATTGCCCTTTGTTATGTGTCATTTTAACTTGTGCTTTTTTCCTGATTAGATTGATGAGTGGTGCTCGATTAATCTTCTTCAATTCAATGATTCCTTCATTTATATTCTCTGTGGCGACTTTTGGACTTTCAGCAACAAATATAGTTTATATTTTTGTAGTAACTATCTGTGCCTAATATTGAACCATCTAAATGAAATTTACATCACAAAATATTAAAATGCTGCAAATGCAAATGAGGTTATCTAATTAGGAGATGCATATCTTGAAGAAAACAAAGGTATCATCTACTTTTGAAAAAAAAAGAGTATCAAATATCAAATTAAATATGATAATACAAAAATTGATGAATCATAGACAACACTGATCACCATGAAGATTCAGGATATCGGCAAAACTCTGGTGGTGGTTGTGCATCTCCAAAAACTTTTCTCAACATATTTTACATTACAAGTTTACATTTGATATGTTCAAGTAAAGAAGTGAAAGGGATTATTCTGAATCAATAATAACGTATGAAGTAATAGGAAGCAAAGCCATTTCAAAAGTGCAATGTTTCTTCTCACCACCAGCCAATATATATATATATATGTCTATCTAAAGGATGGTGGGCCAAAAATCGAAAGGTATCAACAAAAATGTAAAAAGCATCAATTAGGGGAGAATAGGTGTATTTATACCCAATTTTTTTTTTAAGATTTTCACAATTTAACTAAAAGGGTTAGGATATAGTTAACTAAAACATGATTAGTTAATTGAAATATGAAATAGTAAGGCTAAAACATAACTATCAGTTGACTACAAATAAAATCAGTCAACTAGAAAACTTAAGGCAATAAGTAAATAGAAATAGAGGGAAGAGAACTGATACTAGTATTTATCTTGGTTTAGTACTGAAATCTACGTCCAGTTCTCTCATACCTTAAGGTAATTGCTTCACAATTAATATATTAGTACAGCAATGGAGGTTTTCTTGTGATCACTTTTAACACATTATTTTTTAGCTCACTTCAAATTAATTACACAAAGCTTTTTCTCAGCTCACCCTTAATTTACTTTCCACTCACTTACAAGAAATTTTATAGAGAAACGAATAATTTAAAAACCTTTATAGATGAAGGGAATACAATAAATGTTCAATAAATTTGCTTAATTAGCAAGATGAACCCAAAACCATGCTTAGAATGAATGTAGGAAGAAGATGAAGTGGAGTGAATGCTTGCTCTATTTTTTGCTTCTCTACATCTTCAGTTTGGCTTCAATGTATTTAAAATTTGCAACAACCAATTAGTCTTTGTGAGAGGAGTCTTCAATCTTCTCTTTGATTGACTTTTTGAAGCATAAAAAATGATGGCTAAATTTTAGTTTTCTTTAAAGATGGAGTAGCTTCAACGTTAAAATAATTTCTATCTTCTTTCTTCTTCTTTGCAACCTTGGCTATGGTGTAGAGAGAGTGCCAAGCTTTGTTGTAAATGCTCACTTAATGCATGCTGAACATTTGAGAAAGCAACCCAACTAACAAGAATAATATACTTTTCCTTTACTTGACCAGAGATGAAACTGCATATGCTCAAAACTTTTGACTTGTGAAAGAATCTTTCTTGTTTTCATTGACTTGTAACTAGTCTCATTTGATGCCAATTAATAAAGTCATTTTGTCTACTATTTTTTTTTTAAAACACTTTTTGTCTCTTAAATTTGTATTTCAAACGTATTGGGGTTTAGGAAAAAAAAAAAAAAAGAATTCCTTGGGAGTTTGGACTTTTCTTTAAAAACTAGATCCATGGACTTTTTGCTTAATGCTTTTAATTTTGATTTTTGTTATCATTAAAGAATTCAACATTTGTGAGATTATTGGGCCTTTCTTAAACACGTAGGCCAACCTGAACAACATATTAATTCCTATGGTTTACTATAATAGATATCCATTACATTATCCTAGATCAATGTCTTCCATATATAACATTACAGCAGCAACTCTTGAAAGCTGTTCTTCAATAACTCTAGCAATTAACGGAAAGAAGAAATTTTGTTTGGCAAAGTTTTGAAATTCATCCATTTGTTCTGGCATTTCAAGGTTAAACCCCAAGGAGATTTATCTTATTTGCTGCAAAAGCAAACCGTTATTCTATTTCATAGCATATAATTGAAAGTAAATAGAGCATTCATCCTGCTAACCCGCTATTAAGAATTACTTTAATCCCAATAATGTTAAGATGGTAAAATATTAAAATGCAAACAAGGCCGATACTTAACAAAGGGTTAGAATGGAAATTGAAAATCTGGACAATGTGTTGAGTTCAAATAGGGTTTTGTAAATGATAATTTAAGTCAATGAGTCTAGTACTCTTATATTCTTTAAATATTATTAGGCCTACTAATCTTGTGTAGAAGTCTTCCCTAGATTCAGAATTTCAGAAGCTTTAACATTGCATGCTTCACAAATCTACTTTTGGGTCTTTTAATCCTTCATTTGGGCATATGGTCTGTAATGCGAGGGACCTTTGTCGGCCCTTTTCCTTTCGGAAAGAACAAAAGAATTTGGCTTACAGTAGCTCATTGTTCGGACAAGAGACCCATTTTCTTGAAGCCCATTTAAAGCTTCTTTGACTAGGCTAACCAATTAAACTCTGAATCACTTGAATTTGTGTTCCTTTGGTTGAGACAAACACAGTATCTTAAGATAAAATTTTTTATTAATATTAAAGTTTTAACTTCAGCAACTATGTTAATTATTTGATAGCATGGTAAGATTATGCACAAAAAGAAAAAAAAAAAAGCCCTATTCTCAATCCCGAAGTAACCCATTTCCACAACAAAGCAATCCTTTAGGTTTCATAATCCGTTCATATAAATTATGCACAACAAAGTAAGCTTCTGGATTTACATATAGCCAACAGCAGTTTGGTATTGCTTCGCAATCCATACACAGACACGTATTCACAAGCATATCAGAGTGCACTACACCCCATACTTACGGAGGTCAGCTTGAGATTAAACACTACATATCCACACTCAAGAGGAGAGAGCATAGAGAAGAAAAATGTGATATATTTAGTTGGACAAGTTTGCTATATACTCTGCAGAACAAGGGTATCTAAAAATTGCACTAGAACAAACTATTGGATAACCATGTGCCTGGATTCAAAATTTGTACTCATGGAGTGCTATCCAAGTACTGTTCGTGTCCTATTCGATAACCCCATTGCCACATATTATTTTGCTTGGATTTCAGCTAAAAAGAACTTGATTAATGACTGGACCCATGTCCTTGGCATAACCAACATCCTGCTCTGAACCAAAATCAGATGAGTCAAAGTGGATTTCATTCTCATATTCACTCTTTTTTTTTTTCTTTGAATTTCCTTCTTTTCATTTCCCTCTCTAACTCCCAAAACATACCCTAATTAATAAATTAAAGATATTTTTTCCAAAATAAGATGGCAAAAACTGATTTAGTTAGATGATGTAAAAAGAGATAGAATGTGAAAAAAGAATAAATAAAATAAGAAATGACATTTATATTTTTACTTCTAAAAAAATAAAAAATAGATAAATACTATTAAATAATAATTACAAAAATATACAATTTAAAAATGGATTTCCTTATAACAAACCAAATGGAGTCTAACTACTTATAGCATAGGTGTCTTGCAATTATATTTACAGACAATAATTTAAGATCCCGATTCTTCCTCAAACAATTAGTTACATACAAGCTTAATTTTCCATAAATAATAAGAATAGTCCAGTTACAATACTGAAATAGTTACATTCATACCTGTTAGTTTATATAATGGTGAAAGAAGATATTCTTCAAATTCTTATGACATGTCTGGATCTGATATTTTCCATGATTGAGAAAATATCTTTATCTTTACAGCTATATTCTTTGGCAGGCAACTTTGTCAGACCACACAAGACACGTGAATGGACCACACAAGCCTTTCGTCATCAACAGGACAATCTAAAGCGTAGACTTGACCCGCAATTGAAACAACGTATTATGGAATTGCCGTCCTCAAATGAATTTTCTTTTAAGAAATTAAATGGAAGTGTTGTTTTCAGTCATAGATTATATGTTAATGTCGTTTTCTAAGGCGTCCAATATATGTATAATTTATACATAGTTGTTCAAGGTGTCAATGACTAAGTCAAATGAAGATAAGCTCATAAAAATACTTGGGTATATATTTATCTACTATTAAGAACAATTTGTATTCAAAGGTTACAGATAAACGTTGATTTATATACATATATATATATATGTAATTAAACTACTATGAGATTCCTTCTAAACTAATCAAAGAAGTCTTTGTCTGCTTCCTCGTTACACTTGTGATGGACACCTTAGAAAATGCCATTAACGTCACTCATAATCTGTGATTTAAAACAACATTTTCATCTAATTTCTTAAAAAGAAAATTCATTTGAGGACGGGAAGTCCATTCTACCATTGTTTCATTTGCATAACAAGTCAGGGCGTTAGAGTGTCGTATTGATGACGAAAGGCTTGTGTGATCCATTATCTTGTCCTCTATGGTTTGACAAAGCTGCCTGACCTAGAAAAATGGTTGTGAAGACAACGATATTTTATACGTCATGGAAAATGTTAAAGTCATATAAGAATTTGAAGAATATCTTCTTGAAACATGATATAAACTATCAATGTTACGATAAGTATAGAGATGAGAGTTTGAATATAAGAAGTCGGATGAGAGAATGGAATTCTTATTCACTACTTTATGAAGATACGTACATGATATTTATAACATGAGGTGAGGGTTAGAGAGTTATAACTGAAATTATATTTTGTTATAACTATTTAAACTTCTCTAACATGCTCCCTCAATTCCATGTACCCATCTACTCCAAGACTTCTCTTAAAATCTTGAGAAAGCAGAACTAGATATAGCATTTTTTAAACTATCTACCACTTGACTGGAAGCTGGAACGTGCTTGACTACATTTTCCTTTGCGATAGCCTTTTCTTGAACAAATTGAATATCCAATTCTATATGCTTAGTTCGTGCATGTAGAATTGGATTAGCTATCATCATGACAGCACTCAAATTATCACAGAGAATGTATGGAGGAGCAACAAGCTAAACATGAAGCTTAGAGAGTAAGGATTTGAGCCAGGATACTTCTATAGCCACTGCAGACATGCTTTGATATTTTGCTTTTGTGCTGGATCGAGCTACCGTGGATTGCTTCTTGGATGACCATGACACAAGATTATTGCCAAGAAAAATATAGAAGCCAATTGTGCTTTTCTTGTCATTGCAATCAAATGGCCAATCTACATCACAATATGCCCTAATAATTTCATTGTTACAAGGTTTAATTGTGAGGCCATGACTAAGAGTGCTAGCCAAGTAATGGAGAATTCTCTTGACTGTCTTGCAATGAGTTTTTAGTGGAGACTACATGAACTAACAAACTTTGTTGATAGCAAAGCTTATTTCTAGTCTTGTTATGGTAGCATATTGTAAGGCACCTACTACTGACCTATACAAAGAAGGATCTTCCATTTTATCCTCACCATCCCTGTAAAGTTTGAGACCAACAGTCATAGGTGTATGTGTTCCCTTTGAGAAAGACATTTTAGCTCTGGCCAATACATCCCTTATATATTTGCCTAGTAACAAGTGAAGAGATCCATCAGGTAAGGCTTTTGCTTTAATGCCAAGGAAATAACTTAGCAGGCCAGGATCCTTGAGTGAAAACTCCTTGTTCAATGCTGTTATGAGTTTTGAAATTTCATTGCTTGAGATACCAGTAATCAAAATATCATTAACATAAACAAGTAGGAATGTAGTAAACTGCTTCGAGGCCTTGATAAATAAAGAATGATCACATTTGCTTAAAGTAAACCCAAGTTGAAAGAGTGTGGAAGCCAGTTTTTCAAACCAATCCCTTGGAGCTTGTTTGAGTCCATAGAGTGCTTTATTCAACTTGCAAACTAACCGCTTGTTATGATGCTGAAATCCCTCTGGTTGCTACATATAGACTTCCTCTTTTAGAACTCTATTGAGAAAGGCATTATTTACATCAATTTGGTGGACAAGCCGTCTGTGAGAGACAGCCAAGGAAAGAATAGTTCTGATGGTAACTGGCTTGATAACTGGGCTAAATGTCTCATGAAAGTCACTTCTTTCTTGTTGATGGAAACCTTTAGCTATAAGACATGCTTTATGCTTCAACACTGAGCCGTCTAGATTTTGTTTTACTTTGTAAACTCATTTGCAACCAATAGCAATTCTATTTGAAGGTAACTCAACTAATTACCACATTTAGTTTGTTAATAGGGCAGCATACTTCTCTTCCATGGCCTGTTTCCATCGTGGGGAGAGTAGAGCTTCAACAATAGAAGTAGGTTCTATCTCATTGGATTTCGTTGAATTGGATTCTATTCGAGTAAGTAGAACCTTAGGCTTCACAAGGCCATTTTTGGATCAGGAGATCATCACATGTGTAGAGATCCATGGTGGCTGCATTGTAAAAGATGGTAATAGATTACAAGGAAGATCAATACACAGATCATTGGCATTGACGTCTTTTGGAGTAAAACTGGAGGATATGGGATTGTTGGTAGGAGCTTGTATGGAAGAGTAAGGACTAAAGACAGTATCATCTTGTAAGATTGTAGAACCTTGTCAAAAGAACCAATAGTAATATCTAGGACATTCATATAAGGCTGAGAAGGGACAGAATAGGAAGACTAACTAAAAGAACTAGAAGAATGAGTGACACTCATTGAAGAATAAAGAAACACAATTTCATTGAAGTGAACATCTCTGGCAATAAAAATTCTACCACTAGAGGACTAACACTTATACCCCTTGTGTGAGGAACTATACCCTAAAGAGATGCATTCAATGGACCACTACTCCATTTTGTGTTGATTATAAGGTCGTGTGAAAGGGTAATAGACGCAACCAAAGGTCTTGAGATGATGATCGCTAGGTTTTGTGTGATAGAGTTTCTCAAATGGAGACATCCCTCTTAATGTTGTAGAAGGTAATCTGTTGATCAAATAAGTTGTAGTTAGAAAGGCTTCAAACCAAAATTCTAAAGGAAGTGAAGCATTTGCAAGAAGCATGAGACCTATTTTAGTGATGTGTTTACATTTACGTTCAGCAACACCATTTTGTTCATGGACATATGAATAGCTTCTTTTATGAAGGATGCCATTTGCAATGAGGAATTGAGATATTTTATGAAATTTTCCTCTCTAATTTGACTAAAAAGCTTTGATGTTTGTTTCAAATTGGAGTTCAACTATAGTCTTGAAGGCTAGAAAAGCATTATACACATTAGTTTTGGTTTGGAGGAGGAATATCCAAGTGAAGCGAGTGAAAGCATCAATAAAATGAATGTAATAATAGAACTTGTCATGAGATTTAGTTGGTGAAGGTCCCTAAATATTAGAGTAGGTAAGTTGGAAATGATTCATATATTTTGTATCAAAAGAGAAGAAAGGTTGTTTATGAGATTTGCCTAAACAACAAGCTTTGCAAAACTCAATCAGTTTTATTGCAATGTGGAAGATAACATCTAGAAAGAGCTTTGTTTACAATAAAAGCAGAAGGGTGGCCCAATCTGTTATGCCACAATGTAAACATAGTCTGTGTTTGTTGTATAGTAGTAGAGTTAGCAAGATGACAAGAATTTGTAACTAAAGACAAGTGAGGGATTAAGGCAGTGGGTTTGCATTGCTGTAGATGTGTGAATTGGACACTAGTGATAGCATAAAGACCTTTGTGAAGCTCCCCTTTCAACAATGTTTGTTTAGTGGCTCAATCCTTGACAAAACAAGAAGTAGAATGAAATTCAACATAAGTTGCATTATTAAGGCACAACTTGGAGATATTTAATAGGTTTTTACTAATAAGAGGCACAAAGAGAATATTAGACAAAACTAAGGGATGGTTTTGGATTAAAGAATGAAGATATAAGTGTCTTGAGGTAGAAATTGCCAAATCTGATCCATCTCCAATGTTGACATGTTCTAATCCATTGAAGGGTATTTTGTTCTGTATAATGGTGCTATCAAAAGTTCTATATAGGATCAACTACTATGTCAAAAGAAGCAAATAAGGCTACTAAGTGATCCTTGTTTTGAGGCTTCAATTGAGAGTGCTGGCCTGTAAGATCCATAACTGATAATGCCTGAAAGGTTTGATCATAATGATACCAATATGATCCTGCGAAATGACCAATTTTTCCACATAGTTAGCAGGTAATGCCATATCTATTGCTATTTACTCTAGAGCTACGACCATGCTTACCATTAAGAGATCTAACTCGTCCTCTAGTGAAGTTGGTTCTTCCAGCTTGTAATGTGTGAGCAAGATTCACAAAGATGTTAGAATTTTCAATGATCTTTGTATTTCTTTCAACTCTAGCCTCTTGAGCAAGAAGTAATAACTCAATGTTAGCCATAGTATAGGGATCAAGTCTTGTTAAGACTGAAGTGATGAAAGAATCATATTTTTCTAAAAGCTCTTCAAAAATGTAATCTATATGATTAAAGGTTCACACTGGAGATCCAATGGCTATTAATGCATCAATTGAAGTTTTAATCTGCAATAGGTAATTATTCATGGAAATTGACCCTTTCTTGGTGTTCTTGAGTTGAGTCTTCAATTGTTTGATCTTGGCTCATGTTTATGAAGCAAAAACATTTGTATTCTATCCAAGACTTGAGTTAAAGATTCACATCTAACAGTTCGAGTGAGAACTCCCTTGGACATGGAGGAAAGCATCGAAGACATAAGTAATCGATCTTGGTGATCCCACAGGAGAAATTCTGGATTGTAAACTCCTTTCACCTGATCATCATCATAGGAATATTTCGGTGGAGGTTTAGTTGTTGAATTAATAGATTTTTGAAGTTCATAGCCTCGTATAGCAGAGCAAATTTGCTATTTCCATAATAGATAATTGCTATCATTGAGTTTGACCAAGATGGTATGTGTGAAGGATACCACCTCTTTCTTCTATATAGACTGAGAACTTGAAGTGCTTAGCATCTTCAAGATTAAGGCTCTAATACCATGTCACGACAGGTAAAGAGAAGAGAGTTTGAATAGAAGAAGCAGGATGAGAGAATGGAATTCTTATTCACTACATTTTGAAGATAGGTACATGATATTTATAACGTGAGGTAGGGGTTAGAGAGTAATAACTGAAATTATATTATGTTATAACTATTTAAACTTCTCTAAAAATTGGAGACCAATTTAAATATTTCAATATTATGACTGGATTATTCATTTATTTTTGTAAAATTAATCTAGTATGTAGCTCATGCTTTGAATAAGAGTCACAATCTTCTTGTCTATATGTGTAATTACGATATAACTTTTTTATAGGGAGTTAGAGTCCATCATGTTAGTTTGGAAAAATTACCTTCAATTTATTAATTAGGGTATGGTTCGGAGTAGAGAGGTGAATGAAAGGAAGGAAATTTAAAGGAAAAAACAAAAAAAGAGAATGAGAATGAAATGCACAGTTCTTTTGGTAGTTTATAATTAATGGATTTGTTAATTGTCATTGAAGATATACGAGTTAAACAGAGAGTGTATAGATACCTTAGCATTTAATAAATTGTCATTTTCATTTAAAATTTTCAAATGTTTGAAAGCATCTACATAACACTTTTATATTTGATGCACATCATTTGATGTCTGGAAATATTTTAGAGATATATATCTAATATCATGCGAAAAATATCATGATCTCATATCTTATAATTTTTAACTTTATCTCTTTCATACAATAATAACTTATACAATAGTAACTTTACTTTATCTTTGATAGCCTCCCATTATACACCTTTATAGTGTCAAATAACTGTTTAAAAGAATATTTTAGAGATATCTTTTACCATCAAAGATGAACAAATATCACATTGTTAATATTTTCGCTTAGTCAGTAATTATACAGCGTCAATTATTTTTTCAATAACTTTTATTATCTACATTACTCACATTTATTCTATCAAATAGTGATAAAAAAATATTTCTATGGATCTTAATGAAGAATTCATTTTGGGATATTGATGAATTGATGATTTGGATTTGGACAGAATATAATCTTCTTTTCTGTTTTCTTGTTAATCAGTGCTCAGTGCTCGCTTTTATCTTCAATGATAATTAATGAATCCATTAATTATATCCACTCAAAGACTTCTTGATTTCATTGTCATATTTTCTTCTTTTCTTTTTCCCCTTTGAATTTTCTTCTTTTCATTCTCTTCTCAACTCTCAAAACATTCCCTAATTAATAAATTGAAGGTGACCTTTTCCAAAGTAAGATGATAGACTCTCTTTATAAAACAGTTGTGTTGCAATTATACGTACAGATAACAATTTAAGATCCTGATTCTTACTCCAAGCATTAGTTACATCCTAGATTAATTTTCCAAAAATAATAAACAATAATCCAGTCAAAATATTGAAATAGTTACATTCATCCCTGCTAGTTTATATCAAGGGGCAAGAAGACATTCATCAAATTTTAATGACATGTATAGATCTGACATCTTCGATGATAGACAAAAATATATTTATCTTAACAACTATTTTCTAAGTCACGTAACTTTGTCAGATCACACAAGACAAGACAAGTGGACCACTGAAGCTTTTCGAGGACACTCCAAAGCCTACGCGGGAAATGAAACAATGTAGTATGGAATTACCGCCTTCAAATGAATTTTCTTTTTAAGAAATTAAACGAAAGTGTGGTTTCCAATCACGAATTATAAGTAACAGTAATGTTGTTTTCTAAGGTTTCCACTACATGTATAATTTATACATTCTTGTTCAAGGTGTCAATGATCAAGTCAACTGAAGATAAGCTCATATAATTACTTGGGTATATATTTATCTACTATAACTAAATTAACAATTTGTATTTAAGGTTACAGATAAATGTTGATTTTTATATATACGTAATTAAACTAGTATGAGATTAACCCTTCTAAACTAATCAAAGAAATCTTTGTCTTCTTCCTCGTTACCATGCGGCGGACACCTTATAAAACGCAATTAACGTCATAATCTGTGATTAAACAAAACTTTCATTTAAATTCTTTGAAAAAAAAAACTCATTTGAAGACGGCAATTCCATTCTATATTGTTTTATTTGCAGGTCAAGTCTGGGTTTTAAAGTGTCCTGTTGATGACGAAGGGGTTGTGTGATCCATTTACGTGTCTTCTATGGTTTGACAAAGTTGCCTGACTTAGAAAAATGGCTGTGAAGACAGCACTACAAATAAAAAAAAAAAAGCAAATTAAAATTTTCATCACTATTCTATCACCAATATGCCATAAATCCGTCTCTAAAATTAGCGACGGAATTTTTCATCACAAAAAATTCCATTGCTAATCTGACAAAAAATTTTGTCACTAATGAATAGAATAGTAAATTCTTGTTTTGCAATGAAATATTCCATCGATAATTTAGTGACGAAATTAGTGATTGAATTTTTTATTGCAAAATTTTGTCGCTAATCCTTTGCTAAATCCATCACAAATGATAATTTAAATTTTTGAATAATTTATATGATATAATGATTTAAATATTTTCAATTCTATTTATATAGATATTATAATTTAACAATTTAATTATTTATATATTATAATTTAAATTATAAATTAATAATTTAATGATTTAAATATCAAAATAATAAAATTTGATAAGTACTAATGTACTTAATCATTCTGGAGTCAATAAAAGATCTCTGTTTTATTCAAAATTTAAAAAATATATAATTTGTATATTCTAAATCATATAAATAGTAAAAAACTTCACAAATTTAAAATCATAATTTAGACCAATATAAATAAGGAATGATTTTATTAAAAATATAAAGAAATTGAAAATAAATAAAAGTCAAATAAATATTTTGATTAAAAAAACAAAAAATAGATAACGTAAAAAATATATATGTAGCAATATGTCTCATTCCCAAGATTTTATAAATACTAAAAATGACTCCATTCCTCCATCGTATTTCAATTACGCCACTTGTCTCTCACCTCTCTCCCCTCCCCATTGGTTTCCCCTCTCTATCATATTGTGATTCTTCAATTTCTATATTTAAACTGAGTTAAATTTACACATTCTCCCTCTAGTCTCTTTATTTTTTATTTTTTTATGTTTTTCTAAATGATTGTGTCAAGGTTTCCCCTTTTTCAAATACTGAAACTTTTTCTCATTTAAATATCAAATATCTCAAATTCTCTCGTAAATACAAGGTGCAAAATAAAAAAAGAAGGGGAAGGTATGATCTAAAATCCAATACCTACACATATATAGTTTACAAATTGGAGGAAAGAGAAGGGATTTGTCAACTCTCAAATGAAATTAACTAATTTTTTTTTGTTAATTAGTCATTGCTATTAAAATTTTGTTGATAATTAGTCATTGCTATTTTTGAGTAAAGTATGTTTCTAGGAAATTTTAAACTGATTGATTTGATCGAAGCTCTTTGAAAAATGACCTTTGAGCATTAAACTGCAAATAAGTTACTTTTACTAATCTTTACTGATTCAACAGTTGTGAGTAAAATTTTGTTGACCAAAATTTTTTTGCTTTAGCTGAAGTGCTAATTAATCAAAATCAATCAGATTAGGAATTTCATTGTTTTCAATTTCAATTTAGTTTTCTTACTTTGTTTTTGTGGCTGATTCTAGAGCCTACAATTTCAGTGTTTTAAAGCAATTCTACATAGCACTGATTCCAGGGGTGACTAACTCTTATTGAGTTAAATTAAAAGGCATTGCAATGTTAATTAAACTGTGTACATGTTATTATAATTATTACTCAATAATGTCATCTTCCTTGTGAACATCACATTTTGTTTGCACATGTTTTAAAAATAATAATAAAATCAAATTAGCAAAAAAAAAAAAGAAAAAAAGAAAGAAAAAGAAAATTTTTAAAAGAGAAAAAATGAGAAGAAAAAAAGGAAAAGAAAAAGAAACAAAAGGAGAATACAAAAGGACAAAACAAAGAAAAAAAAATAGAAAAATAGAAAACACAAAATAAAATAAATAAAAATATCTAAAATTAGATGTAAAACAAGATGGTAAAGAATTAACCCAAATTGAAGTAATTTTAGCTCGTTTCTTAAAAGTCCATAATATTAAGAGCCCATATAGCCTAACACCAAAATAGCCTAATATGGAAAAAAATTCAATAAAAAAACAAAAAATAAAAAAAAGAAAAAAAAAAGAGAAAGAAAGAAAGGGCCCAATAGCAGATATGAAACCCAAAAAATAACAAAAAGAAGGGTTCAAAATAAAAAAATAGTTTTTTAAGAAGTCAAATAAATCTCTTTTAAAATCAAATAAAAATGGATGAGGGATAAAAAAAATAACAAATAAATATATACTTGTAAAATTTGAAAATTAGGCTCTTAACGAAAAAAATTAAAAATAAAATAAAAGAACTAAATAAGAACATTTCACCTAATTTTTCTTTTAAAAAAGGGTAAAGAATAAAAACAACTAAAACAAAGAGGTTACCAAAAATAAAGTTGGAATTTAGATGTTTTCCCAGCTGGATTTGTTGATTCCTAGTATTGGTTATGTTGATTTTTTTTTTTAATTTGGGTGATTATGTTATTTTCTATAAAATAAACTTATCATTATTTGAAATGAAAGTTTTTTATAAAATAATTATGAATTAGTGTCATCTAATTCACACATCCTTCTTCCCACTAACAAAAAATAGGATTCAACCCCCCCCCCCCCAAAAAAAAGAAAAAAGGACTAAATGGGAATATATGTTTCAGCTTAATTGATAAATCATGCAATTATTTACAAAAATTATATGTTTAATTGATATATGTTTTGGGGGAAATATTAAGCGTATGGTGGGGCCACGTTGTTTAATAATATCAATGATATAGAATTCCAATGGTGTACATTTATGGATTGACAAGCAAATTGAATATCCTCTATTTACTATATAGGTTATAGTTAAATAAAGGGAAAAAAATAAGGGTTATGAATTTCCATTTAAATGGATTTTTTTTTTCTCTTTTACTGCATTTTGTATAATACTATTGAGAGTGCTTATAAGAGTTACAAGTGATTCATGCTTCATATTATTAACTAATATATACTATGCTTGACTAAATAAAAAGAAAAAAAATCAAGGGCTAAATTATTTGGTGTGAGCACCTTTGGCATCAAGATTTTTTTAATTTTGTATAATGTATATTATGTCTTTATAATTATTATTGAATAATTTTTATCTTTTTTATTATTTTTTTAAAATAGAGATATAATGATATTTTTTTTCATTATATATTTAACATTTTATATACTAAACAACTTATGGCAATTTTATAAGACTAAACAATAGGTTTGGTGAGAAGTAGTTAATGGATAAAGTTGGTAAAAGCAAAAACTAGAGTATTAAGTTGACACTATTATTTCTTAGTAACTTAACTAATTCTACAACTTCTTGTAACAACTTTGAGGTTACAGTATTGTAACATTTTGAGTGGGATTCAGACATTCCAATAGACGAAGCCCAAAAAACCAAATCATGCTTAAATCTCTACACATGAATGCACGCCAATCCATGCTTGTCATCCCCCATTATGAATGTTGCTTTTAGCCTGCAAGTTAACTGTTTTTCATATACATTAAAGCAATGATCACCCAATTCATATGCAACTAGGTATTAATTTTTTCTTTTTTTAAGTATAACTACTCCTATTATTTCATATATATATATATTATACAATTCTTTATAATGTTATTATTAATTTTTCTAATCAAAATATGATAAGTGTATAGTTTTTATAAATAATTGCATGATTTATCAATTAAATTATATAGGAGGTATATCTATTTCTAGGGGGTGAATCTCATTTGTTTCCATTTTGCAAATAATTGCATGAACGTATGTGGCCTTGGTTATATGTTTCTTTTTCTAATCAAAATGACTTCAGTTGCTTTTGTGTGTGCATATCTGTTTTTTAGGTTGTTTGATGAAGTTTCAGCTTATTTATTGATCTTTTTAGTTTTCCCTTTTTTCTCATAGGAGGTATAAATATGACATGTATTTCTATTTGTTGCCGACTGTATTGCTGAATGAATAGACAAACATTTCAAACTTACAATTTTGGGGACCATAAAATCATAAAAAAATACTTAAATACATATAATGTATTATATGGCTTTATAATAAGCCTATGAGAGTTCACTAAAATAGATGGGTCAGAAGACCACATCACTTACAATACGTAATTGAGTGTTTATTAACTTCTTATACAACCAAGAGGTAGATTACACGTATTTGAATATTTCTGTAAAATCACACTTTTTAGTTTGCACCAAGTATCACCTAGTGGCTGTTTTTGGGCAGCTGCCCCTCTTCCCCAGCTTTCCCTCTGTTTTATTAAGAAATTTTTGATGAAAAATATTTCTGCAAAAATAAAATTACATTTGTTCGGTCAGAATTATTTTTTCACCAATCTAAATTTTGCTTCAATTTGTCAAGGAACAGTTTTCTTAAAAATATGTTAGAAAATCATCTTTTTTTAGAAGACACAAATTTAGTAGTTTTTTTTTTTTGAGAACTAGTAGAAATACACTAACGATTTTGGAAATTTGTCAACTTCATATTGTTACTATTAAAGTTGTGAGTATCCTTGCATAATTATCCTAGCTAGACTGCGTTTCATTTTCAAGAACATGATAATATTATTAAACAACGGGATTGGTGGTTCTTACTGCGAATTTGGTGTCCACACTCCAACAAAAGAGATTTACATACAATTATGATGTTTTGGCGATCAAATTCTTCAAGTGAATTTTATTACAATTCAAGATTATATGACTAAATCTTTTAAAATAATTTTTTTCACATGTCATATTTTTATTAAAGAATTTAAAAAAACATATATTTAAAAAATCTTTACCTTTTAATCGAGTCGTTGCAGAAAACCCTATCTACAAAATCAAGTTATTTGCCTTATATTTGACAAAGTCTCGGTTGGCAATATTTCTACGGCAAGCCATATTCGTTGTTCTAAATCTTTCCTTTAAGCTTTTTCTTTTCCTTGTTTTTGGGTCATGTGTGGCCTTTGGTTCAACAAAATGATGTCACCTATTTATGGGTCATACTCACAGGTTGCAGTCCATACTGGATTCCATATTCTTCTTTTTTTTTTTTGGTTCTAAATGAATATATTGCATTCCAATGTCAGATTTTATTTACATTACCTTTAAGAAAGGAGAACCAAGAGTTTAGAGAGTAGAATCAACATATATCATAGCAACGTTAACAAATTTTGTTTTTACTAGACCAATATCAACAAACACTCAATAAATTGCAAGAACTTGAATCACAATTATCTCATTCCCCATCAGATCTTATATAAGAAGAATCAACAATTGAGAGGACAAGCCATGGTCATTGTCCTCTTTGATAAAGATGATTTTATTTTTCTTCATATTATTTTATGTTATGTGTTTTTAGTTGAGGATTGTTATAATTTGTTGTGGAATTGTTATCATTTAACTAATGATCATTTTAATTTATTTGTTACTTTTTTAATAAATATTGTTGTGTAGTTTTAATCTATTTAATAATAGTATTATTTTCAATTGGCCTTCCTTTATTGTGCTTTTATTGTATTTTATTGGATATGCAGCAAAGTAATATTAAGGTTGAATTAAAAAAATATTATATAATTAAAAAATTTACATCAATGACAGATTTCTATCTCTAATAAGTTTGTAATTAATGACGGAATTTTCTATCGCTTATTAGTGATAGAATTTTCTGTTGTTGATTAGCAAGGGAATTTTCTATTGTTGATTTGTCCTAATCCACAATGGAATTTTGTGTTACTTTTCTATCAGTGATTAGTGACGGAATAATCCATCGCTGATTATTGATGGAATATTCTATTGTTATTCCATCACAAATTCAAAATATGTTATCATTGTAATTAGTGACAAAATTCTTTTTAGCGACAAAATTTCCATTTCAGTCGCTAATGGATTAGTGACAATGAATCTACTTGTGACGGAATTATCCATAATTAGCGATGGATTTTCCGTTGCTAATTTGCTGTATTTTTAAAGTGCAATGGTATTTTGCATATCGTGGAAAATGTTTAAGCCAATCATAAGAATTTGAAGAATATATTTTTGAGCCATGATATAAACTACCAGAGACCAATGTAACTATTTCAATATTATGACCAGATTATTCTTTATTATTTTTGGGAAATTAATCTAGTATGTAGCTTATGCTTTGAATAAGAACCACAATCTTAATTTGTTATCTGTAATTAACTGCTTTAGAGAGAGTCAGAGTCTAACATCTTGGTTTGGAAAAATTACCTTCAATTTGTTAATTGGGGTATGGTTGGGAGTTGAGAGGAGAATGAAAGAAAGGAAATCTAAAGAAAATAAAAAATAAATAAAAATGAAATCTACAAGTCTTTGGTGGGTCATAATTAGTGGATTCGTTAGTTGTCATTGAAGATGTCCAAGTTAAACAGAAAGGGTATAGATACATTAGCATTTAATAAATTTTCATTTCCATTTAAAATTTTCAAATGTTTGAAAGCATCTGTATAACACTTTTATATTTGATGCACACCCTTCGATGTCTGGAAATATTTTAAAAATATCTCATATCTTATAATTTTTGACTTTATCTCTTTTATATAATAGTAAATCTACTTTTTCTTTGATAGCCTCCTATTATACGCCTTCATAGTGTCAAATAACTGTTTAAAAGAATATTATAGAGATATCTTTTGTTATCAATGGTGAAAAATATCGCATTCTTAGCATTTTCGCTTAGTCGGTAATTATATAGCTCCAATTATTTTTTAAATAACATTTATTATCTACATCGCTCACATTTATTCTATCAAATATGATTAAAAATATATATATATTTCTATGGATCTTAAGGAGGAATTCATTTTACCACATTGATGAATTGATGATTTGGACTTAGAGAGGATATAATATTCTTTTCTCTTTCTTGTTAATCACTGCTCAGTGCTTGCCGCTTTGATAATTCTGGTATGCTACATGTGGAGAAACTTTCATTTCTCTCTTTTTCTTACCAATTGTTTCAAGTTATACTCAGAAGCCGGTCTATGAAGTAGGAGGCCTATATAACTCAAGTTGTTATATGGTTATTGAGCTTGGGTAACCAACATCTAGCTTTGAACCAAAATTAGATGTCAAAGTGAGAGCGCGTTTATCTTCAATGATAATTAATGAATCCACTAATTGTAAACGACCCAAAGACTTGTGGATTTCATTCTTATATTTTCTTCTTCTTCCTTTTTTTTTCCTTCCTTTGAATTTCCTTCCTTTCATTGTCTTCTCAACTCCCAAACATATCCCAATCAATAAATTGAAGGTAACTTTTTCTAAAGTAAGATGATAGACTCTGACTCTCTATAGAACAGCTGTATTGCAATTATAATTTCTTTAAGATTTTGTTTCTTACTCAAAACATTAGTTGTATACTAGATTAATTTTACAAAAATAATAAAGAAAAATCCAGTAATAATATTGAAATAGTTACATTCAACCCAGCTAGTTCATATCATGCTGAACGAAGATATTCTTCAAATTCTTATGACATGTCTAGATATGACGTTTTCCATGATAGAGAAAATTTCTTTATCTTCACAACTAGTTTCTAGGTCAGGCAACTTTGTTCGACTACACAAGACAATTGAATGGACCACACAAGCCTTTCAAGGATACTTTAAAGGCTGCGCGGCAAATGAAACAATGTAGTATAGAATTGCGGTCCTCAAATGAATTTTATTTTTAAGAAATTAAGTAAAAGTTTTGTATTCAGTCCCAGATTATAAGCAACGTTAATGGCGTTTTCTAAGGTGTCCACTACACGTATAATTTATATATAGTTTTTCATGGCGTTAGAGACTAAGTCAAATGAAGATAAGCTCATGAAAATACTAGTTGGGTATATATTTATATACTATAATTTAATTTAACAACAATTTGCACTTAAGGGTTACAGATAAACGTTGAATTTTATGTATACGCAATTAAACTATTATGAGATTCCTTCTAAACTGATCAAAGAAATCTTTGTCTTCTTCCTTGTTACACTTGTGGTGGACCCCTTAGAAAATGCCATTAACGTTACTCCGTCCGTGATTGAAAACAACTCTTTCATTAATTTATTAAAAAGGAAATTCAGTTGAGTACGGCACTTCTATTCTACTACTTGCGGGTCAAGTCTAGACTTTAAGTGTCTTGTTGATGATAAAAGTCTTCTGTGGTCCATTCATTTGACTTCTGTGGTCTGACAAAGTTACCATGTCGTAGAGAGGAGAATGAAATCTACAAACTTTAGCATTTAATAAAATGTATTTTCATTTAAAATTTTCAAATGTTTGAAAGCATCTATATAACACTTTTATATTTGATACACTTCTTTTAATGTCTGGAAATATTTTATAGATATCTAATATCATGCGAGAAATATCATGATCTCATATCTTATAATTTTTTTACTTTATCTCTTTTATATAATAGTGACCTTACTTTTTCTTTGACAGCCTCCTATTATACACCTTTATAGTGTCAAATAACTGTTTAAAAGCAAATTTTAGAGATATCTTTTACCATCAAGAGTAAACAAATATCACACTAAATATTTTCACTTAGTCGGTAACTGTATAGCGCCATTTGTTTTTTTAATAACTTCTATTATCTGCACTACTTACATTTATTATTCCGTTGATTATTTCGGCAAGCTAGGAATCTTAAGTCAAATGTGACGTGATGAACCTGACTACATGCTCGAAATGTCAAATAATTTTTTTTTACTTGATGTTTTTTTAATCCTATCACAAGAGATCTCCTATTGCAATATGACATTGTCTTCGCATGCATTGACTTGATTTGAAGTTGGAGATATATAATATGATATGTGTATTCCTCAATGCTCTGTACTGTCGGCTTTGATTAGTCTAATATGCTAAACATGAGAAAACTCCATTCCTTTCTTTTTGTATTTTTACTTCATTGCTTCATGGCCTCCTTAGCATGGAGTAAGACATACATCACTACTGACAAATCTGCACTTCTTGCTTTTAAATCTTTTATCACCTTGGATCCATACAATCTCTTAGCTAATTGGTCGGTCTCTTCTTCACCATGCACTTGGGTTGGTGTCACTTGCAATACCCGCCATGGAAGGATCCATTCATTGAATCTTGGTGACATGGGTCTCGCGGGCATCATATCTCCACAATTGGGAAATCTCTCATTCCTTGTTGAACTTGATCTTAGTAACAACAGTTTTCATGGTCAAATGCCGAAAGAATTAGTTCGATTGAGTAGATTGAAATTGCTTAACTTGAGCTGCAATAATTTTAATGGAGAGGTTCCAACATGGATAGGGGATTTATCTACTCTTCAGCAGTTGAGTTTTTATAATAATAGTTTCAATGGATTTATTCCACAATCTGTATCCAACTTATCAAGGTTGGAGGTTTTGGATTGGCATAATAATTTTATTGAAGGGACAGTTCCACCTGAGTTGGGAAGACTTAAGCACCTAAAGATTTTACGAATTGCGGGTAACAAGCTTTCAGGAATCATACCCCAAACAATTTCCAACTTATCTTCACTTGAATTATTGAGTTTGTCTTATAACACTTTATCAGGTATGTGTTTGGATGATTTGTAGTAATTATATTTGTTTTTGTTTTGGACAAGTCTATTTAGCTAGCATGATATAATCAGGTACGTCTTATAACACTTTATCATGCGATCTCATACAAATATAAGTTTTTCTCAAGTACATATCAACTCATGAGATGTAAAGTTAAATCAAATGCATACTAAAAAGTTGCTACTGATGTACTCTTTGTTTGTTAATATTTCAAGGAGGCATTCCAAATGAGATTGGTGATCTTCCACAACTACAGATAATATATCTTGGAAGTAATCAACTTTCTGGCTATATACCATCTCCAATGTTTAATCATTCAATGCTACGACAAATTGATCTTTCTTCTAATCATTTCTCTGGTACTCTACCAGCAAATGTGTGTTTTGGGCTTCCAAAACTTGAAATACTTCATCTATTTGAAAATGAGTTGTTTGGCAAAATACCATATGTTTGGCATCAATGCAAAGAATTGACAGATTTAGAATTATCTGCTAATGGATTCAACAGAGGATACATACCAAGTGACATTGGAAATTTGACCAACCTCCAATTCTTATATCTTGCCAACAGCAATTTGGGAGGTATGAGTTTTAATTATATCCACGATAGGTTAGAGGTTTATCTTATATCATATGTATATCATAAAATTGCTTCTTGTGTTTGATAGATCATTAATTTTAGTACAAATTTAATAGTTCTCTTTGTATAAATAATCATTTGATTGGATTACTTTTGAAGGCAAGGAACGTGATGTTTTTATGTTAAAACATGTCATTCAAGTGTCAATTAGCTGTGGATTAGACTGTTTAATATGAAGGCGATTATGAAAAAGGTAATATGAAATAAAGAACCACAAGAGTGAGACAAATATTAATTAATCACATGAAAAGGAGACAACTCCCAAAAAGTTTGTAAATTGATTCATAGTTTGCATATGCTCTGGATGCCTCGTGGTGCAAACAGTGTTGCTCATATTCCTGCTCATTCTGGGGAAAAAGAAAACTATTATTGAGCAATGATTATATTGAATTAATGAGATGATGTAATTTGTTTAACCCCTATATTCTCCTCTAGGCTACCTTCTTATATGTGTTTTCCACAAAAACACAACTTAAAATAGAGACTTCTAAGCCTTAATAACTTCTACACTTCGAAAGAGAACTTCTCTCACTGTAAAGAGATCTTAGGCCTTTTTGAAAATAAAAATAAAATAAAAACATTAACCCTCACATAGGATGATATTTTTGCTGACAGAATTCATTTTGTCTAATTAAATACAAGTTTTCTCAAACAATAGGTATATAGAGTGAAGCTCCTATAACTCAAAGAAAGAGATTTAAAAATGTGGCTTAAGAAAAATAGGAGTTTCTCTTTGTAAATAATGATTTGATTGTAAGGCCACTAAAAAAGCTGATGAGGTGGTGGTGGATTGGGTTATTTCTAAAGACGAGATGTTTTCTTGCCTGAAGAATTCATTCAGGTCTGAATTAGATTTCTTAGTATGAAAGTGAATATGAATAATCTGTACATGAAATAAAGAAGCATATAAAAGTAAGGCAAATGATAATTAATCTCAAGAAAAGGTGACTACTATTATAATTTTGGGACTCTGATCCAAAACTTTCACAAATAAATTTTGTAGTAGTGTTCATGTGCGGATGCCATGTGATGCAAATATAGTTGCACACATATTAAGCCACTTAGGAAAAGAAATTTACTAAGCACTGTTTTGCTTGTGTGTTTATGCGCATGTGTACGTATGTGCATACTTGCATGTCTACTTATATGTATATGTAGTTGCACATATACATGTATGTTCATGTGTATAATCACACATGTGTGTGTGTGTCTGTAATGGCATGTATATGTTTATGTGTGTATTTGCATGTATACACGTATATGTGTTTGCATACTTGCGTGTATATGTGTGTCTCCCCCTCCTAAAAAATATATATATACATATATATATATATATTTGCACTAAGTAATTTTTTTCTTTGAAATTGAAAAGATTTTTTGAAATCATTTATATTTCACAATAGGAATCACATTTTCTTAACCCAAATTTTTTTTCTAAATTTTCAAGAACTTAACCCTTAACAGACCTAAAGAATTGTTCGACAAGGTTTCTTTCACGCGTTGCATGATAGGATAAATCAAAATGCTTAGTGGAAGTCACCAAAAGGATTCAACTTACTATTTACCGAATGACTCTTTCTATGAAATCCATGAAATTTGAAACTCATATAGTTATATATGACATGGATAACTATTAGTTCATGAATATATATTTTCTATCCGGGCCACATTTCATTTGCACTCATATAGTTGTAGATCAGCATAGTCATGTTACTAATAAAGAAATAAGGAGACAGATTCATAAATTGTGTACTTTTTGCAGGTGAAATTCCCCCTTCTCTTTTCACCATGCCTTCTTTGAGAAGTCTCGTCCTTTCCCACAACCATTTACATGGTTATCTATCAGAAGACATTTGCCACCAGCTTCCTTTACTTGAAATTTTCGATTTAACAGATAATCAACTGAAAGGAAGCATTCCAGAATCAATGAGCAACTGCACATTTTTAAAAAAATTATATTTGAGTATCAACTCATTTACAGGTATGCCTATATTTATGTATATTATAGTTAATTTCTTTTTAACATGCAAATACAGAAGAAAAACAGTTACACTTAATTCTTAACCTACTTTTAATAAATAAGTAAATCAGGACAAGGTCTTCTAGTGTTGTATTTATTATGATATTAGAATTTTGTGACATGAATTATTTTAGTATATATTTGCCACTTTATTTTAAGTTCTTTGAAGGTCAAATACTAGTAAGTTTGCCCAAAAAGTAGTCAATTGTTTCTTATTAGCACACACGCAATACATACTTGGCAGAGTACATAAGAAATATTCAATTTCCAACAATGGTCATTGCTCCATTTTGGCTAATGAAAGTGTGAATTGATGATTCAAATATAAAATTTTTTTCTACACAATAGCTTCGATAAAAGTAAAGGATTTAAATAGATGTGTCCTAAGATTTAGCTACATTCTTACAATGATTGTTATCTTCTAGGTGTCAATATATTATACAAGTAAGTGCTAGTTGTGAGTGTTTACATATATAATATATATAAAGTATTCGAGTTTAACAATTTGTAATTTTAAAAGGTAACAATGATATTTGGTTTTAACAATAATGCATATATTAAATATATATTTAATCAACATAAAATTATTATAATCAAAGAAATAAACATAATTTATTTTTTAATGTGAAATAAGAAACATTAAAACAAAAGTTTTAAGAAATGTATTTTTAAGTAATTTACATTTTTAATAGGAACAGATCCCCATTGTTGCTTATCTATGAAAAGTTTGTGTAACTTTTTCATCATAAGAGAAGATCTTATATTGCAATTTGTGCATGTGTTTATAGATATAACATTTGAGTGAACTTGCTTTGTGCTAAATTAAAATTAGTAGTTATAGTTACAACTCACATTGCATAATCTATTTATAACTTGTACACTTTAGTATACGATATAAAGTACTAAAATGATGCAGGATATATATTATCAAATGGGCACATATCCTTTCAACTTCAAGGGAGACTAGTATTGTTGAATAACAAATAGGAAGTTGCTTTTGGATATCTTTGAATCGTCAACGATTATATATTAAGCCAAAATTCTTTCTCGAATGTATATAGTATTTCATAAGTTTATAAGATCTTAATAACGGAGAGGCTGGTATAGATTGATGCCAAGTATCCTTAGAACATAAATAACTCCTTCACATCAACATTGAAATTAGAAATTACTAACAACTTATTTGTTAGTTTTCTTTTATTTTTCCTGTAACGAAGAGTTATGTTAGAAAATAGAAAGGGAAAAAATTAGGGAAAATAATAAAGACATCAAACAAATTATATTATTGAAGAATTCAATTATAATTAAATATACATAAAATTGATATAATCTTTGTTTATTCTTTAGAAAATTGATATAATCTCTGCTTATTCTTTTTTTAATGATCACACAGATTTTTATCTAATACAATAAGTGCAGGATAAGTAATTATTTTTTTAGTCGACAAGGAATCTTTAAGTTCTTATTGTCTCTTAACATGTTAACTTTTTTCATAACCCATAATTTTATTTTAAAATGCTTAATAACTTTCAACATGGCAAAAGAAATAATGGGGCGGGAATCAACCTTAAGCAATTTGTGGCTAACTTTTTGTTTTTTTGGGAAGTATAGTTAGCGTGAAATTATGATACATTTAACACTATAGCTTTGTTTTATCGTATTAATGTCTTTTTTTGGTAACAATCATATTAATGTTTTTGTTTAATTTATATTCTCTAATTGGCACAATGCAAACGTTACCACACATAGATGTACGATTACAAAAATGAGTTATTTCAGTATAATTATTCTTCATATAACACTTACAGACCTGAAATCATAAAATACTTATTTCTCTAATTTATTAATAAAAGTTTAATCTAAATCTTGGATCTAACAATCTTGTAAAATATTATTTTTATAAATAAAAATTTGCAAACATTATTTGTTGGTGTAAAAGACAAAGAATAAAAATTTATTCTAAGTTCACAAAATTTTTATAATAAGGATAAAGAAGATTCTTTTTTACACTATGTAACCATACCAAGGCCTTTTTTTTTTTTTACATTCCCCACTAAAAATTAAATATCTCTTCAATTTAGTCCATTTCTCCTTTGTTGATGCATTTATGCTTACCAAAATTGTAACCCATGATTTACATTTGTGGTCAATTGAGTGCTTCTCCTCTATCTAACAATTGATGAAAAATTGTAACCTATGCTTTACATTTGTGGTCAATTAAGTGCTTGTCCTCTATCTAACAATAGATGAGAAATACGCAATAAATTGATATCCTATGTAACTTCTTTTGTAGAAGAGATTTATGCAATAATACTTTTAACATACCACATGTAATTACTAAAAGAATAGTAATTTGATGGATAAATACAATTTGCTTTCTTCCTTTTTAATATTTATGTATAGATTAATTAACATAACAAAAATATGAAAATATTTGGAATTAATAAGATTGTGTAGTTTTTTTAAAAAATATAAATCTATGCAATCATATATTAGATATGTAAGTATATTGTAAGAGCATTACCTCTTTCATCGTCTCTTTCCTAGTCCATTCCCTTATAAAATTGTTTTATCCATAAGTTTCCATGTTTTCAGGTTTTATACCCAAGGAGATAGGCAATTTGGGTAAACTTGAATTGTTTCAATCGGGATATAACTATTTGAGTGGATCTATTCCTTCCAATATTTTCAACATTTCAACATTGACACACATGTCCCTTGATGGCAATTCCCTATCTGGCCTTTTGCCATCAAATTTGGGAAGTGGCCTTCCTAACCTAGAGTATCTATATCTATCACAAAATGAACTTCGGGGAAAACTCCCAAGGAGTATATCTAATGCTTCTAATCTCATTATCCTAGATTTGGGCTTGAATAAATTTAGCGGAGTTATACCCAGTGCACTTGGAAATTTAACAAACTTGATGGCATTATATTTCGGTGGGAATGATTTGAATGGGTTGATTCCTATTACAATTGATAGATTACAAAGCCTTCAATCTTTTGATCTTTCTAACAATAGATTGCAAGGCTCCATCATAGATGAACTTTGCCAAATCAAAAGTTTGAGTGAGTTATATCTAGCCCACAACATGTTTTCAGGATCAGTTTCAGGGTGCCTTGGGAATCTTACTTTCTTGCGAAAGTTGGACTTGAGCTCTAACAAATTGACTTCTCATATACCCTCTTCTCTTTGGAGTCTCAAAGATATCATTGAGTTAGACTTATCCTCCAATGCATTGAGTGGAAGACTTCCACTTGAGATTTCAAACTTAAGAGCACTTATATTATTGAACTTGTCAGGAAATCAAATTTCAGGAAACATCCCTACAACTATAGGTGGCTTGCAAACTTTGCTAAACTTATCTTTGGCACACAACAAATTACGAGGGCCTATTCCTGAATCACTTGGTGGCATGGTAAGCATGGAGTTCTTAGATCTTTCCCAAAATTATTTGTCTGGTGTGATACCAAAGTCCTTAGAGTTACTTGTATATCTTAAATACATTAATCTTTCTTACAATTTATTGCATGGAGAAATTCCAAATGGCGGGCCTTTTCAAAATTTTACGGCTAAGTCTTTTATGATGAATGAAGATCTTTGTGGGAAGCCCCATCTACAGGTACAACCATGTAGAAAAGGAAACAAGCATAGGTCAACTAAAATCATGCTTTTGATCAAATGCTTATTGCCTATCATGTTAGTAATCATTTTGTTTGTGTCACTCATATTTCTAAAGCATAAGAGAGATTATATTAGTGATTCAACTAGAAGGGATTCGTTGAACTTGGAGACACCAATTAGGATATCCTACTATGAGCTTCTACAGGCAACAAATGGATTTGATGAAAATAATTTTCTTGGTAGAGGAAGTTTTGGATCAGTATACAAAGGAATTCTTTCAAATGGGAAGATAGTTGCTATTAAAATATTTAACTTAGACTTGGAAGAAGCATCAAGAAGTTTTGATATTGAATGCGCTACCGTATGCAACTTACGTCATCGCAATCTCACTAAGATCATTAGTAGTTGTTCAAATGATGATTTTAAATCTCTAATAATGGAATTTATGTTAAATGGGAGTCTTGACAAATGGTTGTACTCTCCTGATTATTGCTTGGATATCTTGCAAAGATTGAATATAATGATTGATGTGGCATTTGCACTGGAGTATCTTCATCATAGTTCTTCTACACCGGTGGTTCATTGTGATGTAAAGCCTAGCAATGTTTTGTTGGATGAAGATATGGTGGCCCATCTTAGTGACTTTGGTATTGCCAAACTGTTAATTGAAGGGCAGTTAGAGATTTACACCAACACTTTGGCTACGCTCGGCTATATGGCACCAGGTGATGATTTAATGATCGTATTATATTTTATGTAATTTCTATGATCTTTATGTTCTTACATACATGTGCTATACAAAATCTTAAATTATCTAATTACTAATGAATATCTATTGTGCTCACACGTGAAGATTTCTATTGATGATATATGAAAAATGTTTAACCACAAAACTTATATTCTTTTTAGACATAATGGCTATTTTGCTTACCATTCAAATTGACATGTAGAGCATGGATTGAAAGGAGCTGTTTCGCTAAAAGGAGATGTGTATAGTTATGGTATTTTGCTTATGGAAATGCTTACAGGGAAGAAGCCAACAAATGACATGTTTGATCAAAGTTTAAGTTTGAAAGACTGGGTTTGCAAATCAACACCACATTCAATAATCAATATTCTAGATGTCAAATTGTTGCAAAAAGACAATCAAAATATTGGTAACATATTATCCCACATTTCATCAATTTTTGAGTTGGCCTTAAATTGTTGCACTGATTTACCTGAGACAAGAATTAATATGACAGAAGTTGTGGTGTCATTGAAAAAAATCAAGGCCATGCTTATGCAAAATGTTGTAGGCACCACTAGTTAAATAACTATTAAATTAGATTTTAGTTATTGTTTCTTTACCTTTTTTTTTTTACTTTGTTGAACATCAATTTGTTCCAATATGCATAAAATACATTTCCGTAGGTTGAACATGTAACCTAAAATGGAATGATAAGATGATACACACACACACACACACACATATATATAGATGTTAGTTGTATTAATTTATGATGTATTTAAACTTTGAGAATTGTGGCTTAATTATTTGGGTTTTGGATATATATATATATATATATTATCTCTTTAAAAATTTTATATGTGCAATTGAATAATAAAAACATTGAGTTCTTTTTTTTTTTTGGGGCCAATGAGTCTATTCTGTTCAAAGTAAACTTAACCATGTTGGAAATTGATTTTCCACTCTCCAATGTTTATTGTTGCAAAATAATTATAAGGGAAGAAAACTATTTTATTAATAAACCAAAGTTTGCCCTGCATATTTTCTTTTCTCCTCTATCCACTTCTCTAGTATTGGAAACCTCTTTTTTAAAGAGAAGAATCTGATCGCTTAAATAGATTATGTTTAGGTAATTAACTAGAAGTTTTTTAATGTCACACTTTAAGATCATAGATGTAACTGAAACGGATTTGAGATGAATCTCGCATCAATAATGTCACACCCCAAAATTAGGGATAAGACCAACACAAAATACGAGGTGACCTTACATATGTAAGTCTATCTAACATATAAAACTTTTATTGTTTTAATGCAACAATGCACTTAGAATAAATTCCTTTCCTCATTCATAACTTTAATTTCCTTCATATCCATTATATCATAAGATTTATTTGTATTTAACTTGTCTGCAAAAAAAAAAAATTCAACAAAATATCCTTCACAAACTAAAAATCCTAAATTTTCCTATAACATTCAGCCAATCAACACAACAATGAGAGCTTTGTTCTCAATTTTTCAATCAATCACAAAACAGAAACAATAGGGCAAAGATCGCTTGTAGTTTATGGAATTGACTATAGATTACAAATATTTACACACATAAAATACCATAGGCTTTTAATACTAATGTGGACAACACTAACTATGCTAGAGGAGAATTTAGATAGAATTCTACTATTTATAAAAATAAATAATAAAATTAGCCACGATACCAGTTCACTACCCCACATAGCTTTATTAATTTATTAGATTATAAATTCCCAATTCTAGTGTCAGCCAAGCTTAATATACGTACAATTTACTTTAGTAACTTTGCTACACATCTTACTTCATTTCATACTTCAAGTTAATTAATTTAATTAAATCTTCCATTTCATATCTGTTAAAACAATGGTGTGGGCCTTCTTGCATATACAATTGAAAACTTATCCACCAAGAGTACAAATCACCAAGCAATTGAAGTGCAAGCCTTATAATCCCTTCAAATCTCCACAACCAAGGAAAACTCAGTGCCAAACCCAAGGATGATGAGGCAGCTAGATGACAAATCGGAACCTCAAGTGGCCAAATCACTTGTACTATCCTCCAACTAGTCATCAGAGCACATCCTATGGCCAAAGCTGAAAATTACAAGTTCAGGTTTACAAAATGAACATTTTTGGTGTGTGAATTCCATAGGATAGAAACAGATACCAAAAAGGTGAAGAGAAACAATGGGAATTAAACAAAAGACTAAACTTGCTGAAATTTCAGGGCACGAGAAACTCTAGTACATGCATAGTTCTGGGTTGGGACAGAAGCAAAATATTGCAGATTTATCACAGTGAGAGACTTGAAAAATCGAGGCAAAGGAGGAAGGAGATGGCTAGAATTTCTAACGCAAAAATAAAGCAACCGAACAGAGGGACATTTAAAGAGAAATAGAGGAAGGAAGCTACCGTACCTGGCCAACCACAGCTGCTACAAGTTGAGAAGCATCAATGCACAAAACAGAAGCTAAAAATCACGAGAGAAGAAGAAACGAAGGAAGAGGAAGTCTTAGGTGCGCCATCACAAGTCTCATGCAATCATAATATGAAATAAGAAGTGTAGGAGAAAAGATAGAGGATGAATGAGACTAGTAGCTTCAGACTTCACGATGGAGATGGAGCTTCGGGTGGCAGAGAACTGTAGCTGGAGAGGAAGTGGAGAAGAAGGGCGAAAGATGGGAGGCTTCGAGGGCTCTCTTTCTGCAAGGATCTGGTGTAATAATTAAAAAAAAATGTAGGGAAAAAGAAGAGAGGGGCACGTGGGAAAATTTCTAGACTTCTCTTCAGAAAAATCTGCATAGGCACTTGACCATGGTTTTGAATTGCGGTTGCGGCTGCGTTGCAGTTACTGCGGTTGCGGGCATTGCGGGTACCATAATGCGGGTTACGCTCACTGCGGCTGTGATTTTTTTTAGAAGTTGCACAAATTATTTTAAAAAAATATATAATCATTATAACTCTCATACACATAAATATATCATGTCTAACATCAATATTAATTAAATAAATTCTTATTTTGGACAAGCATATCAATGTTATTGGAGAAAACTAAAAAGAAAAATCAGATAATATAAAAGTATACTTACATACTTATTACAAAGAGAGAATTAGAATCACCACATTGTAGAATGTCGTGGAGGATCATAGTTTCCACTTTCACTTTCATTATCACCTTGTCTTGCTCTTTGTCCAAAAACATAATCAAAAAATCCTCCACCTGTGTTCTCCATTTGCTGATAAGGAAAACTTGGTGCTTGGTGATAATAAGGCTCTTGATAATTTATTAAAGGTTGATAATATGGTGGGGCTTGAATTATTGGATAATGATCATGTGACATATGAGGAGGTTGTTGATAAAATGGAGGATAGTAACTTTGACTACTTTGAGACGAGTCACCAATGCCAAAATCACCAAAACTTTGCGAAAAACTAGAGGAAGAACTATCTTCTAGTACACCACTTTGCTGCCTTCTACCTCTTATAGATTGATGACCACCTCTTCTATTATCATCAGAGCCTTTATCTTGAAAAGATGTCATATCAACAACAAAACCCAAATCACGCATAGTATATGGAATGTCTTGATATGGATCTTGTTCTCTATCTTCATCTATGTCATGATCACTTTCTACTGTATTATCACCATCACCACCACTATTGTTGCTTGGTGGACTCAAACCACCATCACTGCCCTGACTATGACCTTCATGAGAACTTGAATCAACATTGGCCTCTACCTCTTCATCATCAGTATCCACTCTTGGAAGCCATTCTGAATTTTGAAGTCCATCTAATAATGGGCCTTCTCTCTCCTCAATCCATGGAGACAAGGGATCATCTTCTTGAAATATGTAATCAAGATTAATTGGATTGAAACTATTTTCTATCTCTTCCTGACTACGCCTTTTCTTCTCCCTCATTCTTAGCTTCATATTGTAAAAAGTAAAGACAAGTTTTTGTAATTTTTTATACTTTAGTCTATTTCTTGTCTTTGTATGAATATAGCTAAATGTACTCCAATTCTTTTCACAATTTGAAGCTGAAGTTATTTGGCTTAAAATTTTTATTGCAATGCTTTGAAGTTCAGGAGCACACGAACCATATATCATCCACCATTCAGCTATTTAAACAAACAATACACAAATTTAGTCAACTTTAAATTATAAACAAAATTAATCATTTTGATTGAGTTACATATTCTATCATGTATACTTGTAAATAAAAAATGAATTATATCTTACCAGGATCCATTTGAGACCATGCTCTCTGAGCTTGTGGCGTTCCAAAGTTCTCTCTCTTTTCTCGAAAGAGTATTAACTATGCAAAATCATATTAAATTTAATGTAAATATATAATAATATATTCCAAATATTCATTATATAAAAAATAACTCACCTGATTTAGTGCTCTAATTGTAACATCCATATTTCTTTCTAATTTAGAGATTGCACTTTTAGTTCCATCAAATGTTTCTTTATAAACTGAATGACCATGCTCAACTCCAAATTGAAATTGAGGATTAAGAAAATAACCTAAAAAAATAGAATTAATTAGTCAATACACAAATATTTCTCTTTCTGTAACAACATAATATATATATATATATATATATATATATATATATATATAAACTTACCTTAAGAATGTAAATCAGTATGTAGGAATTTCCACCTTTTATCTATCATGTCATTATAAGTTGAGTGATAACGACAATTTTGTTGTATAGATAGTTTTGCTCTATCTATAGCTTCATAGATAAAACCCATGGTTGGTTTTTCATCACTGTCAACCAATCTTAACACCTTGACAATTAGCTCAAATACTTTTAGTATTTCATTAGCTTTGATCCAAAAGTCATTATCTAAAATTCTTTTTCTCGCATCATGTGCTGGTCCAGATTTTTTCTTGCCAAATTTAGACTTTTTAAACTTTTCAGAATTGAACATGTTCTTCAAAGCCTGCTTTTGCTTTACAAGAGATTGTAGTTGCAAGAATTGTGTAGCAATGCGAGTAATGGCTGGACGAATAATTTCTCGACCTCCAGTATATTTTTTCATCAAATTTATAGTCCAAATGTGGTTATATATAAAGGATGTTATCATCTTTGCATCCTCTAACACCTTTTGTACATTGCTCTTTTTTCCAATGTCTTCTAAGCATAGATCTAGACAATGATCTGCATAAGGTGACCAATAGAGATGTGGTCTTTTTTCCATCAATTTCTTTCCAGCTGCCTTTAAAGCTCCCTCATTATCTGTAACCACTTGGACTACATATTCTTCTCCAACTTCTTCTACCACTTGGTCAAGTAATTGAAGGTAGTAATCAGTATTTCTGCTAACAACAGAAGAAACATCAATTGATTTTAGAAAAATAGTTCCTCTGCTACAATAGACAAGAAAATTCATTATGTGTATGTGACTAATGCTATTAGTCCAACCATCACACATTATTGTAACACCTCTTTCCTTCCATGCACTTTTCAACCCATTTATCCATTCCCTCATGGATTGATATTCAGCTTCCAAATACACATATGAAATCTCATAAGGAGTAGGAAATTTAACCCCTATTGTACCTATCTCAGCAGCTGCAGTAATTAAATTATGTAACCAAGGAGAATTAGATAAATTCATTGAAAGACGTTCATATATAATAAGTTTTGATACTGCTTCTCTTAGTTTCTTCCTTAATGTTTTCATCAAACCACCAGAAATTTTTGGTTGTTTCATGCTTTTACTCCGTACAAGATCAACATTTGTAGATCTTAAATTGAAGGCAATATCTTCTGATCCTCTTGCCCTTGCATGAGAGCTTCCACCCTCTTCATACACATTTTTCCCTCCTCTAGTTTGTTGTCTAAATTGTTGTCTATCTTCCCATTCACGATGTGATCTGATGCTTTCTTGTGTTGCACACCTCATTTGCATTTCTTCATCAACAAATGCTTCTATTTCATCATCTTCATTGCCTCTCAACCTTGCTTCAAATTCTTCCTTTCTTTTTTTTGAATCATTTCTTTTATCTTTATTATCTAAAAGAAGTTTCATCATACCTTCCCGAATAGTTGTCGTAACTCTAGGACAACCAGCTACTTGTCCTTTAAAACGAGCAATATGTTGCTTCAATCGAGTAATTCCACCCTTTATTACTTTTCCACAGAGTTTGCAAATTATGTTGTTTCGATTTCCAGCTACAGGTGTTCCAAAATGCCAACCAATATCATCACTAGGAGCACCTTCTAATCTTTCTGTTGGAAATTCCTCTCTTGGTGGCATTGTTTATATTTTATAGTACCTATTGATTAAATGAAATTGGTCATATAACATAATATAACAAAACTAAAAGTACAATTAAATAATTAAAAAATTAACCAATTAAACAAATTTAGAATAAACATTCAAAGTTCACTAATAATCATCCCAATTCCACCACTAACATCAACAACCCTTTTTAATGCTCGTATAATGATAGTTATTGATTGGTAAATGATATTTAAATTTGTAAAAATGTAAATTTGTTACTTTCAATGGTTGGCATTTTTATTTTCTTTTTTTGATACGTTAAACAGTTAAAATTTAATGAGTTTATAGGCTAAATGACAAAGGCTCAAAGATGGGATATAATAAAAAGATGCATGGCTTAGTAATCTAAAGAAAAAGATGCAATACTCATGTTTTCTTATAAAAATTATATGTTTATGGTATGATCCTTTCTCTATCCTTGCTATTATAGTTTTCAATTAATTTGTTGACTTGAAAATTTGATCACAGGAATAAATACTAAAATTTCCCTTAAAAAAAGTATTGCATCCTCCTTTTCCTTTAAGAAAGATCAAACAAAAGAATAAGATTAATAAGAGTAGCCAAAAATACTAGTCGCAAAGAAAATGGTTTAACAAACAAGTAATAATACAACTACTAAATATGTTAAATTTAAATTAATTTTACAAATCATGAATATATATATATATGTATATTTTATTTTATAAATTCTCATTTCATGTTCAATTCTCTTTTATTACTATATTTTATTACTATTATTACAGCCAATCTATCATTATTTATAATTTTAACAATATTGTATTTGGATAAAATTAAAGCTTTTATCCAGTTAAGGCTTTAAGCTGCTACAACTATTATGAGTTGTTTTAATATAGATTTACAAAATTTTCAATTATAAAACAAATTTTAGAAAAATTAATTAATATCAACATTTTTATAAACTTAAGATCTAAGGGATCCACACGAAGAGGAAGTCATTATACATCTTATATAAACATCCAATTAAAATATATATATATATATATATAAATAGGTATTATATGCAAAATCTAGTAAACTAAATTTCAATATAAGAGTTATGCTTTATTGGTACCAAATTCTAAAAATGAGAGTTACTAATGGAAAAAATATAATTTCATATATAGAGTAATCATTTATATATGAATGGTCTACTTATACAAATGTATATAAATTGATACAAAATAATCAAAACGCCATAAATTTCTCTCATATTTCACGTAATATTTTTTAATTAATTTTATTATATTTGAAATATTGGTTATCAATTAAAAATGTTATTTATGATTAAATTTATATTTAATGTGTAATACCTATATGTTTTAAATTTATTTTATTTTATATATAATAAAGATATTATATTATTTATAGTAAAAATAATGGAATGATTAAGAAATGATTAATTAAGCCAAAATATAATTCATAATTTCCAATCATAATGAGCCAATTGTCTGCTTCTTTCTTAAATTGCCTCAATTAATTTAATCAAATAATTAACAAGCTGACACAACACCCTATTTGACATTGACATGCAATTTCTTTTATTGATATAATGCTATTGGACCGTCTCATGAGTTAATGCCTCTTTATCTTGACAAAACATGCAAAACCCCAAAATGAAGTACAATTATATAGCCATCCAATTTTTCTTTCCAGAGCAAAACAAAAACTAAATTCGAGGACAACCAAAAAGGAATCAAAAGGAAAAGCAAGGAAGACCGATCTATCATGAAAGCAGCCACACACAATAATTGCAACAAAATTTGACCAACACCAAAGAGGAAGTTAAACTCGTGATATTCAATTTAATTTGCAACTTTTTCATGACTGATCCTTTTAAATATGACATTTCCCTTTAATCTATGCTGGTTAGTGATCATTGTCCTAAAAGTGCCAAAAAAAAAGAAGGAAAAATTGTTCCACCCTCAACCAACATAGCTATCTTTATCTTTTCTTTTCTAATTTTTTTTTAGCATAACTCTATCTTTATCTTTAGTAGTTATAGTTAGACAAAGACTATAGAATAATTTGATGCATCAAACAACTTCTAGGTTAATTCCACCTGTCAAACATCTAAGGATTCTAGTAGAACATGTTTGACTCTTGTAGAGTCCTGTAAACACTTACCTAATTATAAAAAACATTTATCATGAAAAACATTTTAATATTTTTTTAATTGTAGAATCTTTTCAAACTTATAAAAGATATCTTAATATTATCTTTTAAAATAATCTTATCTTAATTAATTAAAAAATTTTAATATATATGGATACATATGAATCCCCATAATATATAATATATATATATATATACATATATATATATATATATATAGATATATGATTCCAATGCACAACTTCTCCCATTGAATATATATTATATTATATTAATATATGAATCCCCATAAGTAATCATGTGTGGCTCCTATTCAATACTACCCAATTATAAAAAATATTTATCAAGAAAAATATTTTAATATTTTTAAACTTATAAAAGATATCTCAATATTATCTTTTAAAATAATCTTATCTTAATTAATTAAAAAATTTTAATACATATAAATATACATATGAATTCCCATACTATATAATATATATATATATATATATATATATGTGCCTGATTGAATATATATTATATTATATATAATATACATACATATATATATATATATAAATATATGATTCCAATGCGTAGCTTCTCTTGATTGAATATATATTATATTATATATAATATACATATATATATAAACACAATTCCAATGTGTAGCTTTTTCAATTAAATAAATATTATGTTATATATAATATACATATATATATATACACGATTTCAATGTGCAGCTTTTTCAATTGAATAAATATTATATTATATATAATATACATATATATATATATATACGATTCCAATGTGCAGCTTTTTCAATTGAATATATATCTTATATTATATATAATATACATATATATAGATTCAATGCGTAGCTTCTCCCGTTCAATATATATTATATTATATTATATTAATATATGAATCCCAGACAAATCATGCGTGGCTCTTTACATTAATATTACTTACCTGCTAAAGAAGTGATTTTACGCCTGTCAAAACACTGAACCTCTTACAGATTTTCCTCCAAGCACGGATTGATTGACTACTCGTTGAGCCAGTTCCAGTCTTCCTCCTTTCTGATCGTAGGCAGACTAATGGTGAGGAAGTGGTGGATAAAAGATCAGACCTATGGCTCCTCGGCTCCTCCTATTCCATGTACATTATATTATATTAATAAGATCAAAATATATAATATATATTGCATTGAGTTATCAAAGTAGTACGTGGCTTCTCCTCCTCCATTCAATTAGTAGATATATATTATATTATATTAAAATGATATCTTTGTGTATTGTGTAACTCCACGGCACGCCTCCTTACTTAGATTCATTTAACTTTTCAAAAAATCGAGGAAAGCCAAAGCAAAAAAAAGCAACGGAGCAGATCAAGAAGAAGAAGATGGCTGCATACCTCTGGGCACTTCTTTCTTCAGATTTGAGCGTTTGACTTCAGATTCGATTTTCAAATCGCTATGCTTCAACCTTCAGCTTTAGGTATGGTTTTAGATTTTAGAATTTCAAATTTATCAGATCAAAACTCTTTCTACTGGTTGCTGTTGTTGCTCGTTGGCTTTTTCTCTTTTGTTGTCTGGGAAAGCAGATCTAGGGTCGGCTACTTTATTAAGAGCTCTGAGTTTTTAGCTTTATATAATGCATTCTGACGGAACCGCAACACCGTTCTGTTGCGGCCGCATTAACGTTCTGTTGTGGCCTATTAGTGTGATATTGGATCTCTCTGTAGATGCGGCTGCATTTTGTAATGTGGCCCGCAATTTAAAACTATGGACTTGACAGCAATTAGAGACAATATGAGGGCTGAAAAGAAGAATTAAAAAATCGTGCTGTCTTAACCACTGAATCTAATGTTGGCTGAGGGAAAAAAGAGAAATTGAAGGCCAATAAAATAGTAAAAACAGCAAATCCATAATCAAACTCAGGTCTTAAGGCAGGCAAAGCATAGTTTTAGCCACTAGAGGTATGGCAAGGCTTGTGTCTACGTTTCCCTCTGCTTAATCCTATCCTACACTGGGCTTACTTTATATGGATTAATTTATTATTAATATTATTTATTATTGGTCTTAAATGTTTAGATTCAAAATTTAGGGAGCACTGCCATTTAATTACATATTTTAATTAATTTCCTTATTACTTCAATTTAAGTTATTTGAAATGGAAGAAACTGAAGCATAACCATGGCTTGTAACCTCCCTAATAATGGAATTTGTAATTCTTATAACCCCCCTAATAATGGAGTTGTAACAACTGTAACTCCCCTTCAGATTTAATGTATTCCTTTTAATTTTTTGTTGCAAGTGAGGGCTCCTAATCAGTATAAATAGGACCCTACTTCCTTTGTGTTAATCATCATTGAGAAGAATAAATCATTTTTCTAAGAGTTCTCTTACTCTTCACTGTTCCTTAAGCCAGCTTTGGTATCAGAGCAAGGTTCCAGAGATAGGGAATTGCTTGGAAAATAGCCTGGAATCAAAGTTCGCATGGTTGCCGACAGAGGAGGGTACTGTCACCTTCAAAACTCCCATCAAGGTTCCAGAGATAGGGAACTGCTTGGAAAATAGCCTGGAATCAAAGTTCGCACGGTTGCCGACAGAGGAGGGTATTGTCACCTTCAAAACTCCCATTTCCAATTATTTTTTAGCCAAATGGACATCGCCATTGTGCTCAGCAGGTCAGAAACCTTGGAAAGAAATCACCCGTAATTGGAAAAAGTCCTCACACGCCATCACGTTCCATAGCTTGAATACCATGTGCCGGCCACTCACATCCACGTGCTAACATGTGCCTACTGAATGTTGAAGACGACCACGTCATCTGCCACATGTCAAGTCATCAACACATCATTCATTCAACACTTGCCACTTGTCAAAAGGTCGCCACATTAGTAACGCCAATTTATCCTATTGCATTATCTACCATACAAGCTTTGAAGTGTCCAATTAGTGACACGACACTCATTCAAAACTTGTGACGTGTACCTTCCTGCCATGTCATCTATCTAGTTAGCAAAAATCTACCAAAATTACACTTTGACCTTAAAATTTTTTATAATTCTATTTTGGCCCCAATATTTTCCATAATTCCACTTTAACCCCCTTTTTTCTAAAATTCCATCTGGCCTCTAATCTTTCTAAAATTACATTTTAACCTCTAAACTTTCTAAAATTACACTTCTGCCCTCAACTTTTGGGAAATTATAGTTTCACCCCTATATCTTTAAATTTTTACTTTCACCCCTCAGTTTTTGAAGTTGTAGTTTAGCCTATAACTTCTCAAAATGCCTCTAATGCACCAATCTGTGCATGAAGTTGAAATTGAAGAGTTGAGACATCGAGTACAACTACTATAGGATTTAGTACATGTCCAACAAGCTCAATTAGATACACAACAAGAAGCAGGAGAAGCTGACACCGATAGTAGTAGTTCTGCAAATCACTGCCCACAAGGACCAACCTTCCAAAGTAGTGATATCAAAGTAGAGATCCCAGACTTTGAAGGGAAGTTTCAGCCAAATGAGTTCGTAGACTGGCTTCAAACTGTTAAACAAGTCTTTGAATACAAGGAGATATCAAAGGATTAAAAGGTCAAGTTAATTGCCATCAAACTCAAGAAACATGCCTCTATATTGTGGAACAACCATAAGCGAAAATGAGAACGAGAAGGAAAACACAAGATTCAGACATGGGAAAAGATACGTTGTGAATTAACCTGGAAGTTCCTACTAGATCATTATTACCAAGATACTTTTATCCAGTTGCAAAATCTTCACCAGAAGACCTTATTTGTAGAGGAGTTTGCCAAAGAATTTGAAAAGTTTATGATAAAGTGTGAAATCTAGGAAAAAGAGGAGCAGACGATAGCCCGCTACCTTGGTGCATTGAATGCTGACATCAGCTATCAAGTCCAACTTTAGCAGTATTGGACTTTAGATGACGTAATCTGTCTAGCCATTCGAGTTGAAAAGCAGATGTCCAGAAGGCCCTCGTTTCAACCTTCTTCCTCTAGGAGTTTACCCAAAGCTCACAAGGCACAATTTCAGTAGCCTAGCTCTTCAAGCAAGCCTCCTCCAAGGGTTGCTAAGGAATCCAATTCTAAAGCACCCAAATGTTTCAAGTGCTAAGGGTTTGGCCACATCACTACAAACTACCCCAACTGTAGGGTTGTCACCATTATAAAAGAACAAGCTTATAAAGTGTCTAAAGAAGAGAAAGAGGAGGCGCCTACATTTGACGAACAAGAGCCAGTGTATGACACAGAATTTGTTACCACTGATCAAGGAGAATCACTAGTGATTAGATGAAGTTTGCAGGCATTACCAGTGAAAGAAAAACATTGGCTACGTCACAATATTTTCCATACCCATTGCACTGCTCAAGGGAAAATTTGTGATGTCATCATTGACAATGGAAGCTGTGAAAATGTAGTGTCCAATAGCATGGTGGAGAAGTTGAAGCTGCCAATGCACAATCATCCACACCCTTACAAGTTGCAATGGCTTAACAAGGGAAGCAAGGTAAAAGTTTCCAAACAATGTCTTATTGCTTTCTCCATTAGGAAAAAATATTATGATGAAGTTTTGTGTAATGTTGTTCCCATGGATGCTTATCATCTTCTTTTGGGGAGACCTTGGCAATATGATCGTTGTGCTTTACATAATGGACGTGCAAATACCTACTTATTTGTTAAAGACGATATGAAGATCAAATTAGCACCGTTACCACCAAGTGAGTATAGTCGAGTGTAGAAGAAACCCAAGCCATTGGTGACTTTGATGACCAAGGAGAAGTTCAAGGTGATGAAGATCGAAGCCTAAACCATAAGTTTTATTCTAATGCTTAAAGTAAATGACAGATCTACCACTCCACTTGGAGTTATGCCACTACTAGCTGAATTTCCAAATGTGATATCTAATGAGATTTCACATGGATTGCCACCTATGTGAGATATTCAGCATGCTATTGACTTTATTCCTGAAGTAGTCATTCCCAACAAGCTTGCTTACAGAATAAGTCCATAGGAACATGCTGAAGTCCAACGACAAGTTGAAGAATTGTTGAAGAAAGGCTTGGTCTGAAAAAGTGTTAGCTCTTGTGCTATACCTATTATTCTAGTATCTAAGAAAAATGGAAGTTGGAGAATGTGCATAGATTGTCAAGCAGTCAACAAAATCACCATTAAGTATAAGTTTTTGATACCTTGACTCAATGACATGTTGACCAATTGCATGGTGCCACTACCTTTTCCAAGAATGACCTTTGTAGTGGATATCATCAAATCAAATTCGGGCGAGAGATGAATTGAAGATTGTTTTCAAAACAAGAGATAGCCTATATGAGTGGAATGTGATGCCTTTTCGGTTGACAAATGCCCCTAGCAAGTTTATGCGCTTGATGAATCAGGTACTTTGGCTTTTTGTTGGTAAATTTATTGTTGTTTACTTTAATGATATTTTTATTTACAACCAGAGTCAAAAGGAGCACTAAGAGCACCTACGACAAGTCTTGCAAGCTCTACGAGAGCAGGAACTTTATGCCAATATGAAGTAGTGCACCTTCTTGACCAATGAGGTCGTCTTTTTGGGTTATATCATCACTGTAAAGGGTATTCAAGTCGACTCTAGCAAAATTGAGGCCATTAATAGTTGGCCAACCCTAAGATCCATCCAAGAAGTCTGAAGTTTTCATGGCTTAGCTTTTTTCTATAAGAGGTTTATTTGAAATTTTAGCTCCATTGTGGCACCTTTCACAGATTGCGTCAAATGAGACAAATTTCAATGGACAGAGCAAGCTTAGAAAAGTTTTGAAGAATTAAAACGTCTAACAGAAGTGCCAGTATTAGTCCTTCCTAATTTTGATCAGGTGTTCAAGGTCAGTTGTAATGCTTCCAATACTAGAATTGGTGTTATTTTGAGCCACAAAGGTCATCCAATTACCTTTCTCAGTAAGAAACTTAATGATGCCAAGCTTAAATATTCTACTTATAATAAGGAGTTCTATGCCATTGTTTGAGGTTTGCAACACTAGAACCACTATCTACTAAATAAAGGATTCATCCTATACTCTAACCATAAGGCTCTCAAGCACTTGAATTCCCAACAGAAGATCAACAGCAGACATGTCGCTTAGAGTAAGACCTTACAGACTTATCCATTCTTGCTTAAACATAAGGCTAGGATATTGAATTTAGTAGCCAATGCCTTTAGCTACTGTCATGCTTTGCTATCTACCATTTAGGCCAAAGTTGTTGGCTTTGAGACTATCAAGGAGTTGTACTAAGATGATCCTGATTTCCATTAAGTGTGGATTACCACTGAAGCTCAACCTTTTCATAAATACTACAAGCATGAAGGGTTCCTATTTCGGGGAAGGGCCCTATGCATTCCTCGATGTTCTTTGCGAGAGCCAATTATCTAAGAAGCCTACAATGGAGGATTAGCATGTCACTTTTGCCAAGATAAAATAGTGGCCATAGTTAAGAAAAATTTCTATTGACCAAGGCTTGAATGAGATGTTAACAAACACATACAAAGATGCCGAACCTGTCATTTGGTTAAATCTCAAAGCCAAAATACTGGATTATACATGCCACTTCCTGTGCTAGCAACCCCTTAAGAAGACGTGAGCATGGAATTTGTCCTTAGATTGCCCCGGACATAGAGACAAAAAGACTCCATCATGGTTGTTGTAGATAGTTTCTCAAAGATGGCACATTTCATCCCATGCCAAAAGACTAATGATGCAGTCCAAGTTGTAGATTTGTACTTTAAAAAGATTATACGTCTCCATGGAATTCCTAAGACTATCACCTCTAATCGTGATGTCAAGTTCCTTAGTCACTTTTGGAGAACATTGTGAAAAAAGATGGAAACTAAGCTCCAGTTTAGCAGTGCTAGTCATCCACAGATAGACGACAAACTAAAGCTATAAACAGGGTTCTTAGCAATCTTCTTCATAGCTTTGTCAAGAAGAACTTGAAGTAGTGGGATCTTATCCTTGCTCAAGTTGAATTTGCTTATACCAATTTAGTCAACCAAGCCAATGGAAAGTGCCTATTTGAAGTTGTTTATGCACTCATCCTCTTAGTTTGTTAGACTTGACCTCTTCAACTGATAAGCATCAATATACTTCTAATGCAAATCAAAGGGCCAAGGAAATCAAGAGGCTACATGAGCAAGTTTGTGAACCAATCCAGAAGTAAAACTTGAGAAACAAGACTCACCATAACAAGAATCAGTGGCAGCAGACCTTCAATGTTGAAGACTTGCTTTGGATCCACTTGCAGAAAGAACTTTTTCCTAAGCAACCGAATGTTAAGTTATCCCCTAGAGCTGATGGACCATTTAAGATTATGCAAAAGATCAACAACAATGCTTACAAGGTGGAAATGGCTGGTGCTTATGGAGTCTTTGCCACCTTCAATGTGTTGACCTATCTTCGTACGTTGATGATGATGATGAGTTAAACTCGAGGGCGAGTTCCATCCAACCCCGGGAAAATGAAACAGAAGAAACTGAAGTCAAAAAATAGGTCATGTGGAGAATATTCCCTTGCTTCAAGATTTAATATTAAGAGAAAATTATATTTAAAGACCTATATCATATAAAATTTATAATGAAGGATTTTAAAAATTGAAATTACTATTAAAGACCATCATTAATGGTAATTGATAGTAAATCCCTTAGAACCTTATGGTAATGATAGTTATTGAAAATAATTTTGATTTTTAAAGTGTTTCATTATAAATTTTATATGATATAGGTAATTGGATACAATTTTTCCTAATACTAAAGGTAAAGGGTAGCCTTCCAGTAATGGGAGGGCAACTATGAAATCACAAGGGTTCTCAATCAGCGTGCAATTATTAGCGAGATGAAGAAACAAAATTCCAGTATTCAGGTAGGAAGCCTCGAAGTCATTGCTAGAGGTGCATAACTAGAAAAGACATAAAAGAGTACTCAGGAAATTCAAGAATATGGAGTAATCTATCCTATGCAAATGAAATTTTTATTCCACTCCTAAATTCCTACCTTACCCCTAGTAGCAACTTTAAGCCTGTTCGTCCTAAATACTATTTACATCTTCAAAAAAACATGACAAGTCATCATTGATTAACACAATGAAATGAACATGCAAATATTTAAGATTCTTATTAGAGTAGTAGGACAATTTAGGGACCCAATTAAGGACTTTGCATTAATATATACACAAACACACATGATTAAAGAAAAAAAAAAAGGCCAATGAGGTATACAGCGCCCAAACAATCAACATTGTAAAGGAAATGGATACACTCAGCATTAATTAGAACACTATAGATGCTTTAAAATTCGAGTGTATTTTAAGTCTACATGAGGGTTTAAGAAAATACGATTTGACCTATTTACCTAATAAACATTTACAACTCCTTACACTCACACTTAATACAATACACTTAGTCTCCTACCTGCCTTAGTATAATAATATCAATTAGATACCCTTTGACAATTAAAATAAAAAGGGGCTCTTAAAATATACTTTCCTAAGACTAGAATCCATTAACCCTTGTTGAATCACAGAAATATTCGAATTTCTTAAGCTTATGTAATCTTATTAAATTCCTAGCTTGCCCACCATTTAATACTCATGCAATAACTTGTTGTCATATTCTATTGGACGTCTACTATAAGAGATAACACTCACCTAGAATACGCAATCACTATTAGTTCAATCAATAAAGCAACACCATGGCTAGTACTTTTATCTACTACTTCATGTACACCCAGTAATTCTTCACCATATAAAAAACTATAATACATAGGCTTACAATGACCAGTAGATTAGAACAACAAAATCCTATCACAAATGCTCAAGACAGATATTACAGTTATCAATTCAGTCAATGAGATAGTTTACATGAGCCAAATTTATCACCCTAGTTCCCTTCTAGCATTTTTGAAATTTGTTTTAACTCTTAATTCACTAGTTGAAAAGGATTTAGAGTAATACAAGCTATTTCCACATCAAAGCATAGCACTAAAGCAAAAGACGTCACCAAATTTTACACCAATCACAATGCATGGGCAATACTTACAAATTTATGAAAGAAGAAAGATGGTCAGTCCAATTAGCATTGTTAGATGCTTTGAGGTTAATATCAATTCCTAGTTATTATAATGGAAGGGTTTAATCAAATACTCATGAACAAATCAGGATATGCTTTAATTGACCACAATTTACTGGTAGTTTACTTTTAGTAATTAGTTTGCCTAATTACATGACTTATAGAAAGATAGCTAGTAAAATAATAGCCTTTATCCTTGTAGCAAGGTTTTCTTAATAAAGGGACGAAATGATTTAACTTGTAGACATGAATCTAGGTGCTATTAATTGACATATAATATACTCCAAGTAGAATCAAGGCCCTGGCTAGGTTTATGAGCATGGTTTAGTCCAGTCTTACGTGTAGGTTTACCAAGATTAAAAGCATACAATGTCAAGTTCGTTACACGAGCCTTCAAACAAAACTTCCTTAAGGGATTGATATGAGATTGAAATTAGACTACCTAATTGTTAGAGTATATGCATGTGTGAGTTAAAAGAAAAGAGTCCCACATTGCTTAAAATAGAGAGAGAGCCTTATTGTATATATACTAAGATGTGATATTGGGTAAGTGAATGGGCCAAAAAAAGGAGTGGACTCATATACATAACAATAGGCCAACGCAGTTGAAAACTTCTGATTTCCCTCTTGTGGACAAGTTAGACACAGTACTAGGCATTTTTGCTTGAAATAATTTTGCAAAATTCAAAAATATTTTGCTTAATATAAGCTTATGGGAAAAACCTTGTTTTTAGCAGTTTTGATTTTGGGACCTTAAATTCCTAACCGTTGAAGCCTTTAATTACTGATTTTAATTTTTCCATTAAACTAGTCTTCCTCCTAATGTTTAGAAATTGTCTTCCTTTAATTATTTTTAGTCCTAACATTCAAAATTGATTAATCATGATTAAGTCGTCATTAATCAATTTTATTACTACCCAACGTTCCTATCTGTGTCCTCGGCCTATAAAATGCAATGCATGGTTCAGTTTAAAATGTACCGAGCCATTTGAGTTCTCCAACTTCTCTACTATTCCTCTATTCTGAGCTTTTTGTTCTTTGTTATTTTGCTTCCTTGTGGATTTCCATAGGAAACATCCATTTAATAATGGGGAGTTGCCAACCTGTGCCAGAATAGCTCTTAAGGACAGTGTCCTCAGGCACGACTTGGATTGATTTTCCTAACATACTTGTGAATTGCAACTTACACCAATAAAGCATATACAAGCCAACTCCATCAGGATAACTCAATTTTGAGTGGATGAGAAAATTGATAGTGAAACTTTTAGCTATTCTATTTTCAACTACAACGTGATATACAATTTGATGGCTTAGAACCTTATATCAACAAATATAAGTGACCATATACATCAATCTTAAAACTTTAAGTGGCATGGCCTATAACTTAATGGGATAGGCTGACCAAGCTATTTAACATTTACGACTATAGAAACAACTTCGTATCACTGGAATAATTAAACAATGCATGGAAACTTAATTCCCAGCTGTTTACAAATTCATGACACTTTAACAATGATGAACATAAGCAAAGAGATGTGCTAGAGTTTGTCCTCATAATTCCTACGTATTTTAAACTTTTTCCAAGATTGTTATATTAAACAAAGAACCCGCATAGATAAAAAATCTATGAATATTAAAACATTAGAAGTTAAGGATGCAACTTTATAGCACATATTAACCTTCCAGTTATAGTGAAATTTAAACAAGAAGTCAATCATGTTCATCACACAAAATAGTGAAAAACAAATGTGTGCAATCAAGAATTTATTCAGAGTTACCTTCACATTAGACAGTTTGTACATTATCAGGTTGAGTCAAGAAGGAAGGTAACAAACATACTAAAACATGCATTCCTAACACCTGCATACCAATTTTTAGTATTTGAAATGACAATTTGGGCCATAATTCTAATTGCTTATTATAAGTATTTAACATTGCCATACCAAAACTCTATTCTCAGTCATATGATTTAGCAAAGAAAACATACAGTTACCTATTAGTGTAGTGTATAACCCCAAAATGGGTTTGATACAATGGTCATAGAAGGCACATTTCCTACTGTTCCTCTATAATGTCAAAACCATGTTTGATATTCTTTAATCATACGACCAACCTAGGTCACTTCTCTAGCTTGATTGAAACACCTAGTCTTATATCTACATATACAGTATTGTCATATCTTGGCTCTATAGCTTATATGACTCATACTTATGACTCATAGTTTGTTGATAGCATGGTATGCTGAATTAATATAACTAAGATATAAGGTCAATAGAAATCTAAACACATATCGAAAAGGAGTTTCTTGTTCATGAACTTAGATTGAGTTAAATGGAAAATTAAGGTAAAGCACATCATTTCTATTTTTAAGCCACAATAGTAAAAGTTCTTAACTTGACCTAACTTAAACTATATCAAACACCACCATGATTTCTCAACCTCAAGTTTGGTAACTAGAAACACATTCACAAGATAACACAAGAATTAAGGCCAACCAAACAAACCTGTCATACAAGTAAGTTTATTTATATAACTTCATCATGATATATTAATTATTTGTTGTAAAGAGTAACCTACACTACAGAAATTTCACTAGATTGCATTTTTTCAATCCCCTCAACATCTTCAGCATTTCCTATTATAGAATCTTTAATTGTAACTTACTGGAGAAGTTTCAAAGTTATAAACTTTAGTCTTACAAAACCATTAGTATTTTATATGAGTACTACATATCATTTAGATAAATTCAAGATAGCAAGCATCATCCTTAACTGATTACTTAGCACAAATTCAAGGTAAAAATTAAAATTAAATTGTGTTCAATTGGCTATGACTTCAAACAAGAGCTTACTTGGGACTTATGCTCTGAATTGAGTTAAAGGCAAGGCTAGATCCATGCTAATACTCTAGAATAGCACCAATCATTTTAATCTAGAGTCTTAAACCTAAATTTAACTCAAGCTTGATCTACTTCAAGTTATGTTCATTTGGAATTATAAGTAGCATCAACATTTAGATTGCCAGTGATTCTGCCATTGGATGCTAACTCAAGGATGACCTTTGTTTCTAGCAAGAACCTATTATAAAAAGTCTACACTTATGCCATTTAGGAAATCCATGGTTAGGGCTTTTTTTTCAATAACTACTCGAACCTTTCCCAAGTTTCATACAATGGTTTATCATTTTGTTGCATAAAGGAAGTGATTTTATTTCTTAAATCTACTGATTTGGCTTATGGAGAAAAATTGGCTTAGAATTTTGTAGCTAGATTGTCCTAAGTGGTGATAAATCCATCTAGCAATGCGTGAAGCCATACTTTGGCATTATCTTTAAGTGAAAGGAAGGAAAAGCCTTAACCTGATTGCATCATCAAATACACCATTGTACATAAAGGAATCATAAACCTCCAAAAAATTTAAGAGGTGAGTGTTAGGATCTTCTAGAGATGAGCCTTCAAACTGCCCTACTATTAGAAGCATTTGCAATACTACTTGCTTTCTTTCAAAATCATTTGCTTGATTATCCAGTCTTTTATGTTTGAGTGGTATCCTTGCATATTCAATGTAGCAAAATCATTAATTGTTCTAACTTAATTTTCATCGTCTTGCATCATTTTTGTTGTTGTTTAGAAGTCTCAAATTCTTCTTCTGGAGTTTGATTGGAAGTTTTAGAGTACTTCTAAACTTTTAACTTCTTACATAAGATGTCTTGCATAAGAGGAGGGTAACCACTACAAAATAGAATAGAAAAAGATATGAGAGTAACACAAGTCAAACTATACATAAAGCTTAAGTTCAAATAAGGTATACTAGTATTAATATTGACAAAAAATGTTTTGGCACACAAATCCTTGGCAACATTGCCAAAAACTTGTTGATTGTTTGAAAATATACATGTAAGTTTACATATCATAATAGTACTAAAGTGATGAGAAAAGATCATTTTCTTAAGGATTTGTTGTCAAAACTTGTCAAATACCAAAATCTACACCTTATCTTAAATTAAGTGAATTAATTTTAAGTGATTGTGTAGTACAAAGCAAATAAAGACTATCTACCTTGTAAAACTTGTGATCAAACTAATGTTTGGATTATTGGATGGATAAAGGCATCTATAATTATTAATCTCCCAAGTATTTCAAAGTAATTTAATTCAATACTCTTTACTTTTGCTCTTAATGTGATACATAACCTAGAGTTCAATTGTTTCTATATGCATTTTTCCAAATCTCATATAGGGTTATCTAATTAATTCCATAATTCCTTATGAAATCAACCATGATTGGTTTAGTAGCACAATCTTTTAATCAGGCTATGTGAAATTAATGAGTATACTCTTATCTCATTAACAAAACCATTCATTTATTCTAGTAAGTTTCAAGTACTCACATGATTCAACTCAAGATCTAATTCTACTTTTCCTTTCCCAAGTTCAAATAAAAAATCAAATCAATCTAATTGTTGGCCAAGTAATCAGAAAGCATGAGGCATAAAGCTAAACAAACATATATTCATCATTAATCACAAAGCAAGAGTAAGAAACAACCACTAATCCATACAAGAGTTCATAATAATTCTAGATTAAGAAGTTTAGCTAGACATATTCATGAAAACCATTAACAAAATTGAAACATCTGAACAAATATAGAGAAAAGAAGAGAGAGACAAAACTAGTGATGGAGTCTTGTCTCCTCTTTAATGTTCAATGCTGCACACTTCCTTGCTCCAAAATGCCTCAAAAAGCTCCTCCTTAGCCTTGAATACACACTAGAATGATGACTCCAAATGAATGGAACAGCTATATGTTCCAAAAATTCTTAAAATTTCAACATAAAAAATACTGCATTTTGGTAAGTACGACTTGTGCTACAACCTAAATATTCTTGTCATGACACAGTTTACTTCTAGATGAAGTTGCGCTATGGCTTGATGAAGTTGTGCTGTAGCACAAGTATCTTAATGAAGTTGCACTGTGGCACAATTTTTCTCATCGCAGCGCAAGTTGCTCTTGGATGATGTTTCTTCTATTCCTTCAAATCACACTATGGCCTGAAGATATCCTGTCGTAATGCACTTCCTTCAATCACTAAAACTTCAACTTTAAAGCCTCTTAACGTCATATTTTCATAAATCCCATTTCAAGATGATTCCAGCTCCATTTTTCCTATATTTGCAAGATATAGAAAGAGTAAAGTATAAGTAATTCACAATGTATCCAAAACTAAGCCAAAATTTGTCATCTGAGGTATAAAAACTGAGTATGAAATTGTTTGTCCTAACTATGTATATTTTTCCTATAATAAGTATTATTTACCATATAATCAAGCATTAAGCACATATCCACCAAAAGAAAATATGCAAACTAACCAGAATGATTGTTAACATATGCCAATCAAGACTTACAAGAACGAGTAACCATATTTTTATCCCTAGAAGCTATAAGAGCTTATACAGTTTGCATCATGGTTGGGATCATAAGAACCCCCATCACACTTGGCTTCACTTTCCAATTTCGAATTTACTTAATGGCACTTGAAAACAAAACAAAAACATATAAAGGAAAAAAAGAATATAATTTCATGAGAAGAAATAGGGTTGAGATGGAATGTCAGCCTTATTTGTTAGGGAATAGATTGCCTCATTTTGAGGCATAAAAATGATGTGTCATTTTGGCTCAATCTTGATCATTCATTGCTTTAACCATAGCGATCATGAAACGTCACCTTCCAAAACACTATGTAAGACAAGCATTTGCTCTCTTAAGAACCACATTGACCTTATCTCCTCTTGCTCTTCATCAAGTAAGCTCATATTCTTAAGTTCTTCCACTTGTGGAAGTTGTGAAAACACATATTCCAACTCCTCTCCTTCTTTGCAGAAAATCCATTTTTGATAATTTGACAAACACAACATTTTTGTGATAGGCATATCTTAAAAGATCCATGGAGATCAAGAGAGCAAGGCACAATGGTGCCATAGAACCTTAAAAGCTCATTCCCATTAGCAAGACACTGATGATCTTTCTTTAGGAGTTTTCTAGCTTTGATTTCCACCATGTCTCTATACTCTTCAAATTGAACTAGTGACTTTTGCATGTTGTGGACCTTCAAAACTCTCTAAATTCAATCACATAGTGCTCAGACTTTAACATGCTTATCTTACATATTACCTCCACTATCTTCCTAGATGAATTGCCTTCCACAAGCTCAATAACTATAAAATAAAAACTAATATTTTAATTTAAAATAGATGAAATGAAATGTGAGAATTTGAAAACTATACCGTTATTACCATTGCCTCTGCAATCGGTGTTGTGGCTGCCAACCCCATCTTAAAATCATCCAAAGCCAATAATTGTGAGCTCACATATTGAGTTACTTAAAATCACTTCATGGTTTATTGGGTTAAAAAACTCACTACTCTCTATGGATCTTAGACTGCAACTTGGTGGCTTTTTAACATGCCTCTTACTCCCACAGATCACATCTTTGAGATTTGCTATACTTCTTAAACACGCACACTTTCTTGCCTTTTTTGTCAAGATTGTGCTCAGTACTTTCTAGATTTTGGATCATGAACTTTTGACGGCTTTGATTTGTAGTGTAGAGACCTCAAGAGAAAACCAAATGAGAAGCTTCATATTGCTTTGCATTCTTCAGCCATTTAACATCTAACGTAGTGTTTAAGAAGGTGACGGATGATGTGACATTGCATTTTGATTGTTGAGGATGCGTGGCAAAATGGAAGCCAAGATGCAATGAATGATCAAGATTGAGGAAAAATGATGCATCATTTTTGCGCCTCAAAATGCGGCAATATGTTCTTTGTGTGTTGTCCCTCTAAGGAAAAACAAATAAATAAAAGTAAAATGATATATATATATATATATATCTATCACGAATTAAACATTAGGAAATTAAATTAAAATTACATTAAAGATTTAAATAAAAATTAATTAATTAATTCAAGAACAAAAATGATAGTTAAGCTTTAAATTATTTAACAAAAGAAACTTTACAATTTCCTTTTAAAATATCTTCCCAAAAAAATCATCATTCTTGATATGTTGCAAATTGTAATTATTAAAGCTCTATTTGTCGAAGAAAATGACAGAAAAGTAAAAGCAAGTAACATTTTAATTTGACATTCTTTAAATATAGATTCTAAATCTATTTTTTTAATTTTATAATATGTTTAAATTAAAGAAAATAAATAAAAAAATGTATTTTAATTTGAATAATATTTAAATAAAAATATTAAAACTTGTAAGTACTGCTGATAAATGGCTGTAATATTTAAAATATTTTGTGAAATGCCATAATGATTCAAAAATTTGAAATATTTTATACATAATTACTTTATAAATATGTAAAGATATTTCTATCTTAATAATTTTGTCACTGCGATTAATTTGAAATATACCAGCCGTAGTAGAGAAGGATGATAAATTCAATTGGTAAAAAATGGTAATTAGCAGCTTTGGCATTTGGTAGTTGGCTTTTACCATAAAACAACAAAGACCACACTCTCGAAATACGAGTAGTTGAAAACGATAATAAATTCACGTGAATCTTGTAGAATGGATCCCCATTTTTGGCGTTGAGATCCCTAGTTAGCAACGACAATGAGCACGCAATGCTCATCATTTAAACGCACCGTTTTTCCCATTTAATCTCGTCCTTTGGCTCTATCAACGACGAAGATCACGCTGCACATGCAAAAGTTCAAGAGCACATCTCTGCCGTTCATTCTCGCGCGAATCTGGGCTGTCCTTTAACCCTCCTAAAACGATGTGTTTAGGCTAATCTGTAATGAATGTATTCTTTGATATGTCTTAATGGATCTCGAGACAGTGATAATCAAACTATTACATCTATATGCCGGCCCCTTGCTTTATTATAGAGATTATCTACTGCGATTAAAATCAGCTTGGTTGAACAAAAGCGGTTAGAAAGTTTGTGCAGAAAAATTTTGGTTTGATCGTTGTCTCTTATTCTGATGTTGTTAAGTTCTTTCAAGTCTTTGTGACACTAATTGAATTGAAGATTAGTTAATGTATCGGTTATCTGTTATGGAAAAGCTTTAATTTAGGCATACACCATAAACATATGCTTCCTTTTGTTCATTAGTTCCCATCCTGCTTTACTTTGATTATTTTTCCTTGGTTTTAGTGTAGTCTTCCTCATGGAGAGATACGTTCTTATTACGCTTGTTAAAATTTATTTTTAAAACAAAGATAATCATGAATGAGAAGACTTGCTCATTTATACGATTACGCACACTCGTAGCCCTCCTTTTACTAAACTGGATAAATCTGAATACAAATGTTCATCTTTCTAGAGGATGACAACTCGTAAAGATTACGAGGGATGACTATAAGACTCTTGGTTCATAAATTAATTATTAACTTCGATCTTATAGTTCAAGGAAGTGATAATTATCTCAAATTATTTCTTATTTTTTAATCCTCCAACCTAATTTTCTCTATTAAAAAATAGATATTTAATTGTGATATCTTAACTATGGTCAGAAAAGTTGCAATCAGGTAATAGTCATTTTTTAGCATCTTAAATCTTCATTTTCCTTTCAATTATCAAATCATATAATTACGCTCCTTTTTTTTTTTGTGTTTTCAATCTCTCTAGTTACGTAGTTAAATTTAAGTCATAAATAGTCAAATTCTTTGGTTAGAGTATTGTCAATCTAGAGAAAATTGGCCAATATTGTGATGATTCAGCGGCGGTTTCAACTGCCCTAAAACTTGTGCAATATTTAACTAAATTCATTGCCAAAACTTGTGTAATATTTAACTAGGATTATTTTAAACCACGGTTTAGTTATAGTTTTTTAATTGCAGTTACAGCATGGTAGTACTTGTGGTTAATAGAAAAACCACTCTCCATTGAGGGTTCAACTATGTTTTATAAAACTACAATAAACTCTTTAATTAGCAACGTCAAATCGCAGCTAAATCCAAAAAAAAAGACAGCTACTTTTTTTTTTAAGTGTTGTAAGACTTATCCTTGAATAATTGTTATGTTTATCAATAATCCTAAATAAATTAATGGGTAAATAATTATAAAAAAAAGAAAGAGGTAAGTGCTTATGTGAGTGGACTTCCCATTTGTATTATGATTTACTTTTGTATGTTATAATTCTATATCTTGTGAGAATCAAACATCACTGAAAGAATAATAAATGACTAGCCTGTAATGCTTTTTTTTTTTGCTATGAGTATTCTTTGAACTAAGGTTTTAAATTGCGGTTGCAGTTGTAGTTGCGGCTGCGGGCATTGCGAAAATTTTAAAACATATTGCGGGTGTTGTGGACCGTTATGTTGCGGATTATTGCGGATGCGGTGGTCCGCATTTTAAAACTATGCTTTGAACTGTTGTGTTATATTAATGCTTTTGTTTTTCTCTATTCATGCCATCTCTTTTTTTACAACTTTGAAGTGTTGTGTTATAACAATGCTTCTGTTTTTCTCTATTAATTCCATCTCTCTTTTATTACAGCCTTTGTAGTCTGATTGCTTCTACAATGCTGGATGGACTGAAGATGTCCGTGTAGTGATTAATTTTCTACATGAAAGAACACCTTATTGGTGTTAACGTTCTTGTAAGTTTCATAGCTCAAGTCTTGTATTGTGCTTACATCAAATGTCTTAACTTCTCATGCCTGAGTCTTAATTAAAAGTTGTATATATTTACATACAACCATATCATGCTGAGTTCTCAATATGTTTTCTGTTGAGTTTGGAAGCTTATGGATGCTTGTGTTCTCTCTTTTTGGTGATGGTACCATTTATAGCAAAGAGCAACTAACTAAATGCTTATGAACTTTTCCAGCAAGTGTTTGACATATCTTGCCTCACCAGATGGCCTTCTGTTATGTGTCGTTTTAACTTGTGCTTTCTCCTTATCAGATTGATGAGTGGTGCTTGATGAATCTTTTTTAATTGAATGATTCCTCCATTTATATTCTGTTTTGTTGCAACTTTTGGACTTTCAGCAACAAATATAGTCAATATTTTTGTAGTAACTATCTATGCCTAATATTGAACTATCTAAATGAAATTTACATCGCAAAATATCTAACGCTCCGAGTGCAAATCAGGTTATCTAATTAGCTGATGCTTATCTCGAAGAAAGCAAAGGATGCATATCTTGAAGTAAACAACGGTATCATCTACTTTTTGAAAACAAAACAAAACAAAATTTCAAATATAAAATTAAATATGATAATGCAAAAATTGACAATTTATAGACAACACTAATGGGCATGAAGATTTAGGATATTGACAAAACTCTGGTGGTGGTTATGCATCTGCAAAAACTTTTCTAAACATATTTTGCATTAAATTCTACATTTGATATGTCCAAGTAAAGAAGAGAAGGACATTATTTTCAATTACTAATGACGTAGGAAGTAATAGGAAGCAAAGCCATTTCAAAAGTGCAATGTTTCTGTTCACCACCATCCAAATAGGGAATTTATGCTATGAAAGTTTGAAACTCAACCCCACATATATATATATATATATATAAAAGATGGTGGGCAAAAATTAAAAAGGTATTAACAAAAATGTAAAAAGCATCAATTAGCTAAGGGAGAATAGGTGTATTTATGTAGAAAAATAATTTTTAAAGATTTTCACAATTTAACTGAAAGGTCAAGATATAGTTACTAAAACATGATTAGTTAATATAAACATGAAATAGTAAGACTAACACAATAACTATGATTTGATTACAAATAAAGTCTATTAACTAAAAACTTAAGATAGTAAGTAAATTGAGATGAAGAGAAGAGAATCAACACCAATCACTACAAAAAAGTGTGGGTTTAGGGATGGCACTTTAACCATGATTAAAATAAGCGTGGTCAAAACACATTTTAACCACAGTTGATATAACCATGGTTAAGACAAAGATTTAACCACAGTTATGATATAATCATGGTTAAGATCTTTGTTTAACCATGGTTATAACTAATGATGGTTAAACTAGTTATTGACTTGACCATGGCTAAGTAACTGTGCTCAAGACAATAGCTTAACCATGATTATAACATAACTATGGTTAAGCCCTAGGTTAACCATGGCTACAATAGTTGTGGTTAAATTAACAAGAGGCTTAACCACAGGTCCTAGAAGACGTGGTTAAGCCCTTATGAATTGACCATGGTTTTTTAAAAAATTATGATCAAATTTATGGCTTAACCACGATTTTTAAGAATCGTGGTTAAGACACCCCCTTTTAAACCCTACATCTGTAGCTTCATCTTCATCTCTTCACTTCATCTCACTGCCAACCATCTTTTGCATTGTCTTTCTTGAACGTCTTATGGCTCTTGCATTACAGATCTAACTAGCTTTAATGTCTTTTTTGCATCTCTATCATCCTCCACTTTTGTGTGGCCCTCCATACCATTTTTGTGGGTTTCTTTTCCATTTTTAGTAGCCATTATTTGGTATTTTCATACTGGGTTGTTTTAAATCTTTTTAGGTTGATTGTTCAAAATGTCAATAAAATTTGGTTCATTACAATGGCAGAATTTTATCATTTGAATTTTCATTTTTGGTTATTCCAATTGTTTTCATCTGATTAGTGTAGAGTTATATTATCTTTTTAATGAATTTTTTTTGGCTTTATTGTTCAAAATATAAATAAATTCTGTTTCATTACAATAGCTAAATTTTATTGTTTGAAATTTCATTTTTGTTTGTTTAAATTTTTTTATCTTATTGTTGTAGAGTTATATTATCTTTTTACTGAATTTTGTTTTTGGTTATATTGTTCAAAATATAAATAAAATTTTTTTCATTAAAATGGCTTAATTTTATTATTTGAAATTTTATTTTTTGTTGTTTAAATTTTTTTATTTTATTGGTGTAGTATCTTTTTAATTTTTTTAAATTATGATTAGTGTTCAAGTCAATTTACATCTTCCTAAACCAATTTACATTTCTAATTTGATGAAAGATAGACTATTAATGCAAAAATTAAAGAATTGAAAAGCTTTGTTGAACTTAGAAAATAATTCGGGCAAATGCTATATTTTCTTATCAATATAATTCAAAGGGATTTATCAAGAGACTATGAAAGTGTGATCTTTTACTTTAGCTACTTGGCTAAAAAATTGATATCAACATTTAAAAAATTTATTTTTTAAATATATCATACTAATATATAGAATGTACCCTAAAGATTATTTTAGAAGGGATCGAGTTTACAATAATACAAAAAAAATATATTAATAAGTTCAATTCTTCTGAATAATACTTAAAAAATAGAATTAAAATGTATTAAATTCACATGAGAAATGCACAAAAAAATTGAAATAAAGTCAAATAGTGATGTTTTACCCCTAATTCATATAGGGGGAGATAATGCATTACTTTGAGTCAAGTAATGATGTTTTATTATCTTCAGTGATGGTTAATCACCTAGTAAGGTATTTTCTTTTTAAATATTAAATAATTAAAGATTTTTTGTTTAGTTGTAGAAATAGACAAGTTTTGGACCATTAAACCTCGAATTACCCGTGAATACTTAGATGGGCTAAATGGATTCTTAGACTTTACATTTGTTAATGGGAGTATGTGAGGTAAAATAATATATCCATGTCTCAGATGCTAATTTAAGAAATGACTTATTAGATAAGTTGTGCATGACTACTTGATTATTAAACCTTTACTATAAGGGTATACTTTTTGGGTTAGACATGGAGAGAGACTTAGACATGAACCTATTGAAGAACCTCAGTTAAAGCCTCAAGCCAGAAAAGAACCAATTTGTAAGGATGATCACTATTAGAAAAATCACTTTTTCAGATGGCATTTTAGATAGATTTTAGATGAATTTTAGATGGTTTTCAAATGAAGTTCAGATGGAATTTCTATTTTAGACAAATTTCAGATGAACTATATTCTATTTGTAAAAGCCTTGTCGCTAAATTAATTTCGTTCAAAAATTTGTTCAAAAATAATTTCAAACAAATTTCATATGGAAAAAAATATTTCTGACAAATTTTTGTAAGAGTATTATTTTGAATAACATGACTAATTTAGAGACAGATTTTAGATGGAAATAAATAATTTTTATTTCTTAACTATTTTTATTTTAGATGAATTTTAGACAAAAATAAAAAAAAATTAGGACGAATTTCATACAAAAATTTAAAAGAATAATTATTTGATTTATAAATTTTAGACAAATTTATGACATAATATTTGTATATTTCAGACAAATTTTAGATGGAATTAGTTGTGCTTCTTAGACAAATTTAAAATGGAAAACAAATAAATATGAATTTCTTCTCTTTTTTGATAATTTTTATACCTACTGAATTCCAAAATAGTAAAAGAATAACTCTTTTAACTAATTTGTCATAATAATAATATTAAATATTCAAATTCAAATATATGATATTAGTAATACCTAAAAGACTAAATAAAAAACATGGCATATTCTATAAAAGTTCAATTAAAATGTCCAACAACAATAAAGTGAAAGAAAATATAAACTAGTCAATGTAAATCACCCTCATCATCCTTGTCACCCTCGTCCTCCTCATCCTCCTCCGTAGTTGGCGGAATGTTCAAAGTTTTTCTTTTTTCATTTAACAACATTCTCTTTTCCTATTTAATTATTTTTTTGTCTTGTTCAACTATCTTACATGCCTATTCCTTATTGATTCACTCTTGATCCTCTTTTTTTTTTTTGCCACATTAAAAGTTCTTGCTGCATGGTTTTATCCATAGATAATGTGCAGAAAGATGTGCCAATAGAAGATTCTGCACTAATACGCGATCCCATAGAACCTAAACCATAAACAACCCCTTTCTTCTCTTTAGGAACTACCTCTTTCCAAATGCTCAAGTCATCTGGTATAGATTGGCTTGCATAGGATGACTCTTCTTATACATCATTATTAGATAAGGCCATCTATGAAATCTTTATCCTTTTCTTTTTAAAGTTCTCCTATAACATCATGTCATTTTAAGAATGATAAGTCAAACATTTAGCAAACAAATGATTTATAAAAAACCATAAGTTAGTCAACATCACATACTATGGCATTCTTAGATCTCTCATTAACCCAATACTTGTCCTTTCTTGTATAAATTTTGGTAAACACATTTACAATATCAGGATCCACTCTTGTAGCTTTCTTCTACATTTTTCATAAGTTGAACAAGTAAATTCACAATATTTTATACTTAAAATCACATAAGCAAATTATAATCTTTCTTACCATCCTACGTGTATGCTCACCCACAGATATAGACCCACCCGTATGCAAGGAGCCACCTTGACTTAAAGCACAATTTGTTATATTTGCTATTAACAAATTCTTAAATTTGTTATCTGATGCGCAACGATATAGTAACTACCTCCATATTACCTTAGACATGTATTAGGGCTTATAATTTGATTTCTTTCCATAATTCTTCCTTTCTTGATACATCATACTCCTAAATCGAACATCTTTGTTAATGTCAAAAATTTGGTAGCTAAATCGGTGTAGTATATTGAGATTTCCATATATAGTACTTTTGCAAGTATTAACAGCTGTTATATATATACACAGATGCACATAATAGTAATAAGAAGTATCATCCAATATTATTTTTACCTTAAAATCTTCAAACCATAAGTCTTGCATATCCTTATTTGTTTTTTTTTCAAGTTGAACAAAACTAATCAAATTTGCTCTTTATAACAAAGGTCAAGAAGTGCACAACAATTGATGGATTAAACCTATTAACAAATATTATAAAGAAATATAAATAAATAAATATATATATGCATATATGTAGTAAATAAACAATGTAGATTGCTAAATACAATTGTATTTAAATACATACTCATTTCCATAAGGCTTTGTTTCTATAGGCCCTTTTTGAGCTACACTATAACAACCCTAAATTCTAATAATGGTAATTAAGGTTAAAGATGCGATTAATAGTTATAAATCAAGGTTTAAAGTTATTACGATTACTTACATTAGGAAAAGTAGAGAAATTTAAATCTTGATGTTGTAGAGTCATTAATTAATTACTCAGAACCATTTATGCATGAGTTCTAACTCATAAGAATCTTCTACAAGAGTTCCTAATTTATTCCTTAACATTTCCATAGAGAAAACCAAGGTTTCTAGGTCATTATGAGGAATTGAGTACCTTCACCGCGACTAGAGAACTTCCTAGAACTTCCTAACTTGCTCCTCAATATTGGCCATGTAATGTCCGATTTTCATTAAATGACGAAAACGGGCACATTTTCAAAGCAAGTCCCTTGAAATGAATTTGTTAAGGTCCCAAAAAATATGGGTAACATTTTAGACTCCTAAAAATGAGAATCCTAGCCTAGATAGAAGGAAAAACATAGCTAGTATGAATAAACAAATTTTGACAGAAATCCTACGAAACATAATGGCATTTTCATAATTTTGAGTAAATTTTGAAATTCACATGAGAGGGCTTTTTAAATGAAAGTTTTGAGTTCTCTAGGATTTTCAAAGGCTTTGAAACTTATGGGAAACCCCAGAACAATTAAATCCCTTTCGATGGATGTTTTTCAATGTCAATATGCTCGAACTTTGACATATCTGTTTAGGAAGGCTTTAGCTCCGATTTGAGTGATTCAAAAGGTATTTTACTAAATTAGAAACCTAAATTTTATAATGGAAAAGATGGCTCCCAAAGAGGAGCTAAAGCGAAGGAGAAACAAAAATACAAAGAACAAAGGGCAAAATAGAAATTTTTAGAAAAGCTACTTTCCTCCCCCTATATATATAGGTGGTGCCCCACTTTCTCCCTCATTTAGAATCAGAATTTTCTACCTAATTTCAAAGTAGAGAGCTAGGGTTTTGGGCGCACAAGAAAGGAAGAAGAAGAAGGAAAAATTCAAGCTTAAAGGTATGTTTCCATAGTAGTTTTTCATGCTTTCTTCCATCAACGCCTCCTCTCCTTCATTCTCCTTTGTTTCCTTTGATTAAAATGGACTTTATAAATCTAATCCAAGGGAGAAATTCAAGGGAATTTTCGGATTTGAAGAGAGGAGCTTGGAGAAAGCAAGATTCAAGCAAGAATAAGCAAGGAAACTAGGTAATTTCTCTTCTTATGGTTGCTATATTGATCCTCCCTCCTTCTCCATTTTGCCTAACCCTAGGAACCATGGGCGGATCTGATTTTTAGGTAGAACCAAGGATGAATCTAAGGAAGAAGGGTGTGGAGATTAAGAATATGTAAAGGGAATTAACAAATAACCATTAGATTTCAAGATGCAAAACCTAGGGTTTCAAGTGCACCTTGTAAAATCTGATTTTGTATGATGATTCCTAGGTCTAAATAAGAGTTTAAATTACTCCTAAGATCCCTAAGAGGCTCCCCACATGCTTCTCCCCTTGAGAAAACAAAGAAAGCTCCATGGAACCCATAAAAGCCCTATGTCTCAGCCAAGCAAGGAAAGGGTAGCTAGGGTGAGTTTTAAACTTTTCTAAACCTATCTTTGAGTCATATATGATGAATGAAAATGAGAGGAGGCCTTGGAAAAAATTTAGAACTCATAGAAAGTGAGTTGATGCTTTACGTTCCATATTATGACTTAAAGAAGCAACATGTAGTTAGCCTCTGTGTTTTAATTGTGTGATAACTCCAAGAGGTTTAAAAGGATTCAAGAATCATATTTGAAAGGAAAGAATGGAACCTAGAATTTATTTGAGGGGTGTTACTTTCATTAGGTGCATTTATAGACCATAATAGGGATTATAAAACAACCTAGTGTGTAAACAAGTTATATGGCTTTAAAATTTGTTTCATGAACCTAATTGGCTTCCATAAATTATGTCTAGGCCAAGAGAAATCATCTCCATAAGTTTGTGTATGTGTTGCCGAATGAGGGAGCCTTGATTCAAGAAGAAAAGTGTGTGATTGTGTACAAGGTAGCTCTCTCCACCTTCTTTCATGCATAGATGTGTACTTAGATTGTCTTAGAATATGCATATGTGTATTTTCAAGCTATGAAAGTATGTTAGCATGATTTTATATGATGTTTGTTTGAGTTTACTTAAGTGTAGAGAGGCCAAGAACTCTTAACCATGGTGAGGATGAGCCAAGAACCTTTAAGATTAGTTGAGACAAAGCAAAGAGTCTTCCAAAAGTAAAGTGGGCTTCCAAAAGTATGGTTGAGTCCAAGAATCCCTTGAAAAATGGGTGAGGCAAGTTCAAAATCTATGAGAAAAAGGGTAAGGCCAATTCATCCACTTGGAAAGCTCTTAGATGTCTCGTATGACTTATTCACATGCCAAGCTTGCTTTTTGAGTATTCATGACTTCCATTATATCCATGCATGTATTTTCAAGACTTGCTTTGCATATGTTATGTGTGATTGAATAGGAGATGAGCTATTGAGATCCTTTGAATCTTATTCCTTCCTTTCCAATGATCTAATATGCTAGGTGGACCAAGTGGACAAGGTACTGGAAGCCAACTATCTTGAAGAAGAGAGTTTGACGACCTAATGCATAGTTTTTGGTTCTTTAAGGCCATATTTGTGTCAAAGAATATAATCCCATGATGTATATGGTCTATGACCTCTTGAACATGTATAATTATGATAATATGTGATGTATAAATGAATGGATATGATATGTGAACCCTAAAATGTTAATTGAGTATGTAATGCCAAGTTATATTTTTTGGAAAGTTGATGTAAGTGTGCATATGTGTGGATAAAATGGCCAAAATGAGATGCATGAGGTTTGGGACCATTTGGTCAGCTCACATAAGTCTTAATTATGCTTTTAGACTTGCCCAAAAGGTGCCAAAACCAAAGGAAGACCATTTGGACATTTTGGTATTTTATATAGAGTCAAAATTGATCATAATGGAACCCTATATCACTTTTTAGCCAAATGAGCTCTTCTTGACCTAAGATTTGGCATGCTCTTAGAGCTTGTTGAGAGCTTTTTGGGAAACTAAAGAATATAATTTTTGGAGGTCTATAGAATATTTGATGAATTTCCAAAATTGGCAAATTTTTTGATTTTGGTCTGATGCACTATTCATCTGGTCCAAAAATGAAATCTATCACACAGGGCTCAAATGATGTCCAATTGCCATGAACTTGTATACAGAGAAACTATACATACACAGTGAATTTTTCCAACTAGAATCACCTCATTTGAATGTCTAGAGAGGGAGATATGAATTTTTGAAGATTCTGTATAGTATAAGGGATTCCAGTAGACCTCTATTATTGTTTGATTAGATTTTGAGGTCTTGGCATGCCTAAGCTGATTTGGAGTTATTTTTTCCTCTAGATAACATCCACATCTTTTCAAATTGGTATCATTTGTATGGATTGGATTTTTGTGGAATTAATTGGATATTTTCAAAATTTGCTGCAGAAATCTGTTACAACATCAGTGGACAGTTTGACCTCTGAATTGTTTCGGATGTCAAATATCCTCTATGATAGATGTTATAGTCTGTACATATTTTTAGTATGAAGTATACATCCATAGCTTTCCAGAATGGCCAAGAATGTATGATTTCAATTTTGGTAAAATTAGTTATGAATTTCCAAAGTTTGGTAAAAAAGAGCCAAATTCTGTCTGAAAATATGCATGAGTATTTTGAGCTTCCCTTTGAATTCCATGAGTTGTAGGCCATATTTTATTATCCAAACGAGTTGTATTCATGTAAATAAATATGAGAATATATTTTATGAGCTTATACGGTCCATGTGACATTGAATGAAATTTTATACATGACGTAACGCGAAAATATTCATTATTTTATTGCCTTTTTCATTGGAAACTCACATGATTCATGAACTTGAGTTAATTAAAGGCATGAGATGAGCTAAAAATTATGGTGTTACAAGCCACGGCTAACTATTTCTTTCACTATGGCTAATTGCTCTTTGTTACTCTCTCTAGGCAAATTCGTCGCTTTTAGCCGAGGCCAATTAAATTTTGGTTGCGGCCAATTACCTTCTGTTCTTATAACTCCCAAGGTTTCATCCCATGCTCTCCAATTCTCCCTCTAGTAACATTCTAGGCCACTTTAACTTAATTTATGAAGATTTAATGTCATTCTTTTATCTCATCTACCCAACACATCTATCATTACCCATTCAAAACTCAAATGTGGATCCTTAATCCTCTAGCCACCATAAACCAGTGAATTCATATATCAATAATAGTAAAGAGTTCATAAACTACTCACATTTCCATTCAAATATAAATCTCAGTAGAAGTTTCATACATCACTAGTTTAAGTTGACATCTAATGTGTCACATGATTACAGTCTTTATGCTTGGCAATACATGATGCAATGCGACAATTACATAAAATTAGTCATCTAATTACACAATACAATTTGACAAAGTTTCCAAACCTATGCACTACCAAATCATATAATAAGCTTCTATTAGTTTTTCCTTGCCACTAAGAGGTCCTGTCCCTAAAAATGTTAGCCCACAATTGGCGTGAGATATACAATCTTAGTAACAAGAGGCAAATTCCATATATATGTACAGATTAATCAGTACAATGCAATTTCATATCATCAATACCAAAATCATCAATTCAATTTGCAAATGAACTAGTTGAGCTACCAATGACTATTGTCCTATACCGGCAATCACACACAACATGTTAATGGCCAATACCATCAGAAGTGGTCTATCCACAACGCCAACTCCCTAATAAGCACAACCTGGGCTTAGTGCATTCAGAGTTTGATCACAACCCAGTACCCGATCGAAGCACATGCATAGGTGGCAGCTGCACCACAACCCCACCATAAACTCACAAGGTCTAATCACAATAACAATTCAAGTAATCAACCAATCATTTAGCATTTTAAAATCAAGTATGTGTAACAAATATTAGATTAACATGAGCATATACATAGAATTAGGAAAAATAACTCCAGTTACCTCAATGAAGCTAATTACTCTTCTTCTAGCTACCATCATGATTCTAAGCACACTAGCACTAACATAAGCATAATCATCATTATTCAACTACCATTAGCAAGGAACTATCCATAGATTAATCTTAACAATAATACATTGAGAACTCCTTACCCAAGCTTTCTAAGGGTCTACTGCACCAATTTAAGGTCAAGACATCAAAGCTCACAATAGTTCATTCCCCATATCTCCATTTTCGCACATATACAAGCCATGCACCAAAAGTTAATTTAAAAGCTACAAATTTATCATATACACTTCACAAGAGAAGGAGAAATACTTACCCGAGAAATACTTACCCATACACCCAAGAGGTCAAATGGACTAGGTTGAGTCTCAACTACCAAGAACACACCATAGGACATTCCAAAATTAGTATTTCATCTTCATTTCCTTGTAAAATAATGCATATAATGGAAGGAAAATACTTACCCAATCATCCCTCTAACTTCTAACTCCGAAAATCTTGCAAGGAGTCACCCAAACACCAAATTTCATATTTGAGAAAGAGATGAAAATATCCAAAACCAGAAACTAATCAGACCAAAATGAAGAGGAGAATAAGGGAAACATGTTTTATATAGATTATCTTGGCCAAATCTTCCTCTAGAAGTGAAAAATGGTGGAAGAATATAGAAAAACCCTAGCCCCTCTTCTTAAGTGCGAAAATGACTTCCTTATTCTACAGACATGAGTCTCTTAGTAACCAAATAGATGGGGAGAAGGCCTCTTAGGATTTTAGTGAAGATGGGCTAGTCCAATGGGCCCATTATTTCAAGTAGGCTAGTGCCAAGTGAGATGAACTGTAAAAACTCTTGAGGTTGGGGAGAGTGTGCTAATTTAAAGGCCCAAAAATCCATTTAAATTATGGTGGGAATTTATTGGGCCATAAGTTGGAGGGTTTATGGTGGGTTTGGGCTGCCTTAAAGGCCTATTTAGCTTAGGTTTGCACCACATAGTTGTTGGGCTATTTGGAAGTGGAATTAAATCCTCCTATAACTAAGATTAGGCTTCTACATTTAGTTCAAAACTCAATTAAGTCTTCTATATGGCCCAAAGTAAAAGTCCACCCTCTTAACTAATTTTGCTAGTTAATCCACATTAACTCCCTAATTGCCATAATTAGTCTTAATTAATTTCGGGGTGTTACATATACACATTTCTTTTTGAGAATTAGCTATTGATGATTGAGTATGATAATGTAAAAGGCATATGTGGTGGTGTAGGTGTAGGCGTAGCTGTAAGTGTATGTGTAGGTGTAGGTATGGGGGTAGGTGGGACAATTTGTGATGGTGCAGGTGTAAGTGTAGGTGGGACAATTGGTGATGGTGCAGGTGTAAGTGTAGGTGGGACATGTGGTGATAGTGTAGATGATAGATCTTGTGGTAGATCTGTAGGTGCTAGTCTAGTTGATGCAATTGGTGGTTGTATAGACGAGACATTTGGATGAAATTGAATAAATGGTGAGACCCTCTCCCCTTTACTAGATGAGCGTTGACCTTTAGATGATGGGGTCTTCCCATCTTTAACTATACCTCTACCTCTACCTATCATCTAAAATTATAAGCATATTAACATCTATTTTCCTTATTAACAACATTTAAGGCATGTGCATAATTTAATATTACCCAAGTACTAATATATAAATTCAAAATACTAACTGAAGTATTTAGGTATAATACATTAAAAAAAGTACAATATTTTAAATTACATAAAAACCAAAAAGAAAGACATAACAAGGCTAACTTAAAAAAGACAACATAAATAACTCTTGTAATTAATTTAGTTTAATCGTCATTGTCTATATGATAATCACTATGATCTAATTCTCCATCATCAATTAATTTTTCTTCTTCTTCTTCTTCCTCTTCCTCCTCCTCCTCCTCCTTCTCATTAAAAAATCTCCAGTGCCCATCATGAATTGCATCAACTTCATCAAACCTTCCATCATTGTCTAGTAAAGTATCAGATAGATCAAGGTCAATTGTGAAGTCATTGATATTTTGACACATGTAATCCTCTTAATAAGTAAAGTAACCCTTATGCTCATGCTTAATTATGCTCATGCTTTAGGTTTGAAAGCAAACCACCGCTCTACTTTGTCCTTTGTGTTGATTGGATATGGTGCATAATACACTTGAATTGCTTTTTGTGCAACACTTAATGGATCGTACTTGCCATAAGATATAGTATGTCAAACCTAAACAATTCCATATTGTTTATTTACCTTTGTTCCTCTACCAATTGTAAGACCAAACCACTTGCATTTAAATCATACTACCATTTTTAATGGTAATCCAGGATATTCAATTTGAATGATTTCTTCAACTTGGCTATAGAAGTCATCTTTATATTCACCAAATCCTGTCCCTTTAAAACATACACCATAATTGATGGTGGACTTTCCAGATGAGTGTGCTTTTGTATGAAACTTGGATCCATTTACAAATTAAATAGGCCAAGTTTTCACAATTCTTAAAAGACCCCATGCAAATGCATACATATTGGGATCTAGCACATGATTTGTAGGATTGTTTACCTGTATAACATCATGAAAGAGTGGGGGGTTAATAGAAATAATTCAAAATTGAGTATCTATGGTAAAACATTTTAGTTTATAAACTTACATAATCTTTTAACCACACTATAAAGTTTTCTTCAATAAGTCTATCAGTATGTTCATCACTTAGATTGGGCTGAATCATTCACAACCTCTCAAGATACATCTTATTTATAATAATGGATAACATAAATTCCATAAAATTAAGCATAAAATAATGATAATCTATAAATAAAAAACACTCACTCTATATGTGATTGAACTTTGTCACAATTGAGTAATATATGATTCATGGTAGCATTAAATTCCCTTGCATTTAAAAAAAACAAGTCTTGCATTCACTAGTAGGGTGACCAAGCAAATTGAAAATGGATAAGGTTGGATCAAATCATTTTCAACCCAATCATCATTTCTTCTACCTCTAGTTCGATGGGTGTGCATGTGTGGCTCAAAATAGAAAGACATAAAGTGAGAAATCTCCTCAATAATGTATGCCTCAATTATAGATCCTTCAACACAAGCTTTATTCTTAACCTTCTTCTTAAGATGATGAAGGAACCCATGAGATTAAAAGAGTTTCACATGTGATTAGCTCTAAGATCAAAATAGAGATTTAAAAAAAATTAAAGAATACCTTTCAAAAGGATATATCCATTGATATTGTATAGGCCCACCAACCAATGCTTCATATGGCAAGTGAATAGGTAAATGTTCCATTGAGTCAAAAACTTGGAGGAAAAATGTGTATTAATTTACACAAGATAATTGGAATATTTAATTAACTCATCTTTCTGCACTGATGTTGAGCACAAATCTCTAAAGATTTGACTAAGCTCAGTTAAAGGCTTTCATATTTGCTCTAACAATGAACTGAATGAAATTGGAAACAAGCGCTCTATGAACACATGACAATTATGACTTTTCATTCCATATAATTTTCTTTCTTTCATCTTCAGACATCTTGCCAAATTTGATGCATACCCATTTGGCACTTTAAGTCCTTCACCCATTCACATATTACTCTTTTTCCTTTTATGGTAAATGTGTAGCTTGCCTTAGGTTTTATAACTCTCCCACCACTTAATTCTTGTAATTCTAAATCTCTGCATTTACAATGCTCTTTCAAATCCATTCTTGCCTTTATATAATCTTTAGTTTTGCCTTTGATATCCATAACAATGTTAAATATATTGTCAAATATATTCTTTTCAATATGTGTGACATCAAGGTTATAACAAATTAAATTAGTGTTCTAATACAGTAAATCCCAAAATATGTTTTATTTTTTCTAATTATGAGCAATTCCATATCCAAGTATTTGAATTGGAAATAAATCAGTTATCTGAGGATACATACAAACTTTGTGCCATATTTGCTTTCTAGTCAACCTAGGAGGAGTTTCTAATCTCTCAACTCTATTTTTATAAAATGCATCCTTATTTCTCCTAAACATATTATCATTTGGTAAGAACTGATGATGACAATCAAACCATGATGTCTTTCCTCCATGCCTTAATTGGAAAGCCTTTAAATTCTCCATATAATATAGGCATGCCAATTTCCCTACTGTCATTTAACCTGACAACATTCCATATGTAGAAACATCATTAATTGTCCACATCAAAGCAGCTTTCATCAAAAAAATTTGCTTAGTAAAAATATCATAAGTTATGACACCATCTTCCCACAATAGCTTTAATTAATCAAAGGTTGTAAATACACATCTATGCTACTTTTAGGATTACGAGGACCAAGAATGGTCATGGTTAAAAACATGTAAGGCATTGTCATATACATTGAAGAAGGAAGGTTATAAGGAGTGATAATTACTGGCCAACATGAATATTGTGAACCAGATTGACCATATGGAGTGAATCCATCTGAACATAATCCAAGTCTAACATTGCATGGTTCAGAAGAGAATTATGGATGCAATCTGTCAAAATGCTTCCATGCTTTCGCATCAGATGGGTGACACGTGATGCCTTGAACTTGTTAGTGCTTGAAGTGCCATTAGGTGCAGAATTCACAGAAGCATACAATCTTTTTAACCTAGGTATGAGAGGCAAATAGTGCATTTGTTTCAAAGGTACTTCTTTGTGCCCTTTACTTGTCTCATGTACCTTATACCTTGCAGCATGGCAAAACTTACATTCCTTTTCTATATCATTATCTTTATAGTACAACATGCAACCATTGATGCAGCAATCTATTTTGATACTTCCCAACCCAAGTTTCGACACTAACTTCTTTGTTATGTAAAAATCAGACACTAACACATTATCCTTAGACAAACTCTCTTTCATAGCTTTAAGTACATCATCAAAGCATTATTGTGATATATTATAGTCATATTTAATACTCAACATTCTAACTACCATAGATAACTTTGAATAGTCAACATACCCTCCCTATAGTTGTGCTATGTGGAGTGCAACATATCATAAAAAATTTGAGCTTCCATATTCAGAGGCTCTTCCATGTGTTGTTCAAAATGACCCTTAAATTCTATCTCAGCAATATAAAAAACCATAGATTCATATAGATTTCTTTGCAAATCATCATTCAAGGCATCATTGCTAGTGGGTTCTTGTAACACCATATATTTATAGCTCATTTCTATCATATTTACATGCTCATATGATACATTCCACGAAGGAAGTAAGAAAATCAATTGCAAATAATACATTCCTTTGGATTACATCATATATATGAGCGGATCGTCACATAACCCTCAAAATAATACTAGGCTGATAGAATATGCAGTTAATGGTACAACCTAGGTCATCTCCCTCGTAATTGGCGTTCAATGTTTAATTGAGTTTTCTAAATGTTAAAAGACTCTAAAATTTCCTAAACTAGAGGGGTTTTAATTTAATTAAACTATCCTAAAACTAAATTGAATTAAATTTCTTAATTGCTATCTAATTGTATGGATTATGGTCTTGTGACTAGCTTCGGATTCGTCCCTTGGTATCCACTATCCTTATCCTAATCTAATTGTGATTAATCCTGGCCTAAGAGTTCCTAATCGTGTTCATAACAATTTATCTTGAGTAACCACGCAAGATTCAAGAAATTAACTATCTAATGTTGAATTGAAACCTCACATCCAAATTAAATTGTCAATTCTTGTTTTATGATCAATGAACATCCAATTTGATTGATTAACTAATTGATTAACATCTGAATCATCCTAAATATTTAATTAACTGACTAAACATTAAGGAATCCTCAAATTAAACAATTATGCTCACTCATGTATTTTATCGAATACCTCCGAAGCATACATGGAATTCAGATAATATTGATGTCTAATGCAATCAATTAATCAACAAAAATTACTTCCTAATTAGTGTCTAACCAGCCACTAATTATATTTACACAAATTCTTTATCAAATATATCTTAACCAAGAAAATAAATGAAAGAGAAAAAGTGTAGAAAAAAATAGAAAAGTCTTAGCCCAAAATTTTGAATATTCTCCCCGGATTCAAGCTTCTCCAAGGGCTTCCTCCTCACTGGCCTCAAGATGAATTAGGAAATCATGGGATGATGGAGATGGAAGATGGAATGGATGGATTAATGGTGATGGAGTGGAGGCGTGGATGGTTGGATCGAATGAAGAGATGAATGGGATGGATGAGGCGTGGATGGTTGATGAATGGTTGTTATATATATAAGCATGAGGGGCTGCGAGATTATAGAGACGTATGTGAATTTCAGAGATGTATTGAATAATAATTCCACGTGCTCACGTATCATGCTAGGATCTGAACTCTTGCTTTCATTAAAAATCACGTGCCAAAGCCTCTTCCAATGTTCTTTTCTAAACTCAGCTGCTTCGTGTTTGCTTCTAAATTTTCCACGTGATTCCTTCGTATCAGCTTATGCGTTTTTCATGCGTTTTTCAGCGTCTTTTACATGCAGCTCCTTCACGTCTCCTGCCCCCTTTTTTTTGTATTGATGATTACTTATTTTATAAATATATGATGGGCCCCACTTCCTTTTTATATTGAATATAGTATCAATACTCATGCAAGCAATCTCACGTCCAGCTTCCTCTTCGTTTTTCTGCCCAGTTTCTTCGTTCTTTTCTGCCCTTCGTGTTTAGCTTCCATGCCACGTAAAGATTCTGCATTCGAGCCTCTTATCAATGTGCATCTTCTTCACGTTAGAACTGCAGCTCAAAGCTTCCTCATGCAGCTTGTTCAGCTCCTCTTCCAGCGTTATATCCACGTCTTTTTCCAGCTCCCAAGTTTCTCGTTCAGCTTCTTCTGTTTTGTACTGCCCAGTCCAGCTGAGCTTCTTTTCGAAAACTTCTTCATCCCGTAGCTTCTATATTTCTGCATGTTTCTGCTTCAGTTCAGCTCCTCTTGCTCTGTTCTTAAACTCAAAAACAGAGGCTTCTTGCAACTCCTTCATCCATCCAAGCTCGTGTTTGTTTGCTCATCTCCAGCTCTCAAGCTTCAGCGTCTTCCAGCACTCTGTAGCTCGTTGCTTCTGCGTTTCTCAGCTCATGTAGTCTCATGTTTCGTTCAAGTTCAGCTCGAGTTCCTTTTTAGCGTCACTTTCACGTTGCTCTCTTCTTCACATTTCTGCTTCTTAGTAAACCATCACTCGAATGTGCAACCCATGGCCAGCTCCTTTGTGTTTTCTTCATCTTGCTTTTTACGTACTGCAGCTTCTGCTCGTTCAGCTCTTGTTCGATGTGGGATGCTTCCAATCTAGTTCAGCTTGCGTTGTTCTGCTTCTCAGAACCAGCAGCTCTCAGGTTTCTTCATTTTATCCACGTTGGCTCCTTCCTCAAGTCCTTCATTCCACTTTTTCACTTGCTTCTCTTCTTTGTGTTTCCTCTTCTCCAACCTCCTTGTCATAAACCAATTACCTATTGAAAAATCTGCACAATTAATAGGAAATTCTTAATAGGAAAAATTTACAAAATTATTTAAAGAAAGTTAAACATTAAAATTCAATAATTTTGCAATTAAATTTCTAAAGTGTATAAATGGCTAATGAAACCAAATTCTACCTAATTAAACCCCTAAGGCCATGTTTGGACATTAAAATGCTTAAATTAGGAGAGTTAAAACATGTAAAATTTATGCTTATCAATATAAAATTTTCATTTTGTGTCACGTGGACAATATGAGCTCATACAACACATTCTCATATTTAATTACATGAATAAAACTCATTTGGGTCATAAAATGTGGCTCACAACTCAAGAAAACTGAAATGAAGCATAAAATATGGAGGTTTATTTTTTGACAGATTTTGCCTCTTTCTTGTCCAAAATTTGAAAAATCATAACTAATTTTAAAAAAATTGAAAACATGCATCCTTGGTCATTCTGAAAAAAAAACGAATGTCGACTTCACGTTAAAAATATGTCCATACCATAACATCTATCACAGAGGACGTTTGACATCCAAAAACGTCTAGAGGTCAAATTGTATTCTGGAACTATCACATAATTCTGTAGCAAACTTTGAAAACATCCAATTAATTCCACAAAAATTCAATCCATGCAAATGATACCAATCTAGAAATATATGAATGTTGGCTAGAGGGAAAAAATAATTCTAGACTAGCTCAGAGAGTCCAAACCTCGAAATTTAATAGAACAGTAACTCAAGTCGGGCAAAACTCCTTATACTGGACAAAATGTTCAAAAATTCATATCTCCCTCTCTAGACCTCCAATTGAGGTGATTCTAATTGGCACAAGTCACTGGGAATGTCTCGTTTCTCTTTATAAAATTGTGTAACAATTGGACATCATTTACCCTATGAGTTATAGAATTTAATTTCAGACCAGTGCTACAGTACCAAGGACCAAAATCAGAAAAATTTTCAACTTCAACAATTCTCCAAATATTCCAAAGACCTCCAAAAATTACCAACTGTATCTTCCCAAAAATCTCTCAATAATCTCTAGATGCATGCCAAATTTCAGACCAAGAAGACCTCATTTGGACAAAAAGTGGTATAGCCTTCTAAAATGGTAAATTTTTGCTCCATATGGGTTACCAATTTATCCAAATAGCTTTCTTAATTGTTTGGCACCTCTTGGGCAAGTTTTAAAGAACAAATATGACTTGTAGAGACTACCCAAGTGGTTCCAAACCCCATGCATCTCAATTTGGTTGCTCAACATCCATTTATGCACTAAACACACATGCCATTCAAGAGTCCAATTACATAATTTCATTGATTTAATACTACATACATTATACATATAGTCTATATATCATGTTACATATGCTCAAGGTTTTACACAACCAAAAATAATATATACAATGCTTCTTGACACTCCATTACAATTTAAACTACAAATTAAACAAAGTGTAGCCATTTAGTGTTCTTGGCTTACATTTCTTTGGCCTTGGGCACCACCTAGACATTTTAATTAAGCATGAGAGGGAAAGGGGAGTGAGATTCCAAGAATCTCAATAGTTCACACACCCATTCACACCACACTCAAGGCATGCATACATCAAATATAGGAATATGCAAGCATAAAGTGTGCAATAAATCCTATTTCATGCCATATCAACATGTCAATACCACTTTCATGCTCTAGGGATTTTTGGTTTAGCCTCATCCCATTTTTAGGATTTTTGGATTTGCCTCACTCTTGGCCTAGGGACTTTTGACTTAGCCTCACCCATTCAAGGGACTTTTGGCCTTGTCTCACCTATGTCATGAGACTTTTAGTATCACCTCACCCTTATGAACTCTTTCCACAATCAATAACATTCAAGGCAACACATTGGTACCAATGCAATCTCAAGACATCAAGTGGCATGTTCTCAAATCACAAGAGCATATACAAGCACGCAACATATACATATGCATACAAGAATGCAAGAGAATAAGGTGGAGAGCTACTTTTTAATTTATGCAAGCTTACTTTGCCAATTCCTTTCCCTCCTTGGTCTCATAAGAGCACTTAGGTGGAGTAGGGTTCTCTTGACCTAGACATCACAAACATCACACAATTACACACTTGAAGCAAGCCAAGATACTAGGTTCACTCTTAAACACATTTGGTTCCATAATGGGCATATTGGTTCCATAAATGGTCCATTGAAGCAACTCATATCATCCAAGTTCTAAACTCCATTCTCTTGTTATTTCTAGACTTCTTAGGCTCATTTAAGGTCCTTAGAGCCATCACATATTCAATTGCACCATTGGAAGACCAAGTTGCTTCATAAGGCACCATTATGGACACCATTGTCCCATCTCCCAACCTATGGCTCCTAAATTTTTTCCAATAGTTCCTCTCATCTTCTAACATCATATGGAGTCCCAAACTAGGGCTAGGATAAATTAAAACACTTCCTAGCCCTATGAATCCTCCTTGGCCGAGACAAGCACATAATTGAGTTTCTTAGAGTTTCAAAATTTTCCTTGATGGGAGAGCCACTTGGGAAGGTTTCTAGGGGTCTTAGGAGCTCAAGGAAACATTCAAAGAGCCAAGGAATTACTCACACAACATCAGATTTTACAAAACCTCCAAGAATACCATACTTTTCTAACTTGATTTCCTTTGGTTTTTCTTAGAATTTCTTGCCATATTCTTAATCCTTGCACTCTTTTCCCTAGGTTCCTCCCTTGGTTCTACCTAAAATTCATCTCCTTCTATCCCCCCTTAGGCTGGCCGAAACTACCATAAAGAGGAGCAACCAAGATGAAGCATCAAGAATGGAAAAATACCTTAGTTTCAAGCTTGTTTTCAAAGCTTTTCTTCCTTGGTTCTCTTCTCCTTGGCAAATTCAAATTTTCCCCCTTAGGTCTGGACCAAAAACAAAAGCAAATCATTCAAAAAATCCATGGAAAGAAAGGAGGAAGAGAGGAGAACAAAATTGGAGGAAGATAGAGCAAGAAAATTCATGAAATTACCTAGTTTCTCCTTGGTTTTCTTTCTCTTTTTCTCCTCCTTCTTGTGCACCTAAGAGAGCAGAATAACTTTTGTATTTTGGGCAGAAAATTTCGTACTCAATAAAAAGGAGAAGATGGAAGAAAAGTATGGAAGTGTTTAGGACATTCTAGAAGCTTTTATTTTCAATTTTGAATGACAATTTCGTTTTGGCTTTGTTTTAGCTCCTTTTTGAGAACTGTCTTTTCCATCATAAAATTTGGATTCCCAATTTAATAAAATGCCTCTAAAATCACTCAATTTGGAGCTAAAGCCTTACCGAACAAATATGTCAAAGTTTAAGTCAACTGACGATAAAAAACATTCACCGAAGGGGTTTTACTAGTCCTGGGGCTTCCCATAGTTTTTAGGCCCTCTGACAACCTTGTGCAACTCCAAACTTTCATTTAAAAAGCCCTCCTAAGTGTTTTTCCAAAATTGCACTTATTTACAAAAATGCCACTGGCCTTTCGGCAAATTTTTTGAATTGCTTCAACCTTGGTTTCTGGGCAACTCAAGGCTCAAATGCTCATTTTCTATTATTTAAAAATTTATCCAAATTTTATTTGGCCTTGAATCACTCATCTAAGGGGGCTTGCTTTTCAAATTAGCCCGTTTCGGTGTTTTTATAACGTACTGGCATTACACTTCTAAATTTACATTATTAGCATTGTTGTTATTGAAACTTAAGGGATTTTCCCCATGTAAATCCTAACACCAAAATCTAGGCATGAAACCATGCTTATACAGATCAACCATAACCTCATTTGGAGTTAACAAAACTTTATTTCTATGCTTTGCACAAGGACATCTAAGTATATAGCCATCATGAGCAAATTGAACTTAGTTCATTACATGATTAATGGGCTTGTTAACCCCTTCTACAAATTCCCTTTTTAATCCTCCTCAGTTTGAAGGAAGCTTATTATACATTTGCTTTAACAAAACTCAATGTGTATCGCTTGCCTAAACTAATTAGCTTTTTTCCTCAACAATGAGGTCCAAGTACAATGGTAAGACCATGGAAATTAATTGGGTCTAATTTCTTATGTTTGTAAAATTCAATTTCTTGTATGCATCCATTTTCATAACCATCCTTTAATCATTTCATGCATTTATAGGAGATTAAGAATGACAGAGTAAGGGTGTAGATTACCATAACCTACAACCAATTGCACAATCAAGTACTTCCTCAACCATTGCAAACTTTCATAAAGTTGAAAAGTCTATTTATAAAAGAAATTCAGAGATATAAGGTATTTTTGAATTCGAAGTTGGAAAGTAGATGTTGATACTGTTGAAGAATAAGAACCTTTGAAGTTGCCTTTAATCAAGTTTATTTCTCTTTGTGCAAAAACAAAGTGCAAAAACAAATAAATTTCACTTAAATTCATCCAACAACTCATTCTAAAAGCATAATGCAAAATTTCATTTAAAAGTGAACCATATTGCATATCAATTCAGCTTTAAACACAAATTTTTTTTTAAAAAACACTTTAAGAACTTGTATAGCACTTTGAAAGCCTTTTATAGCAATTATATTTGTCTAGCAATTCAATATATGCAACAAGGATCCAAAGGAACTCAGCCTATACAACATAGAAGGGGTAGCATAATATTATACATACTCTAAAGAAGGAAGAAAAGCCTTAATTGAACCAACAAAGGAAATTTGAAAAATAGGGAACGAATTTACCTTTAATCGAATCCTTCTTCTCTACAGTGGAGGATGCTTTCGACAATGGTCATTTCTTCTCAATAGATGTGCACACCTACTTGTTTGGTAACTCTTTCTTTGTCTCAATTCTCTCTCTCTTTCCTTTTTACGAAGTAAGACAAATGTTTGCTAGTGGTGATGGTACAGCTGAGGATTATTGAAGAAGAAGAGAGAAAGAAGCTAAATCTATGGCAAATGGGGAAAAAACTAGAAATTTGAAAGCCAGAAGGAAGAGGGAAAATGGCAAAAACATGAAGAAGGATGACAAAACCAAAAGAAGCATGAGGGAACCAAGTCTCTGCATTTCTTTGTCTTCTTCACTAACTAGGTTTTCTTCATAAAGGAGATTCCAAATTGGTTTTGGTCATCCCTTTCATCTAATAGGTTCATGGTGAGTTTTAGGAAACTCAAAACAGTGCACTATGTAACAACCAGGAAAAAGAAAGAAGAAGAAAAGAAAAGAGAAAAGAAAAAGGAAAGAAAAGAAAAGCTAAAAATGTTTGGAAGTTGAAAATTTTCTAAATCTACTAGCTACAGCCTAGCTATAGCAAATGTACCTGTTCGCTATAGCGAGAAATGGTCCAGCTATAGTGAGACTGCCTTCTAGCTATAGCGAGAATGCTTCTAGCTATAGCGAGTTCGGGCACCCTATACAAAAACCAGGGAGTTGCTCACCATAGCGCACGCTGTAGCGAAGGCAGAGGTCTGAGACTTATTCGAGCTCGCCGTAGCGAGGGTTATGGCTCGTTATAGCGAGGGTTAGTCCGGAAAAGCGTGAAAATAGAGAATTTGACTTTTTAAAGCCTCCCAACTCCTTCTTTCACTCTGTAACTGACTTAAGCTCACTCTAAGAGAGAGAAAAGGGCAGAGGAGAGAGAGAGAAGCCTAGAGAAGGAAGGAAGAGCAAGAGAAAGGTAAGATTTACATGGTTTCTCTCTTTAGAATATTGTTCTTCTCTCCTTGCCAACTCTTCCTATGGTTTTGATTATGGAAGTAGTTAGGTTTTGAGCTTGGTTTAGAGGAGAGAGAGTGGAAAAACCATTCTTAAGGGAGGTTAGAAGTCATGTAGCCCTCTCTTCCTTGCTTTCCCTTCTTAAGAGTTTGAGAGTTGAGAGAGGAAAGAGAGTTAGTGGATTTCTAGTGAGAGGAAGAAATCCCTAGCTTCATATGCTTGGTAGGGCTGCTAGTAAGAAATTCCTAGCTTTAAGAATCAAGTGTTAAGAGAGTAATTTTATGTTTTTTGTGTGGCTAGGCTCAAGAGAAGCACTCCCATCTAGAATTAATTGTGAAACCCACAAGGGAGGAGACAAGTTGAAAGGAAAAGTTATGAATAGCGAACAAGGTAGCTCTCTCCACCTTCTTTCATGCATAATGGTGTGCTTACATTGTTTTACTTGTGTGTATGTATGATTTGAGCCATGAGAAGTATGTTAGCATGATGATGCTTTATGTGTTTTAATGATGTTTTATGTGATTTCTTGGGTTTGCTGGAGTATGAAAAAGCCAATAACCCTTTAGCCATGGTGAGGATGAGCCAAAACCCTCAAGTTGGTTGAGACAAAGTAAAGAGTCTCCCAAAAGTGAGGTTGACTTCCAAAGAGTAAGGGTTGAGTCTAAGAACCTCTTAAGTATGGGTGAGGCAAGTCCAAAATCCACAAGTGAGTGAGTGAGGCTAATCCATTACTTGGCAAGCTTTCATATGTTATGTATGGCGTACTCACATGCTGAGAATGTTTTTCTTTTATGCATGGCTAGTTTAAATGTAGCAAATGCTTTCATTATGATTTTATATGCTAACATGCCATACATGCATGGTGAGACTTGTTTGCATGCTTTGTGTGTATGATTGAATGAGAGATGAGCTATTGAGATTCTTTGAATCTCACTCCTCCTCTCCACCATCCAAACATGCTAGGTGGACCAAGTGAGGCTAGAGATGGGAGCCACCAAGCTTGAAGCTAGGGAGATTAGTGAAGACTTGTAAAGGAACTTCTTGTAATTTTGTTGTACTTAAGACAAGGGATGTAAATTAATGATGTACATGATGTAGTACCTACAAATGCTTGTAAATCAATGTATTCATGATGTATGTATGAGAATTAGAATGATTTTGAATGAAGAAGCAAGTTTGATTATGAAATGCATAATGTTTGTATAGGCCACATGAGTGTATAAGTAGGTGTGGGATAAAAAGTTTCTCCAATCTAGGTTGTTAGACACTTGAACCATGATTGATTGCCCATATAGATGCTTTCTCATGTGCTCAAAGAGTCCCAAAGGTAGAAAAACTAAGATTGAATCCAATGAGCCCCTTTTAAATCAAGAAAATGGCCTTTTGGCACATGATGTCAAATGTTGACCAAATGACCTCTTCTTGCTTAGAAATTTGACATGTGACTAGATATTATTTAGAGCTTTTTGAGAAGCTAAATATCAAGTCATTTGGAGGCCTATAGCATTTTCTATGATTTTTCGAAGTTGGCATCAGAAATTCGGATTTCAGAAAATACTGTTCATTTGGTCAGTTTAGAAACCGTGTCATCCGAGATGTAGATGTAGTCCAATGGCTACGAAATTTTATACACAGAAACTAGATAGTCACCGTGACTTTTAGGAATTGGAAGCACCTCATTTAGAGGTCTAGAGAGGAAGATATGCAATTTTGAAGTTCCAGCCCAGAATTAGTCATCCTACCAGACCCGAGGTACTGTTTCATCGATTTCTGAGAGTTTGATTCGATGAATTGATCTGGAAATATTTTTCCTCTCTAGCTAACATACACATCTTTCCATAGTGATATCGTTTTCAAGCATTGGATTTTTGTGGAATTAGTTAGACCATTTTAAAGTCCATATTAGTAAATTGTGACAGTAACAGAACCCCCTCTGACCAGTTGGTGTTTTCGGATGTCACACGCTTTGTGCATGAGATTTTAAGACTTCTACATATTTGTAGCATGAATTAGACGTCTTAAGCTTTCTAGACCGAGATCATGTGCTTTTGATTTTTCTGTATTTAGTTCTGAATTTTCAAACTTTACCCAGAAATGAGGCCAAATCTGTCAAGAACGAAATTGCATGTCTCATATCCCTTTTTGCTTTCCATGAGTTTCAAACATGTTTTGGGGATTGAAATAAGTTGTAATGGTGCAAATAAACATGAGGATGCATAGAAAGAGCTCACCCGGTCCATGTGACATTAAAGTGAATATCTACCCTTGCATAATGCCTGAGAGAAAGAATATGAACCTAGAAAAAAATGATCTCCCTTTCATGCTTCCCATATGCATATGAGTACGTAAGGCATGATGGATATAAGCTAGAGAGTAAGGTGTTATACACTACATCAGGTTAAATTGGTTTGGAGCAACATGGAATAATGTGGATAGCTTAATTGAACCTCATCATAAAAAGCTAAGCTAAATGGGCCTACACCTGCTCCTGCTCTTTAGGGATCATAATTGTTTGTAAGATGGATAAGAAATTCGACTTTAAATTTGCATATGTCCCTTAGTTCAAGAAGATGAACATAGCATTACTCTAAAATATATTACAATATATATATATAATAATAATAATAATAATAATAATATGTGTATTAGATATTATATATGCATATATGTATTATAATTTATTACATATATTATTTATTATAATACATATATATAATATGTTATATACATATATTATAATATATTATATAATAATAAGACAAAATAACCTACATTTTGGTCCTTTAACTAGAAAGTTATTTCAACAATTTTTTTAAAATTTTGATAATTACTAAATTAGAAATTGATAAATTGTACATGGCTTTCTCTTGGTGTTGGGCCAAGAATCAGGAAGCTGGGAAAACTAGACATCAAAACTGGGTAATGGGTTACTAGGCTTTACTACATCCAACATCTTATAAACAATATATATATATATATAATAAAATATAAATGGTCATGTCAGTTTTTGGTCTTTAATTCAATTTTATGAATTTACTAAATTATCAAAAGTAGGGGTGGGCAAATTTGTCCCGAGCCGGGAGGGGCCAAGAATTTTTGTTTTAAAAAATTGAAACAAGGTCAAGTCAGGCTAATACTTTGGGTCAAGATGGGTTTTGGGATCACCTCTTGGCCTTATCGGGCTCGGCCGAGCCCGAGATCTATATATATAATTTATTTATATATAAAAAGATATAAACTAAATTGAAAAGAATTCTTTTTTTAGAGTCTTTTAATAATTTTAACCAAAATTTTTAAACATATTTTATAAATTATAAATAACTAGAGGGGTCAAAATTTATGTTAGATCTCTCCTAAATATAATTATTACATTCATGTAAGAAAAATAAAATTAAAAAATGTATATTTTTTTAAATTTTAACTACTATATTTGCATTTTTTTCCTATTTTCTCCTTTGAATTCATATTTTTTCATGTCTATTGCATAAATTTAAAAAATATATATTAAAAAAATAGTTATATGCTCAAAATAATTGAGTAAATATAAAAATATAAAATTTTAAAATTAGATTTTTTTCTTAAAAAATAAAAAAAAAATGGCCCGTGCCTCGATTGGCTTGATCCAGTCAGAACCTGATCCGATTATAATTAAGCCAGATTTAGGCAGGGCCAGGCCTGGGACGATTTGTTGGTCCTGAAGTTGAAATTGGGCTGGGACTCAGGTTGAAGCAAATCTCGGCCCATCCCAGCCCGTGCCCACCCCTAGTCAAAAGTTTAAGCATCATTACAAAAAAAAATAGACTTTTAGTAACAACTTTTAATGGTGACTTAAAAAAGTGGTAATTGAAAAAATATTTTTAGCTGACTTTATTAAGTTGTTGCTAAAAGTTGTCACTAAAAAACTATTCTTGATTTTGAAAATATTTGTTGCGCGACATCGACATTGTCGCCACAAAAAAGTTACATTTCATGATAACTTTTTAGTCACCATTAATACGTCGCCACAAAAATGGTCCTTTAGTGGCAACGACATGATTGTGCCACTAAAGATAACTTTTAGTAATGACCAGTCTCGCCACCAAAAGTGTTGCTCAACAACCTTTTTGATGATGGCAAATGCTAGTCCTTACTAAAAGTCTTGAAGCAAAATTGGTTATATGCAAAAAATATTTATGTAAAACTTTTAGTGATAACTGATCTTAGTCACCCCTAAAAGGTACCTTTTAGTGGCGACTAGTTTTAGTCATAACTAAAACATAACTTTTAATGGTAACAGATCTAATTGTCGCTAAAAGTCCTAACGTCAATTTTCATCAATTAAAAATATTAATGCCAAAACTTTTAGCAGCTATAAGTTTTAGTTGTCACTAAAACATAACATTTAGCGGCGACTGATCTAGTCATCACTAAAAGTCTAAACACCAAATTTTTATCAACTAAAAATGTTAATGCCAAAACTTTTAGCGGCTACTAGCTTTAGTTGTCACTGAAACATAACTTTTAGCAATGACTAATTTTTGTCATCACTAAAAGTGCTAACACCAAATATTTTATTAATTAAAAATATTAATGCCAAAACTTTTAGTGGCTTATAGTTTTAATTATCACTAAAATATACATTTTAGCGACAACAATTGTAACACCTTCATTTCTAGCTCTCTTGCATCATGCCTTACATGCTCATATACATCTAGGAAGACTAAAGTGAGGTCTCCCTCATTAATATTTCATGCATTTACTTAAGGATGTGGCATGGTCAAAATTCACTTTAGTGTCACGTGGACCGAGTAAGCTCATTCTATTCATCCTCATGTTTATTTGCACCATTACAACTCATTTCAATCCCAAAAACATGCTTGAAACTCATGGAAAGCAAAAAGGGACATGAGACATGCAATTTCGTTCTTGACAGATTTGGCCTCATTTATGGGCAGAGTTTGAAAATTCAGAACTAAATACAGAAAAATAGAAATCACATGATCTCAGTCATTCTAGAACGCTTAGGACGTCTACTTCATGTAAAAAATATGTAAAAGTCTTAAAATCTCATGCACAAAGCCTGTGACATCCGAAATCATCCACTGGTTAGAGGGGTTCTGTTACTGTCACAGTTTACTGATATGGACTTTGAAATTGTCTAACTAATTCCACAAAAATCCAATGCTTGTAAACAATATCACTATGGAAATATGTGGATGTTAGATAGAGCAAAAAAATATCTCCAGATCAGTTCATCAAGCCAAACTCCCGAAAACCGATGAAACAGTAACTCGGGTCTGGCTGGAGGACTGATGCTGGGCAGGAACTTCGAAATTGCATATCTTCCTCTCTAGACCTCCAAATGAGGTGCTTCTAGTTCTTACAAGTCACTGTGACTATCTAGTTTCTATGTATAAAATTTCGTATCCATTGGACTACGTTTGCTCCTCGGATGATACGGTTTCTAAACTGACCAAATGAACAGTGTTCTCTGAAATCCGAATTTCTGATGCTAACTTTGAAAAATCATAGAAAACTCTATAGATCTCCAAATGACTTGATCTTTAGCTTCCCAAAAAGATCTAAACAAGATCTAGTCCCGTGTCAAATTTCAAAGCAAGAGGAGAGCATTTGGTCAGACTTGGACATCATGTGCAAAATGGCCATTTTCTTGTTTTAAAAGGGGCTAATAGGGTCCAATCTTAGTTCTTCTACCTCTAGGACTCTTTGAGCACATGAGAAAGCATCCATATGGGCAATCAATCATGGCTCAAGTGTCTAACAACCCAGATTGGAGAAACTCACTATCCCACAATCCACTTATACACACATGTGGCCTATACTAGCATTATGCATTTCATAATCAAACTTGCTTCTTCATTCAAAATCATTCTAATTCTCATACATATATCATGAATACATTGATTTATAAGCATTTGTAGGTACTACATCATGTACATCATTAATTTACATCCCTTGTCTTAAGTACAACATAATTACAAGAAGTTCCTTCACAAGTCTTCATTAATCTCCCTAGCTTCAAGCTTGGTGGCTCCTATCTCTAGCCTCATTTGGTCCACCTAGCATGTTTGGATGGTGGAGAGGGAGGGTAATATTCAAAGAATCTCAATAGCTCATCTCTCATTCAATCATACATATATAGCATGCAAACAAGTCTCACCATGTATGTATGGCATGTTAGCATATAAAATCATAATGAAAGCATTTGCAACATTTAAACTGGCTATGCATAAAAAAAAAACATTCTCAACATGTGAGTAGGCCATACATAACATATGAAAGCTTGCCAAGTACATGGATTAGCCTCACCCACTCACTTGTGGATTTTGGACTTGCCTCACCCATACTTAAGAGGTCCTTAGACTCAACCCTTACTCTTTGGGAGTCAACCTCACTTTTGGGAGACTCTTTACTTTGTCTCAACCAACTTGAGGCTTTTGGCTCATCCTCACCATGGCTAAAGGGTTATTGGCTTTTCCATACTCAAGCAAACCCAAGAAGTTACATAAAACATCATTAAAACACATAAGGCATCATCATGCTAACATACTTCTCATAGCTCAATTCATACATACACACAAGTAAAACAATGTAATCACACAATTATGCATGAAAGAAGGTGGAGAGAGCTACCTTGTTGGCTATTCACAACTTTCTTTTTCAATTTGTTTCCTCCCTTGTTGGTTTCATAACCACTTCTAGATAGGAGTGCTTTTCTTGAGCCTAGACACACAAGAAACATGGAATTATTTCCTTAGCACTTGATTCATAAGCTAGGGATCTTTTTCTAGTAACCCTACTAAGCATATCAAGCTAGGGTTCTTTCTCTCACTAAATTCATTAACTATTCTTTCTCTTCTCTCAAGCTCTCAAACTCTTAAGAAGGAAAGCAAGGAAGAGAGGACTACATGACTTCTAACCTCCCTCAAGAGTGATTTTCCACTCTCCCTCTTCTGAACCAAGCTCAAAATCTACTACTTTAACTACCAAACCTTGGAAAAAGAGAGGATAGGGGAAAAGAGCAACATACTAAGAGAAAAGCCATAGAAATCCTTACCTTTCTTGTTCTTCCTTCCTCCTCTAGGCTTCTCTCTCTCTCCTCCGCCCTTTTCTCTTTCTTAGAGTGAGCTTAAGTCGGTTATAGAGTGAAAGAAGGAGTTGGGACGTCTTAAAAAGTCAAATTTTCTATTTTCACGCTTTTCCGGACTAACCCTCGCTATAGCGAGCCATAACCCTCGCTACGGCGAGCTCGAATAAGTCCCAAACCTCTGCCTTCGTTACAGCGTGTGCTACGGCGAGCAACTCCCTGGTTTTTGTATGGGGTGCCCGAACTCGCTATAGCTAGAAGCATTCTCGCTATAGCTATAGCTAGACCATTTCTCGCTATAGCGAACAGGTACATTCGCTATAGCCGGGCTGTAGCTAGCAGACTTAGAAAATTTTTCAACTTCCAAAAATTTTCAGCTTTTCTTTTTTTTCCTTTTTCTTTTCTCTTTTTTTTTTCTTCTTCTTTTTTTTCCTCGTTGTTAAAACAATATTGTCGCCACTAAAAGATCTGATGCTAAAATTTTTGGTTAATTAAAAATTTATGCGCCAAAACTTTTAGCTGTGACTGGTTTTATTTGTTACTAAAATATACCTTATTGCGACAACCATTTTAATCGCCAGTAAAAGTTCTGGCATCAAATTTTTGGTCAAACAAAAATATTTGCACTAAAACTTTTAGCGATGACTGGTTGTATTCGTTACTAAAAGTTACCTTTTAGCGATGGCTAAAGTAGTCGCCATTAAAAGTTTTGATGCAAAATTTCTTACTTATTAAAAATTTTTGCATAAAATACTTTTGTAACTTATTTTTAAATAAAAATATTTGAATTAAAAAATAAATTATATGTATCAAAGAAAATTAGATTTTTAAAGTTAATAATTAATATATGCAAATATATAAGACTAAAAAATATTTTAGTTGTAATCATTAATTGTAATGATTAATTAAAAAAATAAAACTTGAATTTTTATTAATTTTTAAAAACCTAGTAGATTATTATTTATAATTTTTATTAAGAAGTTAAATTTTCAATTTTTAGAATTCATGAAATTAATATGTCTAACATTTCATATGTCGAAGAATCTATATATCTAAATTTTCATTTTCAATTTCTAGGATTCATTTTATTAATATGCCCTTTTTAACTTCTGAAGCAAAGAAAACAACAAAGAGGTAGAGAGAAAGAAAAAAATGAAAGAGAATAAAGAAGGAATGGATAAAAGATTGAACTACACCTCAATCTCCTATCATTGCAACATTAATTTTAGTTGGGTAATCCTTTTAAATTCCTATTTTGTCTTCTTCTTCGTCCATTAATGTCTTCTTTTTCCTCATGTTCCATGGCTTATGATAGTTCCTTTAAGCAAAAAATATAATGATTTCTATGGATTTTTTGGTGAGGGGGCAGCCTTGGATGTGAATTTAGAACTTCAATCTTGATGCTTTAAACATGGAAAGACCTTAAATGATTTTTTTTATGAAGATGAGCTCTAATGTAATAAGCCCTAGCGTAATGATTTAGCATGCATTTCCTATTGAGATAGCCACATATACAAATCTAGAGAGATGAGTTGGAGGATGGCATATGTTTAGGATTAACAACTTTAAATAGTTTAGTTGGAACAAAAATATAATGGATAGATCATAGAAAAAGATACATTAGGATGTTGAAAATAAATATTCTAAATTCTTAATTAATTTTTGAGCTAAGTTATGTATTTCTTAATTTTTATCCTCTTTTATTAATCAAGTACTTAAATTTGGAACTTAAATAGAATAAAACTTAAGTAAATTATAAAAAAACATTATGTAATTGTAGACTTATTTTAATGTTGGTGAAAGGTAGTGAAAAACAAAAATCATAAAATTGAAGGCCTAAACAAACGTTTTTGAGAAAAATAAGTGACCAAATCGCCTTTGGTGGTTCCCCATGCATAGATCTCAAAAAAATACCCAAAATGAAAAAAAATCACCTCAAACGAAGTATGGTACACAAAGTTATGGCATTTTGAAGTGTTACCTTCTAATCTTATATTTTCTTCATAATTTTTGTTCTAAACCTAACCTATGTTTTTTATTTTTTATCACTCTAACTATTTTTTTCATTTAAATATCAATTATCAATTATTTAAGTATCAATATACTTAAAATGATATTATATAATTATATATACATATTATATCATTACAAATAAATGGCTGAAATGGAGCTTTACTGAAACAATAAAATGAAGTCACTTAAATAGTAAAACCTAGACTTATTACTCATTTTCGCTTCCTGCTTGAAGTCTTTCCCTGTCTTTCCCCCTTTCCCATTTTCAAACCTACTTCGTATCCACTGGCAAAGGTTACTGTAAATCCTTCTCAATCTTTGTTCCAATACATCCCTCTAGTCGATTTTGTTGTGAATGAAGCTATTCCAACAAAAACATTTCGTGCACGAAAAACAGAGTATCCCAAGGAGCTGATTTTACTGTGGAAGAGGAGAACAAAAAAACTAAAGAGGAAGGAAGTTATGTAAGTGGTAATTTGGTCCATTGTTTGCTCCTTCTCTGTGAAATTGATTTTGTGTTTAGTGTTGTGGCTGTAGCTAGTAGAACTGAATAATGCCCACTAGGTTTTCATGAATAATGCCAATTTTGAATCAAATTTATTTTCTTTTTTTTTAGAATTTCTTCTTTTTTGTGTTGGTTTCTCCTTTGATGGCTATTTCTTACCTCTGTGAATTTGTTGAATTTTTTATTTTTGATATGTAAATTTATAGTAGATTTTACTAAACATCTAAAAATAATTTCTTATGTTTCAAAATTATTTCATGCAACACAGATTCTTAAGTGCCAGCTCCTCAAAAAATATTAACTGTGGCTTCTTTATTGTAGCTACTAGATCATAAAGGTATTATTTTTCTTTTTAAATGAACTATCAAGCTTGGTATTATGATATTTTCCTATGACATTTAGCATCAATTCTTCTGTTGTCTTGATAGTTTGTTGTAATGCTGATGAAATGGTTTTAAGTTCTGATATGTGCCTAAGCCTTTTGAGGATGGAATAGTTCTTTTAAGTGCTATAAATTTGGTGCCTAAATCAGATTTGGTCCAATTTTTCTACCTGTGTGTGTACCTGCCTAAGTTCTGATATGGCAGAAGGGTATTAAGGGTGGAATGGTTTTTTTTAAGTGCTGTAAATTTGGTGCCTAAATCAAATTTGGTCCAATTCTCTCTAAATTCTGATATGAGCCTATAAGTGCTGTAAATTTGATGCCTAAGCTCTTATATATGCCTATAAGTTATGATATGTCTTATAAGTTTTGATATATGCTTTAGAGATTTGGTCTAATTCTATTGCCTTGATAGTTTGTTGTGATACTACTAAAGTCTGGTGTTAATTCCTTTTTTGAAGATGAAGTATGGCGCTTAAGTCTTTTAGGTGTTGTAAACTTGGTGCTCAAATTACATTTGGTCCTATTTTCTTACCTGTGTGTGTCATACCATCATACATTATGTATTCTAGCTTTCTATAATTGAGACCTTATTGAGAAGATCTTTGAGTTTTTTTAAAGCTTCTCAATTATAGATTATTTTTTCATAAGGTAGAAGATTCTATTGATAAGGTCTTATCCTATCAATAAGCTCTTTAATTTTCCTTTGCTAAATTTGAAATCCTATCGACAAGATCTTATCTTATTAACAAGATCTATAACCCTATCAATAACATCTTATAACTTATCAATAACATAGTTTGCCTTGTTAACAACATCTTATTACTAGCTCTAGAAAAAGGATAACTTATTCTACATATTCATTCCTACATCATTTCCCTTCAACATCATCAAAATACAATCATATTCAATGTTTAGCCTTGGTCTCAAACCTTTCCATAGGTGGAGTGGAACTATAGGGGCCCAAAACTGAAATTAAGATATGTTCCAATTCCTAAACAATGTAAACAACTTTGATTTGACATGATAGAGTCTTTTAGCCTCTTTTGACATAATATGGCTCAAACTTCAAAAATTCATAATTTAGACTAAACAACTTTGATTTGTACAAATTATGATTCTATAGAAAGTTCAAGACATGAACTATATACAATTAAAATTTCAAGCAAAAACAAGCTCATTTAGGCTACGAGAATCCATTAGAACTATAGTTATCACTGTTCTTAAATATACATCAACATCAGAAATTTGAATATGTATATCTTTGGCTACACAGCTCTATTTTATGAAAACTCAATGGCTATAGAAAGTTTATAATACCAACTATATGGCTATAAAATTTCATGAGCATTAGAGTCCATTTGGCCCCTAAATACATTAAAAAACCAGATCTGCCCATATGAATAGTGCTTAGAAAATCTTACAATTTTCAACCAATTTTAGAAAATCATAATAAATTCTACAAACCTTAAAAAATTGTGCTCTTTGGCTTTGTGAGAATCCTTCAATGAGATCTAAATGTCTACCAAATTTTATCCAAAAATTCATTCATTTGGTATAATTTTGGTTCAAGAGCAAAATATGGCTAAAAAAGGGACATATATGGTTCCAAATAGTTCAAGAAGAGCTTCCTCATGTCCTGTGACGATTTGAGCATGTTCCAAACATGAAATATAGCATATATGACTATTTCATTAGGTCCTAAATATCATGTAAATCAAAACCACTCATCCACTTGCTATTATACATATACTTTCCTAGGCACACACATAGTCAAATTACACATTCTTGCACATTTACATTCAAAAAGGATATTTACATCATAATCTCATACTTTTATACTTGTGGGAATGTTTTCATTATAAATATATCATGTACAACCTTTCATGAGCAACATATTACATCAAAGCCTATACTATCATCAATGTAATGTCATTCTTTTAGAAGTAATATAGAGGAGAGTGTGACTTTATGAATCTCTCATTATGTTTTGTACTAAAAAAAGCTTGGTTTTGGTTCAAATCTAAAACTTGGAAAAGCAGGGATGGCTTGGACTTAACATAAGTATAAAAAGATTTGACTTGTCCACAGCTTAACTTGCAATGATGTTGATTAAAATGTAGGAAGTAATAGATATGGATAAAAGTTAGATAAAGATCAATAATAAAATTGATCCAACATATAGACGAGGAGTTGATGAGTTTTTACAATGGGCCTTTAATTTAGCTAAGGGTGATAGATATGATTTGATGCCCATGCAAGGGGTGTAGGAATACATAATGGAAGAGTCGCATTAACATAAGGGTAGATCTATTAAGGAAGGGTTTAGCCCAATTTATGAAGTGTGGGATTTACATGGAGAAGTTCGTCCTGGTGCTTACAATTCATTGCATCAAGATAATGGTGGCAAGGTGGCTGATGATATAGCTGATGATACTTATGAAGAAGATGACATTATTGGGATGCTTCATGATGCATATGGTCACACAAATTCAAATGAAAGGAATTGTGAGTCAGAGAGCCATGAGCCACCTAATGGGTAGGCGAAACAGTTCTTTAACTTGTTACAGGATGCTCAGACTGACCTCTATCCAGGTTGTAACAAAGTTTCAAAACTCTCTTTTATAGTTAGGCTACTCCACCTTAAGTGCTTTAATCATTGGAGCAACAAATCCATGGATTCATTATTAAGCTTATTTAAGGATGTTCTTCTAGAGGGGGCATTAATACCTAACTCCTGCTATAAAGCAAAGAAGGTTATTCAAAAGTTAGAAATGGATTACACCAAGATTGACGCATGTGAGAATGACTGCATCTTGTATTGGCAAGAGCACGCCAATGCTCAATCATGTCCTAAGTGCAATATGCCTCAATGGAGGTCAAATAGTCATAAAGGAAAGAAAATGCCTCATAAAGTGTTACGATATTTCCCTATAAAGCCTAGGCTACAAAAGCTATACATGTCTTACCATACAGCTAAGGAGATAAGGTGGCATAATGAGGAACGCATTGACGATAGTGTTTTATGGCATCCAGCTGACTTTATTACATGGAAATCGTTTGACCAACAGCATTCAAAATTTTGTAGTGATCTAAGAAATGTTTGGTTGGGCCTAGCAAGTGACAGGTTTCAACCTTGGGGAAATATAAGTACTAATCATAGTATTTGGCCAGTTGTATTAATTCCATATAATTTGCCACCATGGCAATGTATGAAGAACTCATATTTTATGATGACTCTTTTAATTCTAGAACCTATAAGTCCAAGTGATGACATAGATGTGTAACTCCAACCAATGATTAAGGAGTTACTTAAATTATGGGAGCAAGGAGTAGAGACATATGATGGCCATAAGAAGTCTAATTTTAAGTTGTGTGTAGCATTATTGTGGACAATTAATGACTTCCCAACATATGGGAACCTATCAAGATGGTCTACAAAAGGAAAGCTTGCATGCCCTTATTGCCAAAAAGACACATATTCTATTTTGTTATGAAATAAGTTGTGTTACTTGGGCCATCGTCACTTCCTACCAACTCATCATCCATGGCGGCGAAATGGAAGGGCATTTGATGGAAAAGTTGAGCATAGAGTTCTATAACATCCAGTCCCTCCGTAAATGTGAGAAATGTGATGTTCGTTTTCTCTATAAACGTCAAAAATATGCTAGATACAAAAGAAAGTCCCAAAATAGAAAGAATTGGGACCTACTAAAATTAGGATAAGATTCTAAATAATGAAAATTAAGGATTTGTGCCTTAAATTGCTCAGGAACCAAGGCCGAAGTGATTTGAAAATTTTGCCGAAAGGTCAGTGGCATTTTCGTAAATATGAGCACTTTTTAAAAAACTCATAAGAGGGCTTTTTAAATGAAATTTTTGAGTTCTCCAAGGTTCTCAGAGGCCCTAAAAACCATGCGAAGCCCCAGGATAGTTAAATCCCCTTCGGTAGACGTTTTTCAATGTCAATATACTCGAACTTTGACGAATTCGTTCGGGAAGGTTTTAGCTCCAATTTGAGTGATTCCAAAGGTATTTTACTAAATTGAGAACCTAAATTTCATAATGGAGAAAATGGTTCTCAAAAAGGAGCTAAAACAAATTAGAAACAAAAATGTCAAAAACGAGGGACGAAATGTGTAACACCTTACTCTCTAGCTCATACCCATCATGCCTTACATACTCATATACATATGGGAAGCATAAAAGGGAGATCATTTTCTCTAGGTTTATATTCTTTCTCTATAGCTTCATGCATGGGTAGAGATTCAATTTAGTGTCACATGGACCGGGTGAGCTCTTTCTATGCATCCTCATGTTTATTTGCACCATTACAACTTATTTCAATCCCTAAAACATGCTTGAGACTCATGGAAAGCAAAAAGGGATGTGAGACATGCAAATTCGTGTTTGGCAGATTTGGCTTCATTTCTGGGCTGAGTTTGAAAATTCCGAACTAAATACAGAAAAATCAAAAGCCCATGATCTCAGTCATTCTAGAAAGTTTAGACTGTCTACTTCATGGGAAAAATATATGAAACTCATAAAATCTCACATATAATGCGTTTGACACGAGAAACATCTACTGGTCAGAGGGGATCCTGTTACTGTCACAGTTTACTAATATGAACTTCAAAAATGTCTAACTAATTCCACAAAAATCCAATACTTGTAAACGATATCACTATGGAAATATGTGAATGTTAGATAGGGAGGAAAAATATTTCTAGATCAATTCATCAAACCAAACTCCAGGAAACCGATGAAACAGTACCTCGGGTCTGGTAGGATGACTGATTCTGGGCTGGAACTTCGAAATTGCATATCTTCCTCTCTAGACCTCTAAATGAGGTGCTTCCAGTTCCTACAAGTCACTGTGACTATCTAGTTTCTGTGTATAAAATTTCGTAGCCATTGGACTATGTTTGCCCCTCGGATGACACAATTCTCCAACTGACCAAATGAACAGTGTTTTCTGAAATCCGAATTTCTGATGCCAACTTTGAAAAATCACAGAAAATGCTATAGACCTCCAAATGACTTGATCTTTAGCTTCCCAACAAGATCTAAACAATATCTAGTCACATATCAAATTTCAAAGCAAGAGGTCAACTCTTGACATCATGTGCAAAAGGGTCACTTTCTTGGTCACAAAGGGGCTCATGGGGTCCAATCTTGGTTCTTCTACCTTTAGGACTCTTTGAGCACATGAGAAAGTATCTATATGGGCTATCAATCATGGCTCAAGTGTCTAACAACCCAAATTGGAGAAACTCACTATCCCACACCCACTTATACACCCATGCGGCTAATGCTAAAAGCTTGCTTTTCATAACAAAACTCACTTCCTCATTCAAGATGGTTATCATTCTCATACATACATCATGAATACATTACTTAACAAACATTCATAGGTACTACATCATGTACATCATTAATTTATATCCCTTGATTTAACTACAAAATAGTAACAAAAGGCTCTTTTACAACTCCTTAGCCAATCCTTTAGCTTCAAGCTTGGTGGCTCCCATCCCTTGCCTCACTTGGTCCACCTAGCATGTTTGGATGGTGGAGAGGGAGGGTGAGATTCAAAGAATCTCAATAACTCATCTCTCATTCAATCATACATATATAGCATGCAACAAGTCTCACCATGCATGTATGGCATGTTAGCACATAAATTCATAATGAAAACATTTGCAATACGTGAATTGGCCATGCATAAAAGAAAATATTCTCAACATGTGAGTAGGCCATACATAACATATAAGAGCTTGCCAAGTATATGGACTAGCCTCACCCACTCACTTATGGATTTTGGACTTGCCTCACCCATTCTTAAGAGGTTCTTGGACTCAACCCTTACTCTTTGGGAGTCAACCTCACTTTTGGGAGACTCTTTACTTTGTCTCAACCAACTTAAGGGTTTGGCTCATCCTCACCATGGCTAAAAGGGTTATTGGCTTTTCCATTCCTTAAGCAAACCAAAACAATCATATAAATCATCATTTCAATTCATAATGTATCATCATGCTAATACACTTCTCATAACTCATATCATACATACATGCAAGTAAGACAATGTAAACACACAATTATGCATGAAAGAAGGTGGAGAGAGCTACCTTTTTAGCTAATCACAACTTTCTCTTTCAACTTGTCTCCTCCCTTGTGGCTTTCACAACCACTTCTAGATGGGAAAACTTCTTTTGAGCCTAACCACACAAGAAGCATGGAATTAATTCCTTAACACTTAATTCATAAGCTAGGGATCTCTTCTTATCAACCCTACTGAGCATGTCAAACTAGGTTTCTTTCTCTCACTAGAATTCATTAACTATCCTCTCTCTTTTCTCTAACTCTCAAGCTCTTAAGAAGGGAAAGCAAGGAAGAGAAGGCTACATGACTTCTAACCTCCCTCAAGAGTGGTTTCCCACTCTCCCTCTTCTGAACCAAGCTCAAGACCTAACTATTTTGACAACCAAAACCGTGGAAAGAGAGGGTAAGGGGAGAAGAGTAACATACTAAGAGAAAAGCCATAGAAATCTTTACCTTTCTTGTTCTTCCTTCCTCTCCAAAGCTTCTCTCTCTCTCCTCCACCCTTTTCTCTCTCTTAAAGTGAGCTTGAGTCGATTAGAAGAAGAAAGAAGAGATTTGGAGGCTTTTAAAAAGTCAAATTTTCTTTTTCTCGCTTTTCCGGACTAACCCTCGCTATAGCAAGCCATAACCCTAGCTACGGCGAGCTCGAATCAGTCCCAGACCCCTGCCTTCGCTATAGAGTTCGCTACGGCGAGCAACTCCCTGGTTTTTGTATGGGATGCCCGAACTCGCTATAGCTAGAAGCATTTTCGCTATAGCGAGAAGGCATTCTCGCTATAGCTAGACCATTTTTCGCTATAACGAACAGGTACATTCGCTATAGCTAGGCTGTAGCTAGCATACTTAGAAAATTTTCAGCTTCCAAAAATTTTCAACTTTTCTTTTCTTCTTCTTTCTTTTTCCTGGTTGTTACAAAACGAGAATTTTTGGAATTCTTTTTCTTTTAATACTCTCTCTTTCTCACGCCCTCCCTTGCCCTCATTTTCCACTGTCTTTCTTTTGCCCAAAATAGAGAGGAGAACCAGTTCTTTTAGGTGCACAAGAAGAAGCAACCTTGTGTTGGAGATTATGCCCTAGGGCAATCATTGTATTGCAAACATTATTTTTATTATGAAATAAGAGTTTTCTTTTTATTATATTATTATATTATTTGCATGTTTATATATAATAATATCCATGGATAAATCATTTTTTGAATTATCCAAAATGTCCTTAATCAATCATCCTTGTGGGAACAATGATGAATTAAGATTAGTATGCTTTTGATTGATTAAGTGTTAATCATGTATGATGATATGAATCAAAATCATAGGCATGTGTTAGAGAACAAGACGTTGGATAGACCCATCATAAGATAAGTTACATAGATTAGGTCATAAGTTTATCTCATATATAACCATGTCATTGATCCCTTGGACCTGAGATCACCATAGATTCCTACATGAAGGACACTGTACTTTGGCATAGTCTAATGTCACCTTTGACCGAGTGATTATAAAGACTATGATCAGGTATAATAGAATCCATACAGAGGAAGATGAGTGGTCAAGATGGAATTTGTCCCTCTAATTAATAGAGAGATATCTCTGGGCCCCTTGATGAGTGTGACTGAGAAATGCATGGCCATGCTCAGATGGAAAAGGTTCCATCTTATATCAGTCTGCTCGAAGATCGAGAAAATTATGATTGAGCAAGTTGAGGATGACATTTTCATGCCTCATACTCAATCAAGATATCGTGTGACAAAAGGGATATGATAGGGTTATAAGATAGGTTGCATCGGATCACCAATTCCGTATGATTTGGGTAGTCAAAATGTCTTGCTAGAGGTCGCTTGTGATTTGTGGGTCAAACAGTACAGTTGGCCCACTGCCAACATCATATGGGCCTGCAGGGTCGCACACAAGAACGGATCAACTCGGGCTAAAATGTCCACATTTATTGAATTAGAAATGTGTCTAGATTCAATGAATATCTAAGATGGAGGAATTATTTATATATATATAATAATTAAATTTGAAATATATTATATATATATATATGTATATTATATTTAATATTATATATATATGTACATATATATGAATTAATTTAAATTTGATTCTATTAGATAGATTTAAATCTAAACTAATCAGATAATTTAAATTTAATTCTATCAGATAGATTTAAATTTAAACTAATTAGATAATTTAAATTTGATTTTATTATATAGATTTAAATTTAAACTAATCAGATAATTTAAATTTGATTTTATCAGATAGATTTAAATTTAAACTAATCAGATAATTTAAATTTGATTCTATCAGATAGATTTAAATTTAAACTAATCAGATAATTTAAATTTGATTCTATCAGATAGATTTAAATTTAAACTAATCAGATAATTTAAATTTAATTCTATTAGATAGATTTAAATTTAAACTAATCAGATAATTTAATTTGATTCTATCAGATAGATTTAAATTTAAACTAATCAGATAATTTAAATTAAGCACTAGTTATTGTTAGTTTAAATTTAAATTATAAGATAGATTTGAATTTAAACTAATAGATATATTTAATTAATTTTGATTAATTAAATATATCTGAAACTCTAGTCTATAAATAGGAGTTTCCATATCAGAAAAGTAGAGCTAGAGCTGCCTTCAAAATCCTTAGAAAGAGGGACACCGTACAAACATCGTACGGAATTGTACGGACAAGCTGCTAGCACACCTTTTGAGTTGCTGAACCTCGTTCGTGTGGATACCAGTAGAGGGAGCTGATCTGCGGTCAATTTCTATGATCCAAACAAAAGTAAACAACAAATTCAATCGACAGAAAAAGATAATTCTCTGAACATATTCGGTTTAAGCGATTTTGACAGATACTTGGTGGGAATTGGGATCAAAATTTTAAATGTTTCCGCTGTATGCCTCCCATAATTCCCAACACCTTGAAGGGAGAAAAAGCCGAGAAAAGATAAGAAAATCTATGAAAAATCTAGCTTTCTCCTTAGCAAGTTACTTCTCCTCCTTCTCCTCCTTATTTCTATGGGTTTGATGGTGTTTTTAAATCTGTTTTGGGGGCAAAATAAAGATAAAAAATTCGTGTTTGAAGGGAGGTAACCAAGGAAAGTGAAAAGCAACCAAGAGAAAGCAAGAAAACAAAGTAAAACTTCCATTCTTTGGTAGTTTCTTCCTCCCCCTTCCTCTTGCATGATTTGGCCACCATGAGCCCAATTCTTAAAGGCTATTTCTATCCAAATCAAGGGGGGATTAGAGGTATTGGAGTGCAATGATTAAGAATCTATCATTGGAAGCAAGTAAAAGCCATTGAATTTCAAGTTAGCAAAGTGTAGGATTCTTGAAGAGTTTGTAAAAACTGATTTGATTCATGCATTCCCTAGCATATGTGAGTGTTTACTTGAGTTCCTAAGACCCTTAGGAAGCCTCCCGAGTGGCTCTCCCATCAAGAAAAAATTGGAAACCCCTTGAACTCCAAATGCTTCCCTAATGTCGGCCTAGGCTAGAAAGAGTACTAAGGGGAAGTTTTAATTTGTTTCAAGCTTATTTTTGAGTCATGTAGGATGGAAGAGGATGAGAGGAACCTTGAAAAAATTTTAGAAGCCATAGATAGTGAGATGGAAGTGTAGGCTCCATAATGTAGCATAATGAAGTAATTCCTAACTAGGCTCTTTAAAATAATTGTGTGATGACTCTAAGGAGTCTAAATGGAGTCAAGAATCATAGATTAAAGGAGAGAAGGGAGCCAAGATCATGAATTTTTGTAGTTTCTTCATTAAGTGCCTTATGGAAGCATAATGGAGCCATAAACCAAAGTAGCATCATGTACAGTGTGTATAATGTCAAGGCTTGTTCCCATGAGTAATTCATGTTTCTTTTGGTGTGTCTAGGCCAAGAGAAATGGTCTCCACCTTCCTGGGTGTGAGGTCAAGGGAGAGGAGTCAAGGCTTAAGGAAAAAGTGTGTGAATGTAAGCAAGGTAGCTCTCTCTACCTTTGCTCATGCATGGATATGTGTTTAGCTTATCTTAAAATGTGTGTATGTGTATTTTCAAGCCATGAAAAGTATGCTAGCATGATCTTGTTTGCCATGATTTCATGATGTCATATTATGTTTTCAAGTGAATGTATGATATTTCTTGAGTTTACTTGAGTGTGGAGAGGCCAAGAACTTTTCACTATGGTGAGGATGAGCCAAGAACCCTTGAGTTTGATTGAGACAAAGTAAAGAGTCTCCTAAAAGCAAAGTGGACTCCCAAGAGTATGGTTGAGTCCAAAGTGCTCAAAGAATAGGTGAGGCAAGTTCAAAATCTATAAGGAGAAGTGTGAGGCCAATCCAAACACTTGGTGAGCTCTTGAATGTCATGTATGACTTGTTCACATGCTGAGCTTGCTTCTTGAATGCTCATGAATTGTATTATGTCCATGCATGCATTTTTAAGGCTTGCTTTACATATATTATATATGATTGAATGAGAGATGAGCTATTGTTATTCTTTGAATCTCACTCCCTCCTCTCTAATGATCTAACATGCTAGGTGGACCAAGTAGCTATGGCAATGGGAGCCAACAACAATGAAGAAGGAAGATTGATAACTATATGTTTAGTTTTATTCTTTTTGGAACTATAATGATCTTCATAATGTATATGATGTTATAAATGGTCTATTACCCTTGGAAAATGTGTAAATATGATATTATATGATGTTTAGAGGTATGGATATAATGTACAAACACTAGCATATATGTTGAGTATATAATGCCCAAGTATGTAATTTGGAAGTTTCATGGAAATGTGCATAAGTGTGGGTTGAATGGCCAAAATGAGATGCATAAGGTTTGGGACCATTTGGGTAGCTCACACAGTCTTAAATACACTTTTAGACTTGCCCAAAAGGTGACACAACCAATGGAAAGCCATTTGGCAAGTTTGGTACCCCATATGGAGCCAAATTTGAACACAATGGAACCCTATGTCACTTTTTAACCAAATGAGTTAGTCTTGATTTGAGATTTGGCATGAAATTAGATCTCATTGATATCTTTTTGGGAAGCTAAAGATCATAATTTTTGGAAATCTATAGAATATTTGATGATTTTTTAAAGTTGGTAATTTTTATGGTTTCTGGTTTGCTGCACTATTTATTTGGTCTGAAATTATTTTATATCACACAAGGCTCAAATAATGTTCAATTGCCACGAAATTTTATACACAAAAACTATACATTACAGCAACTCATACCAACTAGAAGTACCTCATTTGGAGGTCTAGAGAGGAAGATATGAATTTTTGAAGTTTCTGTCCAGTATTAGTAATTTTGCCCAACCAGAGGTATTGTTCCATTGAATTCTGAAGTCTAGGCTTAATGAACTAATATGGAGATATTTTTTTTCTCTATTGAACATCCCCAAATTTCTAGATTGGTATCATTTGAATGGATTGGATTTTTTTGGAATTAATTGGACATTTCCAAAGTTTTCTGCAGAATTCTATATCAGTTGCAAAATTCAGTTGGACCTTTGGACAATTTTGGATATCAAACGTCCTCTATGATGAACGTTATGATCTAGAAATATTTTTAGTGTGAATTGGACATCCAACGTTTTCCAGAATGACCAAGATTGCATGATTTCTATTTTTCTAGATTTATTTATGATTTTCCAAAGTTTGGTTAGAAAATAGAGCAAATCTGGCTGAGAATGAACCTCCATATTCCGTGCTTCATTTTGGTTTCCATAAGTTGTGAGCATGATTTTATGATGCAAATGAATTTTCATGATGGATTTAAATATGAGGATGCATAGCATGAACTTACATGGTCCACGTGACACTGATTGCAAACTTTTAAGTATAATGCAACGCAAATAAATCCATTATTTTCATTCCTTTTTTCATGTACTCTTATAGAAATAATGATGTGAAGCTTATGAATGTCATGAAATAAGTTAAAATCTATGGTGTTACATGTTCCACCTTTTCCTTTTAACTGGTAATGAGACACTTTATCAATTACGAGCACTAGGTAATGTAACTCTGGGGAAAGGTCAAAAGCGAAAACGTGGCCATGTCACTAATGCATTTAATTGGAGGAAGAAAAGCATTTTTTTCTGCTTACCTTATTGGAAAATATTGTTGATCTGACACAACCTTGATGTTATGCACATTGAAAGAAATGTTTCAGATAACATCATGTCAACTATTATGGGATTGGCTGGAAAGATAAAAGATATAGTGAAGAGTCGGTATGACTTGGTTGACATGGGAATTAGATCTGAATCACACCCGATACAAGAAAGAAATAAAGTTCTAATTCCAGTTGCTTGCTATGAATTGTCCCCATAAGAGAAGTTAAAGTTTGTAACTTCCTAGCTATTTTGAAAGTGTCTAATGCCTTCTCTTCAAACATTTCACGATGTATTAACATTCGTGAGTGAAAAATCTATGGATTGAAGTGCCATGACCACCATCTTTTGTTACAAGATATATTCCCTATAGCATTATGTAACTTGTTGTCTAATGAGGTATCTAAACTTATATTAGAGTTGGGCAAATTCTTCAAGAATTTTCGTTCCAAGTGCCTAACAACTAAAGCTCTTAATCGTCTTGAATCCCAAATTGCAAGCACATTGTGCAAATTGGAAATGGTTTTTCCACCAGCCTTATTTGATATCACGATCCACTTGCCTATCCATTTGGTAAGAGAGTCAAAGTTCAGAGGGCCTGTACAATATAAGTGAATGTACCCTATCAAGAGGTAACTTACTACACTAGATATGCCTTTTATAAATTTCATTAATACTCCATGCTAAATTCTTTATTCAAATCCTCTTATGTATTTAGGTATTTGTGGATATTAAAAACATATGTTAGCAACAAGGCTCGACCAAAAAGTTCAATAGCAGAAGGGTATTTGGCAGATGAATGTCTTACTTTTTACTCCCATTACTTGAAGGCATTCCCACCAAGTTCAATAGGCTTGCTAGAAACAATAATGGACTTATAGGAAAGGATGAGACATCCATCTTCAATAAAAGTGGCCAAGTCTAAGGAGGTTGCGAATTAAGATTTCTCTCTAGTGTGGAGTTCAATCAAGCTTGTATGTATGTGCTCCACAATTGTGAAAAGGTTTGGCCATTCATAGAGTACGTTCATGGAGCTTGGTAACTCCTTCCAAATAATAACTTCTTCAAGAATTTGTTGCCTAAACTATGTCATTCATTGCAGGGAGCATAAGAAGCAAATGGAAATGCAAGGCTTAACTGTTAAAGAGCTCTCATAATGGTTTTGTGAATAGGTTAGTTTCTAAACACCACACTAGGATGTAAGAATTATGTGATAAATTTTTATCATAACAAAATTTATCAATGGTGATCTCTCATTGTAGGTTGCGAAGTTAAACGCACAAGGTGAGGCTAGTGATGATCTCATGAGTTTAACAGCTGGCCCACTCAAAGTGGTTCACTACTTCTTAACATTTTACAGTGAATGGCTTTAGATTCCACACAAAAGATTGTGCCTTAGGCTGAAAAATAGATAATAGTGGAATACTTGTAAAAGGTGATGATGAAGACGAGAATAAAGAGTATTATGGTGTGTTAGAGGACATATATAAGTTGTCATATATTGGGCATAAAAGGTGCATTTATTCAAGTGTCATTGGTGGGATGTGGCTCATCCAAGAAAAGGATACAAGGTTGATAAATTTTAGCATGAATACCCATTATTCACTTAACTCTAATGAGCCATTTTTCTTAGCATGTTAAGCCGAACAAGTATTCTATTTAAATAACATAGTTAATACAAATTGGCTCATTATTGTCAAGACAAATCCCTGTGACCTGTTCAATATGCTTGCGGTGACTGATGATGATGTCAGTGGGGACTTTGAAGGAGGGCCCATTGATTAGGCATATCAACAGGATGATATTGAACTATATGTTGTCCTTGACGATAATGTGGGAAATGACTTTATGGTCCAGTTGCAGAGGGATGATGTTGCCCCAGAGACTCTAAGCCATTCAAGCGAACGCCCATGAATACAATGGCCAAATGCAATTAATGCAGGACATGAATTCATTGATGATAATGATGAGGATGTGTCCACTAACAAAGGAGATTCATAAGACATACTTGGGGAGGAAAATGAAGTCGATACTGACACCACAGATACTAACCAAGATTAACTAAGATTCTATGATATTTAATAGTACATATAATAAATGCCTAAAATATTAAATTCGTAGATAGCATCCAATTTCATTGAGTATTTTTTTGTTTTCATTTCTATTTCTGTAATATTCTATGATTTGGTAATTCAAAATAATTCTTAAAGAGTGGAATAAATTATTCTAAGTAAAGCTAAAATGCTAAATAGAGCATTATTTATGAGAACATTATGTAAAGCCATGCTAATGACCTTGTTGACAAGATTGAAATAGTATTATGTCAATATAAAGGCTGAGATAATATCTTGTTGACATGGTTGAAGATCTTGTTCATAAGGTAAAAGATCTTGTCAACAAGGTTAAAGATCTTATCAACAAGGTCTTTAAATTCAGTAGCTGGATAATATGTTGTTGACATAATTGAAGATCTTATTGACAAAGTCTTGAATTCAATAGAAAGAAGTCTAAAACCTAGTCAACAAGATTTGCTATCTTACAACAAGGTATTCTTTAATTGAGAAACTTAGAAAAGCCAAGATCTTGTTAACTTGACCAATACCTTGTCAACAAGGTTTTCTATCGTAATAAGTTATAACATAGAATAAGTGATAATTATGACAGTTTCTATAAGGTTGTTATTATTATTATTATTATTATCATTGTTTTAAATTTTTAAAACTTCCCTTCTTATAATTCATTTCTTCATTAAAAGTTTTATAATTTTACAAATTTACATTGTTCAACTACCTTGTTGTCATAATAAATGTGGAATGATCTAGGAAATGTCAAGTGTTGGGCGTGGGAGAGGGGCTAAATGAGGTGAATGAGAATTAGGACGTGAAAATGAACGGGTAAGGCATAATAACACGAGTGATGTTGCATCCCCACCATGTACGAGAGGGCAACTTGAGCATGATACACTAAAAGCTCAATATTCTCCATTGCCACTAGAGCCAATTAGTGAGGAAGAATAAGAACAAGATGATCCACCTCTTACCCAGCCATCACAAAACCAAAGCAGTGCAGGTAAGCAAGGGAAACAATGTAAGTGTTTGGTTAAATTTTTGCCTTGTGTCATATATAGATATATTTGTTTTTTATGTATCATGATCTAATCATTTTCTTTTTTTCATATTGTTCAGCTTCTTGCAGCACTGTTAAGAAGGGTCGAAGAAGCATAAGTGTTTAAGAGTTGACCTTAAAACAAAATTTGGCAACAAGATCATAATTACCATATCTAGGACCACTGAACACTCAATTGGAGATGGGGCTCGAGACCTATCTAGTTACATTCATTGGGTGGTGTGGACTACTATATCCTTAAGAGATGATGATTAGAAAGATATTGCCAACAAAGATAGGGACACCATGTGGTTAAAAGTGAAGGTAACAAGTTATATATGTTAAATGCGTATCTTTAACTAATCTGCAAATACCAATGTTATGTTTGCAGTTATAACTACTTATAATTTGAATTTGTTATTTTATTCTTAATGCATAGGACAAATTTGAAGTTTGCAATCCTTAGCAGGAGGTGGTATTCAAGTCTTACTGCATGGACTTGATGCAACAACTCATTAAGAATTGGAAGTCTTCATTGTCAAAAATATATAAGAAATACATGACTAACGAGGAAAGGCAAGCAGCAAAACCAAAGAATGTTAGCCTTGAAGATTGGGATTGGCTAATTCAGCACTTAAAGTTCGATAAGTTTTAGGTCCTTAGTTCAAACTTCATTGCAGCTGTACTATTATTAATTAAAATTATCATTAACAACATTTTATCTTTATATGCCGGCTGCAAGTTGTAGAAATAGGTCAAAGCAGGTAATATTACATACATGTGATACCCGCTCATTTACAGATGTTAAAGAGTCTTTGGTGAGTATCTCATTGTATTTTAGGAGAAATTCGTTCCTATATTCACTGCTACTTTTTTCCATGCTAAAAAGCTTTGAATACTAATGTCTGAAAAATTTGTAGAGAGAACTAGAAACGAAGGAACCAATAACAACTGATCGAGTATGGGAGGCACAACATACTCGTCGAACAAAAGAGGGGGAGATAGTGTGGGCTGATCCGAAGTCCCAAGAGATCCATGTAATGTTCCCAAATTCATTAACTTTAAACAAATTGTTTATACCATTTTCCATACTTCTAACTCATGTCCTACACTATAGTCATGCATTCACGATCTTGTTATTCAACAATAAACAACAAATAAAGAGGCACACCTGACTAGAGATGAGATATTAGCTACCATACTAGGGTAGAGATCGAGGTATATGCGTGGTAAGGAATATAGGAAGAAACCCTTGAGAAAGAGAAGTATTGGTGAATATGAAGTGGAGTCCAGAGTTTCTTCTGCAATAGAACAAGTGCGTGAAGAGATGCACTAAGAAATGGAATAAAAACAACAAAAGAAGCGAGCCCAAATGCAAGCACAGATGTAAACTGAAATTCATGCTCAAATGGCTGCCTTCATGGCCATATTCCAACAGGTATCTTTTGCACTTATCTTTTTCTTTTCAATGTTAAAAAACTTAGTGTTATGTTTCTTTTCAGCAAGGAAATGTACCTCTGATGAACAATGCTTCAAGTGGAGAAGCTCAATAATTTTATGAGTAATTAGGAGTTTTAATGATTAATTATTCAACTAACATAAATAATACATCTTAATTTATAACATCATTTTCTTTTTAAACTTTTGACAATAATTTGTTTATGGCATACATAGTCTTTCAAACATTATGCTTTACTGAAATTGGAACGTGGTCTCAATTTGTCACACAAGTGATTGCTTTGATGGAGAAAGTCTTAACATTTACAAAAGAAAATGAAGTGTCTAGATTGAATGCTAGTGCCCCTCCCTTAAATTATAAAGATTCAAGCAATTGCCCATGCTAACTTATTGCTCTTTTCCTTTTGTTTAGTAATGTTGTAATGCTATTTTAAATATTGAATAGTGAAGTGTATGAGTGAGCTTAGACAAGTTTTTGTATTTATACTTGTTGGATGGACCTCTGCAGTCATGTATATATCAAACTTGTTAGCAAAGTTTAATTTGCTCTCTTTTTGGTTATGTATTTTAAAATGTTAGATTTTATAAAATGGTATATGTTATTAGAGATTTAGAAGATTTATTTTTTACCATTTATAAGATTATAAAATCTATTTTAGCAAACAGGATTAAAGAAAACAATTAAAAAATGTTATAAATTTGAAAAAATAAAATAACCTCCTTAGCAATGACTAAAATCGTCGCTAATAGTGTACCAATATTGTTGATAATAGTTGATGCTAAAGATATATTTAGCAGTGACACAAAAGATTGATACTAAAAGAAAAAATTTAGTGACAAAAGAATGATTCATTGCAAAAATAAGCATTTAGCGTCACCAAAATATTTTGCCACTAAAAGCATACATTTAGTGATAACAATACTCACAACTAATTTCTTTAAATACCCATTAAAAGGAATTTTGGCGACTACTAATGTCACTGCTAAAATAACATTTAGCGTCAAGGTATATGTCATCACCAAAGATCCCCAACGAAGGCTTCTTAGAAGGCCAAATAGAAGGATTTTTGCGGCGAAAAAGTCACCGCTAAATCTCTTGAAGTAAAGGGTCATCACTAAAAGTATGCATTTAGTGAGCACAGCAGTTGGTAAAAGTCGTCGCTAAAAGTTTTTAGTATCAAAAAATATTGTCGCCACTAAAACCATACATTTACGACTTTTTTCGCCTCTAAAAATATTTTTTGTGATGATATGAGCCTTGACAAACCTTTAGCGATGAAATTTGTTACTTTTAAATGCCGTGACCCCAAAAGTTTAGGAGTTTTAGTGGCAAAATTACATATATTTAGGGGTGATTTTAGTCATCGCAAAAAGTCTTTTTAGCAACAAACATTTTTTTGCCGTTAAATCTCTTTAGCAACGACTATAGTTGCGGCAACTTAGTCGTCACTAAATATTTTTTATGGCGACTTTTGGTGTTTTAACGATGACTTTTGTCATCACAAAATCCATTTTTTTTGTTGTGCATATGGGTCAGAAAGCTTAATTTAATTTGTTAACTTTAAATTGTCATATCTTTTGATCTGTAAAGCAAAATTGGACTTATTATATATCAATAAAAGGCCCTTTTCAAGTCCTTCGATGCAGCAACTAGGATAGAATTTGGTTGAAACTATTTTTGGGGTTAAAATCTATTGTTTAGGCCTATTTTAGGCATGTTTTGTAATTTCACTTTATTTTAGTTTTTTTAGTCATTTTGCTATTATTTATTTTTTCTTGTTATTCCATATTTAATTGATGAATAATAATTTAATTTTTCTATTAATTTAGAATTTTGGCTCTTGAAATGTATTGTACAGGAGTTCATAAAGGAAATTGATATTTACAAATACAAGCATATGTTAATTTTTGGGATTGTTTAATCTTTGTATCATTATCTTACTATTTTCTTTATTTATTTTATTTATAAACTTTTTCTTCATTTTGAGTTTTTGTGATTTAAAAAAATCATTATCATTAACTTATTATTTTATAAATTATTCTATCCCAAATCTATCTAAAACTCAAGATGTATTTTAGACAACCTAGTTTTTATACTAGTACAATTTAATTTATTTAATATTCCTTCTCCAAATTTAGAAGAATTTTTTGATAAAAAATTTTACAAAATAATATTCTAATTATACAATATTTCGTCCCTAATTCATTACAAATTAGAGATAAATTTCAAATAGAAAAACTTTTTAAAAGTAATTTTCTCCTTGTATAATATTTCGTGTAAAAATCATCTCAAATTTAAGACAAATTTTATATGGACATTGTATGACAAATATTCCATTACAAATCCATCTGAAAGTCATCAAAAATATTTTGGTGACAACTTGGCTCAAATTCTTGGGACAAATTTCAGACAAATTTGGGATAAAAATTTTCTTCTACACTTAGTGCTCTATTTCATGGGAAATTTGCCCAAAATCTATTTGTGATTTTAGACAGAATATATTTTGTCCGAAAATTTCGTCTAAAATTCATTAATTTCTAATAGTAGATCCTACACAAGATATGGTTCTTGATGCATTTGGAGTTCATGATAACGAATGTGTAAATGAAGTTATGGATCCAGTTTCACCATCAAACCAAAGAATAAACAATGATGCAAAAGAGTTTCATGAGTTAACAAGGGATAGGTAACATAATTTGTTTAAAAGGTGCAAAAAGTATTTAAAAGTGTCTTTTCTAATAAAATTGTATTGCATCAAGTGTTTATATATAATAAGTGATAAGGTTAGGTCAATGATATTGGAGTTATTGGTTAATGCCTTTAAACATATAAATATTCCATCTTCTTTCTATAAGGCTAAGAAAATTATCAATGAATTGGGGCTCAATTATACAAAAATTTATACATGTCTAAATAATTGCATGTTGTATTGGGAGAATGATAAAAATAAGGACGTGTGTAAAAGGTGCAATACATCTAAATGGAAACAAAAAATTAAAGGCAAAAACAAATTAAATAGTCTACAAAAGTATTTACATATTTTCCACTAAAGCCATAGTTGCAAAGGCTTTTTATGTCCTTTAAGATTGCTGAACACATGAGATGGCATTCCATTAATAAAAATAATCATGGTATGATGAGGCATCTAAAGGACTACGAGGCTTGGAAGCAATTTGACATGATGCATACTTGGTTTGCTTCAGATCTTTAAAATGTATGTCTTGGGTTAGCCACTAATGGCTTTAATCTATTTAGCATTCTAAGCACAAATTATAGTATATGGCCAGTGGTTCTTATGTCGTACAACCTTCATCCATGGTTGTAAATGAAACAAAGCTTATTCATTCTGCGAATGATAATTCCAAGAAGGCAACCACAACTACTAATAGAAGAGCTAATAAATTTATGGAATGTGGGAGTTGAAACCTATGATTCTTACACTAATGAATTTTTAAATATACGAGCAATTGTGATGTGAACTATTAGTGATTTTTTAGGATTCGGAGCACTACCTTGTTGAAATGTGCATACTAGGTCAGCTTGTCCATCTTACAACTTTAATTCAAGTCCTTTACAATTAAATCATAGTCGAAAGTTGTGTTTTATAGGTCATTGTCATTTTCTGAATTTAGGACATAAACTTAGATTGGTTCGATGCCAATTTGATGTAAGATAAGAGAATAGGAATCCTCTGTCAAGAATTACTAGCTCAGAAATCTTAAGACAATTTGACAAATGTTGATGTTGTATTTGAAAAAAAAGTGGAAGTTGAAGGTCAAGAAAGAAGACCTAAAGGAGTTGGCAGTGTAGATAGTGATGCTCTACAGTGGCGTAACAAGAATATATTTTTTAAACTTTTCTATTAGGCAAACCATTTAATGCATCACAATCTTAATGTGATGCACATTAAGAAAGACATTTATGAAAATGTACCATTTCACTTTGTTAAATAATTTTGGATGATCAAAAGACCATCTAAATGCATGGAGAGACTTAAAACAAATGAGCATTAGATCTTATCTCTAGCCTGATGACAATGCTAGATATTCCCTAGCTATATTTACTTTGACAAATGCCAACAAATATGTGTTCCTCAGGACTTTAAAGAATATCACCATGCCAGACAATTATTCAAGTAACATTTCTATATGTATCAATTTGAGACAATGTAAGATTTGAGGACTAAAAAGCCATGACTCACATGTTCTTATGGAGTAACTTCTACCCTCAACCATGCAGTAGTTTTAATTGACTTATACTCATTTTTTAAACAATTATGTAATAAAGTGTTAAATGTGAACAAACTCGATCAACTTTAGAATATAGTTGTTTTCACATTGTATCATTTGGAAATGTTATTCCTACCTTCATTCTTTCCAATTATAATCTATTTGATTGTACATTAAACTAAAAAAGCCAAATTTAGAGGCCCTATCCATTATCGATGATGTACCCTATAAAAAGGTAGTTAATACTTATTAAATACTTTGTAATTGTTTCAAATTATTTTAATTTTATTTATAAAGTCTAATGTAATGTGTTAAATAAGTACTTAGGGAATTTGAAGTCTTACATATAAAACAAGGCATAGCCTAATGGCTCAATAGCAAAAGATTACCTAGCTCAAGGGGTTTTAACTTTTTACTTGAGATATTCGGAAGGAATTGAGACAATATTCAATTGGACTAGACATGTAAATGATGAATTTGATATTAGGCCATCCAATGCCACCACTTTGTTTCCACCTATTGGAAACAAATAGGTGGTTTTAAATACATTACTTTCTCTCCTAAAGAGAAATTACAAGCATACTGTCAAATGTTGATCAACTGTATAGAAGTTTACCTTTTTCTTTAATGAGTGGATTATATATTAAACTTGGTGTTAACTACATAATTACAATAACCTAATTATCTTATGCATGTCATATAAGGAATTTAGAGATCACATAAAGAGACAATTAAGAAATCACACACGATCTTCATCAAAGATAGATAAGAGAGTTCATAGAGAGTTTGTTGACCAATTTTCTCACCATGTAAGTACATGTATATCTTTTATTGTTGTTTCCTTTATAAGCAATATTGTAATAAAGCACTCACATTTTCCTTTATTTTAGATAAGAAATGATGTCAACAAATCATATTCAATTGATATGAATTTTCCTGTCATGGGTCCACTTGATAAAGCAAGATGATATACTGTTTATAATCTCAATGGATTCAAATTTCAAACTTTAGATCAAGATCAAGGGTTGAAAACTCAAAATAGTGGATTCTTCAATTCTTTTAGGATAAGAAGTTACACAAGTAGTAGCGATAACTGTAATATTCAGTTTTCATAAAAACATCAAAATGAGTTAGTTTTCAAAGCATGTCCCTTAAGATGAGTTAGTTAAGACCAAAAAAAATCAGAATAAAATTTTAAATAATAAAAAATGAGAATCCAAGGTTTAAAATATCCAAAAACCCAAGCCAAATGAGTTGGAAAATTTATGAAAGAAAGTCAGGACATTTTCGTAACTTCTGGACATTTTGGAAAACTCACAAAAGGGCTTTTTAAATGGAAAATTTAAGCTTTCTAGGGTTCTTAAAGGCCCTAAAAATCATGGGAATCCCTAAAATAATAAAACCCCTCCGGTGAGCGATTTCGGTAAAGAGTTGACCAAAACTTTGACTGAATAGTTCAGGAAAGTTTTAAATCCAATTTGAGTGGTTCCAAAGGCATTTTATAAGTTAGAAAGCCTAAATATTATAATGGAAAAGATAGATTTCAAAAAGGAGTTGAAATGAGCCCAAAATGAAAAAGTCAATAAAAAGGACTAACATGCAAAGTAAAAAGTTGCATAAAATGACTTTTAGCTTATTCTTATCCACATTCTAGTAGCTCTTCTACACTTAAATGACTTTTTTATACCCAAAAAATAGAGAAAAGGCTTAGAGAGAAGGATGCACAAGAGCAAGGAAAATGGGAGAAGAAAAAGCCAAGAGAAAAGCATGACTTTCATGGAAATTCTGGCTTTTCCCTTTAGGAAACTTCTTCCTATCTTTCTTCTCCTTCTTTCCATGGATTCACTGAGGTGTGTGGTTCTGTTTTGAGTCCAAAACAAAGGGGGAGAGTTAGAAATTGGAGAGAAGAGCAAAAGCCAAAGGAAAAGCTCTTGACAAAAGCTAGGCTACCAAGGCAAAAGGCTAGACTCCATGCTTCTTCTTCCTTATTCTTCTTCTTCAACATTTTGCCCCATATATGGGTAGCCAAGAAGGATTGGATTTTAGGTAGAACCAAGGATAAATCTTAGTAATTAAAGTGTGGGAATTAAGATTATGCAAAGAGAACAAAGTAAGAACCATTAAATTACAAGAAAGAATTGTTAGGGATTCAAGAACATAACTAAAAATATGATTTAATCCAAGAGTTTCTAGGCCAATGTAAGCGTTTGTATGAGCTTCTAAGATCCCTAAAGACCTTCCCACATGCCTCTCCCAAGAAGGAAAAATCAAAAACTTCATGGGCTCCAAATGGTGGGCTAGCTTCAGCTAAGGTGTCACACCATATTATTTCTAGCATCAATTTCCTTTATGAAGTAAAATTATGCATGTCATCCAAGAAAATCCAAGAAAATATATTAAAACAATGGGTTTTATCGTATTACGTCGGGGTTAAAAATTCAAATTTCGACTCGTGGATCCCAGAAACTTACCAACAACATTTTCTAATTATTTTCCATTCATACAAATCATAAACATCTTAAAACTTCACATGCACCACGGACCAAGAGCTAAACATCACAAATTCTCACGTTTTACCTCCGATTCCATGGTGGCAGATTTTTAAGGCAATTTTGAAAAATCATAACTAAATCTAGAAAAATTAAAATCAAGTAAACCATAGCTTTTTGAAAGCTTTGGATGTTAGCTTTACATAAAAATAATTCCCAACCATTAAAATCTCATATGGATCACGTTTACAACAAAAAAGGCTCAAAGGTCAGGTTGTCTAGAATTACTGATATAGCTTACAGATATAAATTTTGAAAATTCACAATTAATTCTAAAAAATTCCAATTCATGCAAACTATACTAACTTGGAAAGCTATAGCTGTTAACTAGAGGAGAAAAATAGTTTCAGATCAATCCAAGAGCATTCAGACACTGAAAATCAATAGAATAATGTTGGAGGTCTAATTATGTGCTTGGAACAAAATGAAATTTTCAAAAAGTAATATCTCCTTCTCTAGATATCCAAATGAAGTGTTTCTAGTTGGCACAGGTCACTGGGAAGGTCTAGTTTCTCCTTGTAAAATTTCACAGCAATTGGACATCATTTTCCTTATGAATGATATAGATCAATTTTCAGACCAAATGAACAGTACCGAAGCCAAAACCAAAAAAATTGCTAACTTCAAAAATTCTGTAGATCTCTAAATATTAACCACTTCAGCTTACCAAAAAGCTCTCAATGAGGTCTACATGCCTGCCAAATTTCAAATCAAGAAGAGCCCATTTGGACCATTTGAGCTATATCTCACCATTATGGTCATTTTTGCATCACATAAGGTATCAACTTAGTCCAAATGGCCTTCCCTTGTGGTTGGCTCCTCTTGGGAAATTTTGAAAGCATGAATATAACTTATATAAACTACCTAAGTGGTCCCAAACCTTATACATTTCATTTTGGCCATTCCACCTCTAAGAATGCACTAATGCATAAATGCCATCAAGTGTCAAGATTCTTCATTTGCATTGATTTTATGCCGCAAATGGCCCATATATCATTCATACGTAATATTAGATTTGCTCAAAGGTTTATAACTCAAAAAATAATATGTACCAATTCACTTTGAATTTTCATTACAAGTAAGACTACATATTAGTCAAAGGATGATTTCTTATGTCCCTTGGCTTACATCTCTTGGTTCTTGAACACCACCTAGACATATTAAGATAAAGGAAGGGAGAGAGTGAGCTTTCTAGAATTTCAATAGCTCACACACCCATTCACGCATACATTCATGGCATATACACATCAAAGCACAAGTATGGAAAGTAAGGTAACCATAAAGTATGCAAATTCACAATTGCCATGCCCCTAATTCACACTAAGTTCAAGAACATACTCTAGGGACTTTTGGTTTTGCCTCACCCTATTTTTAGGACTTTTGGATTTGCCTCACTCTTGGCCTAGGGACTTTTGACTTGGCCTCACTCATCTAAGAGACTTTTGGCCTTATCTCACATATACCTTGAGACTTTTGGCATCTCTTCACCTTCATTAAGAGACTTTTGGCATCTTTTCACCCTTATGAGCCATTTCCACAATTAATGTTATTCAAAATAATACATTGGTACCAATGCAATCTCAAAACACCAAGTAGCATATTCTCAAATTATAAAAGTATACACATGCACATAATGACATATATACAACTAAGAATGCAAGGAGAATGAGGTAGAGAGCTACCTCAAACTTATGTAAGCTTTTTTTGGTCTTTCTCCTTCCCTTTTTTAGTCCCACAAGCACACCTAGATGGGTTGGTGTTCTCTTGGCCTAAACATCATAAATAGTATACAATTATACTCTTGAAGCAAGCCAAGACACTAGACTTTTTCTTAGAAACATAAATGGTTCCATAGTTTACATAATGGTTCCATTGGTGGCTTATTGAAGCAACCCTTGTAATTCAAACTCTAGGCTTCATTCTCTTCTCATTTCTAGGTCTCTTGACCTCATTCAAGGTCCTTGAAGCCACCATCTACTCACTTACAAGGGCCTAGACATGTGTTACTTCACAAGACTCCATTATGGATACCATTGTCTTATCTCCCAAACCATGGCTTCTAAATTTTTTCCAAGAGTTCCTCCAACCTTCTACCATCATATGAAGTCCTAAACCTATGCTAGAACAAATTAAAACCCTTCATAACCTCATTAATTAGCCTAGGCTGAGATAATGGGAGGAATGGGAATTCATGAGCTCTTTGATTTTTCCATGAAGGGAGAGCCATTTAGGAGCTTAATTAAACACTCACACTGCCTAGGAAATTGATGTATCAAAACAGATTTTACAAACCCTTCAAAAACCCTACACTTTGTTAACTTGAATTCCATTGGATTTTCTTGCAAATTCTTGTCATATTCTACCTTCCCATGGTCTAAAACCCCAGTTTCTCTCTTGTTTTTAGATAGAAAATCCCTCCTCCATATGGTTCTAGTTTAGGTCGAATTTCACACAAAAAGAGAGCAAGGACAAGAAGTAACAAGAAACAAGAAATACCTTGGATTTCTAGCTCCTTTTTTATGCTTCTTCCTTTGCTTGAATGCTCCCTTAAAGTTTTGAACCCTTCCCTTCTATTTTGGCCTTAAAACAGAACCATTTCATTAAATAAAATCATAGAAAGAAAGCTTAGAAGGAGAGGAACAAGGTTGGAAGAAGAAGGAGCATGAAAATCCTTAAAATTACTTACCTTTTCCTTGTTTTTTTCTTCTCCTTCTTTCTCCTCCTTGGTGCACCTAAGAGAGCTGGTCTTTTTCTTTTTCTTTTTTTTTGGCAAAGGGAGTTAACCTAAAGAAAGGAGGAGAAAGGGCTTGCAGTGTGTGGAAGGTTCAAAAAGCAACCTTTTTCAAAAATTTTAATTTCATCCTTTTATAATGGCAATTTCGTTTTAGCTTTATTTTAGCTCCTTTTGAGAACTTTCTTTTCCTTTATAAAATTTAGGTTCCCAATTTAATAAAATATATTTGAAATCACTCAATTTGGAGCTAAAAACCTTCTCGAACAAATCCGTCAAAGTTCAGGTTCACCGACGTTGAAAAACATATATCGGAGGGATTTTAACTGTCTTGGAACTAGAGCCAAATGAATGATATTACATGGTTTTGGTAATGAATGGCAAGGTAGCATATATGTAATCTTGTGTATATCTTGGGGCGAATGAGTGGATTTATGAAATCTGGCTAATTAGCCCTTTGATACATGTTTGATAGAGTATTTTAGTGCTTTACCACCTGCTCATGTAGCCTTAGAAATAGAAGAAGCAAAAATAGACTCCTTATGACCCTTAAGAAGCTCCAAAAAGAGCATTTTGTGACCCTATGGTACAATCTACCCAAATGGACGTTTTTCCTCATGAAATTTAGCTAGCATGTAGAGCTCATATAGAGCTTTTTGGGAAGCTAAATATTAGATTATTTGGAGCTTTGTGAAATTAATTATAAATTTTTAAAATTGCCAATTTTCTGCTATCCTAATATAAGCACTGTTCATATGGTTAGTTTGGATTTCTATGTCATCCATGGGTCAAACGTGATCCAATTAATGTGAAATTTTATAGGCATAAACTAGACATTTCCAGAAACTTATAGGAACTAGAAACACCTTATTTGGAGGTCTGAGCAAAGAGTTATGAATTTTTGAAGATCTATGTTAGTATTAGTAGCGCCAGCCGAGTCCATGTACTATTCTATTAGTTTCCAGTAGCTAAACATGTCTGGGTTGGTATGGATGTATTTTTCCATTAAATTTAACATATGTATCTTTCTAATAGTTTTCTAGAATTAGATTTTTATGGAATTAGTTATGCATTTTTGAAGTTTATATCAGTAACTTGTATCAGAAATGCTAGGCAGTATGACCTATGTTACTTTTCTATTGTCAAACATGGTCCAAATAATATTTTTATAGCTTGAAATTATTTTTATATAAATTTAACATCCAAAGATTTCCAAAAAGCTATGGATTGCTTGATTTTGATTTTTCTAAATTTAGTTATGATTTTTCAAATTTGCACCAGAAATCTATCAAGTTGGACCCGAGATTAATTTGCATTATTTTGTGTAAATATGCTATAAGCTTGAGTTTTTGGCAACATTCTGAGATGGTTTAGGATTATATGGATTTAATTAAATAAGATAATGACATGAGGAAGTTCATATGGTCAATGGGATGAGAAATGAAAATTTTATCTGCTACATAACGTAAAATAATATATTATTTTAGTCCATTTTCTTAGAAAAGATGTTGGAAAAAGGGAAAGAACCTTTGAATGAGATATGATAAGCTAGATAAATATAGTGTTACAATAACAACATGCACTTCAATGGTAAGCCATATTATAACAAATTGTTAAACATTATTGAATTAAATTATTATGGTCGATTTGTGGTTACTTTGTTCAAATGTATGTGGGCTAACACGACCAATTCAAAAGGCAGTAAGAAAGATGATTTGGGATTCACATCTATCAATTTTTCATAGTTGATACACATTAGTGATAATGAAGATAATGAACCATACATTCAAGCCTCAAAAGCTCAACAAGTGTATTATGTGGAAAATGAGTTAGATAAAGGCTAGAGTATAGCCGTGCATTTAAAATCACATGACTTGTATGACATGGGAAAAGATGATGAAGACATTCATAAGAGTGAGCCAAACTAACCTCAATGAGTGGAAATGCTATTCCCAAACTTGGAAGTACATTTACACTTGTCTACATCAAATGTTCTTTAATTTTTTCCCTTCGTGCATTTTCAGTAAATATATATGTTTGTATGTTTTTATTTTCTTGATCTTATATGAGCTTATATGTTATTTTATCTTTATTAACAAGAACTTGGAAGATGAAAAATTTCTTCAAGTAGACTAAATCAATCAGCACAAGCAGAGCCAATGTGCTTAGCTCCAGTAGTCCTTTGTCGAGTATACCCATCAATGATGGAGGACATCTGAGTTACCTGGATCCTATTTGTAACATCCAACTTCTCCATAAACGTGAAAAACATAATGTTTGATTTCTCTCTAAATATGTGAAATGCACCAAATATAAAAGCAAGTCCTCTGAAATGAATGATTTAAGGCCAAATAAAATTAAGATAAAATTTTAAATAATAGAAAATGAGGATCCAAGGCCCAAGGTGCCCAGAAACCAAAGTTAGAGTGATTCAATAAAATTGCCAAAAGTATAATAGCATTTTTGTAATTTCTGGCACTTTTTAGAAAACTAGCAAGAGATATTTTTAAATGGGAAAAATAAGTTTCCCAGGGTTTTTAGAGGCCTTAAAAACTTTAGGAACTCCCAGAACAATTAAAACACCTCCAATTGACATTTTACAACATTAGTTAACTCAAACTTTAATTGATTCATTTAGGAAGGTTTTAGATCCAGATTAAGTGATTCCAAAGGCATTTTATAAGTTAGAAAACTTAAATTTTATCATGGAAAAGATGGTTCTTAAAAAGGATTTAAAATGCGCTCAAACAGCATAATCAAAGCCTAGTGGCAAAATTGTAAATTGAAAAGTTGTAAGAAAATGAACTTTTGCTTCTTAAAAATGTCCCCCCTCCTGCCCTCTCTCTTGACTGACTCTTTTACACTCCAAGACAGATCCAAGAGCTACTCTCTTAGGCACACAAGAAGGAGAGCAAGGGAGGAAGAGAAGCCTAGTAAAAAGGGTAAGAAATTAAGCTTTTCTCATGCTTTTTCCTTCCTCCACCTTATTTTCCTGTTTCTCCCCTCTTTTCTTATGATTTTAATGGTTCATTGAGGATGTTTTATAGCTGGTTCAGAGGGAGAAAATCAAAATTGGAAAGGGAGACTTGAAGCAAGTGAAAATACCTTGAGAAATCAAGCAAATAAGGTATGGACCTTGGCTTGAATTGCTTCTTCTTTGAGGCAATTTTGGTCCGACCTAGCCCCTCCTTAAGGAGTTGAATTCTAACCTTAGCAAGAGAGGAACAAGTATTTTAGAGTATGAGAATTAAGATTATGCATAGGAAATCAAAGGGGAAGCATGGAAATTCAAAAATGAGAACCTAAGGATTCTTAGACAAATGGTAAAATCTAATTTTTCTTAGAGACATTCTAGCTCATGTAAGACTTGGTATGAGTCCCCTAGACTCTAGGAAGTTGCATAAGTGCCATCCCCTTCAAGAAAGTGAAGCAAACTCCATGGGTGCTTTAAGAATACATAGTCTCGGCCAAGAGAGCTTGGAGCACGTAGGGAGTGTTTTAAATTATTCTAAGCCTAGAATGGGACTAGATATGTTAGAAGAACATTAGTGGAAGCCTTGGAAAAAATTTAGAAAATATATCTTGTGAGATGGAGGTGTAGGTTCTATAGTATGACATTAGGAAGCAACTTATATTTGACTCCTTAAAATGAATTTATAATGACTTCAGGGGGTCTAAATGGAGTTAAGGGACTTAGATGGAAGGAGAAAATGGAGTCAAGACCATGGATCCCTATAGTTGCCTCATTAGGTCCTTTATGGAACCATAATTGTGTCTTAGAACCAAGTGAGCTTCCATAGTAAATGCATAAGGCTGAAACTTGTTCCCATGAGTGACCCATGTCTTATTTGATGTGTTTAGGCCAAGAGGATCAAGTGCCACCCAATTCCAAGAGCTTGGCCAAAAAGGGAAGGAAGAGTTCAAGGAAAAAGTGAGTAGCATCGGCTCTAAAGTAGCTTTCTAACCTTTCTCTCATGCATTCTTGGGTGTTTTCTTGTCTTTGGATGTGTGTATGTATGTTTATGTCATGAGAAATGTTTCTAGCTATTTTCCTATATGCCATGGTACCATGATATTCTAGATATGTGTTTTGGCTTGGATGGGTATAGTAATGCCAAAAGTCCTTTAGCAAGGGTGAGGATGAGCTAAAAGTCCTTAAGATTGGGTGAGAGAAAGCCTAAAGTCTCAAGAAGACTAAGGCTTAGTTAAAAGTCCCTTGAAAATGGGTGAAGCAAATCCAAAAGCCCCAAGGAAAATGGGTGAGACTTAACCAATGTCCTTGAGAGCTTATGTATGTTATGTAAGAGTTTCTTGAACATGGAAAATACTATGTATATGTTCACTAGTAGCTTGAAAGCCATGCATGCATTCTTTGACTTGTAAATGCATCCACTATGTGTGTTTGAAATTGTTAAGAGCTATTGAGATTCTTTAAATCTCACTCTTCCCCCTCCATATGCTTACTCATGTCTAGGTAGGCCAATGAGACCAAAAATGGAAGCTTAATACTTTGGAGCAGGATGCCTTGGCAATAGAAGAGAAAAATAGGATTTTGAATAGCATTTGAATGTCAAATTATGTATTTATGTGATGTACATGTAAGGTAGACTCTTGAATATGTTTGAAAGTATGTAAACATCATATATGTATTAATTATGGAACCAAATGAATGAATATATGGATTTTTGCCACCTAGGTTCTAAGATGTTTATGTGTATAAGTGTGTGTGGCATGGTGAAATTGAGCTCCATAATGTTTTGGACCATTTAAGAGACTTCCCTAGGCTATGTTTGTTCTATCGGACGTGCTCAAGTAGCTATGGAATAAGAGAAAGACCATTTGATGCCTTATGAACCCAATTTAACCCTTAAAAGTGACCAAAGTGTATGCTAAAACAAAAAACTAACTAAATGGACGAATTTTCTCATGAAATTTGGCATGAATATAGGTCTCATCAAGAGCTTCATGATGTAGATGCCATTTCCTTGATCTGAAGCTATTTTTAGTTGAAAGTAGATATCCACAGCTTTCCAGAATGGTATGGTTTGCTAGCTTTTTATTTTTCTAAAATTAGTTATAAATTTTTGAAATTTATATCAAAAATATTTGATAGCAAACCTAGGCAATTGGACCTTTGGTGTTATTTTATTGTCATTCGTGGTTTAGTTGATGTTTTTACAATCTAGAATGATTGTTAACCTATGGTTGACCTTCATAGATTTTGAGAAAGCTATCATTTACTTGATTTCAATTTTTCTAGAATTAATTATGATTTTTCAAAGTTTTTGTCAGTAACCTATCTCTAGAACTTGAGGCAAGCAAATATGTTTTGAGGAAAATGGCTTCAAACCCAAGATTTTCATGATGAATTGTGGTGTTCTTGATGTGATTAAGTATATTATGAATAGAAAAAAGGATTGGTAAGCTCATATGGCCCATTTGACTAAGTTTGAGCTCACTTGGCTTAGAAGAAAATATGCAAACCTATGATTTGATGTGTGTTATGATGTGATTTTGTGGAATATAGTTTGTAGCCAATTTTTGAGCTTCCAATTGTCTCATTTATAGTTGAACAAATGTGTTAAGGATGGTTCTTACACTTGGCAAGCTCATATGATTTATTTGGCCATTAATGAGTTATTTTGGCATTACATTTCGATCATTCCCACTACTAAAAGCTAGAAGTTCATGAAAATAACTCTAAGCCATTTGTAATGTAATTTGGAAGGTGCTTTGATATGGTATTACACTATTAATCCACCTACTTTATCCATATTGCGAATTCCAAATGTTCTCAATATTTCAAGCTTGCAACCAAATTAGGACACTAAGAACCTATTCGCAGATGATGATCAAGAGCAATCCACATGGCCTACACAGCCTGTACGATGACTATGAAGACAAAATTGGTTAGTTGAAGTTATTGGTAAGTAAATTAATAAGTATCTTAATGCTAATTTGCTTATTTCTCATTTGTGCACTACCTTTAATTCAATAAATGAGGTAGGAATAGTGATGTACAAGCATAGACTATATATGATGTTTAAGCCCTCTCTCTTAGGCAAAAGGTCATATTATCATGAAACAATTTCCTCTAACTAATTGAAGATGGCAATGGATTGTTAGGTGTTTTTTTAGGCATGCTGGGACTGATTTTAAATCATTTTCACTTATTTACCCAGATTGGAAGAATGTTCCACAAGGGTACAAAGATCGCATATATAACAATACTATTCAAGTGATAGCACATTTATTATTCATTTCTCTTAGCACACTAAGTTTATATTTTTACTAACTATTGTATTTTATCATGTAGACTAAGTTTGTTATTGATGACATACACAAGAGATATATTTTACAGTTACTGAGAGCTAAGTGGAGATATACACACTATAAATTATATAAAAATGATGGGACTTACACGAAAGAGAAAATAATTGAAGATGTCTTAGATGGCATAGATAAGGATCATTGGACATCGTTTATGAACCATCATTTTAGCGATAAGTTTTAGGTAATCACATTTATTTTTTAAGATGTACTAATTCTTGAATGATAAATATTTTAAGATGTACTAATCACATTTAATATTTTTCTTAATAACCATAAAATTATAGAGATAAACAAAAAAATAGAAAGATGTTAACTATGCCACATACTAGTGGTTTAAAAAGCTTTGCACAAAATAAAGCCAAGATGGTAAGTTCATTTTAGTAAACAAGTCATTTGAATTTCAAATATAATTTGAAATACACCATTGATGTCTTTAAATTTACAAGAAGCTGAGTGTGGGGGTCAAGTCACACGAGGAGACGTATGGATTGTAGTCTATAAATATGGTGATGGATCTTACATCAGTGACAAATCTAAAGCTGTCTGTGTAAGCCTTTGAATGACATGGGTGCTGACTTTAGATTTTATTAAAAGCCTTTATTTTTTAACTACTTTATTGTGCTCTATTCGAATTTCTAAGAATGGATTTAATGTTTCAAGTTAAGGACTCCTCTTCTCAAGAAATTTCAAGTAATGATTCATTGGCCTGAGCCTTAGGAAGCAAAGAGCATTATGGTCGAATCTGAAGAATGGGATTTGGTGTTTGCCCATCCTAAGTTTTTGGATGTTGGGCTTATAGAAGTTCATCTGGACCTTCTTACATAGCATTGCAAAATGCAATCGCTCAACTTAAAAGTACAAATGGTTTAAAAAGATGAGCGACAACAACAAGCAAAGGCCAAAATTGTTGCAACTGTCAAGTCACAAGAACAAATAGAAGCAACTATGGCTTTTATATTCCAAATTTTTTTGTAACACTATAATTTCTAGCTCACATCCATCATCATGTACATGTTCATGTGATATGTAGTAAGGAGGAAGTGAGAAATTTCATTAAAAATCACACACTTTCTTGCTTAGCATCATGACTAAAAATTTCATTCGGTGTCACGTGGACCATGTGAGCTCATGTTATACATCCTCATATTTAATTACATTATTACAATTCATTTGCATCCCAAAAATATACTCACAACTCATGAAAACCAAAAGGAAGCATGAAATGAGCTTATTCAATTTCGGCTAGATTTGCTCTATTATCTGACCAAATTTTGGAAAATCATAACTAAATCTAGAAAAATCAAAATCATGCAATCTTGGTCATTCTAGAAAGCTTGGGATGTCTCCTTCATGTTAAAAATATGTACAAGTCATAAAATCCCACAGAAAAATTGTTTGACACATGCAATATTCTGGAGGTTGGACTGGGTCCTGATGATGTCACAGTTTACTAATATGAACTTCAAAAATGTCCAATCAATTCCAAAAAAATACAATCCATGAAAATGATAACAATCTAGAAAGTTGTGGATGTCAAATAGAGAAAAAAAATATTTCCAGATTAGTTCAATAAGCCCAAACCCCAGATTTGATGGAACAGTACTTCTGGTCAGACAAATTTATTGATATTGGGCAGAAATTTCAAAAATTCATATCTTCCTCTCTAGATCTCTAAATGAGATGCTTCTAGTTATTACAAGTCACTGTGATTTCCTACTTTCTTTGTATAAAATTTCATGGCAATTGGACATCATTTGAATCTCAGATGACAGAAAATAATTTTGGACCAAATGAATAGTGCAGCAGACAAAATCCATAAAATTTGCCAATTTCGAAAAATCATGAAATATTCTATAGACCTCTAAAAATTATGATCTATAGTTTACCAGAAATCTCTTAATGAGCTCTAATGGCATGTCAAATTTCAGATTAAGACTAACTCATTTGGCCAAAAAGTGATATAGGGTTCCATAATGGTCAAATTTGGCTCCATATGAGGTACCAAACTTGCCAAATGGTATTCCCTTAGTGTTGGCACCTTTTGGGCAAGTCTAAAAGTATATTTAAGACTTGTGTGAGCTACCCAAATAGTCTCAAATCTCATACATCTCATTTTGGCCATTTAACCCATACTTATGCACATTTCTATCAAGTCATTCATGAAGCTACCTTTGCCATACATACTCAATTTATGTTCTATCATTCACATAATACATGCTTTAATTCCTCCATCATATAATAGCATAATTGCATATGTCTCAAGGGTTACAAGCCATCTACAATAATAATATACATCATTATGGTTCATTATAACTTTCAAAAGTAAATGCTAAACATATGGATGTCAATCTTCTTCCTTTAGTGTTGTTGACTCCTATTAGCACATCCACTTAGTCCACCTAGCATGTGAGATCATTGGAGAGGAGGGGATGAGATTCAAAGAATCCCAATAGCTCATCTCCCATTCAAACATACATAATATGTGCAAAGCAAGCTTTATAAATGCATGTATAGAGAAAATAAAAGCCATAGACATTTTAAAGGCAAACTTAGCATGTGAACCACTCATATAAATCATTCAAGAGCTCACCAAGTGTTTAGATTGGTCTCACACTTCTCCTCATGGATTTTGGACTTGCCTCACCCATTTTTGAGCACTTTGGACTCAACCACTGTGACAACCTTATGTTCTAATAATTGTAATTATGGTTAAATATACGATTAATAATTAATTATCAAGGTTTGAAATCGTTACAATTTATTACAGTATGAAAATATGGAGAAATTTGAACATTGATGTTCGGGTCATCACTATATCACCACAAACAAAACAAAAATGCATAAAAGAAATCATACTATCATGAGGGGTTTATGATTCATCCATCCATCAGTTTCAACACACAATAATTTCCCACAAGTGTTCCTATATCATTTCCTACCATTACCATTGGAGAAACTGGGGTTTCTAAGCTAAAGGTAGGAGTTTGGGGACTTGTGTCATGGCCTAGACCTTCCCTGCCGCAGCCAAGTTGTTCTCTGGAATTATGGGATAAATTTCGCAAATCTCACCGGAGCGAGTTGGACCATCGCCGGGGGCGACTTACATGGTGCCGCAGCGGAAATGCCCCTTGGAGTTAGTATTCTATGTCCCACGATTCTCGCCTCGGCACAATATATTTACATCACGGTGAGTTTTACTACTGTGCAACCCTTAATTAATTTCCTTGACTTGTGCCGTGGCAGGACCTACTACACTACGGCGAGTTCTCGTTCTGTCACTCTCCTGGGTGATTTTTCCCGCTTTGCGCCGTGGCGAGATTTATCAGGCCACGACGCTCCTCACCACTATTACTCCCTAGGCCAATTTTCCTCCCTTACGCCGCAGCGAGATTCGTTATGCCGCGGTGCCCTTCGACTCTATCTCTCATTTGACCACGGCGAAGCCTTCTTAGCCTTGGCTTGACTCCCTCCTATAGCTACATCTCCCAAGTTTCATCCCCTACATTCCAATTCCCACCTTAGGAACACTCTAGGACCACTTTCACTCATTTTATATAACTTTAATGGTATTTATCTACCTTATCTACTCATCTAACTCCCCATTACTAATTCAAAACTTAGATACTATATCCTACTTGCCCAACTATCTCATATCAGCAAAATCATAGATTAATGACGGCAAGAACTCATGCATTAGCAACAATTAACATCCCATACGCATTCTATAAAGATTTCATTCATTAATAGTTTATGTCCACATCCAATACATCATATGACTACAATTCCCAAATGGTAAACCATATCACAAATTCAACAAAGCTATGTATATGATGCTATAAGTTCATACATCAATATCCAACTATAATGAGACTTAAGTCCTTAATGGTTACATTTCAACTAAGTAAAATATAAACGCCTACACTTGACAACATGAATACATAATGATGTTATAACATGAGGAATACAAAATCTAGCATCTACACTAAATAAGTCAGCCTAAGTGTAGCCTACTCCCAATATGCCGGAGCTCATGGATTTGCATCCACTTGCTTACCCTTATCTTTACCCGAAGAACCTTCACCTAAAATGTTAATCCCATGAAACGGGGTGAGATATAAATCTCAGTAACCAAGGCAATTCCATCATATATTCCAGTTTAATTAGCATACATGCATAATTTCACATAAGTAACAGCAAAATACCAGTCATATCAGTAAATGAAACAAGTAGGCTATCATGATTACTATCCCATACTAGCAACCATATTTTCACATGTTAAAGGCCATTAACACCGAGAGAGGCCCGTCCACGGCACCTACTCCCTACTGAGCACAACCAGAGCTCAGTGCATCTGGGGTTTAATCGTAACTCGGTGCTCGATTGAAGCACATGTATGGGTGGTAGCCACACCATGGCTCCACCATGGACTCACAAGGTCTAATCACAGTATAATGACAGCCAACCAATTCATTCAACATTTCAATCATTCATATACAGCAAAATATGAAATTAAACAGATATATGCATGGAATTAATATAAACCCGGTTACCTCACTTGTAGATAATTTGTAACAGTCACCAATGGTACAAAGATCTCCCTATAACCATAGCATCAGAGAATTACTACTCTAATTCATCAACAATTACAACAAGTACCCAAAGAATTTAAAATGTTAATGACCACTTAGGGAACACTTACCTAACTACTACAAGTCCCTAAATTCGGATTGAGTATGTCCCCCACCAGAAACTTCAGTATATCACCCAAATTCCTAAGCAAATTCGTACATAATTAACACCCACACTATAATCAAGTCATTAGGGTCTCAAATCAGTAGAATTACCTCAAAAAGAAGGGTTCATACCTATCTAATGACAGCCCTAGCCTCAACATACGAATTTCATCAAGGAAATCCCTAAACATCCACATTTCAGATTTTGGGTATGGTGAAAATACTCTAAATGAAAAACTAATCGGACCAAAATGAAGAGAAAGATGAGAGGATTAAGTTGTATAACTATTACCTTGGCTAAATCTTGCTCTAAATGTGAGAAAAGGTGGAAATTTGACAATAACCCTAGCCTCCCCTTTGGACCTCCGAATTTGAGTTGTGTTTTTGTGTTTCAGCAAATGGAGAGGTGACTGAAGCATTAGGGTTTAAGTTGGGTTTTAGTTGGGTCAAATGTGGGTCATGGGTTGCTCCAAGGTCCAACTCTGTTTGGGCTTCAGATTTTAGCTTTAGTTGGGCCAATTTTGAGGTGTGGGGTTGCTGAAATTCCATTGGGCCAGAATAAGTTTTAAGAGCTCAAAGGTTTTGGATCTACATAAGGGTTATTTGGGCCTTCCTAAGAGTTTATACAAGGTGGATCTTGGGCCTCTATCACATTGGATCAAGTTGGGTCTGCACCTCACTTATTGGGCCTCCATTAGCCTCTTATCCTTGGCCTGCTTAATCTAATTTGGGCCTAAGTGAAGTTTCTATCCCAATTACATTTCAAACCTATATTAATAATTTATCTCTTTAAAATCTCTATTCACTTAACTTGCCCAATTATCTCATATTAATTATTCTTAATTAACCTAATCTATGATTAACACCTTAATTAATTATGGGGTGTTACAACCATACTCTTGGGAGCCCACTTTATTTTTTGGGAGACTCTTTAATTTGTCTCAACTAAACTCGAGGGTTCTTGGCTCATCTTCACCCAAGGGAAGAGTTATTGGCCTTTCCACACTCAAGCAAACTCATACAAACATCATGTAGTCATTTAGAACATAACATGGCATCAAGACTCATGGCATGTAAGGGCATGTTAGCATACTTTTCATAGCTTGAAAATACATATACACACATTCTAAAACAAGCCAAACACACATCCATGCATGAGAAAAGGTGGAGAGAGCTACCTTGCACACAATCACACACTTTTCCCTTTAGATTCAGGCCTCCTCTTTCGACCACACACCCACAAATTGGTGGAGATGGTTTCTCTTGGCCTAGATACAATTTATGGGAACCAAATAGGTTCATGAAACATATTTTGAGACTTCATAATTTGGTGAAATACTAGATGACTCTATAAGCTCCATTATGGTCCATATTGGCACCTAATGAAGCAACACCTCTCAAACAATTTCTAGGCCTCATTCTTTCCTTTCAAATATGATTTTTGACTCCTTTTAAGCCTCTTGGAGTCATCACATCATTAAAACAAAAGGCCTAGCACCATGTTACTTCTTTAGGTCATAATATGGAACCTAAGACACCAAATCACTTTCTATGAGTTCTAAATTTTTTCCAAGGCCTCCCCTCATATTCATTCATCAAATATGACTCAAGAATGGCTTTAGAAAAATTTAAAACTCTCTCTAGCTAGGAGAACCCATTTAGGCTGATGCTATGAAGCATATTGGGTTCTATGGAGCTTTCTTTGTTTTCTCAAAGAAAGAAGCATATGGGGAGCCTCTTAAGGATCTTAGGAGCTCATTTAAACTCTTACTTAGGCCTAGGAATTATCATATGAAATCAGATTTTACAAGGTGCAATTGAAACCCTAGAACTTGTACCTTGAAATCTAATGATTTTTTGATAATTCCCTTTGCATATTCTTAATCTCCACACCCTTTTTCCTTAGATTTATGCTTGGTTATACCTAAAAATCATCTCCTCCTAGGATATTCTCAAGTGGGGCGAAATGGTGGAGAAAGGCACCAAAAATGACAACCATAGGAAGAGAAATTGCCTTATTTTCTTGCTTTTTCTCACTTGAATCTTGTGTTCTTTGAGCTCCTCTGTTCAAATCCGAATTTTTCCCTTAATATCTCCCTTAAAACAGATTTATAAACTTTATTACAATCATAGGAAACAAAGGAGAATGAAGGAGAAGAGGTTTAGAAGAGAATGAGCATGAAAAACTATGAAAATCCATACCTTTCTACCTTGAATTTCTCCTCCTTTTCTTCCTCCTCTTGTGTGCCTCATCCCCTAGGGTTTTCTTCTGGTTTTTTGGCAGAACATGGTCGTGCATAATGAAGGGAGAAGAAGGGCTCATCATATATATAGGTGGGAGGAAGTTACACTTTCAAAAATTCTAATTTTGCCCTTCGTTCTTAGTATTTTCGTTTCTTCTTTGTTTTAGCTCCTTTTTTAGAACCATTTTTTCCATTATAAAATTTAGATTCCCAATTCAGTAAAATGCCTTTGGAATCACTCAAATTGGAGCTAAAACCTTCCCGAACGAATCAGTTAAAGTTTAGGTCAATTGACATTAGAAAACATCCACCGGAGGGGATTTAACTATCCTGGAACTTCCTATGTTTTTTAGAGTCTCTGAGAACCCTGGAGAACTCAAAAATTTCATTTAAAAAGCCCTCCTTTGTGAATTCCAAAATTTACTCAAAATTACAAAAATGCCATTACATTTCGTAAGCTTTTTGTAAGAAATTGTTTCTTCATTCTAGCTCTATTTTTCCTTCCGTCTAAGCCTGAAATTCTCATTTTTAGGAGTCTAGAATGCTTTCCAAATTTTTTGGGACCTTAACTATATCATCTGGGGGGACTTCCTTTTGTATCTAGTGAGTTTCGTTCGTTAATGGAGAAACTGTACATTACGTTTCTTACGTTTTCTCTCGTTTTTAGAAAATCGGATGTTACATTTTTAGGGTGGATTACCATCGAACCTTGTAGCCTTACAGGCCTGAAGGGTACTTTTTTGAATTTATATTATAGTTGTAGCCATACAAATGAATTTTGACTAATAATATTTTCTTAAAAAAAATTAAGGACCAAGTGATCAGGACATCAAATGCCAACCTACTAACGATGGTCATTCTCTATAAGAATGAACACATTATTTGGATAAATTTTATAGTTGCATTATTTATTTGTAGATTAATGAAACATCAATTTATTTTAAATTTTAATATCATTATGGTTATTGTTATTGAAAGTTAGTACTTATTATTGGATATGTTGTTAAAAATTGCTATTGGAAACTAGTTGCTGAATATATTAGTTAAAGTTTATTGTTATAGGTTTGTGGCAAAAAAAATTTGGCTATTACAGTTTATATTTTAGAATGCTAGCCAAACCTATCATAACCATAGTTCATAACTCTAGCTAAGACAGTCTTAGCCATGATTTGAATTAACCGTGGCTATCCTAATAAAGCACTTAACCACAGTTAATAGTTAGGTATAGTCATGGCTAAGTTTGTCTTAGCCACAGTTTATAACCTTGGCTAAGATTGTCCTATCCACAATTATATTTAATTGTGGTTAAGATTAGGCTTAACCACGGTTAATTCTAATTCTAATCATGGCAAAAAGCTTGTCTTAACCATGATCCTACCAATAGTTAACGAAAACTATAGTTAAATCTTTCTCTACGAATGGTTTAACTATAGATGTCTTAACCATGGCTAAAGCCATTAAAAAACCATGGCTAAACCCACATTTTTTGGTTGTCAATATTTATCTTGGTTCAATACAAAGGTTTACATCCATTCCTTTCACATGCCTTGAGGAAATTACTTTATAATCAATATACCAGTACAGTAGCAAAGAATTTCTTGTGATTACTTTCAACATATGGTTTTCTAATTCACCTCAAACTAATTACGTAAGGTTTTCTCTTAACTCACCCTTAACTTACTCAAAACTCAACTAGGAGAGATTTTATAAAGAAAGGAATAATTAAAGAAGCCTTATAGATGAAAAGAACACAATGAACGCTTAATAAATACTCTCAACTAGCAAGATGAACCAAAGACTAACTAAGCTTAGAATGAATGTAGAAAGAAGATGAAGTACAATAAATGCTTACTCTAGTTTTTGCTTCTTTACATCATCACTTTGGCTTTAATGCCTTTAAAATCTTCAACAAGCAAGTAGTTGTGAGAGGGGCCTTCAATCTTCTCTTTGATCTACTTTTTGGAGCATCTAAAATGATGGCTAAATTTTATCTTTCTTTCAAGGTGGAGTAGCTTGAACATTGAAATAACTTCTATCTTCTTTCTTCTTCTCTCCACACTGGCTATGGTGTAGAGAAAGAGTGACACGCTTTTTTGTCATCAATAAATGCTCATTGAATGCATGCTAAATGTTTGAGACAAGAAACCAATCTCCAAGAATAGAATATATTGTTTCTTTGTTTGATAGGAAATGAAATACTACACATGCTTAAAACTTTGGCTTGTGAAAGGATAGAAAATGGCATTCTCTCTACCTTCATTCATTTGTGAATAGTCTCATTTGTTACCAAAGTTTTAAATTAGCTTTAGATTAGATTGTTTAATAAGAAAGTGAATATGACAAAAATAATATGAAATAAAGAACTAGAAGAGTGAGACAAATATTAATTAATCACATGAAAAGGAGACATATGCTTTAGATGCCTCGTGATGCAAATAGAGTTCCTCATATCTAAGCAATGAGCACACTGGATTAACAAGATGATGTAATTTCTTAGCATATTATTTAACCCCCCGAGCCTATGTATTCTCCTTAAGGCTGCCTCGTTATATGTGTTCCCACAAAAGCACAACTTAAAATAGAGACTTCTAAGCCTTAACAACTTCTACACTTCCAAAGAGGATTTTCTCACTATAAAGAGATTTTAGACCTTTCTGAGAAAAACAAAACAAAAACATTGGTCCTTACATGGGGTGATATTTTTGCTGAAAAAAGTTGTTTTGTCTAGTTAAATTCAAGTTCTCTCAAACAATATGTATATAAAGGGAAGCTTGTATAAGTTAAGTATAGAGTTTTAAGATTTTGTCTTAAGAAAAATAGGAGTTTCTTGTTGTAAATAATAATTTGATTATTGGACTAATAAAAAAGTTTATGAGGTGTTGGTGAATTGGGTTATTTTTAAAGATGTGATGTTTTCATGCCTAAAGAATTCATTCAAGTCTAAATTAGCTCTACATTAGATTGCTTAGTGTAACATTATATATTTCTAGCTTGCTTCCTATCATTTCTAAGTCTCACATGATGAATTGCACAAAAGGGAATGGAAAATAGCATTAAAATAATGCATTATTTCGCGTTGCGTCGCGTATAAAAATTCCATTTGGTGTCACGTGGACCATATGAGCTTATACATCACATTCTCATATTTAATTACATAAATACAACTCATTTGCATCACCAAAATTGGCCCACAACTCGTGGAATTCAAAGGGAAGCATCAAACTCACACTATTATTTTCGGCCAGAATTTCAGTTTTTCTATCACAAATTCAGAAATTCATAACTAAATCCAAAAAAATCAAAATCCAACAAACTTTACCATTCTAGAAATCTCTAGATGTATACCCCATGCTAAAAATAATTTCCTCTCATGAATCATTAAGGGGAGAACATTTGATATCCAAAAAACTACTGAGGTCGCTGCTGTCTGGGCCACTGGTTCAGTTTACTGATACGAAGTTTCAAAATTCACTAATTCTAAAAAAATTAAAATCATGCATTCTTAGAAATTATAGAAATCTACACATGTCTGATTTATTCCAAAAATATGTCTAGGCCATGAAATATAACACAAAAGGCGTTTGACACGCGAAAAGGGGCAAAGGTTCAGACAACTACTGGTACTGATGCAAGTGTCTGCTATAAATTGCAAAAATGTCCAATTAATTCCAAAATACTCCAATCCATGCAAATGATAATAATTTGGAAAGCTATGAATTTTAAATTTATGGTAAAAATAGACTCAGGCCAGAGAAAGCACGTTTAGCAACTGAAATTTAATGGAAAAGTGACTCAGGTCATGCTGCGCTATTGTTGCTATTCCAAAAATTCAAAAATTCATATCTCTTAGCTCAGACCTCCAAATAAGGTGTTTCTAATTGTTACAAGTCACTGTGAATGCCTAGTTTCTTCTTATAAAATTTCGTAGCCATTGGAGCACGTTTTGCCCTCGAATGATACAATTTCACAACTGACCAAATGAACAGTACTGGTATAATTCTGAAATTCTGATACCAAGTGTGAAAAATCATAGAAAATTACACAAACCTCCAAATGACTTGATCTTTGGCTTCCTAAAACTCTCTAGGAAAGATCTACTTGCATGCAAAATGTCAAGTCAAGAAGAGGTCATTTGGTTAGACTTTGCCATAGCTTAAGATTGTGGCAATTTTGGTTCAACAAGAGGCAAATTTAGTTCAAATGAGTCATCCATTGTTCCACACACACTTGAGCCACTTAGAAAGCATAAATAAGTCCCTCATAAGGTCTGAATCCTCATGCAACTCAAATTCACCATGCCACTTCCACAAACATACATGCACAAGTGGGCTCCCAAGTGATCAAAATACACAATTCTATTCATTAAACTCTATTCTTGATACATACACTAACTTTACATAGTTTTATACTTGTTCAAAGTGTCATGGCTCAAAAATAATTGTACATATCTACTTTAACATTCTTGACATCCTAGTATATCAAAAATAGGAAGATTTGCCAAGAGATGGAGATTTAAACTTCTTGACTTCCATCCTTTGGATCTTGAACTCCACCTAGATCATATAAGATGAAAGAAAGGAAGAGGTGAGATTCATTGAATCTCAATAGCTCATATACCTATTCAAGACATTTTCAAGGCATGTAACATGTCAAAAGTATAAGTATGCAATCAATCAATCTATGAAGCATTCATCTTTCACATTTTTGTATCACAAACTCATGTCAAGCATAAGAATGAGTTCTAGGGACTTTTGGTTTGGGCTCACCCCATTTCTAAGAATTTTGGATTGCCTCACTCTTGGTTCTTGGGACTTTTGACTTAGCCTCACCCATCCAAGGGACTTTTGGCCTTGTCTCACCCATGCCATGAGACTTTTGGCATCTCCTCACCCACATTAAGGGACTTTTGGCACTACCTCACCCTTATGAGCCATTTCCACCATTCAAAGACATTTAAGAAAGCATATTGGTACCAAAATAGCAACATAGCATCAAGTGGCATGTCTCAAACATATAAACATACACACAAGCACACAATGACACATATGCAACAAGAAAATGCAATAAGAAAAGGTGGAGAGCTACCTTGGTGCAAATTCAAGCTTTACTTTGCTTGTTCCTTCTCCTTTTTGGTTCCACAACCACAAGGAGGTGGGGTTAGATTTCTTTGGCCTATTCACAATAAACGATACTTAATTATACTCTTGGAACAAGTTATAACATCCAACTCGCTCTTAAGACTACACTTTGTTCTATTTGCCACAATATGGTACCATTAATGACCTAATAAAGCAACTACCACAAGTAAAATTCTTGGTTCCATTCTCTTGCCATATTTAGACATGTTGACCTCATTTAAGGTCCTTGAAGCTATCACACACTCACTTTCACAAACCTAGGTCCATGTTGCTTTATAAGGGTACATTATGGAAGCCATTGCCTCATCTCCCAACCTAAGGCTTCTGAATTTTTCCAAGGATTTCTCCTATCTTCTTTTATCATATAAAGTCCCAAATCAAGCTTGAAACTATTTAAAACATTCCCTAACTATCTCTAAGGGTCTTGACTGATTTATGTTTCCATTAAAGACCCATGGAGTTTGGAATTTTTCCTTAATGCATGGGGCACTTTGGAGGCTCCCTAGGAGTCTTAGAAACTCAAACAAATATTCACATATTATGGGAAAATCTTGAATCAACCCAGATTTTAAACTATATTCAAGCACCCTAGACTTTTCCAACTTGAGTTTTACTAGCTTTTCATGCATTTCTTTGATGTAATCCATCTTCTTATGGCTTAGTTTGATGGATTCTTTTGGATTATAAACAGAAACTCTTCCCTCTTCATGGTTCTATTTGAGGCATCCCACCATGGAAGAGGAGAAGGAGAAAAAAAAGCAACAAGGGAAGAGAAACTACCTTGAAATCAAGCTTCCTTCAAGAGCCCTTTTTCTTCCCTCTTCCTCCTCCTTAAATTTTGAATTTCTCTCCTCTGATCTGGACCCAAATCAGCACCAAAAATTGCATTAAAACCATGGAAAGATGAAGCAAGAAGGGGAGGATGAAGTTTCAAGGGGAAGGAACATGAAAATCTTACACTTTCTCACCTTTCCTTTGGCTTTTCTTCCTCCAAAATTCCCTCTCTTTTGTGTGCCTTAGGAGCGAAGAGTTTTCTCTGAAAATGAGTAGAAGAAATTCGGTTTAGGGAGGGAGAGGAAGAACATGACTTAAAAAGAGAATTTGGAAGCTTCTTTTTTGCAATTTAATTCCATTTTTGCCCTTCCACAATGGCATTTCTAGTTTGGCTTCATTTTAGGTCCTTTTTTAGAACCGTCTTTTACATCATTAAATTTAGATTCTCAATTTAATAAAATACCTTTGGAATCACTCAAATTGGAGTTAAAACCTTCTCGATCGAACCAGTCAAAGTTTGGGTCAACCGATGTCAAAAAGAGTATATCGGAGGAGGTTTACCAATCTCGGGGCTTCCCATGATTTTTGGGGCCTCTGAGAACCTTGGGCAACTCAAAATTTCCATTTAAAAAGCCCTCCTTGGTATTTTTCTAAAATTACACTTATTTAAGAAAATGCCACTGGCCTTTCGACAAATTTTTTGAATCACTTTGACCCCGGTTTCGAGGCAACTCAAGGCTCAAATCCTCATTTTCTATTATTTAAAATTTTATCCAAATTTTTTTTTGGCCTTGAATCACTCATCTCAGGAGACTTGCTTTTCAAACTGGGTCGTTTCAGTGTTTTTACAACGTACCGGGCGTTACACTTAGTAAGAAAGTAAATATGAATAACCTATGTATGAAATAAAAAGGCATAAAAGTAAGGCAAATAATAATTAATCACAAGAAAAGGAGACAGCTATTATAATTTTGGGACTCTAATCCAAAGCTCTCACAAATAAATTTTGTAGTAGTGTTCATGTACTTTGGATGCCATGTGATGCAAATATAGTTGCACACATGTTAAGCCATTTAGGAAAAGCAATTTACTAAGCACTATTCATTTGTGTGTTTATACGCATGTGTACATGCATAGTTACATGTGTATATATATGTATATGTATGTATTTGCATATATATATATATAGGTATATGTTTGTATGTGCATACTCACATGTTTAAATATGTGTGTACTTATACATGTGTGTGTGTGTGTGTGTGTGTGTGTGTGTGTGTGTGTTGGCATGTAATAACCTAGATAAATTGGAATTTAAAATAATAAGAGGATTAAATAAAATCGATGAATAAATTGTAATGTCTATTAAAAATGTAAAATTCTAAGAATTACATTAAATAATAATAACAATAATCATAACAATAAATAGAATAAGCTAATAAATAAGTAATATAATTAATTAATTAATTAAGATCTGGAATAAAAATTAAATAAATAGGTATACATATTGGATTAACCATATGTCTAGTGGTTATAGGTTTAGGTTAGAGTTGTAGGCATTTAGATTAAAATGCTAATGAGATCATCCTTGTCATTTCTTTTTCTTATTTTTCCTTTTCCTTCCTCTTTATTTTTGACTGAACTTTTAGAGGTTGTCTCTAAAGGGTCCAAATTGCAAATCTCAATATTTACTCTTTAAGGCTTGCAACTCTTCAAAATTTTCTCATTTGTCCCTCAGATTTTATCTCCAACAAAAAAAAACATATGTCTATCTCCCGACCACAAGATCAAGCACCATTCCTTAATTGACACATGTCTCTACCCTCTTCTATGGAAATTTTCTGAAATCTTTTCTTTATTTCTTCCTTTCATCTGCTATGTTCCTTCCCTCTTTTACTTTATTCTTCATGCTTCATCTGCTTTATTCTCTCAAGAAGCCCAGAACCTTCTCTGCAACTGCTACCTTCACCCACCCTTGATATTACTTCTGTGGTGTGGCCAAAGCTCCATCATCTTTGATGTATTCTTCCCCTTTAAGCTATTGTGAAGTAGGTTCCCTCCTTCCCCTTCATACTTCACTATCCAGCTATGGAAAAGGCAATATATGATTTACTTTTTAGCCAAAGCTTGCTTGGGACGCTAAGGAATAAGTGTGGGTAGGCTGATCCAAAATTTTAGGAGATTGAAGCTCTATTTTTACTTGGTAAAATTTTCTTTTCTCGCTTCTATGGCTTGCTCTTGTTTGGTCGAAGAATTTTCCATTTTTTTCCTCCATTATTAAGCCTGAAGTGAATCTAAGTATAGGGTTTTTATTTTAACTCTTTCTCTAGGTTCTAAAAGATAAACTTGCCAAAAAATGAATAAAAGTAAAAATAAAAATTATTTAAGTGTATAAAATCTAGGAAATGCTAGTTACAGTAACTATTTTAGTTCATCTGAATGCTAGGTGTGGGAAGATTAATATTTGGAGAAGTACCTACCATGGGTATTTAGAATTGCATCTAGTATGTGGAAATCCTTTTAGACTAAGAATCAACTTGAGAAAAAAAAAAAAGGGCTGTTACAACTAAAGCTACCAATGTTATTCAATAAATGTGACTTTATTTGAAAAATGTTTATGTAATTATAAGTCATGCAAGTATGCGTATACATCATAGAAATAGTATTACTCACTATTAGATGAGGAGATAGTAGTTATAACTTACTAGTACATCCTTCACAGATATTAAATGGTGACATAAATTTTAGTCAATTCATAATTCCCAAAAAAAGGGATATTTTGAAATTTTTCCTTGCAATTCTAACTTAAATTATAAATTTTGAATGTGTAGATTGGTGCATAACCTTGTACTTTTAGGAAACTAGGGAGATACATTTTTCTTGCAAGATATATGGATTAAGTCATATTGATCCTAGCTGGCTGCTAATATACCTACGTGTTATTTCTAAAAGCTCAAGTGCCTTGCGGCTGTGGTGTAAACAAATAAATTAATTATATTTAAAATTTTTGGTGAAATGAAAAAAGTTATGCCATCTTAAATGTTGCTCTCAACTTATGTGAAGCCTTTTAAATAGGTTGGATGTATCAATTTAATATTGTTTTCCTACTCATTTTGTTCCTCTATTTGGATTATACACACACCAAACCAATGACAAAGACTAAGGGTTAATTTTACAAAACTAGGGTAGTATCTGTCACATTCTAAATTTCTGTAACTATTAACATGATCAAAGTCGATGAGGAGCTAACTTGCTTAATAAATACTAAAGAGGAGGGTAGATGCTAGGAGACCTAAAAGAGATAATAACACATTCACTTGTTTAATATGAGAGTAGGTAGGGATACTTTAAGACAAGCCTACAACCACTTATGATAGCACCTCCTTACTTCCACCTACGTAGGGATGTGAGTATGTGTACTCGGCCAAGTAGCAACCCCATTAGCCTTGTATATTGTAAGCTTAAAACTACCAAAATCTTGGAATGAGTCTTTGAATTACCAACATATACATGGCTGAATGAATGTGATAGGGGAGAATGAAATAAGAAAACTACAAAGCTACTCTTGAAAGGCTCCACCGAAGATGTATGTATATGTAGCCACTAAAATACTAAGGCATAGAAATAATCCCAGCCATGAAGTGGAGAAAGCATCCATTTAATGTAGCGTAATGGAGAAAAAGAATATATATCATGTGCTGCCACCTAACATGTGTACCGAATAGAAAATGAGGTAACAAAAGAATTAACTCACAACCTTCCCTTGATACCTCATGCTTCCTTATGTGTAACTTTGCATATGAGTATGTAGATGGTATTTAATTGACTTAATTGGTGTGTCCAGCCATGGAGAAACTAGGATAAATATAAGAGGCAGCATTTGAGTGGAGAATGGGAGGAAGAGACGCATGGTTGGATGATTAAGTAGGAAAGGAATTAGTCTTCATCCTTGCCACCTCATGCTTACACCTCCACTCACATTATTCAATTGGAAATTGGTTAGTGCCCTGAATTTGCAATTGCTGTGGGAGTTAAATGATATATATAATGGATGTAGTAGGTGGGAATAAGATGGAGGAAATGCTACCACATAGATAGCACCGGTCATAGAATGGAAAGGAATACAAATCGAGAAAATTAAATCAAAGGAAGCCACCTCATGCTTGCACCACCTACCTTCATATATACATATTCAATTGTAATTTTCTAATGCCCGTATTTGGTTTGGTAGCAGGAGTTAAATATTTCCTTTAATATATAGTTTAACCTAGCAATTGCACCGAGTCAAGGAATTGTGATTTGCCTTCATGCCACCTAATAGCAGTGAAAAAGCAAGAGCTGTCCGTTGCATTAGTTACCATTCACCTTAACTCATTTTAGGCTGAGGGAAGTAGTGGTAAGAAGGGAGAAAATTCAGACAGCCATAGAAGAGGAGAGAAGAGAAGATAAACCAAAGTACAAGGACTCCATAAAGGGCAAGTTCCAAGTTGCTTCCTTGCTCTGGACTGAAATATTTTGCTTTTGTAGAATTAGTTGGAAAAGGATTTTGAAGCCAAAATTTTTATAACAGGTTCTCCCTCCCTTATACTTGAAATCTGGAAAATTACAGAATTTTTGGAACAAGGTAAATCAAAGAAACAACCCACTAATTCAATTTAGCTTCTGTACGGGACAGCTTGGGGCTGATTTCATAAAGAATTTTGTTAAATCGGTAAATGAAGGAACTAGTGCATGAAATTTGGTGGAGAGATAGCTAAGACGTATAACTTTAGTTTTGCAAAGTCTTAGAATTTTCTGGGCTCATTTGGTAGGATAGCAAAGCCAGAAACAGCAAGGGCAGTGTACAGCGAGCTCAACTAAGGTAGTGACCAAAACAGTAGGAGTTCAGGGGTTATCCTTGGGAATTCTTGAAAACTGTTTCTGTGGCTTATAATTAACATAATAAGGGGTCACTATTACAATTTTTATGATTTTTGGAGGTCATTTAGTGGAGAAAAGAGATTTCACAAAAACAGGTTCAAAAATGTAGTTAAATTGAGACTATGGTAGTTTTCGTTTTTCGTTATTGTAGTGTGAATTTGTATGGTAAATTAGAGAATCAAACTTGAAAATATGGACTAAGTACTTAGCTTTGAAGCACTAGACCACACATGAATAACTTAGATAGTAACTAATTAATGAAAAGGAAAAGAAAACAAAGATGTGATTGTTTACAATTAGGAATTCCAATCGTCAACTAACGAAAGAGGTTTAGGAATTTCGTACTTGGGGATTAGTACTTTAATTGCAATGTAAATATTAACCATGACTCATCCTTAATTAAGGCAATGCATGATTGAAATTCAGGAAGGCAATTAGGACAACAAGAACTGAGGAATAACGTGACAAACGATGGTGACGAAACAGGTAGATAACACAGCATTCTGTCTATTTACATACATAATTGCACTGAATGATTTTCTAAATTTTGTATGCTGTGCATGGCTGCATATACCCACTAATGTGACTCTCTTGAGTATTAGATCACTATTATTGGCCATTGACCGAAGTATAATAGCCTAACGAATGAATGTACGCTGCTATCTTGGGTTTGATGCTCCTATACCGAATGGTGTACTGAAGTATTCTTATTTAGTGTTCTCTATATATGTAAACTGTGAACCCATTGGTATCTACGGGAATTATATCTCATTATAAATCTAACTATTTTTTAGGCAATACCTATACTACAAATGGAGCCCACTCTACAAAGGATAACTAAACCAATCTGAAGACCATAATAGCTATAGCTGTTGTAACTTCCATGAATAATGTTAAATGCTAAAAGCTTGACTATAGTGAATACTTAACATTGTTTACTACCTCCTCGTTGGTTATGTATAAATATTACACATGACAATTTACCGTAGGTTAACTGTGATGTTTATTAGGGCTACCGAACTCCCTGTACAAGTAAACTCTTATATTTGCATTTTCATGAAATTGATCATCATAATCATGGAAGCAGTTCTAGTATGTTAACATTATCAATTTATGGTTTTCTTGTGAAAATGATGAAGGTTGTCTAGGTATGATGATTATCCTCCTAGGTCTAGGATCTTGTTGACAAGATTTTGAACTCTACACTATGGAATTAAAAACCTTGTCGACAGGATCTTGGATTTTGCTTTGTAAAACTCAAGACCTTGTCAACAGGGTCTTTTGTTAGTAGTACAAGATCCTTCCATATAGTAAGTTATAGCGTATACAAAGTGTAGGTGTGACAGTATCTTTAGTTCTATGTGAAGTCTTCTATACTAATACGATCAAATAATGAATAACTATAGATATATGTATAAGAGTATGGATTTAACTGTTCAATATTTCCATTGAAAAAAAAAATATTGTTCAAATGGAATAATTAGATAAATTTTAAACCATGTGCCTTGGTGTAACTTAATGTGAATTTCAATTCAAGTTGGGGGCTTATATGTAAGTAAGGATATATTTAAGTGGTAGGGTCACCAAACAAAGTATGGATGGTGTTAGTATTAGGAATAGACATTAGCAAGATAGTGAACTAATTAAGCTAGGCCAGGCAACACTATCAATAAAAATATAAGCAGGTAATAACATAGTCAAGGTAACTTAGGTGTTAAATGGAAATGAATATTAGCATTGGAAGTTATTTGGTGAAATTTGAATAAATCAATCAAGGTAAGGAAGTAATTAAGTTAAAACAAAATCCAAAGTAATGATAATAACAATAATGAATAATTAATTAGTCAATTAATTATAACAAAATAAGTTAAGCAACAAGATAAGATAATTATCAAGCTAGAATTAATTAAGTAGAATTTAATCGATTAAGTAGAATTCTACTTAATGTAGAGTAACCTAATAAGTATGATTTATAGCTTATGTTGTTGTTAATATAGGAAAAAGGAACTTGAAGAGGACTAAGAATAAAATTGATTAAGTGAAGTGGAAGGAAGAACCTAATCATAGTCTTTAGAAACTAAAAGAGCTATTATAATTGTGTTTTAGGAAACATGTTGGTGGCTCTTATTGGATAGTTTTATGGTAGATCGAAGATGAATGGATTAATAATCATTTTGCCAAGCCTAGTGAATAGATTATAAAGCTTGATACATGTTTAACCTTCTTCCAGTTTTTACTTCTCTACTTCTTGCTTGTTTCTACATGGCCTTGGGTTGGGCTTCTTAGGAAGTATCTTCATGCATATAAATATTTTGGATATTAAATCTTGCAAATTTTGTTATGTTAAAATGTGATTGTTGTTTAGTTGAATTTGAAATTGTATGCTACTCTAAGTAATAAATTGTGATAAAAGACTGCCCTCAATCTGATGATTATGAACTATGATAGTATTCTAATTTTGAACCTTTTGAATGTTTTCTATATGAATACATGAATTTGGATTTCTTTAGGGAGCTGTCTATACAGAACGCTGCAACTAATTAACAGTAATATTTGTTAGCCTTGGTGCACCTTGATCTGAATCCCAGCTAGCAAGGATGTTGCTAACCCCGTGTGTAGGCCACCACATATGGATCTATTCTGATTATTGTGAGTTGCATGCTCTACGTTTGTAGTTACTTACCCTAGCAAGCTATGTGCTTTATGTCTATTTTATTTTGGTTTTAACTAGATGCTTCATATTCTATTTTACTAAATGACCTCATAGTAAGAACTTTTTTTTTTGGAAGTATTTGTTTTAACTATGATGCAAAGGTGGAATTAATTGCAAATTGGCATTGTTATGTCATATCATTTGCAAATTATTTTATTCTTACTATTATTTAAAATAATATGAATTTTTGATTATTTATTGACTCTCCTATGATCAATGTTTTCAAGAAGTTCCATACCCGCTTATCCGTTTTAGTTATTGTGATTTATTTTCTACTCACTGAATACCGTAAATCATTCTGTTACTTACTTTTGCAGTTAACAGACCATGTCCAATGTTCCACTAGTTTAATTTGGAAGTGTTGTAAGTGAAGAGCTAATGACCAATATGTTTCAATATAAATGGTACGTTGTCCTTGTGTGTGTATGTTGTATTATAGAGTTCGCTTTACAAACTACGGGCAAGATCCATGTCCTATTAATTCTGCTTTGTTATTAATTGAGAATGCAAAGTGAAGCTTTCTTTATAAGATTTGACTGTTTGAATGTTGTGATTAATCCATGGTGTCCTGTTAGAAAGGACACTTTGTCAGATTTTTTGTAAATAGATTGAGATTAAATAAATCTTATAATATTGCTTATGTGAATGACCCCATATGCATGAATAAGAATATGTATGCTTAGTCGAGCTTGCAAATATGAGATTATCTTATATTCTATGCTTAACATGTCTCCAATTTTAGGGTGTGACATTGCATGTATACATATACATGTGTTTGCATACTTGCCGGTGTGTGTCTATATATATATATATATATTCACACTATAAGTAATTTTGGAAGAAAAATGGATTTTTAAAGATTTAATGTTATCTAGACTATTTTATACCCAAGTATCCCATGTCTACTAATAGAAATGATTTTCTAGAAGATGCAAATTAGAAGTGTAATATTCAAATATTGAAAAATCCATCATTGACAATGTCTATGCACTAGAGTCAACAAAATTGTACATATATTCTAAAGATTATAGGATGGATAGCATTCTTCTTAAGAATGATATAATGGAGCCATATGCTATCTATCTTGGAAGTTTGTGAGCCACTATACATATGTACTACCTCTTAGTGAAAGCAAGCTATGTTGCCAAAGGAAGATTCATGATCTCACTATTAAGCATTGAAGATACAATGGCCATATTTGACCCGTGCTTTGTAAGTTTTTGCACACACAACAATCTAACATGTATGCATCTTAAAATATCCTTATGAAAACATAGATTAGGTCTACCAGTGGTTTAATGTTGTCTTCACTTCATAGTTTCCATGCTTACAAATATCAAAACAAGCATCAATATATTTACCACCACTAAACTTGAAATTCAAAACTATGAATTTGAGTCTTACAAATCCCAAAAGGCATAAAGACATCACTTATTGATAGAAGCTAGTGTTTTCCTTTCCACTAACAATCTCAAGTAACAACACTCCAAAACTAAAGACATTTAATTTCTTTAAAAATAACCCTTCCGTTACTTAGGAGACATGCAGCCCCCAGATGTAAAACATACTTTAGCTCTCACTTTCACTGCATTATCAAATGTAATGTTAGGAAATATTATAACATATGTGATAGTGGTAGACATACAATGTTCCAATAACCCTACTAGTGTTGCCCTCATTTTCATTGCCTTCAAAAATCTTTGCCAACCCAAAGTCTAATATTTTTGGATTTAGCTCTTCATCAAATAAGATGTTACTTGCCTTATGATCTCTATGTATTAATTTTAGTCTTGAATTTTTGTGGAGGTAAAATAAACCTTGAGCAACTCCTTCAATCATGTTAGAGCATTTTCTCTAATCTAAGACAATCACTTTCTTTGAATCTAAAGAGTAAGGAAAAAGGATAACCATATGTGGTGACCAAAACTAAATCAAATCATTGATCTTTAAAAACTATGAAAATGAAACTTCCAAAATGTAGATAACAAAAAGGGCATTAACATGAACTAACTAAAGAGTATTACATCCAAACATTTGTTTGGCGTATACTCATTGATCAACATCATTTCGTCTCTTTCAACACAACAACCAAGAAGTCTTACAAGATTGCAATGTTGAAGCTTAGAAATCATCATCACCTCATTTATAAATTCTTTAAGGCCCCATCTAGAGGCAGTTGAAAGTTTATTTAATTACAATGATGTTTGCATCTTGCAATTCTCCCTAGAAGAGAGTGAATAACGTTAAAAAGCCCAACATATATATGATAGATTAAAGAACATAAAATGACCCAAGTTTACCTTGTATACCAGACCAAAACCCACCTAACGAAGCTTGTTATCTTGGTGGAAATTGTTTGTTGCAATTGCAAGCTTTTCAAATTCAAACAATGAAAGCTCCTTTAATTTATCTTGTTTTGAGCCTCATATTATGCTTTCCCTCTAACCATTTTTTGATTTGTTTTCCCTGTATTAAAACAAGTTGTCACTTTGGATAAGCTAAAATTCACCACTATATGCAGGGCTCCTTCAAGTATTACTAAAATTAATATTATATTTTAGTGCAACAATATGAAAACTAGCCAGAATATAGTGCATGTACCTTTCGACGTTGTTGTCCATGAAAAATATGAACAAGTTGCCAAAGTAGTGGCTCCTGTTGTGGAAGAAATTGCAATGATTATTGTCGTGTTCTTCCACTTGTTCCTTCTTTTGTTTCCTCTTCCATCTTCACCATTTTCTGCTCCTTTGTTTGCATTTATAATAATGAAAGGATTAAACAAGTTTTATCAGATTGATATGACAGCAGAAAGTGGAAACAAATTCGAAGAATAAAAAATTTAATCATGGACATGGAAAATTAAAAAGGCACTGAGCACTCAATTTGCAAGACAAATGTAAAGATTAACACCTCCATAAGGGAATTTTTGTACGTCAATTAAGTTACCACTCCAAAACATGCAACCTATGGTCGCATCATATGCATATCCCAAACAAGAGCAATTCTCTAAACACCGCATTTTGCATTTGTCTACTAGAACGTTCAGTGGCTCTGTAAAATCTAGAAGTTTCATCATCTCTAGCTTCAAGAACCCATCTCCTTCCCTTCCATTTTTGAACCTTTTCTAAAACTACAATGGTGCCTTTCCCTCACACCCATTTGTCCAATTTTGCCTATTCCATTCCTTTGGATTCTTCAACTCAAACCCATTTAAACAGCTACAAACAGGCAAACTCTGACGATTACAGCTTCCAAATGCTCCACATTGACCTTACACATTGCATTCAGGGTCTTGAATCATCCAGCTCCTACCTTCCTTCCAGTTCCTCCACCTTGTTGTAACCTATTTTCCTACTGAATTCAACTTAAAGAGTGCTAAATTAGATTCGTTTGCCAAATCAAAAGGAATATAACTTGTACCATCCTCTTCTTTTTCTAGATAGAATCCTCCGAGATACGAAGTACCCATCTGATATGGTCCCAGAAATACCAGAACGCCAATATAGGTTAGACCCATTATATATTATAACTTCAGGAGCATCCAAGGTTTCAATACTTCCAGAGAAGCTACCATCATTAGGGGATTTCCAAGATGTAAGCTTTACCTTTTCACCTATTCTTGGGTTTATACCAAGTTTCATTCTTGGCAAAAATGAATAAGAAGGATGCTGAAAACTCTCATAGTGTGTTTCCTATGGTGTTATCTATCAGAACAAGGTTCCCAGTGCCTAGAAGTTGTGCAATTGATGAATTGGGGAGAATGTTTGGCACATTAATAGACCAAAGTATGTGTTTCTGTGCATTCAACACCACAAGTTTACCATCCTTAGAAATAGTGAGAACCCCAGAAGAATCCCTAAAGGGTTGGTTTCTGTTAGCCACCTATATGACAGTGGATTCAGATAAATATCGAATTCCCACATAGCAATTGGTTTAATTTTCTGGGCTAAAGAACCCAAGTTTGAAATTACTTGAGCTTACTGTTTCAGGATCTTTGATGAATTGCAATAAGGTAATGAGATCTATAGAAGAACCAAAACATAAACAAAAGCTGTAAAAGAGCACCAATAGACATACAACATCTTTGCACAGATTAGATTCCATAATTGTTGTTGAGATGAAAATTGCTTTAGCTGGATCAGATTTGGTGCTTTAGATGATGCTATGAAGAATAAATGTTCCTCTTTTTCATGCATGATTGATCTTGAACAAGGGAAAGGACGTTTTCTTTCTCTTCTTCAGTATCTACTGACTTTGACGTGTGTTTTCTCATATATAGTAGGTTATGATCACATGGATCAATGTCTCAGCTTTTTCTTTGAGAATGCATTTTCCATCCAATTATATAAAATGTTCAGGCTATCTTAAAAAGTGGGTCATGAACCAAAGATTACTTTCTTAGACATTGATTGCATTGTGAAATTTCCACTACTTAATAATTATAAGCTATACACTAGCGATAATCGCAATCCTCAAACAGTGGACACCGCAACAAAGGTTTCTTTAAGGATTTACTTATTTATTTCGCCCTACAGGTGAATTTGAATAGGATATTCACATGATGCATCACGTGGACTTGCAGTATAATTGGACACTACACAAATTATTGATGCTTATGGAGTTCCAGACTTGGATTGTTTAATTATTTGAGTAGTGCCCGAGGAAATACTGAAGCTAGTCGTAATCAATACATAGTTTCATATTTGATGAGTCTTCTTTTGAGAGTCAATTAGAAAAATAATGGATTTGATAAAAGGTAAAAATACACTTTTGGTCCATTACAACATTTTCTGCCTCTAGTAACAGTTTTTGTGGCAAACCATTACCTAAATAGGGAATAGGGAATGATTTTTTTTAGTGTTGCAAGTAGAATGTACTTTATGCAATAGTTTAAATACAACACTTCAAAACCATTCATGAAACTCGAATAAGGAATGGTTTTTAGGTATTGTCTATCCTTTCTATTTTAAGGAATAGTTAAAGTATGTGGCCTATAAAATTGAAGTTTGTAGGACTTTACAATCATTCCCAAAACTTCAACAGGGAACAAGTTTGAATCATTGCTTATCCTTTCTATTTTATGCAATGATATAAATGTGTAGCCTCTAAAATTTAATTTTGCAACACCTCAAAACTATTTCCAAAACTTAAATAGGGAACAAGTTTCAAGCATTGCCTATCCTTTCTATTTTATGTAAGGGTTGAAGTGAATGAGCTATAAAATGTAGTTTTACAACAAATGAAAATCATTTCCAAAGCTTAAATAAGGAATGGATTTTAAGCATTGCCTATCTTTTATTTTATGTAATGGTTTGAATGTATGGCCTATAAAATCAAATTTTATAACAAATAAAACTTGTTCCTAAAACCGAAATAGGGAACAGATATGGATTTTACTATTATCTATCTTTTTTATTTTATGCAACAATTTGAATATAGAGTCTATAAAATCAAGTTTTAGAATGAATAAAATTGTTCCTAAAATTTAAATAAGGAACAGTTTTTAAGTGTTGCCTATTCTTTCTATTTTAAACAACAATTTAAATGTGTAGCCTATAAAATATAATTTTACAACCATTTATACATATATATATATATATATATATATTTTACAACTTAACATCACATGATGAGATGTTTAATTTTGATTTTTATTTTTATTTTAATAAAATTATTATGAAAATTTTATCTCTATTTTTTTATGGTATAGCAATAAAACTGCATCTATTATCTACACAACACCTAATAACTCAATGGAAAAAATGATAACATATAAATTAGAGGTCCTAGGTCTAGTTCTATGTGTAGCCAGTTAAACTTAATGGCTCAATGGTAAAGGTGTTTTCATTCATCCTCATTGACCCAGATTCAAATGTCACACCCCACAATTTAAGTATTCTGACACAAAAGCGGAAACATAAAGAAAATACTTATGGCATCAATTTGAATCATGTAAAACATACCAGCTTTTCTTTAAAAGACATTTGTAAAAATTTCGGCAGAGTCTCCTCTATAACGTAGATCTCCCGATATTTCTACAACATGTCAGACAGTACAATAGATCCCAAAAGGGCAAACTCATCTCCAATCAGACCAAAGAAAACATCTAGGGTGTGGGGATGCCCTAACTATGATTCAGTGGAGCTAACTTTACAAAGTTTTACAAAGTTTCAAACAAAATACATATACAACCAAAATACACCCACATGAGCAACTGCAGGCTCGTCAAAGGAAGTCTCAAGAGGTCGGCCACTAGAAGGTGGCTGGGGGTAGATTAGAATCCCTATTGCTCTCTGAAAAAATATATATATAAAAACAAATGAGTTTGATACTCAATAAATAAGTAATACCGACCCTTTTTAAAATAAAGGTAGGGTCACAAACATATGGGTACATATTTATAGATATATCGCGTAAAACATGTTTTATGCAAACTCTTTCGTACAATTACACTAAAAGTATCTAAGCAGAACCAATTTAAACAGACACAGAACACACAGCTCGCGGGGAAAAATCACTACAGACGCATAGCATTCAGCTTGCGGAGGTTAACATAAGTCCGCGTGTGGTGGCCTACACACGGGGCTAGCACCGCCCCTGCTAGTTGAGGTACAGATCATGGTGCACCAGGGCTAACATCCACTGTTGTTAACTACAGGGTTCTGAGCAGATAACTTCCTAAAATTATGTAATTTTTCATTTAACATCTCAAACAGAATACCTTCCAGATCAATTTCATAGTAAATTTTTTGATAATTTGAACATCTATTGATTTTTTTAAAAAAAAAATTCACATTCGAACTGATTTTTGGTAAACATATATATGACAAAATATTGAAATGTGTATCTCTATAAATAGATAATCAAAATTTTAAAACACTGCAAGGAAACTTAGGAACAGAAATACGAATTTCCTGAGTCTCACGGTCCGCATTACTTACTCACCTTCCAAGAATTTTATAGAGATTTCCTGATCCTTTCCTCGGCTATAACTTAGTCTCCTGAATACTCTACAAGACCCATTTACCAGATTTTAAAAAATGAATCACCCCAATTAATTTCATACAGGACTTATCTTAATTTAAAATTTATTCCTCTACTAATTTTATGCCTTCCATACTCGTACAGTATATTCCATATACATATTTTGTGCTTTCATTTCCTTGGTTCCACTTAGGAGCTAAATCCAAATTCAAAAACTAAAGGAAATGTATACCATCTTTAATCTGCAGCCACACTTTAAAGGGAGGTTTATTCTGCATAAATATGATTTAACCAGTAAGAAAAACACAATTAGATTTTGTCTTTAATTAAGAATATATATATGCAGATTTTTTTTTTTTTTTGGAATTAATGTATAGGAGAGTGAACATACAGTTAGGCATAAATGAAATCAGAATTTTATCCAACTAGGATCACTTTCTGCACCACTTTTCTCCTACGCAGAACCCCCCCTTTAGCTGGCTTCTACATAATTCATATTACAGTATGGATTAACAGAGGAGGGAAACGTCAATCATTGGGATAAAAAAAAAATAGCACATGCAACAGAATTTTTTTCAAACCTAAAGAGACCTAAATGGCGTTACTTCACCAGCCACACACAGCCACAAACTCAGCTCAAATAAGGAGCAAGCAAAGAGCAACAAAATCGAACCAGAAAAGAGACAAGGCAGCGCTGAACCAGGGAAGAAGGCGCTGTACAGAGGAGTCCAGCAGAAGCACTTCGCCTGACAGAACTTGTAGCTTGGGGAGAGGATTCTTCTGGCGTGCTTTCACCAAAACCAGCAGCAAAAACGGAACCAATTCAAGGAGAAACTTGCAGCTGGAATTCGAACCAGACCAAACGCTGAACAGGGCAGTAAGTAACGCTAAAAGAGGAAGATAAACTGCAGAATTTAATCAATACCAGCTTCATTCAGCAGGGAGCTTCCATGGATTAGATGAAGCAGCTACTGTAGCAAATTCGCAGCGTGAAGAAGCAGCCAAACCAGCGTCCAGTAGCTCGAAGAAGATGAAAAACCCAGCGTCCAGCAGAACAGGGGAGGAAGATGCAGAGTTCTGGGATTACTTTGCTGGAAAGATATGTATTGCAGAAATCTGGATGAACAATGACCGAAAAACCAGCTGAAAGGAAGTGGAAGGAGGGATATATATGTAAATTCAGGAAGAGCAAAAATTCAACACGTGGCAGCAGCACACCTGCGTTGAAAAGTCCAACCTCCTTCATGCATTCACGTCGGGTTTTTCTTCATGCATTCACATCGGGTTTTACATCAAATCTGTTCATTGCTATATACATTCAACCAAAAATATGTTATCTTTTTCATTAGGTTTTTACTGTTGCCAAACACTTGTTGCCAAAAGGGGCAACATATGAAAACTGTTAGAACTGTTGCTAGTTGAAAATTGTTGCTAATTGTTTATGCAACGGGTTGCTGCTGCCTAAAACGGTAGTAGTTTACAATCCTTGTAATAGTTGCTAGTTGAAAACCCTTGGCTATTATTTAAATAAAGGCAATGATTTTAAAGAAACCATCACCTTAAACAATAGGCAGTGGTGGAATATAGTCCAATGAAAAACCATTGTCTAAATTATTAGACAACGGTTTTAACCTTTCAAACAATGATATTTTAGCATGTCTAGAGGCCAAAGATGTTGTAGTGGTTCCTTAATTTTGTAGACAAGGATAAGAACAAACGATGGAGCTTGCTATAGACAAGGATTCAATACCCATATTTTGCAGCTCTCGCTCTCAATTTCTCCTTCGCCAGTCCCTCTCTTTTGTTCTCTCTGCCTCTCTTCTGAAGAATTGGCCGCCTCTTCAATTTATATCAAGACTTGAAGTGTGCCCTAGGGTTCAAATCTGCCATCCTCGAAATCAACTCAAGATTCATGCATAATCACAACCAGATTTAGTGGAGCACAAGCACCAACCTTCTTTTTCTTTCATTCATCATCAAATGAGGAAGAAGTCTCTCTCCTGCTTCACAATTGAATAGTGTTCTGATGGGGGAGACTTACATGTAAGCTTTTATACTTCATAATTATCTTACATTTCATAGCAAAATTGTGTGATTGCTTAGTTAAATTAGTCCAAAAGGTGATACTCCTTATGAGTCATGATCATGATAGGTGAGGCTAATGCTTTCATTATGAACGCGAAGAAGAATGACGATTTTTGCTTCAAAAGAAAAGAAGAAAAATGGGAAATGACAATGTTTTTAGCTGCAACATTATGCGACTGCTTAGTTAAATTAGTCCAAAAGGTGATACTCCTTATGAGTCGTGATCATGATAGGTAAGGCTAATGCTTTCACTATGAAGGAGAATGCCGATTTTTGTTTCAAAAGAAAAGAAGAAAAATGGGGAATGATGTTTTTAGCTGCTTGTGTGGTATAACTTGGTAGGTTAGAGTTGCATTTATCAACATTAATATTTATGCATTTAGACGCCCTACCAATCACCTAGCCTAGATTACTAATAAGAAAGTATTAATTGAGAAATATTAATAATAAAGTATATTAGAAGGTGTACCTAATTAATCTTGCATTTTAATGATGATGTTTAGTGTCTTTTGCACTATATTGATTTTCTTTTTTTAAGAAAAAAGAACAGAATTACTGTTTGACTAATAAATACGGTATTTAGTTATGAGGTAAGCTGTTGCCTATGATTTAAATATATATATATATATTCCCCTTTTATGGTCAATTGGAGTATGAATAATTTTCCTTCGTTTCCTAATGAAGATAATCCATTAAATTTAAGATAAATGTCGTCTCTCCAGATCTTGTTTGATGCCTAATTAAGCCTTTAGCCTTTGGCATCTTGCATATATAATTAAGAACATTTAAAATATAAGCAACGCAAAGGTTTGCTCATCCTTCAAAGAAGACTTACACATAGGCTTTTATACTTCGCACATATCTTACACTTAACGTTGCTTTCCTTCAATGGAGCTGCACGGAAGAACCCTCACATGGACCAATCTGAAGTGACCACGTTAGTGCCATGTGAAAGATCTTGTTGATTGGCAAGAAAATTTTAAAATTGAGATCAAGCCCATGGAACTTTGAAATAAACGTTATTATTTGCATTTTAACCCAACTTCTTTTTTTCTATCTTACAAAATGAAGTTTATAGTATTCATATTTGAAGCCCACATAATTGTTACATTAACAAAAATCCCTTCATTCATTATATTTACAAAATAGCCTCTAAGAATTGTTAACTTTTCCTAACCCACAGCCTTTTGCCATAGCCTATATGGATTTCTTCCCCAAAACCCAAAAACAAAACAAAACCCAAAAAAATGAAAAAAAAACCAAATCCATTTGACATTTAGACTTTCACAAGAAATAACGAGTTTCACACATGCAGTTCAATCCCAGTAATTTACATAAAGAAATGCTTTTTTTTCTGGAAAATTACGAATGGGAAGTCAACTAAGAAAAAATTTACAGTTGACTACTGCACAACATTATGATTTTCTGAAAAATTATGAACGAATAGCCAACTGTTGCCAAATAACAGTTGACTTAACGTTCGATGCCTCTGCGTTTGGCGCCTTTAATCCTGCTTCTCTGGTTTTCCTTTTTGTGACTTTGGTGTCACTGGTTTTTCCTTTTCAGGCCACTTGTTTATTTCGCAGTTTCCTTTATATGTCTGATTCTCTCTCTCTCTTTTCTGTGAATGTTCTTCACTCCCTCCCTCTCTCCTCAGTACTGAATCAGCTCTTTAATTTCATTGGTATAATTTGATTCTTTCTTTTTAGCTAAGCACACCATAACGCTTATTCCTCCCTAATACTACGGCGCCTCTGCCTCTCCAGATTGGTTGTTTTCTTTGATAGCTTTTCTTTCGGCGGTTGCCATTTTCATGAGCTTCTCTCATTGATATGACAATGCCTAAGACAAACTGTTCCGAAGATTGAACCCACTCAGGTATGATATTCCCATCATAAATTGATGAAACCAAATGCCCTCTAAAATTTAATTTGACTGATTCAAGACAAACTCAGGTAAGGAGGTATTGGGTTTCTTGGGAATTAAGGAATCCGTATGGGCTAACTTGAAAAATTTAAGAACCAAGAGCTCTTGACTATTTGGTTAAACTATGTGGGGCTAATATGTAAATACTTCTGTTTATTATTCATTTTGTTTGGGTTTTTTCTCAATTTTTAAAACTTCAAATCTAATCAGCGTATTTTTTCATGTGACATTGAAGCGGTCACTTTAGATTGATCCATGTAGGAGTTCTTCCATGCAACCCTATTGAAAAAATTTACCGCATTTCATAGCAAAATTACTTGACTCCCTATTAATATTAGTACAAAAAGTTATACCCCTTGTGAGTCATGGTCATGGTGGTAGGTGAAGTTAATGCTTTCACTATGAACAAGAAGGACGATTTGTGTTTCTTACCTTCCTAGTCACAAAGCTAATCTTCAAAGGAAAAAAATGTGGAATCATGCCAAAAAGTGGCAATATTTTTAACTACTTGGGCGGTACAAGTTGGACGTCCGTGTGGATTTCATGGTCACATGTGTATGAACACATGTCTGTCTAGCATGCATAATTCTTGGATCAAAAAACAAAAATACGAAAACAAATTTGTTAAGGTTAGGGTGGGTGTAACTAGTGAATCTAATTACTATCTAGTTTATGGGCTCGAGTAGGAACAATGACGTCAATGTAACAAAGAGGGCGTATTTGGAATACTGATAGTAGAAGTAAAGAATCTGAAGAAATGGGCCGATAAACATGTGTCACTTCATATTGTTTATAAGGTGATATTTGCTTTCATTATGTTTTATAGAACCTTCTGAAATTTCAGAGTAAGAATAAAAGGGATATATTATCAGTTAGTTAGTTATTTTTTAACATGTACAATTTTTAGTTATAATAAGAATTTGAAGCACCATGAAACTTATTCGAAGAGCTATGTTTATTTTTCAAAATAATTATAATATTTAATTATATAAATTTGGGTCATTTAAAATAAACTAAATTTGAATTTAAGGTAAGCCATTGAATCTCTCTTTATCTAATGCACATGCACAAATTTATAACTTGGTTTTTTTACATCAGTTACTCCCAACAAACCCCACTTAATTTTTTAAACCAAAATATCTTCTCTAATTTATAAGGCTAGAAATAAATATAGGTGTCTTTTAGCTTAAACCTACCCTTAGTATAAGTATTTTACAATAGTATCAAATTGATAATTACCTGAAACATTAAACCACAATTCTTACATTAATACCAAAAAAAACCACACACAGAGTCTTATATAACTTCAAAGAAGTTCATAGAAAATCCGTAGCACACCCTAGGCTTTTCATGAACATTTCCAAGAATCAACCTACATTCTTGCAAGGAGTGGCACCATTCCTTTTGTTCACATACATAGAATTCCCTTAGTGTTAATCTTCTTCGGCTTTTCTAAATTTATCAAGAGTTGTACTTGCCTTAAACACTTAAGTTTTTATAATATTTATTAGAGTTAGGATAACTAAATATTCTCTAGTACCCACAACTACTTTTCAATAACTAGTTTCTACCAATTGAATCTTTAAACTAGATTTGGTTTAATTAAAAATTAGGTTCTCATTATTGATGACTCTAGTTGAAAGATTTTAATCCCATTCCTTTCAAAATTATCTTACAATTTCTTTTGTGAGTGCTTTTGTAAGCCCATCTACCAAGTTATTTGGCCATAGATATTGAATTGTCCAATAATATATATTTCAAGTTAATATGTCTCGATATTAGTTAAAATCTACAATACACTAGACATATTCTGCTTCACAAATGCACAGTACAAATGAATTACTTTACTCTTGAATCATTTTCCTCTTCGTCCACTATTTTACTTGCTACTAATTCATATTCCACGACTCACATCTTTCTATCTAGAAGTAAAATTCTCCTTTGAACAATGATAAACACAAAACAAGTTGTAATCTAATTAATTCCATATACACTATCTCGTTGTCCAACTAGTAAAAGTTAAGCCATCCAATATTGCATGAATGTATCTAAAATTTTAATCCCAAATACATATTTATTTCAATATGTCCTAGGATAATCATAAACTTTCAAGAACCAGATATAAACCTTTTGTCTTATAGTTTGTAAATTATAAAACATAATTATTTTCAGTACAACTTAAACATATAAATACTACAAGAATCCAATAGTACCAATAGAATCAATCCAACAATTGATCTATCATTGTTTGATTTACTTGTGTGAAACACCATATGCAACTTTATCTCTTACAACCAAGTTATTAAAATTGATGTCCTTTTGAATAACTTAAAAGGATAAATCCCTTCTATGTCTTCTACTTTAAATCTAAGAATATCTATCTCACACAAATTTTTCTATAATAGACCCTTCTTAATTTATTCATACCAATCCATTTGTCTCAAGAAACAAGTATTCATGACATCTAATCATAGAAATAAATAATTACATTATTCACCACCATTTCAATTGCTTAGTTATACTCATGAGACAAATTAAACAAGATAAGTTCATCTAGTTTACTATTTAAAAATAGTTTTTACTACTAGATATAATCATATTTATGACAAACTTACGATTATAAATTTTGCAAATAATATGATTAATCAGCAAATTCATAAGCATAAAATCCCAACATGTTATTTTACTACCTTATCATTGCATATATAACAATTCTAGATAAAACTAGAGTCTCTCAAGATAGTCATCATCTATTCTATTTTATAAGATAATTATCAACTATTCTAATTAATATTATAATTTTACATGACAATGATCATTTCAAAAAAATATATCACATATACCATCATTTAAGTCTATATAAAATTTATCTAATTTTCTAAAACACTCAAAAATCAAGAAAAGAAGTATATAAACCTGCACAAGAACAACTCGCCTCAAGATCCTCTATTGTGCATAAATTACTTGCTTTGCCTTGTTCACGAGATAACTCAACACATATTCTCTTTATCTGGTGGCATATTGTGGCATCAAACGGATTTCTTTGCAATTTCTTGTACAAAGCCACGCATTATGCAAAGCCAAACCACCATAATTAACCACACAGCGCAACAGTCCAAGACAATCTTCTTTGCACCATTTAGATGAGGTACGTTCAATCCTTCTTGGAGACGTCCATTTGTACAATCCAATGAATTCAATATGTGACAACAAATTCTGCATGTTCCATGAACATAAAGATTAAAGGTACCAACAAGATTATTGATACAATTGATACATTTATTTATTCTTTTAGACAATCATTGTATGCTATCATTATACTCACATAATTTGGGAGCAAATTCTAACATCAATATATTGCAAATCTGAAGCAGTTATACATTATTTTAAAAAAAATATCTTAGATATGGTTTTCTTATAGTTTAGCTGCAGTTTTTTATGCAACTAATAGGCTTAACCGTAGTAAAGTCATTCCTAACAGCAGGTTTCGCTGCAGTTTTTGTAAACCACAATTATCCCATAGTTTAACCACATTTTTATAAACCAAGGTTAAACTGTGATCTTAAAATCTTTTGACCGCTGCTAAATTCACTTTCCAGATAACATTACCTTTTTTATCCAACAAAGGAAATGTAATGCATGAGCTTCAAATAAAGAAAAGAGGTACCCACATAAACTCAGCATTGGATATTGCTCAAGTTTTCAAACGTTTCCTAAAATTTTAGGAGAAATGAAAAATATAATAGAGCTTGATTTAAGTGCCACTAACATGGAATTGCCATCTTCACTTCAAAATCTTACTGGGCTTTGAATATTAAACATCCTAGGTTGCAGAAGGATTCGACTACCAATTATCATTGTTAACAAAGGAATTACATAGAGCAATTTCTTAAGAAAGAGGTCCAACAGATAAAGTCCAAAAATATATTAGCCTAAGCCCAAAACTAATCAAAAGATATGATGAAAGGAAGACATGCCATTTCCTCAAATTTCAGATAGTCAATGCAGGAGATACTCATAGTAAAGACCAAAGAGGTCCTTAAAGCTTACTTTAGCAAATTCCCAAGCTCCAGGATATGGCCTTACTGCAAAGGCAACATGTATAATGAAGTTTAACCAATAAGTCTAAATTCAATGCAACAGTAAACACATTTTATATCATCTCCACCAAACCAATAAGTCAACTTTCAAGTAGGATTTTTATATACATGACTGATCTATATCTGAAACCACCTTCTGATATGAAATTAGGCCAAAGTAAACACATTTTATGTCATCTTCACCAAACTAAACCAAAACAAGAAATTGAAATGTGTGGAGAATGGGATTTGAACCCACACCCTTTTGAACCAGAACCTTAATCTGGCAACTTAGACCAACTCGGCCATCTCTACACTTGAGTTATGTAATCCACATGACAAAAATCTACCTGCAATCTTCTAATTAATTTCAATGCAGTTCATGAATGCTTGGGAAAACACATATATATCTGAAAATCCCAGAATATTGCTTTCTATCTGGTTCATGCTTATACAATAAAAATTCTCTATTGGCTAGTGCCAGATGGGGTTGAAGTTCCAAAAGCTCCAGAGATAATACAATAACTTAGTATCATTTAAAGAACAATTCAGAAGCAGAGCATGCCTATAAGAATCAGAAACATAGACCAACCAAAATATTCACAACAATTATAAAAAATAAAAACAAAAGACGCAAGTTAGCGTTGGAACTGGAAATGTTGGGCATGGTCTTGTTGTATAATCCACAGTCTCTCTAAGAACACTGATAAATATCGCCAAATTCAAAGACAACCCTCAATAATTCACAAAATAGATAACAAAATAGCACATTTCCATAAAACAGAACAAGTAACAAAACAGCTATCCCATAAAAATGCCATAATCGGGTAACAAACTAGCACATTTCCAACATATATATTGCACATTTCTAGCATATAAACATCATATTTCCACTATATCAACAGCACATTTCCACAATCAGGTAACCAAATTGTTTTAAATAGTTTTTAATTAAAAATGGAGACTCACCTTATCGGTGATGAAGAGAAATGGGGCGAACAAAATGGATGAAGCCTAAGCTATACAAATCAGGGAAGGGAAAGGACTCACCATTGTTCAAGATCGCAATTCCATCACTGGCTTTGAGCTCTCGTCCTCGGGTGTCGTCTGTTGCTGTCGCTGGCTTACAAATTAGACCATCAATCATTCTTGTTATTCTCATTGGTGGCTGGGCTTCGTCTCTAGGGTTCTGATTTGGGCTTCCATCATTGTTCTCATCATCGATTGTTGTAGAGGAAGGCTGGGTGGAGGTGGGTGACGGCTGGGGTTCGAAGGATAGGGGAGAAGGGCTTCAGTCGTCATCCTCCATCTGGTTCCAAGCTTGGGCTTAACTGCAGTTTTTAGAAATCACATTTAGGACCAAAATCTTAATTGTGGTTTTGCAAAATTGCAATGAAGTTCAAAGGGGTAACTACAATTAACATAATTGTAGTTAAATCCTGTCTTAGTTACGATTTTATGAATTATGGCTAGGATTGGATTATTCGATCAAAGATCAAAATTCATGACTCCATAAATATCAATTTGAACAGAAATTTTTGGGGTCTTGTCATCTTCCCCAAAAACTATAAGATCACAAGATCGTAGAAGTAAAGAATATGAAGAAATAGAAGATGAAATATGCGCTGAGAAGCATGTGTCAATTGATAATGTCATTAAGTTGATATTGGCACATACTATGTTTACTATATAAAATTTTATGAAAATTTAAAGTAAGAGAAGGGATAGATTGTCAATTAGTTAATTATTTTTTGATTTGTACATTTTTTGTATAATAAAATTTAAGGCATCGTGACCCTTATATGAAAGTTGTATCTATTTTAAAAATAATTATAATATTTAAATTATATAAATTAGGGTCATTTAAAATAAACTAGATTAAAAAATAAAATTTGAAAATTAATGTAAACCATTAAATCTCTTTTAATCTAACATACACGTACACCCTCATAATTTAGTTTTCGGAATTTATTATTTCCAATAATGATAATACTAATACCATGTGTCTTAGTAATCACACAATATTTGTTAAATATAAAGCAATATTTTATTAAATAATTACTTAAAATATTAACTTATTTAATAATTAGTAATTATTATAAAAATTAATTTGATTTTTGTATAATTAATGAGCATAATTATAATAATAGGCATATTAAAATAATAAAAATATTAGTTTATATTCAATAATATTTATGTTCTATTTTTTATATAAAATTGTTAGATATGGAAGCAGAAAATGAATAAGGATATAAATAGAGTAGAATAATTACATTACGTGTAATATAAAAATAAATATGATTAATATTTAATTTATATGTTTGGATAGGTAAAAATGATTTAAAATAATAAAAAAAATCCTTACACCCCTATTTAAAGAGAAATAATAAAAAAAGTAATAAACATAAAAATATAATAAATTTTGTATAAATTAAAAATAATATTTTATTTTCCTTTCTATGAAGAATATCTGATTATCAAATAATATATAAAAAAATTCTTTCTTTTATTACATGTTAGCAAAAGAGGTGTTAATATTTTTACTTCAAAAAATATAAATATAGTCTTTCCAAATTCATAATATCATCCCCTTCTTCACGTTGGTTTTGATATTTTATGCACCACTCTTTATTTTATATCTATTTTACTGGAGAGCGTGCCAGACCGCCCGCACATGCAAGGCATGGGCAACTGAAAGGTGTGCAATATGCACTAGAAGAAAAACAAAGCAAACCAATTTTAAAGTTTTAAATTTAAATTGGTCATTTCATCCCATTTTGCATCATTTATTTAGTTTGTTAAAATTTGGCCATTTCTTCACTCTCTTAAAAATTCTTATGGTACTTAGGGTAGAAATATTAAAGAGTAAAAGGTGTCCTCACCATAAATAATTAGAAAAGATAATCAGTATTCTTTATGCTGTCAAACCCATGTTGGTGGATTAAAAAAATATAATTATATTATGACCAATAATATTTAGATTTCTACTCTCAATCAGTATTTTTTTAATTTATAATTAAGAAATATTTTTATTTATATTTTATTGCATTTAAAACCAAAAAATCAAAACTCAAAATAAAAATAAATAAATAAACTATATCATAACAATATAGTATTGCTTTTTCATGGTATGTAAAATATTTGCTTTCATTTGAGCCCCATGGTCATAATTGGGGCAAGGAAGATTATAAGCCTAGGTGAAAAGTTGATTCTGTTCAATTCTTTTAGAAAAAAAATATTTAGAAGGACTTAAACTTTGTAAAAATTAAAATAAGAGACATTAAAAATTGATATATTTTTCAAGGCCTAATGACAATTTATGAACAAAAATACCCTCATAATTTGCTCCAATATACAACCCACTCAATCATATATCCTTCCACATCATTTACTCTTGCCATTTCTCCATATAGTTTCTTGAGAGAATTATAATAAAGGACCCAAAAGTAAAGAAAATTATTCTTAAAGACCTATTACTACCTATTTTAGGATGATTACTACTGAGTTTAGCAACAAATAGCTGAACCTAGTAAGAGTCTTTAAAAATAAATTTTTTCACTTCTTGGTCCTTAAACAAAATTTTTCCTAGTTTCTTTTTCCTTTGCCATTTCTATTCTTCACCATTTTTTACCTTTATCCTCATATTTTTTTTCCATCTTTCATCCCTTCATTTTGTCATAGATTAAAAAGTGTCAATGTACTTCTTCAATTGGTTTTCCATTGCACGAGGATGCCCATTAGCACCTCAACTTGTAAACTTGCAAGAGAGATCCAACTAATTGGAAACCCACCTGTCTTTTCTAGTGAAGCAGGGGACTAAGAAAATGACCATCCAGTGAATAAAGATACTTGTCTTTCTTAGTGAAGTAGAGGACCAAGAAAAGTACACTATTATGCAAATGGTGGTGCTTCTGACTCTCCCCTCTAAAGTTAGACGTTGGAAGGAAAAAAGTATTTCTATCAAATGCAACATTAAAACCTGAGACCATGTATGGGCAAACTAATGCATAGGTATTACCTTATTAGAAGTACGAAGCCTTTGAAGTCAATGAAACTTATGTACTTATTCTCTCCCATAGAGCAAACCTTAACTATACTTATTAGAATTACTCACAAGTCCTAGAAAAACACTTGGTTGCTTTGATCTGACTAGATATGACTTTATTGGCTCTCCACTGAAAACTCCTTTTTCATATGATGAGCTCGTTAATGCTTTGCAAATGCTATACATTTTAATAGATAGAGGTGCAGCGGTAGTAATCAATGTATCTAATGATGCACTAGATGACTATATAGCCTTGAAATTGATTTAAAGTCAAAACTAACACTTAGGGCAAAATATGGCATTAAGGATGAATAGATCGGCAGAGTCACAGTTACTAATGAGTTTTAGAATTGTTATTACTAGGTTTAAAAACTTATTACTAAATTTAAGAAAAGTTACTACTATATCTTGGAATTTTTAGATGAATTATTATTAAGTATAGGTTTATTACTAGTGGATTTAAAGAAATTTACCACTATATTTAAAAACATTACATAGTCTACTTACTATTAGGTTTTAAAACCATTACTACCAAATTTAGAGATGTTATAACTGGATTCCAAGAAATTTATTACTAAGTTTTAGGAATTGTACTTTACTATTAAATTTTAGACGTGATACTACCAAGTTTAGGTATATTACTATAAGATTTAAGAAAATTTGCCACTATATTTGAGGACCTTGTAGAGTATACTTATTATTGAGTTTTAGAACCACTATTACCAGGTTTAAGAATGTTACAACTAGATTTGAGGAAATTTACTATTAGGCTTTAGAAATCGTGCTTTACTATTGAGTTTTAGATGCATTACTATCATGTTTAAATTTATTACTACTAATCTTTACCACTATATTTAGGGGCTTTGTAAAGTACACTTAGTATTGAGTTTTATGATTATTACTACCAAGTTTATGGACGTTACTATTGAATTTAAAGAAATTTGCTACCATGTTTAAAGACCTTTCAAAGTATAATTACTATTGTAGTAATACTACAAAGTTTATTACTATTAGGTTTAAGGATATTACTACTGGACTTTTAGATATTTACTACCATGTTTAAGGTTCTTGTAGAGTAATTAAGTTAGAACCGTAACTACTAGGTTTAGTGACATTACTTACTAGATTGTTAAAAAATTTGTTATTATGCATGTTGACCATTATTAGCCATTTTTAGAGAAAAATTACTATACAAAAGGATAGTTACCATTACTTACATGAAAGTGGTCATTACTAGAAGGTTAGAAAACGTGTTAACAAGTAAATATTGAATATGTTAGCACTAAGGAACTTTGTACAAATAATATTATTATAATCACAACCATACAAAATTTCAAACAATTTTTCTACAATGTCAATATCTGGATCTTTTTGGTTAATAACCAACATGATACAAAACCAAATGAATGAAACAATGAATTAATCATGCTTTAGTGTAGAGGCCATTACATCAATATGACACTTGTTGAGTGGATAGTTAACCAAGTCCTACATAAGTTGGACACGAAATTCATCTAATTGTTCTTGGAAACTATAACCATTTACATATGAGCCATCAACATTATAGCATGATAAACAATAGAAAGAGAAGCTCATATTAGGATATGTAGGCATAGGGAGACCTTCCCATTTAGGCTTTGATTCCCCACAAATGAAAATAGACATACAATTAACTTTTAATTAGATTATTATAAATCACAACTATGTCAATGCATATACAAAAGCCATCACCTAAACCTCTGCAATCTTGATATATGTTTGTGTGAGACTTGATCCTTATTTTTTATGATGCTCTATTCTCACAATTACAAAATCAATACCATATAACCATAACTACAAACAAACAATGGAAGCACTAATAGTATCTTCTTATGCTTCATCAATGATTTTCTTGAATTCACAATAATAAAAGGTTTTTCATAATAAAAATATACAAGATTAAGAATTAACAAGATTCTTTATATCTAAGCATAATTGAGAATGAATAGATATATGCAAGTTAAAAATAATCCAAAAAATTAATTGAAAAAGAAAAGAAAACAAGACAAAAGAGCAAGAGGAGATGGTGTTAATAATAAATGAGTTACCCCTATATTTTAGGTACTTACAACTAATTTTTTAAATATTTTCTACTAGGTTTTAGGATTATTTCTATTTGACTACTATAATTTTAGGAAATTACTTCTATATTATAGAGAATTACAAGGCATTTAGTTGCATTGACAAATAATAGTATATGTTATTATTTTAGGAAATCTGTTACTAATGAATTTAAGGAAATTTACCACTATATTTAGGGGCTTTGTAGAGTATAGTTGCTATTGTGTTTTAGTACTATTACTATCAAATTTAGGGCATTATTATTATATTTGAGGAAATTTACTAAGTAAATTTTTTAGATCATACTTTACTATTGAGTTTTAACCTTATTACTACCATGTTTAAGTGTGTACCTATTAGATTTAACAAAATTGACCACCACATTTAGGGACCTTACTAATATTGTTACTATTGTACTTTACAACAACTACTATCAAGTTTAAAGGTATTACTATTGAATTTCAAAAAATTTACTATTAGACTTTAGGGATCTTGCTTTTACTGTAGAGTTTTAGGCATATTACTATTATATTTAGGTGTGTTGTTACTAGAGTTAAAAAAAATTTATCAGAGACTCTCGAATCAAACAAAAAACTTAAGGTACACTTAATAATACATTTCAAATATAATATATTAGAATATCAATGAGACACTAACATAATTTATGTCAACGGGCATATGTTCTACAATTTTAATAATCTATAACCTCTTACATTAAGGTTAATATATAAAAGTCACATTGGTATGTTGCAACTTTTGTGAATTCCATTCTATCATGTACGTTTACTCATCTTTCCAACTCCTAAAAATAAATCAAACTCACTTAGAATTAGATCCAACACAACTATAATTTGACTAATGTTTCAATAGGTACATCAAGAACTTCCAATCAATATTAAATGAAACATAAATACAATTGGTGTCAAATAAACTTATCCCAAATTCGGTATGAGTATGAACACTTTAAATAAGTCAACAAAAATTTAAAACATAATAGCAATTACCCAATGTTGGAAGTCAACAATTCACTATCTAGAATTCTAAATCCAAAGTCTCTATAGTTTATACCTTCCATTGTAGTCTTTCACTACACAAATTCCCTGAGCTAACAATAGCTAAACGTGTTTCAAGTATAAAGTGAAAGCATGTAAATCCCTAATACTTTAGTGAGAAAGAAATTGCAAACCTTGCTATAAGCCTTTTTGATATTGGCAATGATGATAGCTTGTTCAAAACCTAGTGGTTCAGCTCATCGTTGATTGCCATTATTGTAGATAATGCTACAATAAGTGGGCTTAACTATAACAATAGCAAAGAGTGAATCTATCATTGAATGGATTTGCAAACCAGACCAATATACCGTCAATGGAAAGTTCAAAGCAAGTGAGGAAGAAACTGTCGATGGCAAAGAAACTATTGATAGAGGGAAGCATTAATAGAAGCAAGGGTATTAGGCAATGGTGTCAAGCAAAAAAGAAAAAGAAATCATCAACGGAGAGAAGCATTAAAGGAGAAAAGTGGGACAACATTTTAATGCACCAACAATAAGAGAAAGGCTATTTTGTCTTTTCAAAGCTAAAATTAGGTCCTTGACGCCTTAAAAAAAATTCCACTTTTTAAGTTCCCTTATTATAATTTTTCTACAGTTTAAGTACTTATATCTAATTTTCCCATTCTTTTATTCAAATCTTGGTTATCACACTCCACAACCAAAGGTGTAACTGGCATGGAAGATAACTTTTGTAAGTCAAATCCAAACTAAAATCCTACCAAATATTAGTGAATAACTCTAAGATTCAATACCAAATATCAGAATCAAATGGAACAATTGCAAATTATATATGCATTACATAATTTAGTTCCAGGTGGCTTTTGTAGAAATTTTGACAGAGTCTCCCTTAAAATTTAGATCTCCCAATATTTCAACAAAGTAGCCAACCAGCACAAATACATCAAATAAAAGTTATACTATCAATCCATACTAATATAAGTCAATTCTAGGAGTGGTAAAACCTATATATGGTTCAGTAGAGCTACATACAACATTCTACAATACAAAATGAATTCCAAATACATCAACAAATTATGCCCAGGCAAACAGATGCGGGACACACTAAGAATAAAGGAAGTTGACTGATTCTAAGCTACTGAAAAAGGATCGATCTCAAGCTCAGGCCTATTATCTGAAACAAATTGAAAATAAAAAAAAAGAGTGAGATAAGTGCTTAGTGAGCAAATAATGCTAGCTATACAACATAAGAGCCATTTCATCATAAGTTTATGTTTAAAACGAAAATCCCTCAATTCAAATTAAAGACAGTGATTAATAGTCCTTCTAATAAAAACCATTCATCAATTTAGAAGAAGCATCAAATCAATACCAACTAATCAAATGCAAAGCACATAGCTCGGGAGGTATATAACATAGATGCTAAACAATCAACTAGCAAAAATCTAAACAGATCCACGTATGGCGGCCAACCACATGGAGCCAACAACACCATTGCTAGTTAGGGTATGTATTATAATGCACCGTGGCTAATAACTACTGTGGCTAGCTACTAAGTTTTGAAACAAATAGCTCCTACAAGGAAAAATTGACTCATAATACATACTCAAAATAAATCAAGATTCACAACTTTGTATACACGTCATCAGAAAATATAACAAAGTATCTCATTAGTATTCCAGTTTACATAGACATCAATAAGGATGTATTAAAATTTTCCCACAGTAAAAAAAAAAATTCCCAATACCAATATATAAATATGTGTAATTAATTTATAATTATCATTCTTTACTCACCTTTTAAGATGACACATATAATTCTCTTTTATATTCACCACTAATCCTTTAGTTGCCATTAAATCCCTGATTACCCTATACTCCAATTTACAAATTTTAATATTTGAATAACTTCAATGACTAATAGTAAAATTCCTTATCTTTACCTAAACATCTAATTTTGACAAATTTTTTTTGGATATAATGATTAATTAGATTCCTCCCATGACACTAATACAACCTTAATTGCCCAAATTACAATTTTAACACTTTATATATACTATCCATTTCCTAACCACAACTAACCCACACAAACTTACTTTATAAGTCCTTCGTTTCCATTTCCATCATCTAACAAGATATAGTCCTATCATCAATTCCATTTCACTGCTTGAATGGTAATTTGCCCACCAAATTGTTTACTAAATGACTTAATTATAGCATCTATACAAATCCTTAAACTTTATGTAGTTTTCTTATGTAAGTTTCAAAACTTTAAATACTCATTTCACCTGCCAACCATCTAAGGAAAAACAACTCAAAATACTTTTAAATCCAGTGTGGTAAAATCAACAAGAAAGGTGTTATTTACTAAGTTATTGATTTCTACCCTTCACTTTAATCACAATTGCATCAAAATAGAGATCACCAAGTATGCCTTATATCAAAATTTAGGCTAACCACTGCTACAAACAATTAACACAAAAGCAACAGAGACACTATGTTATCCAGTTCCAAAAGTCATGCCAATATGAATATATATATATATATATATATATATATCATTAAATGACTATTTCTACCTCCCTATTACTCATGCTACAATAGCACATACACACACACACACACAGAGCTTGTGGTGCAAAAACTACATGTTGGAGAGTATAAGGATGGAAAGGATCAACATCATAATAGAGGAACACATACACAATCAGAGCTTGAATTCTAACCCAAGAATATGGTTCACTTCCTTGGCTCTCCAACCACCAAGAGAGCACTAGAAAGATAGCCAATTACTCCTTTGTTCTGGACCATCTAGTTGAGAATCATGAAAGGAATGAGGGACATTTGAAGTTGGTTTCTACCCAACCATCAAGGAGCTACAACTTCATAACAAAATGAAGCAGCTTTCACGCAATATAATGGCTGCCCAAACTAGTAATAAAATACAACTGAAGTGGGAGAAAATTGTGCCAAAGACCAAAGCAAATGAAAGAGTAAGGTAGGAACAAAAATGAGGAAGCAAGGTTGGATATACACGAGTGTCAAATGCTTCAATGAGTGCAGATTTAGTAGTAGAAACGCAAGAAATCAACAAACCTTAAGGGAGAAATCTCACTATAAGAGCAGAGTTGAAGGGGAAGGGACTTGCATGAAATTTCTATTTTATTTTTTCCTTAAAATCTACATCTAGACTCAGCAAGACCACCTAAAACACACTCAGAGACACGAAGGTAAAGAAAGGTCCACTTGCAACAAAAAGAATGGAGCTAAAGGCTAATGACTTAGATTGACTTTCCTCTGTTATTCTAACCAAAATGATGGGCGCTGGTAAGGAAGCATGCAGCTGAAAATAAGGGGAAGTGAAATCATCAAAAAATCCTTCCTCTTTATAACACTCTAAAGGCATTCTTGGTAGGACAGAGGAATAATCTAAAAGAAGAATAAAGAATAAAAAAGAAGAAAAGTAAAGAAGATGAAAGAAAAATGAGTAAAGGATGATCAGAGGACTCGAACCTAAGCCTCAAAAGATGGTGAGAATCATGGCTGCCAACAAACCTAGACATCATCTTCAATTACTTATATGCAGTTAGATTCCTATATATAACCAGGTCATTACATTCTCCCCCTCTTAAGAAAATTCAGTCTTTGAATTTAAAGGTGAACTAACCTTAATTCTTGAATAAGCGGGGGATACTTTGCATGCATTTCACTCTCTACTTCCCAAGTAGCCTCCTCTTGTGAATGGTGGTGCCAAAGGACCTTCATTGATGTAATTTCCTTTGAATGTAGCTTTTTAGTCTACCTCTCTAAAATTGCCACGGGAGTCTCCTCATATGTTAAACCCTCACCCCAGGAAACATATTGCATTTGCAACACATGGGAGGGATTAGACAAATACTTCTTCAACATTAAAATATGAAATACCAGGTGAATATTAAATAACTTAGGCAGTAATGCCAACCAATAGGCTATTACCCCTACTTTCTCTAAGATCTCAAATAGGCCAATGTATCTTGGAGGAGCCAATTTTGCTTTTTTCCCAAATCTCATTACACCTTTCATGGGTGATACCCTAAGAAACATGAAATCACCAATCATGAATTCAAAATCTTGATGTCGACAATTGACATTTACTTTCTGTATGCTCTGAGTTGCTAAGCTGCTACTAATCTCTCCCTAATCATTTTTACTTTCTCCAAAGTATCTTATACTAAGTTTGACTCTAGTAGCTTAACTTCTCCAACTTCAAACGATCAACAGGAGATCTGCATTGTCTCTCATATAATGCCTCAAAAAGTGTCATCTGTATACTAGTTTGGTAACTATTATTATAAGCAAATTCCACCAATGGTAAATAATTATCCTAACTACCACTAAAATTTAAAACACATGACCTCAGTATATCTTTTATCATCTGTATGGTTCTTTTTGATTGCCCATCAATCTGAGAATGAAAGGTAATGCTAAGATCCAATCAAGTACCCATGGCCTTTTGAACAACTTTCCAAAATCTCGAAGTAAATTGTGGTCCCTAATTAGAGATAACAGATGTTGAAACACTATGAAGCTTCACTATTTCACTTAAGTAGAGTTGCACATATCTTTTGACACTATAAATTGTCTTTACAGGAAGAAAATGTGTTGATTTAGTGAGTCTATTAACAATCACCCAAATAGAATCATAACCTTCACTATTCAGGGTAATCCTATTATAAAATCCATGGTAATTCTTTCCTATTTCCATTCTGCTATCTCCAACTGCTGGTGTAACCCTGTAGGTTTTGGTGTTCAGCCTTCACCTGCTAATACACCAGATAACGAGAAACAAAATCTGCTATATCCTTCTTCATACCTTCCCACTAGTATACTTGCTTTAAGTCCTGATACATCTTTGTAAAACCTTGATGAACAGTATATAAAGAACAATGAGTTTCTTCCATAAGTTCTTGTCTCAAATCACTTACACATAGCATACACAGTCCAACACTAAACCATAAAACTCCATCTAAGTCTAAAGTGAATTCACTTTTCCTTTCATCCCTGACATCACTTATCAATTCGCATAACTGGGCATCTTAGCCTGTATTGCTTTCACTAGTTCAAATAGAGAAGAACAAAGTTGTACATGTGCTAAAAATATCCCTGGTTCTTTAATCTCAAATTAAACTCCTATACTCTCTCTTTTATAAAGATTGTAATCAACGACCTTTTTACTACTTCAATATGGCTTAAACTTCACTTCTTACTTAAGGCATATGCCACCGTATTAGCTTTGTCAGGATGATACAAATTAGTACAATCATAATTTTTAAGTAACTCCATTTGCCTCCTTTATCTTAGATTTAAATCACATTGTTGGAAGATATATTTGATGTGACGACCCTAACTTTTAACCATTGTAATTAAGGTAACATACGTGATTAATAACCATCAATTAGGGTTACAAGACATTAAGACTAATTACATTCAAAAAATATAGAGAAATTTGAACCTTTATTTTATTAGAGTTATCAACCAAATAATTACAAATATTTATAGACACAAGAGAAACAAACACTCATTTATAAATATTTGATTCTATTACCCATTAATTCCAACTCACAAGAATCTTCTACCAATGTTTCTATTATCCATTAATTCCAAGCTCCTGGAGCCTACCTCGCTCGCCTTTTGCTATTGGCCATGGCCAATTTCTCCTTTCATTGTGGCTAATTCCTCTCGGGAACACCTAACATATTTTCACAAAAATTCACCACGGTCGACTCCCATTTAGTCGCAGCGAATTACCCTATGAACGACTTCTAGTTTGGCCTCTCATATTTCGCTGCAGCTAATTCCACTTTTTGTCGCGGCGAATTGCTCTTTGGTACTCTCCCTGAGCAACTTCGCCTCTATTGGCCACAGCTAAGTATATTTTGGCCTCAGCGAAATGCCGTTTGATCCTACAACTTTAAAAATCTTGTCTCACACTCTCCACTCTCTCTCCAATGACACCCTAAGGACACTCTACCTTAATTGTAAGACTCCAATACCCTTCATTAGCCTAATTTACCTAACTTATCTATCATTAATAGTCCAAGACTTAAATGTTAACTTCTACTCCTCCAACTACTTTATATTAGCAAGCCCATAGAGTAATGATAGCAAGAATTCATGAACTATCAACAATTAACATTCGATACACATTCCTTTAAAGATTTCATACATCAATGGTTCATATCAACATCCAATGCATCACATCATTACATTTCCAACAGTATACCATATCATAAATTCAACAAAGTTCATACATCAGGTGTTATAAGCCCATACATCCAATACCAAGCTAAGATGATGCCTAACTCCTCTATAGTTACATCCTAAATAATCAAAATATAAAAGCCTACACTTGGCAATATGATTACATGATGATGCTATATAAAAGGTTAACAAACATGGTATCTACTCTACTCAGATTAGCCCTAGTGTAGCTTTTTCCACACATAGCTAAAGTTTATGGATTTTCATCCACTTGCTTCCCTTATCCTTACCCAAAAGGCCTTTACCTAAAAGTATAATCCCATGAAACGGGATGAGATGCAAATCTCAGTAACTAAGGCAAATTCCATTCATATATTCTAGTGTAATTCACATATATGCATGATTTCATAAAAGTATTAGAAAACATACCAGCCATGTCACTAAATGAAACAATTAGGCTATCTATGATTACTATCTCATACTAGTAATCACAATTCCACATGTTAAAGGCCAATAACATTGGGAGAGGCTGGTCCATGGCACCCACTCCCTAATTAGCATAATCAGGGCTCAATGCATCTGGGGTTTGATCATAACCTGGTGCCTGATCAAAGCACATACATGGGTAGTAGCTGCACCACAGCTCCACCATAGACTCACAAAGTTCAATCATACATAATAGATAGCCAACCAATCCATTGAGCATCAAAATTATAATCATGTGACAAATACAAAATTAAAACAGAACATATGCATGGAATTAACATAAACCCTAGTTACTTCACTCTGCAGACAATTGAAACGCCACCAGCAGTGCCAAAATCTCCCTATAACCATAACATCATAAGATTACTACTTTAAATCATAATGTACAACAGCAACAAGTACCTAAGGAATTAAAATACTAATGGCTACCCGGAAGATGCTTACCTGACCATTACAAATCCCCAAATTCAAATTGAATATGTCCCCTACCAGAAACTTTAATATATCACTTTAATTCCTAAGCAAATTCATACAGAATTAATACCTATACTATAAATCAACTATAGGGGTCTTAAGCTAGTAGAAAATACATTAAAATGGAGAGTTTACACTTACCCAATGTCCCTCCTAGCCTCTACCTCTAAAAATCCTCTAGGAAAATACCAAACAACCACATTTCAGATTTTGGGTATGGTGAAAATACTTCAAATGAGAAACTAATCGGGCCAAAATGAAGAGAAAGAGAAGGGGATTAAGTTATATAATAAATACCTTAGCTAATTTTGAGCTTAGAAGTAAGAAATGATAGATTTCTTGCCCCAAATCCTAGCCTCCCTCTCAAGGTGTGAAAATGCCTCTTATGTTTATGTTTCAATAAAATATGGAGGGGCTGATATGTTTAGGGTTTAAGTTGGGTCTAATATGAGTCATGGGCTGACCCAAAGGTCTAACTCCAAGTGGGTTTCAGATTTAAGCTTTGTTGAGCCAGCTTGCATGTGTTAGGCTGTAGGATTTTAATTGGATTAGGCTAAGTTTTGAGAACTCAATTGATTTGGGTCTGCACAAAGGTTATTGGGCCAATTATAAGAGCTTATATAAGGTGGACCTTGGGCCTCTATTACATTAAATCAGATTGGGCCCTCCCTATGTGCTCTCTCTTGGGCTAAGTCTCAAATTAAAAGGTTGGGTCTACAGCTAAAATTATTGGGCCTCCATTAGTCCCTAACCTTGACCTACTTAATTTAGTTTAGGCCTAGATGGATTTTCTAACTCAATTAAATCTCAATTCATATTAATAATTTATCTCTCCAAAATTTTCACTTCCTTAACTTTCCCAATTATTCCATGTTAATTATTCTTAATTAACCCAAATCCATAATTAATACCTTAATTAATTTTAGGGTGTTACATTTGAGGCTCTTATGATTTATATAAATTTCACAAGTTTCACAATATAGATAATGCCTCTAAATTTTAAGGGCAAAGACTACAGCAGCCATCTCCAAATTATGAGTTGGGTAATTTTGCTCATGTTTCTTAATTACTTGAAGGCATAAGCAATCAGCCAACCATGTTGCATTAATACACATCCCAGGCTTACTTTGGAAGCATCACAATATATGGTATAGCCCCCAAATCCAGAGGGTAACATCAAAACTAATGCAGAATTCAGATAATCTTTTCAGTTTTTGAAAACTCTCTTCACAAGTCTCAAACCACTAAAACTTCACATTCTTTTGTGTTAATCTTGTCAATGATGTAGCTATCTTGGAAAAGTCCTTAAAAAATCAACAGTAATAGCTTGCCAAACCTAAGAAGCTAGGAATCTCCATAATAGTAGTGGGTCGTGGCCGTTTTTGAACTACTTCCACTTTACTTATATCTACTCATTCCCCATCTTTTGAAATCACAAAGCCTAAAAGGCTATTTTTTCCAGCCAAAACTGACATTTAGAAAACTTGGCATATAACTGGTGTGCCCTTAACACTTGTAATACCATTCTCAGATACTGCTTAAGCTCTTTGTGACTCTTAGAATAAATCAAAATGTTACTAATAAAGACAATGACAAATTGATCTAAGAAAGGTTTGAAAACCTATTTCATCAAGTCTATAAATGCAGCTAGGGCATTAGTTAACCTAAACAACATCACTAAAAGTTCATAATGACCATACTAAGTTTTGAAAGTAGTTTTAGGGATATCTTCACCTTTTATCATCAACTGATGATAATTCGATCGTAAGTCATTTTTTGAGAAATTGAACCCCTTGCAAATGATCAAATAGATAATCCACATGAGGTAAATGATATTTATTTTTCACTATCACTTTGTTCAGCTACCTGTAATCCATACATAATTGGAGAGAACCACATTCTTCTTAATAAAAAGTACAGAAGCACCCTAAGGGGATGTGCTAGGGTGAATAGAACACTTTGTTCAACAATTAGTTCTTTAACTCTCTAAGTTCCATAAGCGTCATTTTATAAGGAGGAGTGGATATGAGCTAAGTATGGAGATATATAGGAATATGTAGAATCAGGATCAAATAATATAAATAAATCATGCGAGCAAATTGTGAATATACCTATCACTAAAGCATTGGATGCCTATGCATCCTATTTATTCAAAGTAAATACTCAAGCTTGACCACAATATGCAGTCGTTTGACCTCTACCTGCAACTACTCCACTATCGCTACCTTTACCACTATGAGCTATGACTGTACTAATAGACTGAGTCCCTTTTGAGAATTGCTTAATAGGTCGAATAGATCCCTAACTAGACTCTGGGTAATGCTAAGGGCAATCTCTCACCAAATCCCAAAGTGCCCATAACAGAAACATGCTTCTATTTATTTGTGATAAGGACCAGAATGTATCTTTCCACAAATAGAACAAAGACCCTTAGACTGGTAAGATTGAGTAGAAATTGAGGTAGGTATTATACTAACACTCTTCAAAAACACTCTATTCCTATCGGTGCTAGTAGAAAGTGAAGTCGGGGATCCTGTAAAGGCCTGAATTAGTCTATGATAACTTTGAGGCCTAAGCCTATGTGAAGATCCAACTATAAATGAACTACCTATATACCTCCCTTCACTATTCTAGTTCCTTTTCCTCTGGGAGGTATCTTCCTCCCTATCCTCAATCTCTATCATATATATATACAATCTACAGTAGCTGAATAATTAGGAAACAAATTCATTTGTGGAGTAATCACCCTATACAATGTTCAAGGTGACCCATTCACAAACTGCTAAATTTTGTCCTTCTTAGTAGGGACTAAATGTGAGGTATACTTAGACATCCATATGAAATGAATGTCATAATCAGAGACACTCATGCTTGGTGTTAGTTTCAAACCCTCAAACTTTCTAGCCCTGGAGTCCCGGACACTCTGCAGCATAAAGTGATCCATAAAAAGTATCTTAAATTCCTTCCATAACATTGAGCGTGACCCAATTGACCTTTCACTTAACAAAGTATGAAACCATATATAAGCTACATCCTATAATTGAAACCCAACAAACTTGATTGATTTTACACTCAAGCAACTGAAAGCTTTGTATATCTTCTCAACACTATCAATAAATTGCTAAGGATCCTCTTGACTATCTATTCCAGAATAAGTGGGAGGCTTCAACTTCAGGAACTGAGAAAGAGTTATTGGAATCTCTCCCTCCCCACTCATAACCTAAGGCTCCACTGGTCTCGGTTGGACTAGTGGTGTAACTTCCTCTGAGGGTTGCAGAGGCTCTACTCTGTCCTTAGGTAGAACTTGCCTGAGGGGTCTAATAGTCCTATGACCCCTACCCTTGCCTCAGCCTCGGCCTTGAGTAGGCGAGGTACCTTGTTGAGCCATTGCACTTGCAAAAGCTTCATCTGCAGTGGCTAATATGTTAACTAAACAAATTCTGGGAGGCATCTCCACTCTACAACAAAATAACAAATATTCAAATCATCCTCATAATTGAAGCCTTAAGATGAACCATCATCACATTCAACAAGATAGTAGACTCAAAGAAATTTTTTAGGACATCCTATAAAGTCTTCAGTGGCATCTCAATTATAATTATGTCCAAGTTCATAACAATAACTTAGATCCCATCGAAGAACACTTGCTCTACAGAACCATAAAAAGACCTAAGCTTTAATACCAACATTGTCACGTCTCGCAACCAAAGGTGTGATTGACACGGAAGATAACCTCTGTAAGCCAAATCCAAACTAAAATCCTACCAAATATTAGCAAATAACTTTAAGATTCAATACCAAATATCAAAACCAAATGGAACACTTGCAAATTATATATGCATTACATAATTTAGTTCCAAGTGGCTTTTGTAGAAATTTTAGCAGAGTTTCTCCTGAAATTTGGACCTCTCAATATTTCTATAAAGCAGCCAGCCAGCACAAATACATCAAGTAGAAGTTCTACTATCAATCTAAACCAATATAAGTCAATTCTAAGGGCGAGGAAACCTATATGTGGTTTAATAGAGCTACATACAATATTCTACAATACAAAATAAATTTCAAATACATTAACAAAATATGCCTATGCGAACAAATGTGGGGCTCACCAAGAATAAAGGAAGTTAATTGATTTTAAGCTGCTGAAGAGGGATCAATCTTAGGCTTAGGCCTATTATCTAAAACAAATTGAAAAAAAAAAGAGTGAGACAAGTACTCAGTGAGTAAATAATACTAATTATACACCATAAGAGCCATTTCACAATAGGGTTATGTTTAAAATGAAAATCCCTTAATTTAAATTCAAGACAATGATTAATAGTCCTTTTAACAAAGATCATTCATCAATTTAGTATAAGCATCAAATCAGTACCAACTAATTAAATGCAAAGCACATAACCCATGAAGGTATATAAAACAGATGCTAAGCAATCAGCTAGCAAAAATTTGAATAGATCCAAGTATGGTGGCCAACCACACGAGGCCAGCAACACACCTGCAAGTTGGGGTACATATCATAATGCACCGTTGCTAACCCCTATTGTGGTTAACTGTAGGGTTTTGAAATAAATAACTCCTAAAAGAAAAAATTGACTCATAAATACATACTCAAGATAAATCAAGATTTTCAACTTTGTATACATATCATTAAAAAATATAACAAACTACCTTATTAGTATTCCAGTTCACAAAGACATCAAGAAGGATGTATTAAAATTTTCCCATAGTAAAATAAAAAAATTCCCAATAATAATATATAAATATGTGTAATTAATTTATAGTTAGCATTCTTTACTCACCTTTCAAGATGACACATATAATTCTCTTTTATATTCACCACCAATCCTTTAGTTGCCATTAAATCCCTGATTACCCTATACTCTAATTTACAAAGTTTAATATTTGAATAACTTCGATGACTAATCGTAAAACTCCTTATCTTTACCTAAACATCTAATTTTGACAAATTTTTTTTGGATATAGTGATTAATTAGATTCCTCCCATGACACTAGTATAACCTTAATTGCCTAAATTACAATTTCAACACTTTATATATACTATCCATTTCCTAACCACAACTAACCCACACAAACTTACTTTATAAGTCCTTCGTTTCCATTTCCATCATCTAACAAGATATAGTCCTATTATCAATTCCATTTCACTGCTTGAATGGTAATTTGCCCACTAAGTTGTTTACTAAATGACTTAATTATAGCATCTATACAAATCCTTAAACTTTATGTAGTTTTCCTATGTAAGTTTCAAAACTTTAAATACTCGTTTCACCTACCAACCATCTAAGGAAAAACAACTCAAAATACTTTTAAATCCAAGTGTGGTAAAATCGACAAGAAAGGTGTTATTTACTAAGTTATTGATTTCTACCCTTCACTTTAATCACAATTGCATAAAAATAGAGATCACCAAGTATGCCTTATATCAAAATTTAGGCTAACCACTGCTGCAAACCATTAACAAAAAAGCAACAGAGACATTATATTATCTAGCTCCAAAAGTCATGCCAATATGAATATAAATATATGTGTGTGTGTGTATATATATATATATACATATATCATTAAACGACTATTTCTACATCCCTATTACTCATGTTGCAATAGCACACATACACACACAGAGAGCTTATGGTAACAAACACTACATGTTGGAGAATATAAGGGTGGAAAGGAGCAACACCATAATGGAAGAACACACACACAATCAGAGCTTGAATTCTAACCCAAGAATATAATTCACATCCTTAGCTCTCTAGGTACTAAGAGAGTACTAGAAAGACAGCCCATTACTCCTATGTTCTGCACCATCTAGCCAAGAATCATGAAAGGTAGGAGGGAAATTTGGAGTTGGTTTCTATCCCACCATCAAGGAGCTGCAACTTCATAACAAAATGAAGTAATTTTTACACAATATAATGGCTAGCCAAACTAGTAATAAAACATGACTAAAGCAGGAGAAAATTATGCCAAAGACTAACACAAATGAAAGAGGAAGGTAGCAACAAAAATGAGGAAGCAGAATTGGACGTACACAAGTGTCAAATGCTCCAATAAGTGTAGGTTTAGTAGCAGAAATGCAAGAAATCAATGAAGCTCAGGGGAGAAATCTCACTATAAGAGCAGAGCTAAGGGGAAAGGAGTTGCATGAAACTTGTATTTTATTTTTTCCTTAAATTTTGCATCCAAACTTGGCAAGACCACCCAAGACACACTTAGAGGCATAAAGACAAAGTCCAACTGCAATGAAAAAAATGGAGCTAAGGGCTGGTGACTTAGGTTGACTTTCCTCTATTATTCTGACCAAAATGATAGGTGTTGGTCAAGAGGCTTGCAATTGAAAATAAAGGGAAGTGAAATCACTAAAAAACCTTCCTCTTTATAGCACTCTAGAGGGGAATTCTCGATAGGACAGAGGAATGATTTGAAAGAAGAATAAAGAATAAAAAATAAGAAAAGTAAAGAAGAAGAAAGAAAAATGAGTAAAGGATGACCAAAGGACTTGAACCCATGCCTCAGAAGATGGTGAGAATCGTGGCTATGAATAAACCCAGACATCATCTTTAGTTGCTTATATACAGTTAGATTCCTATATATAATCAGGCCATTACATTGGTACTTAGAGACTACTCTTCGAAAGTGATAAGGATATAATTTTTACCAAGAATCATAGGGTTTTTTACACACACACATATATTTAGAATTCCAATGTATATAACTGTCAAAGTATACTCTTCATATATATATATAACTATTTTTTTTAAATGTAGAACAACATATACATATAAACAAAATTCTAATATATATAATTGTCAAAATATATTTTTCATATATAAAACTATTTTCCTTTTCTTTAAACATAGAGCATGTTGCTTCACGTTTTATAATATGTTCTTTTTTATGTATAATTGAGGGGTATGGGGCCACTAGCTCTACATCTCCCACTAATGAATTTTTTTATTATACTTAAAGGATGCGAAGCTTGTGGCTATGCGTCTTTTTTATTAATTTTTTATTTTCTTTTATACCATGTTCTTTTAAATATTTATTTATTTTTAAAATAGAATTGTATATTTTTTTCATAATTTATATAATTTAATTTTGTAAATTGATTTGAACATTTTGGATTAAAATTTCTTTGAAATTTAATTTGCACAAAAAATTATTACTTTTTATTTATAAAAAAAGTTAATTTAATATAATTCTTTAGAAATGTTATTTATGTAAATTAAATTCTTTTAATTTTTCAATTAAAATTTTTAAAATATCACTCATTTAAATTAAATTATAACTTAATATATATATATATTAATGAATTTATTAATTAATTATAATGTAAATTGATATTAACTTAATAAAGAATAATAAGTACATTACAAAATGGATTTAAAAGTATAATTGAATAACATAAAAGTTAAAGTAAAGAAATATAAAAATTGAAATGGATGAAGAAAAAGAAAAGGAAAGAGTGCTATCAGCCATCATCCAGAATAAACGTCTGCCCATATTGAGTTCTTTTTTTGATTTGTTATGGTTGATGATATGCTAGCTGTTCTTCTTTTTCTTTTTCACTTATCTTCATCTTCTTCCTCCTTATCATCATCATCTTCTTCTTCTTCTTTTTCAAATGATTCACTTTCCACCTGATTATAAATAAGTTGAGAACTTAGGTCCCATTGAAGGGACTAAACAGGTGGGATCAATTCATTTAGGGTGAAGAAGCCTTATTGTGATTGGCCAGATGATCACAATTGTTTAAAAGAATATTGGCATACTCAACACTAAATGAAAATGGATATGTAAATAATGGTATGAGTGATACCCTACTAGATTGTACTGGTTGTGTCATCAGTGTAGGGAAACATAACTCCATATAAAGAGATAGAGGCATTGATGGTGTATAATAAGAAAGCACAAAGGAAAATAGACCAACACCTCTAACATTTGTGAATAGTAGAAAGGAAGAAGAACTAGCACCTTCATTGCCTATTTATGCTAGAATGGAAGAAGGACCATCATATCTGAAATCTGTTTACATGGGGGTTATTGTGTAGTATGATGATGGTACACTTGCATCAACTCTACCAATGTTGCCACTAAAACATTAGTTCTTTAGATGAAATGAACACATGGCCTCTCTTTCTTGGTCTAACCTATGGCTCTAGAAGTTTAGATAGAATGGGTGCCAATGAAATATATTAAGAGATGAGCATATCTCAATGTTCACTTAGCATGTGTAACATAGTTTGAATATCGTTGCTTACGTTTTGTCTTAAGTCACCACAACTAAGCATTAAAGGGTCAGTGATAACATGCATGTATAAGTCCTTTAATACATCAACTTGTGAAATAAAAAATAAATTGTTAAATGTTTAGATAATATAAATATATATATATATATATATAAGGAAAGAAAATGCAAAGATAAAAACTAGGTAAAATCATATTACAAAACTTTGAGAACTACTTATAGGATGGATCAATCATCACATATAGTGCTAATACCAATGCATATAATACGACATGCGATCCATAGGTCTCTCCTCAAGGTTGTTTTAGGCCACCACTTAGGGCTATAAATTCCATGCTGCAATGAACACCATGTGTTTTTGTTACTAGTCTTTGTGAACCTTTCCTCTTAATTAAAGTGCATGCAACAATCCTATATTGAATAGCTTCTTAGGGATATGCTACACCTTACCAAACTGGTAAAGAACGCGATTAGCATGATACCACTTGATGATCCAAAAGTATAGTATGGGGACAGATGTATGCCATACATTGGGTATCGCTAAGCAATATTACAAAATTAGTTAGAAGACATCGATGAGTCATATTAAAGCCAAATTACATATAAAAAATTGGTAATTTATGTTATAATCATGACATGAAAAAATAGGTAAATCTTTTGCTATAAATCTCATTGTCTTTCATTTAATCTATTAGTATCCTATACTGCCATAAAGCATCTATGGTGGCTAGGGATGCTATAAGACATACTGCCATTTGTGGGGGATGTGAGAACACATATTTGTCAATGTATCATTGACAAACTCAAATTTGTATAAAAATATTAGTTTATACCTAAAGCTTAATAGTGGTCTGATGGGATAGATAGTTGTCTATGGGTTAGGTTGGGGGTCTTTATAAAGCAAGGCAGGGGAATCGATCTTATACCTATAAGTGAAGTAAGATCAAGTAACCACTTATGTTAACATCGTCATAATGTGTGACATTATATATCTCTTGATATAGGTAGGCTAACACCACCAAATCCAACTATAATAGCCAACCTCCTTAAAGTTAGTAAGCAATGAAAGGTACATCAACATCACTTTATATCCAATCTTATTTAGCATCAAGTACCTCCAATCAAGCATAAGATATATGTTCGAGTGAATTGTTAAATAGTATCATTATCTATGTCATCTGGCAAGTTCACAAATGCTTGAGTGAGGCAAGGGACACACAACCTTTATCCATTTAGTGTGCCTTATGATAATGTCACACTTAGCAACTTGTTGCATATAACTAGCCAATTGCAGTTTGTCCCTCCAAATATTATATTCCTCATGCATGGTAGATCTAACTACATGCATTCCCCTTTTAACAATGGTGAATGTAAAAGGCTCAACTTTTTTTGTGTTATTTTGTGAGCTTGCAATTAGCAATGTCTCTTAGTATTTCCTATATAAAACATATCATCAACTTGGATAATTGGCTTCAAGTAGTTAAATGCATTAATGCAAGGCTCAAACGTCCATAACACCCTATGAATGATGACCATCGGGTTCATATTTGATGTTGTCTGTGGGTAGTCCTTAGTAACAAATTCAAAATATAAATCTAGATTAAAGTGTTACATAACAAACAACTATCTTGGTAGAATGGCATATGATCACTCCAAATTTCTATAGGCAATTGTGATTGCTCATTGCTTTCTAGATTATGCTCTTTTGTGAGACACAGTATATCCAAAGACATTATACATTCTTGCAATGAGATCACGCATAGAAACAAAAAGATTTTTTATCATTATTAACACATTATTCGATGATATTACATTGGAGTCTAGCTTTACATGATCCTACAATAGCATGGAGGATACATATGTATAAGAGCTCACATACTTTATGATCTGCCAGTCATTTTCGCCCTTCGATTAACAAGCCCTTATTCACCAATTTTATGAAACACCATACTATGGACAATAATACTTTGTGTATTTCACTAATGATTGGTGCATCCTAAATGTGTCATGCGTGTGCATTAAGTAAAGCTTAATCATATGGCTCATTGATCACTTATTAGGAAACCATATGCCAACATACATTTCCTAGTTATTTTTTAGATCAATAGCCCCTTCTATCTTGAGCATATCAAATTCATTTGCAATATCGATGTTAATCTATGATAGGAAAGTAAATACCTAATTAGAATACTAGTTCAATGGAGTAGCCAGATCCCCATTAGCATCTTCGTCATTGACATCATCATTCGCATACTCATTGGCATATGGTGGAGCATCATATTCATTTGCAGTCTCATACTCATCTGCTATATCTTTTAGTGCATCTTAGGGACTTGGAGGTCTGGATGAATTTAGCTAGGACATGTGGTAGACCAATGGCATTTGTTGGAAATTGAAAGGTTAGAGCTCAAATGAATGGATATCTGCTAGGTAGGAGTTAAACAAAGAGATCTGTTCATTAAGTCCATCAATCTGTCTTGTAGATAGACTTGTCAACGATTCACATACATCATTCTCCTTGACACTCAGCTCGATATCGCTAGCAGATATGTGCGCATATAGTTCTAGCACCCTTAGTTGGTTTGGGAAGTACTAGTTTACTTGCCATATCGTTTGGGCATTTGAGTTGTCTTCCAAAGTACATGGCAAGTACCAAGTTGGATTAAGTTGCCATATACCAACTTGGACAAAAACTATCTTGACTCAAGTCATAACTTTTACCTAATTACGGCCTTTAACCACTCGAGATTGATGTTAAGGTCAACTTTTAATAGTTTTGGTTTATTGTATATATATATTGCCCCTTCATTTCTATAAAAAATTCTTTCATTTGCGTAGATGCATATAATCTCTTTCATTTTACTCATTATGAATCATCTCCCAATATTTATGGGTAAACACGTATAAAACATCTTTATATTCAACATATAATTATATAATAATTAAATTTTTTTATTGTATACAACATATTAATATTTCATAAATTAAGATTTTATATATACACAAAGTTATATAAATAATTAATAATATAAATAACAACACTTTAAATTTACTACAATGTAAAAAATTTTACCTTTGCAAAAAACAAATTGAATAAGACAAATTCACACAATATTTGTAAGCAATAATTAGGTAAGAATAATCACTCAAAATCAAATCTTTTGGATTAATAAGATAGGCCCCTAAATAAGATAGGCCCACACAATCCCTATCTATAAAAGTTATGAAGGAGTAATTTATCAATATAAATTTTGTTATATTAAAAATAGAAAAAAAATATAAGATCACAAATATACTTAATACTTACTATAATATATTGTTGCAATGTTTCATTGCCAATAATAAACTATACGAAATGAAAGAAGATGAAAGAAACAGTTAGAACATATGAAAAAAAAACACACACACACACAAAGTGAAAATATGAGGTTGGGGTCGAAAGAATGAAAGAAATTGCAATAAAATTATGAAATCTACTTGTAGGATCATATATATATAAATTACTAAATGCAAAATACTACATTCCATGTTTAATAATTTCAAAATATCAATGAATGGATAAGTGATATTGCACTAGTTTGAGTGGAATCACTGACCCAATGGTCAATGCTTTATTTTTTTAAAAAAAAAAGAAATTAATGGGACACAAAGCTAGTGGCTTAGGGTCCTTTATATGTAAAATTTAAAAAATAAAAAAAAATAAAAGGAATATGAAACCATAAATATAAAAAAATAAAAAATAAATATAAGGAATGTTAAGCCATAGGCTCTACGTCCCTTAAGTATAATAAAAAAAATTGAAAAAAAAATATCAACAACTCCACTTTCCTTAGTTATATAAAAAATAATAAAAAAACACAGAGTAATATGTTCTAGCTTAAACAAAAAAATAGTTATATATATGAAGAATCTTTTTTAACAGTTATATGTATTAGAATTTTGTTTATATATATGTGTGTGTGTGTGTGTGTGTGTGACAAAGAGAGAGAGAGAAAATCAAGAATATGTATTAGAATTGTATATATATATATGTATGTGTGTGTGTAAAAAGGTCAAGAATCACAAGATTCATACATTTCCTAAATGTTGCCATATTCATCAATCTTTACATACCCTGCCTAGGTAGTAGTCAAGGCAATTTGACACAATTCTAATATGACAATTTTTTATTTTTTTATTTCTTTAGAAAGTGTTTCTAATTTGTTTGAATTACATGAAAAGAAAAATAGATAATAAATAGTATACCAAAATTAAAAATGGTAGCATGAAGGTGGTTAATGATACAAGGTGATCTTGAGTGCTAGTGATAACGAATATAATACTTGACAATAGGACACAAGTTACTTCTTTCTTTAAATAAAAAATATAATTCATATTTCAAGTTTCAAAATTTTGAGTTAAACAAACTTGGTCTGAAATTAAATTAGACATAAGCTTAGATCTAGATCAGTTTTATTTTAAAAATTTATATTTATTTTTGAGTAAAAAAGTCATTATCAAGAATCTAATCCCCTTATTTTTAGTGCCAAATAGATTGAGGGTTGTGGGCCTTATACATTTCCACTCTTTTTCTTTTAGTGTTGGGCTTTATACTTGTGTCTACTTCTCTCTAACATGACAACATTATGTTGGCACTAAAAAATGAGAGGAAATACATTCTCCAATATCAAGCATAAATCCATTTCACTTAAAAAAAAAATCTTATGTAGATTGAAATAGATATATTTAAGACACAAATCTTTTGCTATACCCAAATGTGCTATGCTACCCAAATAGGGGGGCTGGCACATTTTATTTATCTTTTTAAAAAAACTTTATATATTTATTTTTAATGTTGTTGTATTGCATAGCAATTCTTTAGCCACAGTAAAGGATTGAGATTAATATATTTGGGTCATTGCAAGCTCAGAGCCCAAGCTATGACCTAAGTTAATTTGGGTCCAAGGGCAATCCATGGTAACTCTTGAGAATAATATTGGCCCAATAGAAGTGATGTAACACCATAATTCTAACTCATCTTATGCCTTTGAATAGCATAATTATCATGAAACATACACATAATTCTCATAAAGGAGGCATAAAGATTTAAATTTTTATTTGTAAGTCATCATATCTAAAAATCCATTCGGTGTCACGTGGACTGTGTGAGCTCATTCTATGCATCCTCATATTTATTTGCATGATTAGAACTCATTTCAATCACAAAAACTAGCTTTAAACCCATGGAAACCAAAAAGGGATATGAGACATGTAGATTCATTTTTGGCAGATTTGGCCTCATTTTTGGGCAAAGTTTGGAAATTCACAACTAAATCTAGAAAAATAAAAAACATGTAATCTCAGTCATTCTGGAAAGCTTAAGATGTATACTTCATGTTACAAATATTTAGAAGTCTTAAAATCTCATATATAATGCGTTTGACACGCGAAATCATCTACTGGTCGGAGGGGTTCCTGATACTGTCACAGTTTACTGATATGAATTTCAAAAATGTCTAACTAATTCCACAAAAATCCAATGCTTGCAAATGATATCACTATGGAAAGATGTGGATGTTAAATAGAGAGGAAAAATATCTCCAGATCAGTTTATCAAGCCAAACTCCCGAAAATCGATGGAACAGTACCTCGGGTCTGGCAAGATGTCTGATACTGGGCAGAACCTTCGAAAATGCATATCTTCCTCTCTAGACCTCCAAATGAGGTGATCTTAGTGGCCACAGAAATCTTATGACTTCTAGTTTATACATATAAAATTTCATAAGTATTGGATACCATTTGACCATCAGGTGACACAGAATTCAAAACTGCCAGTATGAACAGTACCCATACCAGAATCCATGAAAAATCCCAACTTTAAAAATTCATCAAATATTCTCTAGGTCTCCGAAAATTATGATCTTTAGCTTCCCAAAAAGCTCTTAATGAGACCTAATTGCATGCCAAGTTTCAGGGCAAGACTAACTCATTTGGCTAAAAAATGGCACAGGGTTCCATTATAGTCAATTTTGGCTCCATATTGGGTACCAAAATTGCCAAATGGATTCCCCTTGGTCTTGGCACCTTGTGGGCAAGTTTAAAAGCATATTTTAGACTTGTGTGAGCTGCCCAAAGGGTCCCAAACCTCATGCATCTCATTTTGGCCATTCAACTCACATTTATACGCATTTGCATTAAACTTCCAATTTGCATAACTTGGCATTACATACCCCAAATTCATTTCTAAAGTTCATACATCATATCCATACATGTATACATCACATAATATCATATTTATATGTGTCTCAAGGGTCATGTGCCATTTACAATAATCATATACATCATTATGGCTCAAAAAGGGTAAAAGTTAGACATATGAATGTCAATCTCTCTTCTTCAATGTTGTTGGCTCCCATTAGCATATCCACTTGGTTCACCTAGCATGTTAGATCATTGGAGAGGAAGGGATGAGATTCAAAGAATCCCAATAGCTTATCTCCCATTCCATCACACATAATATATGCAAGCAAGTTTCATATATGCATGCGTGGAGAAAGTAGAAATCATAGGCATTTTAAAGCAACTTTGGCATGTGAATCAATCATGCAAGACATTCAAGAGCTCACTAAGTGTTTGGATTGGCCTCACACTTCTCCTCATGGATTTTGGACTTGCCTCACCCATTCTTTAGGCACTTTGGACTCAACCATACTCTTGGGAGCCCACTTTGCTTTTGGGAGACTCTTTACTTTGTCTCAACCAAGCTCAAGGGTTCTTGGCTCATCCTCACCAAAGGGAAGAGTTCTTGGCCTTTCCACACTCAAGCAAACTCACACAAACATCATGTAATCATTTGAAAACATAATATAGCATCAAGCATCATGGTATATAAAGGTATGCTAGCATACTTTTTTTAGCTTGAAAATACACATACACACATTCTAAAACAAGCTAAACACACATCCATGCATGAAAGAAGGTGGAGAGAGCTACCTTGCTTGCATTTACACACTTTTTCCTTAAGTCTTGACTCCTCTCCCTTGACCTCACACACCCAAGGAGGTGGAGACCATTTCTCTTGGCCTAGACACACCAAAAGGAACATGAATTACTCATGGGAACAAGCCTTGGCATTATACACACTTTACATGATGCTACTTTGGTTTATGGCTCCATTATGCTTCCATAAGGCACTTAATGAAGCAACTTCAAGAATTCATGATCTTGGCTCCCTTCTTTCCTTTAATCTATGATTCTTGACTCCATTTAGACTTCTTGGAGTCATCACACAATTATTTTAAAGAGCCTAACTTGGAGTTGCTTCATTATGCTACATTATGGAGCCTACACTTTCATCTCACTATCTAGGGCTTCTAAAATTTTTCCAAGGCTTCCTCTCATCCTCTTCCATCCTACATGACTCAAAAATAAGCTTGAAACAAATTAAAACTTTCCCTTGGTACTCTTTCTAGCCTAGGTCGACATTATGGAAGTATTTAGGGTTCAAGGGGTTTCCAATTTTTCCTTGATGGGAGAGTCACTTGGGAACCTTCCCAGAGGTCTTAGAAGCTCAATTAAACGCTTACATAGCCTAGGAAATTCATGAATCAAAACAGATTTTACAATCCCTTCAAATGCACTACACTTTTCTAACTTTGAGTTCATTAATTTTTCTTGCAATTTCTTTGCTTTCTTGGATGGGAGGTGCATGTGGGAAGCTCTCTAGAGGTCTTAGGAGCATGTTTAAATATTCAATTAAGTCTAAGAACATTCATATAAAATCAGATTTTCAAGGGAGCATTTGGATCCCTAATGGTTCCATCTTGTTTCCTAATGCCCCTTTCTTGATTCTATTAGTTCATTCTTAATCCTTGCACTCCAAAACCTCTAATCCTTCCATAAATTGGGCAGAAAACAGCCCCTAGAAATTGGGCTCATGGTGCCCAAATTCGTGCAAGAGGGAGGGGGAGGGAGAAGCTACCAAAGAATGGAAGTTTTACCTTGTTTTCTTGCTCTTTCTTGGTTGCTTTTCACTTTCCTTGGTTGCCTCACTCCAAACACGAATTTTTCCTCTCTGTTCTGCCCCCAAAACAGCACCAAACTCTCCATTAAAACCATAGAAAGAAAGCTTGAAAGGAGAGGAGCAAGGTTCAAGAAGGAAGGATATGGAATTTCTTAAAGTTTCTTACCTTTTTCTTGAATTTTTTCCTCCAAAATCTTCCTCCTCTTGTGCGCCTAAGAAGGGCAGCTTCTCCTCTGGTTTTTGGCAGAATTAAGGCGGTCTTAGAGAGGAGAGAAAGAACGTGGCATATAAAGAAGAAGAAAGAAGCTTCCTTTTTAAAATGGTTTCCAATTTCGCCCTTCGTAATGGCATTTCCGGTTTGGCTTCGTTTTAGCTCCTTTTTGAGAACCTTCTTTTTCATCATAAAATTTATATTCCTAATTTAATAAAATGCCTTTGGAATAACTCAAATCGGAGCTAAAACCTTCCCGAACGAATCGGTCAAAGTTTGGGTCAACCGACGTCGGAAAGAGTACACCGGAGGGGCTTCACTGGTCCCGGGGCTTCCCATGGTTTTTGGGGCCTCTGAGAACCTTGGAGAACTCAAAAATTTCATTTAAAAAGCCCTCCTGTGAGTTTTTCAAAAAGTACCCATATTTACGAAAATGCCACTGGCCTTTCGGCAATTTTATCAAATCACTCTGACTTTGATTTCTGGGCAACTCAAGGCTCAAATCCTCATTTTCCATTATTTATAATTTTATCATAATTTTATTTGACCCCAATTCCTTCTATTTCGAGGACTTCCTTTTATATTTGGCCCATTTATGACGTTTACGGAGAAACAGAACATCGTATTTCTCACGTTTTGCGTTTCTCACATTTACGGAGGGATTGGATGTTACAAGTGACAATGACAATGACTATGATAAGCTTTATGTACTTTTTTTATGTAGCCACTTTGCTTGAAAATTTTCATCATAAATTTTTTCCCAAAAAAAAAGGACAAACAAACACAAGAAAAAATTTCATGTAAGCCTAAATGAAATTTTACTTAAAGAGTTTTGATATTAAACAAAACAAAATCTCAAGTTATAATACATTTGTTTAATTCTATTCTGTTTTAATGTTTTAAAAACAAATATATTTTAGAAAAACTTTTGAAAACAAAAAAAATTAAAAAATCTATTTGCATCATTATTATAAAAAATTGTAGTTTTCTATTTTTTTTATTTTACAAAACAAAAATTACAAAACATATAAAAAATGTTCTGATTTTTCTGTTTCTTAAAATATAATTCTGTTTTTTAATTTTATAAAATATTTCATTAAAAACACATTATCAAATAAATTTTTTTTTTATTTTTTTGTTCTTAAAAATAGAAAATTGTTTTAGAAATAAAAAATTAAATAGGCCCGATGTTTCCTTTACTCCTTAGTTTTAACGTTTCATAATTTGGAAAACAATATCAAATCAGTTGAGGAATGGTAAGGATAGACTTTGAGTGATGCACTGTTATGTTAATTTGGTTGGTAAAGTGAACATGTATCCATCATTTGCTGCAACACCAACTATCTCTGTCCTTTATTTGGTTTAGAATTCGATCTTTTCATCGCAACACAATTAATCCTGACACCTTTCATACACACACACACACACATATGTTTTTTTTTATATTAAGAAAAATACATATACAAAAGTTATATTATAAGATTATGTTACAAAAAACTAACTTCAGCTTTACACTGTTATATATGATTTCATTACAAGATTGAAGTAACGTTTCAATTGTCATCTTCAAGATTATGATCATCCCAGTTTTGGTAGAAAAATAATAAGATAATTAATGGATTCCTAAATTATTTAGGTTATCTATACTACTGTATATCCAAGTATCTGATAGTCGATGATACCAATAATTTGCCAGCATATACACAAAAAGGCTCACATTCAGCCCTTGGGAGATCCACCTTTACCAACATTAATATGGATTAGAGACAACAAAAATGTTTATAGAATCTGAAGATTACAGGATGAATGAAATTAGCATTTTTTCTTTTTTTAAAGAATGACATAATGACCCCAACGTATTAATCTCCCTTGGATATATGTAAAGAGACATTATTAATGGAGTAAATTCCATGGCTCTATTGAGAAGATTTTATTCTTACTATGTACTGCATTTTAGTGAAAGCAAGTTGCGTTGTTGAAGGAAGATTCACAATGTCGTTATTAAGCATTGAGGTCATTGTGGCCATAGTTGGCCTTTCTCTTGTAAGTCTTTGGATACGCAATAATCCGACCTTTATACATCTCAAAATATCCATGGATAAGATATCTATGGCTCTATGTATGAAGATGCAATTTTGTCTTTATTCAAAACAAGCATCGATATATAACACCACTAAATTAGAATTCAAATATGTGAAATTGAGTCTTACAGATCTTAAGATGTTTGAAGACAACTTATGATAAAAGGTAGTTTTTTCCTTACTACTAACAATTTCTAGTGAGTAAATTCAAAGGATAAGGACATCTAATTTCTTGAAAAATAATTCTTTTATTGCATACTCAAGATACATTAAAATAATATAAATTTATTGGATCAACTGGTTTAACATTTTTTTTTTGTGGATTAATTTGAAATTTTATAAACCTATTAAATAATAGAGTCAAAATTGAAGTGGTTCACTTATCCCACCAATTACGCGAGTGGGCTCATTTATTTTATTTTTTTAATCTGAAATATATCACTCCCAATAGGCATAGGTAGCGTTTGGTTTGGCTTTGGCAGTGAATGCCTTCCCCTTTCACTGGGCAGTGTGAGCCACGCATATAACACAAATTCACAAATGACACTCAGAAAAGAAACTGTCTTCTAGTTTGGTCTTCGTCTCTTATTTGTTGCCTTCCATTGTTGGAACAAAAATAACAAGACATTGAAATAACAAACCATTTGTTATTATGAGTTCACTACAAGAAAAAGGTGGTATTTTTAACCATTTTTTATGGTCACTATTCACTGCTGGAAAAAGTTTTTTTGTTTTCCTTTTTTAATTTTATTTTCCTCTGAAAGCTTAGAAACCCGCGTAAGATTGTCCCTCTTCCTTTTTCCCACTCTTTCGGATGCTCAACGTGAAATTGAAGGGCGAAGGGCAGTTACTCCAATACACTTGCAGTGAAGCTCCAAAGGTAATGCTTTCTTATTCCCCTTTCTTATTCCACTCACCGAACTATATCTCTCAATGATAAATTTCTTCTCGAAGTTACTATTATGCGTTATTCTATTTTTCATCATCTGGGTCCACTTTTTCGCAATTTCCATAATTCTATAATGGTGTAGATACTAATATATTTGCCATTACTATTCTTAACCTCTCTCTCTCTCTCTCTCTCTAAATCAACTTTAGTTTTGTGCAGAGGTTTGGCTTTTTAATGAACTAGATTTGACTTCTTTTGATCCAAAAGAAGTCGAGCTACTCACATTGGTAAGCAATTCTCAAACCCAGGTACCAAAGATATCAATTTTAGGGCAATTTGTGTTAATCTAAAACAAAGGAGATTGAGATAATTAGAGCAACAATGGAGATCGAGAGACTTAGAGCAACAATGTTCAAATCCCCTACTGGCAAAAATTGGTGAACAAATACCTTTTGTTTTCTGCATTGTTTTCTGAAATGAACAAGGCATCATTTTCTCTACTTAACAATGATATATTTTAGCTCTTTTATGCGCCAATACCATACAAATCCAATCAAATAATTGGTTTCCTTTTCTCTGATTTTTTTTTGGCCAAAAACTAAAAGCATAATGCCATGCCCTCAACATAAAACATTTGAAATTTGGAATGTATGGGGATAATAACTTGTATTAACAAATTAAGATACCTATCTACAAGCAAAATTATATTAAATAGAGCTTTTGATAGAACTAAGCTCGAGTCCTTGAAAAGAGAGACAATAATACATGATGAGAAAATTACTAGGTATAAATTATGAGTTATTAAACAGAGCTTTTGATAAAACTACTTGAAAGCAAGCTTTCCATAAATATTAGACTTCAAATTAAGGTTCTGTCCATGTTAGTTTATTGATTTGTTTATTGTTTTTAAATAATAGTGACAAGGTGGTGGTTGGTGATGCATTATTAGAGACCATGGGAGAATTTTTTTTTGGCTGGCAATGGCAAAGAGGATTCATTGCTATCCTTGGTGGACCATCCAGAAGCATTTGTTGCTTGTATGGGAGCCACGTTTGCCTTGGATTTAATAGAGAACCTTAGACTTGTTTATATAAATTTTAGAAATTGTGCCTTGTCTTGGACCTGTAGGTCCACCAAATTAGCTGCTCATTTTTTAGCGAAAGTAAGCTGCTATCTCTAGTTTATAGCCAAGTTTGGCTGGGGGAACCTCTTTTGATGTATTGAATTCTGAAAAGCATTAATCAAGAGGTTCTCTTTACATAAAAAATACAATCATCTTTACGATCATGATCATCCCAATTTTGGCAGAAAAAATATACTTCTAAAGATTTTACGTTACCTAAACTATTTTATAATCAAGTATCCCATGTCTGATGATAGAAATGATTTGCTAGTAGATCCATATCAGAAGTCTAATATTCAGATTTTGAAAAATCCACCATTGGCAACGTCTATGCACTAGAGACAGCAAAATTATTTTACATATTGGATGAATAGCATTCTTCTAAAGAATGATATAATGGAGCCATATGTTCATCTGCCTTGGAAGTTTGTGAGTGTGACATTGTTGATGGAGAAGATTCCATCACTCTGCTGAGAAGATTCTGTACTCACACTGTACTGCCTTTTAGTGAAAGCAGGTTGTGTTGGTGAAGGAAGATTCACGATCTCACTATTAAGCATTGAGGATACAATGGCCATGTTTGGCCTGTCTTTTGCAAGTTCTTGCACACACAAAAGTCCAACATGAACGCATCTTAAAATATCCTTATGAAAGCATGGATTAAATATCTTTGGGTCAATTAGAGATTTAATGTTATCTTCACTCCATAGTTTCCATGCCTACAAATATCAAAACAAGAATCAGTATATATACCACCACTAAACCTATATTCAAAACTGTGAATTTGAGTCTTACAAATCCCAAAAGGCTTAGAGACATCTCCTCATGATAAAAGCTGATGTTTTTCTTCCCACTAACAATCTCTAGTAACAATACTCCAAAATTGAAAACATCTGATTTCTCTTAAAATAATCCTTCCATTGCATATTCAGGAGACATATAGCCACTACATTTAAAAAATATTTTAGTTCTTAATTTCACTGCGTGACTAAATGTGAAATTAGGAAATATTATAGTAAAAAATGTGACAATGGTAGACATACTATGTTCCAACAACTCTTCTAGTGTTGGCTTCATTTTCACTGCCTTCAAAAATCTTTGCCAAACCAAAGTCTGATATTTTTGGATTTAGCTCTTCATCCAACAAGATGTTACTCGCTTTAAGATCTCTATGTATTATTTTTAATCTTGAATCTCTGTGGAGGTAAAGTAGACCTCGAGCAATTCCGTCAATTATATTATAGCGCTTTCTCCAGTCTAAGATTATTACTTTCTTTGGATCTATAGAATAAGGAAAACCATGTGAGGTGACCAAAACCAAAATTGTATTCATTTATCTTTAGAAACCATGAAAATGAAACTTCCAATGCAGATAAGGAAAAGGGCATTAACATGAACTAACCAAAGAGCATGGCATCTAGACTTTTGTTTGGCATATACTCATAGATCAATATCTTTTCGTCTCTTTCAACACAGCAACCAAGAAGTCTTACAAGATTGCGATGTTGAAGTTTAGAAATCACCGTCACCTCATTCATAAATTCTTCAAGGCCCTGTCCAGAGGCTCTTGAAAGTCTTTTAACTGCAATGATCTGTGCATTTTTCAATTCTCCCTAGAAGAAAATGAATAACGTTAAAAAGTCCAATATATATATATATGTATAAGATAGATTAATGAACATAAAATGACCCATTTGTACCTTGTATACTGGACCAAAACCCCCCCGACCAAGCTTGTTTGCTTGGTGAAAATTGTTTGTTGCAATTGCAAGCTTTTCAAATTCAAACAGTGGAAGCTCCTCTAGTTTATCTTGTTTTGAGTCTCTTAATATGCTTTCACTCTGACCATTTTGATTCGTTTTCCCTATATTCAAGAATAATTTGTCACTTTGGATAAGCTAAAATTCATCACTATTTGCGGGGCCTTATCTAGTATTAGAGTAATTAACATTATATTTTAATGCAACACTATGAAAACTGGCAACTCTGCCTATGATGAGCCTTGATGCAAATTATTTTTCATAGCCGGTCTCAAGCCTGGAAAAAAGAGGAGCGTTGTGTTAGGCAATCGACAACCAACGTAAAATTTTGTCAAATCTTTATGACATGGACAATCGATTTTATATTAAACGTAATGCTAGGGTATTGTCCAGAAGTAACGCACTATATAGCTCGAGTACAGTGACAAATGAACAAGAGTCGCTACATCGTCGCCTGAGTATAGTGAAAAATAAGCAAGGGCTTCCACATTTTCGTGAATGAATGTGGGTAAAGAAGTTAGTTTGAGAGTAGGATTTATTTTGGGACTTGGAATATAGGTACACTTACGGGTAAGTCAATGAAAATAGTAGATACCATGATTAGAAAAAATATTAATTTTATGTGTTTACAAGAAACTAAATGGGTAGGAGAAAAAATGAAAGAATTAGACACTTTGGGTTTTAAACTTTGGTACACTGGAAAGGCTAAATCTAGAAATAGGGTAGGTATAATTGTAGATAAGTTTTAAAAAAATGTTATAGTGGATGTAAAAAGGTTAAGAGATAGAATCATTGCATTAAAGTTAGTAATGGAAAAAGAAATCTTTAATGTTATTAGCGCCTATGCATCACAAGTAGGATTAGAAGAATATCACAAAGTAAAGTTTTAGAAGGATTTAGAATATTTAGTTCAGGAAATACCATTAGGAGAAAAGATTTTTCTAGGAGGGGATCTAAATGATCATGTGGGAAGTGTATTTTCAGGTTACGAGGGTGTTCATGGAGGACATGACATAAGGAAACCAAATGCAGAGAGTAAAACTATTCTACACTTTTCATTGACGTTCGATCTCATATTAGCTAACACTTGTTTTAGAAAGTATGAGGAACATCTTATCACGTACAAAAGTGGAAGGGTATATTCTCAAATTGATTTCTTTCTTATAAGGAAATCAAATAGAAAACTTTGCATGGATTGCAAAGTTATATCTGGAGAGAGTTTAAACTATTCAACATAGAGTTTTGATTATGGATGTACGAGTTAGGAGGAGAGTAAAAAACAAAGGCGAAAATAGGGTGTTAAGGACTAAGTGGTAGCAACTAAAGGGGGATAAAGAAAAGAATGTGTAAAGACGGATTGTAGAAGAAGGACCTTGGGAAATACAAGAAAGTGCTAACGATATGTGGAATGGGATGGATAAAGAGATTAGGAAAGTGGTAAAGGAAATATTAGGTGAATCAAAAGGTTTTGGACCTAAAGATAAAGAATTCTGGTGGTGGGATGCAAGCGTGCAAGATAAGGTTAAAGTGAAGAGGGAGTGTTACAAAGTGTTGTCATTACGTAAGAGTAATGAAAATTGGGAGAAATATAAAGTATCTAAGAAAGACACTAAGAAGGCAGTGAGCGAAGCGAGAATGAGGGCATTCGATGGGTTATACCAATTTTTTGATACTAAAGTTGGAGAAAGAAATATTTACAAATTAGCTAAAAGTAGGAAAAGAAAGACAAGAGACATGGACCAAGTAAAATGTATTAAAGATGAAGAAGGGAAAGTTTTGGTCATGGAATAAGATATCAGAGAATGGTGGAAGAGTTATTTTCATAGGCTTTTTAATGAAGGCCACGAGATTTCATTGCAATCAGATAGATTAGACACTAGAGAAGATGATCAAAATTATACCTTTTATCGTAGGATTTGTGAGTCAGAGGTAAAAGAAGCATTAAAGCGAATGGAAAGTAGCAAAGCAGTTGGATCGGATAATATACCTATTGAAGTATGGAAGGGTTTAGGAGTAAAAGGTATAAGTTAGCTTACAAAGTTATTTAATAAAATTATGAGATCTAAGAAAATGCCAGATGAGTGGAGGAGAAGTTCTTTAATTCCTATTTATAAAAATAAGGGGAACATTCAAAATTGTACAAACTATAGAGGAATTAAGCTCATGAGCCACACTATGAAATTATGGGAAAGAGTAATTGAGCAACGATTAAGGAAAGAGACCTAAGTTACGGAGAATCAATTTGGTTTTATGCCAGGAAGGTCAACTATGGAAGCAATATATTTGTTGCGAAGATTAATGGAGTGATATCGAGAGAATCAAAGAGATTTACACATGATGTTTATCGATTTGGAAAAAGCATATAATAGAGTACCAAGAGAGATTCTATGGAAAGATCTGGAGAAAAAAGGAGTTCGTATAACTTATATTCGAGCAATACAAGATATGTATGATGAGACTACAATTAGGGTAGTAACAAAAGGTGGACCTACAGAAGATTTTTCGATAACTATTGGTCTATATCAAGGGTTAACTTCGAGCCCTTATCTTTTTACTTTAGTATTAGATGTACTTACTGAACATATCTAAGAGCCAGTGCCACAGTGTATGCTTTTTGCAGACGATATTGTCTTAGTTGGAAAATCGAGAGTGGAGATGAATGAGAAGTTGGAGAGGTGGAGATTAGTTTTGGAAACTCATGGATTTCGTTTAAGTAGAAGTAAAACGGAGTATATGGAGTGTAATTTTAGTAAGAGACACACCACTTCTAGTGCAGAAGTGAAAATTGGAGAACATATTATACCACAAGTCACATGATTTAAATATTTTGGATCTGTCATACAACATAACGGGAAAATAGAAGAAGACGTAACACATAGGATTCAAGCAGGATGGATGAAGTGAAAGAGTGTTTCGAGTGTTATTTGTGATAGAAGAGTACCACTCAAACTTAAGGGTAAATTCTACCACACAGTTATAAGATCTGTAATGTTATATGGAACTGAGTGTTGGGTAATAAAAAGTCAACAAGAGAATAAGTTCAATGTTGTAGAAATGAAAATATTGTGTTGGATGAGTAGACACACTAAACGAGATCGGATTAGAAATGAATATATTAGAGAGAAGATAGAAGTCGCACCTATTATGGAAAAGATTATAGAATCAAGACTTAGATGTTTTGATCATATCGGAAGGAGACCTATAAAAGCCCAGTTAAAAGAGTAGATGAGATGGAGAATAGTCCAATAATTAGAGGTAGAGGAAGACCAAGAAAAACTATAGAAAAAATTATTAAAAAAGATTTATATTTAAATAGTTTGTCTAAAAATATGATTTACGATAGGTGTTTATGGCGTCGATTGATTCATGTAGCCGACTCTATTTAGTGGAAAAAGGCTTTGTTGTTATTGTTATTGTTGTACTATGAAAACTGGCCAGGATATGGTGCATGTACCTTTAGATTTGGACGCACTTGTCCATAAAAAATATGAACATGTAGCAAAAATAGTGGCTCCTATGGTGGCAGAAATTGCAATGATTATTGTCAACTTCTTCCATTTGTTGCTTCTTTTATCTCCTCTTCTATCTTCACTATTTTTCTGCTTCTTTGTCTGCATTTATGAGAATGAAAGGATCAAACAAGTTTTATCATATTGATATGACTGTGGAAAGTGGAAACAAATTCGAAGAAAAATTTAATCATGGACATGGAACAAGAAAAAGGTACCGAGCTCTGAATTTGCAAGACGAATGTAAAGATCAACTCCTCCATAAGGGAATCTTTGTATGTCAATTAAGTTACCACTCCAAGACATGCAGCCTATGGTAGCATCATATGCATATCCCAAACGAAGAGCAATTCTCTAAACACTGCGTTCTGCATTTGTCTGCTGGAACGTTCAATGGCTCTACGAAGTCAGGAACTTTCATCATCTCTAGCTTCAAGAACCCATCTTTGAGCCTCTTCTCACACTGCAATGGCGCCTTTCTCACACATCCATTTGTCCAATTTTGCCTATTCCATTCCTCTGGATTCTTCGGCTCAAACCCATTTAAACAGCTGCAAACAGGCGAACTCTGACGATTACAGCTTCCAAATGCCCCGCATTGACCATACACATCGCATTCAGAGTCTGGAATCAACCAGCTCACAATTTCCTTCTTGTTCCTCCACCCTGTCGTCACTCATTTTCCTATTGAATTCAACTTAAATACTGCTAAATTAGATTTGTTTGCCAAATCAAAAGTAATATAACTTGTACCATCCTCTTCTTTTTGTAGATAGAATCCTCTGAGATATGAAGTGCCCATCCGATATAGTCCCAGAAATACCCTGCCATTCCATGGACCAGATCGCCAATATGGGTTAGACCCATTATAGACTACAACTTCAGGAGCATCCGGCCTTTCAATACTTGCAGAGAAGCTTCCTATGGATGGATCAGAAGGGGATTTCCAAGATGTAAGCTTTTCTTTTTCACCTGTTCTTGGGTTTGTACCAAGCTTCATGCTTGGCAAAAATGAATCAGAAGGATGCTGAAAACTCTCCCATAGTGTGTTTCCTGCGGTGTTACCTCTCAGAACAAGGTTCCCGGTGTCTAGAAATTGAGCAATAGATGAATTGGGAAGAATGTTTGACATGTTAGTAGACCAAAGTGTGTGTTTCTGCGCATTCAACACCACAAGGTTGCCATCCTCAGAGATAGTGAGAACCCCAGAAGAATCCCTAAGGGGTTGGTTTCTGTTAGCAACCCATATGACAGTGGATTCAGATAGATACCAAATTCCCACATATCGATTGGTTGAATTTTCTGGGCTAAAGAATCCGAGTTTGAAATTACCTGAGCTTACTGTTCCAGGGTCTTTAATGAATTGAAATGGGATGACGAGATCTATAGCAGAACCAAAACATAAACAAAAGCTGTAAAAGAGCACCAAGAGACACATGACATCATCTTTACACAGATTAGATTCCATAATTGTTGTTGAGATGAAAATTGCTTTGGCTGGACCAGATTTGGTGTTTTAGACGATGCTATGAAGAACACCTGTTCCTCTTTTTTCATGCAGGATTGATCTTGAGCAGGGGAAAGAACGTCTTCTTCCTCTTCTTTATCTACTGACTTTGACGTGCGTTTTTTCACATATGGGAGGTTATGATCACAGGGATCAATGTCACTGCTTTTTCTTTGAGATTGCATTTTCCATCCAATATATAGAATGTTCAGGCAATCCTGAAAAGTGGGTAGTAAACCAAAGATTACTTTCTCAGACATTGATTGCTTTGTTAAATTTCCATTACCTAATCATCACAAGCTACCCACTGACTATATTCTCAATTCTCAAGTAGTGGCCACCGCAGCAAAGGCTTCTTTAAGGATTTAACTATTTATTTCTCCTTATAGGTGAATTTGAACATGATATTCACATGATGCGTCACGTGGACTTGCAGTGTTCTTGGGACACTACACGAATGATTGATGTTTACGGAGTTCCACCAGACTTAGATGATTTAATTATTTGAGTGGTGCTCGTGCAAATACCGAAGCTAGCACTAATTAATATATAGTTTCAAATTTGATGAGTCTTCATTTGAGACTCAATTAGAAAAATAAGGTATTTGATAAAAGGAAAAAATGTATTTGGGATCTCTTAATTTTATTTAGGGTTCTCTTAACTTTATTTTTAATTTTACTTTTATTCTTTAATTACTTTTGTTCTAATTTAACTTTTTAACTTGACGTCTTATATTACTTCTATTTTTTAATTTCATTTGGCCCAACTTGATCCTTTAATTTTATTTTAGATTTGATTTTCATTCCTTAAGTTTATTTTGTTTTAATTTGACTTTTAATTTTCAAAAACCATTCAAATGTCTTTTTTCACAGTCAAATTAAAATGATTGATTGAAATTTATTTCATTATAGCTTTAGAACATTCTGCACAGTTAGACTTATTTGTTATAATACATTTTCTATCACCCCTCGTTGCATTTTGTAAATTCCAAATAATAAGGGTATATTAACCACAAATATATGTGATGACCTTGATCTCTCTAGTGACAATAACGACAAAAATTGAATAAAAAACATAAAAGTATTAATTGGATTAGAGTAAATCAGAATAAAATGAAATTAAGAGATGAAAATAAATTTAAAGTAAAATTAAGGGACTAAATTAAAAAAATTAATAGATGAAAGTGAAATTTAAACTAAAGTTTAAGAATTATATTATAATTAAAGAATAAAAGTGAAACTCAAGATAAAGTTTAAAAGATTAAATTAAAACAAAATAAATTTACAAAATAAAGATGACACTTAAAGTAAAATTTTTGAAATAAAGTTAAGGGATTAAAAATATATTTAAACTCTATAAAAAATTAAAGCCACTTAAATCTTGATAATTAGAATAATATATTAGATAATAAATTTTAAATCGTTTCATTTGAAAAATAAAGTAGGAGTCGAACAAAAATTATTAATTTTATATTCGGTAGGCAAGGAGACTCAAATGGAGAGTTCTCATGCTCTTGGGAATTAGTATTATAAGCGAAACAGGAGGCATGGCCCTTTTCCTGATGCCATGCTGAATAATACTATCATCGCTAATTCCAGTATTGTCCTACTTCATATGTAGATATTTTTAAAACTGACAAAAACAAATTGTATTATTATAGGGTCCATACATTTCACCAATAAAAACAGGATCATAAAAAAGTCATCGCTTGTTATCGTGGCGCAATAACGTCAAGTTCTGGAATCACGATACAGTGTACATACTATTATTTTTTTGTTCACGTATATTTTTAAAATTAGATCAATTATTAAATTAATAAAAATATTAGTTCATAATTTAATAATTTAATTATAATTAAATTATGATTAAATTGATAATAATTAAATATATACATTTTAAATGTTAAATATTAAAATTTTAATATAACAAATAAATAAAATTAAATTTTAAATATTTAATTATTAATTTTATATTTCTTAAAATATAAAGAAAATAATTTTTAGTTAAAAAATAAAAATTACTTATAATTAAAATTTAAGAATATTTAATTTTAAATTTTTAAAGTTCTCAAATTATATTAAGATTTTACTTATCATTAAAAAATAAAAGATTCAAAAATCATAAATTTAAAAAATAATTTATCAAATAAAAAAATGTTAACCAAATTAAAAGAATAGTTATAAATACTATATATATTAGTTTAAATGTTTTTATATATTATATATCTGATATATATATATATATATTAATTTTTTTTAATGAAATGTTTATACATATTAATAAATGTTTAACATTATCAAAGAAAATTTGACACTTAGAAGAGGGTCGCGTGTTTAGGCGTCGGAGGTTGTTTTTGCAAAATAATATTTTAAACTGGTTCAACCACTAAACTAATACCGGTTTTACCAATTCTGAAGGTCCTTGGTTCCCAAAGTTAACCAGATTGGACTAAAGACTGATTTTCGATCGAATTGGTTGAATTGATCGGTTCAATCTTGTTTTCTAAACCATGCATATAACTTAGACAACTCTTTTTCGAGGAGCCGATAAGACACTTCATTTTCTTTCTTTTATGTCCTCCGGAAGTTCTGTGTTTAAACAATTGATGAACTACAATTTTTTTCGATGGGTTGATGATGTACGGATCTACAATTATCCGAGTTGGGGAAGATGGTACGAGAGTTACAGTAAAAACATTGCAATAGTCGGTGACTCGAAATCGTAAAGTGGTATCTTAGAAAAAGGGGCTGTATGATATCGCCTCGGCCATGTAATGAGGTAGTGTCAGCTCATTTTCCTTTCGAGAAAAAATTTAAATTAAAGATCTTAAGTCTGAAAAAATTATTTTTAAAAAATTACTTTGAAAAAGATTTAATTGTAATATTAGAAATATCAAACTATAAGAATTAGTAAAAAAGTCTTTAACCATTATTTTTTTCTCTTTTTTTCTTTTTCAATTCTACAAAATTTTTATAATAATTTTTTTTTTTTAAAAATACAAACTCAATCGGATTCTGTTTGATAGTAAATATTCGTTCAAGTCGTCATTATTTTGGCCCAGGACAGGGTAGGGTTTTTCGTGCTTGGCTAGGACAGGCTGTTACCACAGGGGCTCATGCTCGCTCTCTAACTCACTAGTATTCCTTTGGGGTACCATCCCTTTTTGCGTGCGCGAGTCCAACCAATGTTTGCTTGTAAGATATACATGGAGGGGTGATATTGCCTTCTATTTTCATACTTTTGTATCTTGCACTCCCATTTATTTGTTTCTTGGGGTTAGGATATTTGTATGGAATGTTCTTAAGCTCGCATTTTTCATAGTTCTTTGGCAGTTTGGTTAACCTATTTTTGTCCTTTTGTATGTTCTCTAACTAATTCAGGTTGACTTGAGAGAAAATCGTAAGAAGAGGAAGGAATGCAAATATTTCTTACATATAAAGTTCAATTTAGGTTATCTCATGTCCAAAAATTTTTCATGTAAAAGTTAATGACATAGTAGAAGTGGAGACCCACATAAGTGGGTTCCATTAGACTCCACCTACTTTGTTACTTTTTCTCCAGTATCAGTGATTCTAAACTGGGTTGAAAAAAAAAAAAAGAGAGGTTGAGTATCTTAAATTTTGCCAATTACTTGTTTCATTGACGGTTTACTCTGATCCATTTGACAAATATGTATAGCAAATTTGGATTCAAGGGGTAACAATCAGCTCCTGATCAAGAAGTAATAAGCCATGTATGGATTTAGCAAAATGCAATAACCCAAAAAATATTACCTCTAACGGTAATACTAGTCATGGTGAATGCTGAACTTGAATGAATTCTATCCAAGTTCAATATGGTTAAGTGAATTGGACAAGTTGACTCGTCGAGTAGCTACATTTTTTTTGTTGACATTGAGGTTTTCTTAATATTTTAATTATATACAAAGTAAATTTAATATAAGATAAACCAAATAAAATGATATGTGATAACAAATAAAAAAAATTATATAACAATCAAGAATAAATCACATCAATATTTAAAAAAATACAAAAATAACTATTCCAAATAACTTTTGACACCACAATGAGGCCTCATCTTTTTCTACTGTGCTCATTACTAACCCGACTCTTGTTGTTTTTGTTGCTCCTCTTGTAATGGAATGTTAACATTGACTGCATTCAGAAAATTAAAATCTAAGCTCAAGGATTGAACTGAAGAATTAGCACATGCAACATTACAAATCTTATTTGTGAAGATCTTCTAAGCTCAAAGAAACAATTAGTGTATGCGTAACTAACGTGGGTAGATCAAAAAGTGCTTTGTTAATGATCCAAAAATGCCTAACATCTATTGGGGCATCAACATCTGTTAGGGTTAACTAAAGTATGGCAGGAGTTATGGCGCCATGTAATGAGAGGAACTGACCCTCCAAAGTCACCAAATTAATTAGCTAGCATAGAAGAAGACAAAATATCCATGCCAACGTCTTGCAATATTGGTGTCAAAATATACAAAGAGGAAGTGACACCTATGACAGGTGCAAATGAGGTTGCTAGATTGGTAACTCCAACACTTAGTTGTTAGGTTGGTAGATAACTTTAGCATCTCTTACTTGATTGACCTATTTGAATTGAAGGCTTCAATAGATCTAGTGCTGATTTAGCAAGTTAGGAGAATAGCAAGAATTGTTATTTACTAACAGTAAGTAATATATTTTTAAAGTTTTGGCCCACAATCTTACAAAAATTTGTAGGTAAAAGGTCTTGCAACCATAGCCGATAAAAAGCTTCTCTACTAGATTGACCTAAAAAAAAATAAAACATTGAATAACAATATAATATATATTAAGAAAAGGAAGATAATGATATTGACAATAGTTTAAAAATATATTGCATAACTAGTGATTGCATTCGATGGCTAGATCCACCTTTAACTACTTCTTCAACACCATCATATACATTTGGATATGTGATCAAAAAGCTCTTGAAAAATAGGAAACTAAGACATAACACCTCGTCATCTATATCATTCTTAGATATATCGAGCATGTTCATGTGCCCCGTTCACTCAAGTTCTTTCTCAAAACTATATAACATGGAGAGCATTCAATTGGCCTTGAGAGATTATCTAGTGCTAACCAAACTAGTATAGGATACAATTTGGATAGAGTTACTCAATGACATGAAAGTACATGAATGTGATTGAATCAACCTAAATGTCTAGAGATGTTGAGTAGTACTTCAAAATCAATGCACACATATTCTGTGATAGATATGAGTGCCAAACAAAATATTATTAAAATAGTAGAATATTAAAACATGTCAAACATACAAAACACTTAAAGAATATATATATATATATATATATATATATATAAAGAATACCTCATTATCCCTTATTACATCTAATAAAGTCTTGCAGTGGTGGAGGGCTTGCACATTCAAACGAGGTGGTCGTCCAACTTATTTTATATGCTATAATGAGTAGGCATGTTTAGCAATAGCAAACAGTGAGAAAAACATGGAAATGTGACTAAAAAGTATACATTTTATAGTATTTAATAGACAGATTCAATAGTAGCAAATAATATAAAAAATGTAAAAAATTTATTCTACATTATTGAGAGTAAAATAATATTTAGATGTATCCCCACTTATCTAAAAATTTACCCATAAAACACCAACAACAATGTCAACAATTAGAGAATGAGATAAGCTGACCAGAGAGAATGAAGGCAGAAAGGCGAAGCTAATTTTAGCAAAAATCACCAAGAGCATTATGGTAAAAATATTCATTCACATTATCTTCCATTTTTCACATATTCTAACTAGTCCAGTGGTGTTATGCCATTTGTTATGAAAATCTCCACTAACCAACCAAATTACACCACGTGTATTTTTGTGGATCCACCAATGGACCAATAGGTCTCTAATTTGTCTGGTTAGCTGATGATCAGTCAAATCAAACAGCCAACTTTGTAATCTAGCACGTAATTTAGCTTGAAATCGGAACTAGTCACATGGTAGAGAATATAATATTAAACTTGGAACTATAGGTTGAGTTTGACATGACAGTGATTTTGAAGATTATGAGCTCGTTTGATTTTTTTTTTTAGAATAATTTTTTATTTTTTATTTTTTATAAAAAAATTTGTTTGATAATATATTTTTAATAAAATATTTTATGAAATAAAAAAATAGAATTTATTTTCGAAAACAAAAAAATAAAATATTTTTTAAATGTTTTGTAATTTTGGTTCTGCAGAACAAAAAAATAAAAAATAATTATTTTTTAGAATAATGATTTAAACAAATTTTTTAATTTTTTAATTTTAAAAAATATTTATTTTAAAAATATTAAAATAAAAACAGAATCATGGCTGTGTCTCCGATTTTGTTAACTAATTAATCTAAGTTCAAATAAAATATTACCTTTCAGTGCAATACTTTTTTATCTATTACTTTTTTATCTTTATTGTTTTTCCTATTACTTTAGAATCAGAAAACGAGCAACAGGCCCTATAAATTGTTAGTATTGTTTACTTTAATAAACATTTAATCTGTTATGATATTTATTTTAAATATTTTATAGAATATTTATTTAGATATGAAATGTCTATGTTAAGTAAACATAGAATTACTGTACTTGTCTTTTTAAATGTGTTTGGATATATCATAAATTGAGGACTGAATATAATATAAATGTGTCTAATACATATCAAATATGAACACTACTCTTTCTTTAAGTGCCGTGTTCATAGGTAAATTCCGTCCACCAAAATATGCAAGGCCAACTTTATATCGCCAGTGCGCTATCTGCCATGGAGATTTGTAATAGTGACTTCGTTGATGGAGTGCAATTCTGTTCTTTTGATTTGACGTAGAAGCACTTAACATGGCCTGTTTTATAACAAATGCTGGCTGCGTTGGACGAGGAAGATCCACAATCTCATTGTTAAGAGTTGAAATTATGCCCATAGTAGGCCTGTTTCTTGCAAGTTTTGGACCCAGAAAAGCCCAATGTGAATGCATCTGAATTGTCTTTGGGAAAACTTGGACCCGACATTTCTGGATCAATTAGAGATCTGCTCTTACCATCATTCCGTAATCTCCACGCCTAGCAAACATGAATACTAGTTGTTAAACTTCGTAGTTGAGGTCAAATGAGCAACAAGGAATGGAACTTATATAGGTGAATGAGGCTACAAATTTTTGCGCTTACAAATCCTAAAAGCGTTAAATACTCCAAATTATCATAAAAGCTAGTGTTTTCTCCTACTAACAATTTCAAATAGCAAAACTCCAAAGCTGAAGATATTAGATTTCTCTAAAAATAATATTTTCATTGCATATTTCAAAGACATATACCCTTTGCAAATAAGCCTTAAATATTATAACTTTCAATAAAATTACTGCTAGCCTAGAAATAAACGAAGTATACTTATTATATTTTTAACAACTCTTTGTATTAGCCTCATTCTCACTCCCTCTCGAAAATTTTGCTATTTCAAAATCAAATATTTTTGGATTCATTTCTCCATCTAACAATATGTTACTTGCCTTAATATCTTTGTATATAATTCTTAGTCTTGAATCTCTATAAAGATAAAGCAATTTCCAAGCAATTCCTTCAATTATTTTATGTGTTTCCTCCAATCCGATGATTTCTTTTTGGATGGATCTAGAAAAATTAAAATAAGAAAGTAATTGAGTAACATGATATTGTATTTAAACACATTGCTTAGAACTAACCCAACACATATGCATCCAAACTTTTGTTTGGCATATACTCTTATATTAACATCTTTTCCTTCCTTCAGTGCAACAACTAAGAAGTTGAACAAGATTACAATGTTGAAGTTTTGAAATCACTTCTACTTCTTTCATAAATTCTTCTACCCCTTGTGAGGATGCTCTTAAGAGTCTTTTAACTGCTATTTCTTGTTCATCTTACAACTTTCCCTGAAAAAGAGGAGAAAAAACATTGTAATTGCTAATGATTGAGGCATGATGAAATCTCCTTGGGTAGAAGGGACATTACCTTGTACACTGGACCAAAACGACACTCCCCAAATTTACTAGTGGAGTCAAAGTCGTTTGTTGCATTTGCAATCTTTCCAAAATCAAATAATGACAGCTCCTGAAGTGCTACTTGTTTCAGTTGCTCAATCCTGCTTTCGCTCTCAGTTCTCATATATCTTCTCCCTGTGTTCAAAATTGAGATTCATTTACTATTTTTCCCCCATAGAAAATCGTTCTACACTCCTCTAATATACTACTACACGTTACTTTATGTCAAATCATATAATGGGCCATGAATGCTGTACATACAATATGAAACACTGCTTGCTCACGATGAAGATTGACACTTTAATATCATACATGAACAAACCTGCGCAAATTGTATTGGTGGCTCCACTTGAACTCGAAGAGTAAACGTTTTAGTTGAATTATTTGAATTCTATTTGTGCTATATGCAAGTAACTCCCATTCTCAATTAAAAGTGAGTTTCATGAAACAGGCAATATCACTACAGTGATTTTTAAACAGATCCAAACATATTGTACTCTAATGTCCTGCCTTTTAGAGTTAACATCTGAAGAACTCAATATATATGGAAATGAAAAACCAGTTATAGCTCACCAGGAATATATCATAGCGGGGAAAACCTGTCCGTTTAACAATCCTTTTCCTCAAGAGATACCCAGAAATGATGATAGTTGTTCCTATTATTATTGTAATTGTGATTTTGAAGGCGTTCCAACCTTTGTCTGCATCAGAAAAGCAGAAGTTATAGCAGATTCTAAGACGAATGCACAAATCAAATAATTAAGTTAAATTGTGCTATAGAAATTCAATTGAAAATAAAACTATCAAAAGGATTCTCCAAGAGCTAAAATTTAATTTTATATTAGTGACTTAAGGGCAGTGACGAATTGAACTCTAGACCATTTGGTCTTATAAGATCTGATGTCATTCGCTTCACCCAAAAGCTTAAAATGTAAAGCAAAAGTCTATGAATAATTTTATTACAATCTCTAACCAAAACCAATGGCTTCTTCAATAAGTTGAACCAAAAGAACTAAATTGAAAACTGGATGAAATTATAAGGGTAAAACCGATGGTTAAACATACCAAGTTCAGAATATGGTAAACGAATGTAAATGTCAACACCTCCATATGAGAAAGTCTGTAAGTCAATCAAATCCCTGCTCCAGAACATGCAGCTACTGCCAGGATCATAGGCATAAGCAATGCAAGAGCGGTTGTTCAAGCATGGTGTTCTGCAATCTCCAGTACCATAAGCTGCCCACTCTGCGAGGTCTGGCACTTTAAACTTCTGCAGCTTCAGAAACCCATCATTTCTGTCAGAAACAGAACCATTTTTAACCATCGCACACTGCAATGCTTTCTTCCTCACACACCCGCTGGTCCCGTTCTGTCTCTTCCATTCTTCTTTATTCCTCGGCTCCAACCCTCTCAAACAACTGCAGATTGGTGAACTCTGCATGTTACATATTCCAAACGAGACACACTTGCCATAGCCATCACGCTCAGAATCCGGAAACCTCAAATCTTCTTTCCAATCCTTCTTCCCATTATCCCAATATTTCTGTTCTACTATGCCTTGAGGATTCAGCCTATAAATTGTCAACCTAGACTTATTAGCATTATTATAAAACAAGTATATTGTGCTTTCACCTTCTAAACGATACCCATCTAGGAACACAGTGTGCATGTTGGTTATCCCGATAAAGACATGATCATTCCAGGGGCCACTCCTCCAATAAGGGCGATTGTAATTCCAGAAGAAGACTTCAGGAATATTGCGGGGTTCAATACTGGAAGGGAATCTCCCAATGGGTGGATCACATAGGCTTTTCCATGATGTAAGCGTTACTCTTTCTCCTGTTATCACATTATTAGTCAACCTCATGTTTGGCAGCAATGTATTGCAAGGATGTTGGAAACTCTCCCACAACGTTTTTGCCTGTAGTATTATCTAGCAGGACAAGATTTCCACAATCTAAGAGTTGGGCAGTGGAATTAGATGCTATGTATGAAACCCTGGTTGACCAAACAATCTGGTTTTGTGCATTTAGTACAACAAGATTGCCATTCTCAAAGATTGTCACAAGCCCAGAAGAATCCCTGAGTGGATCATTTCTGTTAGCTACCCATAGTAGATTTTGACATATGCCCTATTCCCACATAGCAACTGGTTGAATTTTCAGGGCTGAAGAATCCTAGTACGAACTTACTGTTATTAGAGCTCAGAGTTCCAGTTTCTTTGATGAATTGAGATGGTGTAATGGCGTTTGAGGCAGAAGTACAGAAAATTGTGAAAGAGAAGGAAATTATGAGCAAAAGCTGTAGTGAATATTGAATTCCATCAAAGAGAGATGAATAGTTCTTGCAGGCAGCATTGAGTTAGGACTTTGACTGATGCTATTGCATTAAGGCATACATGGTTTTAAGAAGTTTCGATTGTAGCCCTTCGCTCTAGTTGAATGCTGCAATTGGGTTTGACTTTTGAAAGCCAATCATCAATGATCGTACGGCTAAAAATAATGATGAAGACTTATATTGAGATTAAACAATAATATCTGCACGTATTTACAAACTTGGTAGAAATTGTGATACTGCAGATCTCACTTAATGTCACACCCAAAAGGTATGTCTTATATATTATATCCCACCTAATTTAATATTTAAAGTAAAAAATGAATAAATATTTATTGTTGAGAGTTAAATACAACTTGTATAGTTTATCATAAAATAATATATCTTTGTTATAAATAGCTCATATGCTTTTCAAAAAAATTTACAATTTAATTGTAAACTAAAATATTATGAGACAACATGAAAAAAATTGCACAATTATAATATTAGAAATGTCTTTAAATTTTTACAAAATATATAAAAGCTCCCTATAATAATAAATTACATTGACAATGCTATATTGATATAGTATATTTACTCTGGATGCAATTTACCCAATAATTATTATACAATATAAACCAATAAAGGCATCATCATATATATGTAAATATATACATCTCAATTAAAATAAAACACCTTAATCAAATTAACCAAAAAGCATCATTGTGATGGGCCTCACTATAGGTGAGCACACAACTACAAGATCTGAATAGCTAAACTGATTGCTAAAACAAACAAAATCATTCAATCATGCTCAACAATGTTAATACCAATAATTATTTTTAATAATGGTGTAATATGAGTGTGAGCATGCAAAACAAATGACATGATATTCAAATATGTATAATTACATGGTCAAGTTTGCAAAATAAATCATGCATAATCATAAGTCATATCAAATTAATAGTTATCTTAATTAAATTTACCGCAACATCTTTGTGATCGAACCACAATAGGTGAGCACACGATCATAGTGTATTACCATCCAAAATTATCTTATAATCAAGTAAAAGGCATGCTGTCATATTCAACATAAGTGATATCCTTAATATTTCATAACAATATTACATAAGAGAGTATGAACATACAATTTGAATGATATGGTGTATGAAATACTTATATGTTATTGTCAAAATTATGAAATTAACCTATGGTCCAAGAACAAATTATGTCTAAAATTATTCATCTGTAATTTTCAAGAATGTCTATTGATAAAAATTTGGAATTCATCTACAATTGTTATCACATACTATAAGCATCAGTATCATATGTTAATTTTATAATATTTTCTTCTCATGTAACAATATCAAAAATTAAAAAAAAAAAAGAAAGGCTTAAGCAATTATGTGCATGATTCACAATAAAAACAACCCTTTGCTTTTATATTAAAACCTCTCTAGATTATGATAATTGCTCATGAAATTTTCATTGCCACTAAAAATTTTCCTTTTATGTTTATCACAAAGAAAATGTCAGAAATTGCCCAAAACTAATTTTACATAAATTAGGAAAACTTGTATGGTAGCAGAATAACTTTTCATAAAATTTTGGATAAAAAACTGGATATAGGCTATTAAAATTTTAAAAAAGATCCAAAAATAAATGAAAAATCTAAAATAATATTTATTCAAGGCTCTAAACAATAATTTATCTAAAATTTTAACTGGCCTATAACAAATTATTTCAATTAGGTTCAGCAAAATACGTTTACGATTGAATTCACGGTAAATGAGTATACAATTATAAAGTGCTAAATATCTATTGTCATAATTACCATGATCAAATTATTAAAATCCATATCAAAATCAGGCTAAAAAATCAATCTCAACATAATAGAGAATATAAAAGTGCATAAGTAATTAGGATATTATTTGATATACCAAAATGTATCATTATTGAGGGTGTAGAAAATATATTACACAAAGATGCATATAGATTATAAAAAAAAAAAACCCACAAATGGAGTAATAAGATGTATTTCTAACAATTTTAATTAAAAAATTTGATAATAAATGAAGTGTATACAAATTTGTTCCTAATTTAACTTTAAATCAAATCAAATTGAAAGGTAACAGAAAAACAACGTTGACCATTCCACTGCCAATCAGCATCTGGCAGTACTATTCACAACCCAATGCTCAATAGACTAAGATTCCTAGCCGTTTGATCATCTTTCTAGCAAAACTCAAATGCCCACACGGATCACCGCTAATCACAAAATGAGGGTCCACAAAATACACACACAGATCTTGAAGCTTCAAGGAGTAGCATACGAATGATACGATAATGGCGGATTCTGCCATGGGAGCTTTAACCGAACTCCAAATGCAGCGGTTTTAATGTGTTTTGCATAAAAAAAAAAGGAAAAAAAATTACTGAAGGCTGCTACAGTCAAGATTCAAGCAATAAAATGCAATAAAGCTTCGAAACGCGCCATCAACATGCATTCCCAATACCAAAACAATCCGAAAACATCCAGAAATAGATTTAAGTATCATATTTAAGGGGAAAATTCGAAAAAGGTTGAAAATTTGAAAAACCCCAAAAGTAGATCTGAAAATTTTCTCCTAGATCCTGTAATTTCATGCGATTAAAAGGATTTAAATGGTATTATAAACAAGTGAAGAAGAAGAACCGAATGAAAATCAAATCAGAAAGCCTTTCAAATTAGGATTAAGAACCACGAAATATATTATATTAAAACTGGTAAAAAAAAGAACAAATTCTATATCAATTTACACAAATTCAAAAAACCAATTATACATATTTGGATTTTAGAGTTCTGAATCTTTTTTTTTGTCGTTTGACTATTCTTCTACAGCTTAATCTATGAAATTAAACCCAAGATGTGTAAACAATGAGAACTATAGTCAGATAATTTATAAGTTTGCATTAAGAAGAAACCAAATCTGAGACCAGCACATACATATGAGTAGTAGCAAATTTTAAACTTAGATTTCTTTCAATATTGATCACTTCATGAAACATGTACTTTACCAAATTAAAACTTGTAACAAGAGGAATAAATCCTTAAACTTTCACGCTCAAAACAAACAAAATTTTGGATTTTACTAATACGTGCTATCATCAAGTTCTAATATCATTTGTTGAAAAAAATTAAATGGGCGATAGGATTAGGGCAAACTTGAAATAAAAGGATCCATTGTTGGAGAAGACGGCAACTACAAATGAGCAAAAGTTGAATAATTGTGAGCTGGAACTTGTTTTCTAAATGAGTTAATAAATATTCTGACTTATTAACGGGCCATTTATAGCATACGAATCCACTCTATTTATCCAATGCTTATTAATAAATTGATTATTTAATATTATCAAAATATAATCTATTAACTAGTTTAATAATTAATGAATGCTAATATATAAATTAATTAATTTTTCCAATAGCTCATTCTTAAAATTAAGTTCGTTTTGGACACTTCCCAATTTTGTGAACCTCCGACATCATGTGCGGATTGCACTCGTGTGTCTTTTATTGACATACTTCTTTCTCATGAATCTCTGGTTCTCTAATATACATGGATCGCAGTCTAGCAACGGGAAAGTTTACCTGATTTTATATGCTGTTACTTGGCAAATTCCATATAAATCTGCCTACTAATAAATTTGGAAATATCTTCACATGTCGTTGCCGAAGGAACTAATTATTTTACATTGTTATTTAGACCATTCAATAGTGAAAATTACCTTTTCTTGCCAATATAGAGCAAGTTATTATACTTTCATAGATGAGCCTCTCGTTCAATTTATTTCTGGAATTGACGATCAAGACTACTATTACACCCCAAAATATTTTGCAGGGGATGGCTAAATCACTGGAAAAATTTAAGTTCCTGGAAGTTACAATTTATATCATCAAGCAGGAGAGTACAACATGAGGGGTTGACACTCATTGTAAATTCTAACAACGATGACTAGAAGCTGTAAAGAATCCAGATTGGGGTTATTGGGCCTGTCTTGAAATGAAAGCAAATTAATCCATAGAAAAGTTGGGAGCTTACAAATCTTAATATAGATTTCTTGTATAATAGAGATGTTTAAACTTTGACCTAAGAATGGCATATAAGTTTGACATCATATTGTGTATTCGTTTCCTAGTTACTCACTGATATATCGTAGGCATCTTTTACCTTAGGAATGTTTTTCTGGTATCTTGCTGAAAGAGATGCCGTCATAATGACAGATACTTGATTTTGTCAACTTGATATTATCTTTTTCATACCTTTGTTTGCATAGCTAAGCTGTGAATATTTTCTTGGGCGAGCAACTAAGATGTAAATTTTTCTCTAGTGGTGTGCTACCTAACAAGCATTTCATTCAAAGGCTATATGAACCCGTGATCTTTGAACAAAAATTAGTAACATTAGACATTCCTTTATGCGAGATCAAAGTATTTATCTATTCAACTAAGATATTCAGTGTTCATTTATGTGGAAGGCAAAACCTGGAAGATCATATGACAACACTTAAGAAGATAAAACAGTGGAAGCTTGAATCAAAGCAATGCTCAAGTCGAACACAATTTTACAAGGTTAGTCGTACTAGATAGTTGGGCTAATTAGGAGGACAATGTTACATCAAGGTTGTATTTGTGTGTCTTTGGTAGTAGTAATGCCTGCTTTCACAATGTTTGGAATCACAATAACCATATGTGCCTTTGAGTCTAATGAGTAAACTTTAAGTGATTAATTGCACAAAGATAAAGACACCCATATAGCTACATTCGATAGAAAAACTATCATAGTTGCAGTTTCATTTGCTCTCAAGTTTCAACAATAGAATACCTTTTATAAAACATGACTGGGAAACTACAGTTTCTTAATGATTAAGAAACTAAAAGAGAAAAATATGGGAAACTATAATTATATAATTTACATCAGAGGAAAATATGGGAAGAAACGGAAAAGATAGTTTGGGAATCCCACATTCTAAAGAAATCTCTTTATTTCAAACAAGTTATGTTAGCTGCATCTACATCCTTCCAGGATGTTGCTACAACTGCAATCTCTTTATCCTTAATTTCATCCACAAATTCTTTGTCTGTACAAGAAATAGGGAAATCAGAACCACAAAGATAATCAAGAGCCAAGGACAAAACGTAGAGAATTTATATGCAAAAATATATAGCTATACTCCTCGATTCCTTTGCCCTTCTTCCAAAAGCAAATAATCTAAGCATCGATATTTTAAATATAAGTTTTTATTTATCAATAAAGAATATAAAGACATGGGAAGGGCTAGTTAACCGAAAGGAGGGAAAAAAACAAACAAATTTATCACATGACAGATGTTTAGCATTTATTCTCTGACTGACTCACTCATTTATCATCAAGTTTACATACCCACTGTTTTCATAGTGGTCTTTCTTCTAGTTATGATGTCTCCACTCTATCCCATTAAAAAAATTAAAAACATATATAAGGGGGAACAATTAAGGAAAATAAACATTGAGATTCAGAAAACCAGTCATGCATAAAAAGCAAGCTCCAAAATCATAAATAATGTCACATGCATACCTACTGTAACCTTTGTCATCAGAAAGTTGATGCCCATCTACATCACCGATGGTCCCTATAATGGCTTTTGTTAGAGTATCATCATCAATTTCCATTTCCATCTTACACATTAAGTGTCTTAAGCAAGTTGGGATCACGATAAGATAAGAAAAATAACATTCCTAGTAAGAAACAAAGAGTCAAGATTGGAGGAGCAATCAATGATTTTGCTTGAATGGAATACACCTGTATACCTAAATGAGGATCAAATTCACGTAAACCTGATCAAGCCATTTCAACAATGGAAGATCATCAACATATATAAAGGAAAAAAAAATTTATCAATGTAAAAGTATGATTTCTAGATTTCTTTGTTATCAAATTACCAGTTGTGAACCTTGCACATCAAAAACAATGGTTGAGAGGAAATGTTACATCTTCCTTTCGCAAGCATTAATAAAGGTTTTTTGCCCTGTATCAAGTCAGCAAAAAGCATCCACTGCCTTGTCTTCCGGTGCACGATAGTGGATAGAAGCAACCACAGTGACAAAAACATTGTCCTGATGGGCTATAACAAATCAAGACAAGATAAGCAATGTTGATCAGGACAAATAGCTGTTTAACATTTACGGGGCTTGAACATAAATTGCAACAACAATGGTTTATTAGCACAAAATCGGCAGGGCACGTCCCATGAACTGATTATTGAAATAAACATACAATGATAATTTTCTGACTATTTTTCGACTTTATATTTGTGATTAAAAAAATTAAAATTGCCCTCGCCTTACTAGAGAAAAACAAGTGGATCAGTCTTCTATGGATCTTGGTCAAGTAATTTGAATTTGTACAAGATTCTAGTAAAATATCCTTCGAACTCAATAAAACTTATGAAATAGATTTAAGGAAAACCTCTGCTAAAAGAGCAAATTTAAAAGGGGAAAAATGTAAAAAAGAGCTTACATTTCCAATGGAATGATTGAAGCACTTGCCTTTTGCGGTTTTCTTGTCGCCCCTGCCACAATACACCAAAAGATTAAAGCAAGAGAAAATACAATTACAATTTAATAAATTTATAAATAGAAAAGTAAGGTCAGTATAGAGTTTGGCTTTCTACCGGGAGAGGGATGAAGGAGACCAAGAGATGGGACATGGATGGATCTAGGATTGGATGATTGGGGGACAAAAGTTAGAAGTTAACATGATGCATATAAAATTTTAAGCCTAATATATATCTATATATATATATATATAAACATTTATCATTCAACAATTATTTTTTAACAGTTTCACAACATAAGTAAGAGGTTATTCAATAACTCGTCATATAGTACATTTATTTTAAGCCTAAATTGCAAATAAATTTAAAATTAATTAATTAATTGAGATTAAAACTAAATCGAAAACATAAGTCAAAATTGTCCAAAGTCCAAATTTAAAAAATGGTTTCGTAATGTTAATGTAACTATGAAAAAAAAATATTATCTTGAGGTTGAAATATCTAAATGAAAGGTATGCATAAATCTAGAGAGATTGAGAACAAAAAGCCTTGCTTTGACCTTTCGTGGTCCCCACACCCCCCCCCCCCCCCCACTTCCCCCCGCGGGGGGCCGCGGATCCATCATTGAGATGGGAGAAGCATAAGTGGAAGAAATTAGAGAGAAAAGAGGGGTGGTTAGGGTTTCAGAGCGAGAGAAGGTAAGGTGAGAATAAAGTTTGGAGTTCCTTCCAAGCTCTTGATTTTATGAAATTTGATCTTCTATTCATCCTTAGGATCAGTAAGGGGTGTTTATCTCTCTTCTGAATATAGAGGGTCTAGATATTTATTTAGACTTTATTTTTTTATTTTGAAAGAAATAGAATGCAAAATAAAATATTTTTTTAATTGTAAACTCAAAAAATAATAATGATTTAAATTAAGAAAATAAAAAATTTTAAATTTGAAATATAGATAATCCAAATCAAATGGGATAGTTCAGATCTCATCTTAAAAGGCATCCTCATCCTTAGAATGAGAAAAGAAAACAAACTTTGATTTTATGGTATATGTCTGTTTCCATATACTGTGATAAATTTTACGATAAGAAGGAGATAATTAAGAATTTCTTTTCAATTCAAAATTTTCAGTTCGTAAAAGTATTATAATTTGACTAAAATTAGATAACTAGGTATCGTTATCTTTTAAAATTTATGAAAATATTTCCCAATCCTTGGCAAAAAGGAACAAGACAATAATTAGTATTTGTCTTTAATAACAATTTCATCAAAACCGGAATAGTATTAAAACAAAACACACCCACCGTTCTCATTAAACTTTGCAATTCAATTGGGTTAAGGTTTCTTTTATAATATTATTTTATTATCTTGAACTCTTTCAGATGGACTAAACTTCATATATAGTGAAGGATAAATATATATACCATGCCATTGACCCTCTTCTCACTCAATCCACGTCCCTCGTTCGTCGTTTCTCAATCACCCAGTCATGTCGACTACCATGCCACACTACTACTATCGCGTCTCTGATCAACCTCTCTATCCCGAAGCATTTCAGAACTTACCTATCCAACACCACAACATCACAATGCTGAATTTTAACGTCAAATTTTGTGTCCGCTTTAAACTGCGTTGTTACTATGGTCAAACTCATACGATTAATGTTTCCTCACCACTTTCTTCTCATTATATATCATGCAATGAATTTTTTCAAGAAGGTTCAGTTTTTCTGCGAAATAACTTATCCCACCAGTTGCTTCCCCCTCAAGTGCTTGACCTATTGATACCTGACATTATTTCTCACGCTCGACAACTGTTCAACAATCATTCTCTTCGTCCTTCTTTTTTTGAAGACCGTTTCATTGTTTTTCCTTTAGCTGTGGATTTTATCGTTGAATTACCAATGACTGAGGAGGTTGTGGATACGATCGAAAGAATTGTGTGGGAATCCACGCAACAAATTAGAATGATTCCTGCTTCTGGGGAAGCTATCCTGTCACTCAACAAAGTGAAGCTTCAAGAAAATATTGCTGCTGATGATACTCACCAAAACCAGTGCTGCATTTGTCTTCAAGATTTTCATGACAACATGGAGGTTTCAGCAATGCCATGCCATCATATCTTTCACAGTGATTGTGTTGTTCAGTGGCTAAAAACTAGTCATTTATGTCCTTTATGTCGATATCCAATGTCCATAACCGGCCACTCTTAGAGAGTTCTATTTGTTTCTGTATAAAAAACTCTTGGAGATTACTTGTAACTTGTTTATGAACATTCAATGCAATCAATTTATGAATTTTTTTTAATCATGCATGGGGTTCTATCTGTGTTAGCTAGTTGGAAGAATTAGTAGAAGTAGAGATCATTTAGCCTGTTTGGCATTGCTTGATTTTAAAAATAATTATTTTTTAAACGACTTGTTTTCAATATAAAGTGTTTCAACTTCTCAAAATTGCTTTTAAATAGTAGCAATAGTAGTTTTTTTGCCTGGAGAAATAATGAAATTTGCTTCTTTTCCGTTAAAGGAGAAAGTTAAAAAAAACAAAAATTGTTTAAGACAAATGTTAATGAGTTTTAATTAATTTTGAATTAATTTTTGAAATTCATCTTCAAATATATTAATTGTATTGAAAATTATATTCAATAAAATATATTATATCTAATATATTTACTTCTAATAATAAATATTAACAAAATAATACTAATTTAAATATTAGAAAAAATAGAAATTATTAGAATAATATTACTAAATTCTATTCAAATTATATTAAAAAATCATATAATTTATAATAAAAATGAAAACAATTAACAATTATATTAAAACATTCCTAGACATTAAGATTTAATATGTAAAATGTATTTCATAAAAAAAAGTATAATGTTGACACAAATGTTTTTACTCAAAATCATTATATGTATAATGCAGACAAAAATATTTTTACTGAAAATCCTTAATTATTATATTATCCTTTACTTTTTTTAACATATAGTCTTATCTTTTTTTTTTTCTTACACAATAAAAAGAGAGGCTTTTTTGTGGTACTTTTTTCACTTTTGCAAAACCTAAGCTGGTAAGTATCAAAAGCCATTGTCCATTAACTGTAAAATTAATATTTAATATGTAAAAAAAAAAAATCTTTGTTCTATAGCTCAAATAGGTGTTATTGTTTCTCTCTCTCTTTTTGTCAAAAGACTCATAACTACTAATTAAACACCAAATTATAAGTTAAAATCATGGACTTATCACTTAGATTATTATTCATATGTACTAATTTCAAGTAAAAAGATGATTATATTGCATTCACATCTCCAGGGTTCTGTGGTATAGTTTAACTCTATATCCACTACTTCGATGGTTGAGTTTGCCTAATTACTCCATAAGTGGAAGCTTTCAGGTTATGATTTGTGGGTACGGATGATGAAAATCTTGACTTCTTCAATATGGTTTTATCTGAATCTATTACATAATGATAAGATCTTTAAAGCCTGCTTGATTTATTTAAAATAAGAAGCGCTACAGCTACCAAATTTGTCATCATTTCTCATTTCTTCCAAAAAGAAACCCATTTGGTTATGCGCAACATTGATGTAATACACTTACATAATTTATATAATGTTTATTATATTTTTTTAATTATTATTCTATACATTAAATTATTATTTTAATAATAAAATCACCTTCTTTAAAAGTAAAAGTATAAAAGTAATTTTTTATTCCACCTATTTATTTTTTACATTTTCTTCCTTTTTATATCATCCAACCAAAACCAAATAAATTGACTAAACATAGTTAGAAAAAATTGTTAAGAATTTTAAATACTACTAGACTACTTTCTACTACTTCTACATTAACAAATAAGATACTAAAAGCACACAGAAATTGATAATTAAGTGTCACAAACATATATAATACAGACAATGTAACACATGCCACTACAAAAAAAAGGCTTTTAGTGGCGACAAAAGTTGCCGCTAAAAATAAACAAGTCGCCACTAAAGCTTTATAGTGGCGACAAAAGGTCGTCGCCAAGTTGTCACAAATACAACTGTAGCAAAAAGGCTTTGGTGGCGACAAAACAGATCGCCACTAAAAATGACAATCAGTGGCAACCCTTGTCACCACTAAAGGCCAAAACAAAATTATATCGACCTATCACCGCTAAAGACTTGTTAATCAGTGGCGAAAAATGCCATAATTAGTGGCAACATGGTTTCCATTAATTAAGGTTCTAGTGGCAATAAAAGGTTGCTATTGATTGTCATAGTTTTAGTGGCAACATGTTGTCGCCACTAAATATCGAGGTTTTAAGTGGGACGACAGGTCGCCAACACTAATTAGTATAGTTTTAGTGGCGACAATATGTCGCCACTAATTCGTATAGTTTTAGTGGCGACCTTAGGTCACCACTAATATTGTTAGTTTTAGCGACAACTTATAGTCGCCACTAATTCTTATCGTTTTATTAATAATTGATTTTCACTACTAATTCTACTAGTTTTAGTGATGAATTCTAATTATGTTGTCGCCACTAAATTTATTTCTAAAGCAGTTATTCTTTAAGCATTTAGTGATGACCTATTTTCACCATTAAAGGTGATAGAAAATTTTTGTAAAACATTCTATTTGTAATTACACTTTATTTGCCTAAAAAATAATAGAATTCAAATGGTTCTAAAATCAACTTCAGAAGATATGAGAAGGCAATGATAAATTCAAAGTACAACAACTAAATTGAATTACATCAAAAGAAAATTTTGATTAAAAACAAAGAGTAAACTCAATAAAGTCATAGTCAAATACATAATTAACAATGAGGAAACTAAAGTGACAAATTGTACATTCACTAGTAATAGTTGTTGAACTTCTAAAAAAAAAAACTAGTGAGGTGGAATATATTTAATATGTTCTATTACTCTTTGAAGCCCACTCAACCTGTAAGAGGAGGAAAAAAAGTGTAAATGAATTTAATACTAGTAATTACTTTGGGCTAAAAGAGAAACAATAGCAGTTAAAATATCAGATAGCATTTAAATTAAAATTTGAACTTTGAACCATGCTTAAATAAACATTTAAACTAGTAGGAAAGAAGCAGTAATTTATAGACATATCGCTATTTATCTAGATTCATTGAGCTGGTCTACTTGAAATATTGCTACTTGAAGGTAGATATCCCTATAAGAATTTTAAAAAAAGCGGTGAGCATTGTTTATTCTTATAAACAAAAAAGAAAGTGTGTTATATACCTGCTGTTGTAATGTGGACAACAAGGCAGCAACTTGTGTGTGAACATCATCCTGCACTTGTTGGGCCATCTGAGATCGCTCTTGCTGGAGCTCCCGTTCAAATTCTTCTTGCATTTTTTGCTCCATTTCTTCGCATTCTTGTGCCATCTGGGCACGATCCTCCTCCTGTTTTCGTTCCATTTCTTCCTGGACTTGTTCTATTGCAGATGACACCCTATAGTCCACGTCAACTTGGTCAACGGGTCTCTTTTTTAGGGGTTTCTTTCCATAACCCTTTCCACGAACAAACCCTGACCGTGCACCCAATATAGTAGATAAAATTTCATCTCCAGTCATGCAAGATTCAACTTCAGATGATTGTTGTCGAACAACAAGCTTATGCAGACAACCCTTCAGTTTAATTAACAAATTAAAAACATATACAATAAATTGTAATTAAAAATAGATTAAAAATTGAAAAATGTTGAAAAGTTACATGAATCTCCTGTGACTTAGGATCAACACACTCTATCTCCCTATCCTTTGTATGACGAGTGTGTTGCACCTCCCACACCACGTCAGGTCCCATTGGTTCACCAGTAATGGGATCCCTCTAGAATATTTTGTAAATAGCATTATTTCATCTTATAATGATAGAGAAAACAAAATTATTATATAGAAGTACAATGGTAAATAAACAATGAAGAGATCGTCTTCACCAGACTAGCTCTACCTCCGCAAATGACCACGTGCTACATGTATGCTTGGTTACTTGCTTTCCTTTATTTAATTTATTTCTATTACTCATCGCCTACAAGTGGATGAAAATATTTATTATTATTTAAAGATAGTTATGAGAATTGTATATAAGGAAACAAGGTCAAACTATGTTATAGAATAAGAGTACATTACCTTAAAATCTTTAGTAGCCCAATGCTGGAGCAATCACTCCCAATGTATAGGATGCACATCAGTTGGTCGAACTACACGCCTATCTTCATTTATATCCAGAAATTTGACAAGATCATGTAACTTTGTCTTCCAACTCCTAAACAATCTCCATAAAGCACTAAAAGTGAAGCGCTTCATCAACGACTCAGCTTGACCCTCTCGTTGTTCAAATTTATCCTACAGACCACAAACATAAATAGTTATAGTTACATATGTAAAGGGTTTAAAATTAATAAAACAATTTAGTTTGTATAACTATCTATACACAAACATATTACCTTAACCTTTAACTACATAATATCCCTATATTTTTCTTGTTGAGCAGGCCAGTCACCATTTCTAAATAAACAAGTGGTCCGAACCACCAGGCCACAATAACTGGAGAACTCTCGAGCACCATCTCCAATAGCCCGCTTGAAGTCTTTAGGGATGTCAATAATAATCTTTCTACCATGTTTTGTCTTCAAATCAACAGACATACACTTGTATTTCCCTCAGCCTTTCTTAATAGTGCTACAAGAAGCTAAATGAGACATGCAGGTCATAAAAAATCATTACACTTAGATAGACATATATGTGTGTGTGTGTGTGTACATGTGAGGGGGGAGAAAAAAAAACTATAATTAAACAAAATCTAAAGGTGATTATACCTGCACTACTCTAGTTCAGTGATGGCTGTATGAGTGGAGAATCTTCATGTTCTTGTTGTGTCACAGATGGTGGTAGTGTGGGTGAAGTAGACTCCCTATTCTCATAAACATTCCCTATAACAAATGGTGGGGGTGATATCACATCACCTATGTAGTCGAGTCTCAACCGAGCATGGCCATGCCCATTCCCTCTTCCCCCCTTCCTCCAACCTTGCCACATCCACCACTTGACATTTTCTGTAAAATTGTAAATAAAATGTGAGATACAATAGTTTGAATTCAAATGCTAACTTGAATATATAAACATAAGGCAATATGTTTATAAGTACACTACCATAAAACATTTAATCTAAGCTATAAGTAGTATCATTTGTGTCGTTTGTATCATCATCATCAAGTATGTCCTCCCTATATTCTTCATCAGTGGACATATCTTCATCAAGTATGTCTTCTCCATCTTCTTCATCAGTGGATACATCCTCATCATTATCATCAATGAATTCATCCACCTTAGCAATTACATTTGGCTCACTTGGTCAAGGGCGTTCACTTGAGTAGTTTATTGTTTCTGGTTAAATGTCATCCCTATAAAAGCAAACCACTAGGTCAATGCCTACATCACCACTAGTAGTCAAATCTACTTCAATTTCAATTTGCTGATAAGCCTCATCACTTAATAATTCTTCATTGTCCCCAGCTACGCCATCATCAGTCATCTCTGGCATATTAAAGAAGTCACGAGGATTTGTTTTTACAACAACAAGCCAATTTGGGTCACAATTGTCCTTTAGGTAAAACACCTGTTCTGCTTGAGATGCTAAAACAAATGGTTCATTTGAGTTCAATGAGTATCGGGTGTTGACACTTATGATTCCATATTTGTCCACCTTGTATCCTCTTCCTAAATGACCCATATCTCACTATTGATACTTGAAGAGATACACTTTCTTATTCCCAATGTATGACAATGCATATATATCTTTTAAAATATCATAATACTCTTTTGTCTCATCTGAATCATCACCCCTCACAAGGACTTCACTATTCTGTGTTCTTCTACCAGAGGCTCAATCTTGAGTGTGAAATCTAAATCTATTCATTATAAATGTGGAATAATGATGGACCATTTTTAGCGGTCCAACTCCAAGGCTCATAAGGTCATCACTTGTGTCACCCCGTGCACCTAACTCTGAAACCTATAAAGAACAACATGTATGAATATCATAATGTTTAATCTAACTAATAGAAACACAAGGTCAAAACATACCTGTGCACGAAACCATTCTGGGAACTCCGCAACCATTAAAGCTTGTGTTTCAATCTCCATCTTGTGCTTCCTGCAATGTATGATCTACTTAATTAAAAGGTGATAATAGAAAACTTTTTAGGTAAGTGATGGCTAATTCCTATAAACTTACTCAATAAATGGCCAGATGTCTTCACAATTGTGAAACACGTACATACAAGCTTAATTAAACTCTATATCTAATAAAAAATTGATTCATAACGTCCCCTCGCCTGTCCACTTGGATTGAAGATAGACATCTTATCATGTTCTATATGTCCATCATCATTCCTAGGAGGTCTATTGAACTTAGTTGGGACATTTTTCAAATAACGTGAACAAAAAGTAAGGCATTCATCAGCCAAGTAACCTTCAGCGATTGAACCTTCTGGATGAGCCTTGTTGTGAATATAAGTTTTTAGTATTTGCAAGTACTTGCATTAGTATGAGTAAGGTAAGAAATTTTTTTAAATAATGGAAAAGACATCATAGCTTAAGGTCAACTTCAATGGGATACATTCATAGATATTGGACAGGTCCACCAAGCTTAGCCTCTCTTGCTAAGTAAACAGGCAAATGAACCATGATATCAAAGAAGGCAGGTGGAAACACCATTTCTAATTTGCGCAATATGATTGCAATTTGGGTTTCCAAGACATCCGGATCTTTAATTCTTAAGCACTTTGAATATAAGTTTTTAAAAAATTTTCCCAACTCTATTATAGGTTCTGACACTTCATTAGGCAACAAACCACATATTGTAAGTGGAAGTATGTCTTGCAATAATACATGGTGATCGTGACATTTCAACCCAGAGATTTTTTGCTCATAGATATTGACGCACCTCGAAATGTTTGAAGAGAAGGAGTCAGACACCTGCAATTTAGCCAAAAAGTCACAAACTTTTGCCTTCTCTTGTGTTGACAATGTATAGCATGTTGCTGGAAGCAAGATTTTGTTACCATCTTCTATAGGATGCAATTGTTTCCTAATCCTTAAATCAACCAAGTCATATTGACTCTTCAATGTATCTTTAGTTTTTCCAATGACACCCATCAATGTCTACATTATGTTATCCGACACATTTCTTTCTATATGCATAACATTAAGGTTATGTCGGAGCAGTAGAGTTTTCCAATAAGGCAATTTGAAGAAAATACTCTTCTTCCTCTAATTAAAAGCATCATTGGTGGGGTAATGCTTTCGCTTTTGGCTTTTCCCAAAACTCACATCTCCCAATGCTTGAAGTTGTATAAGTGCTTCTTCACCAGAAAGAGGTAAGGGTGCAAGTGAATGTTCAACTTTCCCATCAAATGCCTTCCTATTATTGCGCCATGGATGATTGGGAGGAAGGAAGCGACGATGCTCCATGTAACATAACTTATTCCATAAAGAGGTGGAATATGTGCCCTTGTGGCAACAAGGGCATGCAAACTTTCCTTTGGTGGACCATCCTAAAAGGTTCGCATACGCTGAGAAGTCACTGATTGTCCAAATGATAGCAGCACGCATCTTAAAATTGGACTGTGTATATGCATCATATGTGTCAAGACCATCATTCCATAATTCCTATAACTCTTCAATCATGGGTTGCAAATACACATCAATGTCATTACCAGGACATTTAGGGCCTGGAATAAGAAGTGTTATCATAAAGTATGGGTGCTTCATGCATAACCACGGTGGTAAATTATATGGAACTAGCACAACTACCCAAATGCTATGATTAGTACTCATATTTCCATAAGGCTGAAACCCATCACTAGCTAGACCCAATCGTACATTTCTGCAATCACGAGAGAAGTTAAGATACTGGTTATTAAATGATTTCCAAGTAATAGAGTTAGACGGATGTCGTAACACACTGTCATCAATACGTTCTTCTATGTGCCATCTCATATCTTTAGCTATTTGTTTAGCCATATACAGTCGTTGCAACCTAGGCTTTAATGGAAAATGTCGCAACACTTTACGGGGCACTTTCTTGCCTTTATAACCATCCAACTTCCATCTAGACATGTTGCATTGAGGGCATGAATCTGCATTTGCGTGTTCTCCCTACTATAAGATGCAATCATTTTCACATGCATCAATCTTCGTATAACCTAATCTGAGTTCCCTAACAACCTTCCTTGCTTCATAGTAATTGTCAGGTACTAGTGCCCCTTTAGGTAAGACATCTTTGAATAAATTTAACAATGTATCCATAGATTTGTTACTCCAATGGTTGAGGCATTTCAGATGAAGGAGTTTGACAATGAAAGATAGCTTTGTCACCTTATTACAACCCGAATAGAGTTCAATTTGAGCATCTTCCAATAATTTAAAAAATTGGCTAGCCCACAAGTTAGGCGACTCAGTTGAATAAGTTTCACCAAATGCATCATGTAACATCTCAATGATGTCATCATCCTCGTCATTATCCTCAGGTGCTTCGTCATTTGCATGCTGGAGGGGACTATGGATACTAGGTCGAGCTTCTCCATGTGAGTCTCACACTTTGTAACTTTCATTGAAACCTTTCTTAAACAGATCTACCCTTACTTCACTTCTTATCTTCCATGTTGTATTCTTGCACCCCTTACATGGGCATCGAATCATATCAGTCACCCCAGCTTGGCTGAATGCCCATTAGAGAAACTCATTAACACCTTGTTTATATGCCATATTAGCTCTATTCTGAATGTGCATCCAACTTTTATCCATCACTAAATCCAACATGAATGCTTTCAAAGTGAGTATTTATAACTCATTTGTAGTTATACATGTCTGTATTATATAGAACACTAGGAAAGAGATATATTTCTCTTTGGCATACACTACATATACTCTTATATCATCTAGAACACAAGTATTTGGTTCATCAAATAATCAAACCAATTCAAAGGTGAAATCCTCAACAAACAACTAGTTCATTTCATAACTTCCTTACAGCAAACATGTATCTATGTAAATCTAAGGCATGAAGAAAAATAGACATGTATGATACAAGTAGGTATGTTGCAACTTACATATTTTGTATATAATCAGCCAAGAAGATTTGAATAATTTAACTACATATGCTAAGGTTCACCCACATAAAGTAGTTTACAAGATACATGTCATTTAGTTATTAGTTTGTCATAGCATAACAAGGTATCTTTACATAGGCCATCAGATGATAATTGCAACCTTTGAGTGTGACAGAAGCAAGGAAGTTTATGAGATTACAACATTTTTGGACCCATTTCAACTTCACCTGGTGTATGTTTGATAAGCATGAATTTTATATATTTTATTCTCCTTATCTTAAGCATTTTAAATGTTAAATGAGGCTTAACGGATTTACTTAGATGGAATTTAATTTTAGTAGCCATCTTTTGCACTTTAGGAATTAAATCACAAAATCTTGGATTTTTAATGCATAAATCTTTTTAAATGAATTTTGTGAATATTTCTATTTCATCCTTTTCATTCCTTTTGTGCAGATTTTCAATGCAAACTTGAGCAAATGAATGAAAGGAAAAGACATTAAAAACACAAAGAGAGAGACGTAGCATGTAAGCTCCACGAGCAGAATAGAGTGAAGAGGTTCTACATGCAAAGGAGCTTGGATACAAATACATATACATGCAGAACATAAAAGAATGTAGCTCACTTGCATGGTTTCTAGATGTGGCTGGAACAAGGAAGAGCAATGCTAAAATAGAGAAGAAGCTCTTGAGCAGAACAAAGCAAACAGAACACGTAAAGCAAAACGTGGAAGAAGCTTCAAGCTTGGCTGAAGAAGGAACACGAAGAAAGGATCTGCATTAAGTATAGAGAAGCTGCACGAAGACGATGGAGCTGAATGATGAAAATAAGAGGAGCAAATTCGAAGCATGAGTTGAGATCCAAAATGAGAAAAATGACATCAGAAAGAGCCTGGCTAGAATTCACATGAAATATTATAAAACAAAATGATGTGAGCCCACACTCATATACAATGCAAGCTCGTGAATAGCTGAGCACATGGAAAAAGAATAAATGAAGCACATAAATAGCATGTGAAAAGAGGCTGGAAGCAGGGATGGATTAAAGTTATATCCAGGCCATTCATTCTCAATTCATCGGGTCATTAATTCATTCACTCCATTCGCACACGGTATTCATCCAGCAGCCATTCTCTCCATCCCTTCACCCACACCACGCCACTTCTTCCGCTTTCCATCTCCATCTCACCACCAAAATGAAGCTTTAATTCATCTTTGTGATTAGCTTGGAAGAAGATCTTGGAGAAGCTTGAATCCATTAATTAGAAGGGAAGTTTTCGCTAAGATTCTCATCTCTTTCTACACTTTTCTCTATCTTGTATTTTCTTGGTTAAGATTGTATTAGATTGGAGAATTGTGTTGTTTATAATTAGTGGCTAGTTAGACATTAATTAGGAGATTGTTTTTGTTTGATTAATTGATTGAATCAAGTTCTGAATTGTTTATTTTCCTCTAATTTTCATGTGTGCCTCGAAGGTGTTCGATGAAATGCATGAATGAAATTATGTGCTTGAATGTTAAAATTGAGAATTCCTTAGTGTTTAGTTGGTTAATTAAACATTTTTGGATGATGGTTCAGAGGCTAATTAATCATTTAATCAATCAAATTGGGTGTTCATTGATCTTAAAGATAAGAATTAACAATTTAATACGGGATTGAGGTTTCAATTCAACATTAGATTGTTAATCCTTTGATTCTTGAGTGGTAACTCAAAATATATATGTTATGAACACAATTAGGGATTCTTAGACCAGAATTAATCACAATTGGATTAGGATAAGGATAGTGGATACCAAGGGACGAATCCAAAGCTAGTCACAAGACCATCTTTCACTCATAATTCATCTAATTAGGTAGCAATTAGGAATTTTAATTTAATTTAGTTTTAGGCTAGTTTAATTCAATCAAAAACTCCCAAATTAGATAGTTCTAGGATCTTCATATACTTAGAAAACCCAATTGAACATTGAACTCCAATTCCAAGGGAAATGACCTAGGTTGCACCATTAACTACAGAATTCATTTTGCTTTCTAGTTTTATTTTGAGGGTTGCGCGACAGACCTCTCAATGTTACCAACATATAAATTCTCAAAGTAATTCCTACTAGAACTTTTACACATGTGGAAGGGAACCGTCCCATGTAACATAACTTAAACCCACTAAAAAGGCAATAATAGATTCCCCCATATGATAAAATTTCCCAATCAATGACAATAGAAAAAGAAAACCCCACAACTATTAATTTTTTATGAAACATTAGCTCATAATACTTTATTAAATATTCTTTATTTTTATCTTAATCAATCAATGTTTTAGAAAAAGAAAATTTAATAAGTTTTAGGACTACATTTGTATTTTTACTCTTAATGGAATAAATACTAATCAAATTTTAAACCTAGTATTTTATTTAATTACTCATAATCCAAATTATTTGTCAAATATTCTTCATCCTCATTTTAATCTATTAGTAATTTACTAAATGGTTCATTCATTATTCTAAATTTAAAATTTTATTTTTACTCTTAATCCAATATGTAACAACCAAGAAAAAGAAAGAAGAAGAAAAGAAAAGATAAAAGAAAAGGGAAAGAAAAGAAAAGCTGAAAATTTTTGGAAGCTGAAAATTTTCTAAGTCTGCTAGCTACAACCCGGCTATAGCGAATGTAACTATTCGCTATAGCGAGAAATGGTCTAGCTATAGCGAGACTGCCTTCTAGCTATAGCGAGTTCGGGCACCCCATACAAAAACCAGAGAGTTGCTCGCCGTAACGCACGCTGTAGCGAAGGCAGAGGTCTGGGACTTATTCGAGCTCGCCGTAGCGAGGGTTATGGCTCGCTATAGCGAGGGTTAGTCCGGAAAAGCATGAAAATAGAGAATTTGACTTTTTAAACCATCCCAACTCATTCTTTCACTCTGTAACCGACTTAAGCTCACTTTAAGAGAGAGAAAATGGCTGAGGAGAGAGAGAGAGAAGCCTAGAGGAGGAAGGAAGAACAAGAAAGGTAAGGATTTTCATTGCTTTTCTCTTAGTATGTTGCTCCTCTCCCCTTATCCCCTCTTCCCACGGTTTTAATAGTTAAAGTAGCCATGTTTTGAGCTTGATTCAGAGGAGGGAGAGTGGAAAACCACTCTTAAGGGAGGTTAGAAGTCATGTAGCCCTCTCTTCCTTGCTTTCTCTTCTTAAGAGTTGAGAGCTTGAGAGAAGAGAAAGAATAGTTAATGAATTCTAGTGAGAGAAAGAACCCTAGCTTGACATGCTTAGTAGGGTTGCTAGAAAGAGATCCCTAGCTTATGAATTAAGTATTAAGGAAATAATTCCATACTTCTTGTGCGGTTAGGCTCAAGGGAAGCTCCCCCATCTAAAGTTGATTGTGAAAACCACAAGAGAGGAGACAAGTGAAAGAGGAAGCTGTCAATAGCTACTAAGGTAGCTCTCTCCACCTTCTTTCATGCATAATTGTGTGCTTACATTGTTTTACTTGTGTGTATGTATGATTTGAGCTATGAGAAGTATGTTAGCATGATGATGCCTTATGTGTTTTAATGATGTTTTATGTGATTTCTTGGGTTTGCTTGAGTATGGAAAAGCCAATAACCCTTTAGCCATGGTGAGGATGAGCCAAAACCCTCAAGTTGGTTGAGACAAAGTAAAGAGTCTTCCAAAAGTGAGGTTGACTCCCAAAGAGTAAGGGTTGAGTCTAAGAACCTCTTAACTATGGGTGAGGCAAGTCCAAAAGCCACAAGTGAGTGGGTGAGGCTAATCCATGTACTTGGCAAGCTTCTAAATGTTATGTATGGCCTACTCACATGTTGAGAATGTCTTCCTTTTATGCATGGCCAATTCACATGTTTCAAATGCTTTTAGTATGATTTTATATGCTAACATGCCATACATGCACCATGAGACTTGTTTGCATGCTATATATGTATGATTGAATGAGAGTTGAGCTACTGAGATTCTTTGAATCTCACCCCCCTCTCCACCATCCAAACATGCTAGGTGGACCAAGTGAAGCTAGAGATGGGAGCCACCAAACTTAAAGCTAGGGAAAGTAATGAAGACTTGTAAAAGAGCATTTTTGGTTACTATGTTGTGTATGAGATATGAAATTTAAATTGATAATGTATATGATGTAGTCCCTAAGAGTATTTGTAAGACAATGTATGTATGATGATGTATATATGAGATTGGGACCCATTTTGAATGAAGAAGTAAGTCTTGAATGTGAAAAGCTCCATGCTAGCATAGGCCACATGAGTGCATAAGTGGGCGTGGGGTAGTGAGTCTCTCCAATCTGGGTTGTTAGACACTTGAGCCATGATTGATGACCCTTATAGATGCTTTCTCATGTGCTCAAGGAGTCATAGAGGTAGAAGAACCAAGATTGGACCCCATGAGCCCCACTTTTGGCCAAGAAAAGGCCTTTTTGCACATGATGTCAAAGGCTAACCATATGACCTCTTCTTGTTCTGAAATTTGACATGTTACTAGATCATGTTTAGAGCTTTTTGAGAAGCTAGATTTCATGTCATTTGGAGGTCTATAGCATTTTCTATGATTTTTCAAAGTTGACATCAGAAATTCGGATTTCAGAAATCACTATTCATTTGGTCAGTTTGAGAATCGTGTCATCCGAGGGGCAAACGTAGTCCAATGGCTACGAAATTTTATACAAAGAAATTAGATAGTCACAGTGACCTGTAGGAACTAGAAGCACCTCATTTAGAGGTCTAGAGAGGAAGATATGCAATTTCGAAGTTCCAGCCCAGAATCAGTCATCCTACCAGACCCGAGGTACTGTTTCATCGGTTTCCGGGAGTTTGGTTTGATGAATTGATCTGAAAATATTTTTCCTCTCTAGCTAACATCCACATATTTCCATAGTGATCTCGTTTGCAAGCATTGGAATTTTTTGGAATTAGTTAGACAATTTCAAAGTCCATATCAGTAAACTGTAACAGTAACAGAACCCCTCTGACCAGTGGATGATTTCGGATGTCAAACGATTTGTGCATGAGATTTTAAGACTTCTACATATTTTTAGCATGAAGTAGATGTCTTAAGCTTTCTAGAATGACTGAGATCATGTGCTTTCAATTTTTCTGTAATTAGCTATGAATTTTCACAGTCAGCCCAGAAATGAAGCCAAATCTGCCAAATACGAATTCGCATGTCTCATGTCCCTTTTTGCTCTCCATGAGTTTAAAGCATATTTTTGGGATTGAAATAAGTCTTAGTAGTGCAACTAAGCATGAGGATACGTAGAAAAAGCTCACCCGGTCCATGTGATATTAAAGTGGATATCTACCCATGTATAATGCCATAGAGAAAGAACATGAACCAAGAGCCATGATCTCCCTTTTATGCTTCCCATATGCATATGAGTATGTTGGGCATGATGGGTATGAGTTAGAAAGTAAGGTGTTACACAATACATACTAATTACATTTTAAACATTTTTCAATCTTAATTATGCTTTTCCTTTTTAAGTCTTTGCTATCCATTGCTAATCAAATTGCAAAGGTATTATTATTTTTAATAACTTTTTACTTTTAGTATTTACCTATTAGTTTGTTATTCAATCTTTTATTTTATTAATGATCGAAATTTTAATCCTAATAATTTGCTAAATATTCTTCATCTTCATTTTAATCTATCAGTACTTTATTAAACATTTGATTCATTATTCTGAAATTAAATTTTTTCTTTTATTCTTAATCCAATAAATACTAATTAAATTTTAAAATTTGTATTTTATTTAATTATGTTTTTTTTACGCCTTAACCATCAATTGCTGATCATATTCTTGAGTTAGTATTATTTTTATTTACTTTTGACTATTAGTATTAACCTATTAATTTCTTTTTCAATATTTCATTTAATTATTTAAGTAATCTTTAATTCTAAGTATTTGTTCAATATTCTTCATCTTTATTTTAATCTATTAGTAAATAATTAAATGTGTCATTTATTATTCTGAATTTAAATTTTCATTTTCACTCTTAATCCAATACTCACTAATTAAATTTTAAACTTTGTATTTCATTTAATCAAATTTCAAAGTCACTAATTTTTTAAGAATTGCATTCACTTTTGGTAGTTGCCTATTAATTTCTTATGCAAAAGTTCACTATTAATTATTTATTGAATATTCAATCCTAATTACTTATTAAATAACCTCCATCTTTATTCTATTCTAGTACCCATTTAGTAATTGTTTAATATATTATGCTTGAATTAACTTTTCATTTTTATCTTAATCAAACAATTACTGAATAACTTTTGAATTTGGAGTTTATTTGATTATGCTTTTCTTTTTCAACTCGTAATCCATCAAGTAATTGTCAAATTTCAAAGTTATTATTATTGTTAATTACGCTTTAACTTTTAGTATTTACCTATCAATTTCCTCTTCAATATTTTCACCACTAATTATTTGTTGAATATTCAATCTTAATTACTTATTAAAGATGTTTCTTAAGTTAAATCTTTAATTTTATGTTTATCAAACAATTACTAATTAATTTTCAACCACTTTTCACAAGTTAGTGGCCAATTAATGGTGCTTTGTTTGCAACAGAGCAAACAACCACTTTTCACAAGTTAGTGGCCAATTAATGGTTCACTGTACACACTGATAATAAATATATACATACCCACCAAATTAGCCACAACTCCAGTTTTTGAGATAGAATTAATAACATTTAACACCCACATAGGTCAACCCCAGCATGCGTTTAGGTTAAAGAAGTAGTTCTCGAACTAAACTCCTTCCATATATATGTCTTAAATCACATTTTTATCTTCTACCCTATATTTTTCCAGCACTTAGTTCCACATATATATATATATATCCTAAATCACATGTTTATCATCAGAAAGGCATGAACCAGAAAATATCACCTGGTTGCTCCGAAAAGTGCTTGTAGTGAGTTGTGAGGAGGAATACAAGATTCAAAGATACCTTGTCAAGTTAGACCTGCACCTAAAACCCAAAGGAAAATATTGTCAAAAGGATTTCTAAGTGAAAAGGAAACAAATGCATCAATTCTTTTGTGTCAATACGTATATATATATGTGTGTGTGTGTGTCTATATACATATAGATCTATATATATATGTATATATATATGTGCACCGACCTTGCCTATTGGAATGAAAAGCTCAAATTGGTCAACTATTTAATAGGTATTTTTTTAATTTCATTCATTTAATAAGAAACCTTAGAAAATTAAAAATTATATCTTTATATTCGTTTATTTACTTTGTTCAATCTCTATGGAAATTTCGGATGAAATTGATAATATAAATCAATATGAATTTATTCAATCATTATATTTCTACCATAAAGAATAACATATGTCAAAAGTCCTTAAAGAACCAAATTGACATATCAGTTCATGAGTTTTATCTCTATGTTATTCAGAAATACATTCAAATAGATAAAAACAGCAATTTATATTATATTTATTATTTATCCTTAAATTAAAAAAATTGTAATATAGATTTGTATCCCAAGTTTATAAGAATTTATCTTTGTTAATAAATAATTATTTAAATATATAATTACATAATTAATGTAACTATATTAAAAGTAATTTAGGATTTTATTATTAAATATGAATAAGTTAAGAATTTATTATTAAATATTTAATATTAATAATTTAAAAAATTATTATTATATGTTTGGCATGTTTAATTTAAGAATTATTATAATTCTTGATATGTTTAATTTTTACATTATTATTTGTTTTGATAAATTCTCTTAGAACCCTGCAAATTTGATTCAAATAATATATCATTTAATTATTTGTGTAAAGGAGAATATTTAAAGACTCATACTTAGAAAACTAAATTCAAAATTATTCCTATAAATAAATGACTGTGATACTAAAATATCTTGATTTCTATACATGGATGCTTGAATTTAAAATAATTCCTTTGTATAGATAATCTTAACATTGGGTGTAGCTTGATATAGACTTGAAATTGACTTAAGACATGAAGGATATTTAAAAGACACAATAAAAATGAGAAGGGTTCTATTAAAATTTGTATAGGCAACCAATGATTTCTTAAACTAACTTTAAAAGCATGTATAAATTACATTATCAACATTCTCATGGTTTATGAATTATTTATAATTTGTACTTTGAATTATTGACTATGATATATATATATATTCTCGTTAATTTTTGTTATTTGATATCTAAGAGGGTAATTGACCAAGATAACTTGGAATAAGGAAATTTAATATGTGGTTTGCTATATGTGACTATATTTAGATAATGATGCCCATATGTATGGCTTCAAATGAGTTTTTTGCAAATAAAGGAACTACAAGGTTCTCAAGGAAGGGATTCCCAACAAAGATGGTCTTTGGAGACGTGGTTCTACTGAATGGCCAAATTTGCAATGAGTCTTCAGCAGGCAGAAGTCTTGAGGTTTGAAAATCCAAGAGATAGTATTCGCCAATAAGGACAGAGTTTCTATCCATGTGGAAGGAAGTTTATAATCCTTTGGAATCAACTTGAGGGTTAAAACCTTTTGAGGTTTAGTCCTATTCTCCTAAAGACAACATTATAACAAGGAGGCTACAAGGGGATTGGGAGGCCTTCATATGGCCTTTAGGCCTCAGATTTAAGGTTGAAGTTGTAGATCCACTTTAGGAGACACTCTAATTATATTTACTCATTTTAGTGGTAATTTTGTTGATCACAAAAACTAATGAGAATAGTTTTCCTTCTTGATGGTGTTAAGAATCTAAGTTTTACATTATGTAGTATGAAATGCTTGGTGGATTGCATATAATTGCAAAGATCTAAACTTTTACAAGTGGTATAGGACATTTGATATCAGACTTGTAGATACATTCTCTTTATAACTAATGCTTTTAAGGCATGATCATCTAGTTTTCTTAAAAAGATATGTATAGAGGATACTTATTAAAGTACTATCTAGGCTCTATGAATGAAGTGATGATAATGGCATGCCTAATTGTATTAAGTATATGCAATACATGGATAATAGATATGAAAAATTGAGCTTGTTATGATATTGAAATTGTATTTATGAAAGATATTGTCATAACCATATTATTATATTTGATTGCTAATCTACATGATATATTAATTGCTATGCAATATATAATATTTGACTATACTTGAATATGGTTAATTTAGTATGTTGCTATTATAATATAGTTGAACATGTTATGCATATAGTTACATATTTTGTACAATTATGTCCTTATTCATGAATGTGAATGTATTTGTCTGTTGTATTATGTTTGCTATTCTTATATGCCAAAGATAGGGGAATTTTAAAAAAAAATCCTTCTAAACACATGATAATTGGGCCATCACTAGTTTTTCAAATTAATTTGTGTACTTAAATGAAAATGTAAATTCTCACTAAATTTGGTAATACATTCAAATAGGGATTTTAGTTCAAAAGATGTTGTTCTAACAATAAAGTAATATGATTAAGATAAGTTAAAGTTAAGTTAATATGAGCATCAATGTCAACTCTGGTAAGTCAGAACAATTAGATAGTGGTTATTATAAAATATTTTAAGCAATAATAATGAAATACTAATATGTATTTGGTGGTCTAGTTTAGGAATTAATTGTATATTCTAGTAACTAAATGCTATGATGATCTCATTTGTAATTATATAACTTGCAAATATTAAATATACAAAATTAGCTACGTGATATATAGTAAAAAATTTTAATACTCAAAATTTTGATACTTTGATAAACAAGTATAGTATTTTTTAAAGTAAGAGTGTTACAACCTATATATCAAAAAACATATCCATACCTCTTTAATGGCCTTAGAACCCAAGTTCAATAGTCCCAATGCATCCCCCTTTGAGAAGTTGCTAGAAAGGGTTCCACCAGAGAACCTTAGAAAGAGTAGAAACATTTATGAATTTATTTTGATAGACACAAATTCAATAATTTTCATCCATGAGTATGATCCAACAAATGACCAAAAAGTCTTACATTCAAAAATAAACATCAATAACATCATTTCCCCTTCGTAATAGCATAAATCATTTTATACTCAGCAAGCCTTTTCAAGAAAGTTCAATAAGCAAGTATCCAACTATTGAGATTATCAAAAAGCATGGTTTTCTAAAACCCTATTCCCATTCAAGGTTTACTTGGTTTTATATGTTTAGTTTGGTACCCCATTCATAGCAGATGCTTATCAATTGTTCAAAAGCAAGGTAAACTTCTAGAAATAAACTAGGCTACTTCACTTTTTTGCAAACTTTGGAGTCACTTGAATAGTATCATGGGATTACTTCTTTACCTCCAAGTTCCCTTTACCCTTTCTACTTTGGTTATCAAAGGATTATAGCATACAACAATGATCAAAATTTGATCCAAAAATATTAAGTAAGGAAAAGATAATGCCATGGTGCTTGAGCTGCATAGGAAGAGGACCACATGAATAAATTTAAAAAAAAAATAGAGCCCTTTTTGCTTAGGGCTACTACTCACACTTAGTAGCACAGCAATAGACACCATTGGTCCAAAGAGCATCCTTAACAAGTTTAATATAGTGTTCAAAAAAATTCAAATTTTTTTATCATTAAAATAAAAAATCATGACAAACTTGGCCACGACAACATCTAAAGATTAATTTCAACAAAAACTCAAGGCATTGTATATAACACATTTGGAGGATAACTTCAAGCATTTTCTCCAAGAACGATTGAAGATGACTGTTACAAATTGATCTAGCCAACATTCAATTGTGTTTCTTTAGGCAAAATTTCACATGCTGTTTCAAAAGTAGAATCCATCAATCTTCAAAAGTAAAATTCAATTGCATAATTTCACATGGTGAAGGCAATAGTGCTTTACAAAAGAGTTAAAGAGATTCCCTAACACTAAACATTGTTACTAAAACATTGTTGCAAATTGATAGAATAAAATAAAATATCTTCTGCTACCCCCACAGGCCCTCATGATCAACTGTATATTCAATTTACATTTGTATTATTAATATTTGACCCATGCACAAGCATTAAGTGCAAACAAATTTGGTTACCTTCTGTGGAATTTTTTTTTCTAAATCAAAACTAAGTTTATTGTCCATGTCCCAGTCAAAAATATTAAAATTAAATCTTTTACAATCATATAGTTATAGTTATATAGTTGGAGAAAATGTGACTCAAATGGATAAAAAGGTATATAGAACTTACTTCCATTTTTTACACTCATTCTTTATTTTTTTTCTATTTTTTTAAAAATTATATTATATACAATCTATTTTCCGAGGCAACAAAAGGAGATATACTTCAACTTCTTTCTTTTGTGTTCAGGGGTAAGTTTTGCTTTTCTTAATATCTATATAAGATAATGAGAAATCTTGTGATGCCAAATTCAAAATTATACACACCATGTTGTTTCTTTATTCGTAAACTAATGCAATGAGGAACATACTTGTATCACATAAATAGAACATCCAATGAAGGGGACGAGAAAAGGAATGCAGATACAGCTTACACACATACGTTTGGGCGTGTTTAATATTACCAATAATATCTATTTTCCAAGGAAGCAACAGGAGATATAGTTTAAATTCTTTCTTCTGTTCAGGGGTAAGTTTTGTTTTTTATTTCTATATAATACGGACTCTTATGACTAATTACGATGAATATTATCTTGCTTGGTTTATTGTCTGGAGAACTACTGGCTAAGATCTCAAAGAATAATAGATCAAATCCTATTCTACATGAAATGGGGTTTGAAAATGGATAACATTTATTTTATTTTATTCCTTAATTTTTCTTTTATTTATTCTCATAATATAACTCTATCCTAGGCGCTATTTAACTAGAAATTCAACATTGCTCTATAAAATGCAGAAAAAGAAGTATCTTACTTTCAAGTGAGAATGTCTGATTTATTAAGTCTTGAACATTCCAAAGGCATAAAGTTGAGTCCAAATTTGAGCCCCTTTAAGATTCTATTACAAGTTGCTAAAGTTGCTGCTAAGAAGTTCGATTTCATCAGTAATAATCATAAAATCACAAGAAATTTATTTTTCAGGGGGAGCTTACTTTTAAAGGAGCTCTTGCAATCTGTTTTGAAAAAATTATAGTTCTATTCTGATACTATCAATTTTTCTCCTTATGGTTTTGTCATAAAAAAAAGGGAGATTGTTGACTTAAGTGGTTTATAAAGGCTTAATGATCTCAATAGCCTAATTATATAATGATAAAAAAAAGGAAAGTATGAAGTAAGAAGCCAGTTTCCATTAAAAAAGCCCAATAGATTTAAATGGATCAATTTCATTTGAAGCCCAATTGACTTAAAATTGATTAGTGTAACACCATCTTTTCTAGCTCATACCCATCATGCCTTACATGCTCATGTGAGATATAGGAAGAATAAAGTGAGCTCTTCCTCATTGGATTCATACACTTCTCGCAAGGCGTCATGGTTAAAAATTCACTTTAGTGTCACATGAACCGTATGAGCTCATTCTATGCATCCTCATATTTAATTTCACCATTACAACTCATTTCAATCCCAAAAACATGCTTTTAACTCATGGAAACCAAAAAGAGGTATGAAACATGCATGTTCATTTTCGGCCAGGCTTGGCCTCATTTCTGGGCAAAGTTTGGAAAATCACAAATAAATATAAAAAAATCAAAAACATGTGATCTTGGTCATTCTGGAAAGCTTAGGATGTCTACTTCATACTAAAAATATGTAGAAGCCTTAAAATCTCACACACAAAGCATTTGACACGCGAAATCATCTAGAGTTCGGAGTGGGTCCTGCTACTGTCACAGTTTACTGATATGAACTTCAAAAATGTCTAACTAATTCTAAAAAAATATAATGCATGAAAATGATATCAATATGTAAATATGTGGATGTTAACTAGAAAGAAAAAATATAGATCAGTTCATTAAGCCAAACTCTCAGAAATCGATGGAACAGTACCTCTGGTCAGGCAAGATGATTGATACTAGGCAGAACCTTAGAAAATGCATATCTTCCTCTCTAGACCTCCAAATGAGGTGCTTCCAGTTGCTACAAGTCATTGTGACTGTCTAGTTTCTGCCTATAAAATTTTGTAGCCATTGGACCACGTTTGCCCCTCAGATGACACAATTTCACCACTGACCAAATGAACAGTGCTGATGTGAATCCGAATTTCTGATACCAATTTTGAAAAATTATAGAAAATTCCACAGACCTCAAAATGACCTGATCTTTAGCTTCTCAAAAAGCTCTAGACAAGATCTAGTCACATGCTAAATTTCAAGGCAAGAAGAGGTCGTTTGGTCAGAATTGGACATCATGAGGTAAAGTGACCATTTTCTCTTGCTAAAGAGGGCTCCAAGGGTGCAATTTGGCTTCTTCTACTTCTAAGGCTCTATGAGCACGTGGGAAAGCATCAACATAGGCTATTAAACATGGCTCAATTGTCTAACAACCCAGATTTGCAAAACTCATTCTCCCACACCAACACATACACCTAAGTGGACAATACTAAGATCTTACTATTCATTCTAAAACTTGCTACATCATTCAAGATAGTTCTCATTCTCATACATTTATGATAAATACATTCATTTACAAGTATTCATATGTGCTACATCATGTACATCATTAAAGTACACCTCTTGACTTAACTACAAAATAGTGACAAAATGACTCTTTTACAATTTCTTCACCGAATTCCCTAGCTTCAAGCTTGGTGGCTCCCATCTCTTGTCTCACTTGTTCCACCTAGCATGTTAGGATGGTGGAGAGGGGGAGTGAGATTCAAAGAATCTCAATAGCTCATCTCTCATTCAATCATACATAAAGCATGCAAACAAGTCTCACAAATGTATGCATGGGCATATTAGCATGTGAAATCATAAGAAAGCATTTTCAATATTTGAGTAGGCCATACATAACATATAAAGGCTTGCCAAGCAAATGGATTAGCCTCGCCCATTCACTTGTGGATTTTGGACTTGCCTTACCCATTCTCTAAGAGGTTCTTAGACTCAACCTTACTCTTGGGAGTCAACCTCACTTTTGGAAGACTCTTTACTTCGTCTCAATCAACTTTAGGGTTCTTGGCTTATCTTTACCACGGCTAGAGGGTTTTTGGCCTTTCCATACTCAAGCAAACCCAAGCAATCACATAAAATATCATTGAAATACATAGGGCATCATCATGCTAGCATACTTTTCATGGTTTAAAAACATACATACACACATGCAACACAACATAAGCACACATCTATGCATGAGAAAAGGTGGAGAGAGCTACCTTATTAGCTAATCACAAGCTTTCCCATTCAATTTGTCTCCTCCCTTGTTGATTTCACAATCACCACTAGATGAGAGTGCTTCTCTTGAGCCTAGACACACAAGGAGCATGGAATTACTCTTTTAACACTTTATTCATAAAGCTAGAGATTTCTTTCTAGCAAACCCTACCAAGCATATAAGAGCTAGGGGTTCTTTCTCTCACTAGAAATTCACCAACTATCCTTCCTCTCTCAAGCTCTCAAAAAAGGAAATCAAGGAAGTGAAACTACATGAATTCTAATCTCCTTCAAGAGCGGTTTTTCACTTTCTCTCTTCTGAACCAAGTCCAAAATATAGCTACTTTAACCACCAAAACCATAGGAAGAGAGGGCAAGAAGAGAAGAACAATATTCTAAGAAGAGAAACCATGTAAATCTTACTTTTCTCTTGTTCTTCCTTCCTTCTCTAGGTTTCTTTCTCTATCCTCCGCCCTTTTCTCTACCTTAGAGGGAGCTTAAGTCGGTTAAAAGGAGAAAGGAGGGGTTAGGATGTTTTAATAAGTCAAATTCTCTTTTTTCACGTTTTTCTGGACTAACCCTCGCTATAGCAAGGCATAACCCTCGCTACGGCAAGCTCATATCAGTCCCAGACCCTTGCCTTCACTACGGCGCGCGCTACGGCGAGCAACGCCCTGGTTTTTGTATAGGGTGCCTTCACTTGCTATAGCTAGAAGCATTTTCGCTATAGCTAGAAGCTTTTTCGCTATAGCTAGAAGGCACTCTCGCTATAGCTAGACCATTTATCGCTATAGCAAACAGGTACATTTGCTATAGTTAGGCTGTAGCTAGCAGACTTAGAAAATTTTCAGTCCTTCAAAAATTTTTAGCTTTTTTTTTTTCTGGTTGTTACAATTAGCAATACAAATGACACAAAGGGACAATTTTACCAGAATTGTGAATGGTATACTAAGCAAAAGGTAAAGAAAATATACTTACTCTTTTATCAAAAGTGAAAGGGAGTATTGAACTCTACACCTCTTATCCTTTTACATGACTGAAGGAAAGTATTCTGATAATTATCTCGTGTAGTGGATATGGATATCTGCCTTATGCAGTTTGATCTGAGTCACCATTATCTATATGAAACCAAGTAAAAAACAGTAAATAAAACTTGAAAGTACACAAAACTTTCTTAGCAAATCAAGTAAGAATAATATACTACATCAAGACATTAGAAACAATATAGGACAGAACCATGTTGTGGATATTATTATCATTCACAACCTGTCAATTCAAATGACAATAAAGAATGAAGCTTAACAAAATCGAATATACAAGATCTCCTAAAGGCTCTACTTACTCTGAGTAAACATAAATAGAACACCAATGGCCAAAAAGGACATAATCAAATTGAAAATAAAAAATATTCATTGCAGCCAAGGAATGAACCTAAAAAAATGGTTTCACAGCTTCAAAGATCAATCATAACCAATTAAAGTTAAACCCAATTGAAATTACACTTAGAGCTAATAAAATGAAATAACAAGAAAATAATAATATAACCCAAAAATAGATAATTGATTAATAGAAAATAAATTATCTTGAGATAGAAAATAATAACTAATTAATTTGAATTAAATTGTAAAGCCTAGAAATCACTTATTTGATGCTTCCCTTAACGAATTTGTTGTCCTAACAAAACATGACAATTCATTAATGGTGTGAGTGTATTATCTATGTGGAAGAGCTTCAAAATTGTCAACTAGTGCACCCATCGTTCACTAGTAGTGAGTGGCTAAAATTCCCTATTAGCTGCTACTGATAAGCTTTGCAAACATTGGACTCAATCACATAGGGGTGGTCCATCAACGTAAGTCTTGGAAGTATTCAGTGCACCAAGACAAGTATAGGGGAACTGTCTCTAGCGCACCAAGATAAGTAACATCTTACCTAAACTCATCCAAACTCAACATTGACCCACTAAAAAGAAGCAACCAAATTGACTAGCATATTTGGAGATACATAATAACTAAATATGTTCTGTAAGCAACTGAAAAAGATCCAAATCTATTCTATCTCCCTCAAACTCGATGTTCTATTTAGTTCATCTGTCTTCATCTCTCAATTTTTTCATTCTCCCAATATTCAACCCTTACGTTGTCTAATGGTATGGTAAATAGAAGCAAGTCAATATGCAATCAATTAAAAGAAAAGATACAGGTTGCTTATGTTCCTTTATCTGAACAAAGACATTCTTAATCCCTAATAGAAAGAAAAGAATGAAGACGGTCATAATAGATTAGTGGCAGAATGAGGAAGAAATTGGTAGACCCAAATTCCCCGCCCTTCCTAACTAGACCAACTCGTGTGTAAAGGACCATCTCGAAGGTGGGCCAGGAAGCCAGTTACAGTGGGAGAGCAAAGCAGACCAACTAAGGAGACAATCCATATAGAGAGAGTGAAGCAGGCTCCCTAACCAAAACAAACAACCCTTCCCTAACCATAAACAAGATCGAGGCAAGCGTATACAACTGTGCATCAACGGGAAGAATGACATACCATAGTCTCACTTTAACAGGGTATATAGTAATTGCTCTTTTTTTTTCTTTCTTTTCTAGTATTTCTGTTTTGATCTTAAGGTAAGGGGTCATTCTTTATCTTGTAATAGGCTCAGAAAGAGTGTCCTAATGCCCAATCTCTTTTTCTTCTCTACCTTCGTTAAAGAGGCTCACACACACCAGGGAAGAAATTGCTCTTTGAAGGCTCACTTCGAGCCTGAATCCCGAGAGGGATTTGAACCCGCATCTTTCCCACCTGGAGCTAGAATGACTTATTGTTAGTCGACCGTAATTAGGTTTGCCTTCCTACTTTTCTGCAAGGAAGACAGAGTCAAGCGACCTAACCCCACATAGCTCTGGACATTTCTGCCACGCCTGGGCATCCCAAAGAGGTACTACTAGACAGGCAGGCTTAACCTGTTAAGCAGACTCCCGCCAACTACTCACACTATTCTCTGGTCCAGACGAAGCCATTTGACTTCCAAGATCGGGTGCGACCTCGACAGTGAAGATGGCTTTCAAAAGAAGAGCAATGGCTAAGGCCAGACCACCGGAGAAGCCAATCTTTAGTAAAAAAGAACATTGGGCTCGACTCCATAGAGACAAAGCCACAGGGACAAGGCATACCGAAATGGAGAATGTAAGGGTAGAGGAGAGCCTTATTCTCTTATAAGTCTAATCCGGCCAAACAACTGTTAGCCCCTATATAGATAAACCCTCCTCTGGTCAATTCCTCAATGCTTACTCACTTTACCATTCTTTCTCCACAGCACCCCCTCCCCCTGACCAAGCAAAAAAACCAGATCTACCTACAGAAGAAAATTTTGGCGAAGGGGAAGAAGAACCTACCGTCTCTTTCAGTAGATATTTGATTGATGCATAGATTTGCTTTCTCTTTCTCCCTACTATAAGGCATGGGTCTCCTGCTAGAGCATGGAACTCGTTCTCGCTTGCATTTTTGAATGGAAAGGGAAACAGAGTGCGTTTTTGTCTGTGCTTTTCTTTTCCATGTTTATTTCATTTAAAATATAAAAATATTACATTATAACTTACAATCAATTAAAGGTTCAATATAAATATAGCTCAATTTATAAGTAAATATAGTCCAAAAAAAATTAATGCATCAAAAGATAGAAACATAGTATGAAATTTCAATTAATATAAAAATTTTAATACTTATCTCATAGAAATAATTAATAATTTAATTTACATTTTTTAAATAATTAGTATACTTATCATTAAAGCTATACTATATATATAGTGATTTATTTTTATTTATTCTTTATCTTATTTCATTATATATTATTTTGGATTAGTCTTTATCTTAAATTAGGTTATCTATTATGATTATCTTCAAATATGAGTTTATTTTACTTATTTGATTAATAATTACATAACCTTCAAAACTAAATTAATATCATCTATGTACAAGAATGACATGAGAAAAAGAAGTTTGTGAAAATTGTAAAGTTGAATCACTCTATATTTTAGAAGAAGAGAAGAGAAAAGAGAAAGAGAGACTAGAGCAATGGAAGAAATTAATTTAAACCAACCTACAAGTGGATAATAGATTACAAAAAACTTTAATACTTATCTCACAAAAAATTATGATTAATTTAATTTAAATTTCTTAAAATAATTAATATACTTATCCCTAAAGCTATATTTCTTTATCTATATATTGATAATCAATAATTTATTTTAATTTATTCTTTACCCAATTTCATTTGAACTTATTTTGGATTAGTCTTTCTCTTAAATAAAGTAATCTATTTGAAAAGAGAGACTAAAGTAATGGAAGAAATAAGAACATAACAATTACAAAGAAAGAAGAAGATGACATCCTATTAAAAAATAAAATTATTGATATCGTGCCCCCAAATTGTAGAAAGAGAAAATGGAGGAATTAGCTCCATGAGCGTTAAGCTTAGAGGCCAAAGAGAGGGAATGTGGCTTACTAAGATGATGAAGAAGAAAAATGAGGGAATTACAAAATTTTTATGGTAATTGAAAAAGAAGGATGAGGAAATTTTAGGAAAAAATTTAAAGAAATTGATATTAAAATAAAGGGGAAAAAGAAAAAGGCGTTATTATACTTCTTAAAGTCTTATTCAAATGACACTTAAGTGATAGTAAATTTTTTATAATGCAAAATTTCATCTGGACCAAATTTAAGTATTTTTTTCATTTTAAAAATACTTTATAAATTTCAACGTTACACTGCATATCATATATTGTTCTTTTTATTAATTTTAAAGTTGGATAGAGGAAAAAGTAAGAGAGAGAAAAATAGTATTAGAAAACCACTTCATTTCCTCTTTATTTTATTCTACAAATTATAATTCAGGATTTTCCATTAAAAATATTTATATTAAATATTTTTAAAATTTGTAGTTATTACAACTAAAAATTTGACCTGTATAAAAAATTATAATTTAATATTCTCAGTTAAATTTTTCATTGTAAGTTTTTTTATAAAAATTTCTAAGTTTAATATCATTTAATATAATTTTTTTTAAATTTATATCTTAAAACTATAATTTAACTAAAATTCTAATTAATAAATATATGTACATATAATTTAGACAATATTATAACTTTGAGTTATGCGTTTAAAGGTGGTACAACTAAAATTTTTAAAATTAAATTCTTTTACAATTAAAATACCTATTTTGAAATTTTTTTCTTATATTCATCTTTAGACCTAACAAGTTAAAAAAAGACAAGATAGAAATTACTTATTACACAATTACTATTCACAAATCCCTACAATAAGAGATCCATGTTTCTCTAAAGGTTCATTGGTTAACAACCAATTTATCCTAACCGTTGACCTCAGTTACAAGTGCAAATCTATAATCTTCAACAACATTTACAAGAGTTGATGAGAACAACAATTTTGACTTCTTCAAGAACTATAGGATATGTTACAGCCTTTAACCTTAAATGTCTCTTCTTCTTCCTCTTGTTCTTCATGCTAACCCATTTAACTCACTTAACAAATTGAATTTAAAGTTTTAATCTATTTAATTGAGTAAGTATAAATAGATTAACCATTATCAATATGCTGTTCATGATAAATTGGTCTTCCCCTGACTTATTGTAAATGCCAAACAAACTATCATTATTGTTTTACAGAATGAGTCGATGGTTGCATCTAGCAAAAGGTTTATATTAGGGACACTAAAGTAGGTGGCATAGTATTCCACTTATAGGTAGTGTGAAAATAGTTTAAACTATTTTCAATCAGAAATAGTATTATTTCTTAGTCAAGAAATTATATTTTCATATAACTTTTTTTTACTTTTACTTTTAATATGTTTAATAAAAGTTTTTAAAATTTTAATCATATAATTTAGATTATAAAAATTATTACTTATTGTATTTTTATTAAAAATTTTGATAATAAAAATATAAAACTATATATAATTTTTTAAATCTTTAATTAGCATTTGTACTTTTACTTTTATTTAGCATTAGTAAACCTTCATTTTGTTAAAGAGAAATAAAAAGGAAAAAATTTACTAAGTGAAAAAAATAAGAAATAAGCTTCATATATATGTCATCACTTCTTTGTATTGCTTTTTTTTTTTCCTATCTCCATCTATCAAATTAGTGTTTTGAATATATAGGAAAGGATCCAAATTACTTTAATTGTGGTGTTTGTGAAATGAAACCAAACTAAAAATTCTTAAAAAAGTATAGTGAAAATAAAATAAAATAAAATAAATATGTTTATAGATATTTAAATCACCAAAATATACAATGCCATGCATTATCACTATTATAAAATATTTTAGTAAAAATTATTATTGTAAATTATTAAAATAGAGATTACTTCATTAGAACAAATCTGACTTAAAGGGTTTCTTAATTTTCTAAAAAGGGACGATTTCAATGAATTTATGCTTATGGAAAAAATAGAAATTAAGAAACAAAAATTAAGACATTAACTAAATATCTCGTTCAATAAATAGATATAATTATCTTATAACATGTTTTTTTTTTTAAAATAGTATTCTTCGAGTATTACATCATTTACACGCTTTTTAATGAAAAAAGTTTAAGTCAAATAAAATAATCCTCATAACAAAAGAAAACATGAATTTTTTGATGCCGCCAAAACACCAAAAGTCATTCTAACCAAAATTTTGCAATGACAAAATTGGTTATCACTACGTTGTTGCATTAAGTACATTGAGAAAAAAGAATAAGATGAAGAGAAAGTGTATCATTATCACTCACTCTCTCTCTTCTTCTTTTTTATCTCTCTCTAAATTTAACTGATGCATTCATCCTCCCAAATAAAAAGGATCTAAATTGACCAAAATCTATACCAACAATTGTTGCATTGCGTGGGATGCATTACTCCAATGGGCTAAAAGTTGTTGGATGTTGTGCAAATAAAATGATAACCTATATTGTGTATAAGAATCTTTCACCTGTACGGTGTTATATTGCGAAATTAGTACTGATGCTCATTTTCATCAAACAATTTATGGGTCAACAATTAAGATTTGATCTATATATATTGGCTTATTGTAAAGATGAAATTCTAATTCTTCACCCTTAAGGATATGTGCATATGGTGAATACAATAATTTTTTTTTCCTTTTTTGTCTATTGGTCTCATTTATCAATTAAAATTTTAATTTATAACCTTTTTCAATTTATTCTAACAATAATTTAAAAACAAGTCATCAAGAAGCAAAGATTGAAATTAATTGAAACAAAATGAATCTCCTTTTGATTAGGTTCTACAAAGCCTAATAATAATTTAACATCCTTTTCTCATTTTACCATTGCCAGAAGACGTGATTAAAGGAAAGAGTCCCGGGGCCTATTTAATTTCCTATTTCCAGTATAGTTTTCTATTTTTCAAAACAAAAAATAAAAAAAACTTGTTTCCTAATGTATTTTTAGTGAAGTGTTTTATAAAACAAAAAAATTATATTATATTTTTGGGACCAAAAAAACAAAACATTTTATAAATGTTGTGTAACTTTTGTTTTACAAAAAAAAAACATCAATTTTCCAGAATAAGGATTTCAAATAGGATTTTTTATTTTTTATTTTTTCAAAGTTTGTTCAAAAAAAATTCTACTCTAAAAATATTAAAACCAAAAAAAGAATTAAACAGGCCTTAACTTTTTTTTGTCCTTCTTTCATTATTTCATTAATTTGACCTTATTATTTTACTCCTTCAACCATGGCTTTATGTTATTGTTTTACTACTTTGTTATAATTTTTTTTTTATTTTCTATTTTTGTTATACTTTTTTATATAAAGATATAATATTTCTTAAATGTTCAATCTCAATCTTTATGTTATACATCATAAAAATTTATTTTATTATGACTTATTCCACTATTACTTGATTTAAATTTGTTATTAATATATAACATAATTAATTGATTCAAATTTCTTATTAAAAAAAATACCTATATTTAAAATTTAAACATACTTAACATTCCTAAATTATATTAAGCTTCCATTATTATTAAAAAAATAAAAAAACAAACAGCTTAAAATTTAAAAATAAAAAAATTAAAACTTAAGCAAGTATAAAATATATTTATTCGTATAAATAATATATCATAGTTTTGTTGTTTCTTATATTATATGTATGTTATGTATAATCTTTTGTTACATTATTGTCCTTAAAAAGTATATATATATATATATGAACTATGCATCATATAATTATTGTTAAGATTTTTGCAATGACAAGCTCATGTTGCCTCAAAAAATTTTAGCGTAAAATTTTTAATTGTGCAAAAAATTTTCACCAATCATTTTAGTGGCGACGTATGTCGCCACTGAAATTTTTTAGTGGCGACAAAAATACATTGCCACTATAATCTTTGGCAAAACATTTTTTAAGATTTAAAAATTTACAGCCTAATCTTTTAGCGACAATGCGATCTAGTCGCCACTAAACATTTTTACTCTCGACATATAGCTTGCCACTAATAACTTTAAACACAAAATTTATCATAATTTTTGTTATGAATGTATTAGTGGCGACCTATATTATCACCACTAAAACTCTTAAAAGATTTCAGACCAATAGTAATTAAAAAAATTATACAGTAACCTTTTAGTGACAGCCTTCTTAGTTGCCACAAAAACTTTTAAATCTTTTTGTGGCGACTTTTTGTCGCCATTAAAAGCTCCCTTTGGTTGAAACAATTTATTAAATTTTAGCCAATCTTTTTTAGCTTTTTAGTGACGACTGAAGGTCGCCACTAAAATATTTTTCAGTGGCAAGTCCTCATTGTCGCCACTAAAACATTTAATGGCAATTGGTTGTCGCCACTAAAATTTTGGCATAAAATGTATTTATAAAATGTTATTGGTTTCAGTCTTAGGTTGCCACTAAAGTTGTCACTAAATATTTTTAGTGGCAATTTTTTTTGTCGTCACTAAACATTCTGTCAAAATGTGGCATTATGTTTTAGTAACAATATTTAGTGTCAATTTCTTCTTGTCGCTACTAATTGTGTTCTTTTAGTGACGACTTTTTTTGGTTGCCACTAAAAGTCGTCACTGAATGTCTATTTTTTTGTAGTGTGCATAACAAAAAGCACGATGGTTATATGGACGTGCTGCATCATTGAAAGCAAATTCTCCAAAAGCTCAGGCATAAAGGCTAACTAATACATCGAGCTCCTATGAATATGGGAGGCAAAAGTACAACTTAGGAACAAATTAAAGTTGACGTTACACCATTATTATGTGTATAATGATGTACCAAGAGTTAGAATGGACACCATAATTAGATATAGATGCACTAGTTGAACAAAAACTAGGAAAGCATAAAATGCATATTTATTAAATATCACATCTTATAAAGTTGCTCAAATCAAGAGAACAATCAAAAGAAAAAGATGTACAAAAGAATAATGTTATTGAGAAGTGATCATAAGAATATAATAGATATTACATATTTTTTAATTCTCTTTTCTCTTTCTATAGTGATACCAAACAAGGTCTTATGAAGGTTATTTGACTTGCCTAGGAATTTTATTCAATCACGTATAGGGGAATGCAACGCCATCCAATGTACTAAACTCAAAGAAAAAACAAGAAATAAACAAATATATAGAGAGGAAGATTTCAACATTTTTAGTCAATAAATATAAGTGAAAATAAGCATGAATGCCTTGTGTTTATTTGAATGCCAATCCTGGGTATGGTAAGAAAAATTATAGCGTTATCATCACAAGATTTAGATTATAAACATAGTAATATGGGAAATTACAAAGGTTCATAACATGACATCACTTTTTATTCTATTTGAGTTTTTTTTCTTTTTGGGAGTGCATTGAGCTTGGACAGATTACTATAGAGTTGGCGCGGGAAAGATGATATGAAAATTGATTTAAAGCAGAGAATAAAATTAAAAAAAAATCTACATTGAAATAAAAATTTCAAAAGATAGAAATGAATGGAAGAGTCCCTACAAATAAATCATGAAAGAATATTCTACAGGAACTAAGTTTTTATTCTACAGTAACTGAGTTTTTCCAATGACAAATTGAAAGAATATAGAACTTTACAAAGGAGAGAGAATTTACACTCCAAAATCACAATGAAATCTTAAATTAAAATATGGAAACACTTAATAGAGTATGCAGCCTGATAATTACACCTTCCTTATTGTCATAGACTCAAATCAAGAAGTCAAGCTAGGATAAATGACACGGGTAATGGAGAAAACAAACAACTAGCTACTTAAATAAGCACTATTGGCATCCTGCAGATCTTTCAATAATAATTAAAATGGGCCAGGGACCATGGGTACACCACATACCAGATCAATCAATGCTATATATTAAGCTAATAATTCACATTGAGTCTTCTTTTAATTGCAAATATTATGATGCATATGATGCTTGAAACACTGATTATAACTTTAAAGAAGACAATGGAATCCCTGGAACAATGCGATTGATCTTTTAGGTGAGGAGCCCATATAGGTACTTCAATAGATAGGGTTACATATCACTAATAATTATGATCATCTTCATTTGCCCAAATTTTATCCACTTTTAGAAATATCTAGGAATTAAAGGAAAAACAATTTTGGTCAATGATTAAACTAGTTGACCTCTTGGTGTAGTCCTAAAATGAAGCCCAAAGACAAAGAAGCAAAGCCCCATGGATTGCAAGCTACTAAAGTACTTGTTACAATTCATTAGGGGCAAATAAGTATTGGTGGGGCATATATTAGAATGAGGGGCACAAGGAAAGGTCTTCGTTGGCTTCACCATGAAAGTTGGATCTAAAATTCTAAGAGGTCTCAAACCGTTGGGAGAAAGAAGAAATGGGGATCCATTTATCGGCGGTTGCCATATCATTGGTGTTATTAGCAATTACCTACTATTTTTAAAAACGGCCAGAAAATATGCTTTAGGAGAACACACTTTTCTAATATTATTATTTATTCTATTACCTTTATATGCTTATTTTGATTTATTTATTATAATTTTTTATAATATATGTATTTATTTTGAGTGAAATATTTATATATTTATTGTGATTTTATTTTCTATATTTTAGATAAGTTAAAATTTTAAAACTTAATTAAAACTAAGTATGACAAATATTTAAAATCGCTTTCATATATTCATACAAATAATAATTACAAAATCAAATATATCCATACTTTCCTGGTAATTTAATAGTAAAAATATTATTTTAGAGATTTTCAAAATACAAAATATTGGTAAAGAGTTTATAGAATCATTTTATCAAACATAAACTAATTCTTTTCTATCATGATTTTTATAAAATTCTATCTCAAAAAAGTAATCTTTAAATAAGCCATAGGAGTGATTGATCCAAAAGAACAAAAGCCATGCATTGTCATAAGCTCAATTGTTAATAAAGCCCGAAATTTTCTTAGAATCTAAAATTATTAAAACTATAATCGACTAATATCTTGTCTTTATTTTATTTGACTGTTGACATTTGTATGTTGATTATCTGTATAGTAAACTAAAATACGTTTTGTAATTTAAATCAAGAAATATAATAGGAATCCTTTACCAATTTATTTAACTAGGACTTCATGCTTGCAGGCATAACACTATAGCTAAAGTGTATTAAAAAAGGGTGCTCGTGATTTGTTCATTTTGGACACTTTAACCAATTGAATTGATTATACTAGTTGATGAAAAGAAATGTAAAAATTTGATCCAACCTTTACTAATTTGAATTAGATAATATTAGAATGAGATACGATGAACTTCATTTCTAATCCAAGAGAAATAATAAGGGTTATTTGTCATTGCTAATGTGTGTGTGGTGTATGCTTGGGATGGGGTGACCATTTTCTAAGAAAAGCCTATGTTTTAGGGTTTTATGCTTTATATACTTAAGATTAATGCTAACTATTGCTTGGTCCTAGGGTTTTGTGATGTCTCCATTTTCTTATAGGATTAGTATGCTTATAAGACTTTTATAAAACTTACCCCTAAGTCCACTAGTGAAGTCACAAGCTACACAAGCTTAGAGTAGTGCATTTTTAAGCTTTCTATTTTGAATTTGTTAGCAATTGCATGGCCTATGTCATTTCGATGACAATTGGGGTTTATTGGTGAGAGCAATTATGGTATCTTTTTTCCCTAAAAAGGAATTTGCTTCCCCCCTTAAGATTTGTCTATGATGGTGAGTCTCCTTATAGGTCCTCACTTTGTTTCATCCTCAGCTTATTTTATGCATTTTGGAAGACTGAAGAGGGTTTAAGGCTTTTACAAAAGGAGTTTGTTGTCCCCTCTTGCTTTTGCTTGTTCTTATGAAAGGGTTTCCTCATTCCCCTATATGTTGGCTCTAAAGGAGTGTGGAGTATCTGTGAGGATCATCTACTTTATGGATTTCAGTTCCCTCCTCATCCTTTCATCAAGATGGTTTTGACTACATTCAACTTGTCATTGACATAGTTGCTTCCATTTACTATCATAGTGATTATGAATTTTAGTTTGTTGTGTGACCAAGCTATGCTATTTTTGTACTTTGCAATTTTTGCTACTTGTTTTAGTTTGTAGAAGTGTCAAGATGAGGATGGAAGTAAGTGGGAATTCATATATCAAGCAAAGGGCATTTTTAGGGCTCCTCCTCTATTTGATAATTGGAAGCATCATTGCTTCGTAGTAGAACTTGATCCAACTCTAGGCTTCCTATAATTAGTTTGAATCATGGTTGGAAAGATTCGACGCCTTAAAGATGTTTTTTATATGCCCGTTTTGCAAGCAACATCAAGGGCTTTCATGCTTTTTCAAAGTTCTTTTCTAATGGTTTAGTCAAAGTTTACCAAAGTTCAAGTAAGAGTAGGGTTGGTGTTACTGAGGTGGCTCATGCCCTACCTTTTAATTCTAGATTTGGCTCAGGGAGGCTTGAGTTTAGTACATTCTTCCTTTTCTTTTCCTATTCTTTTTTCAATGCTATGTTTGTTGACACTTGCCACATATCTGTGTGGGGTGATCAGGTCCTAAGTAGTTATTGGCTTTTTACATTTAAGGTGGGTTGTCTCTTAGACATTACCCAATCATTTGTTTGCTTTTTCTTTCTTGATTTTCTTAGCATCTTCTTTGCTTTGTTTACTTCTATGAACCTTTATTATTTATGACTACATGATGAAATCTAAGGACAAGAGTAAGAAAAAGGGACCTTCTTATGTTCCCCATTTGAAGGAATTGAGGAGTAAGCTTCCTAGTTCCCATATGAAATAGTTAAGGAAGGTTTATAGGGTTCTTCTAGGTTTCCTTTTGGTCACCCTTTTTGGAGATTGTAGCATCTTCCACACTATGGGTAATGCTATAATAGTTGCTGTTATGGAGGAATTCTTTTGCAAAGTTTTGTAGTTTTTGGATTCTAATTTTTGTGATATAGTTTTTTTCTTAGAGGTGCCAACAAATTAGCTTCTTCTATCAAATATGAGGAAGATTTTGGCTTTTGTTGCTTTATATAGGTTTATAGAGGTAAAGTCTTCTTTTACCTTAATTAACTACTTTTTGTTGTCGATTTGTGGTTGATAGTAAAAAGGATTTTTCACTTTCAAGCATCTCTAAAGTTATGTGGTTTTTTGCATTAATTGCTATGCAAGTGTGAAATGGATGAAATACTTCTTGTTCATTCAAGACTTGGTCAATTGTGACAGCTTTTGTAAAGTCCCACATCGGCTGGAAGGGGCTTGTGGCTAGCCCATATAAGTGGGGGAGAACCCCTCCCTACCAAGGCGCGCTTTTCCTTTGAGCGAAAGATGGGTAACCAAGCCCTCGAAACTCGAGAAAGGACAAACACCCAGGATGCGCGGTTTGTGGAACTTGCAATCAGGGGACAATACTTTGGTGGCTCTATATGTATTGGTATTAGAGCTATTCTCGCCCATGTGTAACCCGAGGACGGGTTGGCCCCAAGAGGGGGTAGATGTCAAGTCCCACATCGGGTAGGAAGGTCTTGGGGCTAGTGCATATAAGTGGGAGAGAATCCCTTCCCACCAAGGCGTGCTTTTCCCTTAAGCGAAGCATGGGTAAGCAAGCCCTCGAAGCTCGGGAAAGGACAAACACCCAGGGAGCGCGATTCATGGAACCTGCGACCGAGGGACAATACCTTGATAGCTCTCTATTTGTTGGTATCAGAGCAATCCTAGCCCATGTGCAATCCGAGGACGGGTCGGCCCCAAGGGGGGTGGATTATAAAGTCCCACATCGGCTGGAAGGGGCCTGTGGCTAGCCCATATAAGTGGGGGAGAATCCCTCCCCACCAAGGCGCGCTTCTCCTAAGCGAAGGCTGGGTCAGCGAACCCTCGAAGCTCGGAGAAGACAAAAACCAGTGGTCCGGGGCAGTCCCGTGCTGGAACAATACTTTGGTGGCCAGCCATGCTTCCCCCCCAAGGTGCGCTTTTTCATTGAGCGAAGGATGGGGAACCAAGCCCTCGAAACTCGGGAAAGGACAAACACCCAGGGAGCGCGATTGGTGGAACCTGCGACCGGGGGACAATACCTTGGTGGCTCTGTATGTGTTAGTTACCCATCCTTCGCTCAAGGGAAAAGCGTGCCTTGGTGGGGAGGGATTCTCTCCTACTTATATGCACTAGCCCCAGGACCTTCCTACCCGATGTGGGACTTGACAACCACCCCCTCTTAGGGTCAACCCGTCCTCGGGTTGCACATGGGCGAGAACAGCTCTGATACCAATACATATAGAGCCATTAAGGTATTGTCCCCCGGTCGTAGGTTCCATAAACTGCGCTCCCTGGGTGTTTGTCCTTTCCCGAGTTTCAAGGGCTTGGTTACCTATCCTTCACTCAAGGGAAAAGCGTGCCTTGGTGGGTAGGGATTCTCTCCCACTTATATATACTAGCCCCAGAATCTTCCTACCCGATGTGGGACTTGACATCCAGCCCCTCTTGGGGCCAACTCATCCTTGGGTTGCATATGGCGAGAACAGCGCTGATACCAACACATACAGAGCCACCAAGGTATTGTCCCCCAATCGCAGGTTCCATGAACCGCGCTCCCTGGGTGTTCGTCCTTTCCCGAGCTTCAAGGGCTTCGTTACCCATCCTTTCCTTAAGGGAAAAGCGCGCCTTTGGGGGGAAGCATGGCTGACCACCAAGGTATTGTTCCAGTGCAGGACTGCCCCGGACCACTGGTTTTTGTCTTCTCTGAGCTTCGAGGGTTCGCTGACCCAGCCTTCGCTCAAGAGAAGCGCGCCTTGGTGGGGAGGGATTCTCCCCCACTTATATGGGCTAGCCACAGGCCCCTTCCAGCCGATATGGAACTTTACAATCCACCCCCTTGGGGCCGACCCGTCCTCGGGTTACACATGGGTCAGGATTGCTCTAATACCAACATATATAGAGCCACCAAGGTATTGTCCCCCGGTCGCAGGTTCCACGAACCGCACTCCCTGGGTGTTTGTCCTTTCCCGAGTTTCGAGGGCTTAGTTACCCACCCTTCGCTTAATAGAAAAGTGCACCTTTGTGTGGAGGGATTCTCTCCCACTTATATGCACTAGCCCCAGGACCTTCCTACTCGATGTGGGACTTGACATCGATGTGCAATCTTGGCCCATGTGCTACCCGAGGATGGGTTGGCCCCAAGAGGGGGTGGATGTCAAGTCCCACATCGGGTAGGAAGGTCCTGGGGCTAGTGCATATAAGTGGGAGAGAATCCCTCCCCACCAAGGCGCACTTTTCCCTTGAGCAAAGGATGGGTAACCAAGCCCTCGAAGCTCGGGAAAGGACAAACACCCAGGGAGTGCGATTTGTGGAACCTGCGACCAGGGGACAATACCTTAGTGGCTCTGTATGTGTTAGTATTAGAGCTATTTTTGCCCATGTGCAACCCGAGGATGGGTTGGCCCCAAAAGGGGGTGGATGTCAAGTCCCACATCAAGTAGAAAGGTCCTGGGGCTAGTGCATATAAGTGGGGAGGGTAGGACTTGACATCCACCCCCTCTTGGGGCCAACCCGTCCTCGGGTTGCACATAGGTGAGAACAACTCTGATACCAACACATACAGAGCCACCAAGGTATTGTCTCCCGGTCGCAGGTTCCACGAACCGCGCTCTCTGGGTGTTTGTCCTTTTTCGAGCTTTGAGGGCTTGGTTACTCATCCATCGCTCGAGGGAAAAACGCACCTTGGTGGGGAGGGATTCTCCCCCACTTATATGGGCTAGCCACAGGCCCTTTCTAACCAATGTGGGACTTTACGGCTTCTGTTTTGTTCAAAAGTATACTAGTAAGACATCAATGACTGATCTTGAGCTTGAGCTTCTGGTGAAGATTACTTGTGGATGGTATTTCTTTAACTTTTATGGCTTTAAAGCTAGTCTTGTCAAAGACTAATGTTATCACCCTAAGGTAGCTTTTTACTAGCTATTTGTTTAAATGTATTGATTAGCTTATCTTTTAACTTTATGCCTATTTTGTGTTGTTTTGTAAGCTAATGTGTTTTTATGTAAGAGGACGTGGACAAGCTAACTCATCTAGAGGGGTTGCCTAAAGTGGCAACTTTTAGTAGCTTAGCTAAGGTAATTAATGGTTTTGGCATAGAGGCTATGTAGGATATTGTTCCTACTACAATAGTTTTTTAGGCTTTTGGTGATGAAGAGTGGCTCTATAAAGGTAAAGGTCAAACTATTAAGTTGCTAAAAAATGATGATGATGATGTTGTGCCACTTTTGTTAGTACCAGGTGCTTATTCTACTTTTTACTCTTCTAAAAAAGCTAATAAGGAGAGAATGACAACCTTGAAGGATGAGGTCATTAAGTTAAAGAAGACATGTGAAGGGCTTTATACAATAAGGATGTGGAGATGGCTAAGGCATAAAGCAATTTATAAGCTAAAATTAATGCTAAGTTGAGGCTTGGCAATTTAGCTGAGGTTGAACTAAGGATTAAAGTTGAGGTGAAGAAAAGGATTGTGCTCTTTATAAGAGTTAAGATTGATGCCGAGCTGAAAGCAAGTGCTAACGTCAACAAAAGCAAGACTTATGATGATAGGTTTGTGGTTAGTATGATCAAGGCAGTTGTAACTTATCAAGAGGTAGGCTCATGCCACAATGCTAGGAATATTATCTTTTATACTATTGTTATGCTAAAATGTAAGCAAAGATGATAGACTTAATGCTCTATTTGCTTATGATTGTAATTTAAGTTGCATACCTTTATTTTTTTGTCACATTTCCTATGATTTTCACGAGTCTTGCTTTTTTATATGATTGTAGGCCTAAAATCTTTATTAGGATAGTTGAACCCATGTTACCTATAGGTTTTTGTGTCTTGACACATGCTTTTTCTTCACTTATAGTGGCTTAGCACAATAATTTTGGGTCTATGTAACTTCCACATTTTTCCTTTTTTACCTCTATTTCAAAAAAAAAAAAAAGGTTTTGTATTTTTCTATTGTAGTTCTCCTTTTGGCCTTGATTTTGTGAATTAACATTTGAAAGGCCAAGAGTGGTTGGTTTGCCTGTATAGTTGGGGCTCATTTGTATAGGCCAAAAAAGCTATTATCTTAAACCTTTTCTTTCCTTTCTATAGCTTTACTAGTTTTCGTTCACTATAGCTTTACTCTTGCTTTGAATGTACTATTGGGGAATGGCTTTTGTTAAAGAATCTTTCGGTTCTACTCTATTTGGTAAGGTTAAAGAGGAGCCTCGTGTAGGCAATGATGATTCTTGTAGTGAGTGACATTTTAAAGCAGATGTTGCAACAACTGAAAATTTATTAAGGAAAATAATGGGGAATTAAGTATTTAATTAGTGAAGAATAAAGAATTATTATAAATTTTGAAATAAATTATAGGGAACTATCATTTTGGGCATTTTAAAGATAAATAATAATTATTTGTAATTTTGGTGAAAATTAAAAATATTATTATGGAATTGAATTTAATTGGGTTAAAAATTTAATTTAAACACATGATGAATTTATTTATACCAAGAATCATTTATAGAAGCCCAATTTCATTTTTATGAAAGCTCAACCCATTTGGACCTGTTTAAACCCATGTAATTATAGCCTAATCTGCAGACTATGAGCCCAAGTGAATCAAAGGCTCTTGAGTCAACCTAAATTCATTCAAAACCCTAAGAGTAGGTTGCTACTTATTTTCGTGTGCTAAAACAAGTAGGGACAATAGAACAAGGAGAGCATTTTCAACATTTGAGGAGGGCCTAGGGTATCTTCATATTATGGCTATGATTTACACTTTTAGAGGGAGATTTAGCCAAGTTAAATGATACAAAACATTACCTTCTCATCTTCCTTTTCATTTTGGTCCAATTGGTTTTTCATTTAGGGAATTTTCACTTTTTTCCTAAATCTAAAAATAGTTATTTTAGTGGTTTCTTGTGTGACTTTTGGAGCTTAAGGCTAGAGAGATCATTAGGTAAGTATCTTCTTTTCATTTTGATGTGTTTCATGTTAAAAATTGGCCCCAATGACTAATTTTCATGTTGGGTTCTGTTAATGTATGAAAATGCTAACAATTTGGAGTGACACATTGTAATTTTTGGTGTTGGAAGGCCTAAGTTTGAATTTAAAATTCATTGGAGACTAGGTCAGTGATTTTTTAGTAGTTTTTAATGATAGGAAAAAATGAGTAGTTGAATTTTGTAATAGATGATGATTTAGGATTTGGTTTTAGTAATTTAGAATCTCTAAAGTGTAGGAAATTAATCTTGACTTCTGAGAAGTTGACGCAACTAAGTGAGGTAACCAGAGATTTTTAATTCCATATATGTATGCATTTTAATATGATATTTGTTGCATATATATATACCAATGTGTTCTATGCTAATGATTGATTGGCTACTGGATTGTTTTGGACCATGAGTATGTCCTTGGTGGAGCTATAATCATGCCGCAACTCGTGTATTGTGTCGTGATCGTGCACTAAGTCATGATTAGACTCAATGAAATGCATTAAGTTATAAGCATGCTCGATGAGGAGTTGGCACTGTGGACGACCCTTTCTCTCCATTTTTTGCCATTAACATATATGTAATTGCTAGTATGGGATAATAGTCATTGGTAGTCCAACTAGTTCATTTGCTAATTATGTTAACGCTTCTGGTATTTTTTTGTATAATGGCATTTATATTGATTATTTTGCAAATATGTATGGAAATATCCCTTTGGTTATTAAGATTCGCATCTCACCCCATTTCATAGGCTAATAATTTTATATGAAAGTTTCTTGGTCAAAGAAAAGAAGAAGCAAGTGGATAACCATAGATTTAGACCTTGTATGGGGCTCCTGCACTTAGATGCCTTTTGTAACACTATAATATCTTAACTCCAATTCATCTCCCTCTAGGCTTGATTTCATATGAATTCTAAAGAAAATGACCAAAACTGTGGTATTGTACTATTTTAAGTCGGAGTTTAACCGGTCATATTTTGCCCTGTGGGTCCCGTGAATCTATCATTCACATTTTCTACTCAAAGACCATTTATACAACTTGTACATAGTCTCAAACAACTCATAAACCACAGATATGAAGCCAAAAACCAAGAAAATGCAATTTCTCAAATGAGCCCAAAAGTCAAATTTTTGACTCTAAATTTGGAAAATCATAACTAATTCTAGAAAAATTGAAATCAAGCAAATCATAGCTCTCTGGAAATTCTTAGATGTTAACTTCGCACTAAAAATAACTCCCAACCACAATCTCAGTGTTTGGACTATCTTTGACATCGAAAAAGAGACAGAGGTCCGGCTGTCTCTGGTACTGGTGCAGTTTACTATCATGAACTTCAAAAATTCGTAATTAATTCCAAAAAAATCCAATCTGGGAAAACTATACCAATTCGGAAAGCTACAGATATTAACTAGAGGACAAAAATAAGTCAAGATCAGTTCAGGAGCTCTTGGACCTCGAAAACTGATGGAACAGTAACGAAGGTCGGAAAGCTTTACTGATGCTGATACAGAACTTCAGAAAGTCGTTTCTCCCAGTACAGACCTCCAATTGAGGTGCTTCTAGTTGGTATAGGTCACTGTGGATATGTAGTTTATGCTCATAAAATTTCATGATAATTGGACATCATTTGGTCCATGAATGACATAGATTCATTTTTGGACTAGTTGTACCATACCATGCCCAAAACCAGAAAATTTCCAAACTTCAACAATTCGCAAAATATTCCCTAGACTTCCAAATATTACCTACTTTAGCTTCTCAAGAAGCTCTCAATAGACTCTAGAGGCATGCCAAATTCTATATTAAGAAGAGCTCATTTGGCCATACTTTGACGGAGCTTCTAAATATGAAGGTTTTGGCACCCAAAATGGTTCAAAGTGGGTCTAATTGGCCTCCCACATGTTCTAGCATCTCTTAGGCAAGTTTGAAAGTATAAATATAGCATATATGAATTACTCATGTAGCCCAAGTTATCATACATTGTAAATTCACTATGCTACGGAACAAAATGCACTATTACATGTGAGCCACAAAAGGGCCAAATTCCACATTTTTATTGCATTGACTTGCTCTACAGTTCGTACATCATTTATACATATGCTTACACGTGCTCACATATTTATAACTCAAAAATAATATGTGCATATTCATTTTGGCACCTCTTTACATCAAAAGATCTAAAATAACTACACCACTTCCTAAGCATATTCAACTAAGCTCCATGGTGTGCACTTGGTTCTCCTTGAGCTCCACCTAAGATGTTAAGATGGGAGAGGGAGGGGGTGAGATTCAGGGAATCTCAATAGCTCATACTCATTCAAGAAGCAATCAAGGCATACAACAAGTCAAAGCATGCAACCATTCACAATTACACAACATATGCTTTCCATGCCATGAATATCATATCAATGCCAAGAATAAGCTCTAGGGACTTTTGGTCTAGCCTCACCCGAGTTTTGGGACTTTTGGATTGGCCTAACCCTTGGTTTAGGGACTTTTGGCTCTACCTCACCTGTCTCAAGGGACTTTCGGCACCACCTCACCCGAGCAATTTTCACAATTCATATCATAAGCATATTGGTACCAATGCATCAAGGCAACATCAAATGGCATGTCTCATCATACAAGCACATACACAATCATATAATGACTTTTACAAATCCAAGAATGCAACAAGAAAGAGTGGAGAGCTACCTTATCGGCTAACACAAACCTTCCCTTTCAATTTCTCTTCTTCCTTCTTGATTTCACACTCACAACTAGATGGAGTTGCTTCCTTTGAGCCTAAGCATAACAAAGAGCATGGGATTATTCTCTCATAACTCAAATAAGTACTCATAAAGCTAAAGGGGCTTTTCATCGAAGCAAACCCCTACTACACATGTAAGAAACTAGGGATTCTCTCTCTAGAATTCCACTCACTATCCTTTCTCTCTCAAGCTCCTAAAGAGGAAAGAAAAGAAGAAGAAATGAAGCTACATAAACTCTAGCCTTCTTCAAGAGTGGTTTTCCACTTTCTCTTTTTTGAACCAAACCCAAATCAACTACCAGAACTATAGAAAGAGAGGGTAAAGAGAGAAGAACAACATGCTAAGAAGAAAAGCTATGGAAATCTCAAGCTTGCTTACCTCTTTGCTTGTTCTCCTTCCTTTTCTAGGTCTCTCTCTCTCTCCACAGCCCTTTTCTCTCTCTTGGTCGAAGCTTAGGTCGATTTTTCAGAGAAAGGATGAATTTAGACTCTTTAAGAAGTCAAATTCTCCTTTTTCACGCTTTTTCAGACTTACCCTCGCTATAGCGAAGAATAACCCTCTCTACGGCGAGCATGTATCAGTTCCAGACCTCCGCTTTCGCTATGGCGCGCGCTACGGCGAGCAATGCCCTGATTTTTGTATGGGATGCCTGCACTCGCTATAACTAGAAGCATTTTCGCTATAACGAGAAGGCACTCTCACTATAACTAGACCATTTCTCGCTATAGCGAATAAGTACATTCGCTATAACTAGGCTATAACTAGCAGACTTAGAAAATTTTCAGCCTTCCAAAAATTTTCTAAATCTGTTACACCTTTGGTTTTGTATATATATGCTAATTTTTGTCTAACTTAACTTGTATTGCATCATGATGCATTCATTTTTGCCACGTTAAGCATTTTAATGTTTTGTAATCAAGGATGTAACCATTAGAAAGCTAGACTTTAAATTATATGAAATTTAATATATTTATTAAATACTGATTTAACATGAATTACTATGAATGTATGAAGTTTGTAACGTTAATTTATGAATGAGGATTATGCTATCATATGAATGTTTAGACTAAAATTTTGATGTATGAAGGTTCTTACTGTTATTTATGCCTTATGTGTGGTTTTGAGGTGTGTCATAGCCATATTTTATACCTAAGGATACTTTAACAATTTGAGGCTATGAACAAGTTTATTTGGTCTATTAAAACTTGTCCAAAATGGCCTAAAATCAATAGGTAAGGAATTGCATATTTGGTATTGTCACTAGTGGTTTTAAGTATCCCTTTGCTATCACAATTGGTGAGTTGCTGACATATAGTAAGATTCACTGGTTAGGTTAATCCTTAAGTCTCTAAATGATGAGATTTCGTAAGTTAAGTCATATAGGAGATTTTATGCCATTGAAACTATACATTCTAGGCATAAAATGACCCTAGAATTCAATTAGAGGGAGTGCTGAATGGTTGGGATGAGCATCTAAGAATTTAAGATTACAAGTTGACCAAGTTACAGCCAAAACGTCTTTGATTCGTAGCCAAACTAAGTGAAGGGTAATAGAAGCAAAGTTGCTCTTGCCATAGCGCGAATTGGGCAATTGTTTTGGGAAGGTTCCAGTGTGCAATCTTGCCACGATGCTAAGCAAACTTGTTGTGACAAGAAAAGGTTTTATGAATAGGGAGCTCCAAAGGGCACCTCATCGTGGCATGAGGGATTTGATTGCAATGAGGATTAGGAATTTTATGCATTTTGGTTTTGGTAACGAGTTGAGCTATGGCATGAATCTTTTAGATTACAGCATGAGTCCAAATTCTTAGTTCCAGAGTTACATAATTGAATTAAGCCATAGTTGGGATTGTATAGGTCATAATGTGAGTGTATCCTAATGCTTTTAGAGGTTCTAGAGGCCAACTTAGCCTTGACAAGTCCTTTTAAGTCATGGCTTAAGTTCCTCAAACCCTATTTTAGCTAATAAAATTCTAGTTTTGGCTGGGTCAATAATGTTCAATGACTTGTAAACCAATATATAGGAGTTTTTGTGCTTTTAGATCCATTTATGAATGAGATAAAAGTCATTAAACTTCCTATGAATATAAACCTCCCTAATTATCAGAATGGTGATCATTAATGATTAAAAGGTTCGAATCTCTCTATATTTTTATCCATTATTAAATTATTATAGGCATTAGACCTTAAGTATCAGTGATTAATTGTATAATTGTGCTTAATCAAATTGAGTAGCAGTTAGGGTTGTTATAGATGTTCCTTCCACAAGTGTTTAAAAGGATGTTTTTGTAATTGAGAGTACCTACGATGTCCACCATGGCAATTGCAATGGAGCATGTTTATGTGTTGATGAAAGGGTGATTTATGGATATTCCCTAGGTCATATTGTTGACTTGGGCAAAGGCCTTGCATCTCCCTTTAGGGTTTTTTGTCTTTGTTCTTAAGGGAGACAATGCCTCTAATGACTCATTGAATAACTTTAGATTTTACACTTATGCACATTATGTGAGTTTTAAGTTATGTTTCCCTATGCTAAGGACATTGCTAGCAATTATGAAGTATTATGACTTGTATTCATCAAAGTTTTTCCCTTAGCTTTAAGGAAGGTATTAGGTTTTTGCCTGGTTTGTTAGCTAGCTAGGGTAAAACAATCATAGGAGATTTTTCATTATACCTTTGTCTCTCATGTTTAAAAGGGATAATGTTACTTCTCTACTCAGAAACATTACAATTATATTTCAAGAAAACGATATGAAAATGGAAGAATGTCTTCTTTTTGGTAGAGGATGTATGGCCCAAGGCTAAATAGGTCCAATTAGATCTTCTTCAAATTTAGGTTGACTTGTCAAAGAAGAAAGGTAGAAGGGAGTATACTAGGTTGAAATAAGAGTTTGACATCATTAAATGATTCATCACTCAAACTCCTTTACTTGTATGAGTTATGATATTTTTCACGTATTGATAGACTGTATCTATTGATATGTTGCGAGCTAAGTCTTGTGAGGTTCTCGAAGTTATGAGATAATCTGTTCAGGCCCTTTAGTGAGGCTAACTTTCTTTTGACATGCTGAGCTGTGGTTTTATATTGCCCATTTGTTTTTTTATTGTCTTATCTCTTTCATAGATTCTTTTTGCTTGAGTGATTTTGAACTGAGGTATCTCATTTCTAGTAGGATCATTGAAGATTTTATTAAATTTAAATGTTTATGTAGTTTAAAAAATGAGATTTACCTTTTCGTTATTGGTACTATCCTTTTTTTTTCTATGTCTCTTTATGACTTATGCCTGTGTTCATAGCCTTGTAAGGAAGTGAAAGTTCTTTGATGAGAAGCTTGAGGTTAATTCTTCCTACTATTGTTAAAAGTAAAGGACATAAACTTTAGAGGGTCGCAAGTAGAGAACTAAGAAAAGGATAGACATGAGCATTTATTCTGTCTAAGTAGAAGAGAAAGCTTATTGAGAGGGGATTGAATTCCTTGGTTGATCAGTTTAAGAAAGCCAAGCCTATGTAGGGTAGTGGTTCTATGTAGGAGTGTGTGACAATTCTTGCTTCTTTGTTACAAGGCAATAATGATGATATGCTCATTGTTAAGGGATAATGTTGTTGTGGGAACAGTTATTGGAGCTTAGGAAGGTGGTACTGATGCTAGCAAACCAGATAATGGGTTGGAAAGCTCATCCAGCCTTAAAAAATGAATATAAGCCTAAAAAAAGCCTGATAAAAATGGGTCTATTTTAAAATGTCCAAACTTTAGCCTAACCAGTATTGTTATATTATTTCTTTTATATTATTAAAGATTTAATAATAATTTTTTTAATCATTTCTTCTTATTTTAGTTTACCCTTCCTACCTAAATCTCAATTGGTAGACCTTTATTTCACTTCACAATTTACACTCTTTAGTTCTTAGATAAAAAAGCACTGAGAGCAATTAAAGTAGAGGAGATCAAATGTTGAGCTTGAGCAACTTTAAATTCAAACTTTAGAGTTTGTGAATCTTGTTTCTCTCTTTTGCAAAATCATAGATCAGATTGGTAGTTTGTGAATCATGTTTCTCTTTTCTTCCTTAAAATTTTTAGTTGTTTTTCTTTACTTGGTTTTATAGTGCTTGAATCAGCTTCCTTTTGCCAAGCACTACACTACCAGCTAGTTATTCTTGTCTTCTTCTTTCTTTAGACTTCATGATTACTATAGGTATCTATCTCTTTTTCTTTCTTCATACTCAAGTTTTCTTTTACACCTTCATTATTCAAATCTAACTCATCTCTCTCTTATCCATTTTTCACTAAAGATCCTTGTAAGCTTTCCCTTTGTGTAGTTTAGTTGTTTAATAAAATGCTTGGTGGGAGATGCCTTTTTTGCAAAGTCACTTAGGTGGCATTGTTGCAATTTAGTTGTTTGATAAAATGCAATTTAGTTTTCCTTCACAATTTGTGTATTGCTAGAATGTGTTGAGTTGCTTCCTTATTGCTTGTCATTTTTCTTTCAAATTTATATATGCCATAATTGGATTTATACATTTTGCTTCAGTGTTTATTCTTTTTTAGTTTGTCTTATGAATTTGAAATTAATGTTACATTAATTTGGTATGTGATTTTTCATTATATGAAATAAGGGATATGTTTGGTTGATTCATATGAAGTAAAAGATCATTATTCCTTCATTAAAATTTTTCCTCAATATTATTTAATTTTATGCTTTCAAACTTTTTACTTTTTGCATTTTCAAGATATGGCTTGCATCAAAGGAATTAGATGATTTGTTTACATTAAAAGAATTAAATGATACAAAAGGAATGTCCCAATTTGTACTTAACTATATATTTAAAAGATATGCTTGTGGCTATTTTTCTTTTCAGTTTAGATCTTATGAGCTAGGTTGGGCCTAAAATACATGCTATAGTGACAAACCCATTTTTCTAACCTTGTTTTTTAATAGGCTCAGCTTGTTTTATCTGTCATCATTTCTACTAGTGAGGCAACAAGTTTGGGAGGCTTGTCCTCTCCTTTGGCAACTTAGGCTTAGTGACCATTAGGAATAGCCTAATCATGGAAAACAATCTCGAAGGATTGCTGAGAATGGCCCTTGAGGATCACAATTATTCTTACTTCTTTAAGAAGATTGTGAAGGTGCTGCCTTTATCGAAGGCTCAAGATCAATTGATCATAAGGGGTCTTCCTTCAAGAGTTTAGGAACTAGGATGGTAGCTTCTTCTCGTTCAAAAGCTATAATGCTAGATTCTATTGTTGGCTTTCCCATTTATTACTAGTAGCATTTTCTATTATTTGATTCTCAAGTCCTTGTTTGTAGTATATAGTTCATGTTGTGCTTTAGGCAGGTAATGATAATCTTGCTCATGAGCAGGAATAAATGGAAAGGTTCACTAAGACATTATGGGAATAATTGGCTCAAACTACAGTCTCATTAACAAATTCTTGAAAGGAAGCCATTGCTTTGACCAAGAAGGTGACCTACCTTTATGTTGTTAATGAAAAGCTTAAAAAGGAGTTTAATGCTCTTAACACCTAGAGAACCAAGGTCATTATTGAGTTTCAAATTTAGGCAATGGTAATGCTCAAAGGTTGAAGACTTTAGAGGTCAAGAAGCAACTTTTCACAAGTAGTTCCTTATGGCTACTTATCGTGCCAGTGTTGAAGGTAGCATTGTTTGTGTTAAAAAGGCTTTTTGATAAAAGTCTTATTTTGTTTAAGAATGTCATTGATGGAGACCCTTCATTAGTTGTTGGTGGCATCTTGAAGTTTGGAAAGATGGGGTACACAATTGAAAATTCTAGCTAAGATTTCTAGATTATCCTAAAGGCTTCAAAGTAAATTCTTTGTAGGATCTTAAGGTCAAGTTAGGACTTATGGGGGCTTTGAATCCCTTATGAGAGTGAGCTCATAGCTTGAGTGTAGTTTACCTATAATATCTTTTTGCTTGTAGGTTGATATTTAATAGTCTCTTATGGACTTTGTTTTGAATTTTTCTACACTAGTTCACAGTTTTCCTTTGCACTATTTCTTTGGATTTTTGCTCTTTATGCTTTCTTGTTTAGCAAGGTTATATGGATCGAAGTTATGTGAACTTCTATTCTTAAGGCTATATGGGCCATCCTTGACAAGGTCACCAAGACTTGAGGTTGCAAGAACTTCATCACCAAGATTGTGTAGGCCTTTAAGGTCATGTAAACCTCTTTTGTTGAGGTCACTTGGACCATTTTCTTTGAGGTCATGTAGACCTATTTTGTTGAGGTCACATAGATTGTTTTTCTTAAGATAATGTGGACCATTCTATTAAGGTCACATAGATCATTTTGTTGAGGTTGCATAGAATATTTTTCTTAAGGTTGCGTAAACTATTTTGTAGAGGTTATGTAAATCTATTTCCAATGAGGTTATATAAACCTATTTCTATTATAACCACATTATCATTTGTTTCTTATAATCATGTGGAGCTTTGATTTTCTTAAATAGGTTAAGCCTATTCATCAAGGCTATCTAGACCTTTTCTTAAAGAGTAAGCTTATCCCATATTGTTGTTGTCATTTGGCATCACTTAGTCATAGGGTTTAGAGTTGATACTTTCTTATGCCTTACATAAATTGTATCCATTAAGGACATGTGTTTTTCTGAGGTTTGCTTTGAAAAGTGAGCTTCTCCTATGTTCTAACTATCACATGGCATCACTTAATCATAGGGTTTGGAGTTAATGCTTTCTCATGCCTTGTGCAAAATGGTATCCATCAAGGATATGTGTGTTTTTGGGGTTTGCTTTAGCCTTTTCAATTTTCTTAAGGATGGCTGGTCTACTAGGTTGAACTTCCATTTTGATGATTATCCTCTTCAATTGTTCTCTAATGGGATTGTTGATTTCCTAAAATGTTCTCTAAGAAGTTAATGTGTATCTTTACTATTAAATTCATTTTGTTATTTCTAAAGGATTAACAGATATTCTTCATGATTCTCCCTTTTTCCCTTAATTCACACAAAAGGGTTTTTTAAATGAAAGTTTTGAGTTCTTCGGGGTTCTCAAAGGCCTTGGAAACCATGGAAAGCCCTGGGATAGCTAAAACCCTTCCGATAGACATTTTTCAATGTCGGTGTATCCAAACTTTGACAAATCCATACGGGAAGGTTTTAGTTCCGATTTGAGTGATTCCAAAGGCATTTTACTAAATTGGGAACCTAAATTTCATAATGGAAAAGACAGTTCTAAAAAAAGAGCTAAAACGAAAGAGAAACGAAAATGCCAAGAACAAAGGGCAAAATTAGAATTTTTGAAAAGTGTAACTTCCTCCTACCTATATATATGATACACCCTTCTTCTCCTTTCATGTTGCACAACTAAGTTCTGCCCAAAACTAGAGGAAAACCCTAGGGAGAGTGGTGCACAAGAGGAAGGCAAAGAGGAGGAGAAATCAAAGGCTTAAGGTACGAAAATTAGTAGTTTTCCATACTCTTTCTCTTCCAAACCTATTCTCCTCCATTCTCCTTTGTTTCTTTTGATTAAAATGAAGTTTACAAATTTATTTTAAGGGAGAAATTAAGGGAAAAATTCGGATTGAAGAGAGGAGTTCAAAGAACACAAGATTCAAGTGAGAAAAAGCAAGAAAACAAGATAATTTCTTTTCCTATGGTTGTCATCTTTGGTTCCCTTCTCCACCATTTCGCCCCACTTAAGAAAACCCTAGGAGGAGATGATTTTTAGGCAGAACCAAGTATGAATCTAAGGAAAAAGGGTGTGGAGATTAAGAATATGCAAAAGAAATTATCAAAAAGCTATTAGATTTCAAGATGCAAATTCTAGGATTTTGTGTGCACCTTTCAAAATCTGATTTCATATGATAATTCCTAGGCCTAATTAAGAGTTTAAATGAGCTCCTAAGATCCCTAAGATGCTCCCCACATGCTTCCTCCTTCAAGAAAACAAAGAGAATTCCAAGGAGGCCAAAAAGGGGCATAGTCTCGGCCAAGCAAGGTTGGGGTAGCTAGGGAGAGTTTTAAATTTTTCTAAGGCCATTCTTGAGTCATGTATGATGAATGAATATAAGGAAAGGCCTTGGAAAAAATTTAAAACTCATAGAAAGTGATTTGGTGTCTTAGGTTCCATATTATGACCTAAAGAAGTAACATGATGTTAGACCTTTTGTTTTAATTGGGTGATGACTTTAAGAGGCTTAAAAGGAGTCAAGAATCATATTTGAAAGGAAGGAATGGAGCCTAGAAATTATTTGAGGAGTGTTGCTTCATTAGGTGCATTTATGGACCATAATAGAGTTTATAGAACAACTTAGTGTCTAAGCTAGTTATGTAGCCTTAGAGATTATTTCATAAATCTAATTGGCTCCCATAAATTATATTTAGGCTAAGAGAAACTATCTCCACCAATTTGTGGGTGTATGGCCAAAAGAGGAGGCTTGAATTTCAAGGAAAAAGTGTGAGTGTACACAAGGTAGCTCTCTCCATCTTCTCTCATGCATGGATGTGTGTTTAGCTTGTTTTAGAATGTGTGTATGTGTATTTTCAAGTTATGAGAAGTATTCTAGCATGCCTTTATATGCCATGATTCTTGATGCTATGTTATGTTTTCAAATGAGTACATGATGTTTGTATAAGTTTGCTTGAGTATAGAAAAGCCAAGAACTCTTCCCTTTGGTGAGGATGAGCTAAGAACCCTTGAGTTTGGTTGAGACAAAGTAAAGAGTCTCCCAAAAGCAAAGTGGGCTCCCAAGAGTATGGTTGAGTCCAAAACTCTTAAAGAATGGATAAGGCAAGTCCAAAATCCATGAGAAGAAGTGTGAGGCCAATCCAAACATTTGGTGAACTCTTGAATATCTTGTATGATTGATTCACATGCCAAGTTTGCTTTTAAAATGTTCATGACTTCCATTTTCTCCATACATGCATTTGTGAAGCTTACTTTACACATATTATGTATGATTGAATGGGAGATGAGCTATTGAGATTCTTTGAATCTCATCGTTTCCTCTCCAATGATCTAATGTGCTAGGTGGACCAAGTAACTATGGTGAAGGGAGCCAACATCAATGAAGAAGGAAGAATGACAAGTTTATGTCTAGCTTTAGCCATTTTGGAACCTTAATCGTGTTTCTTGATGTATATGTTGTTGTAAATGTATCATAACCCTTGAGACATGTATAAATATGGTATTATATGATGTTTAAATATATGAATATGATGTATGACTTCTAGCCTACAATTTGAGCATGAGATGCCAAATTATGCAATGTAAAAGTATGATGGAAATGTGCATAAATATGGGTTGAATGGCCAAAATGAGATGCATGAGGTTTAGAACTATTTGGGCAGCTCACACAAGTCTCAAATGTACTCTTAGACTTGCTCAAAAGGTGCCATAACTAAGGGAAGGCCATTTGGCAAATTTGGTATCTCATATAGAGCCAAATTTGACCATAATGGAATTCTATGTCACTTTTTGGTCAAATGAGCTAGTCTTGATATGAGATTTGTCATGAAATTAAGTCTCATTGAGAGATTTTTGGGAAGCTAAAGATCATAATTTTTGGAGGTCTACAGAATATTTGATGATTTTTCAAAGTTGAAAATTTTCATGGTTTTTAGTTTGCTACACTATTCATTTGGTCCGAAATTACATTATGTCACACGAGACTTAAATGATGTCCAATTGCCATGAAATTTTATACAAACAAACTAGACAATCATAGTGACTCGTGACAACTGCAAGCATCTCATTTGGAGGTCCAGAGAGGGAGATATGAATTTTTGAAGTTTCTATCCAGTATCAATAATTTTGCTTGACCAGAAGTATTGTTCCATTGAATTTCGAGGTCTGGATTTAATGAACTGATTTGGAGATATTTTTTCTCTCTAACTAACATCCACAGCTTTCCATGTTGGTATCATTTGAATGAATTGGAGTTTTGTGGAAGACATTTTCAAAGTTTTCTACAGAATTCTGTGATAGTTCCAACATTTAGTCGGACCTTTGGACAAATTTGGATGTCAAACGTCCTCTGTGATGAATGTTATGGTCTAGGCGTATTTTTAGTGTGAAGTAGACATCCATAACTTCCCAAAATGACCAAGATTGCATGATTTTAATTTTTCGAGAATTAGTTATGAGTTTCCAAAGTTTGATAAGAAAAAGGGCCAAACCTGGCCAAAATTAAATAGCCACATTTTATGCTTCATTTCGGTTCCCATGAATTATGGGCATGATTTTGTGATGCAAAGGAATTGTATTGATGTAATTAAATATGTGAAAGTATAGTATGTACTCATACGGCCCACGTGATGTAACAACCAGGAAAAAAAAAGCTGAAAATTTTTTAAGTCCTTAAATTTTCTAAGTCTGCTAATTATAGCAAGAAATGGGCTAGCTATAACGAATGTACCTATTCGCTATAGCAAGAAAGGTCTAGCTATAACGAGAGTGCATTTTCACTATAACAAAAATGCTTCTAGCTATAGCAACTGCGGGCATCTCATACAAAAACCAGGGAGTTCCTCGTCGTAGCGCGCGCCGTAGCGAAAACAGGGGTCTGGGACTGATACGTGCTCGCCGTAGTGAGAGTTATTCTTTGCTATAGGGAGGGTTAGTTTGAAAAAGTGTGAAAAAAGAGAATTTGACTTCTTAAAACATCCAAATTCATTCTCTTTCTTTAAACCGACCTAAGCTTCGTCCAAGCACAAAAAAAAGACTTGAGAGAGAGAGGGAAACTAGGAGAAACTAAGGACACGTTTGGTACGTAGAATGAATTTTGATGGGAATGGGAAAGGGAAAGGGAATGAGAATGGAAAGGAATCTTTATATTTATTTTTTTATTTCTAAAATTAAAAAAAAATACTTAGCTTTCTAAAAATATTATCCCCCACCTAGGTAAAGCTCATTCCATCAGTTTATTGAAGGAAAGCTCATTCCATCATTTAAAGGAAAATTTCATTCCATTGGAAAGGAAAGCCAGCGTACCAAACTCAGGAGACCAGGGAATCCATATTCCTTTCCATTCCTTTCCCTCATATAGCCCTCATACCAAACATGCCCTAAGAGAGAAGGAAGGGAAGCTAAGGAAGAAAGGTAAGAACCTTGAAAACTCTTCATGCTTCTTCTTCTTGATTATACTCTTCTCCTTCTAAGGCTTCTTTCCATGGGTTGTTGAGTAAGAAAGTTTTGTTCTGACTTAGAATAAGTAAGAAACCCTTGAAAGAGAATGTGATAAGTTGAGAGATGCAAAGAAAAGAGAAGAAAAGTTGGTGAAATTCTAGAGAGAGAGAGAGAAACCCCTAGTTTCTTATATGCTTTGTAGGGTTTGCATATGGAACCCCTTAGCTTTGTGCATGATTGCTGAGTTATGAGAGAATAATTCCATGCTCTTTGTGTGTTTAGGCTCAAAAGAAGCACCTCCATCTAGTTGTGATTGTAAAATCAAGAAAAGAGAAGAGAAATTGAAATGGAAGGCTTGTGTTGGCCTATAAGGTAACTCTCCACTCTTTCTTGTTGCATTCTTGGATGTGTAATAGTCATTATATGTTTGTGTATATGCTTGTATTGTGAGTCATGCCATTTGATGTTGCCTTAATACATTGGTACCAATATGCTTATGATATGGATTGTGAAAATTGCTCGGGTAAGATAATGCCAAAAGTCCTTTTAGACCAGTGAGGTAGAGCCAAAAGTCCCTAAACCAAGGGTGAGGCTAATCCAAAAGTCCTAAATATAGGGTGAGGCTAGAGCAAAAGTGCCTGGAGCTTATTCTTGGCATTGATAAGATATCATGGCATGAAAATCCTATATTGTGTAATTGTGAATGGTTTGCATGCTTTGACTTGTTTATATGCCTTGATTGCTTCCTTGAATGAGTGTATGAGCTATTGAGATTCCATGAATCTCACCCCCTTCCCTCTCCCATCTTAACATGTTAGGTGGAGCTCAAGGAGAACCAAATACACACTAAGGAGCCTAGTTGAGTATGCTTAGGGGATTGTATAGTTATTTTAGTTCTTTTGTTGTAAAGAGATGCCAAAATGAATATGCACCTATTATTTTTGAGATGTAAATATGTAAGCAAGTGTAAACATATGTATAAATAATGTATGAACTGTGTAGCAAGTCAAAGCGATGAAAAGATAAGATTTGCCCTTTTGTGGCTTATACGTAATAGTGCATTTTGTACCGTAGCATAGCGAATTTGAGATGTGTATTGATTCGGACCACTTGAGTATTTCATATATACTATATTTATGCTTTCAAACTTGCTAAAGAAGAGCTAGAACATGTGGGAGGCCATTTAGACCCACTTTGAACCATTTTGGGTGCCAAAACTATCATATTTGTGAGCTCCATCAAAGTATGACCAAATGAGCTCTTCTTGATATAAAATTTGGCATGCCTCTAGAGTCTATTGAGAGATTCCTGAGAAGATAAAGTGGGTAATATTTGGAGGTCTAGGAAATATTTGGTGAATTTTTGAAATTAGAGAATTTTTTAGTTTTCGTTATTGTACTGTGCAACTAGGTCTGAAATTAAATCTGTGTCATTCATGGACCAAATGATGTCCACTTATCATGAAATTTTATGAGCATAAACTAGATATCCACAGTGACCTATACCAACTAGAAGAACCTCAATTGGAGGTCTGTAGAGAGAGAAACGACTTTTTGAAGTTCTGTGTCAGCATCAAGGAAGCCATCCGACCTTGGTTACTGTTCCATCAGTTTTTGAGATCCATTGGCTCCTAAACTGATTTGGACTTATTTTTTCCTATAGTTCACATCTTTTTCTTTCCAAATTGGTATAGTTTGCTCAGATTGGATTTTTGTGGAATTAGTTACGAAGTTTTGAAGTTCATGACAGCAAGCTGCACCAGTACCAGGGATAGCCGGACCTCTATCTCTTTTTCTATGTCAAAGATGGTCCAAACGCTGAGATTGTGGCCTGGAATTGTTTTTAGTGTAAAGGTAACATCCAAAAATTTCTAGAAAGCTATGGTTTGCTTGATTCCCATTTTTCTATAATTAGTTATGATTTTTCAAAATTAAAGCCAAAAATCTGACTTTTGGGCCCATTTGAGAAATTACATTTTCTTAGTTTTTAACTTCATATCCATGGTCTATGGGTTGTTTGACACTATATTCAAGTTGTATAAATGGTGTTTAAGTAGAGAATGTGAATAATGGGTTCACGGGACCCACGGGGTAAGTTATGAGCATTGGAACCCTGTTTTATAACTTGAAAATGCCACGGTTTATACTTGTTCTTTGAAAATCATATGGATTAAGCCTAGAGGGAGATTAGTTGGAGTTAAGTCATTATGGTGTTACACGTGACACCAATTGAAATTTTTAAATATGACACAACGTGAATAAACCTATTATTTTCTGTCCCTTTTTCATGTGCTCCCATGAAAATGATGATGTGAAGGTTATGAATGTTATGAAATAAGTTAGAATTCAGGGTGTTACATCTAGGGTTTTTTAATTGCATTCTAGATGGATGGTTTTACCCCTTCTCTTTGTCACCTTTAAAAGGTAGCTAAGGCTAAAAAAATTTTGCCATGCAAATACAAAGGAGTTGGCTTCTTGTATGTTATGATAGGTTTTGCCCTATGTGTTATTTTTCTTTTTGTAGTTTCTATTGGCATTTTGGTGTTAGAAACTTTTGGTAATTGTTTGTTCTTCATGATGGAAGAAGAAGATAATGTTAGTATCTTTGGTGCTACATTAGGCATATTCTTCTACAAGTATGCTTTGTTGATTAGATGTGGAGGTGATTGAGGCCTCCTTCGTTATGTCCCTCAATTGCCTTGTTAGTCATTTAGGGTTTGGAAGACGCTGGGGTTAGTGTAGCAAATGGTGTAATTCACTCTCTACCCTTTGTTGTTGCTATCAAGAAGATGTTGTCAATGGACAAGTCTTTCTAGTCAAAGTAGTTTCCAATGGTTGTGGTGGTTAGATTATCAAGTTAAGGGGCTATAAGTTTGCCCCTTATTGGCTCCTCATTTCTTTCCTTTAGTAGCTACTGAATTGTATCATAACTTTGTCCTTCTCCTCCATACTTTTCCTTAGTTAGGTCACTTCTACCATAAGGGACAATAACCCATGATTTCTTGTTGCTCTATGAGTTAGTATTATTGTACTAACTTTTAATGATGATTGGGTAAGGTTAAGAACTTATCAGGAGCATTGCCTCCCCTCATTGAAAGTATATTGCTATAAAAGCTCATTGAAAGTAGATTGCTATAAAAGAGGAATTAAGATTAGGTATATTATCATTTAAGTTGGCTAAATTATAAGTTTAGTTAATTTCATTGTCTTTTTAAGTGGAAATTTAGTGCCAGCCTTTGTTGTAGAGTTAAGAGTGTTGGGTTGTAATTTAGTTTTGATCATATAGTGAGGTTAGGAATTACTTCGACACAAAGGCTAAAAGTGAGACACAACAAGATTAGTAATTGTTTTGACTAAAGGCTAAAGGTGACCTTGCCTTTCCCCATGCTTAATAATAGTACTTTTACAAGTTTTTCACATTCCAAGACTTAAAGACTATGGTCCTTTCTAAGGTCTATAGGTGGTAGGCTTTGCCTACCAAGACTTTAGCTATCATAAATGGCCTTCTCAGTTGGGGCCTAGTTTTCCCTAAGCTTTTAATTTGCTTAAATTTACTTATGCCTTCAAGCTTTCTAAGCATGAGGTCACCATATAGAAACACCTTTGTTTAACACTTTTATTGTAAAATCTTTTAATCCTCTTATGATTATTACTTTTTAGCTTTGCTTTGAGTCAGTGCCCTTTGACTAAGTATAGGTTGTCTAGCAACTCCTAATCATTTGTCTGTTAATTATAGTTATATATGTGAGATGAAAGAATCATGGTTTCAATAAAGACCACAACTATTATTTTGCATAGGTAACCTTACCTATGGTGGACCTTTGCATGGACTGGGACTTGATATGCACTGTAGACTTTAAAAGACACTAAGAACATTAAAAGACACAATAACAAGAAAAGGATTCCATCAGAATTTGTGCAAGCAACCTATGATTGTGACTTAAACTTTAGTTTCATATATATATATATATATTCAATATGATTGAGTAATCTTGATATCATTTTCATTTTCTTGTTCATATTCATTCTTAATTGCCTATCTGATATATTTGGCATGATCAACATATGAGGCAAAGAAAAGAAATGATAAATGCTAAGTATTCAAGTAATTATGGTTGCATGAGTTATCTTTTAAATGCTTACCCTAAAATGAATATGTACGATAAAGAAATAAAGGAAAATGATATATCCCATATTATCTGAGTTTGAAAAAAAAGCAACTGAGCTAAGGCAACCATATGTTGAAAGAGAAAGTAGTTAAGGCAAGGCAATTATCAATAGAGATCTTTAAAAGGGAGGTGATCTCCGTTTATATGATTTTATAGATCCATCATAGGGAATACCTTAGATAGAAATGTTTGGCAACTTTATTGATTTATTATAAAGTGTACTAATGTATTATTTTATAAAGATGTTCAAGCTTACCATTATAGGTAAGATTTCCTTTATATGGAATTACCTTGAATGGTTGGGGTTAGAAAACCCATGCTAGTGGTGGCTATTGTCCTAGTAATAAATCAAGCACAATATGGCATGAGAATAAATAACTAAAGATGTAGCAATTAGCCATTGCTTATGTTTACTTGTATATTATGATATAATTCTTATAGTAACTGATCTAGTAGCATCCTTGTAAGTTGATATAGTGGCCTGATATATGGATGTATTACTTATTGACTTTCTAAAATTTTGGGTATGTATATAGATTAGAACATTAAGTCATGGATTTAAGCATTCATGTTTCTTGATATGTTATGAATGTGCTATAGAGTTCGAATGATTTTGTGGTACTTAAAGAAGGTAGTTCTTCCTTCTCGATTGTGTTGAAAACTTAGGTCTCATAGGATGTTTGGTGTGTTGCCTATGAAATTTGAAAACCTAAGTCTATATCAAGCAATGTGGGACACTTGGTGTTAGGACACTTATGGAGATGATTTTCCCATAAACAACACTTTTAAGGATGGATCATCTACATCTCCTTCGTTTCATAATAATGTTCTTAACATTAAAACAAGCCTTGGTCATAGGATAAGGATGTAATTAATTTTGTAAACCCTTTTTGAAGTCTTAATATGAATATACAAGAAGAGGTAGAACCAAGTGACTAGTAGTAGTCATAGGTGTTATACATATAGTCTTATATATCTATGCTTATATATCTAATTAGTAGTGCTTTTCTTTGCAATAATGATAAATGTGCATATGTAAATTTATATGTTTTAATCTTCACCTATTTGTGAATACTATGTATGTACCTGCTATATGTTATATGCCACAAACAAGGGAAAAAGAAAATATTTTTCTCTAGTTCATGTAAATGGAGCATTACAAGGTTTTGAAAAATAACAATGTCTTATTGGGAAAGTAAATTATCATTATTTGTTGTAATGTGTTCACATAGGAATCTGAGTTCAACCAATTGCATGCTTAAACTATAAGATGGATTGGTGGTGGATTGACATGCTCCATATAGGTTAGATTCAAGAAATTATGAATGTCACACAGACCATAGCAAGTGAATATAAAAGAATTTTATCTTTTTTGTTAGACACTTAATAATAATTTTGAGACCTTGGAATATTTTTAGTTGTCCAACCTAGAAAATATTTGTATCTTTCTATATTGATATTGGGATATTGCTATTGCTACCTAGTGGTTTTATTTATGATAATGTGATTATATAAATATTTGATGTGTTAAGTAGACTACCTTTTGAATACCATTAGCTAGATTTTAATGTTGTATGTTTTAGGAACAAAACGGCCAATCAGGAAACATAACAGAAATAATTGTCATAATTCCACCTAATTTCTATCACTTGATTAAAATAACTAGAATATGTAAGACAAAAAAACAAGGATATTCCATCAATGGTATCAATGCAATTTGTCTTGAAGAGTAAAATAGGATAGGCAAATTCTAGTGGCTTGACCTTATTTTGATATGTAGGTTCTTGTAAGTGAAAGTGGTACCAGCATGTATGCATCCACATATCAATACTTGATGCTATGAATTTGTTTCATAACTGAGTATGAATTATTGAGCCTAATCATCTCAATAGTAAAATACTCTATTTGTGTATAAAAGCATGGCATCAACCAAGAGAGGGAATTCCAATGACCATGTCAATGGCATATGGATGCCATTGATAGGATGGGTACCACTATAAGAGACTAGACTTCTGCTACAACATGATTTTTATAAAATATCTAAGAAAATGGGAATGGCAACCTAAGACAAACTGCAAAAACTAGCAATCCAGTGGCAAATATGATTTTCAAGGTTTGTTTGAATTTAAGAAAGCTACGCCCCCATCTTTCCAAAGTGAGTATAACCTTATGGTAGAAGAAAAATAGTTGAGAGAGTTAGAAAAAAATATTTGACATGATAAGGTGTGCAAATGCATAGACAATGGCATTTGCCACTTATAAGCTAATTGGTGAAGCTAGCAATTAGGAGAGAGAGATTAGGAAAGAATTAAAAGCTTAGGGATCTTAATTAACTTTAGAGAGATTAAACTTCCCTGATAGTGCGAGAAATGAGAAGGAAATTGAGTTTTTGTACCTAAAGCAAGGACCCATATCGATCAACCAATATATGGCCAAATTTAAGGAATTGTTTAAATTCTTCTCATGCTTGCAAAATAATCCTAATGAGTTAGAAGGCTAAAAAATTTAAGGCTAGTTTAAGACATAAAATTAGAAATAATGTAGCTGCCTTAAAGATTAGAGATTTTGTTGCCTTAGTAAATAAGTTTAAAATAGTGGATAGAAATTAAGAAATAGAAAATGAGAGATAAAACAAATAGTTTTAGAAAAGGAAGAGAGTCAATGATAGACAAAAAATGACTTCTAAACCTGGCAAAGAAAAACAACCATTAGGAAATAGTATAACAATCATGTATAACAAATGTGGGAAGTACCACAACAATAGGTTGTGCTACTTTAGCCAAAATATATGCTATAACTATGAAAAACTATGACATTTTCTGAAAGATTGCCCATACAATAAGGAGAAGGCATCAAACCAAATCAAAGGTAGAGTCTATACTATAAGTAGTAAAGAGGTAAATCAATCCTATAATATGGTACAAGGTATGTAAATGTATTGCTTGACTATAGAGTAACCTACTCCTTTCTATTTGATGATTATGTAAAGAAATTTAAATTTTGAATTGCCTATTTCTGCACTTACGAGAGTAAAAGTTTCTATCACTTATGTATGTCTAGATTGTTCCCTTAAGGTAGAAAGTAGACCATTTATTATTCATTTGGTTTATTTCCATCTAGAAGAACAAAAAATTGATTTTAAATTATCATAAGAAGCTTAAATTGGAATCTATAAACTTCGCTATCGACCAAGTTAGTAGGCTGTTAGAAAATTCAAATTATATTATGGCATAAGGAACCCAAAGATTGCTTGTAAATTGTTTATGAATATTCAATGCTATCAATTTATGAAATTTTTTTTATTATGTATGAAATGTTTGTTTCTCTTCATTTTTTTGTGTATTTTTATCACTTTATCATTAATAAATCTTGACAAAAAATATGATTAATAGATATAAATTTCCCTTTGTACATCTATCATTTATGAGTAATTGATCAAAAGTATAAAAGCCACGATTGTCATAAACTCAATTGTTATTAAAACTTAACATTTCCTTAGAATCTAAATTAAAACAATAATTGATTAATATCATTGTCTTTATAATTTAAATTCATGCATATTGTAGATTGCACATGAACTATCTGTTAGAAAATAATGTGAAAGATAACTAAAATCACCACACTATAGATTGCTTCAGGCAAGTCTAGGTCACTTTTTTTAGAGAGATATTCGCCTTAAAAGACAATAAACCTTTGTGAATTTCTTGATTAGCAATATCAAGAAATTCCCTAATACTCTTATAACTTGAAAATAGTATTCATAAGCTTGTAAAATGCTTTTCTCATCCATATTTCATAAAAGTCATATGGTAGTCTTTTATACTTAGTAGGGGAGCCTCACTTATTTACCTCTCAAAAAATGAAGCCAAAAGGTGTTTTCATATGAAAGATATAAATATATGTATTTAGTTATTAGAGTTATAACATTTTATATTTAAGTCTATATCATAAAATATGGCTTTAACTTACAAACCTTTCATATGAAACGCCTATATCATAAAGAGATACATTTAGTTATTTGTTTATTGGATGAACCAACAAACATGCATTCCTACCCTTTATTCATAATTATAAATACATATACGTGATCAAATAGGATTTTAAAATTATAAATTATATAATACTATTTGTATTGCATTTGCATTTACACAAATTATATTGGCAACTTTAGGTAGCATAATAATTCTTTTAATACTTTGATTAACCTATAGTAGACTTCAAGCCCATTGTTGAATATATTTCTCATGTTAAAGGATGTTAGAGATTAGAAATAAATTGAAGACTATCCTATCTGTTTTAAGAAAATAAAAAAACTTGTCTTTGATTTAGAGACAAAAAATTTTTTCTTTAAAATTTATATTTCTTTCATTCAATTATAGTGCATTTAGAGATGGAAAATACTTGTAGAGATGGACATTTCCATTTTAAATTAGAGATAGAATATTTTGTACAAAACTTATGTACTACTACTTATATCTTTGCCATACTATTTTCCAATTAACTCAAGATATGTGCATTTTTACACAAATCACCATTCATGTCACTTTTAGAGTTTAACAAAGTTAATAGACATCTGTTTCTCAAAAAAAGAAAAATCTAGCAATCATGAACACTCTACTTTATCTCTTGCCTTCTCTATCACAAGCATATTAAAGTGTTGAGCATGCCTTCCTCTTCCGCTGCTAGAAACCTGCTATAAATTTATTGGATTCTAGCAACTTCAACCCTTGTGAGATTCTAGCAAGCCTCAATCTCATTGGAACCACCTAAGTTGTCAAAGGAGGTTTTCGGAATCGTCATAGTTGCCAAAGGGAGTTTTCAAAACCGTCAGAGTATCCCATCACCACTAGATAATTTATGAATATTTTTTTATTATTTTAGCAATCATCTAAAGATATTAGTTTGGTTAAAAGGATATGATGTTTTTGAATCAAAAATCAAGTTAAAGAAAGCTTTATGCTTTTGTTGGCTTGTAATGGCAAATTAAGAGGTTACATAAAGTATATGTTTAATGTGTTAGATTTATTCAGACATTTTGAAAGGTTATTAGATGACATGAGATATAATGAGTTAGAGGCTAATTATGAAATGAGTCAAAAAATGCCTCCACTGAATTTGGATGTTCTTTTATTGAAGAATGCAAGAGTATGTATACACCAGCACTCTTTTATGAAGTTTTATAGGAGTATGAGAAGTCATTTAACATACTCTTTAAAAAATGCACTGAAGTTTTAACATTATTTGAATATAAAGTGTGTGGAGATATGAGAGGTACAAGGTCACCTTTAACTCAGATGATGAAACAATTACGTGTAGTTGTAAGAAATATAAATTTATCGGGATCAATGCAATCATGCTCTTGGAGTACTTAAAATATAATAACTATTCCTCATAAATATATTCTCAAGAGGTGAACCAAGCATGCTCGTAGTGGATGTGTTCTCAATAACAAAGGACGCATAATCAAAGAATACCCCAAGTTAGTTGTCTCAAATTGTTTCAAGGGCTTATGTCACAATGCAATTGAGATAGCAAGGAAAGCTGCTAAATTTAGTCATGTTTCAACTTTTTTTTGCAAAAAAGTTGGTTAAATTAAGCATGGAAGTTGATAAAAATTTACGTAGAAATTCTTCTATACCAAACTAGCAAGATGTGACCTTTGGGCAATTCTTCCATACCAAACCTACAAGAAGGAACCAGTACAACTGGAAAAAAGGATGCATTTCAAGCGAAGGGAATGAAAAGGAAAGATGATGTATCTCTTGTTAAAAGTCAACCTAAAACTTGTGTAGAAAAGAAGCCAAAGAAAAAACAATGCACATAGATGTCAACACCTTCTTCAACTCCATCTATACAGGTGTATCTAGTCATCTTCAATAACTTTCTTTAAGACAAGCATGTGATGCTTTTAAAGTTTTAAGTCTCACCCCCAGTTGCTTCATTGTAAGATGAAATTAATATTGGAGTGTTGTTAGGGTGAGATGGTGGAAATGATAGGGGAGGGCAATTATTTATTATAATTTTGTCTTTGCTTTTATGTATCCTTTCTTTATGTACTGGTTCAAAACCCTTTCTGTGTTTTTATGTATCCTTTCTTTATGAATGGCTTATTTGTTCCTTTGATGCTTTACAGGAATATGAAACATTTGACCTTTATTTTTTTTGGGCTATAGCAGACAGTTTTTTTTGGTAATTCAATAGATTATGCTTTTGTAGGTCTCAAACCAGAATTGTACAAATTACATGTGCTTTGTAATTTTGTGGATTACTTGTGCTACGGTATTTTGCAAAATATGTTTTGTATTGTGTTAGAGACGTTTAAGTTTATTCCTCGAAAGAACCGAGAAAAAGAAATTGACAAAGAATGAGAAACAAAAGTATTTTTTTTATTCACAACCAGTAATTTCATAGTACATCAAATGAGCACAATGCATCATAGAAAAAAAAAACTATAATTTACAGTTCCTTTTCTAATTTACAAAGAAAATAATAAAATTGAATATTTTGAGCAGGCTCTTATTTCTATGCTATTTGTGTTGATGGCTAGATTTAGATATTTCATTTCTATTCTTTCCCCTTTTATGCTGGTGTATCATCAACAAAAACATTTCCATGGCATAGGTTCTGCATAAACAAGCCACAAATACAGAACCAATCAAAAAAATATACAGAAAGAAAGATATCAGTCCAGTGGATGATTTCTTAGGTCAATATTTAGAAACAACATTCTTTTCTTTTTCTTTTTTTTTTTTTTAGGTAATTCAAAAAACAAAATTCACAACAAACATGCCATTAATAATTAATCTCAACCCCTTGATCATGTTTTCATCACTTGATGGATTTGAAATATGCTCTAATACTAGTCGTGAAATGCATTTGCAATCTAGCAAATTATTATGCAAAGGTAGCTCCAAACTTCCATTCGATTAGCTGAGCAAGAAATTGCTTTTATTAAAGCTTAAAAGAAAAGAAGCTAGTGTGAGTTTATATTTGTAGGCACCGTATAAGTATGGGAAGGAACTTAGTGATGTGATTTGTCAAAGCATTCCATCTGGGGACTTCAAAGACTTTTCGGTTGCCTTGGCCACAAGAACCACTTCTTCAACTCAAGCAGCCCCATCTACTTCTACCTTTTGTAGCAGCAAAACATGTTGACAACAAGGCAAATAAGATTAGCTTTTATGGTCGCTGTGTGTAAAATGAACTAAACTAAAAACATGCTTAGCCTAACTAGTAATGGCATATGATACGATTATACAATGTGATAGTCCGAAAAGTGATCTCTATATAAAGATGCAAATTACAGATAAAGGTCAAAAGTTAATCCATAGCAATGAGGTGAGAGACACTAGCATTATATACTAGCATAAAAAAGAAAGGCTCAAACCTTTTCATCATCAGAGGCTTCACAATCTTCTAAACACTATATATACTTCATGCTCTCTTTGTGTATTTAGAAATTTTAATGCAAACTAAATATGCAACGTATGGTTGATCACATATATTCCAGTTTCCTGTATTATTGCAAACAGATAGATACCACATAATATTTTTGCTAAATATATAATTATAGAAAATAACATCAAGGCTCAAGCAGACCACCAAAATTATTTAAATTAGTGGAATTTGATAATGTTTTTGTTAGAAGAAAACTACACAATTCTCCTACCGTGCAACATGAACTGACATAACCACCATCACAAGGCTCTCACGTTTGATAACCAAGGTTCTGTTGTGACATAACCTCCACCTTCTAGCACCCTCTTTAAAAGCCAACAAAAGCATAAAGCTTTCCCTAACCCGATTTTTGATTCGAAAACATCATATCCTTTCAACTAAACCAATATCTTCAAATGATTGCTACGATAATCAAAGGTATTAAGAAATTACCCAGCGGCGACAGGGTGCTCCGACGGTTCCGAAAACTTCCTCCGGCAATTGCGACGGTTCCGAAAACCTCCCCTAACAACTTGGACGGTTCCGACGAGATTGGGGCTTGCTGGAATGCGACATGGGTGGAAGTTGCCAGAATCTGACGAGATTGGGGCAAGTTTCTAGTGACGGGAGAGGAAGGCTATATAGATCCCCTCCCGCGGCTTCCCTCTCCCGTGCATATGCAGTGCGAAGATGTGAGTCGTTGATGTCATCCAACGGTGCTGAAGGAAGGGAATGAAGCTGAAACGCACCGTTCTAAAGGATGAACAGGAATGAAGATGGGGAAGCGCAACACTGTGCGTTTTACAATGGAGTAAAACGCAGCTGTGATGCTTACCTGCAATCACTGCGTACTGTCCCCAAGTTCTTCGTGTCCCAAAACTCGCCTCCGATCTCTGCTCCTTCAAATTCAAACTATTCTCTATTCTCATAACCAAATCTCCATCGTTAGAAACCTTTCCTGATTCGATCAGTTCATGTTCCCGGTATTTTTCCTTTATTTCCCCTCTCGGAATATTGTATATTACGCGATATTCTAGTCCCTAATTTTTATATAATATGAGGTTCCTGATGCTTACTTTATGGAGTTCAATTCGCATGTTGTTCAATAATTATCATCTTTTACTTCAATTTGAGTTGGCGAATGATTAGCTGCCTATTGATATTGTGTCAATTAGTCCATGTTAATCTCTGTCGTGCAATTAGTCGTGTTATTGTTATGTATGGAGTTTTAAATACTTTTTTTTTTTATAAAGAGATACCTAGCTGCAGAACAGTTAGTTTTTGTTTCGATGGCTTCCTACATGTTTATATAATTTTTAGATGTTTATTTTATTATTATTATTTTTTTTTTTTCCAAATGGTGAACAACTATTTCTTAGAAAAGGGAGTCACTTTCTTCCATTTGAAGGGTTTTTTTATACAATGTGAAAAGTGTTGCAAACAAATCATTTTTGTGTAATGGGAGAACCTAGCATTCTCTTAATATCTCTGAATTTCCTAGAGCTATGTGACTATTGGATAGGGGAATGAGAATTTTTATGCAATTATTACTACAATGAGGAATAACTCTCGTCGAAAAAAGGTCATATGTACAACTTATTATTTTCTATGAGGAGTAGGACTGGAAAATTGGATACGACTTAAACTCTGAAACTAAAATGGAGGAGGGAAAATGGGAAAAGAGGTAGAAATGGAGGGAAGCATCATAGCTGCGTTTTATTCCACTACAAAATTCACCGTTTTGCGTTTCTCCTTTCTTCATTCATTTTTTTTAAACGGTGTATTTTAGCTTCATTCCCTTCTTTCTACACTGTTGAAAAACATCAACAGCTCACATCTTCGCACTGCAGACGCACAGAAGGAAGCCATGGGAGAGGATCTATATTCGTTCTACTACCTGTCTGGATGTTTCTCAGAGTTCCACTGGATAAGATATGTTTTTGTGGCCCTAATGAGATAGACTCTGCAGTGAGCACAACATGCGTTTGGATGGATAATGCAAATTGCCCTGGAAGGGGAAGATCGAACATCTAACTTTCAAGCATGGAAATTATGGTGGCCACAGCATACCTGTCTTTTGCAAGTTATTCAACACTCAAGTCCTCTGTGCATGAGTAGCTATCGTATTTCTTAAGGTGAATTTTGAAGTTTTTCTAATGTGAATATGCTATACATGAAAAATTGCAGAACAAATTAGAAGAACATTATTTGATTAGCACTGCTACTTTTGTAGCTGAGCCACCTAACACTATTGATGATTAAAGGTGTTCAAAATGGAATCAAATTAATTAAAAAAAGTAAGTTTAATTCAATTTTTTACATGTCAAAATAGATTTAATCAATTTGATTTTCAATTTAGTTTGGTTTGGTTAAGTAAAACCCAACCGAACCAATGACTCTTATATAGAAGTCATCAACTTTTATAATGTGATACATGACTAATTCAATATTAATGATTAAATTACCTTGAAGTCTAACCAGTGAGCTCTATTGAAAATTTGAAGTATATTCATATGTGATTATTAATTTGTAATGTATCTATTTACTACTTATTAGAATTTAGAATTAAAAATTTATATGAATATTGAACAATTAGGTTCAAATATTATAGATGTATTATTAATTAAGTAATTTTGTACTTAGTTGATAGTGCAAAAGTTTCTCTCTCTCTCTCTCTCTCTCTCTCTCTCTCTCTCTCTCTCTCTATATGGAAAATAAATATCTGAAATACAAACAAAAAAAAATCACTTCAAAAAATTAACATGAATCAAATTAAATCAAACCAAGTAAAAATCAAATTAACTATAATTTAAAATCAAATAAGTCATTTATTTTATAAAATTGACTTACTCAATTTGATTTAATTTTGGTTTAAAACCGAATTGCATTGAATATTTAAACATTTAATTGATAACATCAGTGGGTTTGTATTGGTCAGTCAGTAGTAAAACAAAGTTGGTCCTAATTCTATAGTTGAAATTGTGCGTTGTTCTATAACTGATAGAGTAACTGGCATATGTTACAAGAATGCTATTATAAAATGTTACAAATGGTAAGTTGCCCTAAAACATTAGGTAAGCAAAACATTTACAATTACAATGTTTGACTTTGGAGGCAAAGATTAATAGCAAATATAGTTTAATGACAATTAAATGTGAAGTCAATTACCAAACATCTATGGCAATATAGGATAATAAGGATTTATAAAGTAAAGATACCTATTGACATTCTTTAGAGTATGTATCTCTGAAGAATTCTTTTAAGTTTTTGTATATCTTCTTCTCACCCGTCATCATCCATTAAAAAAACGGAAAATGCTACCGTTAGTTTATTTTTAATTAAATCAACGCAGTCAATACAAGACAATAAATTTTCGTAAGACTGAATTATTTCGAATGTAACTAATTGTAGTAATATTCGAGCAATCCAAGACATGTATGATAAGGTTACAACTAGCGTAGTAACAAAAGGTGGACTTACGGAAGATTTTCCGATAACTGTTGGTTTACATCAAGGGTCAACTCTGAGCCCTTATCTTTTTACTTTAGTCTTGGATGTGCTTACTGAACATATCCAAGAGCCGGTGCCACAGTGCATGCTTTTTGCAGATGATATTGTCCTAGTTGGAGAATCGAGAGAGGAAATGAATGAGAAGTTAGAGAGGTGGAGATTAGCTTTGGAAGCTTATGGATTTCGTTTAAGTAGAAGTAAAACGGAGTATATGGAGTGTAAGTTTAGTAAGAGGCACACCATTTCTAGCGTAGAAGTAAAAATTGGAGAACATATCCTACCACAAGTCACACGATTTAAGTATCTTGGATCTATCATACAACATAACGGAGAAATAGAAGAAGATGTAAAGCATAGGATTCAAGTGGGGTGGATGAAATGGAGGAGTGCCTCGGGTGTTATTTGTGATAGAAGAGTACCACTCAAACTTAAGGGTAAATTCTATCGCACAGTTATAAGACCTGCAATGTTATATGGAACTGAGTGGTGGGCAATAAAAAGTCAACAAGAAAATAAGTTAAATGTTGCAGAGATGAGAATGTTGCGTTGGATGAGTGGACACACTAAAAGAGATAGAATTAGAAATGAATGCATTAGAGAAAAGGTGGAAGTCGCTCCTATTGTGGAAAAGATGGTAGAATCGAGACTTAGATGGTTTGGTCATGTGGGGAGGAGACCTATAGAAGCCCCAGTTAGGAGAGTAGATGAGATGGAGAATAGTCCAATAATTAAAGGTAGAGGAAGACCAAGAAAAACTATAGGAAAAATTATTAAGAGAGATTTAGATTTAAATGGTCTATCTAAAAATATGATTTATGATAGATGTTTATAGCGTCGATTGATCCATGTAGCCAACCCCACTTAGTGGGAAAAGGCTTTGTTGTTGTTGTTGTTGTTGTTGTAACTAATTGTAGTATATCTGCAAGGGTTGAAAAAAAAATAGTGGCTTAGGACCTATGATTCCTTTCTGCGGTTCTATTACATCTAGGTCCTCCCTTATGTAAGTAGATAGCAGCAACGTTCAATAGGGGAACTCCAAATAGATAACCATTCGTGTCAAAATAAATAAAGGTTAAGTAATGTCATGTGATTTTTCTTTTTTTAATTCACACACTTAGAGCAGGTTATATCTGAAAGTGACACCGTATGTTATTTATTTTTGTGTTTACAAGGACAACCTTTAGAGTTGAAGTTACTAGGATCTTAGCTTATCATATTGGTCCCAAAACAGAGATCATGGATCACCTGCCAGTCTTACGAACTGATATACCTGACAATAGGTTATTAAAATTATCTTTTAAAGAGGAGACATTCTTTTTGGTATATGATAGTGGAGAAAGTTTCAAGCCTTCATACTAAATACCAGCGCTCCTCATAACTAGAGCACACTGGCTTGGAAAGAAGGTACATTGAACACAAAAAGATTTTGAAATTCTCCCATCAGTTCATGAATGCATTCACTTCTTTACAATTTTGTAATTTCTTTTCTTCTAAATGAATGTAGCAGCTTAGATTCAATGAAAAATCATCTTGAGGTACAATGGTATGATTATATGTATAGTGGAAATTCTTCTGAGTATCTGTAGGATAGTAATTAAAGCCATGGCATTCTTGTCTCCATCTGCTATCTCCCTTGCATGTTTGTGACAATGACATTGTTGATGGAGCATGACTTATTGCTCTATTGAGATGATGACTCCGCACTCAACACAACCTTCCTTTGTATGAATGCAGGTTGACACGGTGGAGGAAGATTAACAATGTCATTATTAAACATTGAATTTACAGTGGCCATAGAAGGCCTATCTCTTGCATGTTCTTGCACGCATAGAAATCCAACGTGTAGGCATCTCATAATGTCGCTGACATATTTTGGATCAGATATTTCTAGGTCCATGAGAGATGCGTTATCCTCTTCATTCCATAATTTCCATGCCTAAAAAAAAATGCAAGAATCAAATGCAGCATAAACCATCAATTATTTATAGAGCTTTGTTAACAGTCAAAATTATCCATAATTAATTTGGAGAGGCTTACAAATTCCAAGAGGTTCGATGAGTGCTCATGATCACAAATGCTTGTGTTTTTCCTACCACTAATGATTTCCAGCAGCAAAACTCCAAAACTAAAGACATCTGATTTCTCTGAAAATAATCCTTCCATTACATATTCAAGTGACATATAACCACTGCATTTAATCTTTAATAGTAAAGTTCAACTCATATGAATCTTGAAATGATATTGCAATATTATATAAAGAAAATGCAAGCTTACTATGTTCCAACAACCCTTCTAGTATTGCTTTCATTTTCACTGCTTTCGAAGATTCTTGCAAGACCAAAGTCTGATATCTTTGGATTAAGCTGTCCATCTAGTAAGATATTACTTGGCTTCAAGTCTCTATGTATAATTCTTAGTCGGGAATCTCTATGGAGATAAAGCAAACCACGAGAGATTCCTTTGATTATGTTCATGCGTTTTTCCCAGTCTAAAACCTTCTTTTTGATAGGATCTACATAAAAAAGTGAGGTTACAATATTTTGATTTATTCAAACAAAAAACTAAATCCTTTTCATGGTTTTTTTTGAAACCATAGTTGATTTAGAAGCAGGAAGAATTTATGAAACTCTTATTTCAAAAGATAATAACGAATTACTATATAATAATAGAGTTAACAACACTAAAATTGCAAGGGTGCTATGTGCATAGATAAGAAGGAAACATAATAAGATGAACTAACCATATATGAAAGCATCCAAACTCTTATTAGGCATGTACTCATAAATCAACATCTTTTCCTCCCCTTCAATACAGCAGCCTAGAAGTCTCACAAGATTACGGTGTTGAAGCTTTGAAATCACAACCACTTCATTCATGAATTCTTCTAACCCTTGTTTAGATGCTCTTGAAAGCCTTTTCACTGCTATTTCCTGTCCATCTTGCAATTCTCCCTAGTAGAATATATACGTTAACGGGGGAAAAAATAGAAATCATAAGGATTATCTGAAAGAAGTTAAACTTCACATGATTCAGGTACCTTATATACTAAACCAAAACCACCACGTCCAAGCTTATTAGCAATATCGAAGTTGTTTGTGGCAGTTGCAATGATTCTAAAATCAAATAGCGGCAGCTTCTCAAGTTTAGCTATTTTCAAGTCTCTAAATGGGTCTTCTCCTGTGTTCAGCAATACTGTTGCCTTGCTTTCCTTTCTTCTGGCTGAATGCAATCATATAAACCAAAATCCCCACCAAAATAAATAAATAAAATAAAAGAAGACAGTTAATTGGATTAGACTTGTTTCTTTTTTTGTAGATAACTAAGATTAGATTAGATTCTATTATTCAAAAAGCAAGGCAAAGAGAGAGAATGTTTCTGTGAACTATGGAGTTAAAAAAAAAAAGTTTTACTCATGAATATTCTATGGAGAAAAAGACATCATTGTGTTTACTAAAGTAACTAGCCAATGAAGAGAGCATGAATATTCATGAAACCACTTAAACAGAGATATGTCAAAACATACCAGAATGCTTAGCAGTCCATGCCCTTGAGATATATGCACAAATAGCAACGATAAATACTTCGACTGTCACTGGTATTGCGATTACTACTTTCAAGTCTTTCTCCCTCCTCTCTATTAATAGCAATATAAACTCATTTTTATAAACATCATAATCTTAAATAATTGACTTAAAAAATATACCAACCAAGTTCTGAATAGGCTTCGCGGATGAAAAGATCAATTCCTCCATTTAACACTCTTACTATGTCAGTTAAGTTTCCAATCCAATACATGCAGGCAAGCGCACCAACATATGCATATGCTGTACAATTGCAATTATTTAGGCACTGAGTTCTGCATGTGTCCTCCCAAACAAATGATGGCTTTGAAAGGGCTGGCACTTTTGTCATCTCCACCTTAAAAAACCAATCATCTTTGCCTCCATCACTCCCACACTGCAGCAATGCCCTCCTCACACATCCACTAGTCCAGTTGTGGCTGTTCCATTCCTCGGTATTCCTCGATTTTTTTTTCCCTTCTGTTCTACTATTTTCATAAATTTTTCTAAATATTTTTCATGTTGTTCTTTGTTTTCTGAAAATACTAAGATATCATCGATGTATACTATGGCAAATTCTTTGATAGTTGTTAAGAGTTTTTGTATATATTCTTGGAATATACTTGGACTATTATGGTATCCCATTGGTAATACAGTTTAAATAGAATTAGAAAACAAAAGGAATGGATTAATAAAAAGACTCAACTAAAATTAGAACAATTAAAACAGGAAGAAGAATTCTCCCAAAAAAGAAATGAATTAGTTATAGGAAAGAAAATAAAAAATAAAATATACTAAAAATTATTAACACCCATCATAGAAAACCCAGAAATCAATATGATAAGAATTTACAATCAAGAAACTAATGACGAAATAACCGAATCTCAATTAAGAAATAAGCCTATAAATGAACAAACACAAGAAACTAGAATTCGAGTCGAAGAATTAAAATATGGACAAAAAATAATAAATAGTAATTTATGGACTATATATGAAGAAATACAAAAAAGAAAGAAAATAGAAACCATCAGTTCAGAATATATAACACCAGAAGAAAGTCAAAGACTAAATAAAGAAAGATTAGACTTTATGAAAAAATTATATATATGAGGTAAGATTATATAGAATGACTATAGTATTGTTAGCTGTCGATGCACTTGGATATCATTGCGTGGTTTCTATGATTTAATATACGAAGGGTACTAAGTTGGATTGCTTTTTAAATGTTTAAGACTCGTAAGAATAGTAATAAACATGGACAGTGGTAGTAGTTGTGTTTATGATTTTAGATTGTAATTCCAACTTATAGTAGTATGATATTAAATAGGTGGTTACTTACTCTTATGGGCTATGTGTCCATATTAATACTTAAAAAATTAGAGTTATGCACTAATATTATTATTTTAATATTTATATTAAAGTGTTTTCTATAATGTCCTTTGTTTACTTTCAATATTTGAATTTTTAATGTATGCATTTAATTTTATTCAATTCTCATTACTTCCTTTCACTAATTTATAACTCGATTTAATTGTATGCTTGCATAATTATTATATATTTGTAAATTGAAAATGTAACAAACCTATTTTATAATGAATCTAAATTTGCAACTTATTTAAACTTATTTTATCTACATTTTTTGGAGTTCTTACTTTTGCTATTGTTTTGTTAATTTTTTTCTTTTATAAACTTCCTTAATTATTTATTTAAATTAATAAATAGATATTACATGTATTTAATCCATATTATTTCATTGTTTATTTTTCTTGTTATCCCATATTCGATCCAAAACTTATTTTTGATAGAGAAAAAAAAACTATATGTCTACTTGTTCTTTAAACTATTGTGTTTTATTTTTTCACTCAATGAGTACTGTAACTCATTTTGTTATTTATCATTACAAACAATAGAGTTGTGTCTGACCATTATCCAATATAGCTTAAACGCATAGGTATTGATAAGCTAGAGTTTAGTTCATTCAGCATCACCAGTTATTGTACTCTGTATTTCTATATATATTTAAATTCTAAAGTCAGCTCTATAGACTACCTATAGGATCTCTGCCTTGTTAGTTTTGTTTGTGTATTGAATAGAAATTGAGAGTAAAGCTTTCTGTTGTTATTTTTAATTGTCTGTTTGTTGTAAACAATTTGGGATATCCTATTTATTAAGGACACTACACCAAATTTTATACAAACTTATTACAAATGAAAGTATTACTATGATATTACAGATATAAATGGAATTTGATACATAAGTAAGAAAAAGAATCTATTTTAGAGGTTTATTGTATTAAAATGTTAACTTATGCTTACTTTTGAGATGGTTGGATTGACATGATACGAGAATGAGGTGGTAGATGTTAGTTAGGCTTACAAAAGTGAGATCGTCTAGATGGTTGGATTGATATGAGAAGATAGTAGGTGTTAGTTAGGCTTACAAAAGTGAAATCGTCTCATATTATATACTAGTTATGTCTCTATTTTGGGGCATGTCATTAGTGGAGTGGGAAAAGATTGTAAAAGCATTCTCATGAGGTTACCTTGAGAGTAGGTAGTAAAACTAAAAATCTAAGCTTGTTCCTAAAGTTGTCTTGTATCTTTGGTAATTGCCTATTATAGTAAAAATCTCATATTTCATACTTAGCGATTGGACGTAGGACACATGGTTTAGAAACCAAAGAGAAACACTCAACTTTGACAATTTTATAATTCTTATTCTTCTGATGCCAATACAGTGTAAGAACGTCCTATTTATACTAATCATAGGATGAGGCAACACATTTAAACTTAGGGAAGAGTTACAGAGGTTACAAGCTAGTCATCATTAGCATATATAAGTTACAAGGGTTACAATGGCATCAATGAGCATTATTAAAAAAATGGTTGGTGAGTCATCAATTGGTTAGTTCTTCTTCCATTTCATCTGGCTGGTTCTTCCGTTTCATCCTCCCTAGCTTGGATGGGACTCACCCTCAAGTCAACATAAGTATCATTATTGTAGTATGGTGATATATCAACAACAGTAAAACTAGCCAAAATGCCATAGACACTAGGCAATTCTACTTTGTAAGCATTGTTATTGATTTTATGCACAATTTTAAATGGGCCATTAGCTTTAAGAGATAGCTTAGCATTTGGCTGTTTAGGAAATTGTTCCTTCCTTAGATGGATCCACACCAAATCCCACAGTTTAAAATTTTGTGGCCTTCTATGTTTGTCCCACTGAGCTTTTAGTTTCAAGTTTTGCCTCTATATCCGGTCTATGGCTTTAATTTCTCTGGCTCTTTGATCTACGTCTACATTGTAGTACTACTTATTAGATGATGGGATTAGATATAAAGGGCTAAGAGGATGAATGCCATAAACTACTTCAAACGAATACTTCTCTGTAGCTTGGTTGATGGAGTTATAGGCAAACTCAACTTGAGCAACAATAAGATCTCACTACTTCAAATTCTTCCCAACAAAGCTTTAAAGAAGATTTCTAAAGACCTTGTTTATGGCTTTAGTTTGTCCGTCCATTTGAGGATGGCTAACACTGCTAAATTGGAGCTTAGTTCCTATCTTTTTCTACAAAGTTCTCCAAAAGTGGCTGAGAAACTTGACATCACGGTTAGAGGTGATAGTCTTTGGAATGCCATGGAGATGAACAATCTCTTTAAAGTATAGATCTACAACTTGCACAACATCATTTGACTTTTGGTAGGGAATGAAATGGGCTATTTTTGAAAATCAGTCCATAACTACCATTATGGAATCTTTGTGTCTTTGAGTTCGAGGTAATGCAAGGATGAAATCTATGCTCACATCTTTCCAAGGTGCTTCTGGAACTGGAAGAGGCATGTATAACTGGATGTTTTAGCCTTTGGACTTTACCAAATGATAGGTTATGCATCTTTGTATGTGTCGGTTAACATCTTGTTCCAACCTAGGCCAGTAGAAATTCTCTTTTACTAGGGCCACAATTTTGTCTCGACCAAAGTGACCTACCAATCCACCATTGTGGGCTTTCCAAATTATTGCCTCTCTCAATGAACATTGAGGAATGCACATAGCTTTTCCTTGGAATAGGAAACCTTCATGCTTCTAATATTAGTGGAAAGGTTGATCTTTGGTGGCTTCCCATGCTCCACAGAAATCAAGTTCATCCTGGTACAACTCCTTAACGACTTTAAAGCTAACAACTTTGGCTTGAATTGTAGATAACAAAGCATGGCGACAACTAAGAGCGTCAGCTACTAAGTTTAAAATTCTAGCTTTATGCTTAATTAGGAATGGGTAAGACAACAAGGTCTCACTCCAAATGGCATGCTTATGACTGATCTTCTATTGAGAATTCAAATGTTTAAAAGACTCATAATCAAAATAGAGTATGAACTCTTTATTCAGCTGATAGTAACTCCAATGTTGCAAAGCTCGAACAATGGCGTAAAATTCTATCATAGGTAGAATACCTTAGCTTGGCATAGTTGAGTTTCTCGCTAAAGAAGGCAATTTGATGTCCTTCTTGGCTTAGCACAACCTCTATTCCAATGTTGGAAGCATCACAACTAACCTCAAACACTTGGTCAAAATTGGGAAGGACTAATACTGGTGCTTCTGTCAAGTGCTTCTTCAATTCTTCAAAACTTTTCTGAGCTTGCTTTGTCCATTGAAATTTGTCTCCGTTGAGGCAATCTGAGAGTGGTGCAGCAATGGAGCTAAAATTACGAATGAACCTCCTATAAAAGGAAGCTAATACGTGGAAGCCTTTGACATCTTGGATAGTCTTCGAAATTGGCCAGCTATTAATGGCTTCAATCTTGCTTGGGTCAACTCAAACACCTTCAGTAGTGACGATATAACCCAAGAAAATAACTTCATCGATTAAGAAAGTGCACTTTTTGAAATTGGCATAAACTTTTTGTTCTTGCAAGGCTTGCAATACCTGCCGTAAGTGATCAAAGTGCTCCTCTCGAGTCTTGTTGTAAATAAGAATATCATCAAAGTAAACAATAATAAATTTATTAATGGAAGGACAAAGTACCTAATTCATCAGGCATATAAATGTGCTAGGGGTGTTTGTCAGCTTAAAAAGCATCATTATCCACTCATAAAAACCATCTCTAGCCTTGAAGGCAGCCTTCCATTCATCTCCTAGTTGGATCTATATCTGATAGTATCCACTGCAAAGATCAATTTTAGAGAAAATAATGGCACATGCAACTGGTCTAACATGTCATCAAGCCTGGGTATAAAAAATCAATACTTGATAGTGATCTAGTTAACTACTCAACAATCAATACACATTCTCCAACTACCATCTTTCTTGGGCACCAGTAGCATAATAATGGCATAGGGCGTCATGCCTTATTTTATAACACTTTTCCTACTACAAATATCTCTTTTTTTAAAAAAAAAAAACTTCCTCATACAATTTCACTATTCATTTGGTCATTCTTCGAATTTTATCCAACCTTGAATATACGTAATTAATTTTAGAAAAATAGTATAAAGTTGGTTCAGGGTTCTACTTCAAGTTCTCTAAGTCCTTTACAAAGAAAAAATACTTACTTAGCGGAGCACATATAAAATCATATAAAGTTGCCCTTATAACAAACTGGACAATTTTACCCTTCATTTGTCATATTATTATTATTTGCCTTTATATAAGTACAGACATTCTTGCATCTTAGGCACACTAGTCATACTCTTTTTACTTTAAGGTTAGGTATATACATGGCTTTCTGTTACATACCCTATTATCATACAATATTATAACACAGCTTGTACATACCATAATCCAAAGATACTTAATTATATGACAAAATGTGATGCATAAAGGTAAAGTCCTCAATTTATGCCTCTACACCCTTTGCCATTTCTTTGCTTGAACTCAAACCTAGCATGGCTTATATTTGGGGTGAGATTATGAAATCTCAGTAGTAGTAAACTAATCTCATTCACAAGCTAACATGTAAGTACATAACATAATATCAATTGAAGTGCCACCTACCATATAGGAATACAAGAAATTTCATACTAGGCCAAGCACAGTCGAAGCATACATGTCTCATCTTATAGCATAAATGATAACTTAATATAGCATAACACTCATCATTATACAAACATACAAGCTTAAAGAAAGAGAAAGAAAAACTACTACCTTAGCAAACTTTGCTCCTCAATCCTTAAGACTTAGTTTACTTACTTTTGGAGTTCCCAAAACAAATATCAAGCCCTATAATTATAATGATAATTCATCACAATCAACATATAAATCTTAACTTCTAAAGTAGTATGACCTTGTTAAACTCATTAGAATCATTGGAATTGGAAAAATCCAACTCCTTTCCTTCTAATTCACTATGACCGAATAGTGCGCATTTCTTGGTCAAAATTTAAAAATTTTATTCCATGAGTTTTAGGGGCTTTGCCATAGGTATTCCTAGCTAAAAACACCCTTTTGAATCCATTGGAATAGATAAAAATATGAAATTATAGCCCCAACATCACATTTTGGTCATAACATAATCTAGCTTCGTTTTAGGCCCAAAAGTGAGTTTCTTTGGTTCTAAAGATTCTCTAGTCTCTTCCTTTATGTTTTAGGACTTGAAATTTGGTATACATGACTTTAAGACATTAAAAAAACACAATAAAAATTTTGGGAAAATTCGAACAACATCTACATTTGCATTTTCTCAAAAATTACAATCTTTGTGTTTTTCAAGATTCCAGCATACAACCAAATGGATGAGGTTATATGGCCTCCATGGTCAATATATAAACTCCATTTCTAGGCCTTCATATTCAACATATAAACTCCATTTCTAATGATCCATATGCTGTCTAAAAGTGACTCATAGCTAGGGTATAACAAAACTAACTTAAAACATGTAATTTTCAAGTACAAGATGGAGAAAACTTACTCTTTAAGCTTAATCCTTTCTTTTTTTGCTTTTCTCACACTAAAATCCTTTCTCTTCCTACTTAGAGCAACATTCCGCCTTAAAGAAAAGATGAATATGCAGCTACCCTTTGGAGAAAATAGATGGAGGATGGAGAAGATAAAAAAATTTGGTGAAGAATTGTGATAGTTTTACTTGGTTTCATTTCTTCTTTCACTTTTTCTCCCTCTCTCTCTCTCTCTTCACGTTTTTCTCTCCTTCTCCCTTGTGTGTGGCATGAAAATGGTGGAATGGAGGTGAAGGAGATGAGTTTAAATGAAGTTAAATGATCATACTAAATTTGGACCCTTGGATCAACCTTTTCAAGATCAAATCTTAACCTTCCATTCCTTTTTTCTCTTGATTTTTTAATTTCATAACTAAATATCTTCTTCCAAAAATTCTTAGCCACACACTTGGATACCTTTTCTTAGCCCTTAAGTTAGGGATAGTAATCATGGTTAATTTCCTTAACTCAACCATGATCAACTTTTAACTCAACCATAGTTAGTTTTTAATTTAACTATGGTTAATTCTTTAAAATAACTAAAATTATTTTCTCTTTTCTTTTCATTTTAAATTTATATTTGGGTTTCATCTTCACTAAAACCCTAACTATATCTTCTTTTCTCTTATTAGGCATTTTGAATCGGCTATTAGGTCTTACAACAATTTAAAAATTGATATCCAAGCCCGATTAAGGTTTTACGGTACAATATATACCTTTAAACTTTCTACAATTTATAAATATTATTTCCTCTACTTTTTGGCCATATTGAGCTTCAAACATGGATCAGAGGCTCTTAACCTCAATCCTCATAAATTTCGATGTCAATCGAACACTCAGGTCTATAGGTGTAATTTTCACCGTTCTGTATTATGATTGTGTTATAAAATTTTTATTTACTGCAATTTAGTCCCTGAAACTCCTTCAGGGTTTCTTCGCTCTTCAGCTATTTCTATTTCTATAGTTGTTACAATTTTTTTTTCTATTTTGCTCAAAGCTACTAATCGGGTTAACTAGATCTCGGACTGGATCCTACTCGACTATCTGGATAGTGTGGCATCATTGGATTGGATCCCTGGCATCATTGGATCCGTCTCATCAAATTGAGTTTAACCGTGGGTCACGAATTTATGAGATTCTTGCCCAATTTTTTGATATTTATGCCTAAAGCCACGAATAGATGGTGAAACTAGAGTTCCCTGAACTTTCGGGCAATTTATACATTTTTTCTGGCATATAACTTTTCTTTGCATTTTAGTCCCTAACTCCTTCATACTTAACTTCGGAGACTCTTCATGACCCTTTCTTTCTCACTTAATTTGACCTCAATTTTTTGGCACCTCTGGCCTTGACTCGTCATTATTTGAAGTCTAGAATATTATTCTAATTTTATTGGACCTTAATTCATTATATCTATGAGACTTCCTTTCGTATCCGATGAATTTTATACATTGATGGAGAAACTATATGTTACATTTCTCGCATTTCCTTACACTTTCTTGCATTTTCAAGGGACCGAATATTACATAAGGCCTGATGCTTTCACGAATCAATCCTTTCTTCAATAATTCTTTAATCTGTCGATGGACCTTTGCATGTTCTTGGGGACTCATTCTGTAAGCAGGCTTATTGGGAATGACTGCTCCTGTGACAAAGTCAATTGCATGTTGGATGTCTTGCATAAGCAACGGTCCTGGCGAAATGTCATCTGGTATCATATATAGAAACTCAACTAGCAACTGTTGAACCTCAAATGGAGTGGTGGCTCCATTGTTTGATTCAAGTAGAAGAACCAAACTCAAAACTTGAGCTTTTGATTTTGTCATCTTGAACTGCTCCTTGGCAACTAATGACACCAATTGCTTGGCTTCCCTTTTACTTTGGCTATACTTGTTAGGTGATAATGGTGTTAACTTTATTTTCACTCCATCTTTCATGAAGGAATAAGCATTTGCAAAACCATTATAGAGAGCTCAACAATCATATTGCCATGGTCTTCCTAGAAGAAAGTGACAAGCATCCATAGGCGCAACATCGCACTAGACTTCATCTTGAAATTTGTTACCAATTGAAAAACCAATAAGGCAATGTTTAGAAACCTTTACCTCACTTTCTTTGTTAAGCCATTATAGCTTATAGGGACATGGGTGATTTTGAGTCAGCAACTTCAACTTTTCCACCATGTAGTTGGACACTACATTCTCACAACTCCCATTGTCATTGATGACATCACAAACTTTTCCTTGGGCTATGCATCGAGTGTGGAAAATGTTATGACATGGCCAAGGTTCTTCTTTTGCTTGTGTTGCATGCAAGCTTCGCTAAACCACCAGTGATTCTCCATGGTCTGTAGATATAAACTTTTCATCATACACTGGCTCAGTCTTTTCAAATGCAACCTCTTTGTCTTCTTCTTCGGATGCTTCATCGGCTTCCCCTTCAATGTTTGTGACAACCTTGCGATTAAGACACTCAGAAGCCATGTGATCGAATCCTTAGCATTTGAAACACTTGATTGCTTTAGCACCAGGTTCCTTAGCAACTTTCGATAAAAGGCTTACTTGAAGTGTGCTTAGCTTGTGCTCTAGAGGAACTAGCAAAATCCTTGGCTAATGAAAAAGGTTGAAATGAAGACCTTCTAGTTGTCCGCTTATCGATACGAACAGCTAAATGAATAACATTGTCTAGAGTGTAATACTATTAAAGTTGAACCTGCTGGGCAATATTGGTGTTCAACCTCTAATATAACAAGCTATAGTCTGCGTTTCCTTCTCTTGAATATCACATTTCATCATGAGTTTTTCGAACTCTCGGGTATACTCTTCGACAAAGTCTTTTGTCGAAGATTCTGCAACTGTATGAAATTATCCTAGTAGTAGTGTTTCGTAAGAAATTTTTGAGAGAGCTCATGACGCATCTTCTCCCAAGTATGAACTTTGCCTTTCCCTTCGCGCTCCTGCTTCTTCTTGAAGTTCTTCTATCATATTGATGCATGCTTTTTTAGTTTGATGGCCACAATCTTGACCTTTTATTCCTCAAGTACCTCATTGAATTCAAATACTAGTTCTACTATTTTTAGCCAATCTACAAAATCATCTAGCTAGAGCTTCCCTTCGAAGTCGGGGATTTTCACCTTGATATCACTGTTGTGGAATATCGATTTTCGCTGACAGCAAATACCGACTGAGGAAGAACTATCATCAGAACCATTTCTTGCTTCTTGTTGTGCATCTTATTGAGCTCGCTGGAGTTTTATAATCCCTTGCAGCACTTCAATTCACTGTCTTAATTCTTCAAGTTTAGCTTCGTGTGCAATTCTACATCGTGGAGGCATTTTACGGCTATGTTGCAATGTTAATCCATGGGAAAAATGAGATTTCTAAAAGTATAGGGCTAAATGTGTAATTTCAAAAAGTATAGGGGCATGAATACAATTTTAGGAAGTTAAGAGGGAAAATGTAATTTAGGAAAAATTTAGGGGTCAAAATGAAATTACCCAAGGTATAGGGGTAAAAGTGCAATTATGGAAACTATATGGGGTAAAAATGTAAATAGGGAAGAATTTAGTGGTCAAACTATAAATATGGAAAGTTTGGCTGACTAGGCCGGGGTGACATGGCATGTCTGACATGTGGTAAATAACATATGACTGAGCTATTGCTGATTGGACAGGTTAGGATGAAGTGACGGCTGATGTCATCATCTTCAACCTCTGACAGGCGCGTGGTACTCCAGTTGTGGCACGTGGCAACGCGTGGATGGTCAGACGATGGAGAGACTCTCTAGTCCTATGTTTTTCGGCCTTCTGAGCATGATGGTGAGGTCAATTTCTACGAAAAATGTTTGGAAAGTGGAGTTTTGAATAAGGCAATGGCAACCCCTCTGAAACTTTCAGCTCTCAATCAATTTTCTTAACATTCTCCTTACTCCACTCACTTTCAGGACTTTCAAACCAGGCTCTGATACCAAAATGGTTCGGAAACCAAAGAGAAACACTCAACTTTGACAATTATGTGATTCTTATTCCTCTGCTGCCAATACAATGGAAGAACTATTTATACTAATCATAAGGTGGGGAAGCGTATTTAAACTTAAGGAAGAGTTACAGAGGTTACAAGCTACTCATGATTAGCATATAGGAGTTACAGGGGTTACAACAGCATCAATGAGCATTATTAGGAAAACGGTTGGTGACTCATCAATTGGTTAGTCCTTCTTTTGTTTCATCTGGCTGGTTCTTCCGTTTCAACACATTTTGTCCAAACTAAGATAAATTGGTTGTGTGCTTTCTATTTTCTCTACTCTTTCTAAATTTTTGCTTAAAGTGCTTTCTAGAGGTGTTAAAAATAAATAAAATTAATTGGATCAAACCAAACAAAAGTAGGTCCAATTCTATCAAAACCAATTTAATTGGTTTGTCTTTTGATTTTTGGTTTGGTTTGGTAAAACTAAACTAATGACTCAACGTAGAAGTCACCAACTTTTGCAATATGATATATGACTATTTCATTACAAATGATTAAATTATCTTGAAATATAATATAGTGAGTTGTGCAAAAAAACCTGAGGTGTAGTTAGAAATGAATATATGTGATTATTAATTTGTAGTGCACTTGCTTTTATTCATGTGCCTTTCATATGCTATGCAATATATACATGAAGAGCCCCGACGTTCTTATGGGAATTAAAGAGAGAAATTAACCACGAAAGGTCAAAGATTTTCTCAAGGCTTTTTGTTCTCAATCTCTGTAGATTTATGCATACCTTTTGTAATATCCGGTCCCTCCGTAAACGTGAGAAACACGATGTTTGATTTCTCCGTAAACGTCAGAAATGAGCCAAATATAAAAGGAAGTTCTTGAAATAGAAGGAATTGGGGTCAAATAAAATTATGATAAAATTATAAATATTAGAAAATGAAGATTTGAGATTTAAGATGCCTAAAAACCAGAGCCAGAAGAGTTCAGAAAATTTGTCGAAGAAAGTAAGGACATTTTTGTAATTTTTGGAAAGTTTGGAAAACTCATAGGAGGGCTTTTAAAACAAAAAATTTGAGTTTTTTGGGGTTCTCAGAGGCCCTGAAAACCATGGGAACCCCTAGAACAGTTGAAACCCCTCCAGTGAGCGATTTCGACAAAGGTTGACTAAAACTTTGACCGAACGATTCGAAATGGTTTCAGATCCTTTTTGAGTGATTCCAAAGGCAATTCTTATGATTAAGAGCCTAAGGAATATGATGGAAAAGACGAATTTCAAAAAGGAGTTGAAATGGGCCTAAAATGAAAAAGCCAAGAATAGGGACTAAAATGTAAAAAGGAAAAGTTACTTTTTGCTTTCTTAAAACACGCTCCAGCCCTCCCCAAGCTGCACCAATGTTTTACCCATTTCTAAAACTGCTAAACACTCCAGCCAAGGCATCATGTGGAAGGAGAAACAAAGAAGGAGAAGAAGAAGCCTTGAATAGGTATGAAAGGGTGTGTTTTCTTCCTTTTGTCTTTACAATAAATATTCCCCTCCTTCTCCTCTATATTTCCATGGGTTCAGAATGTATTTTGATGCTATTTTGGTTCTGGTCCAGCAAGGAGAAGTTAGGATTAGAGGAAAGGCTTGGGTGCAAGAAGAAGCCACTTAGAAGAGCAAGAATTTAAGGTAGGTTCCCATTCCTTTCCATGGCTTTTCTTGCACTTCTTGCTTGTTCTCCTCCATATGAATTTCGTGCAACCTAGAGCCCATCCAAAGGGAGTTGAATTTTGACCATATCAAGGGAAGAACAAGTGATTTAGAGTGTGGGAATTTAGAATAGACAAGTGGAAACAAAAAGGGAGCCTTAAAATTTAAGTTGGCACAACTTGGGGTTTTGAAATAAGTGATGAAATCTTATTTTTTCTAGAGGTATTTTAGCTTATGTAAGACATGATTTGAGTCCCTTAGACCCCTAGGAAGTTAGATATGTGACATTCCTTCCAAGAAAACAAAGCAAAGTTCAAGGACTCTTTTCATGATGTATATCTCGGCCACACAAGGTCTGGTCACCTAGAAAGTGTTTTAATTTGTTCTAAGCCTAGAATGGGACTTCTTATGATGGTAGAAGGTGGGAGGAACCCTTGAAAAAAATTTAGAAGTCATGGATTGGGAGATGAGGCAATGGCTTTCATAATGTGACCTTATGAAGCAACTTGTGTTTAGGCTTTTGTAAATGAATATGTAATGGCTCCAAGGGCCTTAAATGAGGTCAAGAGGCCTAGAAATGAGAAAAGAATGGAGTTAAGAACTTGAATCATGATGGTTGCTTCAATAGGCTATTTATGGAGCCATTATGTGACTTATGGAACCAAGTATGTTCTTGAGAGTAAATTGAATGCTTTAGCTTGTTTCAAGAATATAATTGAGTATTATTCATGATGTTTAGGCCAAGAAAACTGACCCCACCTTAGTGTTCTTGTGGAATCGAAAAAGGAAAGAAGTAAGGCAAAGTAAAGCTTGCATAGATAACAATGTAGCTCTCTCTCTTTTCTCCCATGCATGAATGAATATCTACATTGTTTTTGAATGTGTGTATGAGTATTTTAAGCTATGAATTGTATTTTAGTATGATGTTTATGTTCCATGGAACCATAGTATTGCACTATATATTCAAATGATGCCTATAAATGTTACATTAGTTTACTTAAATGTGGAGAGGCCAAGAACCTTCTATCTTCGGTGAGGATGAGCCAAGAACCCTTAGAAGTGGTTGAGACCAAGAGAAAGTCTCCCAAGAGCAAGGCTTAGTTCAAGGCCTTTGAGAAAAAGGGTGAGGCAAGTCCAAGAACCTTGAAAAAAGTGGGTGAGGCTAATCCATTCATTTGGCAAGCCTAAGTATGTTATGTGTGCTTTGTGTAAATGCCAAGAATGTATTTTGCACCATTTTCTATATTGATATGCCATGCATGCATCCTTAACACTTGTATTACATTCTTTATGCATGATTGAATGGGAGATAAGCTATTGGGATTCCTAGAATCTTACTCTTCCCTCCCCATTACTTAATATGCCTAGGTGGATCAAGAGAGCAAGGAAATGGGAGCCACCACACTTGGAAGCAAGAAGATTAGCAATGAAGTTGTAACATATTTGTATTATAGCCATATAGTTGTCACATGATGTATCTCCATAATGTATATGATGTATGAGCTTATGAATATTTGTAAAAGTATGGGTATATTGTATATGTATGAGAACTAGATCCATGTAAATGATATTTCATGAATTTGACTTAGATATGTCAAGTTATACAAGTATGGCTCTTGTGTATATCTTGGTATGGATGAGTGACATTATGGAATCTGGGTAATTATCCCTTTGAGACATGTTTGATAGAGTATCTTCATGCTTTCCCACGTGCTCCTGTGGCCATAGAATGAGAAGAGGCAAAAATGGACCCCTTGAGACCCCATATGAAGCTTAAAAAGGGCATTTTGCAACCCTATGTCACAAACTAATCAAATGGACAAATTTCATCATGAAATTTGGCATGCATGTAGAGCTCATCTAGAGATTTTTGGGAAGCTAGAGTGCAGAATTTTTGGAGGTCTATGGAATATTTGGTGAATTTTTGAATTTAGAAATTTTTCTGATTTTGGTCAGTGTACTGTAGCTTTGGTCTAAAAATGCATCTGTGTCAAACATAGGGCAAATGAGGTCCAATGGTCCTGAAATTTTACATGGAGAAACTAGACATGCACAGTGAGATATAGAAACTAGAAGTAACTCATTTGGAAGTCTAGAGAGAGAGAAATGAATTTTTGAAATTAGAACTCACTGTCAGTGATGCAGCAGGACCCTCAGCACTGTTCCATCGATTTTCTCTAGTTTATTGTCATTATCTAGGTCTAGAGCTATTTTTCCCTTAATGTAGACATCTGTAGCTTTCCAGATTGATATAGTTTACTTGATTTGGAGTTTTTTGGAATTAGTTATGAATTTTTAAAATCCATATCAGTAAGCTGTAGCAGAACTCAAGGGCAGCCGGACCTTTCATACTTTTCGGTTGTCAAACACAGTACAGCTGGGTGTTTCATACCTGTAATTATTTTTACCTTATAGTATACATACAGAGCTTTTTGGAAAGCTATCATTTGCCTCGTTTTGATTTTGTTAGAATTAATTATGATTTTTCAAAGTCTGCCCCAGAAATTGAAAATTGGAACCCGTGGCAAAAATTCTGATATGTGTTCCAAACCTCCAAACCCGAGTTTCTTGACCTAAATGGCTATGAATCCGATATGTTTTAATATGTTATGGTCTAAGAGGAGTTGAGGATCAATTTATGGGCTTGGGAGTGATTTAATGTTGAGCTAGAGGTTCTTAGTAATGTGCTTCCCATTGTTATGTGTTGTATGTCCAAGTAAATTGTGTAAAAAGTTCAACTAGTGCAAAATAGACCTCAAGAGCTTATGTAATGATATTCTTGCTTTGAATGAATGTATGGATATTATATGGACAAAATTGTTTAAACCAAAGTGGGATTGATCCGTGTGGGTTTGTTTATGTGATTTCGGTCCATATGCTACGCTTTGTGTGCAAGTCTGGTGTTTATTGCTTGAATGCTATGATATGAGTTTCTTGGGGTTAAGATATGACCGCTTTCATTTAGATATGTCTTTCTCAAGATAATATCTTTCTTTTCATAGTTACATTAACATTATGAAATTATTTTTTAAATTTTAACTTTGGACAATTTTGACTTATGTTTTCAATTTAGTTTTAATCTCAATTAATTTATTTATTTTTAAATTTTGTTGCAATTTAGGCTTAAAATAAATGTACTATATGATGAGTTATTGAATAACTTCTTACTTATGTTATGAAACTGTTAAAAAATAATTGTTGAATGATAAATGTTTATATATATATATGTATAGAGAGATATATATTAGGCTTCAAGTTTTATATGCATCATGTTAACTTTTTACTTTTGCCCTTCAATCATCCAATCCTAGATCCACCCTGTCCCATCTCTTGATCTCCTTCATCCCTTTCCTGGTAGAAAGCCAAACTGTATAATGACTCTACTTTTCTATTTATAGATTTATTAAATTGTAATTCTATTTTCTCTTGCTTTAATCTTTTAATGTATTGTGGCGGGGGCGACAAGAAAACCGCAAAGGACAAGTGCTTCAATCATTTCATTGCAAATGTAAGCTCTTTTTTACATTTTTCCCCTTTTAAATTTGTTCTTTTAGCAGAGGTTTTCCTTAAATCTTTTTCATAAATTTTATTGAGTACGATAGATATTTCACTAGAATGTTGTACAAATTCAAATTACTTGACCAAGATCTATAGAAGACTGACCCACTTGTTTTTCTCTAGTAAGGCGAGCGTAATTTTAATTTTTTTAATCACAAATATAAAGTCGAAAAATAGTCAGAAAAATTATTATTGTATGTTTATTTCAATAATCAGTTCATGGGACGGGGGCCTGTTTGCCGATTCTGTGCTAATAAACCATTGTTGTTGTAATTTATGTTCAAGCCCCGTAAATGTTAAACAGCTATTTGCCCTCATCAACTTGTCTTGATTTGTTATAGCCCATCAGGACAATGTTTTTGTCACTGTGGTTGCTTCTATCCACTATCGTGCACTAGCAGACAAGGCTGACTTGAAACGGCAAAAAATCTTTATTAATTTAGAGAGGGTAAAAGGAAGATGTAACTTTTCGTCTCAACCATTGTCTTCGATGTGCAAAGTTCATAACATGTAATTTGATACTAAATAATCTAGAAATCATACTTTTACATTGATAAGTTTTTTTTACTTTATAAATGTTGATGATCTTCCATTGAAATTGCTTTATCAGGTTTATGTCAATTTGATATTTATTTTGGTAAACAGGTGTATTCTATTCAAGCATAATCATTGAGTTGCTCCTCCAGTCTTGACTCCTTGTTACTGTTCTCTCTGTAATCGTGATCCCAACTTGCTCATGCCACTTGATGTGCAAGATGGAAATGGAAATCGATGATGGTGCTCTAACAAAAGCCATTATAGGGACCATTAATTGGTGATGTAGATGCGTATATAATACCATTTAAATCCTTTTAATCGCATGAAAATAGCTGGATCTACAAGAAAATTTTTAGATCTACTCTCGGGCCTTTTATAATTTTCAACCTTTTCGAGTTTTCCCCGTAAATATGATATTTGAATCTATTTATGGATGCTTTTGGTGTTGGGAAAGCTTGTTGATGGCGTGTTTCGAAGCTTTCTAGTGCTCCCATGCGGAAACGCCATATTCAGCACTAGAGGAGGTTGAATCTTGGATTTTATTACTTGAATCTTGACTGCAGCAGCCTCTAGTACTTTTTTTTTTTTTTTTTTAAATGCAAAACGCGTTAAAACCGCTGCATTTGGAGCTTTGGTTTAAGCTCCCATGGCAGAATCGGCCATTATCGCATGCTACTATTTATGCTTCAAGATCTGTGCGTATTTTGCGGACCCTCATTTTGTGACTCGATGATCCATGTAACCATTTGAGTTTTGCCTGCGAGATGATCCAACGGCCAGGAATCTTGGTTTATTGGGTATTGAGCATTGGATTGAAAAAGTACTGAGTCACATGATATGTAATCCTAGTACGAACTCACTGAAATTACTCACAAACAACCAAATCTGGAAAACAAAGTAGGGAAAGTAGAAAACGAAGGAGATGAAAATACGGAAATAATACCGCATTAACGTCACATTTCCATTAAAGAAAAGGAAGGACTTTAAATGGGCTAAATTAATAGTTAAGACTTTTTTTACTAATTCTTATAATTTAATCTTTCTAATGTTATAATTAAATCTTTTTAAAATTATAACTAAGTCTTTTTTAAAAATAATTTTTTTCAAATTAAAAAAACTGAAGAGACTGTATGCTTTTCTTGTTTTTAAAACAGTTTTTGTTTTTAAGAATAAAAAAAATTAAAAAATTTGTTTGATAATGTGTTTTTAATGACATATTTTGTGAAATAAAAAAATAAAATTTTATTTTTGAAAATAGAAAAATCAAAATATTTTTTTGATATTTTGTAATGTAGAATAAAAAAAATAAAAAATAATTACTTTTTAAAATAATAATTCAATTTTTTTTTAATTTTGTTATTCTTAAAATTTATTTTAAAAAATATCTATTTTAAAAATATTAAAACAAAAACAGGCACTGCCTCGTTACAAGTCCAAGGAGTATCAGACAGCCGCTTTTCCTAAGATACCACTCTACAATTACGAGTCGCCGACTATTGCACTGTTTTTACTGTAACTCTCGTACCATCTCCCCCAACTCGGATCTTTGTAGATCTATACATCATCAACCGATCGAAATAAACTGTACTTCATCAATTATTTAAACACAGAACTTTAGGAGGACATTAAAGAAAGACAGAAGATGAAGTATCTTATTGGCCACTCAAAATACACTTGTCTAAATTATATGCACAAATAAGTCTAATGGTTTGTACACTATATCATGATTCCAGGAGTTGACATTATTGTGCCACGATAGCAAGCCCTGTAATAATACAATTTTTTTGGGGTCAGATTTAATAATACATACATGTAAAGTAGAACAATACTGCAATAGTGATGACAGTATTATTCAGTGGCGCATTAGGAAAAGCGCCATGGCTCCCGTTTCACGGATTATACTTATCCCCCAGAGTATGAGTACTCTCTCCATTAGAGTCTCCTCGCCTACCGACATAAGACTAATAATTTTTGTTCAACTCCTATTTCATTTTTCAAATGAAACGATTTAAATTTCATTATCAAATATATTATTCTAATTAAAGACTAGAGATCCATAGGAAAATAATCTTTTTCAAGATTTCAATGGCTACTCTAAATGACTTTAATTCTTTGTAAGGTTAAAATATACTTTTAATCTCAAAAACTTCAAGTATCATTTATAATCTTTAAGTTTATTTTGTTTTAATTTAATCTTTTGACTTTATTTTAAGTTTTATTTTTATTTCTTAATTTTATTTTGTTCCAATATGAACCCTCAACTCTACATTAAATTTCAATTTAGCCTTTTAACTTTATTTTAAATTTTATTTTTGTCCTTTAACTTAATTTAATTTAATTTACTCTAATCTAATTAATACTTTCATGTTTATTTCAATTTTTGTCGTCATTGTCACTAGAGAGACCAAGGTCATCATATATGTTTTTGGTCACTATGCCCTATTTAATTTTTAATTTACGAAATATAGTAAGCGGTGATAGAAAAGGTATTATAACAAATAAATCCAAGTTGGCAAAGAGTTATAAGATTTAAGTCATCAATAAGCTACAATGAAATAAATTTCGGTTAATCATTTTAATTTGACTGTGGAAAAAGACAGTTGAATGGTTTTTGAAAATTAATGACTAAATTAAAACAAAATAAAATTAAAGAATAAAAATTAAATCTAAATTAAAGTTAAAGAACTAAATTTGACCAAATAAAGTCAAGAAATAAATGTGAAATTAGAACAAAAGAAATTAAAAAAATAAAAGTAAAATTGAAAATGAAGTTAAAAGAACATCAAATAAAATTAAGATATTAAAAATGCATTTTTACCTTCTATCAATTATCTTATTTTTCTAATGGACTCTCAAATGAGGACTCATCAGATGTGAGACTCTATATTAATAAGTGCTAGCTTCGGTACCTGCACGGGCACCACTCAAATAATTAAACCATGAACAAGTATGGTGGAATTCCATAAACATTAATAATTTGTGTAGTGTCGAATTACACTGCAAGTCCACGTGACGCATCATGTGAATATCCTGTTCAAGTTCACCTATATGGTGAAATAAATAATTAAATCCTTAAAGAAACTTTTGTTGCAGTGGCCACTAGTTGAGATTTGAGAATATGATCAGTGGGTAGTATATGATGATTAGGTAATGGAAATTTAACAATGCAATCAATGTCTAAGAAAGTAATCTTTGGTTCACCACCCACTTTCCAGGATTGCCTGAACAGTATATACATTGGATCGAAATGCATTCTCAAAGAAAGAGCAGTGAGATTGATCCACGCGATCATAGCCGCCCATATGTGAAAAAACACATGTCAAAGTCAGTAGATAAAGAAGAGGAAGAAAACGTTCTTTTCCCTGTTCAAGATCAATCCTGCATGACAAAGAGGAACAGGCATTCTTCATAGCACTGTCTAAAACAGCAAATCTGATCCAGCCAAAGTAATTCTCATCTCGACAACAATTATGGAATCTAATCTGTGTAAAGATGTTGTGTGTCTCTTGGTGCCCTTTTACAGCTTTTGTTTATGTTTTGGTTCTTCTATAGATCTCATTACCTCGTGTCAATTCATCAAAGACCCTGAAACACTAAGCTCAGGTAATTTCAAACTTGCGTTCTTTAGCCCAGAAAATTCAACCAATCGCTATGTGGGAATTTGGTATCTATCTGAATCCACTGTCATATGGGTTGCTAACAGAAACCAACCCCTTAGGGATTCTTCTGGGGTTCTCACTATTTCTGAGGATGGCAACCTTGTGGTGTTGAATGCGCAGAAACACACACTTTGGTCTACTAACATGTCAAACATTCTTCCCAATTCATCTATTGCTCAATTTCTAGACACCGGGAACCTTGTTCTGAGAGGTAACACCGCAGGAAACACACTATGGGAGAGTTTTCAGCATCCTTCTGATTCATTTTTGCCAAGCATGAAGCTTGGTACAAACCCAAGAACAGGTGAAAAAGAAAAGCTTACATCTTGGAAATCCCCTTCTGATCCATCCATAGGAAGCTTCTCTGCAAGTATTGAAAGGCCGGATGCTCCTGAAGTTGTAGTCTATAATGGGTCTAACCCATATTGGCGATCTGGTCCATGGAATGGCAGGGTATTTCTGGGACTATATCAGATGGGTACTTCGTATCTCAGAGGATTCTATCTAGGAAAAGAAGAGGGTGGTACAAGTTATATTACTTTTGATCTGGCGAACAAATCTAATTTAGCAGTCTTTAAGTTGAATTCCATAGGAAAATGGGTTACAACAGGGTGGAGGAACAAGAAGGAAATTGGGAGCTGGTTGATTCAAGACTCTAAATGCGATGTGTATGGACAATGTGGGGCATTTGGAAGCTGTAATCGTCAGAGTTCGCCTGTTTGTAGCTGTAAATGGGCTTGAGCCGAAGAATCCAGAGGAATGGAATAGGCAAAATTGGACAAATGGATGTGTGAGAAAGGCACCATTGCAGTGTGAGAAGAGGCTCAAAGATGGGTTCTTGAAGCTAGAGATGATGAAAGCTCCTGATTTCGTAGAGCCATTGAACGTTCCAGCAGACAAATGCAGAACGCAGTGTTTAGAGAATTGCTCTTGTTTGGGATATGCATATGATGCTACCATAGGCTGCGAGTCTTGGTGTGGTAACTTAATTGACAAATAAAGATTCCCTTATGGAGGAGTTGATCTTTACATTCGTCTTGCAAATTCAGAGCTCGGTACCTGTTTCTTGTTCCATGTCCATGATTAAATTTTTTATTCTTCGATTTTGTTTCCACTTTCCACTGTCATATCAATCTGGTAAAGCTTGTTTGATCCTTTCATTCTTATAAAAGCAGACAAAGAAGCAGAAAATAGTGAAGATAGAAGAGGAGATAAAAGAAGCAACAAGTGGAAGAAGTTGACAATAATCATTGCAATTTCGGCCACTATAGGAGCCACTATTTTTGCTACATGTTCATATATTTTATGGAGAAGTGCGTCCAAATCTAAAGGTACATGCACAATATTCTGGCCAGTTTTCATAGTGTTGCATTAAAATATAATATTAATTACTCAAATACTAGAAGAAGCCCCGCAAATAGTGATGAATTTTAGCTTATCCAAAGTGACAAATTATTCTTGAATACAGGGAAAACGAATCAAAACGGTCAGAGTGAAAGCATATTAAGAGACTCAAAACAAGATAAACTAGAGGAGCTTCCACTTTTTGAATTTGACAAGCTTGCAATTGCAACAAACAATTTTCACCAAGCTAACAAGCTTGGTCAGGGGGTTTTGGTCCAGTATACAAGGTAAACATGGGTCATTTTATGTTCATTAATCTATCTTATATATATATATATATATATATATATATATGTATTAGACTTTTTAATGTTATTCATTTTCTTCGAGGAAGAATTGCAAAATGTATAGATCATTGCAGTTAAAAGACTTTCAAGAGCCTCTGGACAGGGCCTTGAAGAATTTATGAATGAGGTGATGGTGATTTCTAAGCTTTAAGATCGCAATCTTGTAAGACTTCTTGATTGTTGTGTTGAAAGAAAAGAAAAGATATTGATCTATGAGTATATGCCAAACAAAAATTTGGATGTAATGCTCTCTGGTTAGTTCATGTTAATGCCTTTTTCCTTATCTGCATTAGAGATTTCACTTTCATAGTTTTAAAAGATAAGTGAATATGATTTTGGTTTTGGTCACCTCACATTGTTTTCCTTCTTCCTTACTCTTTAGATTCAAAGAAAGTAATAGTCTTAGATTGGAGAAAACGCTATAATATAATTGAAGGAATTGCTTGAGGTGGTCTACTTTATCTCCACAGAGATTCAAGATTAAAAATAATACATAGAGATCTTAAGGCAAGTAACATCTTGTTGGATGAAGAGCTAAATCCAAAAATATCAGACTTTGGCTTGGCAAAGATTTTTGAAGGCAGTGAAAATGAGGCCAATACTAGAAGGATTGTTGGAACATACTATGTCTACCATTGTCACCTTTTCAGTTATGATATTTCCTAATATAGCATTCAGTAATGCAGTGAAATTAAGAGCTAAACATTTTTTAAATGCAGTGGCTACATGTCTCCTGAATATGCAATGGAAGGTTATTTTTAGAGAAATAAGGTGTTTTCAGCTTTGGAGTATTGTTACTAGAAATTGTTAGTGGGAAGAAAAACACTAGGTTCTATCATAAGGAGATGTCTTTAAGCCTCTTGGGATTTGTAAGACTCAAATTCATAGTTTTTGAATTTCAAGTTCAGTGGTGGTATATATCTTGATGCTTGTTTTGATATTTGTAGACATGGAAACTATGGAGTGAAGACAACATTAAATCTCTGATAGACCCAGAGATATCTAATCCATGCTTTCGTAAGGATATTTTAAGATGCATACACGTTGGACTATTGTGTGTGCAAGAACTAGCAAAAGACAGGCAAAATATGGCCATTGTATCTTCAATGCTTAATAGTGAGATCGTGAATCTTCCTTCACCAACACAAGCTGCTTTCACTAAAAGGCAATACAGTGTGAGTACAGAAACTTCTCAACAGAGTGATGGAATTTGCTCCATCAACAATGTCACACTCACAAACATCTAAGGCAGATGAACATATGGCTCCATTATATCATTCTTAAAAAGAATGCTATTCGTCCCATATGTACAATAATTTTGCTATCTCTAATGCATAGACGTTGTCAGTGGTGGATTTTTCAAAATCTGAATATTAGACTTCTGATTTGCATCTACTGGAAAATCATTTCTATCATCAGAAAAGGGATACTTGACTATAAAATTGTCTAGATAACATAAAATCTTTAGAAATCTATTTTTCTGCCAAAACTGGGATGATCATGATCTTAAAGGTGATTGTATTTTTTATGTAAAGAGGACCTTTTTATTAATGCTTTTCAGAATTCAATACATCAAAGGAGATTTTCCAAGCCAAACTTGGCTATAAATTAGAGATAGCAGCTTACTTTAGATTACAAATGAGCAGCTAAATTGGTGGACCTACTGGTCCAAGACAAGGCACAATTTCTAAAATTTACATAAACAAGTCTAAGGTTTTCCATTAGATCCAAAGCAAACGTGGCTCCCATACAAGCAACAAATGCTTCTAGATGGTCCACCGAGGATAGTAATGAATTCTCTTTGCCATTGCAGCAAAAAAACATTTCCCCTATGGTCTCTAACGGTGCATCACCAACCACCGCCTTGTCACTATCATTTGAAATAAATAATAATAATAATAATAAATAAATAAATAAACTAACACGGACAGAACCTTAATTTCAAGTCTAATCTTTATCGAAAGCTTGTTTTCAAGTAGTTTTATCAAAAGCTCTGTTTAATAACTCATGGTTTATACCTAGTAATTTTCTCATCATGTATTATCGTCTCTCCTTTCAAGGACTCAAGCTTAGTTTTATCAAAGCCTCTGTTTAATATAATTTTGCTTGTAGATAAGTATTTTAATTTGTTAATATACGTTATTATCCCTATCCATTCCAAACTTCAAATGTTTTATGTTGAGGGCATGGCGTTATGCTTTTAGTTTTTGGCCGACACAAAAGATGTTATTCAAAATCAGAGAAAAGGAAACCAATTATTTGGTTGGATTTGTATAGTAATGGCGCAGAAAAGAGCCAAAATATATCATTGTTAAAGTAGAGAAAATGATGCCTTGTTCACTTCAGAAAACAGAGCAGAAAACAAAAGGGATTTGTTCACCAATTTTGGTCGGTGGGGGATTTGTACGTAGTTTCTCTAAGGCTATGTTTGATTCAACGGGGAGAGGAGAGGGGAGAGGAGGGATTTTAATAGAGGGGATGGGAAGGGAGAGGAGGGATTTTAATAGAGGAGAAGAAGGAATTTTAATAATATATTATTTGGTTTAGGAAGAAAAGAGAAGAAAAATAATAATATATAAATTATTTTATTTTTGTATATTTTAAAAATAATGATAATATAATTAATTATTTTTTATTTTTAAAAATTTAATATTTTTATTATTAAATTAAACAAATATTAAAATTTTTTTATAATTATAATTATTTAAAAAAATTTATAAATAAATAAAATTAAATAAATAAATAAAAAGATTTTTTAATTTAAAAATTTTATTAAAATAACTTTTTCTCTCAATTTCCTCGAATTAGAGGGGAGAGATAAAAAAGTTTAATAAAATTTTTTCTCTCCTCCCCCATAAAAAAAATGCATACTAAACAAGGACCCTCCCCTCCCTCAAACCAAACAAGGTAAGTATCTCCGTCTCCTTTGTTTTAGATTAACACAAATTGCCCTAAAATTTATATCTTAAGCACTTGGGTTTGAGAATTGCTTACCAACGTGAATAGCTCGACATCTTTCGGATGAAAAGAAGGTCAAATCCAGCTCATCAAAAAGCCAAATCTCTGCAGAATACTATAGTTGATTAAAAGAGAGAGAGAGAGAAACATGCTAAGAGTAGTAATGGCAAATATATTAGTATCTAAACCACTATAGAATTATAGAAATTGCTAAAAAGTTGACCCAGATGATGCAAAATAGAATAACCCATAATAGTAACTTGGAGAAGAAATTTATCATTGAGAGATATAGTAGGGTGAGTCGAATAAGAAAGGGGAGGAAAGCATTACCTTTGGAGCTTCACTGGAAGTGGATTGGAGTAACTGCCCTTTGCCCTTCAATTCCACATGGAGCGTCAAAAAAAAAAAAAAAAGTGGCAGAGAGGGAGAGGGGCAATCTTACGCGGGCTTTTGGAGGAAAATAAAATTAAAAAAGGAAAACAAAAGTAAGCGGGGACCGTAAAAAATACCAATTTTTTCCTGTAGTGTTATTACCCATTAAAATCTAGAGTTCACTTGAATTAGTTTAAGGCAATATCCAAACCTACACAAAAGCTTGAAAATACAAGAAAAAAATAGATAGTAATCCCATGAATTGAAGGACTAGAAGGGTTTTTCCTTAACTGCCACAAACTTTGAAAAGCTTATCATGTAAGGAATCTAGCATTTCTCATGCCGTCAAACAGACAAAAACATATGTGCTATTTGCATTGTATAATGTTGCATATCGAACGTTGTCTTGACTTTTTTTCTTTATTCCGCTTCAGGTTAGATGGGAAATTTAATAATCATTCTCCTCCAGCCTACGAGCACATGTTTGGCTTCTTTGGGTCGCGCTCTGCATTTAAAAAGCAGAGTGATATTACTTAATTCACCCGCCAATCCTGATAGAGATTGATCTCTACGTGCTGCGAGTCATTGTAGTATGCCGTGACTATCATAATGATGCATTATTTTTAAGGTGAGTTATTATAAAGGATTAAAAAATAAAAAAATACTTTTAAAAATAAATTATTATTTATTTTAAGATGATTAACATTGAAAACAGTTAAATCTAATAGTAATATATTTTTAAAAATAAATTTTTTTACTTTTTAATCCTTAAACATAATTTTTCTTTATTTTTACAACTGTATATTTTATGTCACCAAATCATTTTTCTTTTATTCAATTTTGTCCATGATTCTCCTTGCAATCGATCAGTTTTCTTTTGAATATAATTTATCCTATGAATGCAATACGATCATTTTTTATCTGTTTGAATTTCCAATATTAGTTTGAGAATGATTATGATATCGATTAGCAAACGAAATAACAGTAATTATATAGCATTTTGAAATGGTCTACATGAAAAAGTTTTACGCACTTTTTAAAAAAGGAGTAAGTTTTGGCAACAATATATATACACACACAGTTTAGGTTGGGAGCAAATTTTTTTTAATAACTTTTCTATATTTTATTTGAAAAATATTAATTTTTATAATATAATATTAAATAAAATGATTTTCTTTGAACTTTAAATTAAGTCAAATGAGGTTAGGTTTGTAAATGTTGTAAACAAGGTTAGTCTTGAAGCTAAAATCATGATACGCACACAAAAATTTCATGAACGGTTCAGAAAAGAAGAGAAAGTTTTGGCAGCAAAATATATATATATATATATGGACACACACAAACATCATCATCATTAATAATATCAAATTAACATGAATCAAATTACACCAAACCAAATAAAAATCAAATCAAATAAACTATAATTTAAAATCGAATAAGTCATTTATTTTATAAAATTGACTGACTCAGATTTAATTTAATTTTGGTCTTACACCGAATTGAATTGAATATTTAAACATTTCAAACGATAAGTCAGACAATAGTAAAACAAAGTTAGTCCTAATTCTAGAGTTGAAATTGTGCGTTGCTTGATAACTGATAGAGTAACTGGCACATGTTACAAGAATGCTATTACAAAATGTTACAAATGGTAAGTTGCCCTAAAACATTAGGTAAGCAAAACATTTACAATTACAATGTTTGACTTTGGAGGCAAAGATTAATAGCAAATATAGTTTAATGACAATTAAATGTGAAGTCAATTACCAAACATCTTTGCAATATAGGATAATAAGGATTTATAAAGTAAAGATACCTATTGACATTTTTTAGAGTATGTATCTCTGAAGAATTCTTTTCTGAAACAGGAACTTCATGGTCACTGTGCTATAAAAAATCTGAATATAATAAGAGTATGAATATAATAAGAAAATTGAGATAATGTGGGTAACTGTATATGAAATTTTGACAAAATAACCAATTTAATTCTTATAATTTCTGTACAAATTAATTTTTAATGGGAATTTTCATAACATAGTCATCAAATTTTTAATTATGATTATTTTGTCATAGATTATAATATTTCAAATGACAAAATTAAAAAAGGGCAAAATAACAAATGCCATTGAGAATTAGTGGGCATATTCTGGGCTGGGCTTGGATTGATTCTAGCAATAACACGTACTTTGTAGCCCAACCCAGTCATGGCCTAGTTTAAAAGTTTAATAATAAATTTTAATCAAATTCAAATCGTTCAAATAATTAAAATCAACGCAAACCAAAACCTCAACTACCAATAACATTAAAATCAGAGAACATGTTTCAAAATTTATATGTGTATGTGTGTGTCGATATATATTATATAGTGGTCCTTTATTTTTTTCATTGATATGCATTCATTTAAGTTTTTGTAGATCTTCTTCTCACCCGTCATCATCCATTAAAAAAAAGGAAAATGCTACCGTTAGTTTATTTTTAATTAAATCACTGCAGTCAATACAAGACAATCAATTTTCATAAGACTGAATTATTTCGAATGTAACTAATTGTAGTACATCTGCAAGGGTTGAAAAAAAAAAAAACAATGGCCTAGGACCTAAGATTCCTTTCTGCCGTTCTATCACATCTAGGTCCTCGATTATGTAAGTAGATAGCAGCAACGTTCAATAGGTGAACTCCAAATAGATAACCATTCATGTCAAAATAAATAAAGGTTAAGCAATGTCATGTGATTTTTCTGTTTTTTAATTCACACACTTAGAGCAGGTTATATCTGAAAGTGACACCGTATGTTATTTATTTATGTGTTTACAGGGACAACCTTTATAGGTGAAGTTACTAGGATCTTAGCTTATCAGATTGGTCCCAAAACAGAGATCATGGATCACCTGCCAGTCTAACGAACTGATATACCTGACAATAGGTTATTAAAATTATCTTTTAAAGAGGAGACATTCTTTTTGGTATATGATAGTGGAGAAAGTTTCAAGCCTTCATACTAAATACCAGCGCTCCTCATAACTAGAGCACACTGGCTTGGAAAGAAGGTACATTGAACACACAAAGATTTTGAAATTCTCCCATCAGTTCATGAATGCATTCACTTCTTTACAATTTTGTAATTTCTTTTCTTCTAAATGAATGTAGCAGCTTAGATTCATCTTGAGGTACAATGGTATGATTATATATATAGTGGAAATTCTTCCGAGTATCTGTAGGATAGTAATTAAAGCCATCCCATTCTTGTCTCCATCTGCTATCTCCCTTGCATGTTTGTGACAGTGACATTGTTGATGGAGCATGACTTATTGCTCTGTTGAGATGATGACTCCGCACTCAACACAACCTTCCTTTGTATGAATGCAGGTTGACACGGTGGAGGAAGATTAACAATGTCATTATTGAACATTGAATTTACAGTGGCCATAGAAGGCCTATCTCTTGCATGTTCTTGCACGCATAGAAATCCAACGTGTAGGCATCTCATAATGTCGCTGACATATTTTGGATCAGATATTTCTGGGTCCATGAGAGATGCAATATCCTCTTCACTCCATAATTTCCATGCCTAAAAAGAAATGCAAGAATCAAATGCAGCATAAACCATCAATTATTTATAGAGCTTTGTTAACAGACAAAATTATGCCATAATTAATTTGGAGAGGCTTACAAATTCCAAGAGGTTCAATGAGTGCTCATGATCACAAATGCTTGTGTTTTTTCTACCACTGATGATTTCCAGCAACAAGACTCCGAAACTAAAGACATCTGATTTCTCTGAAAATAATCCTTCCATTGCATATTCAGGTGACATATAACCACTGCATTTAATCTTTAATAGTAAAATTCAACTCATATGAATCTTGAAATGCCATTGCAATATTATATAAAGAAAGTGCAAGCTTACTATGTTCCAACAACCCTTCTAGTATTGCCTTCATTTTCACTGCTTTCGAAGATTCTTGCAAGACCAAAGTCTGATATCTTTGGATTAAGTTGTCCATCTAGTAAGATATTACTTGGCTTCAAGTCTCTATGTATAATTCTTAGTCGGGAATCTCTATGGAGATAAAGCAAACCACGAGAGATTCCTTTGATTATGTTCATGCGTTTTTCCCAGTCTAAAACCTTCTTTTTGATAGGATCTACATAAAAAAGTGAGGTTACAATATTTTAATTTATTCAAATAAAAAACTAAATCCTTTTCATGGTTTTTTTTGAAACCATAGTTGATTTAGAAGCAGGAAAAATGTTATGAAACTCTTATTTCAAAAGATAATAATGAATTACTATATAATAATAGAGTTAACAACACTAAAATTGCAAGGGTGCTATGTGCATAGATAAGAAGGAAACATAATAAGATGAACTAACCATATATGAAAGCATCCAAACTCTTATTAGGCATGTACTCATAAATCAACATCTTTTCCTCCCCTTCAATACAGCAGCCTAGAAGTCTCACAAGATTACGGTGTTGAAGCTTTGAAATCACAACCACTTCATTCATGAATTCTTCTAGCCCTTGTTTAGATGCTCTTGAAAGCCTTTTCACTGCTATTTCCTGTCCATCTTGCAATTCTCCCTAGTAGAATATATACGTTAATGGGGAAAAAAATAGAAATCATAAGGATTAGCTGAAAGAAGTTAAACTTCACATGATTCAGGTACCTTATATACTAAACCAAAACCACCACGTCCAAGCTTATTAGCAATATCGAAGTTGTTTGTGGCAGTTGCAACGATTCTAAAATCAAATAGCGGCAGCTTCTCAAGTTTAGCTATTTTCAAGTCTCTAAATGGGTCTTCTCCTGTGTTCAGCAATACTGTTGCCTTGCTTTCCTTTCTTCTGGCTGAATGCAATCATATAAACCAAAATCCCCACCAAAATAAATAAATAAAATAAAAGAAGACAGTTAATTGGATTAGACTTGTTTCTTTTTTCGTAGATAACTAAGATTAGATTAGATTCTATTATTCAAAAAGCAAGGCAAAGAGAGAGAATGTTTCTGTGAACTACGGAGTTAAAAAAAAAAAAAGTTTTACTCATGAATATTCTATGGAGAAAAAGACATTATTGTGTTTACTAAAGTAACTAGCCAATGAAGAGAGCATGAATATTCTTGAAACCACTTAAACAGAGATATGTCAAAACATACCAGAATGCTTAGCAGTCCATGCCCTTGAGATATATGCACAGATAGCAACGATAAATACTCCGACTGTCACTGGTATTGCGATTACTACTTTCAAGTCTTTCTCCCTCCGCTCTATTAATAGCAATATAAACTCATTTATAAACATCATAATCTTAAATAATTGACTTAAAAAATATACCAACCAAGTTCTGAATAGGCTTCGCGGATGAAAAGATCAATTCCTCCATTTAACACTCTTACTATGTCAGTTAAGTTTCCAATCCAATACATGCAGGCAAGCGCAGCAACATATGCATATGCTGTACAATTGCAATTATTTAGGCACTGAGTTCTGCATGTGTCCTCCGAAACAAATGATGGCTTTGAAAGGGCTGGCACTTTTGTCATCTCCACCTTAAAAAACCAATCATCTTTGCCTCCATCACTCCCACACTGCAGCAATGCCCTCCTCACACATCCGCTAGTCCAGTTGTGGCTGTTCCATGCCTCGGTATTCCTCGGTTCGAACCCTCTTAAACAGCTGCAAATTGTGGAATTACTGGTGTCACAAATCGCATATGTCCCACAATAGTTATAAATATCACAGTTTGTTTGTTGAATCCTTTGCTTCCCAACTTCTTCTTTGTTAATCCTGGTGGTGTGAACCAATTTTCCTTCAGAAGTGATTTTCCATGAACTAACTGTTTTCTGATTGGTACTAATTGCCAAATTTGGAAAGAATGATTTACTAGGATGTTGGAAACTCTCCCATAATGTCCTGCCTGTGTGGTCTAGCAGCAAAAGGTTACCAGAATTAAGAAGTTGGGCAGTGGAACTAGATGCTTTGGTTGATACATTTGATGTCCAAATAACCTCTTTCTTCCCGTTCAATACTACAAGATTTCTGTTCTCGGATATAGTAATTATCCCAGAAGAATCCTGCAATGGTTGGTTTCTATTAGCCACCCATATAACTTTGGAGTTGGAGACATGCCAAATTCCTACATAGCGATCTGTTGTATTTCCGGGGCTAAAGAATCCGAGTTTGAATGCACTGTTGTTCGAGCTTACAGTTTCGGAATCTCTGATTAATCCAGATGATGTAAGGGTGTCTAAAGCAGTGTCCAAACCTACACAGAAGCTTGAAAGTACGAGAAAAATAGGGAGTAATCCCATGACTTGAAGGACTACAAGGGCTTTTCCTTAACTGCGACAAACTTTGACTAAAAGGCAGAGTGACATTACTTAATTGAACCGCCAATCTTTACAAAGATTGATCTCTACGTCCTGCGAATTATTATAGTATGCTGTGACTATCATAATGATACATTATTTTTACAACTGTAAATTTTATGTCATCAAATCATTTTTCTTTTATTTACTTTTTTTGTCCATGATTCTCCATGCAATCTATCTGTTTTCTTTTGAATCTAATTTATCCTATGAATGCAATACAATCATTTTTATCTGTTTGAAATCACAATATTAGTTTGAGAATGATTATGATATTGATTAGCAAACAAAACAATAGTAATTATATAGCCTTTTGAAATGGTAATTAGACCAAGTCTCTCAATGTTATGAACAAGGTCAGACTGGAAGCTAAAACCATGATCCACACGCAAAAGTTTCATGCACTGTTCAAAAAAGAAGATTAAGTTTTAGCAGCAATATATATATACACACACACAGTGGCGGAGCTAAGATTTTAGGTTAGGGGGCAAATTTTTTTTCTTAGTAATTTTTTTATATTTTATTTTTATTTTTTAATTTTTATAATATATTATTTAAATAAAAATGCTTTTCTTTGAACTTTAAATTAAGCCAAATGAGATTTAGTTTGTAAATGTTGTAAACAAGGTTAGGTTAGTCTTGAAGCTAAAATCATGATACGTACACAAAAATTTCATGAACGGTTCAAAAAAGAAGAAAAAGTTTTGGCAACAAAATATAAAAAATATATATATAGACACATCATCATTAATAAAATAAAAAGCTACAGTAACTGAAATTTTATTTATTTATAATCAAATTGGTGCGGTTAATTATTTCTTGCCACCGTTCTCTACTTAATTTGTAGTTACTGTATTCACCAAATTCAAGGGTTTTAAATTTTACCTTAAGGTGTCAAGTTATGGAATTGAATTATTAGGCGTTTAGTACTTGTTTGTCACCCAACTTAGTCTTGACTGTTTTATTTTATTTTATCTCTTATATTTATTTCTTTATGTATTTTTTATTGTTAATTCCCAATCCTAGGGATAGCCTAATTTTTTTAAGTTCAATTTTCTTTAATTAATTTACCTTTCAAGTTAATTCTTATGTTTAGCATTCCTACTTAGTTTTGAAAATTTCTAGTTATTTCACCTTAATTAAATCTTTTAGTGATGGGCTAGTCCATCTTAACCACAAATGGAAATCCAAGCAATTAAGAGAAACACTCACCAAGCGGAACAAGGTTCCTTATGTAACTCCGGTCAACTCTCACACCACACCTAATTGCCCTGCTTCCACGCTAGAATGAGAAGACCACGGCTGAGATATTAGATATGTGGGGCTGGCTGTAAAATAAGATTACTAATTTAGTTGTCACATTTCCTGAGGATGTAACAACTGAAATGGGGTTCCAAAAGATGTAGAAAAGCAAGTGAGAACAGTTAAGTAGGATATATATATATATATATATATATATATATATGTATGTATGTATCACAGCCACAAAGAAAAACACGAAAACAGGGGAGAGAGAGTCTACCAACTTGAAGGCTATGATTTTCGAATTTCAGAGAGAGGAGAGTCCCTAAACATGTTCGGTTTTCAAGTGGGACAGAGCAAGATCCCCACGGAGCACTTGATGCAACAGCATGGCTCGCGATTTGATCAAGGTAAGTGAAGAAGCTGAAGGAAGAAGGGTGCAGCAGATGCCATCAATCACGACAGAGGACGCGAAGAATAAGAGTGCGAAGGAACTTTCAGTCGACACTCTTGAAACTGTGATCTATGGAAAGGTGAGGTGTGGAGAGAGACACGTAAGTGGTGGTAGCCAAAAAAAAATTCTGAAAGGGACTGATTGATAATTTGGGAGAAGTTAAGGAGGTACGAAACAATTTATTTGACCTGGGGAACAAGTAGAGCCAGCCATTAAGTTTATGGACAAGCCTTGTTCTGATTTTCTCTTAATAGACTTAAATCTCAAGTCTAATGATACAATTTAATTAAATAAAACATTAATATTAATTTCTTCTATTTCTTATGATTATTATTATTCATATACACACACACCCTATTTTTTCTATTTATTTATTTTAAATTCAAACTTCATACAGAATGTTTTAATATTACAATTTATTTTAATTTACTTATATTTCAGCGTATCTCTATTGTAGATTTTGGGTTATTACATAAATCTTATTCTTTAAATTTATAAGTATCATTATAAATTACATCTAGGAAATTCTCCAAACTTTTTTATTGAGAGATGTGATGGTGGGTGAATTTTAAGAAAATTGATAATCACAGCAGTGAATAAATTATAAAGTATTATATATTATTAAATTTTCTTATATTTTTGTTTTTGTTTTTATTTTTTTTTGTTGCATTATGTCCTTTAGGGACTAGCATTTTAAGTAGTGTTTCTTATGTTTATATTATTATAATATTAGATTTTTTAGGATACAATACGCTATATATGCTTCAGTTATCAAAATCAATATAAATTGATGTAATGACTTAAAAGTGTTATTTTTAGAAATTTGAAAAGGTATAAGTTTGCCTTAATATTTTTTTGCAAAATTGTTAAAGTGTTTTATATTTATGAAATGCTATATTATTAATTATGAAATTTTATTACAGATTAATTTACTTGAAAACTTTTTATATATGAATTTTACTTATTATGTGATATTATATACATGAGGTAAGATACTTCAAAATGTTAGTCGCTAACAAAATATTATTAACTCTCCTTACGCATTAGATATTATTATGTGATTTCTATGATTAAGTATTTAAAAAGTATTGAGTTGGATTGCTCTTTGAATGTTTAGTAATTATAACAATGATGATAAGCAAGAACAGTGGTAATAATCCGATCTATTATTCTTACCGTACCTTAACATCAAATCTGTGGTTACTTATTATCATGGGTTATGGCCCTATGTTAATACTTGGAAAATTAGAATTTTATGCAAACGTTACTATTTTAATATTTATATTAATGTATTTTCTATAATGTCATTTGTTTACTTTCAACATCTGAATTTTTAATGTATGTATTTAATTTTATTCAATTTTCATTACTTGGTTTGATTTAATTTTGATCTAAAACCAAATGGAACCAAATATTTAAACACTTCTAGTGATGACAATTTCAATGTTACTCTGTTAGTAGGGTTTGCATTGGTCAAACAAAAGTAAAACAAACTCCTAATTCTAGAATTGAAATTGTGCGTTGCTTGATAACGGATAGAGTAACTGGCACATGTTACATGAATGCCACTTTAAAATATTACAAACGGTAAGTTGCCCTAAAACATTAGGCAAACAAGACATTTACAATTACAATTTTTGATACTTTGGAGGCAAAGATAATAGCAAATATAATGACAATTAAATATTAAATCAATGATCTGAAGGGTATTAAGCTGGATTACTCTTGGAAAATATAAGAAAAATGGATACCCAGTACATCTTGAATATGATTGTTAATTTGTGATGTATGTACTCATTATTTATTAAAATTTAGAGTTGACATAAATTAGTCTAAGGATTAGTCTAAGGCAGTGTCCAAACCTACACAAAAGCTTGAAAATACAAGAAAAATAGGCAGTAATCCCATGACTTGAAGGACTAGAAGGGTCTTTCCTTAACTGCCACGAACTTTGACGAGCTTATCATGTAAGGAAGCTAGCATTTCTTGTGTCGTCAAACAGACAAAACCAGATGTACTATTTGCATTGTGGAATTTTGCATATCGAACGTTGTCTTGACTTGTTTTCTCTTCTCCGCTGCAGGTTGGATATGAAATTTAATAACGTCATTCTCCACCCTACGAGCACATGTTTGGCTTCTTGGGTCGTGCTCTGCATTTAAAAAGCAGAGTGATATTACTTAATTGACCCGCCTATCTTGACAGAGATTGATCTCTACGTGCTGTGACTGTCATAATGATGCATTATTTTTACAACTGTATATTTTATGTCATCAAATCATTTTTTCTTTCATTCACTTTTTTTGGTCCATGATTCTCCTTGCAATCTATCTGTTTTCTTTTGAATCTAATTTATCCCATGAATGCAATACGACCATTTTGATCTGTTTAAGTTTACAATATTAGTATAAGAATGATTATGATATTGATTCACAAACAAAATAATAGTAATAGTATAGCATTTTTAAATGGTAGTTAGAACAAGCTTCTAAAACCATGATACAATTGCAAAAGTTTCATGCACGGTTAAAAAAAGAAGAGTAAGTTTTGGCAACAATGTGTACACACAAACACGCACAAAAACATCATCAGCATCGATAAAATAAACAGCTACAGTTACTGGATTTTTATTTTAAAATCAAATTGCTGCAGTCAATGCAATACTATTATTTTCATATGATTAAATTATCTCGAATGTAACTGTTTGTAGTAGATATGCAAGGGGAAAATGCTTCTTTGATTACATCTAGGTCGTCTGGTGTGCCAAAAGTCAAGAAAAAGAGCTTTCTATATTAATTCTATAGGTAAACTTAAATAAATAAACCCTTCATTTCAAAAGGAATAGAGGTTATGCTTAATTGATATGATCAGTTTTACACATGGGAGGTTATTTGAAAGTGAAACCAGATGTGTATATTTCTTTATTTATTTTTGTGTGTAAAAGGACAGTTTTTATATATAGTTGAAGTTGCAAGGCTCTAAGTTCATCAGATTGGTCCCAAAACTGAAATCATGAAGCACTTGCCAGTATTTTTTTACTGATATACCTGGTAATTGTGGTGGAAAGTTATCCAAGAAAAAAAAAAACACCTTTTTGGAGCATAAAGGAGTGAAGATTTAAACTTAAGACCTTTTGTTGACTATCCACATTCCACATTCTTTACCACTAGATCACACCTAATGACTTGGAAAGAGGATACATTAAACACTCAAAAAATTACTTTATTATGAAATTCTCCCTGCAGTAGTACCAAATAAAAATACAACGATCTGAAGCTCCATGGAAGTTCTACAAAACAAAATTAGTTTGGGAAAGTTGGTTGAAGTTCTACAACAAAAATCACCAACCCTTTTTGCCTTCATGTTCTGGGAACAAACTAGGGATACTTCTACTGCATATTCAGGTAACATATAACCACTACATCCAATCATTGATAGTAAACATCAACTCATGCGAATCTTGCAATGTTATTACAACATTATATAAAGAGAAGTCAAGCTTATTGTGTTCCAACAACTCTTCTAGTATTGCCCTCATCTTTACTACTTCGAAAGATTCTTACCATGCCAAAATTTGATATTTTTGGATTAAACTCTCCATCCAACAATATATTACTTGGCTTCAAATCTCGATGAATAATTTTTAATCTAGAATCTCTATGGAGATAAAACAAATCATGAGAGATTCCTTCGATTATGTTAAAGCATTTTTTCCAATCTAGGACCTTTTTTTTTATGGGATCTGTAGGAATAAGAGAAAGTGGGATTACTTTATGTACCACAATCTTGAAAGAAGAGAAAAAGAGTTTTAATTCAACAGATTACACGTTTTTTTATTCACTCAAAGGGAAAACTAAAATTTTTTATCGCTCTTCTTAAAATCACAATGGACTTGGAAGCAAGAAGACTGTCACGAAACTCATATAGTAAAAGATAAAAATGAATTACATATTAGGTGAGTTAAGAAGTAAAATTTTAATATTGTTATGTTCATAGATAAAAAAGAGACATTAATAAGATAGACTGACCAAACACAAAAGCATCCAAACTCTTATTAGGCATGCACTCATAGATCAACGTCTTTTCTTTCCCTTCAATACAACAGCCTAGAAGTCTAACAAGATTAAGATGTTGAAGCTTTGAAATCACAACCACTTCATTCATAATTTCTTCTAGCCCTTGTCCAGATGCTCTTGAAAGCCTTTTCACAGCTATTTCCAATTCATCTTGCAATTCTCCCTAGAAGAATATGTTAAGAAAAAAAAATACACTTCATAAATATTACCTGAAAAGAAGTTGAACTTCACATGATTAAGGTACCTTATATACTGAACCAAAGCCCCTCCTTCCAAGCTTGTTAACAAAGTTGAAGTCGTTTGTTGCAGTTGTAATGATTCTAAAATCAGATAGTGGCAGCTCCTCTAGCTTGGCTATTTTAAGGTCTTCAATTAGGTTTGGACTTCGGTTTTCTGCATGGGTTTCTCCTGTGTTCTGCGATAATGTTCCATTGTTTCCCTTCCTTCCAGCTAAATGCAAGCATAATAATTAAAACAAAAAAGAATGAAAAGAAGACAGAACATGAACATAATAAAAAACAAAATTAATTCACTTTATTAAAAAATATAATAACAAATAAGAAATTAGGCCTAAAGGGACCAAACAAGGAACAGAACATGTATATTCTTGAAATAACTTAAATAGAGAAATGGCAAACACACCAGAATGTCTAATAGTCCGTGCCCATAAGATATATGCTGTAACAATAATAATTACTCCTACTACCGCCGTAACCGTGATGACTACTTTCAAGTCTTTCTTCCCCCATCTGTATTCATAGCAGTAAATAGTTCAGAATCCATATATTGGACAAGTTGAAAAGTAGATCATAATATTAAATGTTTTATTGAAAAAAAAATGTATCTACCGAGCTCTGAATAGGCTTCAAGGATGTAAAGATCAACTCCTCCAGTTGAGAATCTTACTATGTCAATTAAGTTTCCAGTCCAGGACATGCAGCCAATTCCAGCATCATGTGCATATGCTGTACAATTGCAATTATTTTGGCATTGAGTACGGCATGTGTCCTCAGACACAGATGACTGCTCTGCAAAATCTGGCACTTTTGTCATCTGCAGTTTCAAAAACCCATCATCTTTTCCTGTATCATTCCCATTTCTCACCCTCCCACACTGCAGTGATGCCCTTCTCACACATCCATTAGTCCAGTTTTGTCTACTCCATTCCTCGGCATTCCTCGGCTCGAAACCTCTCAAACAGCTGCAGATTGGGGAATTGCTGGAATCACAGCTTCCACATGTCCCGCATAAGCCATAAATATCACAGTCTGACTCTTGAACCGTTCGCTTCCCAACTTTGTGTTCGTTAATCCAGGTGGTGTAAACTCGTTTTCCTTGTGAAACCAAAACAACGGTTCCGAAGAAAGACTCATTTGGCAATGAAGATATTACGTGAACAGACCCATTTTCTTCCCTTCCCATGCTGAATCCATTTAGGTACACGGGAGTATACATCTTGGCTATCCCAATAAACACTTGACCATTCCATGGACCTGACCTCCAATATGGCCGTGTTTGATTCCAGAGGAACATTTCAGGAGTACGGAGGCGTTCGAGGCTGGCAAAGAAGCTTCCAATGGATGGATCAGAAGGGCTTTTCCATGAAGTAACCTTCACTTTCTCACCTTTTGGTTGGTACTAATTACCATATTTGGAAGGAATGTATTACTTGGATGTTGAAAACTCTCCCATAATGTCCTTCTGTGTCGTCGAGCAGGACAAGGTTACCAGTATTGAGAAGTTGGGTAGTGGAATTGGTAGCCATGTTTGATACATTTGATGTCCAAATAACCTCTTT